>OZ010741.1:80471820-82871820 GCA_963932245.1 Tachinus rufipes | reverse complement strand
CCTTCCAATATACAAACAACTCACCTGGAAGATGGTCAAACGGCTGTCTTGTTTCTTGATATAAATAAGACATTTGATTCCGTCTGGCTATAAGGTCTCTTATACAAACTCTCAATCCACAATCCCCCTACTTTAATATCTTTTATAATAAACCTTCTTCAAATTAGAAAACTACGCGTTAAAGTGAGAAATTGCTTCTCCACAATTTTGTATCCTAAACAAGTAGTTTCTTAAGAATCTCCTGTTTCTCTTCTTTTTTTTTGTATCTTTGTAAATATTGTTTATGTATGTTTCTGTATTCTATATACGTCGCGTTTTAAAAATTTTATCTTGTATTTATGTTTTTGAAATATAGTATATTATTATTATAATTGATCAACCAATTGCTTTTAGACCAAGTTGCAATTTATCAAATATATTATTTAACGCTAAAAATAAAATTAATCTGGTGTTTATGAAATCTCATGTTCCGAAAGCAGTATATTGAACAAACCGGCCGTTTGTTTTGAAACAGGACGTACAGAACATTTTAAAACGTTTAGACTAAATCACGGTTCATTTGCAAATCATGTTATAAATTGTGATCATACTTTTTGTAAATCCCTTAATCATCAGTAATGCGATTAATAATTCCTTCACTTAAATTTATATATTATTTTTTTCTGTATAAATGTACTTTGTTCTCACGTGACAATAAATAGCCTTCAAAAACTTATTGCTTATCGCGTACATAGAAGATACAGAATATGAATCTTTATTGTTATGTTGTAATAATAGTAAATTTACAAAATTTTGTTTAACTTACATGTTGCGGGCACTTTTACAGATCCCTTCGGGCGTCCGGGTTCTAAAAATAACAAATTAACATTATAAACTGTATAAATTATATTTAAATTGTCATTTAATATATTTGAGTTTTTTTTGAAATTTTTAATAAAACTAAATTTAAATATATTATTGTTTTATTTAGATATATATTATTTACAGCCATACCAAGTTAACTGCACTGAAGTAATTTCTAGAAAATTATTTTAAACTGACGTCAACTGTCAGCAGCCAAACCCGCTTTTAAAATAAAGAACTATAATATAAAATTTAGTTAACAATAAAAATAATTATATTAAAACAGTTTTCAAAAAAACTCAAAAATCTAAAAACAATTATTATCATTACAAATTCTTTCACAAGAACACATAATTACATTAAAATTTAATAATTCAAAGAACATAAATTGATACAAAAACCTTAACTTACTTCTTTTTTCTGCAGGCTGTTCAACTGCTACTACTGAAACAATTAAAAAATTTTATTTTAATAATAAAACTAATGATTTCAACATATGATAAGAATTTTATCAAAAAAAGAAACGCAATTAATTTTATAAATTTGTTAGTATTTTTGCAAAAAATATATGTGCAATATCCTTGAGTGACCAAGCGATAGTAAGCAGCTGAGGTAAAAAAGACATTGCCCATCTATAGACAACTTAACATTTTTCAACATAAATAAAACAATTAAATTTTTAGAACAAGTCCTTGCTACTTCCACTAACCAATTTAATCAACAAAACATTGGCTTAATTTGTGGCTTAAAAAATAATTTTTCTAATATTTGTGATCTAAAAAAAAATTTAATTTATGTTTTTGACTGAATCCAAAGTAAACAATAAAGTTCCATATTGCTTGAATCTAGTAGATTCCAATTATCAACCTAAACATTTATGACTAGATTCACAAACAACAAGCAAATTCTAGACTAAAAAAGTACAAAACTCAAGGTATTTGTTATGATAGCATTACGCAACTTTATTTCATTCCTAATTTGATGTATGTTATGTAAATATATAACTTGTATTAAACAAATAATATGATATGATAGTGCTCAGCTTGCACAATTCATCAACTGTTTACGAACACAGCTGATATTGAACGTGCCCCGGGTGGCGGTGAGTGCTACACAATTATTATCAAAAAAAGTCAATTAGTATTAGTTGAAAAGAATTGATCATTAGTATAATAAAAGTAATTTAAATCAGATGGAAGAAAGTAGATTTATTCCATTATTCTTCTTTCCAGGCGTGGAAACTCATAAACGGAGACTTCCATTGAAAATTGTATTTTTTGCCACATAAATAAGACATAAAATAAAACTATTACACAAATGTGTATCACTCCAACTCCTCAGAGTGCATTCGATAATGTTGTCATAGATACAATAGGCCCCTTCCCCAAAATTGCCCACGGGAATATATACATTCCCAATTCCCAATAAAAAAGATAACGGTAGCCCAAGCATTTTTCGACAATTTTGTTCTCCTATACGCTCCGATGAAAGAAATCAGAAAGTAAAACAACTTCCAACAAAAAAAAATGCTTCTGACCACCGGTTTTAAACGTTATGACGTATCATCAATATGTGCGACTTTTGTTGGTGGAAAATCCCCACTAACAAAATTAGGTTGACTAAAAGTGCATTTGCTCAGTTATTATTGATTAAAAAATATAAATAAATAGTTTTAAAATGTTCTGTACGTCCTGTTTCAAAACAAACCCGGTTTGACCAATATATTGCTTTCGGAACATGAGGTTTCATAAACACTAGCTAATTAGCAAACCGACAATTCAAGATTGATAATTTAAAAAAATATACCTTATGACAAATAAAAACGATCTACAAAAGAAAATTTGCCAGGCCACCATTGTGTACGTACTACGGCTAATTGAAAATTTAAATTTTTTTTCGTAGATAGTTTTTATTTGTTATAAGGTATATTTTTACAAAAAAATATCAATTTTGAAATGACCGTTTGCTAATTACGTCTAATTAAGTTTGTTAATTAAGCCATCTATTACAATTTGTTTTTAACTATACATACTATTATCACTGGATCAGAAATTTCAAGAGCTATCGAATGGTGTATTTATTTTTATTTTTTTGATTATTAATAACCGAGCAAATGCATTTTTAATCAACCTAGTTTTGTTTGTGTTTTCACATCGGTACACATCTAAATCTAAAATGCAAATAACATTATCAGAACTGCAAAAACAAAATATAATTAAACCGTTCAAAGAACTAGTACCAAGAACTCAACATTAAAGGCACACTCCACAACCTACTCATTCTTGCGTAATTGCCGGTGTAGATGATGATTCAACAAACAAAATAATTAGCCAACAACTGTCTCACAACAACATAGTGCACATATACTGCAAAACAATTATAGCAAGGGCGACTAGAAATCCTACTCGTATGATACGTATTACCACAGGTAGTGTTACATTTTATGAAAAACTTATACAACACGAGCTGTTTTACCGCAACAACCATTATAGAACGTACGAAAATCTTGCACCACCACCACCATCACAACCTATTCCATGCGGCAAGTGTAATTAATTCAGCCACTCGACGGACCAGTGTACTACACCTATTAAGTGCGCCAAATGCGATGAACTTCACCACACAAATAAATGCACCCTAAAGCTTCTAGAAAATTGTAGCACCAAATGCAAAAACCAACCAATGCAACCAATAGAAGGTATACCAAATGTTCCTATCAAATCTACCAACAAGAGAAGCAATGATATTGATCAACAAATAAAAAACGGCAGCCGTGTTCACTCGTATATCACCATTCATGATCATATTATTGATACATATACAACAAAAAATAATTCTCCTAAACAGACAAAAACTATTACAAAAAATGAAACAAAAATTCATCTATTCATACAATATTTATACAGTTGTGACAATATCCGGAAACAGAATGCAAATCCTTATATTTGATTTATTTGACAAAGACGCTCCTTAAGCCACAGTCCCCGTTCAAGGAGTCCAAACCTATACATCCCCAATAATAATAGAATCCTAATGATGAACATAAATTTTCTGTACGACAACGTAAATTCCTTCAATCCCAAATCCTATTTAATATATAACTATGATCTTAAGCATAATAGTAATTGTGAAAGCATCGTAGTCTTTTACAACTTTGGTGCAATCTGTGATATTAGGTTTAGTTAGTATTTAGGGTCTGGCATCGATTCATTTTACAGCTTTGATGTCATCTGTGATATAAAGTTAGGTTGTGATATTAGGTTAAGTTGTGATTTTAAATTTAGTAAAAAAAAAAATTAAAAAAAGTACTTGTGCAATGTTTGTGAAAACAAAAGCTAAACAAAAAGTGTTCTTTCAAAATTGGTCTTCAATCCAGAACCCCTCTACCATCTTTAATCAAAACTATAGAGAAGGTTCACAGTCTTGGCAAATCCAACCTTTCATTTAGGCAAAGCTAACCCTCTCAAGATAAATAATGTACTAAATGATATTGTTTTAATATTTTACACTATCATTTTAACACAAAAAACTAAATGTTTTTTGTTTATATCCACAATCACTGTTCTATCAAAGACACTATATTCCAGAAAGCTTTACGTTTTAAATATGCAATAATTATCGGCGACTTTAACCCCAATCCAGCAAAAAACGGCATTTATCCCAATTTATAAATAATTCTGGTTTTCATAAAATTTCAACAGCTCCAACCTTTATTATCGCCAATAACTCTAGTTCTATCCCAAATATGCTAATGGTTACAAAAAACTTAATCCTTCTCATAAACTCTATGTTCCGACCACTTAGCTATACGTTTTCAATTAAATACCCAAATCATGCCTAATCTTAGTTCCATAGAATATCTTGGACAATATTACTTTTACAACATTGATAACATTAAAAAAGACATGACAGAATATACTTAACCACCCCATATAATTTTTGAAAATAATATACCAAAGTTTCTTGCTAAATTAAGTAATTTAATTAAAAATAATTCCCTTGTTAGATTTTTTTATCATAACTATTCACTGCCACCTTTTATACTTAGACTTATAAAACAGTTATATAAAGACATTAAATAGACAGAAGACCGGACAAGTAAACGTAAATTTAATGACTTAAATAAATGCATTCATAAACTCATCAAGACAAATAGATACATGCATACGACAAAATTAATGCACAGTAACTATTAGACAGAAATTTAGAAAAACTAACTCGCTATGGGGCAATCACAAAAATTCGGACAATCGTCCCCACATCGATATCTCTGTTTTGTTCAAATTCTGTACACATGTTTGGGGTACCAAAATATGTTAATTTCTAAAATTTTAGATTTCTAGGTGTATTTTGTCTACTTTCAGTTTTTGTGCTGTAATTAAGCAAAAAATAGTCAAAAATCATATTCAAAAGAGTGTAGGAAATTTTCCGTACAACTCAGTCCCGCCCTTAGTTTTCCAAAATTTTCCAGCCAATCAACGACCCGGATACAAACATTACATACAAAGAAGACCAAAACATAGCAGACACATTTTCTAGACACTTTAGCAAAGCCATCAGTTTTAGTAAAAACGACAACTACGACAACAATAAACAGACTGAAGTCGACAAGTGGTATGATGAGTATTTTGAAACTGACTTTGTAACTCCAAACAATGCACTAATGACTATATTTCTATATCCTAAAAACCGGTAAAAAGTCCTCTGCGGAGTCCTTTTCAAACTATAGACCAATAACACTCCTTTCGGTAATAGCTAAAATTTTTGAATCTTATATTCAACCATGTTAGAGTTTACATACCAATACACCAGTTTTGCTACCAATAATTCCACAATTTTTTCTTTATAAATCCTTACTTCCAATATACAAACTATCTTTTATAATAAACCTTCTTCAAATTAGAAAACTACGCGTTAAAGTGAGGAATTGCTTCTCCACAATTTTGTATCCTAAACAAGTAGTTTCTTAAGGATCTCCTTTTTCTCCTCTCTTTTACGGTATTTACTGCTACGATATATTTAGTAAGAATCTTCAACATTTCAACCCAAAGTCATTTACAGGGTGTTCAAAAAAGACTGTAAAATATTGAAGGGGGTGGTAGTACAATCCACAACAAACAAAAAAGTCTTAATAAACATAGGTTGTCAGAGCAACGGTTTTGGAGATATAGAATATTATTTATTTTTATAATTCTTTTTTCCTCCATTTTTTTTTATTATGCAAAAACGTGCATTTTCTTATCATAAGCCATAAAATTCAAATGCATAACCCGAGCTATACACTTCTGCTGCTTAACATACAAAGGAAAAGGTATAAACACAAAAACAGCTACCCATATCTACAAATCATTTTGCCGTCCACTATTATATTATGCATCTATTCTTTTTTTCTGCATGCCGTAAAGGAACTTCAAACAACTTTATAGTAGCGTTACTTTGCAATATTACCAAAATACGGTACCCAAATAATCCACATTACAATATCTAAAACGAATCCCTATACCAATTGACTCAAATCCATCAAATACATCTTTTTACTATCAAATAGGACAGAAGACTCATCCGACTAACTAACGATCATGTCATCTTAGATATGTACTTTTTTTCTATTTAATGTTATTTATCAAACATATATTCTACTCTTTATATCATTTTACAAAATATATACTTATTATTATGTTGTAATAATTAATAGTAAATTTACATAATTTTGTTTAACTTACATATTGAGGCCATGTTTTTTGTAGACCCTTTTGGGCGTCCGGGTTCTGAAAATAACATATTAATATTACAAAACTGTAAAAATTATATTTAAATTGTCATTTAATATAGTTGAGTTTATTTTAAAATTGTAATATTTAAAAAAATATTATTTATAGCCATGCCAAGTTAACTGCACTGAAGTAATTTCTAAAAAAATAATTTTAAACTGAAGACAACTGGCAGCAGCGGGTTTTTAAAATAAAAAATAATAAAAATAATTATATTAAAATTATATAGATAACAGTTTGCAAAAGTCCAGAAACAAATATTTATTTTTAATAAATACAAAAATCATTTCTCAAAAACCCAAAATTACATTAAAATTTAATAATTCAAAATACATAAATTGATACAGAAACATTAACTTACTTCTTTTTTGTGTCTCTTTTTCTCCTGCTTCTGTCACTAAAACAATTAAAAAATATATATGTTATTCTAGTCGTGTTAGTAATACAACGAAATTATAATTATTTTCCTTTATAATGAAACTGTGCAATTGTAATTTTTATTCTGGCTACTATTATAGTTTTCAACACTAGTATACACACTTTTCTTATTACACTTCGTCAATTGTGACAAAAAAGTTTAGAATAAAATTTATGTAAATTATTTAAAATTATTAACTAAGTATGTTATTGTTGTTCTGGAAATTTTTGTTTTACATAAATAGATTTAATTTGGTTAATTCCAAAATTCAACAAACTAAAAACAAAGAAGCAGTTTTGTTGTTATACTCTTGATATTTAAGCATTCACCATTACTAGATAATTTATTAAAAAAGCTAGACAAAATTTACTTTAATCTCTACTATACTTAAACATTTATATTTTAGATTTTGTGACTTCAAAACAACAATAATTTATTTTGACTTAAATAAAATTATGATTGCATGTATCAATTATGGTAATGGCTTCTGCAAATATTATTAATAATTCCCCCATACATAAATCACATTTACACGATTCAGTTGCTATATTAATACTTCTATATAAATGGTATTAAATAAATATCCTCACGAGTAGTCGAAGAACCGTTTGCTAAGACTGTCGCTAGAAAAAGGAAAAAAAATATATAGTACGCTAGTATAGGTTAAGCTATATTAAGAACTACAAAGTTACTTATAGTCAATATCTTGTTGAGTCTCTTTTTATATTCCATTTTTTGTAAAACTATTGCAAATTAAATCAAAATGTAAATTTCTATTTAAAGATTACATTAAACTATAAAAAATAAATAAAATAAATATGAATATATTAAACAAGACTATTATCACATAACCAACGTCGTATTAACTTCAGTTCTAGCAGGTTTAGCTAGACAACCAATTAACTATGTGAGTTTCACAATTTGGCTAATGGCTTTCGGCATTTTTAAACGGATCGTTCTGAAAAATACAGGCGGTAAAACGACTCAATAAGAGCATATAGTGTATCTGCATCAAGAACGGTTTCTTTCCCGTTCTCACAATACCGATTTTGTCCACAACCCTCTTTATGAATTTTCGAATTAATAAATAAAAGATGTAATCAATCAATTAATTAATTAATATTTAATAAAGGCTTTCATTTTGACGCAAAAAAATAACAACTAATTTTCACTTTTTTAATAAAAAAAAATAAGATTTTTTTTTATTATTTACCGCATGCAGATACAACCTTATATTAGAAAACACTTAACACATAACCTAAATTCCGTCTCAACTATTGATACAATAATCGACACGGCAGAAGTTACACTATCAAGCCCCCCTCCCTCCTAGCATCTGCACTGTTCTAATGTAATCCTACCTCGATATTTTGTTACCCCACTAAATTTGTTTGAGTATTGGACTTTATTTTGAAAACAGACAAAGAACCTAAATACAGTCTAAACTATTGACATTATCATCAACTGAACACGACTTTCTCTATCTACCTTTATATTTTGTTACAGCCCAACAAATTTTTGAGTATTGGACCCTATATTAGAAAACATTTGATAAAAAACATAAATACCGTCTTAACTATTGAGACTATGATCAACTCAACACAACTTTCTCTAACCGGTCCCTCTCCTACCCAACCCCTGTACTGTCCCAACTATTCCAATTCAACCCCCAACAAACTTTCACGCAAATTTAGATACGAGAGTCAATATTTTTTTCTGTTTTTTTTTGTCCTCTGCCTATCTATGTTATTATACATTAATAAAGTTTCTGTAATGTACTAAAGTTTTTTTTTTTTTATTAAACTATTACAACATACACATAATGTAATACATTACACACACACATATATGACTAAATCAATATTTTTTTGATATTTAAAACTTAGTTTTATTAATCTTCTTTATAAAGTAGTATTTAGATATCATTTTACTGTTTAAGCTTTCTAATTAAAAAATAATGTAATGCACATTCCTTCATTAAATGATCTAGATAGATGTATCTAGTGCATTATATTTTTGGAAGCAAGTAGAAAATACATAAACATTTCTATTTTTAGAAGCAAAGTTTTATGTAAATAGCAAACCTTACACTTTTACAGTAGAAAAAGTATACTGAAATAATTGCATAACATAAACGTAACTTATATTGTAGTATTTATTTAAATAAACTACATTACTCGCATCATCTATTCAAGACAATTTGCAGTACATCTCCCTCTCAATATTATTTACAAGTTTTAATTTACAAGACACTTCTTTTTGAATATATAGCCATTTTACCAAAAATTGCATTGTACACAGGAAGTTTCAGGTAAATATGATACAGAATGCACTAAATACCATAGAGGGATGGTGCAAAAAGAAAGGGCTATCAGTAAACCAAAGCAAAACAACGATTGTACAGGGTGCGCCAGAGAAACTTACTTATTTGAAAAACTCCCGAGCGGTGAGTTGGGCGGGGAAGGGGTCGAGAGGGGGCGCATCTGGAGGGGGAAGTCCCCAAGTTTGTTTCTCCCTCCAGTCAGCTGCCATCATGCTCTGGTCTAGAGAGCAGCGAGCCTTCGCCGTCGAGAGCTTCTTTTCTAACGGTCGCTCACTTGTTGCTACGCAACGTGCCTTCCGCGCTCGCTTTGAAATTCCTCCTCACAGACTCGTTCCTGGCCGTAATTCGATTCTGTCGTGGGTTAACTCATTTCGGGAGTGTGGAAGTGTCGCTAAACCCAGAAATGGACTTCAACGGACCAGCAGAACTCCCGAAATTATCGAAAGAGTGAGGCACCACTGTTCGACGAATTCTCCATCAAGACCTTCAATTTCATCCCTATAAATTGGCTGTTGTGCAAGAATTAACTGAACGCGATTATCTTGCCCGTCAAAATGCATGTGAAATGCTGATTGACAACCTGCCTGAAGACGCGGTAGTTTTTTCCAGTGACGGCTGCGTCAACAAGCAAAACATTGCGTTATAAACTTGTGGTTTCAGCAAGATGAAGCCACAGCACACACAGCACGAGACTCAATGAATTTGTTGCGACAACATTTCCCCGACCGCCTCATCTCTCTCAGAAGCGATCTCCAATGGCCGGCACGCTCTCCAGATTTGAATCCGTGCGATTTTTTTTTATGGGGTTATTTGAAATCCCTGGTTTATGTCGATCGACCACGGACCATAGCACACCTCAAGAACAACATTCGCGACGCCATTGCCAACATACCGATTGATATGCTGCAAAGAGTGGACACGAATTTCAAAAATCGACTTAATCAGTGTATGCGCAATGGGGGTCGCCATTTACCCGATGTCATTTTCAAGACTGCATGAAAAAAAAATTGGGATATTGTATTCTCAAATAAAAAAAGAATTAAAACAATAACTGAAGTACTTTTGTTTTTATTGACCTTTCAAATAAGTAAGTTTCTCTGGCGCACCCTGTACTATTAGCAAGACGACAGAACACCACAAACCTAAAAACCTGAAGATGTATAGAGCTACGCTCCCAATAACCAAAAAATATATTGTTTGCTTGATAGTAGGATAACTTTGACACACACCTGACTAATATAACCACAAAGATCATTCGGTGCTTTTTCCAACCAAATCGATGATTGGACACACATGGTGATCAAAACCTAATATGACCATACGACTATATATGGTAGTGGTAAGACCCATTATTACATAAGGAGCGCTTGCTTAAAGAAAAAAACGAACCTCAAGTGCACGGCCAAAAAAACAAGGTAAAGTTCAGAGACTAGCATGTATGCTGATAACGGTGGCAATGAGAACAATGCCCACAGCAGCTATGAAAATACCATTTTTGTTGCCACCACTTCACCTGATGGTAATGGCAAAGGCAAGACAAGCGGCACACAGACTACAGATAAATGAACACACTATAAACTTTGAGACTCACAGACCTAGCATAACAAATTTGTTGCTTGAAGAAAAATCTCAAATGATAACGTCGGACTTACGTTATATCGATCAACAAACTGCGATAAATTTAATTCTATTATAAATTTTATTCATTTTATTATTATTATAATTACAGCAAGCAAATAAATAACACTAAAAATAAAAATGGTAGATATTTAAATTTAATTATTTATTCAAAAACATTACGTCTGGCGCAGCAATCAACCATTAGTCCGCAAAAGTTAACACCATCCTGCACTGAATTTGTTTTACAACTACATAGATTAAAATAACAACAAACTCCTCATATCTTATGCATTGCCACACGACTTTAAAAAAGCCATCCTCAATTATATGCAATGATCCAAATTCTACATATATATTAAATTACACAAGGTTAGTCAAAATTACCGGAACACCTAACTAGATCTCCAACCGCAAAAAATTTAAAAAAAAGTTTCATACAAAAGTTTTTGGTTTTAAAGAAACTAATTTATAAAAATCTTTTTAATATACAGTGTTTATTATATTGTGGAAATTAGAAAAAAAAATTTCAAATAAAATGATGATATTTTTACATTTTTTTATTCTAAAATCTGTTTTTTATAAAAATATTTTTTTTTATAAAATGCACCATTTTTGAGTTATAAGCAAACTTCTAAACGTCAAATAAAGAACATTTTCACACAAACATTCATATTTATTTTAACTAAACGGATAAAAAGAGTAATAACATTCAAAACAATTAAGAAAAGAATCATTATATCATTAAAAAATGTAAAAAATATAGTGTTCTATTTAAAAAAATTAAAAAATTACTAACTAATTTTAAAAATATACAGCGTGTTTATTTTATTATAAAAATTTAGATTTAAAAAAAAACACCCTCATTATTTTTACATTTTTAATGATTTAATGATTGATTTGTAAATAGTTTTTAATGTTATTGCTTTTTTAACTGTTTGGTTAAAATAAATGTGTATATTTGTGAAAAAATGTTCTTTATTTGAAATTCAAGAGTTTGCTCAAACATGATGCATTATATAAAAAAAATAATTTTACAAAAAAAACTCAGAATTAATCTTAAAATCAAAAAATGTAAAAATATACAAGGTATTTCATTAAAAAAAAATTCAAATTTCCACAACAAAATGAACACCCTTTATATTAAAAATATTTTTATAAATTAGTTGTTTAAAACCAAACAACTTTTGTTTAAAACTTTTTTTATTTATTTTTAAATAGAAATTAAAATTAGAAAATTATTTAGATGCTCCGGTAATTTTGACTAAACCTAATATTTTGAATAACTATACAATAACTAATTCAGTTAAAAGACCTTTAAAAAAAATATATATAATATACAATCTATAACCACCGTTAGGGGTATGCAGATGTCGAGCACAACAAAACATAAGAGAAGACATGTGTATGTTTGGATGCCTATATAGCAACGCGCAACGCACCTATATTGAAAAGAACGCTATGCTCTGCATTAAATTCTTAGCCGCCCCGGCAGTTCCCTGCAAATCATATATGTCATCTCTGCCGTACTGTCGACATTAAAAAAAATATATAAAAACCAAATGTTTTACGTGGTATACCAAAAATACCAAAACAAACATTACGCGTAAACAACACTATACAAAAATATACTAAAAAAAACTCAATGAGTACCGCAAAATAGTAAGAACTGATAGAAACAAAGATTTTATACTCTAGATCAGGGGTGGTCAACCCAAATGATCTTGCGGGCCACTTTGGAAATGCATCATAACTCCGCGGGCCGCATATAAAATTATATATACATATATTAGATTTAGACTCTCTATAGACATTTTTTTAAAGAGAAAAATTGAAACAAAATATAATTTAATTATTCTGCAAACTCTAAGCCCTATACTCTTTGCAACATTAATAGACGAGGCTATAAAGAAAATTCAAAAAAGACACGAGTATAGAATACAGAAAAATGGAACAAATTGGTATTCAAATTCTAATGTTTGCGGATGACATGATATTAATAGCAGACAAAAAAGAGAAACTACAAAAAAACAAAAGAATATACAACGAAAAACTAACAAAGATAGGCATGGAAATAAACACAAGTAAAACAAAGAAAATGGTAGTTGGATAAAAACAGATAAAAATGAAAGCAAAATTAATCCAATGCAGATGAGATTTCTAACGATAAAATAAAGAAATAACGAGAAAAGATTAAGTGAAGAGCTTGAAAGTAAGGAATAAACTAAAAATTAAAGCTATAATAACAGGAGAGACAGCTAGGAAGGCTAGGACACATACACAGAATGGATAGAACCAGATTAACAAAAAAAAAAACATAAATTGAGAATACAGAGAAAAGTTAAAAAAAAAAAGGAATAGAGTGAAGCGAGATAGCAAAAATGGTTCAAGATACACAAGTTTGGAAAAAAAAATAAAGGAATTATAAAATAATACAGTCTGACACACATATCTGTCATATATGCGCAAGAATATTATTTTAAAATCAAAGTTATTTTTTTGTCATAGTTTTTACAATAAATTTTTGAATATATGGATGCACAAATAAGGTACTTTTTAAATAAATTGGTTTTCACTTTGGCCATTATTAAATAAATATATTTTGTAAAAGTGTATATCGCGTGCCGCAAAAATGTTCTAGGCGGGCCGCATGCGGCCCGCGGGCCTCTGGTTGGCCACCCCTGCTCTAGATAAAAAGTAAAACCAGAAAAACATCGAACCCAAAAAACTATAGGCTTTTAATAATAAATGCAGAAACGCACCTACTTTGCCAGCTGCAATGACATTCAATAATTCTTAACTTAGGAAATGATACTGCAAATGCTCTTGCAAAATACTTTTCTTCCGTATAACTACACAAAACGTTTATCACAATCCCGCGCTATTGTAACGAACCTCCCTCGTATAATGTATATATTGTAGTTAAATCCAGTTTCCCAGATTTGCATTCCTTTATTCTAGATAAATCCAGTTCCCCTAATTTCCCACTCCTCTGTTTACCCTTTCTTATCATTTTTATCCTTTCCCCATTCGATATTTTAAGTATATATACCGCGATTTATTTTATATATTTTTAACCTTTTACTACAGTCCAGTAAGTTCCAGGAAGTAAACCAGTGAGTAAATTGTATACTATATTTTGTATTTTATAAAAATGTAACCCGTAACCCGCCTGTAAATTTAATGTATATAGTCATATACATACCCCCGGGACACCCGCCAGTAACCTCAGTTGTGTCCGTTTGGGACTTAACGCCCAGACCTGACCCTCCTGTTATTGATATAACATATTTTACCCGAAGACCCCCCAGTCAAAGAATTAAGTATAATACTTAATGTCAAGACCCTCTCGTCACAGAATTTGTTTAAGTTATAGGTGTTATCATTGTTGATTTTTATTTGGTTTTACTTTAATAAATATATATTATGTTAAAAGTACTATTTGTTTACTATTGTTTTTATGCCTCCCCACCTGACAATAAGTAAACCAGTAGTTGCGTTCTTTCTATTGAGCTACTCAGATTCGAGTCGACGTGCAAACTTCGACCCTCTCCCAAAGAGTGCGACGGAAAGTACGTTACACTGTTTATAAAAAAAATTCCATGCATTTGATCTAGTTGCAGAGCTGTTCTCTTTTCACGGCAATACACCACACCTCACAACAACGTCCTTATAAACTGTGCTTCAAGTATCTGGGAATCACCTTCAATAAAGACCTTACGTACCAATTGCACGTACAGTCTATCTTAAATAAAGCCAAATTGACAAAAAACCTGCTCGTTCCAACGCTCAGGCGGAACAGCAAGATGTCGCTCCGGAACAAAATCACGTTTGCGTCGCAATCTGGAAAACGGCTGCAAACACTCACCTCAATCGTTTCAAAACCTTACAAAGTCTAACCTTGCGTAGGATTGTCGTAGCCCCATTGTACGTCAAAAACAAAGACATTTGTAACAACCTAAGTATCCCATCACTGCGGCAACATTTCAATGCCTTGGCCGAGAAATATGTAGCATATCTCGCGATTCACACAATCTCTGATCTGGCCAGACTTGCTAAGCCAGACAAGGAATAATTCTCCTATAGAAAACCGGTCAACCACCCACCAACCTAAATTGGGTTCACGCCACAGCCTCCTCCCACAGCTTATAAAGCGTCCTATCTTTAATCATGACAAAAATAGCCTAAAAAATAGGTACATGAACCTTATATACAGTATCAAACTTCTAGATAGCTCAAAAACTGCAAAGAGTTTAGTAGAGTTTTTCTTTTGTGAATCCGACTTTTCTTTTCCCTTCTTAACCACAAAAAAGACCTAGTTGCAACATCAAAATCGCTAAAAGAAATTTTTTTTTATACAACACTCCACCACTAATTGTCAAGGATTGTTGCCAAATCTTATATATATATATATATATATATATATCTTCTGATACTACACATATACAAATTAATTTTAAGTCCTTGAAACATCAAAATATTGTCTGTAAGCACTAAAATACGGCCATACACTGCAAACTGCTTATCAAACAGCTAAATTTTGTATTAAACCAAAAAAATATTGTTAGAAAGCACACAGTTTGTTGAAATATAAATAATATTATTATTAGCCATTATTCAATCTTGCTAGGATGTAGGCCTCCAACTCTGCACGTAATGCTGGCAACTTACATTACGAGGGACCTACAGTTTTAAGTGGATTCCGAACCACTGGAGAGATTTCATCACTCCATCAGAGAGGGTTATTAGCCGTAAAACCCCGCGCTGGCATGGCGGGTTGGGGAGTGGGAGAGCGTATAAGCATGTGAAAAGTATTTCACGGTGTGTGGGGATTGAACCCACGATTTTCGGTACAGCGATCGGATGCCTAGACCACTGCACCACGCTCTAAAGAGCTATTAGGTATGCGGCTAAATTACAATCTGTAACAGTTTGATTTGTAATAGGGTTTTGTCCATTAATTTAAATAGGGAGATAAAATGATATCGCTAATATTTGTTGTTATTTATAAAAAAAAAATTATATAGTAAAATTAATTAGTAATTAATTATTAAAAGATATATTTGTGAGGAGACAATTACACTAATATAAATCATTTAAATCAAATGTAAATGTTAATTATTCGTTTCATTATTGTTTTAAATATTTTACATTTTTATTTGTAAAATATTGTTTTTATATGCTCGCAGCTGTTCAAGACTTTGCGCTGATATATTGAGAATCGATGCGCGGATGACTTATTCTATCCTTTTCTATTTTCGTGTTGCCGCGAGCGAAGAAGATCTCGTGAGAGGGTTCTTTTTCCGGCTCGTTTGAAACGTGGTGGTTGTCGGTCATAAGTAAAGTGTATTGGGAAATTAATCCCATCGACTTAACGTCATCTTAATTATTTTACGCTGCCGACAATTAAATCGGTGTCCGGGATTGTGTGATGCAAGTAGGCGCATCAATATTTTTGTAATCCGGGCCGATTCTCGTCACTGTGCGGATTATTCGCCACGTGTGAATCGAGGAAAAGAAAATTATTCTTACTTAAGGTATGTCTTTTAATTGTTTCTCCTCACATTTAATTTGTTTTTGAGTTAGCTGTAATTATTTGGTAGTAATTCTTGTTTGAATTTTTGTAGGATCATTATCTTTTTTTTTTTTTTTGTGAGTGACGATCGTGTCGATCGCATAAAATTTACAATCTTGTAAGCTGATTATATTTGGAATGGAATTATTATAAATTGGGTACGTTGGAAAACCTACGTATTAAATGGAAAATCAAGAATTTTAATTATTTATGGAATATTATATGTTGGGAAATTGGAAATATTATTATTTATAGATTATGGATTGTTAATATTGGAATGTTAACTGGGAAGTGGACATCATCAAAGAAGAATTAAGAAGATTAATAAAATTGAAGAAATTAATCATCCCCCAAGGACAGCAAGTCGTGAAATCGGATCGGAAAGGACCAAGGACGGACGAGAAGGACATAGACATATACACAGGCTTGTTATAAATACTATTTTTCTTTAAAATCAAATTTAAAATTAAATTATTAGATTTTTACCATTATTATTATCTTTCTGCATTAGTTTGCAACTTATTTTTATTTAGTTAATTGATATTTTCGGTCCAACTTTATGGGACATATTTTTATGTATGAATCGACGTTTAAATATCTGTATGATTTAGTTATTTTTTTATTTTTTTTTTGGCATTCCAAAACTTACCTGTAATAAGTTTTACTGTCAAACTCGTGTTTGTTCGATATTATTACGTAAATGAAAATTAAAAAAAAATCTCTTTCGTATACACGGTAGCGCTACCTAAACGGATGGGGTTGTAGTTAAGTCGCGTTAAACTAAATATTTTTAATACTGAAAATTTAACCGTAACGACAGGTTAGTTTATTGGGGCCTAATTTTGTTATTTAAGAATTTATATAATATAATAATAATAATATATCCTATATATAATCAGGGAATGTTTATGTATATATATAATTCTCTGTTTCTTTGTGAGTGCTATTTTGATCAATTGAAATTAAATTTCTCGTTTAATGTTAACACTTTGTTTATTTTGTAATAATTTTTACCTTTTTTTATTGTGAGTTCGAGCTTTTCTCAGCTTACGGGTTCTCCGACCAAGTGCTAAATATACAAGCTCGTGGCGCTCTTAATTCGAATCACCCGTCTCCCTGGGCTGAGCGGACAACTGGTCGGTGGTAACTCGGATACCAATAGCTTTATTCTCAAAATTTAAGAAGTAAACACCCAAGTTAAAAATCTGCGTCATAAATCAATAATCACTTCATATCATCATTTAATCAAAAGCCAATATTTTGGAGAATTATTCCTCCTTCTTCAGGGCACTACAATTTACAATAAATTACAAGATATAACATAAATTAACATTAAAAATAAAAACAAACAATAGTCAAATAATTAAAACATTGATATAACAGCAATATTACATTAAACATGTGTACTTACAAGATAGCGTTAATGATAATTGATTAAGTACCACATTTAAAATTGTTAAAAACAAATTATACATGTTAAAAAACAATTACAAACACTTTAAAATTGTCGTAAAATTACTTATAAAATATGTCAAACAGAACAGTTATTGAAATATAAAATTATAATTTACAATTTAACCGCTAGAGTATACAATTAACAATTTAGAAAATTGGCAGGCAACATAAACAAACGTAACGTCAACAACACACAACCAAAATTAATTATTATCTACATGGATATTGTAACAAGTAAGTATAAATAGCACTTAAGCCTTTGATAGCTGTTCTAGCGTTCATCGAATTGGCTTCTTTTTTGATGTAATGCATCTCTAGAAACAGGCGTTTTTTGGATGTTTTTCAACATGCAAAATTTCTACATCCTTATAATTAATAACGTGTTTAGTTTTTTGTACGTGGCTAGCCAAAGCACACGCACCTATTTTAACTTTGGCATCACTTTTATGTTGTGTTATTCTTAGTTTTAATAACAGCGAAGTTTGTCCTACGTAGGTAAGATTACATTCAGAGCAGGGAATTCTGTATATAACATCAGATCGAGACAGCAAAGGGCTTTTATCTTTTGTTCTGCTAAATAATTTATCCACAGTTACCAAGTTGTGTTTGGCAAATCCAATCTTATCATTTTTTAGAACATTTTCAATTTGTTTTGTTAATCCTTCTACATAAGGCAACGCAACATAAGTGATGGCAGTTAGATCAATAATTTGTTTGGACGCTGATGATCTATCTATGTTAGAATCCGTAGATGTGCTAGATGTGCTAAACAGCAACCGCCTTAAAAGACCTTTGGGATAGGAATTGTTAATCAATAATTTGTACAAAGTCTCGAAGCTACTTTTTTGAAGAGAAGTGTGACTAATTTTTAATATTCTATTTTTTAAGGCCATAACTAAATTTATTTTCATGCTCCAAGGATGGTTGAGAATTATAGTTAATGTAACGACCGGAACTAATTTGTTTTTGGTACCAATCCAGCAATATTTTATTATCACTGGTACGTAACACTTTAGTATCAAGAAACGGAACAAAATTATTACTCTCCGTTTCAACAGTAAACTGAATGTGAACGTTAATCCCATTAAATAAGTTAAGAGTTTCATTAATTTTATCAGCGGGAACAGCACAAACAATATCGTCTACATATTTTTTTTAAAAAGGGTAATTGGAACGATAACATGGGAATCACTGTGTTTAATAATTCGTTCATAACTAAGTCAGCCAGTATCGGACTAAGTTTTGAGCCCATTGGACAACCAAAAATTTGTTTAAAGAAGGTATTATTATACACAAAATAATTTGAATTGAATATAAATCTTATTATGCGAATGAACAACTCTTGTGGTATTGAGCAATAATCACCAATGTTTTGCCACTGTTTAGTTATGCATGCAATTACTAAATCTACTGAGATGTTAGTAAATAACGAAACCACATCTAAACTAATAATGACAAAACCAATTGGTAGTTGGTAATTATTCATTTGTTGAGCAAATTAAAATACATCATTCACATAATACTCGTTGTTCAGCTTACAAGAGTTTTTTAGAATTAAAGCTACATAACCTGATAAATTGTCAATTGGTGAACCAATTTTAAAGTGTTTGTAATTGTTTTTTAACATGTATAATTTGTTTTTAAGAATTTTAAATGTGGTACTTAATCAATTATCATTAACATCGCTATCTTGTAAGTACACATGTATAATGTAATATTGCTGTTATATCAATGTTTTAATTATTTGACTAATGTTTGTTTTTATTTTTAATTTTAATTTATGTCTTATCTTGTAATTTATTGTAAATTGTAGTGCCCTGAAGAAGGAGGAATAATTCTATTGGCTTTTGATTAAATGATGATATGAAGAGATTATTGATTGTAATTTGGCCGCATACCCAATAGCTCTTTCTTTCTAATATCTAACGGCCGCGAACTTTTCTTCTATATATATATATAATATTTTAAAAACAGCAAAAGTCCGGCTATGAAATATCAAAATTATGTTAGAAATAGCAAAACTCCAGTCTAAAGTTATTGAAAAGTTTAAAACTTTAATAATAAATAATCAAAAATATTTTATTATCAGAATTACAAAAATCCTGCTTAAAACTGTTAAAAAGTACAAAATTGTATTCACATCAAGTGAATAATAGCAAAATCCGGCTATAAAAATCAAAATATTGTTTCAAAGAACCAACATTTGGATATAAACTTTTTAAAAGTGCAAAAATTTATTCAAATATTAAAAATTTTGCCTTATAACATCAATATATTATCAGAAATCATAAAAATTTGGTCTTAAACTGTTGAAAAGTGCAAAATTCTATTTATAAAATGTCAAAAATAACAAAATGTGGCCATAAAGAATGAAAAATTATCAAAAAACATTCAAAAGTCGTATACTGTTAAAAAATACAAATATCTAGCTTTAAAATACTAAACAATTTTGAGAAAGTAGCAAATTCAGACCATAAACTTTTTAAATATCAAAAATATTGTTAAAAAGAACTAAAGCCGGCATAACCTGTTTAAAAGTGCAAAATCTACCAAAATCGGGTCATAAACTATTAAAAAGTGTAAAAGTTTTCATGAAATTACAAAACAAATAAAATCCCGCTATAATCCATAATTTAAAAAACTACTAATTAAAGTACCAAAATCGAACCCATAAACTGTCAATTAATGCTAAATTCTGTTAACAAAATACTAAAATCCGCCACCTCTAAGATTTTGAAATAATATCGAGAGGGGCCTTATGTTAGTGGGCTATTCCGCATTGCAGACGACCCATGCTCACAGATAGCTACGCAATAAATATTGGTTGATAATTTTCTAATAACAAATTAGTTTTAGTGCAATTTTGTTATGTTTAAATAAATAAAAAATATTATAAAAATAAAAGCCATACATTGTTTTTTGCTCGGTATTTTTCGATCAATTGTTTGCGAAAATTCAAGTGTTAACCAGTAATCTCGGTTCCACCGCAATGTGTAATTTTGAATTATCCCTACATGCATTAGTTTGAGTTTGTTCACTTCTATGAAAGGCGGTATATTTATGTTTTGCACACAGGTGGCACTGTTTGTAATAATTATAATGGTTTATTTTAAAATTAATAATAAATGTTTATTTTTTTAAATAAATTAATGTATATACTATCTACCGCAGTTTAAAAAATTGTTGCAATATTTCATTATTAGTTAAAAATAAACTTTAAACTTAACGTTGGATGAGATATGACACCAAGAAGGCAACAATTATAAATTATGAATACTTGATTTGATTGACTTTTTTTTTTTTGGTTGTTCTACTTTGATAATTGTTTACGAACAACATTAAATAAAAGAAAAATGTTTTTGTTTTAGCAAGATAGATATTTTATACATATAGAATATTTAATTAAAAATTTTGTTATTGTCGACTCGTAACTAGTTTATTATTTTATTAATTAAGATTAGTAAAAATTAGTATGTTGTTGTGTAATATAAAAAATAAAGTTTTTTTTTAACAGATAAGAATTGTCAACTCTTAAGATGATTTAAACTTTAAACTAAAGTATTATTTTATTTATAGATTAATAACAACATTTTTAAAATATAAACGGAAAACTTGTTTTTATAACTGAGATAATTCATATTTTCAGCGAGCTAGCAAAGTTTATTTAAAAGTGCTCTAATTGTCAACTCCAAACTTTTTTATTCTTTAAAATAACTTTTATTTTGTTAATAGATTGTAACAACTTACTAAAATATTAAAAAAACATTTATTATTTTGTAAATTTGTATAATTAAAAGTTTTCTAATTGTAAAAGATGGTCGAGACACTTACTATGTAGTAATCCATAAAAATGATTAAATAAAATGTTACACAACTGTACAAACGACACTAAGCTAAATCTGTTAATCTTGTTAATCTGCTGAATGAACAAAAAGAGTTATCACAATATAAATTACCACTTTTTAAATTTAGATCATCGATTCTTAACCTCTTTGGCTGGCGCCCCAAAGTACAAATATACTTAAAACCAGCAAACCTACTTGTTTTGTTTTATAACATTAAATAAAACAGGTGTAGTATGCCCATAGATGTAGTGTTTTTACGACAGGGGCTTAATTTATTTCAAGAGGTTATTATATTAGCAACTAATTATGATTGTATTATATACCTGAAACCGAGGTCATTTTTAAGGGTGAAACTATTGTATATTTATATAATATTTTCTCCCTTAAACATCGAGGTGTTTTAAGCTAATTATGATATATAATACAAAAATTGTCTCCCCAAAGCGATTAGTAATGAAGTAATCCGGTGAGATAATTTAAGGCCATGTCGTAAAGACACTATATCTATGGGCATACTACAAGTAAAAGTTTTTTTTTATATCACTAATGTAAAATTAAAAATAAAAACAATTGTGTTTTAGTATAGAATTTTTTTAATTTAATCGTTTAATTATTACCCTGATGTTGTATTTTTGAGAAAAGAAGCCAAAAACAGTTTATACGTGCAAAATTCTGTTATAATAATAATTTAAAATATTTTATTGTCAAGAAGCACCAAAATGTCAAAACTCCGCTCTTAAAACATCAAAATATTGTCAAAAAACACTTTGGTCTTAAACTGTAAAAAATACAACTTTATATTCATACAAAATCAATGACATCAAGGCCATTCTAGAGACCTAAACAAAAACAGCAAACACACATTAAAGTAAATGAAGCATTAAAACAAGGCACAGACGTAAAGGCTGGAATCAAACATGGAGATACTCTAAGCCGAGCACTCTTAACAAAATTTTCATTAATAAAATAATTTAAAAAAATTAAAAACTAAAGATATGTTATAGAATGAACAACAAATCCACAAAAATCTTATATTACGCCGGCGACGCAGCACTAATTGCAAAAAACAAGAAAGATTTCTAACAGCTCCTGTTTAAATTCAAGATAGCACAAAAACCGAGTTAATAGTAATTTCAAGGATAAAGGTAGATGTAATAGGATTTCAGTATGTGATATTTGCTAATATTTTTTCATAACAATACTACTAGCAGCGCCCGGAAACTCGGAAATTCTTTATCGTTAATGCAAATATTTACATAATAAGTATTACAGTTAACAATACTTAATACTTTTATATTGATTATGTTTACTTGAATATCATATATTATCCTCTAATTAGTTTATTATAATAAACACATTATTAATATTATTATTAATGTATAATAGAACATCTAGTATAGATATAACTTGATGGAAGTCTCCTATACAATGTGCACCATTAAAACAGTATATTTAGTTTTCCAATCAATTATTACTTAACAATTTTGTGTCTTTTATTGATTTTATGAAAACATTTTTGTGTATTTTCAATCATTAGAGCCCAAGTCACTAAATATCCAATTAACTACACATGAATTTAAAATAAACTTTCCCATTGGAATTTGTCCATAAATACGCGTGCGCATGTGTGAAATGAGGACTCTAGCCTCCCAGCTACTATATACATAATAATA
Organism: Tachinus rufipes; assembly: GCA_963932245.1. Classification (NCBI taxonomy): domain Eukaryota; kingdom Metazoa; phylum Arthropoda; class Insecta; order Coleoptera; family Staphylinidae; genus Tachinus; species Tachinus rufipes. The sequence goes on along the minus strand of OZ010741.1, from coordinate 82,848,300 downwards.
ATATATTCAACGGATCAACCTATACATTAACTCAATACATTTAATTCTGAAATATATCAGATCACACAATATTTACTAAAACATTTTAAATCAACATTCTTTTTTTTAAGTGAATGTAATTCAATATTTAATAAACCTTTTTTGAGCCGTTTCTAAACACATAATAGAGTAGTAGTGTATTATAAAATTCAATGAGATAACCTAACCTAATGTGCCCAGCAAAGCAAAAATTACAATATGCTTGCATACTCTGTTGAACAGTTTTGTAACAAACCTATTAGATAACGAAAACAATAAGTAAAACTTGAATTGAAAGCTAACAATATGTGAGAAAAATTGAAAAATAAACTATAATAATGTTCAAATTTAATTAAATTAGCGGTAGATGTTGATGTACTAGATTCTATTTTTTATAAAGTTGGAAACAACAGTGGGATTAATTAAACTCTACTCAAAATGAGTTTTTGATAAGTAATTGAACAAAAAAACGACAAATAGCAGTCAACAAATTGTTCTACTTGCACGTATATAAATCATAAAAATAATTTAAAAAAAACAAACTATTTCGATTATTTATATTATCAGTAATTGTTCTGTATAAAGTTGTAGAGAAATAAGTACTTACCAGAGTGCGTATCAAAGCAATTTTTATTTGTCGACCCCGACGACTGTCCTCCTCTTGAAGGAACTGTATATTAAGAAAGACAATAATTATAACAACACACAACGTTTAAATTAATAAGTATAATAAATGATCAGAAACCAAAAGTGATCAAATAATTTATTCAGATTTATGTACAAAAAATGTTGAATGTGTTACATACATTAACATTTTTGGTAAGTATGTAAATGACTTTAGACCATGTATTTCATTTTAATAAAGAACTTTCTTATGCAATCATATTTCTATGATTAAATAATTGTGTTAATGGTAAAATTATTAAATGTACCTTTATATACCATACTCTCTAATAACTGTATTTGGAAGAGATCTGAAACAAATAAAAATTTATTATGATTATAACTTTTAAATTAAATAAATTGTTGTTATATAAAATATGTTACTTATCAATATCATTTTAGATCAACAGTTATACATGTAAAGGTAAGTCAGTATACTTTTTGTAGTTTATGGCATACAAATATACAGGGTGTTTCAAAACATGTCTCGGAAAATAAAAAGTGGGATTAGTTGGCTAATTATTAAAAAAAAAGTTCCCATTAACATGGTTCCGCAAACGCACCATTTTCAAGATACAGGGTGTAAATTTTTTTTTTTTTTACACAAAACTCAGCTTTTGTACAAATCTTAGCACTCATATTAGCTACTTTTTAAGCGCTTGTTTAATTTTTTTCATGTGCCATTGACAGAGATTTTAGAATTGCGTAAGGTTTTTATAGCTCTAATTTTTATGACACTTGGGAAATTGGCATTTTGGCCATTGTAAACCACCAATATTTTCTACACAAAAAAGGTACTCCTAGTCAAAAGCTCTAACGTAAACTGTTTTAGAGAAATACGGAATTTTATGATAAAAAACATTAAGGGCCAAAATTACAATAGTGGTTTAACTCATACATACGTGGATTAATGCTAACTGTAGATTAAAATATCTGGATAGCTAACTGGCGAAAATGGGCGATTAACGATTTAACTAGCAGTTTAAATAACCTTAAATTATGTGAGTTATGACAGTTATTATTTATAAGAAATGGGTGTATTATATTAATAGTGATTACTGGAAACTAACTATTGTTTATAAAGAGTTAACCATTTACAATTTTTTTGTTGTTAGATATTCAATATACTTATTAAATAAAATTTTAATGTAAATTTTTTGACGCGTTAATTTATAGGTTAAGATTTTAAATATTTTGTTGACGTATAATATAGGGACGTTTGTAATACGCGTTCCCACTAACTAGCGATTTAAATTTTAACTAGCAGTTAGTAAACTTGCAGTTTAAACCACTATTGTAATACTGGCCCTGAAAGAAGTAGCAACATGTTTAATTGTTGATAAAGACATTTGTTTTTGATCTAGTCGTCTTCGTTCATGCATTGGTGTCAAGCAATTGAGTTATTGACAGTTGTCGTTTAGTTGTTAAATAACCTTTTTTCAAAAGGAGTCAATATCGCGGGAACTTATTATCTTTATTACCCAATTAATTTGTCCATTCTTAGTATTTTGCTTGCGTGCTGATAACAAAATGAATAATTACATTGATAGCAAGATGTGCGATATGCATTTTGTTTATGGCGTTGCCGATGGAAATGCAGCAAAAACTCGTCAAATTTATCAAGAAAGGTTTCCAAACCGACAGGTACCAAATGAAAGAATATTCATTCGTATTCACAAACGTCTACATCAACCTAGAAGTGTACATAAAAAAGCTGCAAGAAATTGGAGACCTCGCCTTCTACCTCCGCAAATTGAAGAAGATATTCTTTAAGAAATCGAAGACAATCCATCAACTAGCACTAAAAGAATAGCTTTAAACCTAAACCTTAGTCACGTTACAGTGTGGAGGATAATAAAAAGCCAGATGTTATATCCTTATCACATACAGCAAGTACAAGCCCTTTTACCAGCGGATTTTCCGCAAAGATTGGCTATGTGTCAATGGTTTCAAAAAAGAATTGCGCAAAGTTCTCAATTCTTAGAACAAGTTTTACTTACGGACAAAGCAAATTTTTCTCGCAATGCAATTATGATCTTCCATAATAATAATGTATGGGCCGACAAAAATCCACATGCCATAATGGAAAGCCATTATCAGCAAACATTTTCCGTTAATGTTTGGGCAGGAGTTGTAGGAGACCATTTATTAGGTCTATATATTTTGCCGTTTAGGCTAAATACTCAATCCTATCGTAATTTTCTTGAAGAAGAGCAGCCAGGACTTTTAGAGGACGTTTTGGTTTAATTAAAAAACAAAATGTGGTTCATGCACGATGGTGCTCCTGCACATTTTAGTTTAGATGCGCATCAATTCTTAAATGAACACTATAGGAACCGTTGGATAGGTCAAGGAAGCCCACAAGCTTGGTCTCCTTGATCTCCAGATCTAAATGTTTTACTAATAAAGAATTAAGAAATTGCATTATTGTATCCTGCAATACGATACGAAACACTCCAGGCATTTTTAAATGGGTACGTCAGTCACTAAGACGTAGGTTGGAAGCCTGCGTTACCGTAGAAGGAGGTCATTTTCAACAATTTTTTGTAATTTTTCTTGGTTTTTATGTTAGTGCTTAGTTTTGTAAAACAAAGGTTTTGTGATCATGTTGCTACTTTTTTCTTTCCGTTCCTGAGATATCGTCAAAAAAATTTACACCCTGTATCTCAATAACGGTGCGTATGCGGAACCATGTTAATAGAAACTTTTTTTCTTATAATAAGCCAAGAAATCCCACCCTTTATTTTCCGACACATGTTTTGAAACACCCTGTATATTTAAAAAAATATTTTTTTTTAAATTATCTTTTGGTTAATATAAATTATAATACCTGCAGTAAGTACAAACCATTATTTTTGGCGGTATTTGGGGGCATATTATGAAAATTAGTATGTAATTAAATAAAAGAATTACTAAACTTTATCTTTAATATATTGTGTAAAATGCATGGCCAAAAATTGGCACAACCTTAGAAAATTGCAATTCATACAAGTGAAAAATGAAAAATGAAAACTCCGTGCAAGTTGTATACTATCTTTTTTTACGGTACGAGAAATGGGCAATGCAATGTAAGCGAAGGTCATCTGGACGAGACGGATAGGTAAATACATAAAAATAATAATAAAAAATGTTATTTATTAATTAATATTTCTAACGTCATATGAAGTAATAAAATAAAAAAACTAAAAACTAAGGTTAAGAAAAATGAATAATATTTTAATTTATTTTTTTGGTCTTTACTGTGTAAAGTTTATGTTAAAACAATATAAATATCTTCATTTTTAGATTTATAATTAAATAATAGAATAAAATAAAATATTCTTTATTAATTTTAAATTAATTTTTGTCTTCATATAACTCTAGAAATATTAAATAAATATTTTTTTTTAATTGTTTATAATGTGTGCCATCACATCTAGAGATATCAGAGACAACTAATGAAAGAAGACCAGAAACAAAAACCGGAGCTATAGTAGTGAGCAAACAGGGCGCAACAATGCCGACTTGCTAATGCAGACAAAAATATAGATAAAGATCTACATTCAAAGATATAAGAATAACATAAAAAGGAGAGTTGTTACTATTAACAAAAAAGAATGAGACAGAGAAAAAGATAGAATAAATAAAAAATAGAATAGAAGGTTGAAATGTAAAAAAACCCAACAACAATCGTTCAGGAGAACTGGTGAACACCAAGGATATTAGCCCAAAGACCAGCAGAAAAGAACTATTGGAAGAAATTATAAACAAAGTGAACACAAAAGAAAGTACGATAATATTCATAAAAAAGTTATAATGGAAAACAACATGCTATAGTCAGATGGACAAAATCAGCAAATCTGATAATAGGAGACAAACAAATACACATAGGACATGAGTTGCATCAGTAGATAATGTATCAGCAAACAAGAGAAAATGCTACAAAAGCCGGATAAAAGGTCATTGATTGATAAAATGTATATATAAACAAATATAGTGAGCAATATATATTAATAGCAACAGCGGAGAAGAAGGAAATAAACCTAGTTATAGTAAGTAAACCAAATAGAAACAAAAACAAATGCGGCTATTTAAGTTGGAAGGAAGTGTAGGAATAAGTTAGTGAGATGAAAAACAAAAAAAAAGAACAGAGTGGGCTGAAATAAAAAGTATCTAAGAATGTATATTATACAGCTGTCAGCCCAATCTGCAGACTAAAATACTATCAAGAGTGGACAGATAAAGAGATTAAAATACTCTGACAATGCATAGTTTGGTCCTTTCTAAATGTAATAGTAAAAAAATAAATTGATTATAAAAATTTATACAAAAATAAGAGTGAAGCCAATAATGTTGCTGTTTGCTGGATAAAATTATTTAAAAAAATCGCTTACTCTCGTCACTATAAATAGGCTTTTTATTTCTGCATTGGCGTGGCAGCCTTTCACTCCTTTTTGTTGAATGTTCTGCAAATTAAAAAAAAATAATAATAATTATAACTAGCTTAAAACGTTTAAATTAAATAAGTATAACAAATAATCAAATTTTAAAATTCTAAAAATGTATTTTGTTATATTAGCTTGCTAGCTTAATTTACATAGTGTACAATAAGGACCGTTTGATTTTCCACAAGAATGGACGTTGCACACGATCCACAATAATTCATACTATGCCTTTTCTACGACTACAAAACCTATAGCTTAAACGAGAATGAACAATGCACACAAGCAATGCAATTCGTACAAGTGGAATATAGACACGTCATCGTATCTAAGTGAGCAGGACATCTTGTTTTAAATTAGATTAAACTGCTCGCATAATGCTTGCAAAAAGTGAGTATTCAAATAATTTTATTCTATCTGTATACGTTATAAGTATTTTAGTCGTAAAAATGCATAGTGTACAATAGTTATATCATGCAGCACTTTCTAAGTGTGCTGACACAACGGTGACAGGATATACGAGTATATCTATGACAGATTATAATAAACTTTAAAATGTTCTAAAACTATGTTTTAATTTGGGGCAGGCTTATATATACTACATTTGCACCTAAAAGTGTTGAAGAAATTAAAGTTTAAGCTTACAAATTACTTACAATATAACTTCTCGCAAATGTAAGATATAAAATGTATAACTAAGTAATGACAATGGATTACATTATTATGTGTAATGTAATTACTGTTTGTTTTGTTCAATAATAAAAAAATATTAAAAAAAAAACTATTCTGTCATTTTGGTATATTAAAATTATACAGAAATATGTAAGTACTTACTCTTCGACGGTGGCAAGCATCCTCTTTCTTCAAATTCGGGAATTTCTGTAAATTAAGAAAAACAGTAGTTAAAACTTTGCAAAAATAAGTATTTATTATACTTATTTAATTTAAACGTTCATAATCAAAAATTGAAAGTGTTCAAGTTGTTTTTTTTTTCAGATTGATGTTTTGTTTTTATTGTGGTTTGATTGATATCTTATAACATTATTGCTGGGTTAGGGCCTATTCCATACGTCAATGTTCTATTAATTAATGTAACAATTAATTTATTGGGAAAAATAATTAAAATAAAAAATGTTAAATATGTTACTTTCATTGCCATTTTTAGTATCAAATTTCTATGATTAATTACTCAGAATTGTGTTTTATGTAAAATTATTAAATGTAAAATTATTAAATGTACCTTCATGATCAAGAATCTCATTTACTGCTTGAATTAGATCTGAAACAAATAAATAATTATTATAATTATAACTTTTAAAGTAAATAATGTGGTGTTGTTATGTGTAACATGTTACTTATCTATACAATTTTAGGTCAACAGTTGTACAGGTAAAGTTATCTCCGTGCATTTATTGTAGTTTATGTTAAACAAATATATATATTAGTTATTGTAATGTATAGTAGTTTTTTGTAGAATATATATTTATAGTTGGTATTATTATTGTAATTGTGTTATTATTATATTATTCTTAAGTTGGTATGGTATACTATAAATATTGAATGTCACATGATATATTCCTGTTTTGCTTGTTGTATATTTACGAATAAACATATAAAAAACCCGGCTTATTACTAACAGAGCATTACGGTAAATGTAAAATTGCTAAACATGCATAGTGTTGATAAACAAATTAGTATAAAAAAAACAATTAATATTATACAGACATTTGGTAAAATACGGTAAACATGATAAATATAAATACTGTGCAAAATAAAAATGCGTTGTAGCTAAAAATAATATAGAAATGACTAGATTTTAAAATCAGGCAAAAAACAGACCTAATAAAAAAATGTTTAAAAGCTATAAATATAAAATAATTTTACAGATTAAAATAAGCAGAAAAATTAAAATTTGTATATTCATTCCAATCGTGGTAAGACTGTTCAATTAATAAAGTTTTTATTTTATTTTTAAAACGTAGCAGTGGTAAACGTTTAATTTCTTGTGGTAGTACATTAAAGAATCTAATTGAATAATATCGTTGACTTGTTTGGGACCTAGCTAGTCTTAGAGTATTTGGGCAAATATGTGTTCAATGGCGTGTGTTGTGTTCATGAATACTTTCATGAGTTGTATATAGTTGCATATTCTTTTTTATAAACATCAGACTTTCCATAATATGAAGACAAGGAACAGTGAGTATACGTTGAGTCTTAAAATACTCTTTGCAATCCTCCCTGTATCCGATACCAACTACGATTCGTAAAGCTCTCCGTTGCAAAGAAAATATTCGGTGTTTACAACTTGAATGACCCCAAATTAAAACTCCATAGAGAATATGACTTTGAAATACTGAACAGTAAGCACACCGAAGTACTTCATTCGATAAAGAGCTGCTCAAGTTCCTTAGCAAGAAAATGTTTTTGCTCATTGGTTATGATCATTTATCACCATGTCCATGTTAATTTATCATCTAGCTGCACGACCAAAAACTTTGTCGTGTTTGCTAAATTTGACTCTTTATTTCTTAATGTAAATAATAACTCGCAAGATTTAAGTTCGTTAAGCTTAAGGCGATTATTGTTAAACCAAGATGCAAGCTTTGTTTGTGTTTCTCGAGACAATTCAAATACCTCGGCTTCTGAACCTGCCGTGTTTAAAACCGTAGTATCGTCTGCAAATAGTATGGTTTTAGCTATATTATCACAGTCTGGTAAGTCATTAATATATATTAAAAATAATAATGGACCCAAAATAGAACCTTATGGTACACCATGTTTAATATTAGTTTTAGTTGTAGTATCGTTAGTATAATATACAGCTTGTTTCCGATTTGAAAGATATGACATAAATAACCTACAGCTGTTAGGATTCAGATTATATGCGTATAACTTTCTTATTAGTAACGAGTGCGAAACACAATCAAAAGCTTTTAATAGATCTATGAAAACAGTCTAGAGTTCTGTCAACAAAATCTAACAGAGCATCAGTTGTGAACCTATTAACCCTAAATCCATATTGACTATCCCATAGCAGCTTATGTTCTTCAAAGTACCGATATAGCTGATTTTTAAAAGTTTCTCAAAAATTTTAGAAAATATTGGTAGTAATGAAATAGGTCTAAAAGAGTTAGGATCATTTCTATCACCTTTTTTTTTTAAATAGGGATAACACGCGCAAGTTTTAACGAGTCTGGATAGTTTCCCAATATATATTTATTTATAGTTTGTTAATGGTTCCACTACTAACTCTCCAACAAATTGTACAATATGTACACTGATACCGTAGATATCTCTGTTCTTACTAGATTTCAAACTATTAATTGCATCTTTTACTTCTTGGAAATTTACTGTTAAAAAAATAAAATAATGGGAAAGAGTATTACGAGTACTATAACATGTTAAAACTAATGAGTTGTTGTGAGGTTCAGGCACTAAGTCAATAATATCTTCAGCAACTTGTGCAAAAAAGGTATTAAAATCATTAGCTGACAGATTACTTTCGGTGTTGCTCTGTATTGTGTTCTTTTTGAAGTTTATGATGTCCCACATCGTTTTGATTTTGTTATTTGAGTTATCAAAGTAAGGTTGGTTAGAAAGAGTTCTACATTTCTTTAAATTATTTCAATAGTTGAGCCGATATTTATTTCTAATTTTAAGTAATTGAGGATCTTTTGTCTGATTGTATGAAGCACAAATAAAGTTAAGTGTCTCTCGCATATCAGAGAGATTAGAATTAAACCAAGAAATGTTCACTTTAGATTTATTATCTATATCTGATTTTTTTTATGGACATGAATCATTAAAATGTAAAACTAATACCTCAAGGAAACGGTTAAATAACTTGCTAACGTCTCGCATAGATGGAAAAAACCACTACTGGTTTTGTAATGCATTTACTAATTTTATTTTGACCTCTGATGTAATGGGACGGTATAATGTTTTTGAAATAATTGATTTAGTTTTAAATAACTTACATGTAAAACTGATTCCTAGATGGTCAGATACTCCCGTTTTTATTAGAGATTCATAGAATGTTTTTATATTAGTAAATACATTATCAATACAGTTTCCCAACCTTGTAGAAAATTCAACAGATTGTTCCAATCCAAAGCCTCGCAGACGATCTAATAACTGTTATTTATTAGGATTATTGCCATTGAACCTGACATTAAAATCTCCGGCTGAAATTATATGTTTTTTTAAACAGTCAATATTATTAAAAACAGATGATAATTTGTCTATAAATGTATTAAAATTACCACTTGGAGAGCGATATATATCAATAACAATATAATTACATTAATGAATATAAATTCCAGCAATTTCACATTAATATTTACAAATATTAATATTTTCACAAGATCTCTCTAAAATCATGTCGCCTCCACGTTTGAAAAAATATCGTGAAAAGTGAGCTTTTGTGTCATAATTGTCAACCTTAAGATTTGTTGATTCCAAAGTAGATAGACCATGTTCACTAATGCAAATTACAGAAAATTTATTATCATATATTATTGCTTCTAGCTGGTTAATTTTATTTCTGATGCCATCAATATTTATTGAAAGTATATTAAATTCGTGGTGAACTATTTCGGATCAATTGCTGAGACCGCCTTCGGAAAATGTTTGTGCTCCTCTATGAAAAAAGTAACGACTTAATATCACACCATGTGGCCAGTTGGAAGGATCCATAAGTTTTGATTTTTCCTCAAAATCAACACTGATCTTAAAAGAATTGTAAGAAGCTGTATGTTTATCTTTTTCACAGGTGAAATTCGTGTGATTTAAGATAGTATTAATATGACTACGCACTTTTTTAGTTGGAACGTTTTTATTCACCTTATTTACAAAAATCCATGATTTTTTGGTTCAGCTGTAAACATACAATTGGTGTTTGTTCCAATTATTTTGTTTGCATTATCTCGTTTTTTATTTTTTTTGTAAGTTACTTTTTTAAAAGATTCGATGGTTGGTAAATTATTGGAGTCATTACCGAAATATTCCGGCATTTCTGTGTTTTCTTTTAATTCTTGTAGATTGCTTGGAGGGATTTTTATTACTTTGTGTTGCGGCTCAATATTCCCAGCGTTTATTCGATTTGATTTGCAAGTATTAGAATACAAACGATTTTGAGTTATGTTATGAGTGTTAGGCCGTTTGACATCTATGGATGCCGTGTTGCATACATCAATGCTATGATTTATACTTTTAAGTTGAGATTGCAGAAATTGTATGTGAACTTGTAATTGATTTATTAATTCATCTTTCGTAGCAATAATAACATCTTTGTTTGAAATTACCTCGTTTTTGCATTGTATTAAATGGAAAATACTGCCAACTTCTCTTCCACATTCTTCGTCCAGAATGAGCCCGGCATTATCACCGTTGATTAGGTTAGGAACGTCACAACAATTCATTAAATTATCATCAATTATTCTATTGCGTAACAACACATTTATATTTACACACCCTTTATGATATGTTAAATTGCATTTTGAACATATAATAAGAGATTTTTCGGTTTTAATTACTGAGTACACAAACTACACACTGGATCGACCGCCATCACGGTAAAGTTATAGTATGCCCATAGATAGTGTCTTTACAACATGGCCGTAAATTATCTTAACGGATTATTTCATTAACAACTAATTATGATTGTACCCGAAGTAGTATTCAAGGGTGAAAATATTGTATTTTTATATAATATGTTTACACTTGAACATTGAGGTGTTATAAGCTATTTATGGTATATAATACAAACACAATTGTCTCCCCAAGGCAATTAGTAATAAAGTAATCCACTGAGATAATTTAAACCCATGTCTTAAAGACACTATATCTATGAGCATACTATAATACAGATTGTAATACCAGCGGTAATTATAAAACATTATATAAAATATATAAAGAAGAGACGCAATGTCCTCTAATGAGACAGTTGTAAAGCAATAATTTCGAATAAAGTCTAGTTAAATAGGTAAATTTATACGAATGCCACAACGACATATGTAGCGCTCGTTACTATTTGTTCAATCGGACAACCCAATAAAAACATTAAAAAATCAAATTTATGGAAAAAATATCCTAAACTAAAAACATCCATAGACGCGTTTTGAGGTTTACCTCTCATCAGTATGGCTTTATTTATTTATACTTAATAATTGATTTGTAACTTACTTCGTCAACATCGTTCACCAAAATTAGCAAGTGTATGTGTTGTGGACTTTCCAGTAATTTCTGGCAGATGCTTTAAAATATGGGTAAAGTATTGATCATCAATAATATTCAATAATCTTAATCCCTTAAATTTTTTTAACTAAGCTTTTAATTACCATTACACAGATGTCTTTCTTTTTATGTTTATGATTGGTATAGTATGCCCATAGATATAGTGTCTTTTAGCTTAAATTATCACAACATATTATTTCATTAGCAACCAATTATGATTGCATTATATACCTGGAACCCGAGGTAGTATTCAAGAGTGAAAATATGGGCAGCATACTATAAAACGTAATCTCAGTTCACTCCCTTTTAATATTAACGAATAAACGATCACATACCCTTTCTTACAAAATACTATTTAAACGCGATAATAAAAAGATTCAGTTCATAAGAATAACTCCGACAGTGTACAACGTACATACAGCATCGGTGTCGCCTTCAGTAGTAAATTTAAATAGGTTGTTTTATTTAATACCTAATATAATATCGGTCACCATTAAAATACGAATTACGGAACAAATTGGTCCTTCAAAAAATTAAGTAAGTTGTTTAATGAGTTTGCAAAATTTTGCAACAAACATTAAAAATCCTAATTACAGTCAAATAAGATCAAGATATAAGGCGGCAAAATGTACCGTTGCAAACATCACACAGAAGAAGATAATCAATACATGGAAGATATCGAAAACAAATAATATTTCATTGTCAAAGAAGTTGAAATAATTGTTGCTCAACTAACGTCAACTCTATCCTTGTTTTCTAGTAGTCCCGAAATCAATCAATCAAGTGACAAAAATATGATATATCCAACAATTCAAAAAAATTGTGGGTTAGGACACCAAAATCATCAGAACAGTTATAGAGAACTACAATTCGTTTACCACAGTTTTCCGAAAATATAGAAGAATGATTTGAATTTAGAGATACTTTTCAAGTTATTATTGGCAACAATAACCGTTTAGATAATTGCACCAAGTTGAAGTATCTAAAGGGAACCTTAACAAATGTAGCATCTTAAATTATGAGCTTGGTCGTTACTTATAGCACGTTTTGTAAACAAAAGGAAAAATATTCAATCTAACATCGATAGTCATTGGACTCACCCAACTGTAAAAAGAATAATGCATATCCACTGCATGAATTGACAGATAGTGTCATCTCGCACACACAAGCGTTGACATTTTTAGGAATCAATGAAATGATCTGATTATTAACTTAATTAATACCTGGTACAACGGTGTAATGTGCTAGAAAGCAGACCTGTCCGAGAACAATCAAATATGGATTGCAACATTCCACATAAGACAAGATATCAAACATCCGGCAAACAAATGTTGTGATTAATCATATCATCCCTTATACCAATGTAAGAAGTTTAAAGAATTAAATAAGTTTTAATTATTTAACTTCATCGCACTTAAGTTCAGCGTGTTAGTTAAATATCACATGCCAAAAGTGTCAAAGACTCCATCATACTCTTCTCCATGCAGAAGAACAGGCTTTACAAGCATTACATACAAAAATAATTAATTTCACGATGCTTGCTACAGTTCAAGTAAATCTTAAAGATAAGTTTAAAAAAATGTTGTTCGATTCCGAAGCACAATCAAATATTATATCGGAAGCATTTAAAAAAATTACAATTAACATTAATTAAAACGGCTGAAGTTATAAGTGGCATAGCTGAATCAAAAACTATAATAGAGCTGGCATGAAGGAAAAACAAAAGTTTTATCGTTTTAAACACAGATCCTGGTTACATGCCTCAAGAATCAATAAATCAAAAGGTGTTATAAATACCTCCAAACATTACACTTGTTAATACTGAGTTTAATTGTAACCGCCGCATTGATGGTATTTTAACAGCGGAATTATTTTAGGAAGTCTTACAAGTGGAAAAGATAGTACGTGACAATTTTTGCTTATACAAAACTGCTTTAGGATGGATAATTTCTGGAATAATAACACCTGAACATTCAGTCACAAAAATATTTCAAAAGAACAGTCTAAAGATATAACGGATGATTTCACATCAAACTATCTTTCAGAGAAAATCGGCATATTGAAGAAATAGGAAATACTTATTCTGCTGCAATAAAGTCATTAATGTCAATGGAGAGGCGGTTCGAAAAGGATTCACAGCTGCAAGAATCTTATTCAAAGTTTATTAAAGACTTGGTCACATGACTGAATCATGATAATAAATGTTTTCAACTGCATCCAGAAACTGCTCAAATTATCAGTGAAGATTTTTATGTAGACAATATGTTAAGCATCGCTACTTCTTCAGAATTGCCATGAAACTCTTAAATGACGTGGGCAATCAACAAACCATGTCAGGCAATCAAGCAATTAATCCTAAACTGAATATAAGTAATGGCCAAACAGTAAAACTTTAGAAAATCAAAGGAATGCAATTGAAGATACATTTTAATTTGAAACTACCAAAAACACTACCTCAACCATAAGTTAACGTATCATTCTGTCTGAGATAGCACAAATATACTACCCGCTTGGAATTTTAATACCAGTAATTGCAACGGTAAAAATACTACTTCAAGATCTATAGTCCCAAAAAATAATTTAGGATGAAACTGTACCCATACATTTATACACTCAGTGGAATATAAACAATCTTTAAAACATTTACATAAAGTAAAAGTGACTTGACATTTATTTAACAACGAAATAGATATTAAAACAATAACGCTTTATAGATTTTCTGATGTTAGTCAACGAGCCTTTGGAGCCTGCGTGTATGCCATAGCAGAATACAGTAATAGTATTAGATCAAGTCTTTTAAATAAAAAAAAAACAATCACCATCAACCAAGGTTGGAATTAAATGCCGCAGTATTATAGTTAACGTTGATAAAGCAAATTAAGAAAACAATTCGACTACCAGTTGTAGATATTTATCATTGGACTGATTCCATGATTGTATTATATTAGTTCAAAAAAACCCCCGCAAACGTAGGAAACAGAGTGGCTATTATTCAGATAACTACTTCAACTCCATGGAGGCATGTTCCAACAAACAAGAATCTTTCGCATTTAACATCTCGAGGTGCCCATCACAAAAAATTGAAAAATTGTGGAATAGACCAACCTGGTTAATACAAAATCAAACACAATGGTCATCAATTCTGAAATCATTAAACGGTGATACTGAGTCTAAACAAAAATATTTTCAGTAAACTATACCAGTGCACAAACAGATATCTTAATACAATTACTCAATCAAATTTGACAATTCAAAAAACTACTAAGAATAACTGCATATGTCATTCGATTTGTAAAAAAATTCAATGTCTTATGCAGAATCGTAATTTTGAAAATCTACAACCAGATAAAATTAAAGAAGCAGAGATACAACAAATCAAAACAGTTCAAGAAAACAAATATTCATATTTTTAAACTACTATTGAAACAAGGCAAATCTCCAAAAAAGACACTTTTAAGAAATCTAAAACTATTTATTGGTGAAGTACACCATGTTCTACGTGTACGAGGAAGAATACGCAATGCAATGCAGCTATAGAATATCCAGTACTATTACCTAAAGCTCATAATATAACAGTCTTAATAATACGTGACACAAATAAAAATAACTTTCACGCTTGCAAAGAAGAAGAAGTGCTGTTCGAAGTGTAATGCAATGATGTATACAATGTTTTAAACAATCCCTAAAACCATATTTGCCTCAAATAGAAGATCTTTCAATCAATCGTATAGAACTGTGCAGGCCATTTAAAAGAGTTGGTTTAGATCACTGTAGTCCAATGATGATTTAAGAAAACAGCAAAAGATCACAGAAGATTAAAAAAAGCGTACATAGCTGTTTTTGTGTGCATGGTAACTACAGCTCTGCATCTGAAATTAGTCAGTGACATGATTACAAACTATTTTTTAGGATCTCTTCAACAATTTGTCACTCGTCGAGGATTACCTACTGAAATCATTTCAGATAATGATACAACATTTCATAGAGCTAACAATGAGCCAAACAAGCTAATAAATAATGCCATTTCTGACAATAAAAACTAAAATTTTCTCTCCAGCAAAAGAATTAAGTAGAATTTTATCCCTCCAAGAGTTCTTAAATTTGGAGGTCTGTGGGAGGCCGCGTAAAATCTCCAAAAACTCATTTGTTACGCATAATAGAAGAAACTAAGCTCACTTTTGAATGTACACTGTTCTAATGCAAATTGAAGCTGCATTGAACTTTATCCCCAATTAGCAAAGACCCAAGTGATCTAATCGCAATCACTCCGAGTCATTTTCTTGTTGGACAAAATTTTATAGACGTTAAAAAAAATTGGCTTACAAATTGAGAACACCTCACGTTCATGAAGTTTCAGTTTTGAAAAACAATGCAAGATGGAATATTTTCACACTCTTCAGTAGCAAAGTAAAATGAGTAACGCTGCAGATCAGAACACGTGCAAAAGATAATTAGTTATCGTAAAAGAAGAAACAGCACCACTTCATTGGTGTTGTGTTGAGTTATTGCCAGGCAGAGATAATAAAGCAAGAGTTACTAAAATAAAGTGTGTTAATAGTGAACAAATTCTACCTGTATCCAAGCTGTGTCCACTTCCAATTGTTTAAATTGCAGATATTACATTAATTGCTTCTATGTTTAATTTTAAGTTTTATGTAAATAGATTTTATTAGATTGAATCTTAGTATTATGTTTAGTTGATAGTATTTGTGTTACCTTTAGTGTTTTTATCGTCTACTTTTTACTTTAAACGACTATGTTGATACATTTTTGGTTTAAAATAAACTTATTTGAAGGACACCCTTCAAAGCGGCCGTTATATGCTGTGGACTTTTCAGTAATCTCTGGCAGATGCTTTAAAATATGGGTATTGGCCATCATTAATATTCAATAATTTTAGTCCCTTAATAATGAATACTAAACATCTGTCAGCCCAAACTGCCGACTAAAATGCTATCGGGAGTAAACAGAAGAATTAAAAAGTAGTTTAAGAAAACAGAAGAGCAAAAATACATAATAGGAAAAGATTTCAACGTAAGATCGCCGAGATAAAAGAGAAACAAAAACGATTAAAAATGATAACAGGGTCAAACCTTACAGCTTGCAACAAATAAGACAAACCAACGTTTGTAAAAAAAAAATCAAAATCACATATTGAAACAACCATTACAACTTGAAAAATGGCAAATATAGGGAATAACTGGACCGTGACAGAAGAAATATCACTGAGCTTACACAAACACAAACCATACAATACAAGAGAGCCATGAAAAAAGAAAAAGTGGCAAAAATACAAAAACATAAAGAAGAGATGCAAAAAATACTCAAAAAAGCTAAGAAAATCGACGGATGGAGCAATTCCCAGGTACAAGGAGAGACCGTACCTGGTGGTGTGCAAAGTAATAAAAATATGCAAGAAAAAAGTAATACAAGCAAAGAGAAAAGTTAACAGACAAAAATGAACAGAGAACATAGAGAAACCCAAAGAAAAACTAGCAAAACAACAACAAAATTAGGGCATTCAGAGATAGCAGAAAATAAAAAGATAAAATCTATAGACAAATTGAGAGAAAGAACAAATACAGTCTACTTAAAAGAAGACAAAAGAAAAGAAGCCATAACTGAAAAATTGTTGGCCAAGAAAAAAACTAGAAACAAGGTAAAAAAAACAGTTATAGCAACATCGGAAAAAATAAAAAAATATAACAGAATTGCCCAACAACAAAGCACCAGGTTCAGCCAAAGTAACAACACATATTGAAGAAGCAGAAACATTTATTTCTACCTGGTTCACATCTAGCAGAACCAGGTAGAAATATATCAAGTAATCAACAGATGTCTGAAAGACGGATTTTTCCCAGGATGCTGCGTGATAATCCGCAAAGCATTAAACAATTTATTTTTTACCACTACATTCAGAAAAGATTAAAACTACACTTTAGTCAAGTTATAGTTATAAATACCAAAAATATATGCAAATACAAAAATAAATGCTGTTTTTAGGTACCTTTAAATGTATTTTAATGCTATTTGCAAATACAATTTGACTAAAATACTCTGACAAAAATAGTTTGGTCCTTTCTGAATGTACTGGTAAAAAAATGAATTGATTATAAAATTATATGCAGAAAAAAGTGTGAGGCATAAGTTGCATTTTGATACATAAAATTAAAAAAAAAAAACTTACTACTGTCATTATACAAAGGTTTTCTGTTCCTACATTGCCGTGGCAGCCGTTCACTCCTTTTTGCTGGAAGTACTGCAAATTAAGAAAAAACAACTTTTCACAAAACGTTTAAATTAACTAAGTAAATAAATAATCAGAACTCGAAAGTTTAATGTTTTGTTTTTTATGTGGATTGATTGATATGAATATTTCTTGTAGAGTTATTTAGCAAGATTAATTATGGGTTTCAATATTTCAAGGAAATTGCATTGCTTCGTCGCTTTAGTGTAGCGCCGCCAATACTTTTGTAAACATTTTTAGTAAGTATGTAGATGACTTTAGACAATATAATCAATTTTAATAAACAACTTTCATATGCGGTCAAATTTCTATGTAATTTTGTTAGTTGTAAAATTATCAAATGTACCTTCATCAACTGCGATAGTCTCTGGAATTTGAATTAGACCTAAAACAAACAAAAATTTATTTTGTATGTGTATAGCTTTAAATAGTATACTATTGCGGAATTATGGCATTTGCTTATTTGTTAATATTAAATGCAGAACAAAATCCTTTTAGATATATACGTTTCATAAAAAATTGAACAGTTAGACACTGCTACCCTTATTTTGTTTATTTTGCTTTATTTTGATATCTTGTTCTTCGGATTTCTCACGCCAGCGGCTCCTATGTTTGGCGTCCTTGGTAGCCTTACTTAGAGTGGAGCTCGTTAAATCTTTTATTTGGTCCGACCATCTTTTTGGTGGACGTCTTATTGGTCTTGTGCCTTCCATTTTTCGCTGGATTATCAGTTTTTTAAAGTTGTCGTCTTCTCTTCTTGTTACATGCCCAAAGTATCTTAGAATTCGAGAGTATACAATTTGTGAAAGTTGCTACTATTCTTTGATCTTGTTGAGGATAAACACGTTTCTTTGTCTGGCCGTCCAAAGAACTCGAAGTATGCGCCTCTAGCACCGCATTTTGCAGAAATCAATTTTCTTCCTGTCTAGTACTTTAAGTGTCCAGGCTTCTGCACCATATAGTACGACGGGGATATGAGTGTTTAAATTATTTGTTTCTTCGTATTCAGTGTTATGCTACTATCTAACCATGTTCATTGTAGCTCTTGTACGGTTCTTTTTGCAATCTCACACCTTCGTCGTATTTCTACAGAACATCCACCCTTATTTGTAATTACTGCACCTAAATATATAAATTGATTAACCTCTTGCGATTGTCCAATATGTGTAATGTCGGGCCGGTTGTTATTTAGGCGGTCTACAGTTATGACTTTTGTTTTATTGTGATTAATTTCTAGATAAAGGATGACGTTTTCTTGATCAATTTTTTCCATAAAACCTAACAGTTCTTCGGCCGAGCTAGCAAATAATACTGTGTCATCAGCGTACCGTAAATTGTTGATTTTCACACTTCCCACGGAAATGCCACCTGTTCAGTTTTCCAGTGTTTTTCTCATAATATATTCACCATATATGTTGAATAGCATTTGGTGATAATTATGTATCCATGCCTAGCACCTTTACAGATTAAGCATGCTTTTGACAGATAGTTATCAATTTGTACAACAGCTTCACTGTGGGTGTATATTTCCTGGATTAAGAGCATCAGGTGATTTGGCACTCCCATCTTCGTTAATATGGTTCATAAATTATCCCACTTTAGACTATCAAAGGCCTTTCAATAGTCAATAAAACACATGTACACAAGTTTATTAATTTTGCAAGCTTTTTTGATAATTAGTTTTAGGTTAAGTATTTGTTCTCGGGTACCACGTCTTTTTACAAAACCTGCTTGTTCGGGTGGAATTTGCAATTGTAAGAAGGTCTTGAGCCTCTTATTCAGGATTGTGATGAGAATCTTACTTGCGTGTGACATGAGTGCTATTAGTCGATAATTGTCACATTTTTTCCTTGAACCTTTCTTCAACAACGGAAAAAATACAGAACTAGCTCATTCTTTAGGCCAGATTCCGGTTGTACATATATTTTGGCGGATGCGATGGAAAATGTCAATACTTTTTTATCCAGTGGCCTTGATGGTTTCTGCAATTATACCATCTCTTCCGGGTGAATTTGTCAAGTTTTAATCGTTTTGTAGCGTTTCTTACTTCTTCTTTTAATATGGACGGTTCTTGCATACTTTTTTGCGTAAATGGTGTTGCTATTATTATTTCGTCGTTATAGAGTTTTTTCTAATATTTCCTCCATACATCTAATATCTTTTGCATATCTGTTAATTTACCGCCTGTCCAAGTGCGAGGTGCAAAACGACGGTTGATCTTTTTTATCAGTCTATACAGGTATTTGCTATTATTTTGTTCTGCATGTGCTTGTGCTTCTTTACAGATCTCCATAAGATGAGTGTTTTTATCTTTCCTGCAGCACTTCTGTATTTCTCTGCTAAGCTGTCGGTACCGGTTTCGCGTTTTCATACTATTTAAATCTTTGCTTTTTAACTTACGCCGTTCTTCTACCACACTAAAGGTGTCATCTGCCATCCAGTGCTGTCGTTTCTCCGATCTTTGAGTTTTGGAAGTTTGTGTGATCGCAGTCGTAATTGTACTTTTGGTTTGCTGTCATATTTCTTCAAGTGTGCTTGTATGGGAAATTTGATTGTCTAGTTTTAGTAATTTGTTGAACTTTTTTATTTTTTTTAAATTTCATTATTTTTTATTATAATAATTTATCAACCAAATCTAGTTATTTTTTTAAAATATCAACTATTGCCCACGACCTATCCGCGGTCTGCCTAGGTAGCCATGACAGGCTGTCATTGTGACAAAAAACTTGCTCAATCTATATGAAGCAAATGTAAAGAAAACGCGCCATAACACGCAACATAATATATTCCACAAATGCGCAACCTGACTAAATAATTTAAGCTTTATTTACTTAACAAATAAGTGTAACTGAATCAATACCTTAACAAACAGATAAATAAATTGGCTCTAAAGCAATTATAATAGACTATATTATTATGTGTATTGTTTGCTTAAAAAAAATAATTCAAAAACAAAAACTATTTCATTTCATTTCTGTATAGAAACATACAAAAAAACTACTTACTCAGTGTATTTTTATTTTTAGTGCCCGGAGGACGTCCCCTCCTTCTTGCAGGCATAACTGTAAATTAAGAAATACAATAATTATAACTTTGCACGAAGCGTAATATATAAAAAAATAATCAATAATCAAAAGTGTTCAAAAAATTTGTTCAGAACATAACATAACATTATTGCTAGCATAATTTATTTTCACAATAATTAGAATTAAATATGTTACTTTTATTAACATTTTTAATAAGTATACTTCAGAGTTTATTAATTTTTTGATGTTTAACATAGTAAACGGTTTTAAAATATATTTTTTAAAAATGCATGTTTGAAAATTGGAAAATTGATTTTAGTTTTTAATCATTTATTTACTTATCTACTTTGTATAATGTCATACTAGATCTTTTGAAAAAAAGTGATAATTGTACAAAAAAAATATTTTTTTAAAGATATCTTAAATTAAAACTAGAACAATAATATCTACTTTAATTAAAATAGCAATAAAACTGTTATTTTTAGATGTTCGAGAATAAACAACGCTTTTTTAAAGATACTGAAGATTGGAATGGCATAAAATATTAAGTATATTGAAAACACTGTTAACTGTCTAATCCGTTTTAACAGACAACTTTCTGACAATCAAATTACTAAGATTAAATCATCAGAGTTGTGAAAAAAATAAAATTATTAAATTCAACTGATGCTTATTATGATTATTCTTAAATTAAATAGATGATTGCGATATATGTAACATTTCTTATCTTTTAATTTTTTAAATTTAAATTTTTAGATCAAAAGATATACAAGCAATGGGCAACATTATTCAAATAAACTGTTTTTGATTTACAGCATTAATCCAAATTTTTTAGTAGTTTATGTCATAAATTGACAAATTGAACATAAATAAAAAATGCACATTAATACTGTAAATCAATAATTATAAATAAAAACATACGTTATTCAAAAATGTTTCTGAAATATATTTTTTATTTCTAATACTCTTTTCAGCCAACAAACAAAATATAACAATAACCAAGTTAACGTAAAATTTACCAATTTCTTCAGCAATCCTGGCGACCCGTTTTGGTGGTGGAAATAAATCTGAAACAATAAATATTGTGTAGAACAAATTTAGCAAGCAGGTGTTTTTTTCTTCTCCGTATTGTATGAGAAGTAAAGTATAAATTCAATAAAATGTTATAAGCTCTATAGCAAAAACGTAAATTTTAATATTCTTCTAGTTCAACATAAAAACACTTAACTGAAACCCAAACTCTTCTCTCTGTATTATCTCTATCTGATGTAGAAACAGCATTTGCAGTACATATTAATTAAATTAAAAAAATTACCTTCAACAGGAGATGTTTTGCGCTTCACTGCAGTAGCTGAAACAAATAAAAATTGATGAGCGTACTATATAATATAGACTATTATGTGTGTATACAGAAGGTTATAATCGAGGTTATAATATATTTATTGTTATTATATCCATCTGCAAACCTGTATGTACTACATACTAAATAAATATATAAAAGTGATACATTACACCTTCAATAAATATTAATAAAGCTGAAATCAATCACCATTTTAGTTTTTTTTATTTATCTAATAGAAAATAGTTTACTAAACCATGATTTAGTAAATTTATGCATTGCAGACAATATGTCAAAATGTTAAAAGAGTACTTTGTACTTTTTAAAGCTTAAGTGCCATACATCACTAGAACACTAGAACATGGCGGCACTAGTCAGAATACGTGTAAGTAATCAAGATTGCGCCTTTACAATCTGACTGGTAGTACATTTTTTTATTAATTATTATAACAGTTTAATGTGAGCTTTGATAACAAAAATTATAATACAAATCAGACTTCATTAATAAAGTATTAAAAACAAACCATAATTCAATTTGATTAATAAACAATTTCATAATAAATACTTAAAATAGAAGTTAACATGTTTTTTTTTATTAAATTAAAAAGTTTACTTTAAACAAATTGTAAAATTATGTTCCTTTCCGTTGGCTTGATTGCTCGGTTGAGCAAATTTGGTTTCCTAGTGAGGTGGTATAGCATTTAACTAAATATTATGATGATTTTAATAATAGTAACGTTGTAAAAACGAAACTATTAATTACAGCATTTAATAAATATACCATAACTTATCATCTTGTTATAGTCTGCATTATATAAAATAGTTTCTACACGATTATGTTTTTTATGTTACCTACAGTTATTAAAAACGTTAAGTTAATTCTACTGCTAAATTTTTATGACAACTAAATATAGCAAAAAATTATAAATAAAATAGATATTCAAACCGTAATAAGTTATTATCATTAGCAAAATTTAAAAAAATACAATTCATTATTTTATTTTTGATATTATCTATGAGCCTCGTTTTGCTGTATTATTTTGGTAATAAGTAAAGCATATTTTACGACAAATTTGTGATTTCAATACAAATGAGACTCGCACCCAAAACATTTTCTCCTGAAGTTTTTAAAGCTCAAATCAAACTCAGTGTATACGCCGTAGTCTTATATTGTAATAGGCTTTACATGAAAAACCTAAGCAGTTCATAAACTGCCAGCAAAAAAAATTAAAATCCATATGTTACACCTTTTGCCTAAGCATTTTATGAAGTTACGTTAGGTAAAGCCAGGTTAAGCTAAAATGAGTTATATTAGATACACATAAATACACCAATAAGGTAACTTATAAAATTTTAGAGTATCTGCCAACCTAGACTTTTCATGTAAAGCCTTATTTCTTTATAAGATTACAAAATATACATTAAATTACAACTATTAATTATAATGATTTAAATGAATATTATTTTATTATTAAAAATTTTATTCTTTTTTTGTAAATGTTACTTTTTCTTGTTTGTTCTGTAATATTGAAATTAAAATGTGTATCCTATTTCAATTTAACAATTAAAGTTATCGTACCAAAGAAATTTCATACTGTTGATTGTTGTTTTCTTCAACGGTTTATCGGTTTATTTTCTGTCCTGTAAAAACTGTTTTAATTGTTAGTTTATTTTATTATGTCGGGCCGATAAATAGGTTATCATATTTGACAATTGACATACCGGAAAAACATCTGATTTACAGTTATAATTACAATGTTTAAAACATGCCACGGCCTTATAATATCATCTCATTTTTGTATTCTGAATGATTTGAGTAATTTATAATAGCGGTTGTTTAGGTCTTGCAATTATTATTAATGTCATGAGTAGATAATATCGTAATTCAAAAAAGCCAATAACATCATTTTAGCACAACTTTTCTAAATAACTTTATTAAAATGTTCAACAGTACAACTTTAATAACAGATTAGAACACATTGTTCTTATATCCCAACGTTGAAATGATTTGGAAAGCATATTATATAATCAATAAAGCAAGTAAAATTAATCAAAAAAGTGGTAAGGTAGAAAACATTTTAAACATTATAAAACTTACAATTGGTATAAGACTTCTTCTGTCGCTTCGCAGGTAGTTCTGAAATAAATTTAAATGATTATTGAACAATTTTTACTGTTATATAAATTGTATAATAAACAAATTTGTGAAAGTTGCATTATAAAAGGTGCAGGAGAAGATGCAAGATGACTGATGTTTTAAGGTAATAAGAAAGATACAATGAAATGAAAAAATAAGACGGAGGACTAAGAAAACAGGAGGTGAGGCATCTAGGACATGCAAAAAGCAAAACACCAATGATTTTGATAAAAGAGCATAAAACTAAAACTATTAACTTTTGAATTTTACTAATCGCAAATAAAAATAATCAAAATTGTTTCAACATATTTTTCACGTCTCACATTTATCATGTAAAGTAAGCAGAACTCGACAATAGTTTAATTTAATTATAATAACATTATCCTAATATAATTAAATTTAAAAAATATATCAAATTTACCATCATTCTCAGCAACCGTCGAAGCACGTTTTAAAGGCAGTCCTGGAAATAGAAATAGTATTATTATACAGTATACATTATTAATATTATTATTATATACTACCAAATATAGGTAGATGTAGATAGATCTTATACACAAGGTAGAAATATATTATAGTGATGTAGAACATGAGAAATTATTTATTAGTCTACAATATAACTCGGCATGTAAATATAATAATGAATTATAAAAAATGATAGAGCATTGCAGAAAGTGCTTGTAGACACTGCTAAATCATAATATAAGTGTTTGTGCATTGGTACTCGAATAAAAATAAAACTTTATAAATACCAAATAATTTCCAAACCGCCTTTAAGATGTTTCTTGACGGTGGGGCACTACCTATCGCCATCGTGTTGGCAATTTGTTAACTAGAAATTGAAAAATCTTTAATTAATATATACACTATATACATAATAAATAACAAATAAAAAACATTTATAAATTTCATATTAAATAATAAATATTAAATATGATTAAACATTAATAACATATGTGATAATACAAAACAATCCTGAGCAATTTACATAGCACATACCATTTTAACCCAATAGAAACCCTTTCAAGATTACAGAAGGCAGTGCTACTTCGGAATTGGAAGTAGCACTGAATTTAAAACACATTTTAACCTTTATGTGACTGGGAAATAAAACACCTTCTAATGACGGCATGGGTACCCGGGTACTCCGTAACAAAAACATGTTATGCACATGCCGTTTGTTGCTTCTGATAAAAAAGAATATGTTTTAGAACTCAAAAATAGTGTATCGGAACAATCTGATGTAAAAACAATCAAAATATTGAAATAGAAAGTTCCGAATTAGATGAAAGCGCCATGAAGATAAAACGCTTCCACAAAGTGCAACTTTAGTTGGTAAAGATAGATTAACTGGTATAATTCTTTAATAATACCAGTTTAAATATCAAAGCAAAATATTTTGCGTCTAGTAAAGAATCAACTTTAGCTCTCTAAGAAAAACAAATCCGTTGTTTTTTGTCATTGATGCATTCATCAGTTCTGTAGAAATTGTTCTAGGACGTCGAATACAAGATCCCGCTTGCAATGCTTCTAGAAGTACTCTGGTAGTTGCAAAATGTTATATTTGTTAACAAGTTAACACAAAAAGCATGTAATTTTTGTGCAAAACTTGTTTGCAATGAGCACGGCGTTGCAAAGACAATACACGCTAATAATTGTGATTAATTACCAAATTAGCCATATTATATGTACTGTTCATTTTGTATTAATTTTAATATAGTTGTAAAAATACAATTGTTCAATTAATTACAATAGTTTTTATCTTATTTTATTTTAAATTACCAAAAGTACCCGGGTACCCAAACCGTCACGTCCGTATGTAAAAAGTTTAGACGCTAATTTCTCAGTCAAAAAAAAAACTTAATAATAAAAATAATGTAATACGGTACATTAAAGATAGTCACTGAATCTCAAAACTTAATACGCCAAAAATGTATATGTTTAAAGTTTAAAAAGATACCCGGGTACCCTGTCAGTCACATAAAGGTTAAAGACGTTTATAATTGTCTTTTTCAAATACCAGCAATAAAATAAATAAATACCTTGTCAACATTATTTCTTGATTTGCTTTATGCCCAATTTTAAGTAACCTACAATTTGTATAAACATTGCGTACGAGCCTTGGCCACTGCTGCTATTCATACGTGTGGAAATTGTGTATTATTTATCTACAACTTCAATATATATATAACCCCAATAAAAAGTATAACTCTTTTAATAAGAATTATAAAACTTAAAATAACTTTTCATGACAATAGGTTATCTAAATAATCAAAATGCAATTTAATATTAAACGTCCGCATTAATCGGTATCATTTAGCATTTATGATATATCAGCGTATTAACACCTGCGAGTGTTTTTATATAACGACCACCCACCCAGTTCCAAGAATTGCACGTGCTTATCATTTTGCTGCAACGACAATTACGCAGCTGCTAAAATGATAAGTCAGCATTAATGTAATAAGGTGAGCATTGTGCGAGAAAGCAACGCCAGTCCATCTCGAGCCTCAAATCAAGCAAGTTGAGTTATTAAATGTATTGATTTTAACTCGTTTGTTTTTTATTTATAAAAACATATCAAAAACCCCTTTTCAACCCATAAAAATGGCGCAGTCGGTAGGATATCAATAAATATCCATATTTCGCAAAATTATAGTGAAAATTGTAAATATATATATATAAAAAAAAAGTGAGCTCAATAAAAAATAAATTGAGTTTGTGTCCCTACACTTAATCACGGAACCAACGTACGAGGAATCGCTGTATTTATTTAATTTTCAAACTGATAATTTCGACATCGCAGCAAGGGAATTTCCCGAATTTCATCACCCGGACCGGACACCTTTCCTGTTCCCGACGGACGATAGAACCCACTTCAAGTTGAGTCATCTCATCACATTAACGGCCCCTTTCCTGATAGTGAAGATGCAAAGGCAACTTTTTATTCTTATAATATTGTAAATAATGTTTGTTATTTTAATCGTATTGCTGCATACTTATTCGTCGAATAATTTGTTATTATATTAATTATTGCATTAAGTAGTCGTGTTTTATCACACATTAATTAATTATTACATTTCTTGTGTTTCTTTATTATTCATTAAAATGAGTGAATTTAAATTACGGGAGTTAAAACATGATTCCTGAGTTCGATGGCAAGCAAGCCATATTAAATGATTTTATTGAAGCTTGCGATTTTGTTGTAAACGAAATCGATGACGATCAGGCGAACGCTATCATATTTATTATAAAACTAAACTCCAAGGCAGGGCGAGAAATTTTATTTCGTCGCGCAATTTAAAAACTTGGGCAGAAATTAAGGAATTATTAAAAGAGCATTTTGGGGATTGCCGAGATACAGAAGCTCTATTAAGAAAAATGACAAGTAGTTTCCAAAAAGCTAGCAAAACCCCACAATTATTTGTTCAGAAAATTGAAAATTTATTAACAAAATTAAGATGTAGTGTTGCATTAGACGAAACATTAGATGCAAATGAAAAAAATCAATAAATTCTTCACATGAAAAATTAGCATTAAAGACATTTTTATCTGGTTTGAATGATCCAATAGGTTCTGTAATTAGAGCACAAAGGCCTGCAGATTTAAATCAAGCGGAACAATTCCTAATAGAAGAGGAAAACATTGCTTATTTGAAAAACTTTCGTCTAAGTAAACCACCAGAAACAAACACACAAAATAAGATTTTTCCTAAGGAAAATTATGGAAATATTAAATTTAAAGATAATAATTTTTGTAACTACTGCAAGAAAAATAGTCACATGATAAATGATTGTTATAAGCGTAAACATAATAATAATTCTAATAATCCTTCAACGAGTTTCAATACAGGATATAATCCTAATAATAATGGTAATTCTGTTAGATATAATAATACTCCAATAAATAGTAATTTTAATTCAAACAACAATGCAGGAAATTTTAATAAAAATAATGATTATAATAGAAAAGTAAATCATTTAAACTCAAACATGGGTCAAATGCAGGGCGGTTTGGCTCAAAATCAAAGTTTTTCAAATCAAAACTATCCAAATCAAATGCCCAATCAAACCGAGAACTTAGAGATCGAAGATCAATTCAATCTCGATCAAACGTTCTCACAAGGAGAGCTATAAAAGTTTTAAATCCATATGACAATTCATTTTATATTTATGATAAAATAAATAAAAGAAAATATTGGTAGATACAGGTTCACCTATAAATTTGATAAAACCAAGCGTTTTACGTAAAGAAAAATTTAATTTTCCTGTAATTAAAGAAAATTTCATAGTAAACGGAATTATGCCTACAAATAATGTAATTAATGAAAGCGTTGTGCTAAGATTACATTCAGGCATTTCTGATAAGTTTTATTTAATTGAATTTGACTTAGATTTTAATGGTCTAATAGGTTTAGATTTTTTAGAATAAATATAAGTGCTTAATAGATTTTCTTAACAAAATATTAATCACTAATTTCAAGAGTATTCCATTATATGACACCAATAAAACTTTAAATACTAGCGATAATAATTCAGATATTAGTATTAAGCCAACTAAAATTAAAATATCGGCACGTTGTATCCTAACTATAAAGATTCCTATAGTTAATAATGACAATTTAAAAGAATGTATTTGTCCTGAAATGACAATAAGAAAAAAACTGAAAATTCCAAATTCTGCTTGTAAAATTGAAAATAATTTTATAACTACTACATTTCTAAATACTTATAGTACTGATCAGGAAATTGAAATTAATCCAATAAAAATTGAACTTGTAACAAGCACATTTAAGATGTATAGGTAATAACACTACCCTGTTACTAAGAAGTCCCAAATATATTAATCTGGTTATTTCCCCAAAGTTATATTAACGACATAATCTGGATATTTCCAATAACTAATTAAGCAACGGACGCGACGGATTATAATAATCCGGATATTTCCAGCAGCTGTGCTGGAGTATATTTTATAGTGGGAAAATGTAGTATATAAGTATTTTGTAAAACATTATTTAGGCAGTTAAGATTTCATTCTTGTTACATTGTTAGACGATTATTATTATTTCACTGTTGATTAAACATTATTCACGAAGAACCACGTTATTATTATTATAACCCTACAACACCCTGTTACAAACTCATATTAAAAATTAAAAATTACACAAATAAAACATTTATCAATACTTTACAACCAAATTCTGATCATCGTGAAAATAAACTATTACAAGATTTAAGATTGGAACATTTAAATGTTGAAGAAAAATCTGTAATTAAGAATTTAAGTATTAAATATAAAGATGTATTTTATTTGGAAGGCGATCAGTTATCATTTACCAATCAAATCAAACATGAAATCAATCTCGAAAATAAAAAACCAATCATTTCCAAAACGTATCAATATCCGTACGTTCATAAACAAGAAGTCCAATCTCAGATTAATAACATGCTAAATCAAAATATAATACAGCCTTCGACAAGCCCTTGGTCCGCACCAGTTTGGGTGGTACCAAAGAAAATTGACTCTGGTGGGAAACAAAAGTGGCGTGTAGTCATTGATTACAAAAAACTCAATGACGTCACTATTGAAGATAAATATCCTCTTCCCAACATTGAATATCTTTTAGACAAACTAGGGAAATGTCACTATTTTACAACCTTAGATCAGACCTCAGGGTTTCACCAGATCGAGGTAAATGAAAAAGATGTTAAGAAAACCGCTTTCACAGTCGAAAATGGTCATTATGAATTTTTGCGCATGCCTTTTGGTTTAAAAAATGCGCCCTCGACTTTTCAAAGAGTCATGGATTTAATATTAACAGGGTTACAAAGATTTTTATGTTTAGTCTATATTGACGATATTATTGTATTTTCTCCAACACTTGAGGATCATATTAAAAGTTTAAATTTAGTATTTGAAAGGTTAAAACAAAATAATTTTAAAATACAACCGGACAAATGTGAATTTCTTAATAAAGAAGTTGCATATCTGGGTCATTTAGTAACAAAAGATGGCGTTAGACCAAACCCTGATAAGGTTAGATGCATTGTTAATTTTCCAACTCCAACTAATCAGAAAGAAATAAAATCATTCATAGGGTTATCCGGTTATTACCGAAGGTTTATACCAAAGTATTCAAACATTACAAAACCATTTACGCAATTGTTAAATATTGAATTTAATTTTAATGATGAGTGCATGCTAGCTTTTGAAGAGTGTAAAAGAATTTTAAGCACTTCTCCATTGCTGCAGTATCCAAATTTTAATGAAGAATTTCTTTTAACCACTAATGCTAGCAATTTTGCTATTGGCTCAGTATTATCGCAGGGAACTATTGGTTCCGATTTACCCATTGCGTATTCATCGAGAACTTGGTGCTGAGATAAAATACTCGACCATTGAAAAAGAGTTATTATCTATTGTTTTTGCGAATAAACATTTTCGGCCATATTTGCATGGACGGACATTTAAAATAATAACTGACCATAAGCCTATGTTATGGTTATTGTCAATCAAGGACCCAGGTTCAAGATTAGCACGACTAAAATTAGAAGAATATGATTTTCAAATCATTCATAAAGCTGGAAAATATAATAGAAATGCAGACGCCTTGAGCAGAATAAAAATAAATGATGACATATCACATAAAGACTATTTAAAGGCTGAATTAAATAATCAAATTAAGTTGGACTACATTGTTGAGATAAATGATGACATAATTAATGCTCCTCTAGAATTTTCGTTAGCACACTGTGTATGCGCAGATTTTAAAATGAGTGTTGGTATCGCAGATAAATTTAAACGTAAATTTGATGGTAAAATTTATGAACTAAAAGATCAAGACAATTCCCTATAAAACGTATGTCATCACAAAGATAACGATAGATTTATTATGTATTTAACCGTAAAAGTCAACTATTTTAAAAAACCTAGTTACGAAGATTTATTCAATACGCTAATTAAACTTAAAACCTTTTGTAAAAATAATAAAATAGAAAAACTAGCTATACCCAGACTAAGTTGTGGACTCGACAAGTTAGATTTTAAAACTGTAATAAATATTTTAAATTATATTATTGCAGATTCTGACATAACCATTAATGTATATTATAAAGAAGTTAATGTTAATGCATTAACGGGTAATAATTCATCAGAAACAGACACAGCATCTGAAACTGAAGAAATTTATTTAAGTTTTGAAGATTTTCTAAGTCAAAGAAAAATTAATTCATTAATTAACTTTGAGATAATCAAACAAACAAATGATAACTTGTTCTACGAAAATCATAACAATATAATTGTATTTGTACCAAACACAATTTCTAATAATGATAGTATGTTTGACAAATTGATTAAAGATATTTATCCAGATCCGGATAATAAAACTTTAAGTTTAGAAGAAATTTTAACAATTTATCAAAGTTTAAAACTTAGAAATAGGAAATACTATCTTATTTAACTTCCTACATTTAAAGTTGAGTCTTTAAGTTTAAAGGATTGTTTTAGGCTGTTTCACTCTATTAGTGATGAACTTCCAAATGGAAATTATCATACAAACATAATAAAACACTTACCATATCTTGACATATTAAGTTATATTTTTAAAGACAAAGAAATAATCTTTAATATTTGTCACAATACTATTAGTACTCCTCCAGAAGATAAACGAGAACAAATATTGTTCAATTATCATTCGAGTAAAACTTTCTTACACAAAGGAATAAATGAAACGTACAGAAGAATTAGAGATAGATATATATGGCCAAACTTAAGAACCAAAGTAGAAAAATTTATAAAGAATTGTGATGTTTGTAATAAAGTCAAAACTAGTAGACAAAATAATGATTATCCTTTAGTTATAACTGAAACTCCGGACAAACCATTTGAACACATAAATATTGATTTATTTGAAATAAATAGAAATGTCATTCTTATAACTATTATTGATAACTTCTCTAAATATGCACAGGCATATTAAGTAAAAAGTAAAGAAAGCACGTCTATAATTGAAAAACTACTTTTATATTTTCACCATTACCCAATTCCCAAAAGAATTCATAATGATTCCGGTTCTGAATTTGACAATAAACACCTGAAGGATTTGTCAAAATTATATAAATTTAAACTAGCATTCAGTGCAGTCGCACACCCCCAATCAAATGGTACAGTGGAAAGGTTTCATGCTACACTGTTAGACTCTTTAAGAGCTTACCATAATAAAAAAAACCAAAATAAACCTGTTATCAACGGTTTACCTTTTGCAATAAAATCCTATAATCGAAGTAAGTCAACATCAACAAAATACACGCCAAAAGAAATTATTTTTGGACATATACATATATGGGATTATGAAAACGAAGAACTCTTTAACGAGGATATCTTACAAACTAATTATGTTAACAAAATTAAAAATGTTAGTAATTTTATCTATAACCAAGTAAAACAAAATATTCAAACCGCGAAAGAAAAAGCTAAAGTATGATTTGACAAACATGTCAATATTAATAAACCTAATTATAAAGTTGGTGATTACGTATATGTAAAAAAATCACAAATAAAAAATAAAATGTGCAACAAATACAATGGACCCTATCGAATAATCAAAATAATCAATTCCCATACTGCCGAAGTTCAATTAAAATTAAATAGAACTTCAAAAATAAACTTTGATAGACTGAAACCAGCTTCTCTTGTTTCAGGACCAACACCGGAGCCAATTCAAAGGTTACCACAATAAATAATTCGCTAAGAATCTTTTATCAAAAAGAAGGAATCACAAGAGTATCGAACGTCTATTGGAAATTGATAATATTCAAATACGTGTCATCTATTGTAAGCACTTATAAAGAAAACTTAAAGGTACAAAACTACTTAAACAAAATACTAAACAAAGAAAATTTAAATCCTTCGTTTAAGTTACCATTCCAATCTTAATTATCCCATTTACACATAATAACAGATTATATCAATAAAAAATTTAAAAAAATTAACGTTAACCCAACAAATCGTTTTAAGCAAGGTCTTATTGATGACATTGGAAAAGTTTTCAAAACCATTACAGGAAACTTAAATGCATCAGATGGTCAATACTATGATAATTGTATAGAAACACTTAAAAAAGACGATAAAGAATTACAATACTTAATGAAAAATCAGATACAAATAGTTTCAAGCGCTATTAAGAATTTTAGTAATACTTTGAGTAAATTAAATTATGATGAAGTCACTTTTAATAATAATTTAAAAATAATCTCAGAACAATTAAATAGAACTGTCGAAACTGAACAAATAATTGAATCAATGATGATAATCCAAAATGAGTTGAACAACATTATAGAAAGTATTACATTTGCTCGTTTGCATATTTTACATCCCTCCGTTATTGAGGTTGATGTACTATTAACAGAATAAAATTATTAATTAAATAAAATTTCTACAAGCTTAAGCTATGGAAATTTGCCATTTCCTCCAACTCACAAATTTTTATCCAAAATTATAAAATTAATTAAAATCGATGCTTTTTAGACGAGTAATAAGATAATTTTTATCTTACACGTCCCAATAGTTGAACCTATTGATTATGATTTTTATCATGTATTTGCTCTTCCTTCTAAAGATCAACGAACTCAGCTGTTTCATGTAATTAAACCAAATTTTAAGTATGTAGCAATTGCGAGGGATAGCAAGCAGTATATCCCCATAAATTTGAATGATTGTGTCAAAATAATAGAGAATAAGGTTAATCTTTGTTACAACTATTATCCAAATAAATTAAGCGCAACTTCTCCATGCGAAGTAAATATATTAATGGAATATAAAATAAATCGCAACTGTAAAAAATTTCTGGTTGCAATTGAAGATTATAATATTCAAAAATTAAATAATAATAAGTGGCTTATTGTTGTATCACATAGAATTCCAATAACTACAGTTTGCCCCAATATGGAAACAGAAACTGACTTTGTTGAAAGTAATATAATTTTATCCTTAATGACAAAATGCTATGCTTTTATTGGATCAGCATAAGTTTACGCCAATTTTGAAGATAATGCAACTATCTCATCTCATTTCTTTATACCACAAATGTATTTTGATTGTTGCGAACATCTTCCAGAAAAAGAATTTCTACCCAACCTAAAACCTATTCAAATAAATCATATAAATTTAAACGAATTAAATTTAGCTGATCAGAAACTTCGTAAATATGACAACAAATTAAATAAAGCAATTAATCAAAATTTTACAACTAGGCATTGAGGTATTCTCACGTATATTTTCATAGGTGCATTAATTTTGATCTTTGTGTATTTTATCTGTAAATGTAATTGCATTAGAAAATCAATTGGTTACTTCAAAGGAGACGATCCTGATGATAAACATAACCGTCGATCTTGTTGTGCACAAATTTACAATTATTGCAATGTAAAGTCAAGCGTATCACGTAGGCCTTCAATACATTTAAGTGCTAATTATGACTCAAATAATGAGGACATAATATTTCAACAACCCGGAGTTTCCATCCCTTCGAGTACAAGAAGAGCATCAAAAAGACTGTAACAAAAAGTGCGCGTTTAGTGCTACCGTTTAGTTTAGTTAGTGATTTAGTGTAATTCTAGCGCTTTAATATTGTTTAATCCATTTCAACATTTTAGCATTATATACTGCTTTATTAGTTATGTAATCTAGTAATATTAATATTATTGTTAATTTTTTTTTTATCTATAATTTAATTTAAAAAAAAACTTATTGAGGGAAGGTGTTATATCTGCGTATTAACATCTGCAAGTGTTTTGATATAACGACCACCCACGCAGTTCCATGAATTGCACGTGCTTATCATTTTGCTGCAACGACAATTACGCAGCTGCTAAAATGATAAGTCAGCATTAATGTAATAAGGTGACCATTGTGCGAGAAAGCAACGCCAGTCCATCTCGAGCCTCAAATCAAGCAAGTTGAGTTATTAAATGTATTGATTTTAACTCGTTTGTTTTTTCTTATAAAAACATATCAAAAAACCCCTTTTCAACCCATAAAAAATATTCTGCTATAACTTCAACAGAGAATATAAAACCGGCAAACTACAGCGGAACACTTACAATGTAAGAAGTAATGATTAAGACAACATTGACGCTTCATTAGATTATCTAGTTTTAGAGTATAACATGAGTATACCTAACCCAACGTTTGTAAAACGCATTGCTTCCTAAAGCATATACTGAAGAAACGTTTATTCCGGGTATAGTTATACAACACATACTGACAATTGCAAAAACGACTCTAAATGAGTTTTCTGGTGTATACATATTTTTAGAGTATAACATGAGTATACCTAACCCAACGTTTGTAAAACGCATTGCTTGCTATACCAGGTATATACTGAAGAAACGTTTATTCCGGGTATAGTTATACAACACATACTGACAATTGCAAAAACGACTCTAAATGAATTTTCTGGTGTATACATATTTGCAAATTTAAGCAATAAATTAATTTTCTAGACAACTTTTCATGAAGAATTTTATGTACTCTTCTTTTGTACAAACTTTGACTTATATATAGTGTTTTAAAAAAAAGCGTACACAATTATGTCTTTTTTTAATTCGGACATAAACAATTATAATCATACGTCAAAAATAACAAAATCCGGTCATTTAAAATACTAGAATGTTAAAAAACGGTTGCTACATGCAAAAATCTATTTTAAATTTCAAAAACAACAAAACTCAGCTTTATACATCAAAATATTAACAGAAAGCATCAAAATCGAGCCATAAACTGCTGAAAAGTATAAAAAAAAATCAAAAAAATTCAAAAATGTTTAAAATCTGGTATCTGTAATAATAGCAGAATGTCCTAAAATCGGTAATAAACTGATAAAAAATGCAAAACAAAATTGAAACAAAACTCAGCATTGTTAGAGAGCAACACAATCCGGCCATCACTGATGAAAAGTGTAAAAAAGTGTATAAAACTAATTCCTAAACTGCAAAATCCGGCTATGAAATGTAATTGAAAAGTATTGTTATAAACTGTTAAAAAATTTATTATTTTATTCATAAAATGTCAAAAATAGTAAAACTCGGCCATAAAATATAAAAATATTTTTTGGAAAAAAAGAAAATCTTGCCATAAACTGTTGAAAAGTATAAAATTCTATTTATATAATGTCAAGAATAATTTTAATATTGAGCAATTTTTTTATAAAATGTCAAAACTATGTTAATAAAAAACAAAAGCCGATTATAAACAATTGTCAAAAATGAAAAATTCTGGCCTTAAAACATCAAAATATTGTCTGTAAGCACCAAAATATGGCCATACACTGCAAACTGCTATTTTATCAAACAGCTAAATTCTGTTTTAAAACATTAAAATATTGTTAGAAAGCAAACAATAACAAAATTTAAAATTAAAAAAAAAAAATAAATTAAAATTAGTTAGTCATAGACTCTAACAACAATTTTTTAAAATGCTCCAATCTGTTTATATATTGTAACAATATGAAAGTTTGTTACTAATTCTACACATACGTACTATAGGGGAATTAACAAAATAATTTGAACAAAATATTGGAATGGAGAATTTACGACAGCATCTTGCAGACACTCTTGGAACATAAAAAATAATACATGACAGAGTAAAACTGTCATCTTTGATAAAATGTATATCTTTATAGAGATAAGTAGCAATAGTGGATTTATGGATGGCTATTTGAGTTCGGAAAGAAGTGATTAATAATTTATATCGTAGCTCGGATAAACTCCATGATTACATCCAGGTATCAAACAACATTTTTTGCATACGTTCCAGAGTAAGAAAGTACTTGTGTTGCCAAGGAGACCATATGATACAACAATAAGACAATTTTAATATAATGTATGCTCTAAACAATCTAATCTATCTATCTAAAGGATAATGTATTTGTATATTTTAATGTTTTACCGGTATGTATAATAAAACCCAACATACAATTTAATTCTTTTAAAATACTATCAATGTGATCAGAAAAGCCTAACTTGTCATTAAAGGTTATTCCCAAGTTTTTTATTAAAATTCCCCGTTTTAGAATAAACCCATTAATATTGTAATTATACTTAATTTTTGTGAAATTGGTGAAGTAGGACATTACTTTACAGTTACTAATGTTTAGTACAAATAATTAGTATTGCACCATAACAACAAAGTTTAAAGTCATCCTGAATGAACTATCAAAATAATGTTAGAAATAGCAAAACTCCGGCCATAAACTATTGAAAAGTGCAAAACTGTAATAATAGATAATCAAAAATATTTAATATCAGAAAGCACTGGCTGTCACAAAAAGTGAATAATAGCTAAACCCGGTTATGAAAATCAAAATATTGTCACAAAGAACCAACATTTGAAGGTAAACAGTTTAAAAGTGCAAAATTTGTATCAAATGTCAAAAATTTAGCCTTAAAAAATCAATGTATTATCAAAAATCATAAAAATTTGGTCTTAAAATGTTGAAAGGTGCAAAATCCTATTTATAAAATGTCAAAAATATAAAAATGCGGCCATAAAGAATAAAAACATTACTCTTAAAACATTCAAAAGATAAAATTTTGGGGTAGTTTACTGTTAGAAAATGTAAAACTATTTTTTATGAAAAGTCAAAAAATAGTAAAATCCGATAATAAAATATTTAAAAAAAAATACAAAAATCCAGCTTTAAAATATTAAATTTAAAAAAAAAATAGCAAATTCAGACCATAAACTTTTAAAAACTGTAATTTTTTTATAAATTTCAATAATTGTAAGGCGTAGCTTTAAAATGTCAAAAATATTGTTAGATAGAACTAAATCCGGCATAAACTGTTAAAAAGTGTAATATCCGGCCATAAAAATTTAAACAACTGTTAAAAAACACCAAAATCGGTTTTCATGAAATCACAAAACAAACAAAACCCCGCAATAAACCATAATTTGAAAAATTAAAAAGTATTAAAATCGGTCCCATAAACTGTAAAATAGTGCTAAATTCTATTAACAAAATAGCAAAACCCGCCACTTCTAAGGTTTTAAAATAATGTCGAGAGGGGCCTTATATTAGTGTGCTCTTCCGCATTGCAGACCCATGCTCACAAATAGCTACGCAAAAAATATTGCTTGGCAATTTTCTCATAACTAATTAGTTTTAGTGCAATTTTGTTATGTTTAAATAATTAAAAATTCTTATAAAAATAAAAGCCTTAAATTCTTTTTTTACGCAGTATTTTTCGATAAATTGTTTGCGGAAATTCATCAAGTGTTTACAGTAAGTGTATATCGACGTTGCCACAACAATACCTCCTATGTGCAAAACCAGTTACTTTCAGGAAGTGAAAAAAACGTTATATAAATCGTGCATTTTAAAAGAATAATCCAATTTAATCACTTTTTATATATGAAACCTAAATAAACTAGATTAATAAATTGTTTTCCGAATATAATTATTCAAAAGCAAAATATTTAATAAATACACTACATAGGAGGTATTGCTGGTTATGCACCATTACATAGGAGGTTTTATATAGGATACTTTAATACATAGGAGATTTTAGTTAGGTTGGAAATGTTTACATAGGAGTAATTATAATTTATAAATTACCACAAAACATTATTTATTGTCAAAACCAGTAGAAAATTACAAAATTATTATCTATCAAAATAATTATTTTCTATTTTTTTTCTTTTTTGGTTCGATAGTATTATTATTTTCTGCTTTTTTTTTCCTGTGATGTCTGCTTTGAACTTTAGTTTATCATAAAAATTATGATATTGTCGGTCGATTATGGATTTTAGTGATTGCAGATCTTTGTACTTAGATTCCTTGAGGGGTATTTCATTTTCGTACAGATCTTGTATCCCTTTAAAGCATTCAACTATCTTTCTCCTATGAGGCAGAATTTTCCAATTTTCAGAGAAATCAGTTTTAATCATAATTAAACCATCTGGTAAGTATTTAATTTTACAGATATCCGTGACACACTTTTCTCCTACTCCAATCCCTGGTCTAATTGAGAGAAGAACAGAGTCCATTGTAGAATAGTTTTTAAAAAAATCATAATGTACCACTTTTACTTCATAAGGCTTCTCAGGACGTGCCAAATGCATACGAGAAATTTAATCCGTAGGTGAGTATATAGGAGGCTTAAAATAATGTTCCAGAGTGGCATGAACATTATCAGCTTCCATCATTGTATGTCCTCTTTGAAGATAAAGCTGTTCAATCGTGATATTTTTCTGTTGTGCAGTATCAGACAAAGCCGTCGACGATTTTGTTCCTGTTTTGGCTGCAGCAGCCATCGGAAATTAAAACTACCTCTTTGATTGTGTCGGGTAATTCTGAAATATAATCCACAAGGCAGGATGAAAACTCATTCGCACCTACGCCTCCATCAACTTCATGCCAGACGTACAAACGAACGTGGCCATCATTGAGTTTTCTTAATGTAAAATTATGTACTGTTAGTTTTTGTTTGCAATACATTGAAGAAGCTAAACTGATTGGACATAATAATTTGCTCTGCAAGTCCATAGTTAAAACTTTCTTTGTGTCAGATGCACTCAGTTTTTGTTGATTTTTTTCATCTCTGGCTTGATTTTTTCTTAGTATGTGATTATCATATGCCTCTTGTGATAAGTGCCCTTCTTTGTGGCTAATGCAAATATCACATTGGTCTTTCCTTGGTTTATGAATAGCAATTTTGTTTTCTTCAAGAGTATTACAAAAAATGGTTCGAATCGCTGGCTTTATAGTATTATCTTTGCACCATTCTTCATAAACTGAATGCATCTGACGCTTCGAACGAAAAATGGATTCAACGTAAAGTTTTTGTGAGGACTGCCGACAATAATGGCTTGGAACTTTAGGTAACAAATCCAACCAAGTTGTTATACTGTTTATATCATTTTCCTTTTTCTTTTGACGAGCAGTTTTTGACGAAGTAGGAACAGTGTTATTATCTGATATGCCATCCTCACCTTCACTGGTTACTGGAACACTTTGTACAGGTTTCGTCCATCTTTTAAAACTGTCCTCACCAATTCCTAAAGTGTTAATGAAAAATGTACGACACTCTCTATGCCGTTGTCCATTTTCACTATCTAAAAATATATCATGTCCCAAATTTTTTTTCGCATTATCGCAATCTTCATGCCTTTATCGTCTTCTGTTTACACTTCTAGTATTAACCAAACCCTGGACATAACCTTTTTTCTCCGACCAGGTTTTCATGACCCAAAATTTGGCAAAGATTCTTTTTTGGTCTTCGTCTTTAATCATACCACAACAAAAACTTTGGTCACTTTTTTTCTGGAGTATGATATGGTTACAGCGCCTTTTTAGTTTCCTTTTTTCCTTAGAAACAGTTTGCGACACTTTATTGTCTACAACTTCGTAACCCTTGTAAGAGAGGCCTTTAACTCTTCTCGACTTTGTTAGAAGCTTTTCTATAGTCTTAACAGTTGCAAATTCATCATCTGAGTTGTCATTGTTAACGAAATCTTGATTCTCATTTTCTTCATCATCATTCTCACTTTTTTCATTCTGTGGCCCACTCTCTTCATCTTGTGTCTCATTTTCCTTTTGATTGCCACGTTCTTCATCTTGATTCTCGTCTTCTTTATTTATATTCTCATTTTCGGTCCTTCTTCCGTCATTATACGCATCATCAAAAACTTGGAACTGTAGTCCAATGCCAACATTGTCATTATTTTCCAAAATCATCAAATTATTATCGTTCACGTTTGTTATGTTCAAACCCATGGTTATAATATGCGACAAATCATTTTCGTTAATACTTTTGTCTATCTCAATTTGTACTGGAAGAAGTTCATTAACTTCATTTTCATTGTTGTCTGACAGAAATGATATACAGTCATTGTTTGTTATACTCTCAAGAAGCATTACTACAGAATCTTGCCCAGCTTTATTGGGATTTTCAACATCATTTTCTGGAACTACAAATAATGTTTCCACCTGGTTGTTGTCTTAATTATCATTACATTGTGATGGGTCTTGTCGCAAATTATTGTTGTTGATTTGTTCTTCTTTATGCAGTTTTGTAAATAAATTGCTAGGTTCTGTATAACCGTTTTTGGCTTGGGTTTGTTCTTCAATTTGTTGAAGTTTAGCTGCCTTTTCTTGCATAGCAAGTTCCACCATTACTTTTCCCCGGCCACTCATCTTGAATATTCCTCTAATAGAAATAATGAAATAATCACAAAATGTTTAATAGTAATTAAAATAATGAAAAATATGACTTATCTTAATCTCGTAATATAAATGTAAATGCAGACTTATTTGTGTTTGATAGATACAAAACAGCCTTTACAACTTTAAAATTCACCTAATCATAAACAAAAGGATAATGTAAAGGTTACAATATTTTACAAATCAATACAATATTATTATATACCTTAAACTTAATTGATTTTTACTGTATATTTTTAGTGGTTAAATTATAACCTATAATATAACTAATAACAACTATCTCTCATGTGCTCAGTTGGTAATAATCTGTGTTAAAGCAGGTTTCTGAAATACCTCCTATGTGTCACAAATGTACATAGGACATTTTGTCGTGACCAGTATTCTTGTATATACACATAGGAGGTTTAATAATATATTTTTAATCATTTTGATTTTATTCGTACACATAGCAGCGTTTTCTCATTCGATAAAGCATACTATACAGCATCCATATCCACCATAACCTAAAATCGGCATTTTTTGCACATAGGAGGTATTGTTGTGGCAACGTCGATATAGTAAAATAATTTAAGCTCACTTTTGAATTATCTCAATAAAATGCAAAAGACTAGAGTGTTCAATTACTATGAAAGGCGGCATATTTATGTTCTGCACACAGGTGGCCGACCGGACCTCTCGCGACGGCCCAGTTTGTAATAAAAATAATAGTATATTTTAAAATTAATAAAAAATGTTTATTTCTTTAAATAAATCCCAACTAATGTATAATTTATCTACCGACTAATTGAGAAAACTTTATAAGATATGACTTTTTTATATCAATTTTTGTTGCAACATTTCATTATTATTTAGAAATAAACTTTAAATTTAACTTTA
The DNA here is from genome assembly GCA_963932245.1 of Tachinus rufipes. Lineage (NCBI taxonomy): Eukaryota > Metazoa > Arthropoda > Insecta > Coleoptera > Staphylinidae > Tachinus > Tachinus rufipes. The sequence continues at coordinate 82,806,118 of OZ010741.1, read as the reverse complement.
GTTGAGATATGACACCAAGAAGGCAACAATTATAAATTATAAATAGTTGATTTGATTTGATTGTCTTGACTGGTGAAATAACTTTTATTTTATTTATTTGTATGTTTTTAATTAGTTTTGGTTATTCCAGTTTGTTAATAATTTACCTACAACAATAAATAAAAAAAATTATAACTGACTTAAAAATTGTCAACTCATAACATGATTTAAACTTTAAACTAACGTATTATTTTGTTAATAAATTGTAGCAACATACTAAAATATAAAAAAAGCATTTAATATTTATTATAATTAAGTTTTCTGATTGTAAAAGATGGTTGAGAATATTACATAACTGTACAAACAACATTAAGCCTAATCTGTTAATCTTGTTAAACTGCAAAATGAGCAAAATGAGTTATTAAACTATAAATCACCACTTTTTAAATCTGTTTCTTAATCTTTTTAGCTGGCCCGCAAACCTACTTGTATTGTTTTATAGTATAAAATAAAACAGGTAGGTAAGAAAATTTATGTTAACAAATATATACCACTAATGTAGAATTAAAAATTAAAACAATTGTGTTTATGTATTTTTTAAATTTAATATTTTAATTAGTATCCTGGTGTTGTATTTTTGAGAAAAGAAGCCAAAAACGGTTAAAACGTGCAAAATCTAAAATATCTTACTTTCAGAAAACTGTTAAAAAGAGCAAAATTCAATTAATAAAATGTCAAAACTCCAGTCTTAAAACATCAAAATATTGTCAAAAACCACAAAAATTTGGTCTTAAACTGTAAATAATACAAATTTATAGTCATACAAAATAAAACTAAATTTGGCTAACACAATTTGACCAAATACGGTTGACAGGCGTCATAGCTATCCTCCGTTAACATAGAATTAATAACAATAACATCAAGACCATCCTAGAAACCTTAAGAGAAACAGAAACAGCAAACCCATATTAAAGTTAATACAGCATTGACTCAAGAAATAGACGTAAAGGCAGGAATCAGACATGGAGATAGTTTAAGCCGAGCACTCTGAACAAACTTTTGATCAACAAAATAATTAAAGAAATATAAAAACTAAAGATATGTCATAGAATAAACAACAAATCCAAAAAACTCTGTTTTTCCGACGACGCTGCAAAAAACAAGAATGATCTCTACCGGCTCCTGTTTAAATTCAAGAAAGCAAAAAAAGAAAGATGATTATATAATTTCAAAGATCCAATTTGGTGCAAACAAATGGTGATCAATGAATTTATAGAAATTGTTGCCATCAAAACTTCAAAAATGTCTGGCTGCCTAAAATATATGAAAAACAAATAAATTCTGAAACCCGTATAGAAACATCTAAAACTAAAGGGTTAATGAAAAGCACGGCAATAAAAACTCTTAGAACAATAAAATAAATAACCCTACTTGATAAAATCAAAAAAAGCAGATCAAAGACCCTAAGCAGAAGACCTAAAAGATGGATAAAGAGCTAAACGTAAAAAATAAAATAATTATAAAAAATAACTAACTCCGGTCATAAAACATTAAAGTATTTTCAGATAGAATCAAAATCCAGTCTTTAAAAGTCAAAATATGGTTATAAAGAACCAAAGTTTGACATAAACTGCTACGAAATGTAAAAAAAATTATGAAACCCAAAAAGTAGCAAAATCTAGCCCAAAGATATCAAAATGATGTAAAAAATAGCAAAATAAACTTTTGTAATGTGCAAATTCTATTTGTAAAATGTCAAAAATAACAAAATTTAGTTATAAAATTATGTCAAAAAAAACAAAATCTGGTTAAAAACAGTTATATTATATTTTTTAAAAATAAAAAAAAGCAGAGTCTATCATAGAACATCAGAATAAGGTCAGAAAACACCAAAATCCGGCCATAAACTGTAGAAAAATGAAAAAAGATTATAGAAACCTAAAAATAGCAAAATCCGGCTATGAAATATTAAAATAATGTCAAAAATATAAATAATAAATAAACATCAACATTTAATGATAAACTGTATAAAAATCCAAAACTCTAAATATAAAAAGTCAAAAATCTGGCCAAAATGATTAAAAACTTCTAAATTCGGTCTACAAAATAAAAATCAAAAAATTGTATATACAAATTACCAAAACGTCAGCGTATTGTTTAGAAGTAATAAAATTATTATTCAATTTTAAATATATTAATTAGTTCTCAAAATCCACCTATACCTACCCGATAAATATACTTAAAAAAACACCAAAAAAACTTTAAAGAAATTATTAAAAAGTACCACAAACTTTTAAAAAGTGTAAAAATTAAATAAAGTCTCAAAAATATCAACATTCACGTACTGGTAAAAAAACTAAATCCGGTCACAAACCGTCAAAAAAGAAAACTTCTATTCACGGAATACCAAAAATAACAAAATCCTGCTCTCCAGGTTTTACATTTCTGTGTGTTCAACTGATTTAAGTAGTAATATCACCCAAATATGACAATTTTGCCATTCATTCTGTTTTAAGAGAAACAGCTACAAACTGTCAATAAATAATAATGATAAGACAATACTACTGAAGTGAAATACCTGATTAAAATTATATCATCAATATATGTTAAAAATGCATTGAAAAATGAAACTATTTTTTTTAAGTTATTTGATAGTTTTCCGCAAACCAACTAAACGCGACGTTAAAAATCTCTGCTTTAGATCATCAGTTATTGCGATTTATTTTTCCCTCACTTCAATTTCTATAACAATTTTTCTAAATAAATGTATTTTTTTATAGTTTGTTTTCACTTGACAACAGTCCTTAAAAGTCGTAACTTAAGTCGTGAACTTTTCTTTGTGTTTTAAGTTATCAAACATTATGTAATATATTTTATAATTGAAAACAGAAGAAAAAAATGCCGCAATTTTATATGGATTTAGTTATTTATATAGTATACATGATTTTTTCTTTGCCGACGAATCCGAAAAGAGACGCTTTGATGAGGCTATGAGAGCAACAGTGGCCAAACCCACTAGCATATCTAATGGAGCTGCATGGTATTTTTTAGAAGTTAATTTTAATTTTTTTAATCTACAAAATGTTTGCAAAATTCAAAATATTTATAATTTATATTAATTTAATTAGTTGTCACTGCAAAAATATTAGTTTCCCTAATTTGAAACTTTAATGGGTTAGGCTACTATTGCTCTCGTAGCCTCAAATATGATGTCGACTTTGCTGCATAATGTACCTAGCGTGTAGCGCACGGATGTACACGTATAAAAACCAATTGTATAAGATATAAGACAAATAAGCGCATAAATTCGTCGGACCAATGTTTTTTCTAACATTTCAGATACAATACACATATTTAGAATGCAAAATTATGCTTGAATAGACGAAAGATTTCCAGGAAAGTCGTAAATAAATAAAACGGATATAAATTTAAAGTAAATGATTGTAAAATTAAGAGACCCTAGCGTGATTTATTCAAATATGTAACGTTTATAATTTTTATTAGATGCAGCAGTGAAGACAATTACATATTGTATGCAATATTAAGTTAATTATTTTAATCGTTTGTTAAAAAATAATTATAATAGAAAATTAAGTGTTAATTAATAATTATCCATCACAGATTGTGTCTATTTAACAAAAAATAAAGGATCAGAAAAGACCACTTTCTTGATAAATAAACATATGTTTGTAATATATAAAAATATTGTGCATTAGAAGTTGCAAATTATAATATGCAATTGAATGCCTGTTTATTATTAACAGACATATTGGAGCATGTCCATTAATACCTGACCGCCATAAAGCAATTAAGCTATTGGAAGCTATCGGTATGGATGTATATACAGTATAAGAGTGTGACCACATGTTTCAAATCTGCATGTATTGTGAAAACACTGTCAGTATTCAGTCATCATAATCCAACAATCTACATACCTTATTTATACATTTTTAAAATATATATCTAATCAAATATGTTACTACTGTACAATAGCAATAATTTTAATAATCTGAATAAATGTTGCAGATGAATTAAGTGAAATACGTTATAGGAAGAAATGCAAAACATACAAAGAATCAGATATATAGTTAATTTCTGAGAGAAACGAAAGTGTTGGCAACAAAATACGAGTACTGTGAATAAGAACTAAACATAATAATTTAGTTTTGTATGAATAGCAGTCTGCTTATTAAATATAGTTTTTGCCAGCATAAAGACATCCTTAATTATACAAAAGTAATGTCCACTAGAAAAAAGTATATAATAAGCCATCTTATAACCAAACAGATCAAATAAAAACTAGTGGACAAAAAAATGAGAAGTGAAGAAATAAAAAACAATCGCCAATTATTAGTAGGTAATAAATCCAGTAAAATCATTAAACAGTTTAATAAAAATAAAACTGTACAAAAAAATTTTTAAGTAGGGTTAGCTGTGAACCCCTGTCACATCAAATTCAGCTAGAAAACGCCTGATTAAAATGAATAAAATTTTCCCACATTGTAGAAAAAAATCCAATATGTGCCCTCAAACTGAAAAATGATGCGTTAAGTCGTTGCTCTGCAATTAATTTTGAAACGTAGAGTGTTTATTTAGTGCTTCATTATTTCAAATCATTAACCCAAAATCTCATCTTTTGATATTAAGTTAGTTAGCGTTTTGTCTCATAAGAACCAATTTTAATTTAAAAACGGCACTGTAGGAATCAACATTTTTCTAGAGGAAAAGTTTCACCGATATTCTAGTAGATGTGATAGGATTTCAGTATGTAATGTTCGCTTATAATATTTTTCCATAACAATACTACTAGCGGGACTAAACCCGGCAATTTTTTAGTGTTAAAATATAAATATTCATAATACATATAAGTATAAATTTTTATTAATAAGGCAATTTTATGATATATTTATTAAAAAACTAAGTAACCATAAATTTTTTTTAGCATAATTTGATGTATAATGTATACTTTTACATTTCTATGGTGTCTTTGATGCTTTAATTCCCTCGTTATTGTGACATTTACAAGCAAACTAAACTCATAGTGCGCCAACAAGGTGTGTGTCACAGTTGGCAAATGTTTGCTTAGTTTTCAAATTAAATCTCTAGCTAAAACGGATGCTAATTTGTAGTTTCGGTAAAATCGCCAATAACATTATTGGTGTTTAGATCTATTTTTAACAAATTTTAAATGGGTTTTTCAAGTTTTGCTGCTATAAATAAGTTTTTTATAATTTTTTATACAATAAATAAGAATTTTGTCAATTATTTAAAATTATGTTAAAACATTTTATACAAAGTCTTTGACCAATATGACGCCGCCGAGGATTACGGGTTAAAATATATCGCCGTGCGAACTACAGCGGAACACTTACAATGTAAGAAGTAATGATTAAAACAACATTGACGTTTCATTAGATTATCTAGTTTAATAGTACAACATAAGTATACCTAACGCAACGTTTGTAATACGCGTTGCGTGCTATACGAGGTATATACTGTAAAAACATTTATTACGGCCTTTAATGTGTTTTCTGATGTATATGTATTTGCAAAATTAAGCAATAAATTAATTTTCTATGCAACTTTTCATAAAGAGTTGTATGCACTTATTACATAAAACTCTTCTTTTGTACAAATTTAGACCTATAGATAGTGTTCTGAAAAAATGCGTACACAAAAATGTCTTTTTTTTTAAATTCTTACATAATGAATTGTAATCATAGGTCAAAAATAACAAAATCCCGTCATATAAAATAATAGAATGTTAAAAAAACGGTTTCCAGATTTATACATCAAAATATTATCAGAAAGCATCAAAATTATAAACTGCTAAAAAGTATAAAAAATTTCATAAAATTTCAAAAATGTTCAAAATCCGGTATCTGTAATAATAGCAGTCCAAAAATAGAGATATAAACTGATAAAAAATGCACAAACAAATTCAAATAGCAAAACCCAGCATTAAATTATTGTTAAAAATGTATAAAATTCCTGAACTGCAAAATCCGGCTATGAAATGTGAATAAAATGTGTTGTTATAAACTATTGAAAATTATTATTTTATTCATAAAATGTTAAAAATAGTAAAATCCAGCCACGAAATATCAAAATATTTTTGGAAAAAGAAAATCTCGCTTAAAGTGTTGTAAAATTTCTATTTATAAAATGTCAAGAATAACCAAATCCGGTCATTAAATATCAACAAAGAACAAAATCCGGTAATAAACAATTGTCAAAAACAAATGATTCTAGTCTTAAAACATCAAAATATTGTAAAAACTGTAATGAGTAATTTTGTTTTATAAAATTTCAAAAATAGCAAAGCAAAATGAATATGCAATATCAAAATATTGTCAAAAAGCACCAACACCTTAAACAATATTAAAAAAATATAAAATTCAAAAATACTAAAATCCGCCCATAAAATACCAACATATTTTTGAAAAAAAAAAATCTGTTAAAAAGAATAAAATTCTATTTATTAAATGTCAAGAATAGGTAAAATCTGGCTATAAAATTTTAATATTTTCAGAAAACACTAAAATCACATAAACTATTGAAAAGGATTTTTTTTTTCATAAAATATCAAAACGGTGTTAATATAAAACAAAATCCAGTCATTGTCAAAAATAAAACATTCTGGCTTTGGAACATCAAAATATTGTCTGTAAGCACCAAAATACGGCCATACACTGCAAAATGCCTTTTTAATTAAAAAGCTAAATTCTGTTTTAAAAGCGCACTTAAGTCCAGACAGAAACTGTTTGAACAAAATTATATATGACATTTTAAAAACAACAAAGTCTAGCTATGAAATATCAAAATAAAGTTAAAATATCAAAACTGGCTATAAACTGTTGAAAAGTGCAAAATTCTAATAATAAATAATCAAAAATATTTTATTATCAGAAGCACAAAAATTCGGCTAAAAACTGCTAAAAAGTCCAAATTATATTCACAAAACTGTTTAAATTTAATTCAAATGTCAAAATTTTAGCTTTAAAACATCAATGTATTATCAGAAATCATAATCATTTGGTCTTAAACTGTTGAAAAGTGCAAAATTCTATTTTTTATAAAATGTCAAAAATAACAAATGTGGCCATGAAAAGAGAAAACATTCAAAAGATCAAATTTTAGGGTCGTATACTCTTAAAAAATTTAATGCTCTTTTTATAAAAAGTTTTAAAAATAGTAAAATTCGATAATAAAATATTTTTAAAAATACAAAAATCTAGCTTTAAAATATTAAACAATTTTCAGAAAGTAGCAAATTGAGACCATAAACTTTTGAAAACTGTAAAAAAATCATAAATTTCAATAATTGTAAAATGTAGCTTTTAAATATCAAAATGATTGTTAAAAAAAACTAAAACCCGGCATAAACTGTTAAAAACACCAAACACAAACTCTTAAAAAGAGTAAAAGTTTTCATGAAATCACAAAACAAACAAAATTCCACTATCAATTGTTTGCGGAAATTCATCAAGTGTTTACCAGTAATCTCGGTTCCAACGCGTTGTGTAATTTTGAATTATCCCAACAACATGCATATGCCTATAATGTTGACTTACTATGAAAGGCGGCATATTTGTTTTGCAGACAGGTGGCCAACCATACCTCTCGCCCTGTTTGTAATAATAATAATGATTTATTTTAAAATTAATAATTAATGAATTTTTATTTTTTTTAAATAAAGCCGAATTAATGTATAATCTACCGACTAATTGGGAAAACTGATTTTAAAAGATACGACAGATTAAAAACTCTTTTATGTTTTGAAACTTTCTTATGTCAATGTTTGTTGCAATATTTCATTATTATTTAAAAATAAACTTTAAATTTAACGTTTGTCACGCTCACTTTGGCCTACTATATTTCTTTTCTTCTTTATTGAGTAGGAGGAGGACAGGGCTTCTCTTGCCGCCGTAGCTCAGTGTAGACGGGGGTGGTAAAGAGTGAGCGCCACGGGATCTCTTTTGAAGTCCACCCTGTATGTTATTGATCACCCCTCCTAATAGGTAGAACCCGATACCATATATGTATGTTAAGAAAAGAAAAAAAAAGCCAAGTTATCTAATATTTATTAGATTATAACTCTAAATTTAAAACAGAGTAAATTAATTAGAGATTAATAGCTCTAATTTTAATACAAAAAAAAGTATATTTATTAGAGATTATGACTCTAATTTAAAAAAAAAATATATAAGTATTAGAAAGATTCCGCTTCAATGATAAAAAAAATCTATGTCAATGACTAAATGTCATTAATATTGTTAAAGAGGTCGTACACAAACATTATAATAATAGTCAACAATAGTCGAATCGCAAAAAGATCCAAAATCAAGCACACTTGCAAAACCAATAAAGTAATGCCAATAATGCTTCAAAACAAAAATTCGATATAATAATACACCGTTCAAAATCAATATTTGTTGAGAACAACACAATTTTGCAAAATATCAGACTTGAATTATCTGGGTAAAGGTATACATAAAAGTAAATTATAAGATGGTTAATACTCACTGTCGTTATGTCCGGAATAGCGCTATCCCTGCACAAGACCCTGTAATAGAATGGTTTAACCCGACACAGATACTTCAATGTCTTAACAATAAAATTGTACTTTAGAATTCTACTTTTAAAATTGAATTAAGATTTTAAAATGCTTAAAGCTATACTTAAGTTCATGTGAACCTTGGTTCACAAACATGGATGTTAGCAACTATTTATGTTGCCCGATGTTCAATTGAATCATCGATTTGAATATGAAATAAATGAATTTACCTTCAGTTGCCAGTTAAAATATGACGGTTAATACAATAGTAAAATAGTGAAAAAACCCTGGCTAACTGGTTAATAATTAATTGAAATTGAACCTGATATTCGACAAAATACACATATAACATAATACAAATCCAAGGAACGGACAGCTCCTTCCAACCAGATCCAGTTGTCACAGCTCCTGATTAATAGTCGTTAGATCTCGACTGTTTCTAACCATTTCCCAAGTCGGATAATAATTCCTATCCACTCCTATTCATTTTTGCTTGACCAGCTCACTCAAGCATACAGCAGTATAGAGTATTGAGGATGAAGCAATCAGATTTTACATTTAATCTGAAGATAAATGTGAATTCGAAGCCTATAACCACAAACTAAAATTAATTAATGTCTCTTTACCTTAAACTTTAATCCTACCTAAGGTGTTGTGCGGCTTCGTAGTGTTCGCGCGTGGTCCACGTGGGGTCAATAATCCGCATCAAGCGTTGGGTTGCACATTTGCATTTAACCAAACTTTTCACAAAATATTAATTTGGTAGGAAACCAAATCCTCCACAATAAATTGTGCACCCACAAAAATCTTCTAGAGCAGTTAATCGGCCCGGATGGCCATGGATTTATTCCACTTGCTCTATATGAAGACGGACACCCACGCTTAACGGACCACGATTCGCGAGAAAGTGATGCGCAATTAAATTATTCGCAACAACCAAGTGAATGCTGTCACCCTTTCATCAGTACACAGGATTGCCAACCACGCCCTGTCCCAGCAACTTCACGCCGCCCAATCAATATGGCGTTTGACAACAACACTGACAGTGAAGTGACAGTGCCTGTGTATGTGCACAATAACGGATTAAATATCAGATAATGGTAAGTAGACATTAATTAAGCAATAATAAAATTAATTCCCCCAATAACTAAGATTCAACTAAGATGTGAACTTATAATAACTCACATAACCTAAACTAATAATAACAACAAAATTGGTTGATAATCCGACTTATTGACACTAAACAATTTCTAATTATAATTCCCACTAATAATAATTATAATTCCCACTAATAATAATTATAATCAACTAATAACAATTCTATTTTTCCAGATGTTACATTGGTAGAAGGAAGTTAGCGGAATCCAAGATCGGCTAACTATCGATATCAGATGTAATCCAGCAATTAATCATCAATATCGACAGGTAAGCAACTAATTAATTAACTTCTCTTAATCCCTAACATATCTGATAATTAAACTATTAATTAATTTAACAATTAAATAGTTCCAATTAAGTTGAAAACTATTAACTACCTTAATCGTTTCAGGTCCAAGATGTATATTTGGTTGCCGATCTCCAGATGAAAAATGGACCGTAACACGTTGGTTGAGAAATGACACCAAGAAGGCAACAATTATAAATTACAAATAGTTGATTTGATTTGATTGTCTTGACTGGTGAATTAACTTTTAATTTATTTATTTGTTGGGTTTAATTCGTTTTGGTTGTTCTACTTGGTAAATAGTTTACGTACAACATTAAATAAAAATGAAATAAAAAAATATAAAATATAAATGAAAAACTTGTTTTTATAACTGAGATAATTCGCGCAAAGTTTAATTAAAAGTGCTCTAATTGTCAACTCCTAACTCTTTAAACTAACTTTTATTTTGTTAATACATTGTAACAACATACTAAAATATAACAAAAGTATTTATTATTTATTATAATTAAAAGTTTTCTAATTGTTAAAAATGGTTGAGTCCTTTATGTGGGAATCCATAAAAATTATGAAATAAAATATTACGCAATTGTACAAACGACACTAAGCTTAATCTGTTAATCTTGTTAATCTGCGGAATGAGCAAAAGGAGTTATCACAATATAAATCACTACTTTTTAAATCCTGCAACCTACTTGTTTTGTTTTATAGTATAACATAAAACAGGTAGGTAAGATATAAAATTTATGTTCACAAATTTTATATCACAAATGTAAAACTGAAAATAAAAGCAATTGTGTTTTAGTATAAAATTATTTTTTTTAATTTAATATTTTAACTATTATCCTGGTGTTGTATTTTTGAGAAAAGAAGCTGAATACAGTTGAAACCTGCAAAATTTTGGTATAATAATAGTTTAAAAAATCTTATTGTCAGGAATCACCAAAATCCAGCTTTAAACTATTAAAAAGAGCAAAATTCAATTCATAAAATGTCAAAACTCAGGTCTTAAAATATCAAAGTATTGTCAAAACATACTCAAATTTGGTCTTAAACTGTAAAAAATACAAATTTATATTCATACAAATTTAAACTAAATCTGTCTAATACAAGAATTTAACAAAATATGGTTGACAGGCGTCATAGCTATCCTGCGTTAAGATGGAATTAACAACAGTGACGTAAACAAAAACAGTAAACCCATATTAAAATTAATGGAGCATTGACGTAAGAAATATACATATAAGCTGGAATCACACATGGAAATAGTCTAAAAACCGAGCTCTCTGAACAAAATCTTCAACAACAAAATAATTATAGAAATTAAAGAACTAAAAATATGTTATAGAATGAGCAACAAATCCACAAAAATCCTATGTTACGCCGACGACGCTGCAATAATTTCAAAAAACGATAATGATCTCTAACGGCTCCTGTTTAAATTTAAGAAAGCAAAAAAAAAATGATTATATCAACCAAAAAGCCGAGTTAATGGTAATTTTAAGAATCCCATTTGGTGCAAACTAATAGTAAGCAATTAACTAATAGAAAATGTGATGAAATTTAATGCATTAGGTCGCAGGTATCAAGCGCCAAGAACTTGATAAAAAAATAAGAGCAAATGTCATCGAAGCTTCAAAAATCTCTTGGTGTCTAAAATATGTGAAAAACAAATATATGTCTACACAGAGCAAGGTTCATATCAATAAAACTTGTGTACAACCGATCTTAACCAATGGCGCTGAAACAGGTGTAGAAACATCTAAAACTAAAGAGTTAATGAGAAGCACGGCAATAAAATAAGTAACCCTACTTCATGAAATTAGAAGTAGCAGATCAAAGACCTTAAAGTAGAAGACCAACTAAAAGATGGATGAGAGCTAAACATCTGAAAAAAGTAAAAAATAACTAAATCCGGTCAGAAACATTAAAGTATTTTCAGATAGAATCTAAATCTGGTTTTTAAAAGCCAAAATATAGTTATAAAGCACCAAAATTCGACATAAACTGCTAAAGAATGTAAAAAAATTATGAAGTCCAAAAAATATGAAAATCCGTTTCATTCAATAAATAATAATATTAACTAAAACTATCTGTTAGTATATATAATATTAATTTTAATAAATATTCAATTTTATTTCTATAATAATATAAAATTCCACACAAATAATCATATTTTACAATATTCGAAAGTTACCTCTAGATAATACATTCGCATTCCGAAATAAATATATATTTTTTTTAATATTTTCTTATATTTATTTAATATTTTATAACTTATTTCAATTGTAATGTCCTTGTTCCTTGTTAATTGTTAAATTATTGTAGCGCTGAAGAAAGAAGTTGAATTTAAACTTCGTCCGTTTTGATTTAAATAAATTGATGATTTGAATAATATCTACTATCCTATTGCATTTAATCAATCCATTTATAATTGCGGAAAAAAAATGCCGCAATTTTATATGGATTTAGTTAATTATATAACACATACATTTTTCTTTGCTGACTGATCCGAAGCAAACGCGTTTCATAAAATATGATGTCGACTTTGTTGGATAACGATTTCAACCATCTGCAATTGTATAAGACTAACAAATAAGCGCATAAATTCTCTTACAGTTCAGATACAATGCACATATTTAGAATGTAAAATTATGCTTGAATAGACGAAAGATTTCCAAGAGAGTCGTAAATAAATAAAACGGATATAAATAGAAACATTGTAAAATAAATGATTGTAAAAATAAGAGGCCCTAGCGTGATTTATTCAAATATGTAACGTTTATAATTTTATTAGATGCAGCAGTGTAGAAAATTAAAATTAATAATATTAAGTTAATTAATTTAAATCGTATGTTATTAATTAATTATGATAGAAAACTAAGTGTTAATTAATAATTATCCAGCTCAGATTGTGTCTATTTAACATCAAATAAATTATTAGAAAATACAACTTTCTTGTTAATTATATTTTGTAATATATAAATATTATGCATTAGAAGTTTATATTATTAGATGTGATCGCTTTTCATTAACAAGCCCTAAGCTTGATGGAGGAGGTGTCTTAATTGCTACTAAAACTTGTTATATTTGTACTTTATTACAACCTACATTTTTAAGTGTTGAACATTTGTTGGTAATTGTTAAGTTTAAGTTTGTATCATATATTATCAGTGCAGTCTACTTACTACCTAACTCGGCATGTGATAAATATTTAAATCATTGTTATTCCGTTGAATCTATCGCTGACAAATATCCAGACAGTAAACTAATTTCACTAGGCGATTATAATCTACCCGCAGCGGTATGGGTTAATGATGAGTTAGGCATAAGTGTTATTTGTAATGATACTTATTCTGCTCATTTTGATTCCAACTGTTATGGATTTCTAAACTGCGCTCAATGTATTTCTATACCTAATGATGGTGGTGTATTCTTAGATTTATGTTTTTCTAACATCTGTGATATTTCTGTGATTAAAGCTGTGGATGTTTTGTTAAAACTTAGCCAACATCATATTGCTTATGTGATTGATGTAAAATGTGATACTAGCCGTGATATTTTAATGTGTAATTATGTTGTTAATGATTTTAAATATGCCGACTTTAACGCAATCAATAATTTTTTGTTGAATGTTGATTGGTCCGCCTTTTTTTATAATTGTGATGTTGATAATTGCGTTAATTTATTTTACTCTGTGTTGCATTTTGCTATTGACTATTTTGTTCCCAAAAAACAATGGCGAGAAAACAATTTTCCAGTTTGGTTTAATAAAGAATTGATTTCACTAACTAGACTCAAAAAAACTGTTCATAAAGGTTATAAATCTTCAAGACTATTGATTATAACGAGTTTCAATCAATTCGTACTTTGTGTAAAAATCTCAGTACATGTCTATACAAGCAATATATTACTCGAACAGAAAACATCATTCAAAGTAACCCTAAACACTTTTGGAAATTTGTTAGCAACTCTCGAAAAACTAATGATTTTCCAGCCACAATGTATTCTAAACAAAAAACTTGCAGTAATGGAGATGACTATGTTAATAGTTTTGCTGAATTCTTTTCCTCTGTTTACGATACACAAACTCATCCAACTCCTTTGTTTGACTTTAAGAAAAACGTATTACATCGATCATTTTCAATTAGATTGTTGGATGTATTTAAAGGGATTGAGAACCTTAAATGTAACTTTAGCACTGGACCGGACGGTGTTCCATCTATGCTGTTAAAACAATGAATTTATTCAATTTCTACGCCATTGCACTTACTTTTTGAGGCTTCTCTTAATGAAGCCAAATTTCCTTCTGTTTGGAAACAAAGATACGTTATGCCTTTACATAAATCTGGACCTAAGGAGGATATTACTAATTATAGAGGTATATGCATCCAGTCTGATATAGTTGTTTGATCAAATTGTAACTGGTCAAATACAATGGATGTGCAAAAGCATTTTAGTGGAACAGCAACATGGGTTTCGCGAGGGTCGTTCTACTCTTACAAATCTTCTTTGTTACGAAAATGATCTTTTGAATGCCTTTCAATCAAGAGTTCAAGTAGATTCTATTTACACAGATTTTTCAAAGACTTTTGATCGCGTTAATCATAGTATTTTGATTGATAAGCTTTGGGCTTTGGGTTTTCATAATTCTGTTGTTGCGTGGTTGTTGAGCTTTTTTCGAAAATCGTACACAGTGTGTGAAAATTAATAACTTTTTATCACAACCAATTGTTGTTCCTTCTGGGGTTCCTCAAGGATCTTATTGTAGACCAATTCTGTTTTTACTCTTTATTAATGATCTTGTTTATTCTATTAATTTTTTGTCTTATCTTTTATTTGCTGACGATCTTAAAATTTATTTAAAAAAATCATCTATCGAGGACTGCATTAGTTTGCAAAATGATGATGGTGTGATAGCTCAATGGTAGAGCACTTGCATATTATGCGAGCAGTCCGGGGTTCGATCCCCGAAATATGACTGAAATGATAACTTGCTCTTTATCCACCAGCGTGGTTCGGAAGTCACGTATTAAGCTGTTGGTCCCATCAAACCACTTTAAACAAGTCGTAGACTTACTGTGGCGATGTAAAATAGCCCTAAAAAGCATAAAATAATAATAAAATAAATAAATTTAGATTCTGTTCATTCATGGTGTCTTATTAATAACTTGTTGTTTAACGCAAATAAATGTTTTTCGATAAGCTTCATCATAAATTTAAGTAAAGTATCGTTTGACTATACTATCGATAATAATGTTTTGGAACATGTTACACAAATAAAAGATTTGGGCGTAATTTTTAATTCAAAACTAACTTTTGTTGAGCATATAAACTATATGTGCAACCGTGCTATGAAAATGTTAGGATTTGTTTACAGAATGTCTACTGACCTATCTCCTAGCACACTCAAATTACTTTATTGCGCTTTAGTACGTTCTCATTTAGAGTACGCTCCGTCAGTTTGGTGTCCATTCTACAGCGTTCATATATGCAATATAGAACGTATTCAAAACAATTTTTTTCGTTTATTATTGTACAAATTAGGCATTTTATCCGAAAATTACGATTTTAACCTCATTGCATTGCAATATAATCTTCCGCCGCTGAAAATTCGGCGCAAAAGAGCCGATTTATCATTTTTACGTGGACTAATGATGTCTGAGATTGATTGCCAAGAGCTACTAGTAACTCTGCCATTTCAAGTCCCCAA
The DNA here is from genome assembly GCA_963932245.1 of Tachinus rufipes. Taxonomy (NCBI): domain Eukaryota; kingdom Metazoa; phylum Arthropoda; class Insecta; order Coleoptera; family Staphylinidae; genus Tachinus; species Tachinus rufipes. The sequence goes on along the minus strand of OZ010741.1, from coordinate 82,790,425 downwards.
CAATAATCGCCGAACCAGACAGTCTCCATTATTTAGAGAATCTATACATTCTACCAATTATGGATTTAATAATCCAATTGGTAGAATGTGTAGAATTGCAAATAGTATCTCTAAAAATATTGATTTATTTTGTGTTTCAAAATGTAGTTTTAAGTGTCAATTAAAATGTGTTGATGAATAATTTTATATTTTGTTTTTATTTATGTATACTTTTTTCCATGCTTTTATTTTTCAATATTCTTTTATATATTTTTGTGTAATTGTAATATTGTTTGTAATTCATCGTTATTTATGTATATAATGATGTAGATGTAAATAGTTTTGTATATACCGTGAATAAAGTATTATTATTTATATATTTATAGTACAAAGACATATTTAAACATGTCCATTAATACCCGAATGCCATAAAACAATTAAGCTTTTGAAAGCTATAGGTATAGATGTTAGACATTATAAGGGTGTGAGCACATGTTTCAAATCTGCAATTATTGAGAAAACACTATAATTTTTTGATAATCTTTATTATTCTCTTCTTACCTTATTTATATTTATATATTTTTTTAATAAAAATATATCCAATAAAAATATAACTACATATTGTACACTGGCAATATTTTCAAAAACTTGCAATAATGTTGAAGTCAAGAATTTATAAAAAATAACACTGATTCTTATTATTCTGAATTGGTTTAATACACGAACATATAAATTATCTTATTTTTGCCGTTTCGTTTAAAGAATTATTATAGTGCGTACATACTTGCAACAGCATCGCTTGTCAGTTTATACCGTCGGATCAAAGAAATGTTACGCGACGATGTTGCAGTATAATACTTATTATACACAGAAAATTTTATTCCGTGTAGCGACGGTTTTGCGGTACGGCACTTTGTTACAATCGTGTACGCACTATTATGGGTTTCTTAAAAAAAAAAAAACATTAAAACTAAGTTACGGGAAGAAATGCTAAACAGACAAAAAATCAGATATAGATAGTTAATTTTTAAGAGAAACAAATTTGTCGCATAAAATACGAGTACGGTGAATAAGAACTAAATATGAACGATAAAAGAATAATTGAGTTTTAAATGGATATCAGTCTGCTTATTACAAATACATTTTACCATCATAAAGTCAATCATAAGTAGACAAGAGTAATGTCCACTAGAAAAGAAAAGTATATAATACATGCAGGTGACAAAAAACGTACGGCTGAATAATTCCTGTTATTTTTAACCGATTTTAATGATTCAAAAACCATTTTGAATGGTTTGTTGAGCACACTATATAGGCAGGTATAGTATGCCCATAGATGTAGTGTCTTTACGATGGGCTTAATTTATCACAAGGGATTATTTTTTTAGCAACCAGTTATGATTGTATTATATATCAGGATCCCGAGGTAATTTTTAGAGTGAAAATATTGTATATTTATATAATATTTTCACCCATGAGCATTATAAGTGTTATAATCTAATTATGGTATATAGTACAAAAATAATTGTCTCCCCAAAGTGATTAATACTGAAGTAATCCGATGAGATAATTTAAGGCCATGTCGTAAAGACACTATATCTATGGGTATACTATACATATATTTATGATTTTAGTTTTAGTATACTTGCAGTAACAACCAACCATGAGATGTGTAAGATGATATAATAATTTTTATAACAACATTTTTGGATAAATTAAAATAAAACAGGTTTTCTATTCAAAATAATCGTAATTAAATAAATAAAAGCGAAAATAACTTGTTAATTTTCTGGAGTATTTTTATGTTATGCATAAATAGTAAGAATACTTACAAAATCATGTTTTTCAAGTTTAAAAAAAATATGTAAATACATAATATCAAAATAATTCAAAATTTAAAAAACTTTTGAAAAAAAAAATTTCAATTAAAAATGATTTTTATGCATAATAACATAAAAATATATTATTATTTTACATAGTTGAATTTAGAATATCATAAAGATTTAAAAAAATATATATGTTGCTATTTAAAAAACTAAAGTTGTGTTGTCACTGCAAGTATCCTAAAAATTAAAACATACATGTATGTACCTGCCTTTATAATATAAAAAAACTATTTAAAAGAGTGGTACGTTTTTTAACACAAATTTCTTATAACAAAAAGAACAAACAAAACATAGCGGGCAAAAAAATGTGCAGAAGTAAGATATAATTACCGATTATTAGTAATAGACCTAGTAAAATCTTTCCTAAAGAGTTTAATAAAAGTATAACTATACAAACTTAAAGACCAAAAAATTCAAAAAAAGTTTAGAAGGCCAGATAATTTAGATTAAAGAATAGAAAAAAAGGCAAACATTCAAAAACGTAATGCTAAGTAAGTAGCAACATTTAGTTTCGTTAAAGTAAAAGATAAGATTAAAAAACAATAAAACATTAACAGCTAAGAAAAACAAAATGTGCAAACAAATTGCAAAAAATAATTTCTTTTTGCAAACAAGTTGAGAGCAAAATAGAACAAAACTGATAATTAATTAGTTGTTCTGCAAAATTTAAAAAAAAAAATTATTCTGATAATGTGTCAGTGTGACGGTTTATTTTGTTTGTACGATTAAAGTGTTACAAAATGCCACACATTTATACAAATTTAGAATATGCAAATATGGTGTTTGTTTATGGTTTTTGTAATGAGAATGCTTCAGCTGCTGTTGAAAAATATCGTCAACGGTTTTCACATCAAAGACATCCTAATAAAAATGTATTTATCAGAGTTTTCAACAAACTGTGCGAGACCGGAAAGCTTTCCAGTGTTAACAAAACATCTGAACGAGCTACTCGACAAGATTTAGAAGAGGTAGGAGATATTCTGGATGTAGTAGCAGAAGATGTAACGACCAGCTCACGAAGAATTAGTATTCAATTGGGTATTCCACAAACAAGAGTAATAAACACATTCCACGAGCAAGGCTTACATCCATACCATGTACTGAGAGTACAGCACCTACAACCGGAAAATTATCCCAAACGTATGGAATTTTGTCGGTGGATAAATAATAATCCTCGTGTTGTATCGCGCATACTTTTTACAGATGAAGCAACATTCACCCATGACGGCATTAATAATACTCACAACTGTCATGTATGGTCAGACAAAAATCCACACGAAACAGTCAAAAGTAATTTTTAACATACATTTTCGGTAAATGTGTGGTGTGGTATAGCCGATGGATATTTAATTGGCCCTTTCATTTTGTAGAATCGCCTCACAGGAGCCAACTACTTAATTTTTTTACAACAGAATTACATGGACTACTAGAGAATGTTTCTTTAAACTATAGAATGCAAATGTACTACCAGCACGATGGAGCTCCTGCACATTTTGCTCGTCAGGTCGAGCAACATTTGGTCGAAAAGTTTCCAGGGCTTCCAAGATCTCCAGACTTCACAACATTAGATTATTGTTTATGGGGCTGGTTCAAAGATGAAGTATACAAAGTAAAAGTGGACACTCAGGATGGACTAATTCTACGTATTAGAAATGCTGCAGATCTTAAACAAAGGCATGACTCCATTAGGAGAGCAACAGGCGCCCTTCGTATACAAAGCAGAAAATGTTTAGAGGTAAATGACGGTATTTTTAAACATTTTTATAACCAAAACGTTAATGTATAAAATTTTGTTTATTTTTAATTACACTGTAACTTGACAACAAATAAAAATCTGATAACAACATTTGAGTTTTTTACATTATTTTCACGTGTAGAATACACTCCTGGAGTTTGGTGCGTTCCTCCCGACTCACCTTGTATAATCAAATTTTTATTATGCGTATTTCCATAATCAATAGTTGAAGATGTATATCCATCAACATCTTTACCGCCCGGGCGGTGTAGTGGTTAGCGTACTCGACTTTGACCGGCAAGAAAATACTAAAAAGCTTTAAAATTAAAATTTAATCGACTTATATGATTCAGATAAGCAAGAAAAGCTAATAAATCGGCGGATTCTTAGAAACAAAAAAGAAGACAAAATAGACCATACTAGTAGTGCCATAAAATAAGAAAATGTAGGAAAAAAGGGTCAAAAAACAGATAAAAAGAGAGGAAAATACAGAAGACACGGAAGAAGAACTAAAAACTATAAGAAAAAGGCAATAATGAAAAGCAGAAACGCATGCTTTACAAAATAGTAATATACAAATTGAAAGAAAAAAAAAAAGAGGATCTACCTAAAACAAGACAACAAATAGTATAAAAAAATTACCAAAAGAAAATCGGTAAAAAAACAGAAGAAAAAGAAACAGTTATGGCAACAGTGGAAGAAATAAAAAAGATCATAAGAATTGCCTAACAACAAAACACTTGTTCTGAACAAAATAATAGCAAAATAAAAGCAGCGCTAGACGGGAACAAAGTAGAAAGAAATAACATAAATAATCAACAGACGAAATTTGCTGAAAAAAAAAGGCCACCCTAGTACTGATTAAAAGGAAGAAATTAGAAAGTAGAAGCCAATAGCTTAGATACAAAGAACAATACAAATTTACCAAGGAAAAAACAATCTTAGGAACTATAGATTATATTTTAAGAATTTCTGTAGAAAACAGATGGACTAAGTATGAATAACTCCAGGCACCTCACAGCGTAAAGAATTCAGCAGACCTAGCCCAACTGCTTAATGACAAAAACATACCGAATGGTTGCAAACTAGTCTCATTTGATTGACAATTCTCAGCGAGTCAAATCAAATCTATAAGCATAAGATAGCAATTGCACAAGAAGACCAAGATATAGAATTAAAAACAATCAAACAAATTGCTCTTAACAATGACCTTACTGAAAAATATCATCGTATAAATAAACGCAGCATTGATAAATTCCATGTTCTAATAAAAATATCAAGTGGAATACGGTTTACGAAGCAATATTATTTTTATTTATTTATTAATACCATAACCAGTAACTTTAATGCAGCATGTCTAACTAATCAAAGTTCAAGTCAAAAAATGGATCAATAATAGCTTCTTATCAGAGGGTAATGAGCTCAAACAACTTTTCTTGTTAAGTGTTAATTCAAATGATAGTCACATGAAAGAATTTTATAAAACAATGAAACTAAACCATAAATATTAATAATGCTAAACAAATGTATTTTTTAAATAAAATAAACAGTTTCGACAAGAAGATTAAAACAACATGGGATCTTGTAAATAAAAATATCGGAAAAACCAAAAACCGATCTCATATATCATTAAACATAGATGACAGCACTATTAATGAACCAGAAGTCTTATGCAACAAATTTGCCAAATATTTTTCATCAATTGCCAATATTAAATTACTAAAACACTACAATAATTCATTATCTGATGAGTGTACATTAACTATAACCCCAGTTGGTAACTTTGTTGATATGACTCCTACCAACAATCATGAAGTTAGTAAAATTGTGTCTTCTTTAAAAAATAAAAAATCTTCCGGTTCAGACAACATTACTTCACGGGTAATTAAATTAGTTATTGATTTATTTCTTGAACCTTTGGTTTATCTTTTTAATGCATCACTTCAATCGGGAACTTTTTCAGCCGTCCAAAAAAAGGCAACACGTTAAACATCGACAACTATAGACCAATTTTCCAATTAAGCATTTTTTTCAAAAATATTAGATTATATACATCAAATGAATACGACTTGAATCTAGATGTACCACAAGGATCGGTCTTGGATCCACTACTTTTCTTGATGTATGTAAACAATTTGACCCACAGTATTAGCACAGGTACTACAGTTATGTTCGTCGACGACACAGCAATTGCCATTTCAAGCAAACATAAAGACGAATTTATACTAAAATTTATTACTGTAATGGCCAAATTTAGTTTATTGTGCAAAAAGAATATAATAATCACTTAAATTAAATTTTTAAAAGCTATAAAAAAATTTAACCAAAAAATAACGCCGCACCACTTTTAAGTGACCAAATAGATTTATTTAACCCAATATTTAAAAACATTAGTTAATCCTTCTGTTTTAGATAATCACCATGTATTTTTAATGTGTCTTGTAGTATAATTCTTTTACCATTACCTTTTGTAACTCCCCTACTTCCCAACTGTTAACTGTATTAAAAATTTCACATTTTATCATACATTCACAACCACAAGCAGAACTGTAACAATTGTTATTTTAGAAAAATAGCTGAGGGCACAATAAAAAGTTTACTAAGTTTGATGATTAATGAAGTATAACTCTTAAAGTTTAAGCAAATATTTTGACAAAAAAATTACAATTTAATTTTAAAATTTAATAGACAATTGAAAGTTTTGGGTTTTTATATACTTTATTAGATTAGAAATTTCATTCTCTACACGTTGCAAAAAAAAAAACTTTTGTAAAAACGAGTTAAATTGCGTGTGTTCTGCTCGTAGTTTTATGACGCTTTTTAAACTGTTCCCTTAAACCTTACCTTATCTAACAAAGTTGCTAAAACTTTCAATAATATTTAGGATAAAAGCTATAACTATTCAGTACACTACTGCTATACTTTTTATTGCTTTTAGGTCAATTTTAGTAAATTTACAGTTTTTATATTTTTAAAATAGATAAAGATAATCACTACCAATCCTATAAAGGAATAATCCATTTTTTTCCAAAACTGTAGTTACGGTTTTTTTAAAGACCACTATGCATGTCATTCTGACCACAGCTGTTGTCTACGTTAATAGCAGAAATATACTAAAACTCATTTATTGAATGTAAAATATTTTATTTAATAATCAACAGTCACAATTCAAATCAATATAATTTACCATTTCCAATAGCGGAATATTTTGCAACTGACGTTCACAACAAAGGACTCTTTGTTCCCATTTCAATTACATCATATTATTATTCATACATTTAGATGCTGCGTTGCAGTTTGCTTATTGCTTGTTATTCTAGTATATAAAAAAAAAATTATTGTAATTAGAATTAGTCTATGTTAAGAACCTGTAGTAATTAGTCGTGTTTAGAAATAAATTGTTTTTTTTTAAACGTCGGTCGTGCAAAAGTATAGATTACTGGCGCAGTCGGTAGGATACTCAAACGAGGTGCCTGTATATCATCATTGTTTTGCTTTAAAGATTTATTGAGTACACCTAAAATCGGACATAATCGATTTCTGTTCTAAGGCGCTCTTCAAACATCGAGAACCCGCCCACACGCTTCAGGATCAACTCGTCCACAACATCCAGCGGATTGAAAGGACATCCTACAATCCTAATAAATAATTACTTACTGTAATTGGCACAAAGCTGACATTTTTCTTTCGCGATTAACTTTTAACTAATGCTAGCTAGAGATAGGCATAGATCAAATTCAGATTTTGACTCTGACAACCCTTCACAATCCCGATAACGCTCACGTTCGCCTGTTTTAATTAATAATATTAACAACGTATAAATGGCTTTAAATTTAAAACCAGAATATTTGCAAATAATCCTTGAGTTTAGGGGAGAGATTGAATTATTACCGCGATTTATTTCAATAATAAAAAATTTGGTCAATCGCTTTTATGATGCGGCAAATCCGTAAAACTTTCAAAATGATTATCTTATGGCGAGTATTTTATCAAAGATAAAAGGTGATGCGGCAATCAATATTTCATCTAACCTAATTAGCACAAAAGAGATGTGGAGAATTATTCACGAAATTCTCAAGGCCAACCTAAACAGACACCAATGACTATCTCAACAACAAATACATTCAGACATGGTAATTGCCAGATTAATAATAATAATAATAATAATAGGTCGAACCGTATCTATATCTCAGAAGAGTTATTCAATATTGATAAAAATGAAAATCAACAAAACAAACAAAATAATTTTTTAGAAGTAAGAAATCCAGTAAGGATCAATCGTTTTAATGACAATTATTAACAATAAAAGCGAACTACCTCATATCATTGACTCGCATAATAAACTCAAAATTCCAATTGACACGGGTAGTTCACAATCTTTCATAAATCTCAAAATTGCTAAGCAATTATTTAATTAAAATATTAAAATAAACCCCTTCCAAGTTACTATTGCACACGGTACCACTTATGGAAAATATAGCTCAATTGTACCGTTAAATAAACTATTTCAATCTCAAAATATAAATATAAAATGTTATCTTTTTGACTTTCACTCAAATTTCGATGTACTATTAGAAATGGATAATCTTCGATATGTTATCTATCATTAATATTGATAAGCAATTAATAATTACTCCAAATTGTAACACTCCACATAAATATGGTAATAAGGTTTGTGAAACCCCGGGACATGAATTGCATAGTAATATCCGCAAGGTCAGAACAAATAATTGAAGTCGATATAAAGGATATTGTAATATATGTAGTATTCGGGTCAATGTGAATCAAGATACCGAACAGTAAAAAAACAATATATGTTATTTTTGTGTATATGTCAACAGAGTAAATAAAATGAGTTCAGACATTTTTGTGTGTATACTAGACATTACATTGGCGACGAGATATAAGAACCTGCGTGCGTGTCTTTAAATAATTCTGATAAGACACGAGGAATAATTGCAAAAATGGCAGAACAAAAATTTGCGTTAGGAATACGTATAGAATTTAATCCAACCATGTGTGATTGGAAAATTCACAAAAATAGAATGGAGCAATTTTTTATTGCAAATGGCATCGCAACTAATGAAATTAAAAAGGCGATAATGTTGAATAGTCTCTCACAAGAAGCTTATAAACTTCTTGACGATTTAACATTGCCCAAACAAGCACATGAATGTGAGTACGAATTGATCATCAAATGTTTGGATGAGTTTTATGCGGAAAGAAAAGCAATTTTTCCTGAGCGTTATAAATTTTACGCCGCGAATAAAAAATCTGAAGAATCTTTGCAAGAATGGGCCGTGCGAATTAAGAATCTAGCAGGAGATTGTCAGTTTGGACAGTTCCTGGAAGTGGCGCTTCGTGATAAATTCATTGTCGGTTTAGAAGCTGGTAAAATTAGGGACAGAATGTTTTCAGAAAACAATGAACTGACATTTAATAAAGCTATTGAATTGGCTAAGATTACACATTCAGCAAGTGTGGGCTACGGGGTAAATAATTTGGAGGAAGAAGAAATGCAACGAAGAATTAAAACGGAACATCTGGACATACATCGAATGGGTCAGCGAGGTGCACAATTTTCGTCAAGTTTTTCAGGGACGCGGCATGATGACAGCGGTAGAACAAGAGGAGCGTGGGCACATAATCTAGGATCACGGAAAGTGAGCAGCAGCAGTAACATATTATGTACGAGATGCGGGCGCAGCGATCACTTATCGAATCAATGTTGGTATAAAAATTATATCTGCAACAGCTGTGGCGGTAAAGGGCATCTTAGCAACGTATGTAAAAGGAATCAAAACAATCAGGTTAAATATTTAAATTCTAAAACATCCGAAATGACACTTTTCTCTTTGACAAGTAAATTTGGTCGGCCTATTTTAGTCGACGTTATGGTTAATAATGTTTCATTACGGATGGAGTTAGATTCTGGGTCAGCAGCGTCAGTAATATCATATAATTTATATATAAATAAATTTAATAATTGCAAAATATCGTCAACCAATTTAACCTTAATTAATTATACAGGCGAGACAATTTCTCCCTTTGGAATGATGTCGGTTAAATTAAATTACAATAATAGTATTAAAATAATTGATATTTATGTAATTAAAGGGGGAGGACCACCATTACTAGGTCGTGATTTTTTAAATCAATTTAATTTAGGATTTAAGGAAATTAAATACATAGATCAAACATGCTCAACGAGCGAAGCTTTGATTAAACAATTTCCTAAAGTTTTTTCAGACAAGTTAGGTACATTTAATAAATTTAAAATTAATTTAAAGATTAAATCTACCACAATACCGAAGTATTTTAAACCTAGGGCATTGCCTTTTGCTCTTAAGGGTAAAGTTGACGATGAGTTAGATAGATTAATTGAGGCAGGTGTATTATCACCAATAGAAAATAGTGCATGGGGTACTCCTATTGTGCCAATATTAAAACCTGATAACACGGTGCGCATTTGTGGTGATTTCAAGGTAACACTAAATCCTTTTTTGGAAATGGACCGCTACCCGCTTCCTCGCATTGAGGATCTGTTCAATAAATTGCAAGGTGGTAAAACATTTTCAAAAATTGATTTGACACATGCCTATCAACAAGTTTTATTGGATGAGGAATCATTTAAATTTACTGCAATTTCCACACATCGTGGTACATTTGCATATAATAGATTGCCTTTTGGTATCAGTTCAGCACCTGCACTATTTCAAAGGTTAATGGAAAACCTTCTAGGTAAATTAGAGGGAATTTGCATTTTTCTCGATGACATTTTAATAACTGGAAAAAATACCGAACAACATTTAAAAAGATTAAAAACTGTTTTAAACATTTTAGAGCAATCGGGTCTAACAGTAAGAAAAAATAAATGTTCATTTTTTCAAACTTCAATTGGTTATCTGGGTCATATTATTGACAAAGATGGGTTGCATAAATCTCCAAGTTTATTAAAAGCAATAGCAGAAATGCCAGTACCGGAAAATGTACCGCAATTGCAATCTTTTCTTGGTATGATAAACTATTATCATAGATTTATACCCAATATGCCTGATGTGGTACATTCCTTATACAAATTAATTAAAAAAGATGTTCCCTGGAATTGGAACAATGAGTGCCAATTAGCGTATGAAAAAATTCGAGAAATATTAATGTCAGATGATTTTCTGGTACATTATAATCCAGAATTAGGAATTAATTTAACAGTAGATGCTTCACAGCATGGATTGGGAGCTATTATCTCACATATTTACGATTCGGGAATTGAAAGGCCAATAGCGTATGCTTCTCGTACGCTTAATAATGCAGAGAGTAAATACTCACAGATTGACAAAGAAGCTTTGGCAATTGTATTTGGTATTAAAAAGTTTTATCAATACTTATATGGTAGAAAATTTAATTTAATTACGGACCATAAACCGTTGGTTTCAATATTTGGATCAAAACAGGGAATTCCTATAATGGCAGCAAATCGATTACAGCGTTATGCTTTATTTTTGAGCGCATTTGATTTTAACATTAAATATATTAAATCAAATAGTAACAGTGCTGACTGTCTGTCAAGATTGCCAGTTAAGGATTATGTTGTTGAAGATACAGAGGAATATAACCATTTTAATTATATTTCAGAAACAGAATTAAAAATAGATATTAATCAAATTAAAAAGGAATATCAAAATGATAAAATATTAGTAGAAATTATAGATTTCATTAAAAACGGTTGGCCTAAAAGTTCGTCCGACCCGATTAAACCATATTTTCGACGTAAAGATGATATTAATACAGAAAATGATATTTTAGTGTGGGGGTATAGAGTTATCATACCGGAAAATTTAAGAAATATCATTTTAAATGAACTGCATTCAACACATATGGGAATGGTTAAAACAAAATCACTAGCTCGTTCGTATGTTTGGTGGCCTTCTCTAAATGCGGATATTGAAAAATTATGCAGCAATTGTAAATTATGTCAGGAAACAAGAACTAATCCACCTAAAACACCTCTACAATGTTGGCCTATTCCAGGGGGAGTGTGGGATAGAGTGCATATTGATTTTTTAGGTCCATTACACGGCAATAATTATTTAGTAGTCACTGATGCATTATCAAAATGGTTGGAAGTTTTTCCAATGAAAAACATTACCAGCACGCAGACTATTGTAAAGTTAAGGGAACTGTTTGCTAGATTTGGCATTCCTAAGGTGCTAGTTTCGGACAATGGTACACAGTTCACTTCTCACGAATTTCGAGAGTTTTTAAAAATAAATAAAATTAAGTTCGTAAATTCACCACCTTATCATCCCGCCTCAAATGGAGCCGCGGAAAACTCAGTTAAAACAGTCAAATCTTGTTTGAATAAAGCGCATTCAATAAATAAAATATTTGATGTTGAAGCAACTTTGAGCAGATTTTTAATTGTTTATCGAAATACTGAGCATTGTGCTACAGGTGAATCACCTGCTCGCATAATGCTGGGTAGGCCATTGCGAACGCGACTAGACTGCATTAAACCAAATGATAAGGTGAGAGAAACTAAATCAGTTAAAGTTGTTAAAGATAATCTAAATAACAGTCATTTCCGAAACAAACATTATTTTAAGGGTAATAGAATAGTAAAATTTGAATTGGGTGACGATGTTTTAGCAAAAGATTACCGATTGCAAAAAGCAAGCTGGACCCCAGCAAGAATTGCAAAGCGTTTAGGACTAAATACTTATCTGGTAAAAATAGATAATAGCGTGTGGAAACGACATGCCAATCAAATTTTACCAATACATAACAATGAACAATGTGAACAAGGTGAATGCGAGTCAGTGCAGTGCAACGAAAATGTTAATAATATATCCTGTAATACCGCAACAGATCCTGTTCCAGAATTTATAACGGATAATGATCCATTAAATTCTGGAGCTATTGTCGAAGAAAAACTTGAAACTCCTCTTGTACGTCCTCAACGTAAACGAGCACCTCCAGATAGGTTAAAGTATTAAAAAAAATTCTGTAATTAAGTGGAAGGAGTTGTAAATGTAATTGTATTTTAGTTCTAATGTTTATAATTAATTTAATTATGCATCTTTAATTAAGTGGAGAGGAATGTAATATATGTAGTATTCGGGTCAATGTGAATCAAGATACCGAACAGTAAAAAAACAATATATGTTATTTTTGTGTATATGTCAACAGAGTAAATAAAATGAGTTCAGACATTTTTGTGTGTATACTAGACATTACAGATATAAAAAATGATGATTTAAAAACTCCACACATCAAGAGCATACCGACAGCTACCTTGAACTCTGGCTTCATTGCTGCTTCTACAAATAATATGATAATAGATTTATTTTTTTACTAGTACATTAAGAAAAGATTAAACTATAATATGTCGAAGTCTTTTAGTCAAATAATAGTTAAGAAATAGCCGAAAAAACTCATCAAATATAGAAACAAATGCATTTTTCTGTATTTTTGAATGTTTTTGTTGCTATTTGCAAATATAATTTCACAAAAAAGACATATCATAGTTTATTCTTTTCTAAATGTACTGGTAAAAAAATAAATTGATTATCATCAAATTATTTGTAGAAGCAGCAATAAAGCCAAAGTTGCCGTTTTTGTTAAAATACTACAAATCAAGGCATCGGTCGGTATAGTCTTAAAGAATATAATTTAGAAATACCAGAATGCGCAACTCGCGTAAAGAACGGCAGAGCATTATGCACAATTATAAACCCTACAGAAAAGGATATAAAAATTAATGTTAAAACCCCTTTATTGTAGATCCAATCAATGAATATTACTGAATAATATCAAATAAACCTAATTTAAACAATCTGAATTATAAAAAACACGTTTTGATATTTCTCAAATTCGTTCAACGCACATGAAGGAAGAAGAAAAACACGCTATTAATAAATTGGTTAAAGAATACGAAGACATTTTTTATTTAGAAAATAAAAGGCTATTGTTTACAAATAAAGTTAAGCATTCATGCATGAAATACGAACAAGTAATGAGTTGCCAATATATATATAAAATCGTATCGATATCCACATATCCACAAAATTGAAGTTGAAAATCAAATTAAAGATATGCTTAATCAAAAAATAATCAGACCATCATTCAGTCCATGGTCGTCACCAATATGGGTGGTCCCAAAAAAATTGATGCGTCTGGAAAACGCAAATGGCGAGTAGTAATAGACTACTGTAAACTAACTGAAAAAAACTATTGGCGACCGGTATCCCTTGCTAAACATAAACAATTTATTAAATAAATTAGGTCACTTACAATATTTTACCACTCTAGATTTAGCCTCCAGATTTCACCAAGTTAAAATCTCGGAAAAAGATATACCAAAGACCGCATTCAATACTGAAAACGGTCATTATGAGTTTTTAAGAATGCCGTTTGGGTTAAGAACGCGGCCGCAATCTTTCAAAGGGCAATGGATAATATCCTGAGGGGTATCCAAAACAAAAAATAACTGTTATATATGGATGACATTATCATTTTTAGCACTAGTTTACAAGATCATGTTATAGATTAAGAAAAGTATTTGATCGTCTTTGAGAGTCAAATTTAAAAAAAGCTAGATAAATCAGAGTTTCTGCGCAAAAAAGTTGTTTATTTGGGGCATATCGTTACCCGCAAAGGCGTAAAACAAAACCCAGATAAGATTAAATCTATTAAAAATATTCCAAAAACAGTTAAACAAATAAAAAGGTTCCTAGGTTTACTAGGATATTATAGAAAGTTCATTAAAGACTTTGCCCAATTAACAAAACTTCTAACCAAAAAGTGAAATGATTTAGACTATAAACACTGTTTCGACCTTTGTAAAAATGCTCTAACTAATCAACCTTTACTCCAATGCCCGGACTTTGGTAAGCCGTTCATATTAACTACTGACGCCAGCAGTTTTATCTCAGGGTATATAGGCACTGATCTACCAATAGCCTATGCAAGTCGCCCTTAATGACTCAGAAACATTTTTTTTGGCTATCGAAGTAATTAATTAAGTTAAGCATTTCGAACCATATATGTTTGGAAAAACGTTTCAGATAGTGTGCAACCATAAGCCTCTTCAATGGCTTATGTCAATCAAAGAACCCAATTCAAAAATGATAAGATGGCAACTTAAGTTCTCAGAGTATGATTTTATATACTATCGTATAGTATATAAAAAATGAACTTTAAATTTAAATGCAGATTTTTTGTCAAGAATCGAAGTAAATGTAAATGATGGAAAAAATGACCTTTATCATACAGAAAATTTTAATAATACTTTGCTAAACCCAACAAATGTAGGGGACAAAATTGTATCTAGAATAGCACAATTTGGATAATCAGGTGTTGATAATATTGACGACATCATTGGAGAAAGTAATAATACAATACTGAATGTAGAAAAACCAATTAGCAAAATTTCCATTTCAGAAAAATTGGTAAATCATGGAAACAACCAAGTTATAATTTCGGAAGTAAATTATGCTCCAGCTACACCTACCATTAGGTTGCTATTTAATAACAAAAAACAACAAATAATAGTACAATTTTCAAAAGCAAATTTTGAACATAAATTTTGTAAAAGAATACATAATACCAAATATAAAGTATTGTCTGTACTTTGAAATTCCAATATATGAAAAATTCTCTGCAGTTATACAAAAATACTTTTAAAATTCTGCAACTGCAAAAAAATAATAAAATGTGCAGAAATACTTTTTGACATTGAGACCGAAAAGAACATATAATAAAAGCATACCATGAAGGAAAGTCAAATCATCGCGGAATTGACAAAACTGAAACGCAGATTAAGAGGAAGTATTATTGGCCAAATCAACAGCGTACAATACAAAATTATATAAACCAATGCAAAGTTTGCCTTGTCAGTAAATATGACAAGAAAACTCCAACAGCTACAAAACCATTTGAAATAATGCATATCGACACAAGTGGGTTAGAAGTTGTAAAGTTTCTTACTATAATTGATTCGTTCTTTAAATACACTCAACTTTATAAATTAAATTCGCAACTAGCAACAGAATAGCAAATAATTTAATAAGATTTTTCAAAATCATCACGGTATACCTGAGCAGATTATCTCAGACAATCATTTAGAATTTCAAAACATTGTCCTAAAGGAATTGTTGAAATTGGACGGAATAAAACTACACTTTATCAGCTCGCAACATCCAGAATTAAATGAAATTGTTAAACAAGTACACTCAACTATAATTGAGCATATACGGTTATTAAATAACCAAAAAACAACAAAGACAGACACAACGAAGTGATTTTAAATGCGTTCCTTGTTCTCAATCAATACCTTGTGTAATGAGAATGTGGCAGATCTTTTTGTTAAACACTTCAAACAATTCAAAAATGACGTCATGATTAACATTAATGGACTGGGGGCTAAATTAGATTCTATAGTTTCCAGATTGGATGTTTTGGAAAATAAATATGTAAAGATGGAGGTAGAATTAAATGATATTAAAGCTGGGAACATGGAAGCAATAATTGATGAAATGGAAACTCGCAGAGAACGTCAGAATAATGTAATGTTCTTTAATGTTTTGGAATCTAAACACTCTGATCCGAAACAGCGTATTGAAGCTGACAAGGCAGTAATTAAAAAACATTTATTTCCCCTTGGCGAAATTGAAGAACCTATAAAAGTGTTTAGAGTAGGAAAAAGTACTGGTTCTCATCCTAGGCCCATAAAAGCAGTTTATCATGATTCAAAAACTGCAAGAAAATTGTGGTAGATAGTAAAATTATAAACTCTGATATCAGAATAAGATCCGATAAGACTGCAATTCAACTGAAAGAGATTAAATCAGTTCAAAAAGAACTAGAAGATAGAAAGTCAAAGGGAGAACAAAATTTATCTATAAGATATAGAAAAGATCGCCTAACAATCGTGGAAAACGCACCTTCAAAAAACTTAAAAATGTAAATATTTATTATCATAATGCTAGCGGAATAAAATCAAAATTAACTGATTTTTATTTAAAAGTAAATTTGTCAAATTATGATATTATTATTATTACAGAAACTTGGTTAAATAATGATATATCAAATGAAGAGTTTCAATTAAACAATTTTGTTATATTTAGATGTGATAAATCAATTAATTCTAGTGTTAAGAAAAACGGAGGTGGAGTTATGATTGCAGTTAAAAAGTCATTTAAGGCTGTTCAGGTACTGGACGTATCACCATTAGTTGAGCAACTGTTTGTGTCTGTTTACATAGTAGGAATACATTATATTATTGGAGCTGTCTATATACCATCCAGTAATTTAATAGATAAATACATTTTACATAGCAAAACATTAAATCACATTTCGCAAATATTTCCAAATTCAAAACTAGTAATATGTGGAGATTATAATTTGACTTCATTACAATGGAAGAATGACGAAATGGGTGCTATAATTGAGAACATCTCTTCAAACGCTGAAGAAACAGTTGCGGAGTTTGTATACGCTCACAATATGTTCCAGAAAAACAACGTACCTAATCAAGGAGGACGCTTTTTAGATTTAGTACTTACAAATCATAAATCTGTTAAAGTTTCAGAGGCCGATGATGATGATAATCTTTTTTTTAATAGTATTCATCATACAGCCATTAGACTAATTATAAAAAAATGCCATATAGAAGAAAAAATGAATTTTATAGAATGGGTACCTGATTTTAATAATGCCAATTATATTGCTATAAATGATTATTTATCTAGTGTTGAATGGGAATCTGTTCTTAAAATTAAAAACAATGATATTGACAACAGTGTAGCACAATTCTATAACATTCTGTATTATGTTACTGAACACTTTATTCCTTATAAATGTATAAGAAGTAAGTCATATCCTTACTGGTTCAATAATGAATTAGTCAACCTTATCCAAAAGAAAAAAATGGCACATAGAAGATATAAACAGACAGGAAACCTAGACGATTACAACATTTTTAAGAACTTACGTACTAGTTCAAAAAACTTGGGCAAAACTTTATACAATGCATTTTGTACTAAATCTATTCAAGAAATCTGTAACAATCCAAAATCTTTCTGGAATTTTATAAATCGCAAACGAAAATCCGATGGTCTTCCTAAGTGTATGTTATATAATGATACCATAAGTGATAATGAAACAGACTGCGTTAATATGTTTGCGTCTTATTTTTCGTCTGTCTACACTAATAACAATAGTGTAAATGTAAATGTAAATGTATCTGTTAGTCAAAACTCTAGTCATCTTGTTAACTACTGTAATTTTAATATATCCCGCATTGATATTTTTAATAAAATTTTTAGTCTTGATAACTCTGTGATAGCGGGTCCTGATGGTATACCAAATATGTTTTTAAAATGTTGTATTTGTTCGCTTGTTGTACTGTTACATATGCTTTTTAGTATGTCAATCACCAAGTCTATATTTCCTGAGTATTGGAAAAAAAGTTACATTAAACCAATTTTTAAAAGTGGCCCAAAAAACAATATATGCAACTATAGAGCTGTTTGTAACCAGTCTTTTATTCCAAAAATATTAGATTCTATCGTGGCAGAGCAATTAAAGTGGTTTACAAAACATATTATAAACAATACTCAGCATGGGTTTGTGTCAGGCCGTTCAACATCTACTAATTTATTAACGTTCCAATCATATATATTAGAAGCTTTTGCGAATGGAAATCAAGTTGATGCGGTCTATACAGATTTTGCAAAAGCATTTGATAGAGTAAACCATAATGTGCTAATTTTCAAACTTAAAACTCAAGGTTTTTACAATAATGTAGTGGACTGGTTCCACAGTTTTTTGGTGGGAAGAAGCCAATGCGTAAAAATAAAAAATGTGTTGTCAGAATCTTTTGATGTTACCTCTGGTGTACCGCAGGGATCCCATTGCGGACCTGTGCTATTTTTGTTATTTATTAATGATCTTTCAAATGTTTTTGTGCATAGTGAGTATTTGTTTTATGCTGATGATCTAAAAATTTTTAGAAAGGTTCAATCAAACGAAGATTGCAAGCTTCTTCAAGAAGATGTAAACAATTTAAACAGTTGGTGCGTACAAAATGATTTACACTTGAATAAACCCAAATGTTGTGTAATGTCTTTTTTTAGAGGTACAAATTCTATAAGTACCACTTATCAAATTAATAATACTAATCTATTACGAAAGTCACAAATTTGTGATCTAGGAGTACATTTGGACAGTAAATTAAATTTTCAAACTCATATCAATCAAATATGTGCCAAATCTAAAAAAATGTTAGGTTTTATTAATAGGTCAAGCTCAGAATTAACTGCATTTGCATATTTAACACTATATCGATCATTAGTGCGGTCCAACATGGAAAACGCAACGGTTGTATGGTCACCGTATCAATTGGGACACATTGATCAATGTGAAGCAATCCAAAATAAGTTTATTAAATACTTTAGCTATAAATTTCGGGATCAGTTGCCACTAGTTCAAAATATGAGATCATTACAAGAACGACGGGTTTTAAATGACCAATATTTCTTAAATAAATTAGTAATAGGCAATATCAACTGTCCTGATTTATTAAGTATGCTAAAGTTTAGTTTTTGTATGGAAAGATATACGCGACACTCTTCATTATTTCGATGCAATCGGCATAGAACAAACTTTGCTTTTTACAATCCATTAGATCGTTTTATGCGCACATGTAATACCTTTCAAAAAAACACTAATTTTGATATATTTAATAACCATCTTAATTTTAAACGCAACTGTTTGGATATGCCAATAGCTATTTATTAAATGTATTTAAGTTTTTGTCTACTATCATCATCATTTTTGTTCGTACAGTCTATCTATCTATTTTTTTTGTAAGTAAGTTTTACTATTTATGTTTTTTTCTTTTTTCTTTATTTTATTATGTTTTTTTCTTTTTTCTTTATTTTATTATGATTTTTAATTATTATTTTCTTAAAAAAATATTTTTACAAGTTTTCTGTTATTATTATTAACATAGTATTATATTATTTATTAAATTTAAGTTTAAATATGTATTTATGAAATTTATTGTATTTAAAGGCATAAGCCATAAATAAAGTTATTATTATTATTAATCAAATATAAAGTAAATTACGCAATTCTAGCTTACAACAATTGAATCAACTAAATTCAAACCGTCAGAAATAATTTCGGGTCACATAGATGACAATAGTCCATTTAATGTAGATATTGAAAGTAAATTTATAAAATATAGAAAACCATAAAAAATGTTAGTAAACACAACGATAAGAGAAGAATGACCTGAATTACCGAACGTAATTTATATTAGAACAAACAAAAACAGTCAAAAACCAAAAATAAATATAAGAAAGAAAATCTTAAGGAAATAAAAAAAAATTAAAAACTGCCAAAATTCATCCAAAACGCCATAATGTGGTCGAGAAAATTCACGTATCTAATGTAAAAAGATCTCAAACAAACAAAACAAAATGTTTGTTAATGTAGTTTAAGCTATAAAAACTTTGAAGACCACCTATCAAATTATGATACAATTCTAACTAACAATATAATGGAAAATAATGAATCTTTATTCTATGCTCCAAAAACTTATTCACTCGCACACTGTGTAAGCGCAGATACGCACATGAATAAAAGAATTGGCTTAGATTTTAAAACAAAATTTAGATTTGAGAGTTAGAGATCTGATGAATCAAAACCTAAAATTACATTCAATTTGTCAATTAAAAAATTAACATTGACAAATACTATATTTAGTTTCAAAACTTAAATATTACGATAAACCGACATACAAAGACGTATATATTAGACGTTGGTCAATCTAAAAGAATTTTGCGTGGCAAATAATATCACAAACTTGACTATACTAAAATTGGGATGTGGTCTAGACAAACTTAACTATAGCAAAGTAAAATTAATGTTACAATATATTTTCAAAAATTCAAATACAATAGTTCATATTTATCTAAACTTACTTACAACAGATGACTCTGTTTCAGGTCCGTCTTCGTCGTATTAGTACGAGGAAAACAAATCAAAAACATAACAGAAAACTTAGGTATAATGACTATCAACCTAGGATCAGCAAAACTTCAAAAAACTGAACACACCTTTGTCCATTACTGCAATTTAAATCCAGTCTATAAAAAATACGAAAAACTAAATCATCAATATTCATTCTTGTTATTAACTATACATAATATATCAACTTAGAATACTCTCTTTGATAACTATAACAAAACATTAAAGTATGTTCAAAATAAAATTAACGACAAAATTACAAATATAAAGTTACAATCAATAATAAAGAATAGAAGTAGGAGAGGACTAATTGATAGTTTTGAAACAATTATCAAAATTATTTCGGGAAAGTTAGATGCCAATAAACGCAAGATAATCGATCAAATTTTAACCCATTTGCAATTAAACCAAAAGTTTATCAACAATCAGTTACAAATGCAATATAGTATAAATAACAAAATTGTTAAAAATTTCAATAACACATTACGCAACATAAAGCATAATGAAATGATGTTAAAACGTAAAATTTTAAAATTAAATGTTATCCTAAAAAACAAAGTAAACCATGAGAACATATTGTTTGCCAAAGACTTGTTCCATCAATTAATCATTTTATATAATATAATTTTGGACATCTTAAAAAATGTCGAAAATTCAATTTTGTTCTGCAAATTAGGCATATTGCATTCAAGTATTATAAAAGCGAGTGATCTTTTTTCAGAAATACAAAACATATCTCTATACAACAATAAACAATTTTCTTTTGAAATTAAAGCCAAAAATATATTTCATTTTTATCCATCATTAAAGTAGCTTATAAATTAGAACCTACAAAAATTAATTACTTTCTTTCACTACCAATCAATTATGAAAAAGAATTTAAATTGTTCCATTTAAACTTAATTCCGACTATGTATGAATCTGAATTTGTAACTATTTTACCTAATACCAAATCTGTTAAAATCAAAACATGATGACCAAATATGGGCTTTATGTCACTTGTGTACCCAAAGTAATAAATATTACCAATGTCCAGATCATCTAATACTGAATCAGTTTGCCAAGATAGAGATTACTACAAACCATCTAGAA
This sequence comes from Tachinus rufipes, assembly GCA_963932245.1. Classification (NCBI taxonomy): domain Eukaryota; kingdom Metazoa; phylum Arthropoda; class Insecta; order Coleoptera; family Staphylinidae; genus Tachinus; species Tachinus rufipes. The sequence continues at coordinate 82,768,699 of OZ010741.1, read as the reverse complement.
CTAATTCCTGAAATAAACCAGTATCTTGCCGAAGTTCCAAAGAAGGAATAAATTAAAATTATATTCCAAGACAAAAATCCAATGAAAACATTGTCCGGAATGATCAAAAATGTCCTGTACTAATTGACAACCCACAGATCAAACTGAAAACAATTTTACTAAAGTAACCATTGACTAAAGAAGTTAAATCTTCAAGACATACCAGTTATACATCGGCCATCGATCATAAATCAATAACCCAATCCTTTCATACCAAGCATGTGAAGTCTAATGCTATATCATCATATTTACCGTCGCTGGGTATACGTTGATAAAATGGATCAAGAAACAAAGAAACCAAAAAACAGAAATTACCAGAAATGACCTCCAACTACCTGGAGATGCCCAAATCTAAGAAGGAAAGAGTTAACTGACGTTCACAACAAAAAACTCTTTGTTCCCATTTTAATTACATCATATTGTTATTCATACATTTACTGCGTTGCAGTTTGCTTATCGCTTGTGATTCTAGTATATAAAAAAATGTTATTGTAATTAGATTTAGTCTTATGTAAGAATCTGTAGTAATTAGTAGTGTTTAGAAATAAATTGTTTTTTAATACGTCGGTCGTGCCCGAGTATAGTTTACTTGTATATGTCCTAATCACACAACCTAGGAATTACCGACAATCTTTAAATCTTGAGAACAATTTAAAATAGTCACAAAAATATTGCGCCTTTTCCTAATATTTCTTCCACTCAACAATATAACATACAAGTACGATGCAAATTTACGTTTCTATGACTTAAATTATCATTTAAAGATTGCAGAAAATTACAAGAGATGCGGCTCTTTAAAAAAATTATCACAAATTTTTAAAAAATATTTTGAATGAGACAAATGACAAAAATAGAGAGAATTATAACAATAATTTCTGCCACACAAATATATAATCAAGAAAAATATTGTAAGCACTCAACTATCTATATTGAATACTTTTTTCTATCTATTTCAATTTTAAACTGTACACAAAATTTAAAATTTCAAATAGCTCATTTTTGAATCAAATTTAAGAAAAATAGTTTCATAAGTTTTATATACAGAATGTTAGACAAAAAACGTACGGATGAATAACTCCGCAATTTTTAACCGATTTGAATAAAAAGTTACATCATAAATTTTATATACATACAAAAGTTACAAAAGTAAAAAAAAACTGTTTACTAGTATATGTACCAAAAAATTAAACTAATCTATATTGGACCAACCACACAAAATATTTTTTTGCTATTTTTGAACTTTTTTAAAAGCATTGATATGTATAAAAAAACAAACAATTCAAGTTCATGAACATAATAAAAACTTATCGTAAAATACCATCGCAGTATAATAAAAGTCAACCAATAAATACATTCAAAGTGACTACATTCACTTATGGGTCTGCTCCATTTCAAGTAATAAGATCTACTAAAATTTAACTCAACTTCAACAAAAACAATTTTTCTATTTCGATTCAACGCCAACTAGAAAATGCCAACTTGAATCCATTCCATTTTATATAATTTAGCATCATTTCACAACTAATATGACCAAAAATTGGAGTTGTTTTTTTTAATATAATATCTTCTTTGAATTTAGCTTAAAAATTAGAAGAATAATTGAAATAAGAAAGTTATAAAAATGTTTTTAATATTTTGACATTGAAATAGTTAAATATATCAAAAGTTATAAATCTTAGAAAACAAACAATTAAGATGTCAGAATGCAGAAAACCTAATTTAAAAGTTAAAATATAATAGTTATGCAAAAGTTGATTATATTGATAAAGTTCAAGTAACTTTCTTTGATATTTTTCAAATATCTCAAAAGTTAGATCAAAAGTTTTTTTTTTATATGTTCACAGTTTAGTTAATCAACATTTAAAAATGCTAAAATTAGACTATTGAAAATTGCGACAAAGTAAGAAATACATTTTTTTATCGATCTCTTCTTGATACAAATTTTTTTTACTGAAACCTTAAGTAACCAACTCGACATTGGAAAAAATCTGCACTCCATTCCATCACAAAAATCCGACATCCTAACAATTCTAATACGCTACAAAAAAGTGACAACGTCAAGACAGTCTAAGAAGACATTACTCTACTCCGTGGTGTAAATTAGTAATGAATAATGTGATATAAAAACCAATATAAATAGGAGAAAATGTATAAAAAAACTTTACTTACTGAAAGAATAAAAGATACAATAAAAAAAACACATAAATAAAAGAAATATGACAGTAGATATAAAGCTAATAGCAAATAAAACATGGACCATGATAGTAGCTTACGACCAATCTTAAAAAATTACAACAAAACATAAACAAGAAGACAGAATACATAAAGATACTAAAAGACCTAAATGGAAGAGTAGGAAACCAAAACAACGGAATAAAAAAAGCATTTGGATAAAAAGAAGAAGAAATTAAAAACAACAACTTATAAAGAATTATTCAACTATGCATCATCATCATTCTAGAAGCTGCAATGGTTTCTAAATTTCAAAAAAATTATATCACACAAAATGGCGCAGAAAAAAAGAGCCGTAATTAAAATAACATGCGACATGATTCAGGAAAACCTATCACAAACAGAGAAAACTCACAACAACGTTCTAACAACTCCATCAACATTATTACCCCAGTGTAGACTTCCAGGAAAGATATACGAACGTACAACATAGAAGTAACAAAAAGAACGATAGAACAAAACGGCAGTATGAAGGTACTAAGGAAACACATATCAAATGGTAAATCCAAAATATTCAAACTAAAAAATAGAAGGGGGTCAAATAACCACAAATAGAGATAAACTTCTACAAATTAAACATGAGTTTTACACACTTTTATATAAATCTCACAGACCAGAACGTGTAGATCAGAACATGGAAGAACAAAATAAAAGAGTGATAAATCAAGGCTCCAAAGAACTGCTGGACATAACTTTAGACAAAATTCAACTCGCACTAAAAAGAATGAAAAACAACAAGTTGCCAGGAGAAGGTAAGATAGTCATAGAAGCAATAACGCAATAACCATACTACTACATAAGAAGGGAGATATAATTGAACTTGGAAACCTCAGACCTATTAGCCTTTTACCACACCTGTATAAGCTTTTTACAAAAATAATAACTGTACGGATAACATACAAATTCGATCATTATCAGCCCAAAGAGTAAATTGGTTTCAGAGCGGGGTATAGTACAAACGACCATCTGCAAATAATTAAAACGCTAATAGAAAAAGTGCGTTGAATACAATAAGCCCCTGATTCTAACGTTTATCAACTTCGAAAAAGCTTTTGATACCGTCGAGCTGCACGCAATTTTAACAGCTCCGGAACAATGCAGAATTGACTATCGATACGCAAAAATATTCCAACATATTTACACAAATGCTACTGCAAGCGTTAAACTACACGAAAACAGCCGTCCTCAAATGCACTTTTAAACACTGGCATAACTACGGAGTCATGGTAGTTGTAGAAAAGTTGAGTCACTTGAGATTCACAGACGACTTCGTATTAATATCTGACAGTTTTGATGAAACAAAGACCATGCTTGGCAAGATAAAACAGGCATCTGAGAGTAGGTCTCAAGATGAACATGACCAAAACTAAACTAATGACAAACCTCGTTCTAAGTGGAATTATCACATTGCAAACAAATACTTAAGACAAATTAGAATTGGAGACAACCAGACTTGCAAAATGACACGTAGAGTAGGTCTAGGATGGGCAGCTTTTGGGAAACTTAAACATATTCTCAAAGAAACATTACCAATTTATCTAAAAAGGAAAGTTTTCGACTAATGTGTTCTGCCAGTATTAACGTATGGCGCAGAAACATTAACGCTAACTAAAGCCTTGTTCTTAAAACTAAAAGTAATACAGAGAAATATGGAACGGGCAATGTTAGGAGTCACGCTACGCAACAAGATTCCAAACCTCCACATCCGCCAACAAACTAGTGTTTGCGATATAATCGACAAAGTCGCTAGACTAAAGTAGAGATGGGCAAGACACCTTGCTAGATTCCAAGACGGCCGCTGAACAAAAAGATTCCTGGAATGGCGGTGCTCATAAACGAAGCAGAGGTAGACCACCAACCCGATGGACAAACGACTTGAAGCGTTTCGCGGAAAACTGGATGAACGTAGCCCAGACCCAAAACAAATAGAAAAATTAAGAAGAGGCCTATGTGCTGCAGTAGACACAACTGGCTAGGTGATGATGATGGTGATAGACTTTCATGTGAATTTAAATTAGAATTAAAATCTCAAGTATCAACCACGACAACTACTGATACAACCAACGAAGTAAATGTAACCCAGAGCAAACAAGAAGACAACTTTGTTGAAAACCCAAAGAACATACAAATTCGTGACTTTTGACCTCGAACATTTCGTGTCCAACACTTCAACAGGTTCCCAACAAAATTCATCAGATCTAAAGCTATTACAAATAAATTTGCAAAGTATTTGCAACAAGAGCTTGCATTATTTTAATTACAAACATTTATTAATGAATTAGATCCTCATATTATAAGCGTTTGCAAACATTGGCTGAAAGAGAATAAGATAAAACATGTAATCTTAAATTCATATAGTTTGTGCAATTACTATTTTAGATCTAACATGGGTGCCGGAGAAGTAGCAATTTTTACCAAACTATTAATCAATGCCGAATCTAAGCAATTAAAACCAAAACGTGTTGAACAAATATTTGAATATACCGCGTGTCATTTTATCTTTATATCGCACACCCGATCAAGGATTGCACAACACAAAATTGTTCTTAGAACTCTTAAACAATCTACTAATTGAAACAAATGGAATTGGAGACACAATATACGTATGTAGAGATTTTAACATAAATTTATTATCCAATGATATCTCAAAACGTCTTTTTATTGACCTCTCTGAATCGCATAGTTTACAATCTCTAATAACTACAGACATACTTGCTTTTTTAATCCCCGTAATCCATCACTTGTAGATAACATTTTCACAAATACCGCCAATACAAACTATGAATTACAAATATGTCATTTTTCCAAACATTTAACAATAGGTCACAACATAAAATTTCATTCAAATAAAAATCAATTTATTGACTTCTTATCAAACAAAAATTGGAATTCTCTATCTAATATAGATGATGTCAACGACTTGATGCATTTCATAATATAATTAAATTTAATTTCAACAGATCATTCCCAGAAACAATCAAATCAATTACAAATAATAATAAAAACTGATCAACCTCATTTGTTGTAAAAGAAATTTCTCAAAAGTTAAAAAACTTGCATTGGCTACGAGTAAATAGTAATGACGACCAAATTATTGAATAATACAATAAATTAAACAAAGAGTACAAATTAAAAATACAAAAAGCAAAAACAGATTATAACAGAAATTGCATAAGTAACTCATCAAACATCGTAAAAAGCTCATGGAATATATTTAAGCAATTCAATCCCAACATAATAACTAAACTAATGAATTTTTATTTTATTAGTAGTATTAATGATAAGGCAGACAACCTAAATAAACAAATTAAATTAGATCTAACTTGACTCACTAATAACAATTTTTTTCATGCACTCACGGATGAACAAGACGTTTTTAATGCTATTAATAAAGTCACTAAAAAGAAGTCGGAAGGCAGTGATGGCATTCCATGTCATATTATTAAAGATGTTGCTAATATAATAACAATTTTATTGACTGCAATAATAAATAAATCGTTTTTGCAAGAAATATTTCCTGTAGCTTTAAAAACTGCTAAAGTTGTTCAAATACAAAAAAAGAAAGAGAATAATGAAATAACTAAATAACTTTTTTTCTAAACTCTTCGAGAAATTTATGTATAAAAAGCTTACTTCTTATTTTTTAAAGCATAACTTAATTACGGATTGTCAGCATGGTTTCATAAGAGGTAAATCAACAACAACCGCTCTTTCTGAATCAATTTTTTTTTAATTTATGACTCTATTGACAAAAAGAACATTTGATATAATAAATAAAAATGTTTTAGAAAATAAACTTATCTCATATGGAATTAGCGGTCCACCATTACTCTGGTTAATTTCATATATATCTGATAGGAAACAATACGTAGAAATTCAAAATCCATCTAATAAATATATGAACCACAAATACAAATCTAAATCTTTTATAGTCAAATATGGTGTGCCTCAAGGAGGAATTTTATCTCCGTTTTTGTTTTTGATTTTTTCAAACGATTTAAAACTGTACACAGATACACAAAATGAACACATGTGTCAATTTGCAGATGACACATCTTTTATTTTAAGTAAAACTAACGAAGTAGATGTAAACATAGCAGCAAATCTTACTTCTAACAATATTTTTGATTGGTGTACAAAAAATGAGCTTTTTCTCAACTCTCAAAAATCAGAAGCTATACTTTTTCAAATAATCAAATTCCGAATCGCAATTTACAAATAAAAGTCGATGGTAAAAGTATTACCAACCACAGCTCAACGAAATTTTTAGGATTAACAATTGACTCCACTCTCAGCTGGGAAACACTTATTAATCAGTTAGCCAAGAAACTATCAAGTGCTTCATTTGCAATAAATAGCTTATAGAAATGCACAAACAAACATTTTTTATTGCTATTTTACAAAGCATTCTATCATATGGCATCATCATATAAGGTTCAAAAAACTACCTTTTGAAATAGCAAACATTGGCAATATCAAACGATTTAAACTTAAAATCAAATCTTTTTTATTCTCAAATCCTCTATACAGCCATGACGATTATTTTAATTTATTTGTTTAATGTTATATGGGTATTACATCAATTTTATTATTAGTGTTAAGCATAAATCTAGTATTAGTATTTTATTTTTAAATGTGTTTTTTAAACAACTTTTATATTTTAATTTTTATTGCAATTACTGACATGTCCTATATCTGTATAGATCCTACTGAAATATAGAAGTTATTATTACAGGACCTAATATTTATAATAAGCCGGCTAAGTGAGAACATGATATAACAAAAAAAGGGTTAAAGCAAGTATGCGTGCTAAGCGCATTGCTTTTCTCAATAGTTTTAAATAAGATAATAAATCAAACAAAGGAAAAAATTAGAATGTTAAACATAGGATATTGGAAGATGCAAATAACACATATAGCAGAACTGCTTACTAACTACAGATACCTAAAAACAATAATACAGAGCAACGGAAAATTAGACAAAAATATAGAGCACAACATAAAAAAACAGCAAAATTATATAACATGTTAAAAAACACTTTTTTCAACAGAAAAGAATATCAAAAACCAACACAAACAAAAATAGTTAAAAAAAGTAATCAGATCAAAACATGGACAATAACAAGAAAATTGCAATAAAGATGAGATTCCTTAAGAAAATTAAAAACAATACAAGAAAAGATAAAATAATGAACGAGACATATAGGATAAATTTACAAATAAAATCAATACAAGAAAAAATTACAGAAGGCCAAATAAGATGGTATATCAGAAAAATGGGTGAATAAAGAAAGACCAAAAAAATATGAGACAAAAGTAACAGGAAAACAAAACAAAAAAAGAATGAAAAAATAAAAAAAGTAGCCAAAGATAGGAAGAAATGGCGCAAATATTATTACACAAATTAATAATGTAAGCCTTACACCGAAAAGTAAAAAGACAAAAAAATAAATAATTAAACACAAAATTTGACATTTAAAAAAATTGTGAATACAAACAATGATAAGTCGGTGAGGTCTTATTATAGTTGGTGAATTAAACTCAAAAGTAAAATAGATTTGCCATACATCTGTGTACTTCAAAAAATACATCATAATTTTATTGGTGTCATTTCAAACTTTCAACATGGTTAATCCAAAAAGCTTAAAGTGCGCTAAATCCCAACTGACACACAGCTGTTCAGAGACCAGAAACATGGCACCTAAATGCTAAAATTATGGAAAAGCACGCCCCGCCAATTTTATCAACTGCCCTGTCTACACAGCCAGAAATAAATACATCCAGGAACAAACTACAAATTAACAATTCAAAAAAATATGTACCACTACCATCAAAAAAACGCTTGAGACGTCATACGCAAAAACTTAAGATTACAACAACAGCAATTGCGATTGCAGAGGCAACGTCAGCAGCAGCAATCGCAGTAACTAGAGAAGCAACAGCAACAACAGTAAAATTAAAACATAAAAACATCCACACCAACAAAATTTAACAATGGCACCATTCCGATCTAAAAAACACGTCAAGTACCTAGGAGTAACCCTAGATACTAGGTTAAATTTTTCCAACAATTATATAACACCATTCAAAAAACAAATATAGCAATCGTTTTGATTATTCTTAGAAACAGTCCACTGTCACACAACACAAAGCTTCATTTATTCAAAACAACAAATACCCCAGTTTGGTGTGGTGTTAGCAAAACTAACTGCGTCTGTCCCTTAACAGAGACAAGTATACAATGCTAGTAGATCTGTATGAAGAAGCCAACATCACAAACATAGTACAACACATTGAAAACATCTCACAAAATTTAAAATTATATTTAAGAAGAAAAAGAAACAACCAAGATGAAAGCAAAATTGGATAAAATTCTAGATAATTCAAAAAAGATGAATGAAGCAATAAAAATCAACAACAATTTTTTTTGCTAGAAAAAACAAAAAATTAAAGAATAAAAAACAAATAAATAATGTTGTAATAAGTGGACTGGGAAAAAAAGATTAAGCTGACATTACTGTGTCAAAACCGGCACAGAACCTAAAAGTTAATTTAAGTGTGAAAGAAGTATTCAGATTGGGAAAGAAGATGAAATGAAAGAAACGACCAGTATTATTTAGGTTGAATACTATGGATGAAAAAATATAATTAAAAAAAGAATATTTTGAGATCAACAAAAGGTAACATACATTAGAGTAGGGCTTAACATTTTTGTTTGTCAAGTTTTTGTAAAGGCCAAACAGAATTATGTTTCCAAATTTACATTCTCAAAATTTAGTGTCAATTGATTAAGTCTAAATGGTGCTGCCATAAGCGCAAAAACTACCAAAAGGTAAAACTGGTTCAACAAAAGAAAGACAGAAGAACTTCTGGAATGAGCTTTTCTTTATTAAACTAGAAGATCATCAATGCGTAAAAAAAGTATAATTTAAATGACCTTATAATATTATTAAAAATGAAAAAAAAATCGTATTTAATATTTAAAAAAAAATTTACAACAAAAATGAATTCTGTTAGTCTTGTCACTTAAAATCGCAAGGATCACGCATTCAAAAAATGATTAATTTTTCAACGCTTGATAAATTCATATATTTTTTCTTGAGATTATTTGACTTAACTTAAACATACAGAACATACATAAAATTTAGTAGAAAACAACATTGTATATAAAAAAAGCTCCTTTTAAAAGTTTGACGCTGATTTTGGCAACTTTGCTTCTTCTTTTGAAGATTTCGCGCGTACGACACTATTTAGTTTTTTTTTTTAATTATTTGATCATAATTATGTCTGGCGTTGATATCATTTAAAAAAAAAATTGTTGAATTGTAAATATAACAATTTTGGACACCATATCAGAAAAAGAAAATGAAAAACAGTAAAAAAAAGTAAAGTAAACTAAAATATTTATAGAAATGCTGTAAGAAACTGGGTGGAAAGTGTTATAAAATAAATAGAAATAAGGCAGGAAATGAACAGGAGAAATATACATACGTAGAAAGAAATAGTCAATCGGTAACTGACGTGGTAGTAAATGAACAAGCTTAACAGAAAATAGAGAAATTTAAAGTGGGAGAAAAATCAGATCACTAAGCATTGGAAGTACATTTAACAAGTAATACAATAAATACAACAAAACAATAACAAAAGTACTATGGTCGAAAAATAAGCACAAAAAACAACTTTACATATAACGACTTAAAAAGAAAAATTAAAAATAATAAATAAAAAAAAACAACCGTAAAAAAATTATTTGTATACACAAAAGAAAAATTAACTAGAAACAGATGATGGGATAAAAAACTCATTCAGAAAAAAAGGGAGGAGGCAAGTAACATGCTACGCAAATGAAAAAAACAACAAAACTACCCAAAAGCAATAAAAACAAATGCAAATAAAATAATATAACATACAGACCAAAAAAAAAAAAGAAAAAAAAAATGTAATACAATAAACAAAAAAAAAGAATATAGCATAGATCAAGACCAAACCAAACAATTAGTATAGAAGAATGGTAAGTATGGAGTAGTAGACAAAACCGCAATTATACAAAGTTGGGTAAATGTGTGAGAACAACCAATTTTTAGTTTATTTCAAAAATAACAATAATAATAGTTTTTGTATATGTTTTTTTAAATCTATATAGTAACGTATTTTAATTTTTAATGCGTGCCATGTTTTCCTTTACATGACGTCATCTATAGTTTCTATAAGTGAAACTCATTTTTTCAACAAATGCAAAGGTTTCATAGGTCTGCAATTTGCGGTTTTCAATATATTTATTATAACAACAAAACAAAATGCAGTAGATTATGTACCAGTTACCATAGCAACAAGTAAAAACAATGATTGTTTTTTGGTTATTCCCAATAAATTAAAAAAAAACGTAAATTAAGTGGATATTGGAAGCAATAAGTAAAAAAGTTCAGCTCCGTATCTGCTTAATTTAGAATTAAACTTTAATGAATCGTTTCAAAAGTACTACATTTTATTTTATTATCTTAATGAACATTTCAAAAACCGCAGACATATAAAACCTTATATCATTGTAATTTTTGAATAGTTTTCTTTTCTAAAAATAAAAGATAATACAGTGTGTTCCATTAAAAAACTGATAATGACGTTATATCACGCAAAACATGGCACGCTTTAAAAACTAAAATAAATTTAAAAAAATTACGGTAACTGTCATTTTTAAGATAAATTAAAAGTCAGAAATTGGGTGTCTTGTTAAGCACAAGATTCATTTTATTATAAAAATTTGGTAAACTTATTTTTATTTTTATTGCAACACCCTGTATATTTTTACATTTTTTTATTCTAATATTAATGCTAAGTTATAAAATTATATAGGGAGTTCTATTAAAAAAAAATCCAAATTTCCATAATAAAATAATTACTCTGTATATTTTTGCATTTTTTAATTCTAGTTTTTTTAAATTAAATATATGTATAAACTATAAAACTATAAAATAGTTTGTTTAAAATCTAAAAACTTTTATAGTGCGTACACACGTCCAACAAAGTGCCGTACCACAACACCGTCGGGTAACATCAAATTATTTTGATCCGACGGCATAAAACCGACCAGTGATGAGACGAGGTTGTGGGGTGATGTTACGGTGTGGCACTTTGTTGCAAATGTGTACTCACTATTATATAGGTTAATTTAGAATAAAATATACCAACCTTATCACTCAAAATAAGATTGACGCTTACGGAAGCCACTTCCTCGTAAAACGCTGTTGCGGGGTGATATGCGACAGTGTAGTAGTACAGCACTTTGCGGAAGCCACTTCCTCGTAAAACGCTGTTGCGGGGTGGTGTAAAGCGACGGTGTTATGGTACGGCACTAGGATAAAATATATCAATCTTATCACTCAAAATAAGATTGACGCTGACGGAAGCCACTTCCTCGTAAAACAAGATAAAAACTAATAACGTGTCTCTATCACAAGGAGGGTAGAGGGATATGAACAATTGCAAAAAAACACTGCGAGTCAATTTCTCTAGGGGCAAGGGGACAAAATGGGAACACTGAAGTCTAAAATGTTTATGAAGCACAATATTTCAAAGTATACTAAACAAGTAGCATATGATTTCACACAAGTAGATAAAAAAAGACTGGAACAAGATAGTAGTAACAAGATGAACGAGTTAATACTGAACGCGGGAATAGAAGGGAAGCGCCCTGATTGTCGAATGCGTGCAGGGTGCATGCGTATGCGCAAGAGGGTATTCCTCCAAACAAATCTCTCTGCGAATCACAGCTCTAGACACTAATGAGACCACCCTACATATTCTTGTGATATTTAAGAAGCATAGTTTTATTAAAAACTTTATTATGTTTTTGTGTACGTGATAAATAATTTAATATTGAATGATCTTAAAAAGAGCAAAGAAGTTTTAAGAACAGATGTTAACATGAATGAATAATGAATGTATATTATATATTATTCTATACTTTCAAATTAACTTTTGATACTTTTCTTGAGCTCCTATAAATAACCTTTCACCGCTACCTAGCGGTATCTCATACCGCTATAGTTATATTTTTACTTTCAGCACCTTTCTAGTTGGACTTGATACTAACGTCAGTAACGAGCCAAGGGCCAACGTAGTCGCATTTGTATGTGTATAGCAGATGGCGGCATCAAATACCGGGAAGTAGCGAAGTGTTAACCCGGCGTTGGCTAGGTGGTTTTTTGAGACATGTATGATAAGGTGAGGTTTAATAAACCCCACTCTATTTTCATTAATTTTTTTATTATTTTTTGATCAAAAAATTTCAATATATTTTTAAATCAAGCTATACTTATGTACTCACTTAAAAAATAATTTATTTCAAAAATTCCTAAAGTATAAAAAATTACCAAAAAAAAAACACATTTTCTTCTAGACATATCAAAAAATTTAATAAAATCAACAACAAATTTTTATAAACAAACTTGAAAAAAATCTTAGGTTCTCAACTTTAGTAAACTTTAAGAATTAATAAATTAAAAAAAAAAAACAAAAAAAAATGTGTAATCAATTTGTTTATTGTTTTTAAATAAATCTGCAGGTGGATTCTAAAATTAAAAAAATATTTTTGCAAGGTTTTATTTAAATTTGTATAAAAAATTTGCAAAAAATGTCTAAAAAATTAAGTTTAAAAAAAAAACTAAAATATAAATAAATAAAAAAATCTATATTTTTTTCTTCTTAACATAACAATAATGTAATTTAAATAAACAAAAAATGTTTATAAGAAAAGTATAAAAAAATTTTAGTTTGCAAATTTGCTACAATTTATTTATTATCTTTAATTCTTGGATACTACATACATCTTTCAAGACATTTTCTTTGGTTTAAAAAAAGTTAAAGCTAAAGAAGCAGCAAAATTATCCATTTTTTTAACTAGCACTCAATTTATTAGTTGATTTTCTTTTCTAACATTTATGAAAAGCTTAACTAATTCCTAATCCTAGATTTTTGAGAAATTTTGTTCTTTCTATTGAAAAAATTTTGTTATATTTTAAATATAATATGAAAATGTATTTCTAAATTAATTAAAAAAAAACTAAGGTGGGGTTTTAGCTGTAAAAATAAAATACATAAGTACTAAGGTGGGGTTTAAGCACTGTCACAAACACTTTAAGCATATGCTATGTACAGAACGATAAATTTGAGGAAGGTACTGAAGCCAACGCCTTTGTGCGGAATAATTTTCTATTAATATTGTTGTGTTTAAAGTTGGTGGGGTTTATTATACCCCACCTATGCAACGCCGGGTTAAACAAATAAATTGCTGATGACTTGAAACTAAAAAAACACGCGTCTTATGTTCATATTATACATACAAGTTGAAGAGAAAAACTTTTTTGGTTGTAAGGAATGTGAAAACAAAAACAATTGTTCTGTGTGTAAAAAACAGGAAAAATTAATATTACAATTGTTTTGTAAAAAAGCAACAAAGAAATACCTTAAGTAAAATATTATATTAAAATAAAATACATACACATCTAACAAACGACAATATAAGTGTGTAGCAGTTAAAGGATAAAGTACGTGGTTTAAATCGTAGCTATGGTGTTAATACTATTTGTTGGAGCCTACATAATAACAACATAAATATCATTTGATTAAACTTTTTTTTTTTTTTTTGTATACAGAAAGTAACTTTAACTTCCCTCGTTATTTGTATAGCGACCATGTCTCTTCTGATGTTAAGCAGTAGAAAAAAGATTAACTAGGTTTAAAATATGGATCTTAGTAATATATATAATAATAATAATAATAATAATAATAATAATGCTTTATGTAAACACGCATTGTTTATGTTTTGGATGTTTTACATATTTTGAGTGTTTTGTGTATTGTTAAACAATTTATTCTGTTTGACATTAAAATCAATATGCAATTTTAAACTACATTCATTAAGCATTAACAATTTTCTAATAGTGATATCAAACAAGTAAAAATTCAGAAAAGTCTTACAAAATTCACAAATGAAGCTGGTCTATTCTGTAAATGCTACTACATACATTTTATGATAGTGTGTTCTAATTATGATAATGATATAATATGGACAAGTTTACTACACCGGGCATTAAACTTTTTATATTCACAAATTAAAAAGGATTTTTTTTTAAATTATTATATTATTAGCCACAAAATGCAAATTAAAGAGGTACCGCATTATTGCGCTAATGTAAAAAAAACAGCGGAGTTGCCTTTCTTTGTTCTATACATAATGTTACATAATAAAAAATCAAATAAGCAATAAACTTGTATGTGTAACAATGTTAAAAACATACATATCAAATTGTTCGTCATTAATGAAAAAAGTATTAAGCTAAAGTTTTTATTTAATTACAAAAGTCATTGAAAACCATTTCAAAACTACAGACGTTTATGTAGTAACAATTTCAACAGTCAATTTTGTTAACATTAAATAATCTTTGTCAATTGTTAAAAAGATTGACATTAATTTTAAACTAATTTACTTTAAAACAATATTGTAAAAATATGTATAAAAAAAATTACTGTAAATATTTTACACTTTTTTTATAGTTTTTATAACATGTTTTTAAATATATTCTACAAAACTTGTTCAGTTCTAAACATTGAGTGATGTGATAGGTTTAGAATATAAGGTTTCACTCGTTGAAATTTAAAGTTATTTTTATGTTGTAGCATATTAAGTGATTCTTAATTATCACATTTTAAATTTAAAAAAAAAATCCAAAGATTAATCCTCTTGTTAATTTTTAAAATGTTGTTTCACGCTTTTTTGCTTATTAAACTTTTCTGAAAAATTATTAAAATTACATCAGATTTTTTTAGAACACATTATTGTATTGCTGCTGCTAATAGCAAAGAAATAAGTATTAGCGCGGCCTTTAACAAGATCTCGTTTTCTCAAATTGGATCTCAACTATAAAAGTTTGTTTGTCCCTGCTTATACTACGGTACAACTGCAATTATTGAGCTCAATGTTGTAAAAATAATGACAAACAATCATTTCAACTTTTTCTCTGAATGCACAACAAGCTTTTAATTGTGCATTGAGTATCTATGCATTGTTGTTTTAAACGCGTTTGAAAAATCTGTGTATATAGCATTAACTTGACAAAAACACTTAATCTTATAAGTTAAAGGCAGTTGTTATTGATACACATTTAATTTATCAGCTACTATTTTATTAAGAAGTTTTTTATTACAATAGTTTTTTGAAAATAACCGGATTATAATATAAATAATTTTATTCAAAATAAACATTAATTAATTATAATTAATAAAAATACGTTTATTTCTTGCCTTTTGGCCTTGAAAATTACATTTACAATTACATTTATAACTTCCCAAAATTATAAAACCTAATCCTTATAAAATTAACACAATTAAAAATATTTTCTTCTCTGTTTGTCTATTTCTTTTTTTTGTTTTTTAACTTTCCTCATCCATTCTATCCCTCTTGCGTCCCCTTTTAGAATCTATTTTTTTCCCATCTGTTCTTCTCTCATTTTGTTACACTCTTTCAACATATGTTCCATAGTTTTATTAGTCTCACCGCACATTCAGCACATTTTCAAATCCTCTTCCATCCAAAATCTTGTCACTCGCTCTTCATTATCATATCTGAATCTTTCAATCTTCTTTTTATCATCTTTACTATATCTTTCGCTCTCTTGGTACATCGGCAGTTTACTTTTTATAATGTGTTCATAATATGCATTGTACCTAGACTTTTTCACTCGTATTCTCCTTTCTTGCCTTTGTATATCTCTATCTTTTTTCACATTTTTGTCTCCCTTCCAGCTTCTCAAATTCTTTCAAATTCTTGACTAACATACCTATTTCTATTTCTATATACTATTTTCCATAATCTCCTCTAGCTTTTCATTTCTTGTTCTCCTTTGCTCTTTCATGCATTCTAGTAAGATTATACATTCGTGTCTCTGTCTCATTCTTTCTTCAAAATTTATTGTTTTTTTTCCTGTTTCTACTTTTAGCTTTTTTTTTTTACCGTCTCCAGCACAATATATGCAGGAGTTTCTCTATACCTAACACCCATCTCCTATATTTTACCTGAATTGCTTCTAATTTTTCTTGTTCCTTCCATCCCCATATTTCTGACCAATACAATATCATGTTCCCAACTAAACTATTAAACATAAGTCTATTTATTCTCATACATTCAAATTTTCTTTCACTTAATCACCAAACTTGCCCTACTACTTTATTTGCTTTTCGAACCATCTCTTTAATGTGCTCGCTCTTGATGTTATTCCTGCAAAAATACCTTGCCCATTCCATTTTCAGTCTTCCATTTTTTTTCTTCTACCCCCCTTTCTGAACACCATAATTTTTGTTTTATCTACATTGATTTCTAAACTTTTTTTTCTAAGGTATTTTCCTTTATTTCCTTCGCAAAGTGGGACTTAGTGGATAGCTTTGTCTTACTTCTTTCGTTGTTCAACATCTTTTTTCATTTTTCCGTTAACCGACATCCTGCTTGCTGTCTCTTCATACACTTTTTTTATTTATTTTACCAGGTGTATGCTAATTTTATTCTCTCTCATACACTTCCACAGTTTCTTTCAATCCACACTATCAAATACCGCCTTTAGATCCAGAAATAACGCATATACTTTTTCCCTTTTTTCTGCTATTTCTTTTTCCACTATATGATGTAAAATATATATGTTTTCTATGGTACCTCTTCCTTTCCTAAAACCGGCCTGCCCGTCTGGAATTATTTCAGTCATACCCAGTTTTTCATTCAACTTTTCTTCTAATATCATGGCGTAGATCTTGTATGCCGTATCCAGTTGTGTTATACCCTTGTAGTTATTTATTAGCTTTTTGGTTCTACTTTTGTGTATAAGGCATACAAAACTTTCTCTTCATTGTCTTGGAAACCCTTATGCCTTCCATACTCTATTTATTAACTCACTCAATCTCTCAATCAGCTCTTCCGTACCATACAACCACGCTTCATTTTGTATCTCATCCATACCAAGCGCTTTCTTTTTCTTTAATTTTTTTCTTTTCTCCCATATTGCTTCTTTTGAATTTTTTTCCGCTTGCAGAACTAGCTCTTGTCTGTCTAGTTTTTTTTCTTTTTTCTTTTCTCATCCAAACAAACTCAAAAAGTGTTCTTTCCACGCTTCCATTGGTATTGTCTCAATATCTCCCTGTTTTTTTTTAGTTCTTTATTTATGTATTTCCATGCTTCTGCTTCTGTCTTTATTTTTTAATTTCTCATTCTTCCATTTTTATGAATTCACTTTTAGCTTTTTTGCACTGATTTTTGTATGCCTTCTGTTCTTTTAGATATTCTTTTTTTGTGCTTTTGCTGTTTCTCCAATGCTTTAACATCTTTCTGGCTTCTAGTTTTTCTTAGTACATTTGCTTTTTTCATTTTTTATTATTTTCTTTTATATGTTATTTTTACTACAGCTTCCTTGGTTTTTTCTTCTAATTCCCTCATTATCTTTTTAACATTTCTTCCGTTTTCTCTAATTCTTCTTAGATTTTTTTTGTACGTTATCACACTTTCTTCAATCCATATTATCTTCTCTTCACTTTTTTTTCATTTTCCTGTCTTCTCACAGTTTTCCCAGTTAAGCTGAGTTCTAATGGCAAGTGGTCTGATTCAACTCTAATTTCTACATTAAAATTGTCTATCTCTTCCCACGCCTCCTCATTTACAACTAAGTAGTCTATTACTGATAATATAACATAATAACATATTATAAATTAAAAAAAGAAGAGAGAGTTTTGTTTCCAATAAAAGGTTTATGATGTATTCTCAGATTTAATCCCATTGTAAACATAAAATATTAATTAGATTTACATTGTACTTTCTGTGTTAAATTTATGAGGTTAATTTGTGATTGTTTTAGTATTCTGCGTCATTTGTTATGCAACTCATATCTGGGTTTTATTTTTTTAGGGTCCTGATGCATACAGTTTTTGAAACCCTCCTAGTTTTTATCTTTACTTTTTTAATGATTTTATTAAAACATTATATTGTAAAATTTTAAACGGGTTTTGTAGGACCCCAAATTTAGCAAAATATTTAGAAAACAAAATTTTACTTACAATTATTAGCTATAATCTGCCGCTTATGCAACAAAACTATTGCTGAAAAAAATTAGCATTAAAAGGCACAAAATAAAAAAAAACATGGCAACAAACAAAGGAGGTTTACGCCCCGTAGTGAAAGAAGAAGAAAAAGTATAGTAATTAATTTAATTATTTTAATTATTATGTCTTATATTAATAGTCTTTATAGTAACAACGATAGGCGATTGATATGCACTGCGAGTCATAAACAATCAATTAGATAAATTAGGGTGGTAACAATATTTTACAACCTTAGATTCACTAAATTAAAACTTTATGTAAAAAAACATTTAAAAAACCCGATTAAATACTGAACATTTCGAGTTCATACGAACGCTGTTTGGAATATAAAATGTATATAGTCGACATAATAATATTCAGCACAAGCTTAGCGTATTAAGGTTACGCAAAGTTTTTGATAAGTAAAAAAAAGTAGCACATCTTGGACATATTGTCAAGTCTAACTATCCCAAAAAGCCAATTATTTTAAATTATCCTATTTCAAAAAACACAAAACAGGTTAAAGGTTTTCCAGTGCTTCTAGGTTACTACCAAAATTTCTTAAAAGATTTTGCCAAATTAACAAAGCCTAAAGTTATTACCAAATTAACCTTTGCTACAATATCCGGATTTGACAAAACCTTTTATTCTCACACAGATGCGAGTATCTATGCAGTTGGCCCCATTATGTCACAAGGCAAAATCGAAGCCAATCTACTGATGCCAGTAGAACCTTAAATGACTTCAATACCAGCTATTTGGCAATCAAAAAGTTGTTATTAGCTATTGTTTGCGCCGTGAAATACTATTAAAATTAATATTGTATTTATCTAAAAACTACTTCAATGGTTGATGTCTATCAAATAGCTTAACTTAAAATTAGTTAGATGGCTTCTGAAGTTATTAGATTATGATTATGTTAATGTTTACAAAAAAAGAATATTAAATAAAAATATAGACGCGGTTTTACAAATTGCTTAATGTACCTGAAAACAATGGCTAACTTAACAAATGCTACAATAAAGAATTCGATAAATACTTATAAATTCCTGAAAACGCCTCAAATTATTAAAAGAAGAAACTGACCACCAAACAATTTGTTTTGGATTTTTTTGTTTTAACCTTATGTTAGCAAATTGTAAACAACTGTACTGTATTTTGCACACTAAATTTATAATTTAATGTTGAATTGTAAAGCAAATTTATTGTTTTTATTGCGTATTTTGGAAATATCACAAATTATAGTTCAGACAAAGTTTGAATTTTTGTTCCTAGGACTAATATGAAACAAAAAATATATAAAAAAAACTAATAACGAGTATTACCCCTTCTTGCATTAATGACTGCCTAAAGTCGACACTTTGAATTAAATTAAAGATTACATTTTGGTCGATATTATTCCATTCCTGCAATAGCAACTGTCTTAGCTCCTGAGCAGTTTTTGGATCAGGTGTATGCTTTCGGATACGCCGTCCCAACTTATCCTAGACATGTTCTATGAGATTCATGTCCGGGCTGAGAGTTGGCAAATTAAACCGCAAAATTGCTACTTTATCTAGATAAGCTTTGGCAACTCTGGCTACGTAAGGTCTAGCATTATCTTGCATGAAAATGCAGCGCTTGCCCATAGTTATCATGAAAGGCATAACATGATTTTTAAAAAACTCCATAATGTATCTGTGAGCTGTCAGAAAGCCCTTTTCTTAAAAGACCAACTTTGTGCGTGTTTTTGTAGAAATTCCTGCCTAAACCATAACCGACCCATTGCCAAATGAAAATTGCTCATCAATACATATAAAAGCGTATCTTTCTTCGCTTCTTCTCTTTTCGCCGTCCGTCTGTACCATTGAGGTAAAAGCACGACTCATCTGAAAACTTCTGGATATCAGACCAATATCCAAGTAACGCTGATACACCATTTTTACAGCACAAAGACTTTTACCAACAATCCTTGCAGTTTCACGTTTTCCTTGCTCATCTTTAATCGACGCTATAATTTTTGCAACAACAATAAGACCTAAAGGCATTATGACCTGTTAAGTACAGTACACCTTGTGAATGACAAGTTTTGCAGAAAAAAATCAACACTAAGTAAAAAAAACCACAACAAAATGTAGGTTTTCAATTAGAGCAAACTGGATACTGTTTTATAAAAGTGCAACACGGTGATAATAACTAACAGGTAGATAACATTTGTCAGCAAATGAGTTAATAAATGCCTACTTTATTAAAACAAAATATTCCAAAAATAAGTCATAATTTTAAAGTAACCTTTATCTTTTGCTCGCTAAAGTATTAATTATTGAATTTTGGAAATAATTAAATTATAATCTTGAAAGTGCTTATGCTCGCTTCGTTAAAACCAAAAATATTTTCAAAACAATAAAATGCGGATCCAGGTTTTATAAAATAATATGTAAGTCCTAAAGTAACGTACCACATGTACTTTATAGACCCTACTTACAAGAGTATGTTTAGATGCACGCCGCCAAAACAATATAATGCAGAGCAACGCTAAACAACCTTGTACTATAGATGAAATACTTCATAGTTTTTTAAAGCTGTTAAATATATGTCGTTTTTTGATTTGACACACGCGTATTAGCAAATACCGGTAAAAAGAAAACATAGAAAATACACTGATTTCCTTTACAATAACAAAAGTTATCAATTTAATTTAATGGCAATAATTTGGCTTAAAAAAGGCCGTGTCAAACTTTTCAAGATGTATGAATACTATATTTGGTCCGGAGTTTAATGAGTTCTTGTAACGTATATTGACGATATCTTGATTTGTTCGGATACTTTAGAACAACATATTGAACATTTAAATAAAACGTTAAACCGTCTTTCTCAAGCTTGCTTTATCGTTTGGTTAAATAAGTGTCATATATTCTTGGGATATCAATTGAGTGTTGAACGCATCAGAGCGGACACAAAACGTGTAGAGGCTATTATATTATAACTTTTCTTAAACCAAGAAACATTAAACAACTGCAGGCATTTTTGGGCATGACAAATTACGATAGAAAATTTTGTAAGCATTTTTTAACTTGTGCAGAACCTCTCACACAATTATTGAAAAAGGACGGTAAATTTATCTAGAGAGTAGAGCAAGAAAAAGACTTTTTTGCTTTAAAAGAACTTATCTCTAAAAAATCTTTACTTCACTATCCTAATCCAAAAAAACGGTTTTATGTTCAAACAGATGTAAATGATGTTGACTTTGGGGCATTTTTATATCAATATGACGGTTTGACCAATTATTGCATACGGCAGTCGTATTCTTTTAAACCGAGAACAAAATTAGCAGTAGTGTGGGCCTTATCTAAGTGGAGAATTTATTTAATAGGACATCGATTTACTATCCGTACTGATCACAAATTATTAACTAGAATAACTAGTTAGATACTTTGTCTTCAGAAGTTTGATTTTAAGCTAGAGTATGTTGCTGGGAATAATAATGTTGTAATTGCCAGATTTTTTATCAAGGCATGCTATTTGGCCATTGACTTATTGATAATTCGTTCACTTAATAAATTTGCCACAAATTTTCAATGACTCCTTGCTTAATATATCGACAGAACAAACACGTGATTATAAACTAAATTTGATTATTACAAAACTAAAAGCGGGTGATAACAAAATAGTCCCAACAACTGCAATATTGTTCCAATATTTTGTTCAGTCTGACATCCACAGGCAAATCCCGTAGAACGTACTATAAGAAAACTGGGTAGATTATTCAGAGCTTATTGTCAAAACTAACAAAAAAAGTGGGCATTGGAAATAAGTAATTTTGCCAACTTCTTAAACTCACTTAAACATGAAAGAACGGGCTATTGTCCGCAGAAATTACAGTTTGGAATAGCACCATATTTGCTACTCTTTTCAATAATCAATTTTCCGAGTAGTGACACACCTCCAGATAATCATGTAAAATTATTTTTTGCAAAAGAAAATCAAGGTTAGAGGTAAAAATTTTAGCGTACGGAATTGCGTTTTACTAAAATCCAATCCTTGGCTTGTGATAAGATGAATAGAAAGTTTTGTTTATTATTCTTTATTTACGTTTTTTCATTTTTAATTTTGAGTATTTTTTGTAATTTTTTCTTTATAAAATGTTCTTTTGTGAGTTATAAGCAATTAATTCGATCGCCTAGACTTTAATAAAGAACATTTTTTCACAAACATTACACATTAATTAAAAAAAAACGATCAAAAAAACAATAACATAAAAAATAATAACAAAACAATTGTTAAATTATTAAAAATTCTAAAAATATACAAGGTATATTTAAAAAAATTTAAAAATCCAACTTTCCATAATAAAATAAACACTTTGTATATTTTTATATTTTTTAATTTTTAGAACTAATTTCATATAAAAATATACAAGGTAATTATTTTATTATAAAAATTTGGAATTTTTTATTTTTGAATTTTACATACATTACAACACAAATCTGTAAATCTATCAATAGTTTTCTTGATAATAGAAAATTTATATTAAACTTCAAGATCTTGCCCCAAAACTTTTTTTTCGAGGTTTTGCCATCTCTATTTTTAATATAAAAGCAATATTAATTATTAAATTAAACAACAAATCAATCTTTTATTTTTATTTTCAATTTGTCTTTTTGATATTTCAATCTTACATAATCTTTTCTGGAACAAGCTGGAACAAACTTTTGTATTAAATGTTATTAAGAACAAGGAGAAGCATTTAAAGTTTTTCTAAATTCTATTCAAAAACAAGGTATCCACAACAGCGGCGTAATGTTGCAGATCTTTACATATGATAGTTTAATGAGGATTGTTAAAAAAATTACAAGTATTTACTACTAGTACAAGTCTTGTAACGTATTTTAACAATTATTTAATGACCATTATAAAACTTGACACATAATATACACTCTGATGCAAAAAACCGGGTTATTGGGTAGTATTTTGCAATAAAAATGGGTATTTTTTTATAAAACTTTCAGTGTTTTACAATGAAAGAGACCATCAGGATGTAGAAAAAACAACAAATAGTACTTATCAGTTTATTTAATGAACATTAATAAGCAAAAACAATAATGTACGTATACACGAAAGAAAATGCATTTTTGCAAAATAAACTTAACAGAGATTAGTAATAAAAATTTTAGTTGAATAAGATTTTAATACTTTGTATTGCCTCCTTGAGCCTTAACTATTGCCTGTATATGCCATTAATGAACTCACGAATATCATTTTGTGGAATATTGTGCCATTTTTTCTGAAGTGCCACACGAAGCTTGTTTATTGTGGTTGCTGCAACTGCACGTCATCTACCACGCCTGCCCAGCATGTCCCAAACATGTTTTATAGGATTTTCATTTAGGGTACATACAGGCCAGTTGAATTATCTTATTCTAACTGCAACCAAGTATTTGGTGACGCACCTCGCAGAATGCGGTCTTGCGTTATCCTGCAATAAAGCCATCGCCCATAATGGAGCAAATGGAACTAATTATGTTGGACAATGAATGATTTGAATTTGAATCTGAATATGATGACGTAGAAAGTGAGAGCGAGAATAAAAATACTTTTTTAGTAACAAAAATTGTTTAGGTATATTGCATTTAAATATAAGTAGTGTTCAAAATAAATTGGAGTTTCTAGAACTTTATATAACAAATTCAAATTTAAATAATATAGGAGTTATATGTATTGACGAGCACTGGCTCTCACCGGAAAAAATTGATCCATATTTTTTTTTAAATTATATAATTGCCATCGTTTTCAAGAATAAAACACAAACGTGGAGGTTCACTTATTTTTATCAGAAATAATTTAAGATTTGAAAAATTGGAGATTGAATCGTCTGAATACAACTTTGAAGCTTGTGCTATCAAATTAAACATATTAAACTCTGTTATCATATCTATATATCGTCCTCCAAAAGGAAATATTTTAGTATTTTTACATAATTTAGAGATAGTGTTAAATAAGTATGTTAATTCGGATATTATTTTGTGTGGTGATTTAAACATAGATTTTTTAACTGCTTCAAAAAACAAATATGATCTTTTATCAATTTTTAATGCACATAACATAACGATGAAAATAGATGAACCAACTAGAATTACTAAAACTTCTAGTACTTGTTTAGATTATGTTGAAACTAATATATGCAATACGAGATGTTATTCTAAAAATATGTTATCTGATTTTAGTGATCACCATGCTCAAGTTTTATATGTTTTAAAAAGTAACTGTAATGATAGTTGTTGTATAATAAGAAAACTTTCAGATTTGGTAAAATTTTTTCTATGAAAAACATGAACAAATTTATTAATATCTTGGAAAAAAGTAATTGGAATGATCTTTATTTATCAACAAATAAAATTACTATTTTTTACAAACTTGTAAATAATGCTAATAATTTAGCAATTCCAACAGTTCGTATAAAAGTTAAAAATAAAAAAACTTGGATTACATCAGGTATAAAAAAATCTTGTAAAACCAAAAGAAGTTTACATAAAACTTTAAAGTATTTTCCCAACTGCATTCTTCAAAATTACTATAAAAAATATTGTAAAATTTATAATAGCGTTATTAAAGAAGCTAAAAAACTTAATTTTGAATCTGAAATAAGTGCTTCACACAATAAAATTAAATCATCCTGGAACATTTTCAAAAGAGAAATTAATGAAAACAAATCACAATCAATACATTATGAGTTATTAATAAATGATCAATTAATAACAAACCCACAAGTAATTGCCACAACTTTTAATGATTATTTTATAAGTAAACCCACTGCTGTTTTAAAAAACTCTAACAATAATGAGAATTGTACACTTAATTTGTTTAATGATAAATCTTTGTTTCTATATCCAGTTGATAAGCATGAAATAAAACATATTATTTTATCTTTTAAAAACTCTAACTCTTGTGGTCTCGATGGAATTTCGGCAAAAATCTATAAATGTGGCATTGATTTTCTAGTCCAGCCAATCACACATATAATAAATTATTATTTCTCAATTCATCATTTTCCAGATGAATTAAAAATTGGCAAGGTTACTCCTCTTTTAAAAAAAAAAAGATAAACGTGTTCTTAATAATTATAGACCTATTTCTATATTAAATACTTTATCAAAAAATTTTGAAAGATCTTTAAAATCTAGAATTCTTAGTTTTTTTGAGTCTTGTAATCTTTTTAATGAGTCACAACATGGCTATAGAACTAAACAATCTACGTCTACAGCAATAAATAATATCTTAACAAATATACAGGGTGTCCGGAAAATACGTGTACAACGTTTGACGACAGACTCCTGACGTCAAAATAGGTCGATCTAAGCCGACTTAGTTATATCCAAAATTGTCTCGTTTAGCCGGTAGAGGGCGTCAAAAATTTGTAAATATTAAAAAGAAATTACCTGTAACAATAATTTTTTAAGTGACCTTGTTGCTATGGCGTTTAATAATTTGACAATTATTGACAAATTGTCACCAGTCTATAAAATTTACTCAAGTATACGATCAACATTCTTGAATTACAAGTTCATTTTACCATTAAAAATGGAAAATTATACAAACTCTCAGAAAGTTGACATGCTCCTGGTAAACGGGTTTTGTCAAGGAAATGGGCGTCAGAGTGTTAGGGTTTACATGGAGAGGTTTCCAAACCACCAAACATTTGCCAATATTGAGCGTCATCTTCGGGAAACGGGCAGTTTTGAGAAAAAGTTTGAAGGCAGGGGTCGTATGCGAACAACTCGAACTGTGGAAACAGAAGAGATGATTTTGGAAAGAGTTGAAGAAGAACCAAGTACCAGTACCCGTCTCTTAGAACGTGAGTTAAATGTTCCTAAAACGATTGTCAATGAGGTTTTAAGAGAACAGTTGTTACATCCTTACCACATACAAAAAGTCCAGGAACTTTTACCGACTGATCCCCCCATGCGGCTTACATTTTGTCAGTTTATTAGAAACAAAAGAATCCTTGTTCCAAATTTTTGTAGAAAAATTATGTTTACTGACGAGGCATGCTTTACAAGATCTGGGGTAACCAATCTGCACAACGAACATATTTATTCCGATGAAAATCCACATGTTATTAAAGTTGCACATCATCAGCATCAATTTAAAATTAATATTTGGGCAGGTATTATTGATCACTACCTTATTGGTCCCATTGTTATTCCAGACAGGTTAGATGGAAATATTTATTTAAATTTTTTGCAAGACACATTACCAATTCTTCTGGAGAATTTGCCCCTTTTACTTCGGAGGGAAATGTGGTATATGCATGATGGTGCCCCGCCCCATTTTTCCGTTGCCGTTCGACAATACTTACATCATCAATATCCCAACCGATGGATTGGAAGAGGCAATTATGCACCAGTAAAATGGCCAACACGTTCTCCTGAGTTAAATATGTGTGACTTCTTTTTGTGGGGCGCTATTAAAACAGAAGTTTACAAGACTCCGGTAAACACACGCGATGATTTATTGCAGCGGATTTTAAATGCAGGCAACCATTTTAATAATCCCGAGACATTAGATAGGGTCCAATATCATTTTTTAAAGAGTGTTAATAAGTGTATTCAGCAAGATGGCGGTCATTTTACACATTTGCTTAAGTAATGTTTTTGTTTTACTTAGTTTCTTACAATAGATACTTTCAACTTTGTTATACTTTTGTTTTTTTGACGCCCTCTACCGGCTAAACGAGACAATTTTAGATATAACTAAGTCGGCTTAGATCGACCTATTTTGACGTCAGGAGTCTGTCGTCAAACGTTGTACACGTATTTTCCGGACACCCTGTATATAGTAATCTTAATAATAAATATCATACAGCTAGTGTAAATTATGATATGTCGATGGCGTTTGACTTAGTCGATCATATTTTATTACTAAACAAATTAGAAAGATATGGTATTCGGGGACCTGCTTTAAAACTAATAGAGTCATATTTAACTAACAGAAGACAGTTGGTTGAGATAAAACATACTGCAGCTAATGGAGAAGAAAGTTTTTCAAGATCAAGTGAACTTTTAGTAAAAACTGGTGTGCCCGAAGAGTCTATATTAGTCCAATATTATTTATTATTTATTATTTATATTAACGACTTACCTTTATCAATTTCTTATCCGTGCACAATTTATGATGATGACACAAGTGTTTGTGTCTATAATAATACATTAGAAGCATCGCTTTTGAATGTTATGTTTAGTATAACAAACTGGTGCACTAATAATAAATTAGTTTTAAATGTTGATAAAGCAACTATTGTATATTTTAATTCAAATTTACATAATTGTGATAATAATAATAATATTTCTTTCAACGGACAAAAAATTAATTTTAGTAACAGTTGCAAGTTGTTAGGTATTGTAATTGATTTTAAGCTTAGCTGGAATGATCATTTTGATTACACAAAAAACAAATTAAGTAAAGCTACTTTTGTTATTTGTAGACTCAAAAATATATGTAATTCAGGCACTTTAAGATCTGTGTATTTTGCATATATTGAGTCTATTTTAAGATATGGATTACTGTATTGGGGAAACAGCATTTACTTGAATTGAAAGATATTTTAATCCTGCAGAAAAAAATAGTTCGTTGTATGTTTAATCTTAATTACAATGATTCGGTTAGATCATATTTTAAATCAAAGAAAATAATGACTGTTATTAATTTATTTGTGTTCTTTTTGTTTTTCAAATCAAAAATAAGTTTAATGTTGGTTCAAACATCCACGAACATAATACTAGAGATAGTAGTATGTTTATAAGACCTGTTAAGTTTTATAACAATAATCATTTCTAATTCAATTAAAATGTACAACAAGTTACCATCAAATATTAAAGTAATTAGGAATATCAAAAATTTTAAAGCTAAGTTAAAAGAATTTTTAACTAATCATGTTTTTTATAGTAAGGAAGAATTTTACGCAAGCTAATGTACTCTTTTTATTAATTGGTTGTTATATATTATATTTATGTGATTTTATTGTATTTTATTTTAATGTATGTTTTATTTTAGTGTATTTTATATTATTGACTATTTTTAGTGAAGCTTTGTATTTCTATAAGAAATTTATAAAAATAAAGCACTTTATCTATCTATCTATCTATGCAATTTTCCAAAACCTCTTCAATATACCGCTATGCAGTCAGCAATCTTCCATCAATGACAATCAATTTGGTGCAGGCATCTATTGATATTCCTGCTCATACCATCAGGGAACCTTCACTATGGCTAAGCCAGGTCTTAAAGGTGCACTCCGCAAATCATTTTTTTGTTTGTCTCCATACTTGTTCTCTTCCATCTGGCAAATGTAGGTAAAATTTAGTCTTGTCAGTAAACAATACAGTCCTTTATTGTGCCAATGTCCAATTCAAATGTTAGCGAGAAAACTAAAGTCTGGCTATTTGGTGACGTAAAAGTAATTTTGGTCCAGCTGCTGTTCTACATGATTTTTAGCCAGTTTCTTGCAACCTTTGACAAACACACACTCATAGCTGTACCACAACCTTCACGGAGTTGGTTTCTGGTCTCTACTGAAGTCACATAACGATTCTGTAGAGTAGTACGAACAATAAATCGGTCATCGATAACAGTCGTTTTTTGATTCTTGCTAGATCCCGGCCTCCGAGTATTTCTGCTGGTCTCCATAAACTGCTCAAATGCTCTTTGGACGGTAGAAAGACTGACAACAGCTTTTGCACAATTTTCAGCATTTAGAACCATAATCAACACACCAATCTGCCCTAAAAATGACAGTAAATCAAAAACAAACAAGTCAACCCAGTAGCCACCTGAATCCTCTGTGCATAATGTCGAATGAGCAATAGGTAGTAAAAAACGCATACCTTTAAATTTTATTTTTGTTTACTAATGTTCATTAAATAAACTGATAAATACCGTTTTTTCTACATCCTGATGGTCTCTTTGATTGTAAAACACTAACGGCCAATATTATAAACCATTAAAATCTGTAGATTTTATGAACTAACCAAGTAAATTATTTTACTTGGCTGATTTCGGTATTATAAACGTCAAATAATAATAGTAGGTAACTAAATCTGTGGAATAAATTAATCATCCAAAATCAAGAGATTAAAATTTATTCAATGAATAATTTGACACATGTCATGTTTCTTAGGCTATTTTTAATTAATGTGTACCAATTTCTGTTGAAAATCAACTTTTGATTGCTCCACGATTTTATGCAATTGCCATTCAAAATGTTGTAGAAGATTATTGTAATATAACAAAAGCTACAATACAACAATCAATAACTACAATATCAAAATAACATATAAATGCGGCTTTGCAATTCCTTATTCTACGAATAGTTAATTTAGTTGGCAATGCACTTTATAATACCGGAATACGTTTATTCGTCGAATATATTTAATTTGAGGTTTGTTATTCGCTGATTTATTTTGTCTTTATAATACCGGCCCTAAAAGATTTATAAAAAAAAATTACACGGTTTTTTTGCAAAAAATTACCCAAACGCAACTTCATTGAAGCAATGAATATTGAATATAAAATACAATAAGGTTCAATAAAGAAAATTGAATTTTAATTTTAAACTGCGTTTTTCTAGTCTACTATAATGTGTCATTTATAAACTATTATTGCTAAAAAATGTACAATCAAAAAAATAACTAGAATAAGATAATTGCCAAACTTTAAATAAATGAGTAATATTTAATAATAATTAATTACTTATTAGAAAAGGTTCACAGATGTTTTGACGTGTTTTACTATAGCAATATTATTTTAGGTTTGAAACTAGTTTTTTAGGTCAATAAAATGTATTGATGAATTATATTATAAAAAGCTATTCATTGCGCTTCACAGGTAGCATGTGTTCATGTATGTACATATGTGCCAAATGCATCATACAGACAAGATCTGACATTTATAGTTTCTTCATATTTTTTAATGAACTGCGTATTAATCTTGATTGTGCAGATTTTATAGTGAAATTAGTTATTTACAACCGTTGCAATAGGGTGCAGTTACGACTCTCTTGAGTTGTAAATAATCTTATGGTTTTCTATCTGCTTAAAATCTAAGCGGCATGTTTCTACTTTAGGCGCAATTACCGACAAAATAAACTTATTGTTATAGCAAGTTCAAAGAAATCATTATGTTCTAAATAATTTTCTATAGGCTTATAGTAATAATATTTGTGAAAAACAACAGCGATGATGACATTAACCATGAATGATTTTTTTAATAAAGAATACTATGTTTTATTTATTTATTGTTTAAATATTTTTTCAAAATAAAATAATTGCAATTTCAAATATTAGTTAATTTAGATGTTACAGACAATAATATATTTTAAAGTTCACAGCAAGAATATAGCAATCAATAGATTAAATGAGTTTCAGCAATAAAATTAAACATAGTATTTTACTGTTTCATAATTAAAATTAAACTTAATCGGCTTATAAAATTCAGTAAAGCACGCTGAATTTACACCACACATCAGATTTAATTTAATTATTTCATATTATATACAGACAAATTATACGATTATACATATATTACATTGTGAAAATGGTTGGTTAAATATGAAAATGGGTATCGACCGAGGTCATTATACCCTAAGCAGTTTTAATATTACATATGTATTAATTAATTTACAAAAATATGTAAAAAATAGTTATAAACGCTAAAGTGGGTTTGTTTATTAATTAACTAATTTAGAATTATATTTCGATAAGGTTGTAGCATATATAACATAAAATGAGAAACGCTTTAATTAATAATTATTTGATAAAGTGAAAAAATTTTAAGATTTTTTGGTTTTACGTAATCATTATTATTTCAAGGTCAGTAACAAAACCATAATTTTCGATACCAAATACTGCCATGATAATTTATTTTACAACTGCAGAAAAATAAATTAAACTTTTTTAGAATTGAGCCGTCTGACACGATACTGATTTTATTATTACATTTAATTAAATGATGCGCGCGCTACTTTACAATAAGAATTTAGAACTTTTTAGCAGTTGCTGTATTTGTTATAATTAATTTTTTTAAATTTAAATTTTATTTAATTAACCTTCCGTCACTGGCCGCGCGTCTCTCACTCTGCACGGATTTTATTTTTTTAATATCTTTAAACTCTGAAACTCCAGTAGATATAACACTTTTTGCAATTATTAAATATTTTACAAAATAATACACACGTTCTCACATTTTGAACTAAAATAATCTTTAAAATTAGTGTATTCTTGATTTATATTTGATGTCATTTTATATTTTAAGACCACCGGAAATTCCAGGCAGTCTTGAGATCCTAATTAGTGTTTAATCTTGTACCTGAGGGTTTATATTTTTATTTAAAATGATAAATATGTTTTGTTTATTTTTATGTATTTGACCCATATCAATAAAAAATGTATATTTTTTACAAAACCGCGAAAAAAATACTCTTCGGTCCGCTGTCAGTGACGGTATAGCTAGGATCAAGTGAAAGTGACGAGAGGTTAGTAAACTTAACTTTAAAATTTATGTAATAATAATAAAATTAGTATAATAATATTTAAATATAATTAATTATTTTAGGTTAAGTAATGGAATTTGGCAAATATATTTCTGTAGACATAATAAAGCACTTGCTAATAATGTAATAACAAATAAAATTAACAAATTAACAGAAAGCAACAAAACATATTAACAACAAATCAATAGATAAAACCAAACAAGCAAAAGTAACGAATGTAAATATAACGATACGTGCTCTTTTCGTCGACATTCATAATAAGAATCACCAAAAAACTAATACTCCTCCTAATAATGCAACTACAAACTTATATCCTGCACTTCCAACTTCTGACTCTGAATTGCAGTATATATCACTATCAGAAGTAAACCAAGCCCCGCCACAAAATAATTGTTTTTTTAGAAAATCTTGCTTTGCAAAAACAAAGTTTAATATAATTCATATGAATATACAGTCTTTTACCAATAAAATTGATCTTTTGGAATTGTTTCTTAATCAAAATAAACCTGCTATTTTTTGTTTAACTGAGCATATGATGAACTCCCTTGAGCAGCCAGTTTTTAACAATTTTAAGTGTGTTAGTAAATATTCTAGAATAAATATTAAATATGGAGGCACAGCTATTTATGCCTCAACTATTATTTCATGTAGAGAAATTGTACCCAACACTTCTATTATTGAACAAAAATTTGAATGTAGTATTTGTGAATGTGTTTATATCAACGTTATTTTTATTATTGTATGTGTATATCGGTCACCTTGTCGTGATATCAATATATTTTTTGAAAAAATAGAACAGATCTTAAATCAAGTGTCAAAAATAAAAAAATGGTAATATTGTTGTTTGTGGTGATTTTAACGTAAATTTTGCTACGTCCAGTAATAATTGTAACATTCTGATAGATATAATGAATTCGTTTAACCTAACAGGTGTTATTAATGATTTTACTCAAATCACGCCGTCATCAAAGTCTCAGTTAGACAAATTTTTTATCACAAATTTTTCTATGGAAACAGAAGGCATTGTCATAAATCTTGGTTTCTCTGACCATTGTGCTTTTATCGCCAATATTTTTTATACCAAATTATGAATCACAATATAATGATAAAATGACTAGAAAATATTCATTGCGTAATAAGTCTATTTTTAGAGAGTTTCTAGCAAAGGAAAAATGGCTGAACATTAAAAATATAAATGATCCAAACAAAAAATTTGATTATTTTTACAACATAATATCTTATTTTAAACGTGCATTTCCATTATGTCAACAAAAATCTAATCAAAATAATAAAAACTGGATAACTAGTAAAGTTAAATTAAGTTTCAATCATTTATCATTACTTCATTGCAAAACTAAAAGACCATTTAAAAACCAATTTGATAATTATAATTACAAAGATTATAAAAAATATCACAAGCACTTAATCGCAGAAACAAAAAGCAAGTATTATGGCAATATTATAAACTCAATAAATAATATGATAAAGACTGCTTGGTCAGTCATAAATCAAGAGTCTAAAAATGCACCAAATAAAAATATTATTTTTAAGGACACTGAGGGTTCACTTATTGATGATCCTAATTTAATTTGTGATGTGTTTAGTAGATTGTTTAACAAAGAACATTTTACTACAAATACTAGTAATAAAAAACGGTCTCTATTATTACTCAATCACCTTATACCATGTTTCTATCAAACGTGACCGAATCCGAAGTATTCAATTGCATTGTAAAATTTAGCGCCAAAGGATCTACCGGTATAGATGATATTCCTGGTTCATTGCTTTTAGATGTTGCTGATTTAATTACTCCTCCGCTGACACTGTTAGTCAATAACTCATTTGATAATGGGATTTTTTCCTCAAGACTAAAAGTTGCAAAATTAATTCTTGTTTTCAAAAAAGGTGATAGATTTTTAGCTGAAAACTACAGACCGATATTACTTTTGTCGGTTTTTTCTAAAAATTTTGAAAAATGTTACTGTGATAAACTTCTTGATTTTTTATTCTGTTTTAACATCTTGTCATCTAGCCAATTTTGTTTTTTACCAAACGAATCAATAAACATGGCTAAATTTAAATTTTTAAATGATATTTATAATAATATTGAGAAACATTTTTCAACGGCAGGTATATTTTTTGACTTTAGCAAGGCGTTTGATACTGTTAACCACAAACTTCTTTTAAATAAAATGCAACAATACGGTATTAGAGGTCTTGTTTATAACTGGATTGAATCTTATTTATGTAATAGAACTCAATTGGTTTGCATCAACAACATACATTCTAATTCAGTTCTAATAAAGAATGGGGTACCTCAAGGATCAATCCTTAGCCCTATTTTGTTTTTTTTATATGTTAATAATATGTGTTATTCCGTTAATACTGCAATATGCCGATGGTACTTCGATTGCTCTAAAAGGAGAATCTATTGAACACCTCTCAGCAACTGACTTGTTACGTCCTAAACATGGGTTAGCCGACAGTTAATAATTAATCAATCCTCAATAGTTAAAAATATTGTTTATTTTCATTTTACATTTTATTTTTATTTTAATATTTATTCACTATCTGGGGGGGAATAGAATTTATTCTCTAGAAAAAAAAAAAGAATAGTTAAACTAAGTTAATAGTATTGAGATGAGATAGTACTTATCTTAACATTAATGTAGTGACGTTAGGCAGCCTTGTTTATCGGGATGTGTACATCGGGTGGTAAACCTCGTTTGGTGAACGGCTGGTTGTCTGAAAAATTGTTTATAATTATTATTATTATGTAGTTCATGATATTTACATAAAATGAACATGATATAGCTACTCGATATTAGTAGTGATTGTTTTATAGCAGAGAGTCAATAATGTTTGAATGTAATTTTTATTTAATGATTGTACAATTTATTTACTTACGTTTACATTGGTTGATTTCTTCGATATCTGGGTTGTCATTGTTTATATTTTCCATATATCCTTATATCCTTGTTCCTTCTCCATTCTGTAAACTCCCAGCAGGAATACCTTCTGTTTTTGTTCCTTGATTTCACTTAACCTAAAATACAAAGTAATTAATTTAGATTATCATTTAATTAATGACTGCAACCATGTTTTGTAATTGAGCTG
The DNA here is from genome assembly GCA_963932245.1 of Tachinus rufipes. Taxonomy (NCBI): domain Eukaryota; kingdom Metazoa; phylum Arthropoda; class Insecta; order Coleoptera; family Staphylinidae; genus Tachinus; species Tachinus rufipes. Next base: position 82,733,677 of record OZ010741.1, on the reverse strand, counting down.
TTATTTTTTTGACAATATCAACTAATTTTTGAGTACTTACCATACTTCCAAACCGATTGTTGATGCAGTTAATTAATTTTATTTCCTATTTTTGACACTTCCATTTATTTACATTAGACACTAACCTGAACATCGTACTTGTTTCAACTTCCAACGGACGTTTGGGTTTGAGTCTGAACTAATAGCGCGAAGTTTAATTCGCACTACTCACTTCCTTAATTTAAATTCAAATCTTACTCTATGTTTATTTGGTATTACATACGATATGAGATTAATTGTTTATGTTATTAGGTTTCCTTTTTTTTTTCTTATCTAGTCCCATTCATAATTCCTTTAAGTCACTTCTTTTTCCTTGTAGTTTCCTTGGTTGGTAGCGGTACATGCGCACTGGGAATAATTGTCTTCAGGAGGTCCTGTTGGGCCTGAAAACGGTCCTTTTACCAGTGACCAGCATAGTGGCTGTATCATAATCGCAATTGCGGATTTTATCTATTGAAACGATCATCGTGCCACGTGTTAATCACGGATTTATTTGATCTCAATAGTTCACCGGTAAAATCGACAATATTCCTTGTGGGTGTGTGCTCTGCCAGGTAAGCGAATTAATTATTTTCCCTTTAAATTTTCATATAAATTATCTCCTATTTTTTTCGTTTATTTTAGGTCTATAATAGGCCCTGCATTTTATATTAATCATCCCTCATATGCATATAATTTTAATTGCAAATATTTGCGTTCAAATTGATAACGCTGAATGTCCACAAATTCCAAAAATATATGTTTGAAATTTTAAATCATATTGGATTCGTGATATATATATATAAATCATTATATGTGCAATTCCAAATTGAACCATTGTTCGAAGAAATACTGTGAAAACATCTATAATTCCAAAGAGCCCCGTTTTGTAACCAACCTATTCATTTTGTATATCAATCATTATTTTTTTTTTTTATTATTTATATAATAATTGCTTTTAATTTTGTTAGTAAATTCATTATTGCCTTTTTTTTTTTTTTTTTTTTTTATGTTAACTTCAACATATTATATATATATATATTTGGTCGCAGTCTATCGACTGTATTAAGCAGAGTGTGTGTGGATGCAAGAGTGATTTATTTTATCTTTAATAATCTGATTTCTTTTGGGGTAATTATTGCTCATTTATTTTTTTGTGTGCAAATTATAATTATATGTTTGGGAATCAATTCTGTTTCCTTATTCTGTTCCCCAAAATTACCATCCCCTTTTTAGCGTGTTTATTGCTTCCACGAAACATTTCAGGGAAAAGGAATCAACCGAAAGAGACCAAAAAGCAATTGGAGCCCAACAATATTCCCAGGTAGTAATTCATCGGCTACTGGTGAGTGTAATTACATTTTTTTTTAGTTATTGTCTCTCGCTCGCTGTATTACTGTTACTATTTTTTTATCGTGTTTAAATTTGCAACCCCCAAACTACCAGTGTATAGTGAACCACCCCCTTCTTCACTGAGTTTAGCTAGGGTAGTCTTTTGAAGTGTTTAAAAGGCTAAGGGTGGTAGCAAATATCTGGAGCCCAACGTGGGGCTTGCTAAATTTAGAAAGGGTGATTAGTGATAATTTTTTTTTTTTTGTATTGCAAATTTTTCTTAAAGTTAAAAATTGTTTTTTTTTATATATTAATATTTATGTATGTACTTGCACCTCGTGCTACGAGAAAATAAGTTGGTTATCTGGTTATCGTGAAATTAAGAGATACTGATTGTAGTGATTTAAAAATGTCAAAGTTAGAACCCGATCGTCTAAATAGAGACGAGTTAGAGTATGAGCTAGCGGTTCGCGATGTAAAACCGAAAGGCGATGTTAAGGACCTCGCAAAATGTTTGCGTGGCATTTTAAAATTAGAAAAAGATGGGAAAACTTTTTCAAACGGCTGGGAAGGTGATGCGGCGTTAGACCTTTCAGAGTGCGACAAGAAACTAGGCGAGATTACTATGTGGTTAGATGAGAGGGTAATTGGAAAGAGCATGATCAGAAAGATAGAAACAAAAATTACGCACGTGTTAGGGCGTTTAGAAAGGGTTGAGATAACTGATGAAGAAAAAAAGAAAGAAAGGGAAGATTTATTAACTCAGGTCATGGCTTGTTATGGTCATTTACAACAGCGCCTGGATGAACAAGCAAAAGTAAATGAAGTTCCTGTTGAAGTAGCCATGGCTCAATCGATTATAACGCAACGTGCTAGTACACCTTTAAGAAATACTACTGTACTTCCACCCGACCCCTCGGTACTTAATCAAACGGGTAGTTTTAATGTAAGTCATACGCAGTATGAATCCGTAAGCAAATGGAATATATCCTATTCCGGCGAACACGCATCGGAGAGTCTAAACGGTTTTCTGCAAAGAGTAGACGAGTTAAGCGAAGCTAGAAACATTAGTAAAGAGGTATTGTTTAAATGTGCTGTAGAATTATTTGCAGGGCGAGCCTTGGTGTGGTTTAGGGCCAATAGGGCTGCACTCCTTGATTGGGAATCTTTATGCGAAGGCTTGCGGGATGAGTTTCTCCCGCAAGACTACAATGAGCGTCTGTGGCAACAGATAAAATAACGCACGCAAGGTAGCGAAGAGTCTATAGGAATCTTTATAGCATATATGAACAATCTTTTTCAGAGATTAACTTGCCAGTTGAGTAAGGAAATGCGGTTGCGAGTCATAAGGCAAAATTTACATCCGGCTTATCAGAGTAGGCTCGCGTTGGAAGATATCACTTCTGAAGAAGAACTTATTAAATTATGCAGGAAGATAGAAACGGCTCGTAGTTTGGTGGAAGATTATACTTCACCTAGTCGCGGCAATAATAATAAATTTCAGTTAGAACCCGATTTATCTTACGGTGGTAAATCTGGAAAAATAATTAGCGATATGTATGTTAGAAACATAAATAAATTTGGGGATGATAATGATTGGGACAGACCTGGTACGAGTCACACAAGGGGATATGATAGGTATCACGATGATTATCGTGAAGGTAGAGGGCGAGAAAGCCATAAGGAAAGTACTCGTGCGTCCAGTGGGGTTAAAGAGAGCCCAGTGGCTGCCGCTACGAGTAGAAGTATAGCAAAGGAACTTATTCCAAGAAGGAATTTAAATGAAGTGACATGTTATAAATGTCAGAAAAAAGGGCATTATGCACGAGAGTGCAGAAATAATAAAGAAATTAAATGTTTTGGTTGTGGTCAGGTGGATGTAATCAAACCCAATTGCCCTAAGTGTGCGGGAAACGAGCGACGGAGTCAGTAAGTGAGCTGGAGCTGACTCTCACAACAAAACCAGCAACCATAGTTTACGAAAAAAAATTAATTCTAGATTTTATATTAAGCCAGTCAGGTGCAGATGAGTGTCCTTATATGCAGGTGAGGCTGTATGGAGTAGAGATGTTGGGGCTACTTGACTCGGGAGCCAATGGCATATTCATGGGTATGTGCGGCTGGGAACGTTTACAAAAATTAGGAATTTATCTTAAAAAGACTACCAGCAGTTGTACAGTAGCAAATGATAGTAAAATGAGTTGCATTGGCACTATTTCAGTACCTATTGAGTTACAAGGTAGAGTACATCTTTTCGATGTTTTTATAGTGCCAGAATTGAGGCATATGCTTGTCCTAGGAGTCAATTTTTGGGCAAAGATGGACATCATCCCAAATCTTCGTACGGGAGAATGGGTGTTTGGCAGCACAAAAGACATTTTACAGCGAGAACAAGCATTAGAATTGACGTCATTAAAGAGCTCTGACGATTTAAGTGTTAATGAACGGGATAAGTTAAATTGTGTAGTTAGAGGGTATTTTGATAGCATTCAGGATGTAAAGTTAGGTTGCACGGGAGAAGTGACGCATAAAATATGTACGACAAGTCCACCAATAAAAACGCGGTATTATCCGGTGAGCCCCTTTATGCAGAAGATTATCGATGCAGAAGTTGCTCAAATGTTGAGTTTAGGAGTAATAGAGCGATGCACTAGTGGCTGGAGCTCGCCTGTATTAATGATACCGAAGAAGGACGGCTCATACCTATTTTGCGTGGACTTTCGTAAATTAAATGCGGTATCTGAACCCTGCGCCTATCCCCTTCCTTATATAAACTCGATCCTAACTAAATTAGGTAATTCCCGATACCTTACTAGTCTTGATATTAAAAGTGCTTATTGGCAGATTCCTATGGATCCGGCCAGTAAGGAATACACTGCCTTTACCATCCCGGGTAGGGGATTGTTTCAATTCTGTAGAATGCCGTTTGGGCTTAGTGGGGCCCCAGGTACATTTCAGTCATTAGTTGACAAAATATTTGGTGCTGAATTAGAGCCGTACCTTTTCACATATTTAGATGATATAATTATCACAACGCCTGATTTCCCAACCCACCTAAAAATTTTACAAGAGGTATTTGTTAGGCTGCAACAGTCTAGGTTGACTCTAAGTAAAGAAAAGTGCTGCTTTTGTAGGGACGAATTAAGATATTTGGGCTATGTCGTCAATCGCTATGGGTTAAATGTTGATCCTGACAAGGTGAAGGCTATTGTCGATATGCCGGACCCTAAATGTGTCAGAGATATTAAGCGCATTGTAGGAATGGCGTCTTGGTACAAAAAGTTTATTCCGAACTTCTCGGAGATGGTCTTACCAATGACGTCATTGACTAAGAAAAATGTGAAGTTTTTATGGTCTGAGGAGTGCAAGACTGCGTTAAAACGTGTCAAGGAAGCGTTAGTGAGTCCTCCCGTTTTAGCATGCCCAAACTTTGATTTACCATTCACCCTACAATGCGATGCCAGCTCGTATGGTCTTGGTGCCGTGTTGACTCAAACGATTGATAATGCCGAGAGAGTGATTTGTTACTTGTCGCGCAGTCTCACTAAAGGGGAACTGAAGTATCACGTGACTGAGAAGGAATGCTTATGCGTCTTATGGAGTGTGGAGAAGCTGCGATGCTACCTCGAGGGAGCAAAGTTTACAGTCATAACGGACCACTATAGTCTGTTGTGGCTGGACAACTTAAAAGACCCTCAGGGCAGATTAGGACGATGGGCGTTGCGAATGCAGCAGTACCGGTTCAACGTGGTACATCGGAAAGGCAAGGAGCATATTGTTCCAGACTGTCTGTCCCGTGCCATCCCTAATTCGCCCTGTGAGTTGTGCCTCGATTGCATAATGGTTTCTACCATATCCAAAGAAAAGCCGAGTGATGTCCGTGATCCTTGGTATCAAAAGATGCTGGAAAGGGTACAAAACAAACCCTTAGACTATATAGGTTGGAGAATAGTAGAAGGTAAATTGTATAAATGTGTCGAGCGCGGTGGCGGTAACGAATTTGATGGCGATTGGTGGAAAGTGGTAGTGCCAAAAGAAAACCGAAAAGAATATTTAATGCTCTTCCATGACGATGCCAAAGCAGGCCACCTAGGTATATATAAAACTTATCATCGGGTAGCATCCCGATATTATTGGCCTAAGATGAAAACCGATGTTGCGCGATATGTGGGAGCGTGTAAAGTTTGCGCTACGCATAAACCGGAGCAACGGAAACCGGCATGGTTAATGGGTACTAGGCCAGTAGTATCGAGATGCTGGCAGATGATTAGTACCGACTTAATTGGCCCACTACCTCGAAGCCAAAAAGGCAATTGTTATGTGCTTGTAGTAACAGATTTTCTTAGCAAATTTACGATAGTTTTTCCGTTACGTAAAGCTACAACTGCTAGTGTATGTCGTCTTATCGAAGAACAGATATTTTTAATGTTTGGAGTACCAGAGATTCTAATCACCGATAATGGGGTCCAGTACAAAAGTCATGAGTTTACCAAACTTTTAAAAAATTACAATGTTAGAGCCATTTATAATGCCGTATACCATCCACAGGCAAACCCATGCGAACGGGTAAATCGGGTATTAAAAACAATGTTGGCATCTTACGTCGATGATGATCATCGACAGTGGGATTGCAATCTATACAACATTGGATGCGCACTAAGAACGGCTCAGCATGAGGTGACTGGTCAAACCCCTTATTTTATCAACTTCGGGTGTGAGATGATCGTGGACGGTAATGATCATGCCGAAAGAAAGATAAAAGCGGCTCTAAGTGAGAGCGACGACATAAACTTGAAACTACCATCTAAAGCTGTAAGTATGAAACAGACTAAAACATTAGTACAGGCAAGGTTGTTAGCAGCACAAGAAAGAAGTCAAACTCGGTATAACCTTAGGCGTAGAGAAGAAAACTTAGATGTCGGAGAAATGGTTTGGAAAAAAGAGTATAAACTCTCAGACGCTAACAAGTACTTCAGCGCAAAATTAGGGAGTAAGTACTCAGGCCCGTACAAAGTACGGAAGAAATTAGGTAGGAACGTGTACGAGTTAGAAGATGATACTGGGCGATCTAAAGGGTGTTGGCACATTCAGGATCTAAAACGAGTGAAAGCCACATTTGATTACGATTAGGATTCAATATATATGTATATTATATATATTATCAGACGTTGAGAAAATTTAATTTATTTTTATTTTGCAAGTATATGCATACATATTAATTTATTGTTGTTTTACGTTATTCTGTTTTATTCTATTGTAGAGTTCTCTCCTAGAACTTTAGGGTTTTCCATTATACAAAAAAAATGTTCATTGCATTCCATTTTTTTTTTGGGTAAGGAAGGGTGGTGTTGTTACGTCCTAAACATGAGTTAGCCGACAGTTAATAATTATTCAATTCTCAATAGTTAAAAATATTGTTTATTTTCATTTTACATTTTATTTTTATTTTAATATTTATTCACTATCGGGGGGGAATAGAATTTATTCTCTAGAAAAAAAAAAAAGAATAGTTAAACTAAGTTAATAGTATTGAGATGAGATAGTACTTATCTTAACATTAATGTAGTGACGTTAGGCAGCCTTGTTTATCGGGATGTGTACATCGGGTGGTCAACCTCGTTTGGTGAACGGCTGGTTGTCTGAAAAATTGTTTATAATTATTATTATTATGTAGTTCATGATATTTACATAAAATGAACATGATATAGCTGCTCGATATTAGTAGTGATTGTTTTATAGCAGAGAGACAATAATGTTTGAATGTAATTTTCATTTAATGATTGTACAATTTATTTACTTACGTTTACATCGGTTGATTTCTTCGATATCTGGGTTGTCATTGTTTATATTTTCCATATATCCTTATATCCTTGTTCCTTCTCCATTCTGTACACTCCCAGCAGGAATACCTTCTGTTTTTGTTCCTTGATTTCACTTAACCTAAAATACAAAGTAATTAATTTAGATTATCATTTAATTAATGACTGCAACCATGTTTTGTAATTGAGCTGTTATTTTTTTGACAATATCAACTAATTTTTGAGTACTTACCATACTTCCAAACCGATTGTTGATGCAGTTAATTAATTTTATTTCCTATTTTTGACACTTCCATTTATTTACATTAGACACTAACCTGAACATTGTACTTGTTTCAACTTCCAACGGACGTTTGGGTTTGAGTCTGAACTAATAGCGCGAAGTTTAATTCGCACTACTCACTTCCTTAATTTAAATTCAAATCTTACTCTATGTTTATTCGGTATTACATGCGATATGAGATTAATTGTTTATGTTATTAGGTTTCCTTTTTTTTTCTTATCTAGTCCCGTTCATAATTCCTTTAAGTCACTTCTTTTTCCTTGTAGTTTCCTTGGTTGGTAGCGGTACATGCGCACTGGGAATAATTGTCTTCAGGAGGTCCTGTTGGGCCTGAAAACGGTCCTTTTACCAGTGACCAGCATAGTGGCTGTATCATAATCGCAATTGCGGATTTTATCTATTGAAACGATCATCGTGCCACGTGTTAATCACGGATTTATTTGATCTCAATAGTTCACCGGTAAAATCGACAATATTCCTTGTGGGTGTGTGCTCTGCCAGGTAAGCGAATTAATTATTTTCCCTTTAAATTTTCATATAAATTATCTCCTATTTTTTTCGTTTATTTTAGGTCTATAATAGGCCCTGCATTTTATATTAATCATCCCTCATATGCATATAATTTTAATTGCAAATATTTGCGTTCAAATTGATAACGCTGAATGTCCACAAATTCCAAAAATATATGTTTGGAATTTTAAATCATATTGGATTCGTGATATATATATAAATCATTATATGTGCAATTCCAAATTGAACCATTGTTCGAAGAAATACTGTGAAAACATCTATAATTCCAAAGAGCCCCGTTTTGTAACCAACCTATTCATTTTGTATATCAATCATTATTTTTTTTTTTATTATTTATATAATAATTGCTTTTAATTTTGTTAGTAAATTCATTATTGCCTTTTTTTTTTTTTTTTTATGTTAACTTCAACATATTATATATATATATATATATATATGGTCGCAGTCTATTGACTGTATTAAGCAGAGTGTGTGTGGATGCAAGAGTGATTTATTTTATCTTTAATAATCTGATTTCTTTTGGGGTAATTATTGCTCATTTATTTTTTTGTGTGCAAATTATAATTATATGTTTGGGAATCAATTCTGTTTCCTTATTCTGTTCCCCAAAATTACCATCCCCTTTTTAGCGTGTTTATTGCTTCCACGAAACAACTCAGGGAAAAGGAATCAACCGAAAGAGACCAAAAAGCAATTGGAGCCCAACAATATTCCCAGGTAGTAATTCATCGGCTACTGGTGAGTGTAATTACATTTTTTTTTAGTTATTGTCTCTCGCTCGCTGTATTACTGTTACTATTTTTTTATCGTGTTTAAATTTGCAACCCCCAAACTACCAGTGTATAGTGAACCACCCCCTTCTTCACTGAGTTTAGCTAGGGTAGTCTTTTGAAGTGTTTAAAAGGCTAAGGGTGGTAGCAGACTTTGGCAATGCTATGCTTGATTGGAGTAACTTACATTACCTAACCTTGAATCACACGAAGACGTCCGTAGTACAATTTAAAGCATCCACATCAGCTAATATTGTGTCGGTATCTATAAACCACAATGCTATCGCGCAACTTAAATGTACTCAATTTCTTGGTATCTACATTGACAAGTACTTAAAGTTCAACGAACACATAGATTATCTTGCAAAAAAGATAGTGCACTTGGTTACTTTGTGTTTAAACTGCGTTCGTTTGCCAATATAAGTAATTTAAAATTATTTTATTATGCAAATGTAGAATCAAGATTGCGATATGGAATAATATTCTGGGGAAATGCTTCTCAGTCTTTACTCATTTTTACTATTCAATAGCGTATTATCCGCAATATCTGTGGAGCTAAATTTAATACTCATTGCAAACCTTTATTTCAACGTCTAAATGTTATGTCTCTTTACTCTATCCTTACTTATGAATGTGTAATGTATATTAAATCTAATCTTTATTTTTTTACCTCCAATCATGATATGCATCATTTCATAAGTATCCCAACAGGAAACATTATTAATTGTACTATAAACATAAATTATCACGCCCCTATTATTTATGTATTAAAATATACAATCATCTGCCTTTAGATATTATGACATTAAGTGCATAAAAAAATGTGTTTAAGAAAACATTAAGAGAATTCTTAATTATTAAATGTTTTTACTCGGTTAGCGATTATTTTAATATGTATTAGAATGTATGTTTTTTTTTTTAATTCAATTTTATTATATTCGACAAATTTATTTACACTTATACTATTTTATAAAAACAAATTTTAATGTGTATTTTATAATTGTGTATGTGTGCTTATGTTACTATTGTAATATCTAGATTTAGTATTTTACTGGACTTGTGTAAAAAAATTGTAATAATTTATATAGCATTAATAAACTACTTTAATTTTACTTTACTTTTACTTTCATGTGCACGTATATAAAGTCATACTTTGTCTAAGAAATTAGAACAGGTTCTATTTTTTTGCATCAAAACATATAACTCGGCGCGCGCATCATTTAATATTAAATTTAATATTACAATTAGTATCGTGTCAGACGGCTCTTGAGAGAAAAAGATTTCTCGTATAAACTTGTGTAAATAAAACTAGATTATATTAACAAATCAAAATTATTGATAAATTGAAATAGCAAATATGAATACTTAACATAATTTTAGTTTTTTACTAACTAAACTAAGTATTTTTCAGTTCTAATTCAAACTGAATCCTAATCTACGCAATGCGTATTGGATTATTCTTAAGCCATAATTTTTGCGCGAAGTATACTTAAGAGCCGTCTTACACGATGCTTATTTTAATATTAGATTAAATATTGAATGATACGCGCGCCGAGTTAATATGTTTTGATGCAAGAAAATAGAACAAGTTCTAATTTCTTGGATAAAGTATGACATTATATGCGTGTGCATGAAAAGAGAGCACGTATCGATATAAGTTAATGTACGAGTTACTGCGAGTATCTTTTTAAAAAAATGATTATTTATAATATAAAGAATTATTAACTTAATTCTATAATACGGTTACAATGGTTACAGGTCTGAATATACTTAATAACTAACTCATAAATGTTTATCACGCGTATTTATATTCGGTGATTCTGCAACGCTGCAGTCTATCGCACAGGTGTCCGGCGATGTGGGTGTCCGGCAAACAACACTTCCACAAAGTGATAAGTCTGCTGCAACTCAGCATAATTCTGCACGATTACTCCTCCCACGTTAGAATGAAGCTTTTCCTGGAAGCTGAACTTGACCGTCCCGGGAATCTTTGAGCGTCTCTAGTTGAAGGTCCACGATAGGGTCTATTTTTAATTGTTGCCTTCTTTTGATGCACTTTTTCAACATGTTGCAGCAAAAGATTATAAGTCCAAAATATAAAATAATAGTCCAAATACTTGGAGTGTGAGGTATGATTGGAGTTTTTTCTATAAACACCATTCGATTCACAGATATGTCTTTTAAATTTAGATTCTTCATTTCTATTTTCATTCCTGGAATTTGAGATTTTTCGAAAGTAATCTGATGATAATTACTGATTACTGGTCGACCATAGGTTTTTTCTTGGAAAATCAGTTTTTGTTTGTTGAAGTAGATTTCACAAGCTTTTTCCTTGATTAAATATATTCCTTTTAATGATTTTGATTCGGTTCCAGACTCGCATTTAATATCGATTACTTCTTCTTTAGGGAAGACACCAAGAAATTGATTTATTTCTGGAATGATTTCCATGTGGCTCTTCATTATGTTTATTTTAACAAATGTGCACTTTGTCGTAGTTCCATTCAATAGGGTTTCTTTTTTGCATGGGGAAACTTGGTTTAGTTGCAAATGCCGGGGGCATTGATAAATTGTACCTTTAGCACAAATGTCACTCATAGGCTTCAACAAATTTCCGGCTTTTAGGAAATACTTAGTATCTGGTATAATTGCAACCAATTCTAACTCGTGTTTTGTAGGAATTGGATGTAGGTAGTAAAGATCAAAGTTTTGCTCAAAATCAATAAGGATAGAGAGAAAATAATTAATTCTGGATTCTTTGATTTTACAATCAACTCTTGTGGCTGATTCAATGTCAAGAATATTTTTTTATTTTTAGTTCAAACAGAAATTGTAATTTGTAATGAGATGAGATTCTTTTTAGTTCTGAGTATAATTTTTTTGGTTTGATTATACTAGGGTGCAAAACTTTTAGTTTGCAGAATGTAATTGAATTTTCTATGTCCTCGAGAATAATCAAAAGTGTGTCGTAAAGTATCGATAATTGATTGTAAACATCTTTTGCAAATAACATATCCGTTATTTCCATGGTTCCTTTAATTAATTCATTTAATTGCAAAATTCTAGATTTTAATAATAATTCGTTATGTTGAACATCTTTGATTGTATCATTATATTGTTTAATAATTTGGTTGTTAATTGAATACTGTGATTGTATTTGCTTTTGCAAATTTGACTCATTTTTTTGCAAATGCGTCAAAATGTTATTTATTCTTTTCTCGTCATCGGCATCTAATGTACCTATTAATAATTTAGATATTGTTCCTAAACCGTTAATAAGACCACGTTTATTTCTGGGTTTTAAAGCGTGTAATTTTATATTGGATATTTTACCAATTATATCTTTTCGCAAGTAGATTACTATTCTGTTGTAGTTTTCTAGTTCTTTAATAATTTTTGTATCGTTACTTTTTCCTAATCCTAAATTTAGTGTTTCATACTGATTGTTTAAATTTCTATACTCATCGAAAATTGGGTTCAAATTGTAAAAATGCACAAAAGTGTGATCAGTACGTTGCAATTTTGCAGGACCTAAATTGATTAGAAGTATTCCTAAGTTTTGGGTGATACTTTTTATTTCTGATCCTATTCCGAGGTGGAGGACGCTGAAAACATTTTAAATTTGTAAGTTTGTTTTCTCGGTTTTTTAATGTTCTGCAGATGTATTTTTTCCGCAGTATTATGATGTCTAGGTTTGATTTCAGCAGTTTTAGTTTTTTGTTTAATAGTTTTAATACTTTCAACTTTGTACTTATTTTTAGTTTTATTTTGTTTTTGCCGATTTTTGACAAATACCTTGGGGGGTATAGTTGGAATACTTTCTCGATTTTGATTAGCTTTTGCAATGTAATTTGCTTTAGTCTGTTGTAGATTGTCATTGATCTGTTTATACAATATTTTCATTTTATCCCTGTGTTCATGAACATAATTGTTAACCAATTTTTTATCTATTTCCATATCAAATGGTGTTTCGACATAATTTCGTAAAGTTTTAATTTAGTTATGGAGTGAATTGAGTTGTTGTATACTAATAAGGCATAATTTACTTTACTTTCAATGGATTTGTTTTTATAAATTTCTTGGTTATTGAATAACCTAATGTGTTCTATTAGAGTGCTATGAAATCTTTTAATTTGGCCATTAGACTCAGGATGTTGAGAAAGTGAATTTTTACTTTGTGAGTTTCTAACAATTCCTTAATTACACTATTTTTGAATTCAGAACCATTGTCTGTAATTATTTGTTCAAGAATACAATGGTGTGTGAAATATTTTATTAGATTGTTTGCTACTTCTATTCCTTGAGATGAATTTAATTTGTACGCTTGCGCGTATTTATAGAAAGAGTCAATAATAGTTAGGAACTTAGTATTTTATAATGTAATACTGTTAATATGCAATATTTGGAAAGGTCTTATTGCCGTAGGAGTTATATTGAATTTTAATTTTATTGGTTGTCTGTCATATTTTGTGAGTTGACATATTTCACATGAATTTAGAAAAGTTTGAATGCATCTCCTTTGGTTTGGCCAATAATATATTTGTTTTATTTTGTTTTCAGTTTCATCTAGGCCACTATGATTAGTTTTGCCTTCATGAAAGTCTTGAATAGTTTGAATGGTTTCATCTGATATCTACTAATTTTTTAGTACATTTGATCATATTGATCTCAGAATTTTTAAAATAAGTCTGTAAAACATTACAAACCTTTTCATATATTGGGTCCTCAAAATAAACATAGTATTTAACTTTCGGCACAACATATTGTTTTACAAATTTGATTACGTCATTATCAAAGTTATTTTTTGAAAACTGAACTAAAATTCTTTGTTTGGTTTCATATAATTTAATTATGGTAGGATCTACTGCATCAAAATTAACTTCAAAAATAATGATCTGATTTTTGCCATAGTTTACTGGGCATTCAATAATTGGGATATTCAATATTGGATTTTCTTGATTAGAGTGTTTAGTTTCATCATCATTTATTTTGTCAGGGTTTGTAATATTCGCTTCGACAATTAAGGAATCTGTTTCATCTTTTTTTTCTTTATTTGCGTTTTCTAATGACTTATTAAAATCTTCTATATAATCAAGTATTACTGAGGTTGTTTGTTTCGGTGTATCTGGTTCATTTAGAATATTCATCTCTATATCAGGGATTATTCTGCTTAAAGCATCGGCATTTTTGTTGGTTTTACCACTTTTATACACGATTTCATAATCGAACTCGTCTAATTTCAACCTCCATCTCAGGAGTTTGGAATTAGGTTCCTTGACAGAAAATAACCATTGTAATGGTTTGTGGTCTGTCACAATTTTAAATCTACGGCCATATAGGTAAGGCTTAAAATATTTGGTAGCCCAAATTATAGCCAATAATTCCTTTTCGATAGTGGAAAAATTGGTTTCTGAAGAATTTAGAGTACGACTTGCGTACGCTATGGGTAGGTCTGATCCTATGTTGCCTTGTGACAAAATACCTCTTAATGCATAGTTACTCGCATCAGTGGTGAGAATGAAAGGTTTTGTAAAGTCTGGGTATTGTAGAATTGGTTCGTTCATGAGCAAACTTTTTGATAGATTAAAACACTTTATATATTCTACATCTTCACAATGTATAGTTGCGTTTTTTTTTAACAATTCGTTAAGAGTTTAGTCAATTTGGAGAAATCCTTTATGAACATACGATAGTATCCCAAAAGGCCTAAAAATCCTTTGATTTGCTTAGTGGTTTTTGGCAACGGGTATTTTTGGATGGCTCGGATTTTGTTCGGGTTTGGTTTAATGCCGTAAGGTGTCACTACGTGACCTAAATAAGAGACTTTGTGTTTTAAAAATTCGCATTTTTCTACCTGAATTTTGAAGTTACTTTGTCTTAGTCTTTCAAAGACATCTCTTAGATTGATCATGTGTTCTTGTAGGCTACTACTAAAAACAACTGTATCATCTAGGTAAACTCGACAATTTTGTAGACCCCTTAAAACATTATTCATCGCTTTTTGGAACGTTGCCGGTGCGTTTTTTAAACCGAAGGGCATTCGTTCGAATTCATAATGCCCGTCGTCGGTGTTAAACGCGTTTTTTTCTATGTCACCTTCGAACATCTCGATTTGGTAAAAACCCGACTCTAAGTCGAGCGTTGTAAAATACAAACTTCTTCCCAACTTATCTAAGAGTTCTGTAATATTAGGAGTCGGGTGCCGGTCGTCAATGGTTTTTTCGTTTAGTTTCCTGTAGTCTATGACGATGCGCTACTTACGATTTTCTTGAGAGTCTAATTTTTTTGGCACCACCCAAATTGGTGAGGACCATGGTGAATTTGAAGGACGTATTATATTATCGTCTAACATTTTTTGTATTGGTCTTCTAACTTCTAACCTATGAACTTCGGGATATAGATATAGTTTTTGTGTAAACCGGAAATTCATCTTTTGTTCTTATGTGATGCTTAACTTCATTACTAAAAGTTAACTTTTATTTTCGTTATGGAAAATGTCTGAATAAGCTTTAATTAAATTAGTTATCTCATATTTTTCCTCTGAATTCATATGACTTGTTTCGATGTTAGAAAAGTCTAGATCCAGATTTTCATTGTGCAGATTATTAAAATTTGGGAAAGGACGATAATTATTATCATCTAGGTTTTCTACTATGATTGGTTTAATAACCTTAAATTTTTTTTCCTTATCTGAATTATTTCTTATTACACATAACGCTTTATAATTTTTTGCCGTAGTTACACATTCAGGAATTTCTAAATGTGTTAGTTTAGTTTCAAGGATGATTATATCACCATCACTAACATTTTTAATTTTAATTTTTATTATTTGTTTACATTCTGCTCCGATTTGAACAGAACTAATAAAATTATTATTAACATAATTAATTACGTTATGGAAAAAGATTTTTGATTCACTATTAGGAGTAATTAACATATTTTTATTGAAATCAATATTTGCATTTAATGCTTTTAGGTTATCCATACCTAATAACAAATCAAAGCTACTATGAAAATTAAATAGATGAAATTTTAATAAACAATTCTGTTTCATATTAAACAATTTAGTACAGGGAATTTTGGTGCTATAATTTTCATACGATCTTCCGTGTACCGTTGCGATTTGAAAAGGATCATTTTTTATCTCATTTTTATAAAATTTGTGAGTTACTTCAGGTATTACAAACGATTTTGTACTTCCTGTATCTACCAGTATTTTTAAATTATTATCTGTATGTTATATATATGGTAAACGTGCATTTGCATCAATTATTGTAAGGTTCATCAGTGTAAATTCATTCCCGAGGCTTCGTCCTCTAAAAAAGAATGGTTTACAATTTCTTGTTGTTCGTCTTCCTCTTTGGGAAATTCTATTTGTGGTTCGGAAATATTATGCAATTCATGATTAGGCAACGCAGGCTTAAATTTCTGGTATTGATAGTTTTTAGGTTGCGTGGTATTTCTTGTAGGGAGTTGGTTTAGTTAGAGCCACATTTTGATTAGGTCTAAATGCATTATTAGCATTTGTATTTCTATTAAAGTTATTATTTGGAAATTGAAAATTGTTTGCTCTATTATAAAATTGATTATTATTATACTGTTGCTTTTTATTATTTGAGAAATTCTGTTGATTAAAACTTTGCGATTTATTTTTTAAATCAAATTGAAAGTCATTAGTAAGCATATTC
The DNA here is from genome assembly GCA_963932245.1 of Tachinus rufipes. Lineage (NCBI taxonomy): Eukaryota > Metazoa > Arthropoda > Insecta > Coleoptera > Staphylinidae > Tachinus > Tachinus rufipes. The sequence continues at coordinate 82,717,236 of OZ010741.1, read as the reverse complement.
AATGCTGTTTAAATCAGCAGGATTTTTCGTTCTCATGAGTAAACCTACTGGTTCCTTTAAACCTATAAGTAAAACTCTTAAAGCGTACTTCCTAAAATATGCTGATAAAACAGCTGATTCATTTGCAGGGAAATGAGTAGTTACATAAGCAATTTGTAAGTTTAACAAATGCTGGATTTTGTTATAAAACTCAAATACAGTTTCGTTTGATTGTTTGACTTCGGTAATTTCAATACCTAAACTAAAACAGTCCCGCTTATCCTGATATGCATTCAGTTGAGCGGTTTTTAATTTAGCCCAGTTCCTAATAATACAACTAGAGATACTCTTAGCGGCATCACCTTTAATTTTTGCGAGGATGCTGAACATCAAATATTCATTTTGAAAGTTTGCAAGGTTTGCGGTATTATAAAACTTGGTGACTAGTTTCTCGCATATTTCGATAAATCTATTTAGTAATTCAGCGTCTCCGGTAAACTTCGGGATCATGCTTAAATATTCTTTTTTAAGAACTGCCATTTTATTTAATTTATTTAAGTTGAAATTATTAAATTGATCTATTAAAGTATCAGGTAATGGATTTGAATTAGGGTTGTTGGTAATAATTTCGGGGGAGTTAGAATTAGTTTTAGATGAGTTTATTAATTAGTTCAGCCTTTTTATATGACATTCAACTTACAGTACAATTATCAATATTCTTTCCATGGATTGTTGCTGGTAATCCAAATTCCTGGGATGGGTCTGTCAATGCTGTCCTGTTGCTCGGCTTGATTGAAGATTTCTTTGTAACAATTCGCACTTGTTTACAAAACTTATATTCTTTAAGTTTTGTGCACTATTTTTTTTGTTTTCTTTAACACACCAACAAATCGTTGAAACGAACCGGATATTTATTTTCACTAAACTATCCGTTTGGCGTATCCTACCGACTGCGCCAGTTAATGAACGAGTTACTGCGAGTATCTTTTTAAAAAATGATTATTTATTTTATTATAAAGAATTATAAACTTAAATTCATAATACGGTTACAATGGTTACAGGTCTGAATATACTTAATAACTAACTCATAAATGGTATTTGTTTCTGATTATTGCACAGTTTAAAATAATTGAGGTTAGGGTATTTTAATAAAAATTTTATACTTTATTGTGCTGATTTTATTTTTATATATTAAGACCGGTTTCGGCGGTTAGGCCATCATCAGTTCTAAAATATTACATTAATTATAAATATATATTTGTTACATAGATGATTTTAACAAAACATATTTTTCTTTTCTTTTCACAGGTGTTGTTGTGTGTTGCGGGTGGTGTGAATTTGTTGTGGTTACTGTTACATTAATTGTTTATTGTGTATTGTGGTTATTGTTGTCGAGTGATTAACTGTAGTGTGGTTATTGTTTTTTAAAAATGTATAGATATGTTGGTATGGGTTATTGATTTGTTCGTTTAAGCATCTGTAGTTTTTATTGTTTTTTAATTTGTCTTTTTCATATGATTCTAGTATTGTCATTTTTAAGCCTTTTTTACATTGGTGTAGGAGTTTTATATTATTTTTATTTTTGATATTGAAAGTGTGTTTGTGTATTTGTAAGTGTTTATTTACGTAGGAGTTTTATATTATTTTTATTTTTGATATTGAAAGTGTGTTTGTATTTGTAACAAACTATATAATAAAAAAATTTATTCCTAGATTTTTTTAATAAAATTAACTTTTAATGATCTAATTCTAAGCTTATGGTCAAAAGTACAGGTTCAATTCCTAATTGATATGTATAAAACACTGGCAGATTAGTTCAATGCGCGTGCTTATTTTATAAACTTTTGTGTCATACAGCAACTGCCGAAAAGTTCTAAATTCTTATTGTAAAGTAGCACGCGCATCATTTAATATTAAATGTAATATTAAAATTAGTATCGTGTCAGACGGCTCTTAGGCATTTCAAAATGTTGTAAGGGATTATTGTTATATAACAAAAGTTACAATACAACACATTAACAACTACAATATTAAAATAACATATTGTTGTATCTCTTTAATGTTGTAACTCTTATTGATTGTTGTGAGTTGTTGTTAAATTAAAACACTACTTTTATACTTTAATATTATTTATTAATAATTATTTCTTTACTTGAGCCTTGCGGCCCAAGCTCAGAGCTACCGCTCTTTTCAATACTTAAAATATAACTAACTTAAAACTATCCCTCGCATATTTATATTGGTAGATAGGGATGAAGATGAAACCGACCCTTGACCATAAACAGATGGTTTATAATCTTAATGGGTTTTTACAGTAATAAAATCGGGTTGGGACACAACATTACTTCCCCCTCAAATTAGAAATTTTTATGAAAGAAAAATTTACCAATATAATTATGTGGAGTTTAAAAATTTACATTTATAATAATAATAATTAATTAACTAAAAAAAATACAATAAAATTAATAGCTCATAATATTAAACTAAATATATATACATTTATTTTTATTTGAATAAAATATATAAATAGTTTTGATTCCTTCTTTTACTAAATAAACCGTTTAAAAATGTTTGATTCAATTAATTCAACCTTTACAACTTTTTATATCAATACTACTTCATATGAAAACTTTTTAATTTTTGAATACTTAAATTTGTCTTACTTTGAAACAAATAAATTACAAACATAGACGCCAGTCTTCTTGAATCGCACATAGCTAAATTTCAAGAGCAGGATACGTCTTGATTTACCCGCCAGCTCTTAGCTAAGGTTTAATCAACTAAAACCATTTACAATCTTCAAAGATTTATGTATTGATTTTCAAAGTTAAAATGTAGAATTATATATTGTTTATGATTTTACAATTAAAATTTTAATATAGAGTCAAATCTATTTATAAATTAAATAATGACTATACAATATGTATGTTTTGTTGATATATGTTTCATACCTTAATAAATTTACTGTAAACACATTTCCACATTTAAACATGATGTGGAGAATAATTTTCACAACACAGCAGCGGAGAAACGGCGAAAATATCTTCGTGCGAGCGGCAACACGATGGCGATATTTTCGATTCTTCGGACGGCGTGGATGGCATTTTGTATGTTATTGGGCAGCGGCGTCGGTGGCGGTGGCGGCAGAACGGCAAAGGCAACTGGAATCTGTTCGATCCCAGCGCTGTCTCCAAAATGTTGTATCTCTTTAATGTTGTAACTCTTATTGATTGTTGTGAGTTGTTGTTAAATTAAAACACTACTTTTATACTTTAATATTATTTATTAATAATTATTTCTTTACTTGAGCCTTGCGGCCCAAGCTCAGAGCTACCGCTCTTTTCAATACTTAAAATATAACTAACTTAAAACTATCCCTCGCATATTTATATTGGTAGATAGGGATGAAGATGAAACCGACCCTTGACCATAAACAGATGGTTTATAATCTTAATGGGTTTTTACAGTAATAAAATCGGGTTGGGACACAACAATATAAATGCGGCGTTACCGGCACTTAAAATATTCGCTTAACTAGGAATGTAAGAGCGGAAAGCTATAAACGCATAAATGCGAATAAAAAAAGGGTATTCTATTAATGCTTTTGTGCCTTTTAAGTGTGGCAAGGACAAGTAAGCGTACGTGCTGCATAAAACCGAAAAATATATTTGTGATAACAAAATCTTTGCTGTAAACATTATATAGTGTTTATAATTCTCAATTATTCTTTCGGAGTTAAAATATTATCAATATATCTTTGATCAAATTAAGTTTATCATAACATTATCAAGTTAGTTACAGTTGACCTAACATATAAAAACACGAGAGTGACTGTCAGTCATTTTTCACACCACAGAACTGTACATTTCATATTGCGGGCGACTCAATTATGATATTATTGTACTCAATCTTCAGATCTAAATGAAATTCAGTACACATGACATTTTAAGTATACCGATTTCAAAATATCTTAAATTTATATGGAGAAATATGTTCAAAGAGGTTTTTAAGAATATTAATTAGAATGATATTATAAATTTATTCAAATTCAATCTAACGATTGCAGCGGCCTAAATAGACTCACCTTTGTTTGTTTAATTATTTAAAAAGATAATGTTACAATAAATTGAATTCATATTTAGCTTGCTCAATTATGATGCTATTGCTTTTGAGATAACAAAAGAGTACGACGTTTATTAGTACTATAAATTAATTTTATACAAGTTATAACTTTTGCGTTCATCTGACACTTATATTTATTTGTGTTCTACCTGTATCATTAATTTATTTACATCGGGGGACGATAGGGTACAGTTTGTTAGTATAAAATAATTGTACCATGTAATATGTTTGCTCTCATTTGAAGCTTTATTTATATCTTGAAATTGTTTAACAGGGGGGACAATAGGGTACAGTGAACATTATATAATTGTATGTTACCATATTTGATGTCATTTGATAATCAATCTGTTAGCAGGAGTGCGATAGAGTACAATGTTCCGAGGCACTATAAAATAGTTGTATGTTACCTTATTTGCTTTCATTTGAAACCTATTTTACATTTGCGCATAGAATACACCGATGTGAAGACACCAACAAACCCCACCAACAAAACTAGGTGACTAAAAATGCATTTGCTCGGTTATTAATGATCAAAATTTTTTTGCGTTGATCGTTTTTATTTGTTATAAGGTATCTTTTTACAAAAAAATTAGCAATCTTAAAGTGACAGTTTGCTAATTAGGCCTAATTAAGTTTGTTAATTGAGCCATTCATTAAATTTTTTTTTTAACTAGACATGTCACTTATCAGAAATTTCAAGAGCTATCGAATGGTGTATTTATTTATTTTGTTTGAACATTACTAACCGAGCAATTGCATTTTTAGTCAACCTAGTTTTGTTGGTGGAGTTTGTTGGTGTCTTCACATCGGTATAGAATACAATGATCTGGGGACTATAAAATAGTTGTATTTACCGTATTTGCTTTTATTTGATAACTATATTATATTTGTGCAATATTTGAATCCATAATCCATTTAGCAAGGAGGCGGTAAGCAACCATGTTCTGGGCCACTATAAAATGTTTTTTTATTAGCTTCCATTTGATACCTATTGTAATGTCTAGTATACACACAAAAATGTCTGAACTCATTTTATTTACTCTCTTGACATATACACAAAAATAACATATATTGTTTTTTTGCTGTTCGGTATCTTGATTCACATTGACCCGAATACTACATATATTACATTCCTCTCCACTTAATTAAAGATGCATAATTAAATTAATTATAAACATTAGAACTAAAATACAATTACATTTACAACTCCTTCCACTTAATTACAGAATTTTTTTTAATACTTTAACCTATCTGGAGGTGCTCGTTTACGTTGAGGACGTACAAGAGGAGTTTCAAGTTTTTCTTCGACAATAGCTCCAGAATTTAATGGATCATTATCCGTTATAAATTCTGGAACAGGATCTGTTGCGGTATTACAGGATATATTACTAACATTTTCGTTGCACTGCACTGACTCGCATTCACCTTGTTCACATTGTTCATTGTTATGTATTGGTAAAATTTGATTGGCATGTCGTTTCCACACGCTATTATCTATTTTTACCAGATAAGTATTTAGTCCTAAACGCTTTGCAATTCTTGCTGGGGTCCAGCTTGCTTTTTGCAATCGGTAATCTTTTGCTAAAACATCGTCACCCAATTCAAATTTTACTATTCTATTACCCTTAAAATAATGTTTGTTTCGGGAATGACTGTTATTTAGATTATCTTTAACAACTTTAACTAATTTAGTTTCTCTCACCTTATCATTTGGTTTAATGCAGTCTAGTCGCGTTCGCAATGGCCTACCCAGCATTATGCGAGCAGGTGATTCACCTGTAGCACAATGCTCAGTATTTCGATAAACAATTAAAAATCTGCTCAAAGTTGCTTCAACATCAAATATTTTATTTATTGAATGCGCTTTATTCAAACAAGATTTGACTGTTTTAACTGAGTTTTCCGCGGCTCCATTTGAGGCGGGATGATAAGGTGGTGAATTTACGAACTTAATTTTATTTATTTTTAAAAACTCTCGAAATTCGTGAGAAGTGAACTGTGTACCATTGTCCGAAACTAGCACCTTAGGAATGCCAAATCTAGCAAACAGTTCCCTTAACTTTACAATAGTCTGCGTGCTGGTAATGTTTTTCATTGGAAAAACTTCCAACCATTTTGATAATGCATCAGTGACTACTAAATAATTATTGCCGTGTAATGGACCTAAAAAATCAATATGCACTCTATCCCACACTCCCCCTGGAATAGGCCAACATTGTAGAGGTGTTTTAGGTGGATTAGTTCTTGTTTCCTGACATAATTTACAATTGCTGCATAATTTTTCAATATCCGCATTTAGAGAAGGCCACCAAACATACGAACGAGCTAGTGATTTTGTTTTAACCATTCCCATATGTGTTGAATGCAGTTCATTTAAAATGATATTTCTTAAATTTTCCGGTATGATAACTCTATACCCCCACACTAAAATATCATTTTCTGTATTAATATCATCTTTACGTCGAAAATATGGTTTAATCGGGTCGGACGAACTTTTAGGCCAACCGTTTTTAATGAAATCTATAATTTCTACTAATATTTTATCATTTTGATATTCCTTTTTAATTTGATTAATATCTATTTTTAATTCGGTTTCTGAAATATAATTAAAATGGTTATATTCCTCTGTATCTTCAACAACATAATCCTTAACTGGCAATCTTGACAGACAGTCAGCACTGTTACTATTTGATTTAATATATTTAATGTTAAAATCAAATGCGCTCAAAAATAAAGCATAACGCTGTAATCGATTTGCTGCCATTATAGGAATTCCATGTTTTGATCCAAATATTGAAACCAACGGTTTATGGTCCGTAATTAAATTAAATTTTCTACCATATAAGTATTGATAAAACTTTTTAATACCAAATACAATTGCCAAAGCTTCTTTGTCAATCTGTGAGTATTTACTCTCTGCATTATTAAGCGTACGAGAAGCATACGCTATTGGCCTTTCAATTCCCGAATCGTAAATATGTGAGATAATAGCTCCCAATCCATGCTGTGAAGCATCTACTGTTAAATTAATTCCTAATTCTGGATTATAATGTACCAGAAAATCATCTGACATTAATATTTCTCGAATTTTTTCATACGCTAATTGGCACTCATTGTTCCAATTCCAGGGAACATCTTTTTTAATTAATTTGTATAAGGAATGTACCACATCAGGCATATTGGGTATAAATCTATGATAATAGTTTATCATACCAAGAAAAGATTGCAATTGCGGTACATTTTCCGGTACTGGCATTTCTGCTATTGCTTTTAATAAACTTGGAGACTTATGCAACCCATCTTTGTCAATAATATGACCCAGATAACCAATTGAAGTTTGAAAAAATGAACATTTATTTTTTCTTACTGTTAGACCCGATTGCTCTAAAATGTTTAAAACAGTTTTTAATCTTTTTAAATGTTGTTCGGTATTTTTTCCGGTTATTAAAATGTCATCGAGAAAAATGCAAATTCCCTCTAATTTACCTAGAAGGTTTTCCATTAACCTTTGAAATAGTGCAGGTGCTGAACTGATACCATCTATTATATGCAAATGTACCACGATGTGTGGAAATTGCAGTAAATTTAAATGATTCCTCATCCAATAAAACTTGTTGATAGGCATGTGTCAAATCAATTTTTGAAAATGTTTTACCACCTTGCAATTTATTGAACAAATCCTCAATGCGAGGAAGCGGGTAGCGGTCCATTTCCAAAAAAGGATTTAGTGTTACCTTGAAATCACCACAAATGCGCACCGTGTTATCAGGTTTTAATATTGGCACAATAGGAGTACCCCATGCACTATTTTCTATTGGTGATAATACACCTGCCTCAATTAATCTATCTAACTCATCGTCAACTTTACCCTTAAGAGCAAAAGGCAATGCCCTAGGTTTAAAATACTTCGGTATTGTGGTAGATTTAATCTTTAAATTAATTTTAAATTTATTAAATGTACCTAACTTGTCTGAAAAAACTTTAGGAAATTGTTTAATCAAAGCTTCGCTCGTTGAGCATGTTTGATCTATGTATTTAATTTCCTTAAATCCTAAATTAAATTGATTTAAAAAATCACGACCTAATAATGGTGGTCCTCCCCCTTTAATTACATAAATATCAATTATTTTAATACTATTATTGTAATTTAATTTAACCGACATCATTCCAAAGGGAGAAATTGTCTCGCCTGTATAATTAATTAAGGTTAAATTGGTTGACGATATTTTGCAATTATTAAATTTATTTATATATAAATTATATGATATTACTGACGCTGCTGACCCAGAATCTAACTCCATCCGTAATGAAACATTATTAACCATAACGTCGACTAAAATAGGCCGACCAAATTTACTTGTCAAAGAGAAAAGTGTCATTTCGGATGTTTTAGAATTTAAATATTTAACCTGATTGTTTTGATTCCTTTTACATACGTTGCTAAGATGCCCTTTACCGCCACAGCTGTTGCAGATATAATTTTTATACCAACATTGATTCGATAAGTGATCGCTGCGCCCGCATCTCGTACATAATATGTTACTGCTGCTGCTCACTTTCCGTGATCCTAGATTATGTGCCCACGCTCCTCTTGTTCTACCGCTGTCATCATGCCGCGTCCCTGAAAAACTTGACGAAAATTGTGCACCTCGCTGACCCATTCGATGTATGTCCAGATGTTCCGTTTTAATTCTTCGTTGCATTTCTTCTTCCTCCAAATTATTTACCCCGTAGCCCACACTTGCTGAATGTGTAATCTTAGCCAATTCAATAGCTTTATTAAATGTCAGTTCATTGTTTTCTGAAAACATTCTGTCCCTAATTTTACCAGCTTCTAAACCGACAATGAATTTATCTGGGTCATATTATTGACAAAGATGGGTTGCATAAATCTCCAAGTTTATTAAAAGCAATAGCAGAAATGCCAGTACCGGAAAATGTACCGCAATTGCAATCTTTTCTTGGTATGATAAACTATTATCATAGATTTATACCCAATATGCCTGATGTGGTACATTCCTTATACAAATTAATTAAAAAAGATGTTCCCTGGAATTGGAACAATGAGTGCCAATTAGCGTATGAAAAAATTCGAGAAATATTAATGTCAGATGATTTTCTGGTACATTATAATCCAGAATTAGGAATTAATTTAACAGTAGATGCTTCACAGCATGGATTGGGAGCTATTATCTCACATATTTACGATTCGGGAATTGAAAGGCCAATAGCGTATGCTTCTCGTACGCTTAATAATGCAGAGAGTAAATACTCACAGATTGACAAAGAAGCTTTGGCAATTGTATTTGGTATTAAAAAGTTTTATCAATACTTATATGGTAGAAAATTTAATTTAATTACGGACCATAAACCGTTGGTTTCAATATTTGGATCAAAACATGGAATTCCTATAATGGCAGCAAATCGATTACAGCGTTATGCTTTATTTTTGAGCGCATTTGATTTTAACATTAAATATATTAAATCAAATAGTAACAGTGCTGACTGTCTGTCAAGATTGCCAGTTAAGGATTATGTTGTTGAAGATACAGAGGAATATAACCATTTTAATTATATTTCAGAAACCGAATTAAAAATAGATATTAATCAAATTAAAAAGGAATATCAAAATGATAAAATATTAGTAGAAATTATAGATTTCATTAAAAAGGGTTGGCCTAAAAGTTCGTCCGACCCGATTAAACCATATTTTCGACGTAAAGATGATATTAATACAGAAAATGATATTTTAGTGTGGGGGTATAGAGTTATCATACCGGAAAATTTAAGAAATATCATTTTAAATGAACTGCATTCAACACATATGGGAATGGTTAAAACAAAATCACTAGCTCATTCGTATGTTTGGTGGCCTTCTCTAAATGCGGATATTGAAAAATTATGCAGCAATTGTAAATTATGTCAGGAAACAAGAACTAATCCACCTAAAACACCTCTACAATGTTGGCCTATTCCAGGGGGAGTGTGGGATAGAGTGCATATTGATTTTTTAGGTCCATTACACGGCAATAATTATTTAGTAGTCACTGATGCATTATCAAAATGGTTGGAAGTTTTTCCAATGAAAAACATTACCAGCACGCAGACTATTGTAAAGTTAAGGGAACTGTTTGCTAGATTTGGCATTCCTAAGGTGCTAGTTTCGGACAATGGTACACAGTTCACTTCTCACGAATTTCGAGAGTTTTTAAAAATAAATAAAATTAAGTTCGTAAATTCACCACCTTATCATCCCGCCTCAAATGGAGCCGCGGAAAACTCAGTTAAAACAGTCAAATCTTGTTTGAATAAAGCGCATTCAATAAATAAAATATTTGATGTTGAAGCAACTTTGAGCAGATTTTTAATTGTTTATCGAAATACTGAGCATTGTGCTACAGGTGAATCGTGCACCTCGCTGACCCATTCGATGTATGTCCAGATGTTCCGTTTTAATTCTTCGTTGCATATCTTCTTCCTCCAAATTATTTACCCCGTAGCCCACACTTGCTGAATGTGTAATCTTAGCCAATTCAATAGCTTTATTAAATGTCAGTTCATTGTTTTCTGAAAACATTCTGTCCCTAATTTTACCAGCTTCTAAACCGACAATGAATTTATCACGAAGCGCCACTTCCAGGAACTGTCCAAACTGACAATCTCCTGCTAGATTCTTAATTCGCACGGCCCATTCTTGCAAAGATTCTTCAGATTTTTTATTCGCGGCGTAAAATTTATAACGCTCAGGAAAAATTGCTTTTCTTTCCGCATAAAACTCATCCAAACATTTGATGATCAATTCGTACTCACATTCATGTGCTTGTTTGGGCAATGTTAAATCGTCAAGAAGTTTATAAGCTTCTTGTGAGAGACTATTCAACATTATCGCCTTTTTAATTTCATTAGTTGCGATGCCATTTGCAATAAAAAATTGCTCCATTCTATTTTTGTGAATTTTCCAATCACACATGGTTGGATTAAATTCTATACGTATTCCTAACGCAAATTTTTGTTCTGCCATTTTTGCAATTATTCCTCGTGTCTTATCAGAATTATTTAAAGACACGCACGCAGGTTCTTATATCTCGTCGCCAATGTAATGTCTAGTATACACACAAAAATGTCTGAACTCATTTTATTTACTCTGTTGACATATACACAAAAATAACATATATTGTTTTTTTGCTGTTCGGTATCTTGATTCACATTGACCCGAATACTACATATATTACACCTATAATACATTTATGCAATATTTAAGGATACATATATCCGAAGGGTTAACAACTTGCGTAATCAGTGTACAAAATAAAAATAATCATTACAGAATCAAATAATAATCACGTAATATTCGTCACGTAATAATTATATAATCACATAATCATTAGATAATCTTGTAATAAATAGTGTAATCAAATATTAAAACACGCGTATTCAAAGAATCAAATATTGATTACGCGTATTCAAATAATTAAATATTGATTACGCGTATTCAAATAATCAAATGTTGAGTACGCATATTCACATAATCAAATATTAGTTTTATGGAATCATTTATATTCGCATGGTAAATTCAGTAGTGTCCAATCTGTATCTAATAATGCCGCTAGAGATTTATTCCCAGACAATTTCACAGGTGTTTTTATACAACCCTTAGCATGTGCGTGTGTGCAGTTATTTATTTATTATATTAAAATAAAAACCTACTTCAGTCGAATATAATTAATTATTCAGTGGTACAAATTTTATTATGTATTGTTATTATTTTTGTTGAAAAGATTTTTATATCTTTATTTTTTTATTACATTAATCAAAATTATAAAATCTTAAAAAAATGTGTACTTATTGAATAATCATGTAATCATTACATAATCACATAATCACTTTCATAATCACGTATTCATTGAGTAATCATGTATTCATTACATAATCATTACGCTTTCATTAAATAATCACGTAATCATTGCGTATTTATTAAATAATCACGTAATCATTGTGTATTCATTAAATAATCACGTAATCAATGCATAATCATAATCATGTAATCTTTACATAATCACGTAATTATTACATAATCACGTAATCATTACATAATCACGTAATAATTACGCGAATTCATAATCAGGAGTACATTTTTTTACTTAGTTGTAAACCCCTCGCATATATCTATTGCTAAAGTACAATGTTCTGGGTCACTATGAAATAGCAATATGTTACCTTATTTGCTTTTATTTGATACCCATAATACATTTGTGCAGTATTTGTACCCTTATTGTATTTAGCAGCTAGGCAATAGAGCGCAATGTTCGGTGGCATTATAAAATAATTGTAATGACATTATTTGCTTTTATTTAATAACAATATTACATTTGTACAATGTGTGTAGCCTTGATCTATTTAACAAGAGATCAATAGAGTACAATGTTCTGTGTCCCTAAAATAGTTATATGTTACCTTATTTGCTTTCATTTGATACCCATATTACATTTGTGTTGTATTTGTACCTTTATTTTGTTTAGCAGAGGGGCAGTAAGGTAAAATGTTCTGGGAAACTATAAAATAGTTGTAAGTTACCTTATTTGCTTTCATTTGATACCCATATTACATTTGTGCGATATTTGTACACTTAATTTGTTCAGCAAAGGAGCAATAGGGTACAATGCCCTAAGTCACTGTAAAATAGTTATGTGTTATCTTTTTTGCCTTTATTTCATAACCATATTATATTTGTGCAGCATTTGTATCATTATTTTGTTTAGCAAGGAGACAATAGGGTACAATATTCTAAGTCAGTATGAAATAGTAGTATATTATTTTATTTGCTTTCATTTGATACCCGTATTACATTTGTGCAATATTTGTACTTTCAATTTGTTTATTAGGTGAACAATTACAATATTCTTGATCACTATAAAATAATTGTAAGTTACATAAATTCCTTTCATTTCATACCCATAATACATTTGTACGATATTTGTACTCTTATTTTGTTTAGCAAGCTGGCAAAAGGGTACAGTGTTCTGGCACTGTAAATTAGTTGTAAGTTACCTTATTTGCTTTTATTTGATATGGTACCTATATTACATTTGTGCAATATTTGTACTCTTATTTTGTTTAGCAGGAGGGCAATAGGATACAATGTTGTGGGGTTCTATAAAATAATTGTATGTTATCTTATTTGCTTTTATTTTATACCCATGTTACATTTGTGCAATATTTGAACCCGCAATTTGTTTAGTAAAGAGCAATTAGGTACAATACTCTGGGCCACTATAAAATAGTTGTAAGTTACCTTATTTGCTTTTATTTCATACTCATATTACATTTGTGCAAAATTTATAATTTTATTTTTTTTAGCAAGGGTTCAGTAGGATACAATGTTCTGAGGCACTATAAAATAATTGTATGTTACTATATTTGGTTTTATTTGATACCCATATTACATTTGTGCAATATTTGTATCTTTATTTTGTTTAGCAGGGGGCAATATGGTACAATGTTCTGCGGCACAATAAAATAATTCTATGTTACTATATTTGCTTTCATTTGATACCCATATTACTTTTATGCAATATTAGTACCTTTAAACAATGTTCTGAGGTTTTCTGAAATAAATTTGTGCAGTTCACAACTACAATATAAATATGATTTATGATTAGAGGCCATTGTACCATCATTCATTAAGACCATACAATAAATCACGTGAAGGCACAACAGGTTATGTCAAAGCACGTTGTTTTGACCTATATCAAAGTATTTTTTATTCTGCAATTGTAATGTAAGTAAATGTGTCCGTATTTTTAATAAACTTTTAATAATAATTTTAGTTTGTCTTATGCAATAATTGAGTGGATATTTATAGATACATGTTCCACACATGTTTTTAATTTTATAATTTTTATATAATTGTATAGTTTTTTGTGATTAACTGATAATTTGTGATATTTTAGGCCCTGAGAAAGCTACTATGAAGTAGCAAAACGTAGGCTAATTTTTTTTTTAAATTAGTTTTAATCAAAAATAATTTAACAAGATGATTGTTTGAATTATTTCTACAACATCAAAAATTATATAAGATCCAAAATAAAAATAGACATTTTTTACGTTGTTACTTTGTCATAATAATATAACACGTCAGTTATCTTACTCAAGAGTATATATACAGAGTGAGTCGGGAGGAACGGGCCAAACTCCAGGAGTGCATTGTACAATTGAAAATAATGTAAAAAAACTTAAATGTTGTTATCCGATTTTTATTTGTTTTTAAGCTAGAGCGTAATTAAAATAAATAAAATTTCTAGACTAACAATTTGGAAATCATAGCCTTCTTATAATAAATGTTCAAAAATACCGTAATTTATTTCTAAACATTTTTTGCTTTGTCTACAAAGGGCAACAGGTGCTCCCCTGATTTTTCTGACATTTCTAATGCGTTGCATCTCGAGTGGTGTCCACTTTTACATTGTACACTTCATCTATCTTTGAATCAGCCCCATAAATAATAATTTAGTGCTAAGAAGATTAGAGATATTGGATTGCAACTAATAGAACCAGCGCAACCAATCCAACGCCCTGAAAACCTTTTGTAGCATACTAGATAAACAAGTTTTTTTATATTATTTTCACGTGTACAATACATTTCCTATATATATATATAGGTTTGTTTAAAGTGTATTCGTCCTACATTTCGAGTGAATAAAGCGTTGTAGTCCTACACGGTGCGCTACTCCTACGTAGGAGTTACGTTTTGCGTTTAAAGTGGTTTTGTGCTACATTTTGCAGAGATCCGACGGAAACGAACTTTGTGTTTGTGTAAGACTAACGTCTGCCCCGCGGCAAATTTTTATGTCCCGTTGCGTTTTGTTAGTGCAATAAATTTCAAATGCTCGTTCATGTTATTTTTACAAAGTAAGCTGTTGTTGAAATTTTATTGTAATTTTTTATACAATTTTATAATTGAATGGTATAGAAATAGAAATTTCTTTATAACATCTTTATTATTTATTATGTAATGCATACATTTGATTATTTATTATTTACAAATAATTTAATATAGCAAATTATTAACTATGTATTACAAACTAATTATTGTCAAGTAATTATTGATAATAGTAGTATTACTAAGATAACGTTGCCATAGTAGTATTTAATAACTGCAAATATCCTGACATTAACAATACCGCAGATAAAGTGCGGAAGACAAACGGGTGAAGCATCTTTATCCGTCGGTGGGCATGTTTTAATATTGCACAAGGCTCCTGTGCACTCTGCGTACTTTTGCAGCTTGTTATTGCGCTGCGCGTTGGTTTGTTGAGTTAGTTATTATTATTTGTTTTAATAATTTATTTAATCTGAATAATTAATGAGTATTTATACGGCATATAATATATTTTTATACTAACATTTTAACTTAACTAGAAATTGTTATTTTGTAAGTTTAATTGATTTTGTAAGAGTGTGAAATACATAAATTTATCAATTTTCTTCTTATAATGCACTTAGCATAAGGTTTTATAAATATCGTTTGCAACAATTATATTTTTATTTAGTCGTTTCCTAGTCATTAAAAAAATCTGATAAAATTTTGATAATAAATCTAATAGTTTAAGAGCTAGCAACGTCGCAAAAAAAAATAATTTTAGTTCGGCTAGGTTTTAAATATTTTCCATCTTCATTGACAATCGGTGGGGACGCGCCGCGTCTGGCAGCTGGGAGTGGTTGTGTATATCTGGTAGCGCAACCTCTCTGAAGAAGTGAACATTGAGCATTGAACATTTTAATACAAAATTTTTTTTTCTATAATTTTCTATCATTATCACTTTATCATTATAAACCCGTCTTGCCAGACAGTTTTGCTATCATTAACATTGTGCCCAACATAATTTAAATAATAATAAATGATAATTTTAAAAACAATTTAAAAGGTTTGACAACTTAATATATTGTATTTTTATGATAAAAAAATATACTGTTAATTTGCCAGACAAAAATTTGGTTGTTATCTCTGTCACGCACCCGAGGAATTACATGCTGCGCTCTTCCTCTTTGCTAGATGATCAATTCGCTTATTAAACAACCAAATTTCTGTCTGGCAAATTAACAGTATATTCATTTATTATGGAATTACAATATATTAAATTGCCAGACTTTTAAAATTATTATTTTTTAATTATTTAAATTGTATCAGACACAATGTTAACAATGTCAAAATTGTCTGGCAAAATAGATTTGGAATGGTAAAGTGACATATAAATTTATGAAAAAACAAATTTGTCTTAAATTGTTTTAAAAATGCTCAATTTTCACCTCTTCAGTGAGGTTGCGCTACCAGGTATACGCGACTACTCCCAGCTGCCAGACACGGCGCGTCCGAACCTATTGTCAATAAGGATAAAAAAATATTCAAAAACTAGCAAAACTAAAATGGTTTCTTAAAAACGTTGCTAGCTCTCGTACTATAATAATAATTTGCAACTAACTGCATAATTATAAACAAATCAATTATAATTTTGTTTATATATTTGGCAAAACATTTTACAATTTTAGCAGCTTAATTATCAACAAGGTAAGGGTCATGTGTAGCAATGTTTAGCTTATTTTGAGTTATAGATTGAAACTATAAGCAAATATCTTACTATTTAGTTCTTGTTATCTGAATACCCCCACATAATCAAGACTTTTTTATACTCTTCAAGAATAAATGATTCGCTGAAATATAAAAATTATTGACACAAATAACAAAAACTATTGGATCCAAAGTCAATCTTTAAATCATTTTAAAACAATAAATAATTGAATTATTTCAAATCTTAATTGTTGCAATAAGGATATCTTAGAAAATCTGGCGCCAATTATTATCATAATTGCAATGCAATAATCAGATTTGTCATTCTTTATTTATTTATCAAGTGGTTTTGTTCTTTTCAAATTAGTACCATTGCTCTATTTTTTGCCGGTTATTACTGAATTTGTACGTAATGCGACGGTAAAAATTTATCCCGACTATTACAGATTTCTTAATACCGCCAACTATGATGCATAAAAATTATTAGTTAATCACGTAGGTGTATTCACAATCATTTCTGCACTGAATGGAGTTATTTAATTCTAATTTAGAGCTGATGATTATTAAAAACAAAACTTATTTCAATTTTTTTGATCTGTCTGTCATTGTTATAACAATAATTCATTAATTATATTTGTTATATATTAATTATTTATCAGTTTATTTAATTTGACAATTTGAAATTATTATTTTGCCGGTTATAAATAGATGCTAGTTTTGATTTTAAAATTTCTGAATTTGTCAGTAATTAATAAGTTTCTTTTTATTGGCAGGGCCCACTTATTTTAATTTAAAGATACAATTTTATTATCTTTGCAATACTTGCAATTTATTTCTTAAATTTAACTTTTACAAATTCAAATAACAGTTAGTGATTAAACTAAAATTTATACATAATATTTTAAAAGCATTAAGATTAGACCGCTGACCTTCAGTTATAAGGCAATTGTACGATTTTTATAAAAAAGCAAAATAAAATAGATGAATTGACAAATAAAATGCTGGTTATAGTAATATTTTTCTGAGTTGTCTCTATTAAATACTATATTAAAATGCCAATGAAAAGCACTAGCAACCACTAGCATCAAAACTAGATTAAATAAAAACGCGTTTGATAGCCAAATTGATAGATTTAAAAATAGCAAATCCAGTGATATGTAGTTGAAAAAAAAACTTGTGATTAATAGTTTAATAATTGGCAAATATTGCTATTTTGGTGCTAAAATTCACTTTACTTCAACAAGTAAAACTACACCATAAAAAACTTTCTGACTTGTACAGATAATCAATTATTATGGGTTATCAAAATATTTTACTTATACATTTTCACTCTTTCAGTCTACATTCTTACTTTCACATTTTTATTTTCACATTTTTATTTTTAAATTCGTATTTTCACTCTCACATTTTTACATTATCACTCTCACATTCTCACTTTTACATTTTTATTCTTACTATTACATTCTCACTTTTACATTTTTATTCTTACTATTACATTCTCACTCTTACATTTTTATTCTTACTGTTACATTTTCACGCTCACATTCTCATTCTTACATTCTTACTTTTACATTCTCACTTTCACATTCTCACTCTCATATTCTTACTCTTACATTCTCACTCTCAAATTTTCACTCTCACACTCTCACTTTTACATTCTTACTCTCCTATTCTTACTCTTACATTGTTACATTATCACTCACACATTAATACCCTCACATTCTCAAACTCACATTTTTATTTTTACATTTGCATTCTCACACTCAAATTTTTACTTTCACATTTTTACTCTCACATTCTCAATCTTACATTCTTACTCTCACTATCACTCTCACATTCTTTTTCTCACAGTCTTACTCTCACATTCTCACTCTTACATTCTCACTCTCACATCCTCACTCTCATATTCTCACTCTCATATTCTCACTCTTACATTCTCATTCTTACTCTCAAATTCTTACTTTTACATTCTCACATTTTCATTCTCACTCTTACATTTTCACTCTCATACTCTCATAGTCACTTTCTTACTATCACATTCTCACTCTTACAATCTCACTTTTACAATCTACATTGTTTTTTTACATTTTTACTTTCTCGTTCTCACTCTCACATTATCACTCTCACATTCTCACTCTTACATTTTTATTCTTACTGTTACATTTTCACTCTTACATACTTACTTTCACATTCTCACTCTTACATTCTTACTCTCACATTCTTACTCTCACATTCTCACTATTACATTTTCATTCTTACTGTTAAATTTTTACTCTTACATTTTCATTCTCAAATGTTTACTTTTACATTCTCGGATTCTCATTCTTACTCTTACATTCTCACTCTCATATTCTCAATGTCATTTTCTTACTATCACATTATCACTCTCACATTCTCACTCTCACAATCTCACTCACATTTTTACTTTTTCATTTTCACTCTCTCATTCTCACTCTTAGATTTTTATTCTTACTGTTACATTTTCACTCTTACATACTCACTCTCACATTCTCACTCTTACATTCTCACACTCACATTCTCACATTATCACTCTCACATTCGCACTCTTACATTTTCATTCTTACTGTTACATTTTTACTCTCACATTCTCACTCTTACATCTTTACTCCCACATTCTCATTCTTAAATTCTCACTCTTACATTTTCATTCTTACTGTTACATTTCACTCTTGCATACTCACTCTCACATTCTCACTCTTACATTCTCATTCTTACATTTTTACTCTCACATTCTCACACTCACATTCTCACATTAACGCTCTCACATTTTTACTCTTACATTTTCATTCTTACTATTACATTACATCTCACATTCTCATTCTTACATTCTTACTCTCACATTCTCATTCTTACATTTTTACTCTCACATTCTCACACTCACATTCTCACATTATCACTTTCACATTCTCACTCTTACATTTTTATTTTTACTGTTACATTTTCACTCTCACATACTCACTCTCACATTTTTACTCTTACATTTTTACTCTTACATTCTCATTCTCACATTCTCAATCTTACATTCTCACTCTCACATTTTCACTCTCATATTTTCACTTTAATATTTTTACTCTTACATTCTCATTCTCACTCTCAAATTCTTACTCTCACATTCTCACTTTATTATTCTTACTCTCACATTTTACCTATTCTAAAATTTTCATTACTCTCAATACTTTACTACTTTCCATACTCTTACATTCTTACTATTTTCACTATTTTTACATTCTCAATATTCTTACATTTTTACTATTTTTACATTCTTACTATTATTACATTCTCTTTTCACTCACATTATCAATACTCTTACTTTGTTACTATTTTCACTAATCTCACATTGTTACTACTTTTACCTAATTACTACTCTCACATTTACGCTGTTCTCATATTATTACTACACTTACAATTTTACAACTCTTTTTTCACTATTTTTACAACTCTTATATTTTCACTACTTTCACATTTTTATTACTATCACCATCTTACTATTCTCACAATCTTTCTATTTTTACATTTTCACTATCACATTATCACTATTTACACTATTCTCACATTTCAATACTCGCACTTTTTTTTTACTCTAACACTCTTACTATTCTCACATTTTCACTAATTTTACATTTTCACTATTCTTACATACTTACTACTCTCACATTTTCTTTAACAACATCATTTCATATTCTCACTATTTTCACATACTTACTACTTTTACATGTATAAAACTTTCACATTCTCACATTGTCATTACTTCTACATTTTTACTGTTTTTACATTCTCTCTACTTTCACATTCACTACTCTCATATTTTCACTACTCTAAAATTCTAATTATTTTCAACAACTTTCCAATTTTTACTACTCTCACCTTTTAACTATTTTCACATTCTTATTACTCTCACATTCTCACTATTCTTATATTCTCACTACTCTCACATTCTTAATACCTTCACATTTTTACATTTCTTACAATTTCTCTCACAACTCTCACATTGTAACTATTCTCACATTCTCACTACTATCACATTCTTATAATTTTCACGTTCTTACATTTTATCTATTTTACATTCTTTCTACACTTACATTCTCACTTTTTTCATTTTCTCACTACTCTCACATTCTCACGAATCTCACATTTTAACTACTCTCAGATTCTCATTACTCTCACATGTTAGTTACTCTTACATTTTTATTATTCTCACTACTCTTTTGTTCTTACTTTTTTTACGTTCTCACTAGTTCCCACTCTCACATTTTTACTATTCTCACATTTTCTCTACTTTTTCATTTTCACTACTCTCACATTGTCACTATTCTCACATTTTCATTATTCTCACATTCTCATTATTTTCATATTCTCACTATTCTCACATTCTCACTATTCTCACACTCTCACTATTCTCAAGATCTCACTAAATTTACATTTTTTACTACTCTTATATTTTTACTATTCTCAAAAACTTTCTACTATCACATTCTTACTAATCGCACATTGTCACTATTTTCAATATTTTCACATTTTCGCTACACTGACTGAAAGTGAGTGAGAAAGTAAGAGTTCTCACTACGCTTACATTCTCACTACTCTTACATTCTTACTACTCACACAATCTCACTTTTCTCACATTTTTACTACTTTCACATTCTCACATTCCTACTATTCTCACATTCTCACTACTGTAGCAATTGTACTATACTCACTACTCTCACAAGTCACAATGTCACTACTTTCATATTGTCACTACTTTCACATTTTCATTATTCTCACATTTTCACTACTTTTACTTCTTTTACTACTGGTGCAATTGTGCAATTGTGTTCACAGGCACCCATACGTACATACATTATATAATATCACTTTGACATAAAAACAATACTTTTCTAGTAAGTAGCACTACATTAGAAAAGTAAAAAATGCTTTTGAATTACGAAAGAGAAAAAAACTGGCAATAATATTTATATCAAAGCAACTAAATAAGGTGTTATGCAGTGGTTATATACTTGCAATCTTATATTACTGTTTTTTTAATTTACATTTTAATAATAACACTTGTATAATATATATATATATATATATATATATAAATATATATACAGGGGAGGTAGTATGAACTACAAAAAAAATCTTTATAAACATGGGTTGTCATAACAACGATTTTGCAAATTTGAAAGATTATTTATTTTTTATATTCTTTTTCCCTCCATTTTTTATTTTGCAAAAACGTACATTTTCTTATCATAGTTGGCTGATGTTTTGTGAAATAAATATTCAGTATTTGACAGTTGTTGTTAGAGCACAAGTTTGCATTGCTGTGGCTGAACCGCCAGATTCCTCCACATCGTATGTTTAAAAAAAATTACCAGAGATTGAGAGATACCGGTTCACTTTGAAAACAGTGCTATCTTTCCAGCAGACCAAGGTCAGTATCATAGAGCAGAACAAGAAATTATAGCACGGATAGAGCATAATCCAGAGACAAGTGTGCGGAAAATATCAACCAAGGTACAAATTGGTACTACTTTTGTTTGGAGAACCCTTCACGAGCAGCTGCTCAATCTATATCATGTACAACGAGTACAGGCCATAACTTAACTGATTATCAGGCACGTTTGGTTTTTTGTTGCTAGTTTCTACGCACGGATGCTGAAAACCCGCAGTTTTTTGCCAAAATTCTTTTTACGGATGAAGCCGGGATCACACAAAATGGAGTTGCTTACTTCAACTTTCTGCTGAACACAATGCATGGTCTTTTGGTTGACATTCCTTTGGCCCACAGGCAACAAATGTGGTTTCAGCATGATGACGCTTCAGCTCATTTTTTGATTGCCGGTAGAGAGCATTTAGAACTAACTTCACCCACCTATGTGGGTAGGAAGAGGCGGAGCGGCAGTTTTATGGCCAGCAAGGTTGCCTGATTTAAACTATCTTGATGTTTTTCTTTGGGGATATTTGTGTATGCTACTCCTGTAAATAGTTTCAAGGAGCTGCAGTTAAAAATTAATAAAAAGTGACAAGAAATCCGAGCTAATAAAAGGGTTTTAGAAAGAGTACGAATGTCCTTTAGACAAAGATGTCGTGCCTGTTTGAAAATGGAAGGAGAGCACTTCAAACATCTTCTATAGAGTATAGAAGAATAATAAAAATAAATAATGTTCCATATTTCCGAAACCGCTGTTATGCCAACCCATGTTTATTAAGACTTATTTGTTTGTTGTGGTTTGTACTACCATCTTTTTAAATATTTTACATTCTTTTTTAACACCCTGTGTATATATGGTCTTGTATGAGTCAAGTATACAAATAAAAATTTGATTTTGCTCAAACCACTGAAAATGCCTTCCTCTTCATGAATCCTGATTATGTGAATTTTTTCAGATTTTTTCAGTAAGCCATTTCCGAATAATAATGCAATTAAAATTTGAAAAAATTGAGTTTTTTGCGTTTTTTTATTGTTTGCAACTTTTCAAGGTTGCAAAACTTATAAGAAACTTTTTTCTTCAAAATTGTCCAAAATATTAATTTTTAATTGCAATCATGATCAGAGATGTAGTAAACGTGGTCAATTTGGCAAAGTTAAAAAATCACAATTGACATGCGCACTTTGCAATGGCAATCATTTTGCCAATTATAAATTCTGTAAATTCTACAAAAAAATGCAGCAAAAATAATGCCCAGTACTGAGACCTAGAACTTGGCCAACTCAAAACAAACACATACTGGCCATGTGACATAAAAAAAATACCAAATGTCTTCAATTTTTTTGTGCACAAAAGTAATCCTTTAAATTATCTGCAAGTAAAAAAAAAATTGATCTCTTTTCAGACTATTTTTTTGTCTTAATCTACTTAAACTCAGACATAAACCACTATAAACCAAAAACAGATATTTTAACCAATAAAAAAAACTTGATAAATTAGTTCCATCATATTAGAAAAAAAAAACACACCCAAATATCTTGCTTAAATTATCATAGATTAGGTATGATAGGATAATAAAATATTACTAAAAGCATTTAACAGGCAGTTTTAAAACCCACTCCTGATACAAACACAAACAAGCTAGAAAATTGTTTAAATGTAACTAAAGAAGGACTACTAATGAAGAAAAAGTTGAGAAGAATAAGGATGTCTACTAGAAATAGACAAGACAAAACTAAATACAACAACCCGCTTAAGACCTTAAAAACCTACTCTTAGAAGAAAAAACCAAAATTATTTAATAAACTAACACCAAAAAAGTCACTGAGTTTTTGCTGTAGAAAGCAACAGCAAAACTAAAAAAACGCAAGAAAACTTTTCTCCTATAAAATAAAAGATAGCTTATGAGCCAGAACTGATAAACAAACAAAAGACGAACGCATAGCTTTTTCGGAAATACTACAAACAGACAAAAAAGCAATTACATCAGTCATCAGTCTTGGAACACCTTTATTAAATGACACTGCTTATTAAAGCCATCATCTCATGTAAGGCCAAACACGTGATTAAGAAATGGCTATGATCTCAATATTTTTATAAGAAAAGTCATTAATGATAAAAGTCATTGCAATTAGAATTACCTTCAAAAATATGCAAAGAGCTCTCACCCATTTCTTCAATGCTATACTTAGATTTGCACACTTTTAATCTCAATGAAAAATGGCACAAAACATTCTGAAAACATAGGAAACCCGTAACAAAAACATTTTTTTATTGCTGTATAAGTTTACTTAAAACGTATCTTTGAAAATATGTTTCTAAAAAGACTGAAATTAAAAGCACTTTATGTAGTTCCAAATTAACAACTTGGTTTCTTAAACAAACACTCAATTTCAGAGCAGGTTAAAAGAATAATAAAGCAATTTACCAACACCTTAAAAAAAATTTTGTTTGACTGTTTTTTTGACATCACCCAAGTTTTTGACAAAGGTCTGACACCAAACATTTTTTAAACAAATTTAAAACGCAATTACCTATTACACATGTTCATGTACTTTAAACATACCTAATCAATACATTTAGTATGGTTAAATATCAAGAAAAAGTAATTGACTTATACCTCATCAAATCAGTAGTACCACAGGAAAGTATTCTTGGATCGGTGCTATATCTACTTTTTACAGAAAAAAATCTATGAGTCACCCAACACCTTCACAGCTCTGTTTGCCAATGGCTCAACTATTTTAACAGTTGATAAGATTTGCCTTTGAGAAACTTTAGACTGCTATTAAAAACATCCCAAAAAGGCTTAAATTCTGAAAAATTAAGACCAATAAAAGTAAATATCAGCATATCACCGTCACTCTTCAGAGAAATACCTGCTAAGTATTTAGCTATACGGCAAACAATTATCACAATCTACCAATGCAAAGTATCTTGGAACAAATTTTAAAAACTGTGAGGGCCAACTGTTCTTAACTATGGGACAGTAAGGCCCGTTTGCACCATTGTTCTTTAAATCTTAAGGAACCCTTAATTGTCATGAGTGTTCCTTATTACATTGCACCAAGTTTTTAAGGAATAATTAAAGGCTTAAGTGACGGTTAAATTTAAGTCCTAAAATTTTGCAACTTAAACATCACCTTAACCTAATAATGTGAATAATGTGTGTAATAATGCTACACAATAATAATAAAAATGGACAATGATTATGCAATACTTTCAGTTTTTGAAGATAATGTCGAGGTATTAGAAATAATAGAAGTTGGGATTCCTCGACAAGTATCTACGGCTTGTAGAATTGTTAAAAGTTTTGGTGGCACTAGCAAGACTGTGTCCGACATACGTAAAATTTCCTGAAACAAATTTAGAAAAAAAGACAATTATGCCAGAAGTTTTTTAATATTGCTGCCTTTCCAAGGGTGTTTGGTGCTATAGATGGAACCCACATCCAAATTCAATCACCTGGTAATTTTTGATGATTTATTAAACAACTCCTGTAACGTACGAATTTGTTTATAGGTGAAAACAAAACGGACATTTTTTGAAATAAAAAGAATTATTTTTCTTTAAATGTTCAGGTAGTTTCAGATAGTAAAATGAAAATCCTGAATTTGGTTGCGAGGTTCCGTTCATGATGCGACAATAATTAATAATTCTGAAATAAAAAATAGATATGTAGAAGTAAAATTAGCAGAACAAATTCTTTTTGCATGAGAATTCATTTTTCTGAAACTGTAATAATAAAGTAACAACACAAACATTATATACTCTTTTCTATATTTATTTACAACATCTACAAATATACAGCGTCAGAAATTTGATAAAAAAACGTAACGGAAATAAACTTCACTAAATTTGTACAGTGTTGTCAAATCTATCTTTAACTTAACCTAAGGATCACTTTATTTTGTGTGGTGCAATGTAAATCCAAACTAAGGAACAATTTATTTTAAGTGCCCTTTAGTTATGGAACACTTTTAAGGAATAATGGTGCAAACGGGCCTAAGTGTTTCTAATATTCTGAAGTTGCAGCAATTTTAATCAAAAACGCTTCAATATTTATCACCAATGAATCTTTCTACAAAAATCTGAACATCGCTAATAGCAAATACTTATCTTGGATTGAACATCATCTTAACACGTACGTACGCTGCCAACCATCTCCAATATAAGAAACAGATAACAAGAGCACAATTAAAACAAACAAATAGTATGTGTAACATGTAAAGCTTATTCCTGTTGTCACTACTAGCAATTAATGAATTACCTAATTAAATTTATTAGAACTTTAATGTAGATCTTGTAAATCTTCAACCGCACGCTAATTGATTTATATTAAAAAAAACTAATATTTGACCTAAAAATAGAACAAGATATTTTCTTCATATACTGCCGTTATTTTTTTATGAATATTTTTTGAGCTACTACCTTTTGTTAATAAAAATTTTATGACTTTTTTTGTGTTCAAGTGTTAATCAGTTGGAACTAAACTTGAAGATGACACTATAAAATGTCACGGAAAATTGATTTTTTTTGCAATAGTATATTGTTTTTATAGCCAGTAACCATAAAAAACTTTTTTTGTCTTCATGGTTTCCATGATCCCTTCGAGCATCGTTGCATTCATTAGCCATTTAAAGTAATTAGGTGCTAAATCAACAAACGTGTGCATAAGACACTTACTTTATTTTATTATTACTAAAAATAAGCTAAATTTTATAAGATAATTAATAGTTATTAGATTATCTTTATATATAATGTCTACTTATATTATATTTATATATTATTTGGCAACATTATTTATTAAAAAACAAGTTAAATAAATATGTCGTAATATTATGTAAATATAGGTAATTACTACTTTGACATTAGACTATAATTGGCGACCTCAAACATTGAAATTTCCATTATTATTAGATGTATTGAAAAAATATATAATAAATGAATAGTATTTTGAATAAATACATTGTAAACCAATAAATTATTGTGTAGATTTAGTATAAAATCTATGAATTTGTACTAACAAATCAGAACTATTTGCAATTTTGTTGTAAATAAACGTACAGTACAAATTGATTAAGATGAAAACTTCAATCCAGTTTTGGTTGTTTTAGTTGTAATTGCACAGGTAATTATTTGAATACTTTAAATAATAATATTTAATACCTATTATTAGTTTGGAAAGTACAAGTAGCTGTCATTATTTTATAAAAAACTTTACAATTGTGTTAACAAAAGTTTTAAAAATATTTATAAATATATGATTTATGCTTATTTTTTAATTTGTTAGGTATCTTCGTATACGCCTAACAAAAATGTTGGTACTGATGAAACTGCTGGTGTTGTTGGAAATGATAAATCTCTCGTAGGTTTTATGTCAGCTAACGCTCAAAAATCAGGTGTTCATGCAGACCATAAGAAAGAATGTAATGGCGCATCAACCCCTGTTCCAGGTAATAATATCTACTTAGTATATTTTTTATAATAATAATTTTATTCTTAACAGCTACTACCGCAGCAACCACTACTGTAGCATCAGGTTAAATAATATAATATAAAATCTTTTAATTAAAATTTGCATGATAAAAACTGAAATTATTATTTATTAACCTAAATCCAATTTGTAATTCGGAAATAGTACCAAAACGACAACTGCAATTGATTTTCTAATGGTTTTTAATAGTTTTTAATAGTTTCTAACACATTGTGTATGCACTTGTTATAGAAATAAACTGTCAACCATATCAATAGTGTTTAGTAGAGATGAAGCGTTTCAAAAAATTGTGGAACTTGTTTTATTTACTACAAAGAACCAACTAAAAATGTGCTTGCACCACATCTATATATTAAATTAAAACTAAACGAAAACCTATACATAAATTGTATGCAGATGACACAACTCTGTTACATATAGAAACAAAACAAAGCTGCAACCCAAGGTTCTTGTCAACGTCTATGTTTTGTTACTCTATGATGACCTGATTACTTTTTAACTATTTCTTGTTCTTGTGGTTTTTGATATATCCTTTCTTTTTAAAAACGTGTTTTTTGACATGGTATAGAAGTTTGTTGTTTTTTTTTTACTTTGTCTTCTATCTCTTTGTCTATTTTTTTGTTGTTTTGTTTCTAGATATCTATATTAATCAATGTGTTCTATTATTATTCTTTTTATTTTTATTTGGTGATTTAGTTTTTCTTTTCCATTTTTTATGGTCTTTGTTTTACAAAGTTTATTTTCATTTTTTTGTTGTTGTTGTTCTATTATTTCCATGTTGTGTTGAAGCTTGTCTGTCTCTGCAATCAGTGCCATATTGTCTACTTCTGCTATTTTTGTTACTTTCACTTCCAATATCCTATTTTTAACATTTTTCTTTTTTTCTTTGACTGTTTTGTTGCCTTATCTAAAACAATTAAAAAAAGCAATGCGCTTACCATGCATCCTTGTTTTTCTTTGTTTGGATTTTTTTCATTTCTTTGTTGTTCAATCTAACTATGTTTCTGTTTTTAATTACGTTTATTATTTCCTTCTCAATTCCTCTCTCTTCAAGTTCTTTTCGTACATTCTGTCAAATGTTTTTTTCACATCTTCTCATGTAACTTTTTCTCTTTTAAATCCACATGGGCTGCCTTTTTGTTAATATCTTGCTTGATATGTTTGTTAGTGTAATTATTCTGTAGTTTTTACAATTTCTCTCATCCCCTTTTTTGTGTGTATAGGTAAAATTATTCTTTTATTCTATTTTCTTGGCATTTTGCTATTGTTAATTATCATTTATTAATTTTGTTATTTGTGCAATTTCCTCTTTTCTTTTGAATTTTATAATTTTTGACGTTATTTCATCTGTTCTTAGTGTTTTCCCGTTTTTTAATATAATAATTGCTACTATTACTTTGTCTTTTTTAATTTTGTCTATTTTTTCCGTTTATCTGTCTTGTATCATACCTTCATCTTTTCCTGTTTTGTTTTCTTTTACTTTTTGTTTTGTTAGTTTTTGAAAGTATTGCCCCCCCCATCATTCTATTATCTTGTCTACTTCCGTTATTATTTTTCCATTTTTTTAATGTTTATTATATTGTGTTTTTTCTTTTGTTTTAGATGTTTTAAGACTCCGTAGAATAGTTTTTGGTTCTGGTTTAAGTTCTCATTAATTGCTTTTTCAAATTTTGTTCATGATTTTATTTTTACTTAATTTATTATTTTCTTTGTTTTTAGTCTTTATTTTTTAAGTTTGTAAGTATATTTTTCCATTTATCCATTTTTTTTGTTCTTTATATCATTCTTGATTTCATCTGTCCACCAATTAGTTTTTTTTAAATAAAATCTAAATTGGCAAAGGACTGTATGACCATTTTCTTTATTAATAAATCTTTTAACTTTAAAAATAAAATTTAAAATTGCGTACATTAGTATTTGTAATCCGTTTACTTAAACGTGGAACGACTAATGTATAAAATTGCGTACGCTCTAAGTAAATAAACAATCTAAAAGGGCACATATTTTGTCCAGCTGAATATTTTTCAAAAAAAGTCCTCTCCTGCACAACTGTCCTGCCAAAGTATGAAAATTAAAATTTAATTATAAGAAAAATAAACAAAAACAAAGTTATATTATGACACTAAAAATAATAAAATACTTAATTCAGCTTATGTTATTTATAGGTTAGGTATTCAAGAAAAATGTAAAAATTAATAAAAATAATGTAATGAGAAATAAAGTAGAAAAAATAGAATATTATCAGAGTAATAACAAATAAAATAAAGTACAGAAGGCATATTAGAGAACAATTAAACCATCAAATTATCAGCGAAGATATATCCCGATCTTAACAATCGTGACAATTATTTTTTAATAAATCTTTTAAATAGCAGACACAAATCTTGTTGAATTAACAGTTTGTGTACATTAGACTGGTTCTTGAAAATTTGAAATTTTTTTTGGGTGCACTTTCAGAAAGTGATTTCAGCTCTTAAAAATCAAAAGAACACGTGTCGCACTGCCTTTGAAGTTTTAAAAGTAAACCCATTACCTTAGTTATATAAACATTATTAGAATTTTACAAATTTGACAAAATAAAAAAAATACGTACAATACGTCATTTTAGAGGTTTTCAAAATTTAAAAATAAAAATATCATTTTTGTTTACGAGTTTAATTTTATGTTCAAAATTTTAAATATAATAAAAATTTATTAATTTAAAAAAAAAATTAACAGAGTATGTAGATGTAAAGTTTTATGTGGATCGTAATTAGCAAGTACTCAATTGCTTTTTTGGGGTCCCAAAGTATGTATCTGACTCAAATCTGACAGCTATGATAGTTATTAAGTATATTCATTTTGAACGCGGAAGAAGAAATGAGTAATGTAGAAGAATCAACTGGCAACATTAATATCATTAACCTCAATATACAATTAGTTTTAAATAAGGTACTAAAATTAGAAACATAATTTCTAGAACATTTAATTAAGTATGGTATTCTTTGTCGTTGTCAGTACTGGTTACGTGATCATGAGGCAACTCACTTTAAAATAAATGACCTGTCAGCAATTTTTATTTTTCTAGAGCTAAAATTTAGCGCGGCGGTGTCATGATTTTGATTAGGAATAATTTAAGATATCTACCTTTAAATATTTCAAATTTATCTATAGAAAAACACTGGAAAATTACAGGCATTGCACTTTTAGGTAGGAACTGAATAATACTTAATGTGTATCGTACACCTGATTTTAAATGGTTTTTAACTGTACTGTCAGATATTAAAATTAAAATTTTTAATCAACATGTAATTTTAACCGGTGACTTTAATGTAAAATTTGATGGCATTGACCCCAACAAGGCAACTTTGAAAAACTTTCTTTGTAGTTATGGATTTAAAAGTAGCTTTAATTCCCTTACTAGGTTTCAAAACTGTATAGATAATGCGTTTAGTAACGTCTATTCAAAAAACAATATTATTTTAATACATGCTTATCTGATCATCTTGCTTTATCTATTAAACGTAATCTAGCTGCAGAGTGTAAAAAAAAAGTAACTAAAATGTATCGTCTGAAACCTTCGATATTTTTTTCTTGCGATTCGGCAGCTTTTCTGTCGCAGAGTGGGTCGTAGTTCTTAAAACTTAATGATTAAAAACGGTGAGATAGCTCAGTTATAGAGCATTAGCGTAGCACGCTAACTTTCCTCTTTATCCACCGGGGTGTGATTCGGAAGTCACCTAATAAGCCGTTGGTCCCATCAACCCCCTTCGTACAAGTTGTAAGACTTCTGGGGCGATGCAAAATAGCTGTAAAACGCAAAAAAAAATAAAAAAATACAAATGGGCTCCAGTCACAATAAGTGACACTTATGAAAATAAGTACTGGTTGTAGGTATTGGTTTTAAGAATTAGGCACGAGGTTCCCATTAATGAAATATATATTCATATTAATCTTAAATTAGACAGTACAAGTAGGTTGAGCGCAACACAACAAATAATTTGTTAGTGATAGTAATTTATCACTTAAGGCCGGTCTTTCCACTTCTCTATAAAGTTTCTAATAACATTTATCTTTTCAATAAGTAGAAATGGTGTATTTCCATATACCTATAACTCTTTTCTTCTCTATAAGTTAGTTTATCTGATCAATAAGTTATTTGACAGTTGAAGCAGATCATAAATATTTATTGACAAGATAACCTATAGTATTGCATGAACTTTTATAAACTTTAACATTATGGAATTGAAGATTTGGAATTTTTACTAGATGAAGAATTTATTGATTTAAGTTGATATTGTTAATCTTGAACGTAAGTTATATTCCGTAAGGCACAATATGAATTTGTAGGATGATAGTGAGTGTTTATTAGAAGATTTCAACTATCCAAGGAAAGTGTAAATAATATTTTAGATCAAATAGTAAATTAACTTATGGCGGATACAGAGGAGCGCGCAGCGGCTGCAACGCCCCAGTGCTGCGGTAAGATTTGAGTTGTGTTCGATTGTTTGGCAAGGTCTTTGAACACGTGCTGCGGTAGCAATGCAACGTACCTCAAACAGTTTCAGATGGATAGATGTATGCGTGCTTGGCGCGTGTTTCTAGGTAAACAAAATTACTCCGCGACATTGCAGAAATGCCGCACCGCGTTGCAGCCGCTGCGCGGTCGTTTGTCTGCGCCATTACCGCTGGGCCACGAGCCATGACGCTATGAGCGTAAACGCTCGGCGCTGCAAAAAAGAGCGTCAAGCGTCCAATTCAAATACATGGGTTTATACGTACCAGGGGGTCGATTCTGATCTCCGGTGACTTTTGTCACCGATGGCTTTTCTCACAAAAATGACGTATTTCAATAAAATGTGACTAAATTTTGGTGAGTTTTGCCACTGGTGACAAAAATCGGTGACTTATAACATGCATATTTTAAAAGTGACAGTTCGCGTGAGTTTTCTTTAAATAATGATTTTAGTTGATTTATAAACAATTTATAAATTATTACATCATTATTATTAAGAATAGCAAGCAATATTTGCAGTAACAAGCTTATAGAATAATTTAATTACCTTTTATAACGTTAAATTCATAATAAGTAATAATAACCTAATTATTATAGGTTGACTTTGACCGCCGGTGACATTTCTCACCGATGGTTTTTCTCATCAAAATTACGTCACTTCCAGAGCATGCTATTTTAATATTTGTGAGTTTTGTCACAGAATGAGTAAAAGCGTATAAAAACCGGTGACTTTAAACAGGCACAATTAATACGGTGACTTTTATGACAGTTCGTGTGAGTTTATCTGTCATTATTAAAATTGAATAAAAATCTAATAAATATTGTGATATACTTAATTCTTTCAATAACCATTTATTTAAAATTGTGTGAACAATATACATAAATTAGTTGGCTCGCATTTTGACGACACACCGCATTATTATAGTATTAATGTACTTAGATGCATTTGCGGAATATATTATGATGCGTGCGTCAAGTGTGCAGCGGTCGTCTGCTTGTTCATTATTCACTTAATTAATATATAATATTATTTTATGTTAATGAAATTATGATAAGCATTAACTAAACTGCTCAAGCAAATTTAATAAGACTTTAGTCGAGTAAATTTTGATTATATATGTTTGGATTTAGGCAGATTGATATATGATATATTTGTAAAATAAAACAAACTTTATAAATTTTATTTTTAATATGCAAACAATAACATTATCAACTAAAGTACAATTATAAAACAAATATTTACATACTTTCGTTACACTTAATTGGAACATACACTATCAAAATTAATTAATACTTAAATAAATTCTTAAGACAATAGCAATTTAATTAATTTATTATGTTACTTATTGAGATAAGCAAATGTAACGTATAATGATATACTGATTGGTAGTTTATTATTAAATAATAATATATTTACATCAAAGATGAAAACGAAACTAATAGATTTGCTGTTATCGTATGACATAGAGCCAAAGATAGACAAACCAACACGGCTTTAAAATTGTCTAGATAACATTTGCCTTAGTAAAGTGCAGGAAATATTATAGGAAATGTCTTAGAAAACGGATTATTATAGGATCATAATAAATATAAACATAATAGAGTTTAATCTTAAACAAATTAAAACACCGGTAAGTTATCACAGAAATTTTAACAGTGCCAGCAATACTACAAAATTTATAAATTATCTTAGTTCTCACGACTGTAGTACTGCAACAATCAATAACGACCTTAAATAAAATTGTCAATTATTTTCTAAACACATTCATTTTTTTGTTAGAAGCAGCGTTTCCTTTAAAGAATTTACCAATATAAACAATAGATCACAATGGAAATAACAATATCCGCAAATAGACTGAAAGATTTACACATATTACGGAGATCTGGCTTCAAAGAAGACAAACTGTTTTATAATCGTTATAAATCCATCTATAAATAAGTCTTAATTTTAGAAATAAATGCATTTTAATCAAAAATTAAGAGAATCTAATATATGAATAAACCGCCTGAACTATCATAAATGACGTTGTTGCGTCCAACAAACCCAACAGTGTTGTTAGTTCAAGTATTAACAACAAAACTAAAACAAATTCAGAAAATATTGCCAACCATTTCAATAACTACTTAAACACTATAACTGAGACTATAGCAGTAAATAGCAAACCTACCCACGGAAGTAATATTGATCTCAGTACTTAGTAAATTTTCTTTTATCCAGTGACACAAGATGTACGTGATGGAGTACAGCAACTTAAAAATACGAACTTTGCAGGGTCAGATGGAATTAGCAGCAAATTACTTAAAAGTACATTGACATTGTTTCTAGACCATTTTACTACTATCAGAAAATAAATTGCTAAATCAAGGTATCTTTTCCAAACATTTTAAATTAGCAAAGATAGTTCCCGTGTTTAAAAAGGGAGATGAAAGTAACAGCGAGCATTATCGCTCTATATCAATTTTGAGCACTTTTGCCAAAGTGTTAGAGAGTATTGTGGCTTTTAAAATAACAATTTTTTTAATAATATGTAATATGGATTTAAGGAAGGTAAATCGACTTAAGATGCCATTAAATTTAACGCAAATAGTTCAAAGCTGAAATAAGCACATCGCCTATTTATTAAAAAAACTAGGGTATCTGTGTGATGTTGCTACAAAGCTAAAAAATATTGTGGACTTTAATATTCTCAAGTTATTCTACTATGCGCACTTTGAGTCTTACATATCGTACTGTATAGTTGCTTGGGGTAATTCTAGTAAGGAGACAAACATTGCAGACCATTATTTCAGAGCAAAAAAATAATGACTGGGTATTGTGTATATATTTTTCAAACACCTTTATATGTTAAAAACAA
Source organism: Tachinus rufipes (assembly GCA_963932245.1). Taxonomy (NCBI): domain Eukaryota; kingdom Metazoa; phylum Arthropoda; class Insecta; order Coleoptera; family Staphylinidae; genus Tachinus; species Tachinus rufipes. The sequence continues at coordinate 82,682,288 of OZ010741.1, read as the reverse complement.
TTGGTCAATTTTTAAAACACAGACACAACAGAAAAGCATATAACACAAGACATAAACATACATTCATTCAATTTATGCAACATGGCAACCTAGTAATTTTGTTAAATATGTCAGAGTTGCTATATTCATGTGAATTATTTTAAATATATTTTCAAACAATCAATGTTGCATTGAAATAATTAAAAGTATAAATTAAAATAATTTATGACGGAATCTAAAGATTTATAAAAAAGTTGTATTATTTGTTATGTACAAATTGTTCTATATTCAATAACAAATAATAATACTTTATTAATCTAAAGATCATGCAATGATATAAGACAAGTCGATTCGCATAATATATTACATCAATAAACATAAAAAATTTAAAATAATTTGCGTTAAAACTTATATAATTACAATAAACATAAATTGAATATATATATATATATATCATTTTCACTAGCATTATTTACAATTCGAAAGAGTTATCATTAACATTAAAAAATTAAATTTATGAAAAAATATTCTAAACTAAAAACAACAATTTTATATAGTTATCATTAAAGTATTCTTTTTGTAATAGGCTCTGTTTAATAATACTATATAACTCTTTTAACGTATGGTGTTCATATGTTGTGTTATATGCTTTTCTGTTATGTCGGACTGTTTTAAAATTTGACAAATTGTTTTTAACATATAACAGTGTTCGAAAAATATATACACAATACTCAGTCATTATTTTTTTGCTCTAAAATAATGCTCTGCATTGTTTGTCCCAATCTTCCTTTGTAATTATTCAACAAACTATTTGCTTTTGCAATTTTTTTTTTCAACCTTACTAGAATTACCCCAAGCAAAGTGCGCATAGTAGAATAACTTGAGAATATTAAAATCCACAATATTTTTTAGGTTTGTAGCAACATAACAGAGAGACCCTAGCAGTGGCGTAGATAGGATTTGTAGCCCCCTCGCAAAATATTGAAAAAAGTCCGGGGTCTGCGGGGCCATAACTACGGCGCTGGGCCCTAGTTTCTTTAATAAATAGTCGATGTTTTTATTTCAGCTACCCCCAATGTTTGTATAGGTGACTTGTTTTATTGAATTATTTTCACATTGTGTCAAATTGGAATGGTCAAAGTTTGAACTATTTGCGTGAAATCTTATAAACGTAGACTTTTTTGGATTTACAACTAAATAATTTATTTTATATTAAAAGTATAAATTTGATATTACTTTATTTTATATTAATAGAGCATCATCTATGTGTTTTGCTAATACAAAAATAGTGGTATTGTCTGCAAATGCTACGCCTTTCTTTAAGTGTACATCATTACATATGTAATAAATAAAAGAGGACCTAACACAAAACCTTGCTGTATTTTTTGCTCATTTACAGTTTATTAGAGCTTACATTATCAATGTTTACAAGTGAGTTCTTTTTTATAAATACGTTCTAATCCAATTAAATGCAGTGCTTCTTATCCCGTACCTAAATAATTTATTTAGTCATATGTGATATTAAGATCAAAAGCTTTAGTTAAATCCGAAAATATACCAAAAACATTTTTTCCTATCATCAGGATCACTATAAAGATATTCCAAATATTTTAAAATGGCATCTAAGGTCGATTTACTTTCCCTAAATCCATATTACATATTATTAAAAAGACTACATTGATAAAAAAAAAATTGTTATTTTGAAAGCCACAATACTCTCTAACACTTTAGCAAAAGTGCTCAAAATTGATATAGAGCGATAATGTTTGCTGTTAGTTTCATCTCCCTTTTTAAACACGGGAACTATCTTTGCTAATTTAAAATGTTCGGGAAAGATACCTTATTAAGGAATTTATTCACGATAGAAGTAAAATGGTCTAGAAGTAATGTCAATATACTTTTAAGTAATTTACTGCTAATTCCATCTGACCCTGGGGAGTTCGTATTTTTAAGTTTTTGTACTCTATCACATACATCTTGTGTCACTGGATAAAAGAAAATTGACTTAGTACTGAGATCAATATTACTTCCGTCGGTAGGTTTGCTATTTACTGCTATAGTCTCAGTTATAGTGTTAATGTAGTTATTGAAATGGTTGGCAATATTTTCTGAATTTCTTTTAGTTTTGTTGTTAATACTTAAACTAACAACACTGTTGGATTTGTTGGACGCAACAACGTCATTTATGATAGTCCAGGCGGTTTTATTCATATATTAGACTCTCTTAATTTTCGGTTAAAACGCATTTTTTTTTGGCAAAACTAAGAATTATTTATAGATGGATTTATAACAATTATAAAGCAGTTTGTTCTTTTTGAAGCCAGATCTCCGTAATATGTGTAAATCTTTTTATTCCCATTGTGATCCATTGATTAGAGTTGTTTATATTGGTAAATTCTTTAAAGGAAACTCTGCTTCTAACAAAAAATTAATGTGTTCAAAAAATAATTGACATTTTTATTTAAGGTCGTTATTGATTGTTGTAGTACTACAGTCGTAAGAACTAAGAAGATTTATAAATTTACTACAAAATTGCTGGCACTGTTAAAATTTCTGTGATAGCTTACTGGTGTTTTAATTTGTTTTATAGGATTGAATTCTATTATGTTTATATTTATTATGATCCTATAATAATCCGTTTTCTAAGACATTTCCGTTTTCATCTTTGATGTTAATATATTATTATTTAATAATAAACTACCAATCAGTATATCATTATACGTTAGATTTGCTTATCTCAATAAGTAACATAATAAATTAATTAAATTGCTTGTCTTTTTAAGTATTAATTAATTTTTATTATGTATGTTCCGATTAAGTGTAACGAAAGTATGTATATATTTGTTTTATAATTGTACTTTATGTTATTGTTTGCATATTAAAAATAAAATTTATAAAATTTGTTTTATTTTACAAATATATCATATATCAATCTGCCTAAATCCAAACATATATAATCAAAATTTACTCGACTAAAGTCTTATTAGTTTTATTTAATTTGCTTGAGCAGTTTAGTTAATACTTATTATAATATTATTAACATAAAATAATATTATATATTAATATATTGAATAATGAACAAGCAGACGACCGCGGCACACTAGACGCACGCATCATATATTCCGCAAATGCATCGAAATACATTCATACTATAATAATGCGGTATGTGTCGTCAATATGCGAGCCAACTAATTTAAGTATATTGTTCACACAATTTTAAATAATTGGTTATTGAAAGAATTAAGTATATCACAATATTTATTAGAATTTTATTAAAATTTAATAATGACAGATAAACTCACGCGAACTGTCATAAAAGTCACCGTATTAATTGTGCCTGTTTAAAGCCACCGGTTTTTATACGCTTTTACTCATTCTGTGACAAAACTCACAAATATTAAAATAGCATGCTCTGGAAGTGACGTAATTTTGATGAGAAAAACCATCGGTGAGAAATGTCACCGGCGGCCAAAGTCGGCTCAATATTACTAAAATTAACAACATAAAAGGTAATTAAATTATTCTATAAGCTTTTTACTTCAAATATCGCTTGCTATTCTTAATAAAAATGATGTAATAATCTATAAATTGTTTATAATTGAACTAAAATCATTATTTAAAGAAAACTCACGCGATCTGTCACTTTTAAATAATGCATGTTTTAAGTCACCGATTTTTGTCACCAGTGGCAAAACTCACCAGAATTTTGTCACATTTTATTGAAATACGTCATTTTTGTGAGAAAAGCCACCGGTGACAAAAGTCACCGGCGATCAGAATCGACCCCCTGGTACGTATAAACCCATGTATTTGAATTGGACGCTTGACGCTCCTTTTTACAGCGCCGAGCGTTTACGCTCAGAGCGTCATGTCTCGTGGCCCAGCGGTAAGTCTGTTAGGAGTTAGTTATCTTCCGGAATTGATAGTGAAACGAAAATGCCATTGGATGATTAGGAGGCGCCGGGGTAGTATGATGGTCCCGATAAAATTGAGTCGCTGGGGCCCCGAAGCCAGCGGTGATTGTGAGTAAGTTAGCTTAGGTACGGCATTGGCTCACTTCTTGTCATAATCGTCAAGTTGTTGGTGATGACCGGGAATTTTTCCATCACCTCGAGGTTAGCAGATGTTGCGTAAGAGAGCGGTTGTTGGCCGGAGCGGTCAGGTTTCAAACATAGTGGCCAACAAGCTGGAAACCTTGGTTTACTGATCGACGATGTTTTTACTTTTTGGAAACATATAAAGAAAGTTGTATAAAATACGGAATAGATCGGCATATGTAACGCGCCCTTTCCCCTAAGGTCTCAATTAGAGGTAGCCTGGCCAGCTCTGTGGAGACGGGCCGGGTCCAAGATAACACAACACCAATATCAGCAAACACAATCAAAGACACAAAAAAAAACTCACCAGTAACAAATCTCTTGTTGGGCTCCAATTGGTTAATATAACATCCACTCCTTTACTTTCCGACTTGGTACTAAACTGTAAACGTTCCAAGGTTCGACGGTAACCAATAACCTGCTGGGATAATTAACAGGGAGAGGATGGCACTAAATCACACAAAGTATTACCGCAATTAATATAATTCAAAGACATAAAAAAAAACTTGAAGTTCCATCAACTCAGGTTGATATGAGAAACAAAAAAAAAACATAATACATAAATCAATATGTGTAGAGTAATTAAAATAAATATTATAATAGTTAAATTTCTAGTTCTGTTTGTTTGTTTCACTCATCCAGTCACACCATACTTAAACAAAGATCTCTCAGAGAGATAAAAAAATTTACCGTGAGCGTGAGTACAAAAATAAAAAAATGCCTACACAAAAAAAAAACCAAATTAACAGCAATATAATAAGAAAAAAAACAACTTAATACGTTTAATTTCGACGGCAATCTCTTCTTCAGTAAAGATTCAAATGCTAACGTGCAGGAAGATTTGCGGATGATTACGGAATATGTTGGGTGGTTCCACGTGCCAATTAACAGCAAAGTAGTAATTGCTCTCCCCCCCCCCCCCGCACGTGGACTGACTGCTTGTGATAGTTAAAGGTTTGGTTTGTTTAATTAATAAAACCCCATGACTCTACCCAACAATTACATTGTAGCATAACTGAAGGGAGCAAAATAGCAAGTACAAAAGGGGGAAAACCTACAAAACAAACCGGGATAAATAAAGGAGCCACTTAATACTTAAAAATTACTTACTTGAGTTGACGAGTCTGAATGATTAATAATATAAACCACCTTGCTTCTATAATTTAATAAAATTGACAGCACTTTTACTCTATATCCGACCATGCGAATTTTAAGAACGCAGAAGTGACCTATTTAGATCCGCTTAAGCAAGGTGCACTCTGCGAAAGCAAGTGTGAAAGAGGCCGTTTTGACCATGCTCATGCTGGGACTAATAACAAATGTTACCCTGCGCATGTCAATTTCAAAAGTAATTTTTAAGACTAAGTGAAGAGAAAATTAATAAAATAATAAGGAAATAGAAACAAGATAAAACATGACATCAATTAAACTGAAGCGCATAACCTTTAATTAATTAATTAAAAACTTAAATTAACATAAACGTACACCCGGCAACCGCGCAATTCGACGAATTTTCGTCGTTACATCGAAAACGCCGCGCAACGAAATATAGTACAGGGAGTTTATAAATGAATGGGATTATGTAATCACTTTAAATATGCCGCCTTTTTAAAATTGTTTACTATACTACATATGTTCATATGTTTGCTTGACAGCTGTCAAAGTTGATCTGTCAAAACAAATAATATAGTGGACAATTTAAAAAAAGCGGCACATTTAAAAGTGATTACATAATCCCATTCATTTATAAACTCCCTGTATAACTAAAAGTGACAAGTTGCCGCAAGTGACATTATGTGAAATGGAATTGGATAATAAATGAAATTTAAGGAATATATCAACGCAATCATCATCACACAGTGAGTAATCAATTGATTTATGCAGGTTATGCTCTTGCTACAAAACAAGAAAACAAAAGATAACATCAAATTTACACTTTCAGGTTAGGTAAATATAAACACAAAATCAGTCCACTATAAGGTTTATCTTGAAGAGAAACAAAAGGAAACAAACAGGAAGGAAACAAATAGCCAAGAATGTATTGATGGGGAGGAATGACAAATGGCAATTATAAAAAAAATATTATCAATTAACTTCAAACCTTTTTGGGTGAGTACTACGAATTAAAAACAAAAATAACCATTATTTGATTCCAATTCAATTAACACTAGTCCAACTTTGTTACTAACGCATTTTAATTAATATCTCTAACCACATCCACTGACACCACTATTGTTTACCTGTAGAACCGGCCAATTGAGCTCACCACATCAGCAACCCAACAACCATAGCAACGGAAAACACAACACACATAAGATAAGTACACACAATTAATACAACATTTTAAACTAAAAACATTTTTCTGTTTTTAGCATAGTGGAAAATTGAACCGTAACTTAGGCGGATTGCCGAGCTGCAAAAAGTAGCTGTTGAATTCCGTAACCAACTTAATAATTCTTTCTGTGTCATGAAAGTAAACGCATACAAAACAGTCATGGCGGTGGTAGCCGGAGCAATACCGATCGATCTGCTGGCGGAAGAAAGATGTATCAATTAATGGCTAAACGGGAGGAAAAAAGAAACCATAAATTGATAGTACAAAACAGATAAAGTTGCACAATGAACCAAGCGACTCATACCAAACGGGAGAGGTTGAACACTTCAAAGCAGTTGATGTGGAACACACACTGTTTGTGTTATAGTTGGGCAGCGGAAAGAACCGCAACCGAGTTATGGTTTGGAAAACCTCTAAACGCGGATAACGTAGAGACTATGCTGAAAAACAAAAAAAGTTCGTTGGTAAAATATTGAAGAGAAAAAAATATAAACAGACCAAAATGATTGAAGTTACCTACACAGATGGTTTAGTGTGAGTGAAGAAAGAACTTCAACTTGTCGGCAGACATCGAAGTGCTGCAAACGTTTTATTACTCGTGGACATTCGTGGTGCTTACGACTATTTTTTGCTTGTCTGCTAACAATAACATGATACAACTTTATTACTATTATTTAAACAAATGTTTAAAACGTCAAATATTGTTATGATGTAACCAAGAAGTCTTGCAATAATAATAATAATAAATTTTCTGTTTTTGAAATAATTATATATTCGGTTTTTTTAAGATTTATTTTGTTTTATGTTATTTGCCAGTATCACTCTATCATCCGCGTATCTTATTGAGTTGATTGGTGGTCCGTTTACAATCGGCCCTGTTTGTTTTTATTCAGTGATTGCATCCTGGAATATTGCCTCTGAGTACAAATTGAATAGCATCGGAGACAAAATGCACCCCTGTCTAGCGCCTCTCTAGATTTTAATGTTTTCTGTGGAATTACCATCTACTCTCACCTCTGCCGTCTGATTCTAATACAGGTTTTCAATTATTTGTATGTCCGCTGCGTCAATGGTTTTTTGTTTTCAGAAATGTTACTAATGGTTTATGCTGGACCTTGTCAAAAGGTTTCTTATAGTCTACATCTTTGTGTCAATACGAGTTTTAACCGCGGTATTAGTACTTCATTTGGGCCAACCGCTTTGCCGCTTTTTACGTTCTTGATGGCATGTTGTACTTTCTTCTTTGTTATTGGGGTGCTGGTCATCTCTTTTCGTGTGTTAATTAGAGAGCATCTGGTGGTATTTTCAAAGAGTTCTTTTGTGTGTTTGATCCATTTTACGAGTTTTTGTGCGTGGTTCGTTATAATTATCCCTTCCTTAGTTTTTGTATTTTTTCTTTTAGCTCCCGTTAGTTCATTTTTGTGAAAATTGAAATTTTTGTATTGTTTTTGGAGCCTTTCAGTTTCTCTGCATTTGTCAGACAGGTACTCTCCTTTTGCTTCTCTAATCATTCTTTTGATTTTATGTATTTTGTATGTTTGCTTATGTCACAAGAAATTAAAAACTGAAAACTGGCAAAAACCAGTCATAAAATTGAAATATGTGTTTTTTTTTTAATTTCAAAAACACAAAAATATACAAAATCTTTTTCAAAATGTCAAAAAATGCAAAACTTTATTCATATACTGTCAAAATCAGCAAAAGCAGGTCATACAGCATTATAAACTGTTAAAAACTGCAACATTCTACTGTTAAAAAGTCAAAAATGACAAAATTTGTTTATAAAATATTAAATTAATTTCAAATTAAACCAAAATCTAACTAAATAATGCAATATTTGTAAAATGTTAGAAATAGCAAATTTTTCAACAATGATCAGAAGGCACCAAAAATTCAATAATAAACTGTAGGAAAAAACCGAAATCAGGCATAAACTGTTGCAATATTTTTTTAAAGAAATGTCATAACTAACAAAACTATAAAATATGAACATATTGTTAAAAAAACTGGAATCAATCAAACTATGGCCATACACTGTTGAAAAGTGTGAATTTTTGTTATGAAATGTCAAAAATAGCAACATTTGGCCATAAAGTATAAAAATATTGTCAAAAAGCACCTAAATTGAGTCAATAATTTTTATTACTAAAATCCCAAAAATAACAATATTGTTTAAAAGCACAAAAATAAAAATAAACTGTTAAAAAATGTAAACAAATTTATAAAATTTTAAAAATAGCAATTATCAAAATATTGTCAGAAAATTCAAAATCTGGTCATAAAGCATAAAAGTATTATCAGAAAATACCAAAATTTACCATAAACTGTAAAAATGCAAAATTTTATTTATAAAAACTCAAAAATTTGCCAGAATATCTGTCAAGAAATATTAAAATATTTCTTTGAACTAATGTCTGGTCAACTACAGTTTAAATGTCCAATATTCTTTTTGTATAATGTTAAAAATAGCAAAATTTTACCATAAACTGTTAATAATAGAAAATATTAAAATATAAGAAAATACTTTTAGAGAGAACCAAAATCGAGCATAAACTATTAAAAACAAATTATTTATGAAAGGACAAAAATACCAAAATAGTTTCGTTACACTTAATCGGAACATACATAATCAAAATTAATTAATACTTAAATAAATTCTTAAGAAAAGCAATTTAATTAATTTATTATGTTACATATTGAAATAAGCAAATGTAACGTATACCTAATGATTTACTGATTGGTAGTTTATTATTAAATAATAATATATTTACATCAAAGATTAAAACGGAACTAATAGATTTGCTGATATTGTATGACATAGAGCCAAAGATAGACAAACCAACGCGGCTTTAAAATTGTCTAGATAACATTTGCCTTAGAAAAGTGCAGGAAATATTATAGGGAATGTCTTAGAAAACGGATTATTATCGGATCATAATAAATATAAACATAATAGAATTCAATCTTATAAAATAATTTAAAACACCGGTAAGTTATCACAGAATTTTTAACAGAGCCAGCAATACTACAAAATTTATAAATCTTATCGACCGTAAATATAAACGTCAATTATTTTCTGAACACATTCATTTTTTGTTAGAAGCAGCGTTTCTTTTAAAGAATTTACCAATATAAACAAGTCTAATTAATGGATCACAATGGAAATAAAAATATCCGCAAAAAGACTGAAATATTTACACATATTACAGAGATCTGGCTTCAAAGAAGACAAACTGTTTTATAATCGTTATAAATGCATCTAGAAATAAGTCTTAATTTTGAAAAAAAAAATGCATTTTAACCGAAAATTAAGAGAGTCTAATATATGAATAAAACCGCCCTGGACTATCATAAATGACGTTGTTGCGTCCAACAAACCCAACAGTGTTGTTAGTTTAAGTATTAATAACAGAACTATAACAAGTTTAGAAAATGTTATATATACCGACGGAAGTCATATTGATCTCAGTACTAAGTCAATTTTCCTTTATCCAGTGACACAAGATGTATGTGATGGAGTAGAGCAACTTAAAAATACGAACTCCGCAGGGTCAGATGGAATTAGTAGTAAATTACTGAAAAGTATATTAACATTACTTCTAGACTATTTTACTTCTATCATAAATAAATTGCTAAATCAAAGTATCTTTCCCGAATATTTTAAATTAGTAAAGACAGTTCCCGTGTTTAAAATGGAAGATGAAACTAACAGCAAACATTATCGCTCTATATCAATTTTGAGCACTTTTGCCAAAGTGTGGCTTTCAAAATAACAATTGTTTTTTAATCAGTGTAATCTTTTTAATAATAAGTAATATGGATTTAGGGAAAGTAAATCAATCTTAGATGCCATCTTAAAATATTTGGAATATCTTTATAGTGATCTTGCTGATAGGAAAAATGTTTTTAGGGCCAAAATTACAATAGTGGTTTAACTCACACATACGTGGATTAATGCTAACTGTGGATTAAAATATACGAATAGCTAACTGGCGGAATTGAGCGATTAACGATTTAACTATCAGTTTAAATAACCTTAAATTATGTGAGTTATTACTTATAAAAAATGGGTGTATTATATTAATAGTGATTACTGGAAATTTACTATTGTTTATAAGGAGTTATCCATATTTATTAATTTGCAATTTTGTTGTTGTTAGATATTTAATATATTTATTAAATAAAATTTTAATGTCAATTTTTTGACGCGTCAATTTATAGGTTAAGATTTTAATTATTTTGTTGACATAAAATATAGGGACGATTGTAATACGCATTCCCACTAACTATAGATTTAAATTTTAACTAGCAGTTTGTAAACTTGCAGTTTAAACCACTATTGTAATATTGGCCCTTAGTATATTTTTAGATATAACTAAAGCTTTTGATCTTATTGCCAAATATGACTAAATCACTATTGCCCGGTTTCACCAACGCCAATAAATTGTCAAATAACTATTCGTCGAATAAAATTTATTCATCAAATAAGTCATTTTACGTTTCACCAAGGTATCTCAGAGATTAATTCCGTGATTTTTATCTAGTTGGTAATATAGTAGACAGAAAATTCGCCAAATAAGTTCAAATGAACCAGTATTTATGCATGCATAACCTCGAATTATTAGTGAAGTAAGAATATATCAACACAAAATTAAAAATATTTGTTGCTATGATCGTATTACACTGGCAATACATATATAATTTCAGAAAAATACACAAATTGTCATCAATTTTATTTTAGATTGAAATTTTATGTACATTTTTTATTTTTATTTATAATCGCACATGTGAGAAAAGAATTTATAATATAAACCCAACTATTTTGTTAAACTGCTAATGAGTACATTTTTTGCGTAATTATACAGAAAAACTTAAATATGTTCTTAAAATTACAATCTACAATAAAATTGATGATCTACTGTAAATTTTACATACTTTTAAATGAGATTGTTCCGCTGATTTTGAGAATCCAAATGGTAATTATTTCCAATAGTGCGTAGATTTTTTGTTTAGTCAAAAACAATTTTTAAAATCAACATTATCAAATGAATTGAACATGACATTCATTATTTACAATATATAAATGTCACACCTAGATGTTTTGAGGTTATTTGTCGAGTTATTCGATGCATTTTGACCGGTTAGTTTATTAGGAAATTTATTCGACGAATAACGCTATTTAACGTTGGTGAAACGTTTATTGGGCGAATAAGGCATTTATTCGACGAATAAATTTTATTAGACGTTGGTGAAACCGGGCATAAGTAAACATTGATAATGTAAGCTCTAATAAACTAAAAAGGAGCCAAAAATGCAGCAAGGTTTTGTGTTAGGTCCTCTTTTATTTATTACTTATGTAATGATGTACACTTAGAGAAAGGCGTAGCATTTTCAAACAATACCACTATTTTTGTATTAAAAAACCAAATAGATGATGCCGCACATTTATGCAACATATTTGTAGCCATGCTATTACTAATATAACCTGCGAGTTAGGATATTAGCAGTATATAAAGAAAGTAACCGCATGATTTTTTTGTGTTATTTACATATAAGTCAACAAATAAAACAAATTATCTTATTTTATATAGAGTTTCAATATTAAATTCAACCCATCGTTTAGTTATTGATTTAAAATTCATGACAAATAAAAACATACAACCATTTAACAACAATTATGAAAGTTTGTTATTTGTAAAATGAATATTTTTGATAATTAGGAATTTAAATATATAAGAAAAAATACTTTTATTATTTTAGAATTTTTTTTTACAATTTATCGTAGACTCGCACCCTACTCATATAGTATTTTATTTAGCCGCATGGGAGCACTATACGGTTTCCAACTAGTAATGCGTGGAAAGGAGAACGATGTGCCAGCTCTACTTCCTCCCATTGAGTAATAGCGAGGTCGCGTCTACACATAGTGGTTAAATATCTTCCAATATAAAATGTCAATCAATACAATAACATTGGAAAAAGCTCTGCAAGGTCTGATACTTTTTGTAATTTCTTGTACTTTTTTTAATTTGGCCATTTTTTATTTTTTGGGCGTAGTCCATTGTGAAAATAGCATAAAATTAAAAAACCATTAAAATTTCAAATTTAGGTCTAATTTAGCTTAATTTTTTTGCTTTGAATTGCTTTTTAAAATTTTGCAAGTTTTTTTGATCGAACCAGTAAACCGTGAGATACCACTTTTTAAAGATTAGTAATTTGGTCAAAAATGCTCATTTTTGTATACATTGAAACCGCTATAACTTTTTCTACCTAATTTTTTTTTTGCTGAAATTTTTAGAAAACCTTTCTCATATATACCTAATACACCTCTTAAAGTTTGATTCTTGGGAATTAAAATGGGCTCAAGCTACAAAATAGCTAAATTAACAAAAAAAAACAAGTTTTTTTCTAACGTTTCTACGCTGAGAAAAAAAATGTTGAAAATTACCGAAAAAATTATTAGGCGTTTTTCTGAACTTTGAGAGACTCCCAAAAATTGAGATCATGACATAAAAAGTTGAGAATTTGGGAAATATGTTTTTTAGGTACCTACTATCACATATTTAATTTTGAAACAGTTTGGAGATACTCAGTGGTCAAAAAGTAATGGAATTACCCAAATTTATTTGCATCTTTTACAAAATATTATTGAAAATTTATTGGAAACGTTTCTATTGACTTATTAAAGCATGATGGTGCACCCGCACATATTAAAATCAATGAAATTTGGTATGGTAGATGAATTGGTCGACATAGTTTCCAAGGTCCTCCAATTTACACAAAGAATTTTTAATGCTATTCAAAATATCTATAGTAGGCAGATAATCCATGAAGTGTACAACTCTTTATCCTTTAATGACAATGTTGCATTTGTCACCAAAGTGGATACATTGAACAATTTTTATAATGTTTCATAGCTTTCATTATATTTTTTTAATAAATAGTTATTTGTATTGTCTCACTTTTAATTAATTATTTTAGTTTCAAATATTGACACTTAAATTACTTGGAAACAAAGCAAAATTTTAAAAAACGTTTTTCTTTTTTTTGTTAAGAATTTGATGTAAAATATGAAATTTCATGTTTATCACCTGTTATGAATCACCCTGTATATGTTTTTTTCTGAAAACGTTGGCATTACTAATAGACGCTATATTACTACACTGTGAGTAAAAACTGATAGATTAGGTATATGTAAACTAATAAGGTATTAATTAGTAAAGTGTTAAGTAAAATTAAAGGTTCTTTATAAAACAATTGGGTTAAAGCATTCTAATTTATATGTTACGTAATTACTAAATGCTTACTATGTTTTTATACGGGTAGTACAATTTGGGAAAATCTGTAAGAAAAAAGAGATGGACATTTTTAGTAGTATGGTTGTGGTATTACTATTTTAATATAACTTCAAATAAGTAGTTATAATATTTGTTAATTGTTTATTGTGTAAAATAATGTTAGGTTAGTTAATACATTATTATGATTTTCTTTGTGAAAATAATTGCATTTATTGTGCAATATCAGTAAGTACACTTGCAATCAATAAAAAGATAACAAATTTCTCCAACATGTCTTAAGCCGTAACTAGACCTCAAACTAGGTCTTAAGTTGAAAGACGAACTTATTCCATTGAACCAGAGCAAAATCTCAACTTATTCGCGTCAAGCAGAGCTCAAATAATAATCGCCGTTTTTGAGAGCTCAAGCTCTGCAACGTAACCTTAATTATTGCTTTCTTTTCAAGAGCAACACGCTCCCGGGGCTTGACGCACAGAACCGTTCTGATGCACCGTCGTGGTAGGTCGAGCGTCGAGCTCTATGTGAAAGGTTTATGGGGCATCAAGCACATAATTGTTTGGAACCGTCTAGAACAGTGAAATGAAAGCATCAATTATTGTAAAGACTGTCATCAATATTATTTTGTAGGCTCTAAACAATTATTTACTACTACTCGCCGTTATATACTGTAAAGCATATTAATTTTGATTTTAATATTTAATAAGCTACAGTATAATTGGCAAAATATTCTAATTATTGTAATCTTTAAAAATTATAATTGTTTGACACATAGATAACCATAATGTAACAATTTCTGACATATATATTTTATAATAAATAAGTGTCAGTAAAAAATTTATTAAGACAAGAACGTTTTTTTGTATCAATTAGAAAACAGCATTGTAAATATTGGCAACATTGCCAAATCTATCCAGACCCTAGCAAAGACCTCGTTTCTAAATGCATGGTGCAACACAAACTCGACATAAGCTGGGCTTGATTCTGAGCTGAGGGATTATTCTGGCATATATCGCATATTGCTTATCGCAATTAACATCATCATTAATTAAAAAATCTGCCGGTGATGTGATCTCTTTTCGTACTATAGGAGCATCTTGTAATATAAACTCAATACCAGGTTGCATGTTAATTGTATTTTTTAACGACAATATGTATTATTAATTACAAATTTATGATTTAAATGTCACACTGTGATATATGCCAGAATAACCCTGAGCTTGGTCAAGTAACTTTTCAAGTGACGTTTGAGAAACCGGGCGTAATTTCTGTCAGTACCTGTTTTCCATAAAAGACACACGTATAGTTATTTTTTATGAATTTTTATAAGAAAAAATTTTTGGCTTTCCTTAATAATACATCTTTATACACAACATCTCTCTGGTCTTCTTCAACCATAATTTTATTAATACCTTTTAGATATGTAGATAATATCAGTTTAACAAAATGATTGACAATATAAAATGATATTGCTTCTTTATGATCGCAGATAAAAGTAAAAAGTACATTTTTTAAATATATTTTGAAGCCCTTTCTACAAAATGATTTTTTATATCTACCTTCCTTATGAGGTATTTGGTATTGTTATAAATTTGAATCAAAAGTTCTACAAATATCGGCCTACAAAATTTTAATTTCTTCGGGAGTGTCTTGTACTTTTTTTCGAGTGTGAACTCGTAAATAGTGCATAAATTAATGGTTTTTGCATTATTTAATATAGTACGTGACAGAGTTCACAAGTAAATTTCTTCAAAACTTTTACTTATAAACCCTGCCACATATCTAACTACCAAAAAAATCCATGCGCCTTTTTATGAGATTTTGACTTAAATTAGGTATGTTGATTGGATCAACAATTGCTAGTGGCAGTTCCATCAATAAAATTTTCAAACTGTGTAAGAAACTTCCCCAAAGTTTTTTCACAGTTGGCACCTTCAGAGTGTGGAAAAACAAATGTATTTACAAGCAATTTTTTAAAGGAGTTCTTACATTGAGAACATGTTAGATTATATTCCGACAACCATGTTGTCGGATTTGTCCAAGCATGTTCTCGAGAGGGTCTTGATTGATAGAACTAGGCAAAAAAAAATTACATTTGCTTTTTGAACAATATAATGAATGTTTATAAAACCTTTGATGGTTGTTATAAAATTTTTCAGTAAAGGTGACTTAAATTGTTCATCACCACCTTCACTTTGGAAATACTTATTATTTAAATTTCTTACAACATTATCCCAAAATTCTAAGTGTCCGCTTGTTGCAGTAACACCTCATCTTAATTGTTTTCCTGATTTGGAGTAGAGTGTTCACCTATCCACGCTATTAAATAATTTATAAAAAAATTCCAATATTGTCGCTGTTTTTTTGGCACATCGTGGTAATGATGTTATCGTACCATCTGCACTTTCTTCATTTGTAAATATATAAACAATAAATTAACATATTATATTAGCACACAATCACATTTTATATTCCTTCATCATTCTACATGCTCAGAATAAACGTTTTATATTCAAATTATACTTACAAGTTTTAGAAAACATTGAAATTACTGCCGCCATTGTGTAACTTATTACCTGCGTGCAGGATGACATATTCGTTTTCTTAATTTTTTTTTATTGACGTGATGTTCTGTTATTTTCGTAAAAACTGCAACTATTCCAATTCTATCGTCAATTTTATATATATTTTATATATAGTTAGGAGTTTATTGCCTTGCTTCTACAATAAATTCCTTTTTAATAAATTATTTCTTATGTCATTAATTAAATGGAGTGGATCAAACACAGGAACAATTTTTTGCCCCCTTAGTGAGATGATTTTGTGTATGTTTTCATCACCCCTTTTGACATATTCCGCCGATGTATATTTGACTAACTGGTTTATTGCCGCCGTGTTTGTTGACCCTTGTTTGCAAACTGTTGTAATGATCTTCAGACCAGCAGCCTGTACAACGTGTATTACTTGCTTTAACAGTCTCGGTAGAACTGGTGTTTCGTAGTCGATTTATAAAATGTATACATGATGAGTTGCTTCCATTTCCAAAACAACCCCTTCAGCATGAATACTTGGACATGGTATGAAATCTCATCATTTTGATAATCTCCAAAATCTTTAAAACCTTCGACTTTATCCAAGTAGGATATATAGCCTAGGTAGTGATAAACTCATTTCGTCAAACATCAAGACGCACAAATTGTCTATGGGTAATAATTGCAATTAAGTTATTAAAAATTGATAAATTAATGCCGCGCTAAATTGGTACTACATTTAGTAGAGCCATGATTGTCTTTCTGGATGACAAAGCAAACAGTCTGGATAGAAGTTTATAACCTCTACCAGACTGTTTAAACAGTGAAAGCGCTATGATATTTTTCTGTTTTGTGTATCTTCTACCTCTGGGTTTAGATTTAAACATTCTTAATTGCGATAAGCAAAAATTAGTTGCCGGCTCATCCATCATTCCAAATTCTTCAAATTTGTTTTGTTTGACTTCTTGTTCTGTTATTCTCAGTCTCTGTTTGAAATTGGAATTTCTTCTTCTAAGAATAGCAGAAGAGTTCTTATATCTGCGAACCGTTTGATACAAAAGTTTCTTTTACGGACTCAGATCAGCAGCTTTTCTCACATTTACGGGACGAAGTAAGGATCCTACGCAAGAATAATGATTTTAAATATTTCATTTAATTATTTATATTTTTTTAGAAATTCTACAAATTTTACACTTGATATCCTGTATATATATTTATCTAATTAAAAATGATCAACATATTATTGAAAAATAAATTAAATATGCCTAATTAAGTAAAATAAACATTAACCTATCTTACACATATTAATATATAAAACAATATTCTTAAATGCTCATATTTGAGAAGCCTTTTAGAAAAACCGGATTCATCAATTTCCAGAAATTTATTAATTTGCTAATTATGCTATACATGTAATAATGACAACTTAATCAATATCTATTCCGTAAAAGCCTAATTATGAAAAAATAAAATAATGCAAATATATACAATAAAATACTATCTGCGTTTACTTTTGATTTTTTTTTTAAGAACATAAATTTACCGCTTTGCTTCACAGTAATAAAACTAATGCCTTCTTCAATAGTACTAGTACTAATAGTAGATGGAACATCTTTGGCCTCCACAATGTTCGCTCCACCGGTGCTTGTTGAGGGAAAAGAAGCTAGTGGAATCAGTGTTGCCAACCTCAGCAACTTAAAAATTCCTCAAATATTTAAAAATAATCCCTTTTTTAGCAAAAAAATCCCTTTTTAAAAATGTTTTATTATGTCTTAACCTAATACCCCATAAACCGATGGGACGAGGGGGAGGGAGTGTTAAAAAAACAAAGAAACATTGACGTACGTAGCGGTAAGACAAGTTGCCCCACCGAACTTGTTGTATGGGACTATGGGACAGACAGAGAACCAGTCGGATCGGGACCCTCAAAGCTGCTGACTGTGTATTATTTGTAGTGAATAATAATAATTTATTTTAAAATTGTGATTTTTAAGAAAATCAAAACATCCCTTTTTTTTAAGTAAAAATCCCTTAATCCCACGAAGCACTAAAAAATCCCTAATAAAGGGACAAATCCCTCGAGTTGGCATCACTGAGTGGAATTACCATCTCGGTTTCAGTCTCAATCGTCATCTTTGCAGTTTCATCTTTCTGAACAGTCGCTCCACTAGTTGAGGGAACAGAAAGTAGTGGAATTGAAATCTCTGCAGCTTCAGTCTCCATACATTCCTCCACTATAACAGAATTACTAATTTTAGATTTTAAATATTAAAATAATGTACAATATTTTAGACAGTAATTTTGAAGTTTGAGATTTAATTTTAAGTTGATTATATACATTCGTAATCCATAAGCAAATGAATATGAAATTATTACCAAGACAAATTCACAACTATTATACGACAAATGATTGAACTAAAATTATTATTCAGTTCTTTTTCATTTTTTTTTTCAGTATAAAGGTGTTGCACAAAAAGAAAACAAGCTAGTTAAAGGCAGAACGTATTTTTTTAAACCATTTTATTAAAAATCACCAACTGCGTTCATTTTTTTAGAAAAGAAAAGATATGTTTACTTGGCATAAGTGGATTGAAATATCAAAATTTAAACCTGGACTTAGCACCCAATTAATGCAACAAACAAAACTAAATTCAGTTGCCAGCGCTGACTCATCTATCAATCAATAAGCGCTGAGCCCGTCTGAACAGCATATTTTAGACCATCCGTGTAAACTTTTATCAAAAAGCTCAAAGCTTTGAATTTAAATAAATGATTTAATTAGTTTATAAAGCCGCTACTTAACGAGATTTAATATATTCTCAATATGTAATGCCATTTAATTTTACTTTGTAATGTTTTTAGGTTTGATTATTTTTATCATTTTTTTATATCTTTTAATTCCTTCACCCAAGTGTTGTACGTTGTAATCCTATATATTTATTAATTACCTATATTGCTTCTTTTCTCGATTTTCTTAATAATAATATGTAAATTTATATGCGCCCATTAACTGGTAAGTTGATTTGTCAGCAAGCAAAAGAACTTAAATGTATGATGAATAAAATGACAAGGGCTGCTAACAAACGAAGAGACGTTTTGAACGCAGCCATTGACAAAGCAAGAAAAAAATTGTACGGTATGTTTTGATGTTATAAAAATTAAATCATTCTTAGTACTTTTTTGTGCTAGACTATGTTGAAGGATTTATTGATATGGATCCGTTAGACCGACACCTTGAGATTGGACAACATGTTTTACATTTTATGATGCAAAAGTGGTGTTCTAATTAAAAACTGCCCTTTGCATATTTTGTTATAAAACACACCAGCGAAACATTAAAAAGTTATTTAGAAGATCTACCAGAATTTCTATTAAAATTTTAAAACACCGCTACCGTTAGAAGCAAATTATGAAAAAGCCGATTCACGTACCTTCGGTCTAGTCGATGCAAAAATAATACAAAATCTGATAATTTAGAATCAACTACTTTGGATTTTAACAAACCGCCAACTTCTACAAATTCTAGCAGTTCAGAAGAAGGTGAATAAGCTGTTGTAAATAAATCCGAAGAATGTTCCATTGCATACTTCGCTGGATATTTAGCAAAAAAGTGTTATCACAAGTATTTTTATGTAAAGAATTTGATATGCATGCCAATTTTTTAAGCAAATCTTTATGTGTTAAAGATGTATGAAGTTGTTAACTCAAGGACAATTGACAATTGTTAAGTTATCAACATCGAAAAGAATCCGTATTCAGTAACGCGTCCTCTAAATATTTTGATTGTCAAATTAAAGATTTGTGGTTATGAATAAGTTAACAATCACGCACACTGTGGTTGTTAAGCTTTAAAGATATCCTTAAACTTACATTTTACTTCTATAAATGTTCAAAATATTAATTATTATAATATTATATATATATATATTTCAAGTGGG
Source organism: Tachinus rufipes (assembly GCA_963932245.1). NCBI lineage: Eukaryota > Metazoa > Arthropoda > Insecta > Coleoptera > Staphylinidae > Tachinus > Tachinus rufipes. The sequence goes on along the minus strand of OZ010741.1, from coordinate 82,662,113 downwards.
AAACATGGTTATATTAATATTCCCTACTGTTGTATATCAGTAAAATTTATATTACGTTATAAAATAAATATTTTCAATAAAATAAAAATTTATTTGTGTATGATTTTACATATAATTAAATTCGTAAAGTAATTATAAAATTAATATACCAAAACATAATTATATTACAAGTTTAATTATATCATATGTCTGAGTTGTGTAAAATAATTTCTACATTGTTAGTAATTTAATAATTCATTACAAGATTTTTAAATAAAATTAATAAAACCAATAGCCTATGTAGTTTTAAATTTAATTTCTTGATGAATTTTATATTTAGTTGATATTTGTAAACATTAAAAAAGAGGCTCGTAGAAATCGCACACTTGCAAAGCAGTCACCGAATGCTAACTTGATGTAGTTTATGTAAAGATAAATTGTTATAGAAATATTTAAGAATGTTGTCTTTAGTGAATAAGAATATTGAACATTATAGTTAAGAAAATCGTTACAAGTTTCACCATAACGATGTTATTACTGAACAATATCTTTGTAAAAAAGTTACAGAATATGCCTGATTGCAGATTATAAACAAATTTACATTTTAAATAAGTCGTATAAAGCAAATATCGGTGATTGTACCGTTAAAAAGCGCCAAGGCACGTAAACCAGAAGAAATAAAAAAAACTTAAAACAAAAAAGTGACATATGAAAGAAAATTCAAAATTAAATACTTTAAAAAAATCAATTTTAATAAAACAATTTAATTTATGTTCAAAATTTACTTCACAACTAACTAAAATTTAATAAAAATTATAATTGTATAAAAATTTGATTATGTTTTTTATAATAAAAAGATATATTTTGTTGTTATATTTTAATGTTAACTTTTACTTAATTTACAAAATTTGTTTAGTAAAAATTTAATGTGTTTGTTGTATGTTTATTTTTTGTTATCTAAATCTAGTATACATATAGTATATAAGAAAATTGGCCCTACAGAATAGGATAAACGAACGGATAAAAATATTATTTATTTGCACTACAGAAAAATTTAAATAAAATAAGGTCCCTAATAAGTTTTGCACGATAGATAAATATATTACACAACAAAAAAATATTTTACACGAAAAAAAGTATATTAAACGACAGTATAAATATATATATATATAACAACATTTAAATACTTTCTACGACACAAAAAGAGAACGGTAACAATATGAAAGCTACGACAACATATGAACGGTTAAGGGATTTTACAATCGTCGGATAAACTAATTCACAGTTATATATGGTATAACACGCAATACATTTTACAAATCATTTTATATTAGCTCTTTTATACCAGCCATCAGGTAGCAATAGGAGAGTTAGTTTTATTGTTAGTAAGTGGTTAAGACAGGCATACTATTTATTGTAAGTTTACATACATTTTTTTTGAGAGCTACAAAAAGACAATGTATAAAGTTTTTGAAACATATCTTCAAAGACGAGAAAATTCTAATAAAGCTGTTAAAGCACAAGGATCAAAAGCTTTATGAACTCTGAACACTTCTAAGATCAATTAATGTAATTTGACAAAATAAAATTGAGTTTTATAACTAATTTGTACATTTTTATTAAATTTTTAAAGATCGTTTACCTATACATTATCATTATAGTCCTGTAGTTTAATATACTATCAATGTTTAATTGTATTTCAAACTTTAGCAATAATACTACGTGTTTGGTTTGTACTTTATTTTATAGATAATAATAAATTCATCCTTTGACAGTCTATAATAAATAAGTATATTATATTACATTACAATCAACCTACAATAATAAAAATTGTATTTCTATCATTATTATGAAACTAAACTAAACGCGCAGTAATCAGATTTATATGGAATTGTATATTACTTATTTCAATTATTAAAAGTTTCGTGGTTGCTAATGGCAAATACTGATTAAATATAATATTATAATGTATTGGACTTTATTTGTGCTTTATTATTTACAGAATAATCACAGTTTGATTACATATAATGCACACATAAATTATATTATTATTTGTTTTTATGAATTATGAAATCACTATGAGTTTGCATTAAACGGTCAAATGTGTAGTGATGTGTTATGTTGTGTTGTGTTTTGTTGTGCTTCCGTGTAACTAACATACAGAAAATATGCAAGCAAAGCATATAAACGTGTATCAATTTGTGTATGACATCAGATTTTGTTTTCTATTCACTTTATTTCCACTATTTAAAAGTTTGTTGAATGTTAATGGCAGGCCAGATATTAAACCATCTCAAGGAAAAAATTTATATTTAAGACTGTTTAGTGAGTATTTATTTATTTTTTATTGTTTTGTAATATGTGATGACATTTCAATTTCAGTTGTTTTTGCACTCTCAGTAATGGCTTGGTACGTTAGAATCACCAACAACAATTACAATATCCACTTTATGGAATTAGTTTATAAATACTATTTTGCCGAAGTATTAATCATAAGCTATATATGTTTGTTGATTACAATAAAATCTCAAAAGAAGTTATTAGCAATAGTAAACACAATGGATTCAATTGATCGTGTGATGAACGAAAGATTCTCACTTCGATTTGGTTATTTCATTCCAATGGCATTGACTAAATTTACTTTTATATGCGCCTTCATAATCTTTTTCATTGAGATATACCTGTCATTGGTCATATATAAAAGACCAGTAATGGATTTGCTCCCGATGTTTATGTATTTAATTGCAACTATACACAGAAGTTATCCGATGTTTGTGGTAAACATATTCTACATAATAGTGTTGAAAAAATTGAAAGCAATAAATAAACTAATAATGGATTTTAATACTTGCAATAAATCACCACAACTTATAGCAGATGATCTAAATTGTATGATGGAATTCCATCGTAAACTGTGTGAATCTATTAACTCTTTATTTAAATTGTATGGTATGACCATTGCAATCAATTTACTAATTACAACTCTCCCGGCAGCTGCGTTTATTGCAGGAATGACGATTTACAAAGTAACTGCAGTTTTCGAATTGGTTTTTTTTGTGGTATTAAATTTTGTGCTGGTAATTCCAATATGTTGTATGGCACATCTGATTATTGAAGAGGTAAAATTTTTCCAAATGGTTTTACAATTTAAATGTATTAATTAATTTTGATTGTAGTTTAAAAAAACCGGAAGGGTTCTTTGCGAAGTCGATATTTCATATACGAATCCACTAGTAAAGAGAACTGTAAGTTAATATTTCTAAATTGAATCTTTATAATTATTTTTTGCATTTAGAAAAAGCTGTTTCTTCTACAAATATTACACGATGAAATAAATAACACGGCCGGTGGTTTGTTCAAAATTGATGCCAAACTCATCCCGGTGGTAAATATTACAATAAGGAACTTATTGGGTACTAAAATACATTATTTTCTTAGTTATTTGCTGGTGTTGGATCGACTGCGTTGTTTATTATTCAAATGGTCAATATATTCTATAAATAAAATAAATACGGTATGAATATATTTCTTACCAAATATAAATTTATAAAATAAAAAAAAAATACTTTAATTGATTAGATTTTTTGCAACTTAAAAATAACTATTAAATTTTCTTCACTTTTTCTTTTTGAAACTCAAAATACTTATTCAATTTTAGAACAAGTTTACTGCACGTATGTTACTTGTACTGCACAATTAACTTATAGTAAGTATTAAGCATCAGCAAGGATTAAACTCTTTATAAGAAAAAAATACCTCGATCTATTTTTGCATTAATTAAAATTAAATAACCTGGAAGATCTGGAATATTGCTGAAACTTTGATAAACTATAAAAAATTATTTTGAAATTTGAATTATGTATTTAAAAAAGTGTATTGTTAAACATCAATAGAATTAATTAAACGTTTTAGTCTGAATATAAAGACAATTTTATTACTAATATAATTTGATTACATTAATAAATAGTAGGGAGCTTGAGTTCTCGAGAGCATCACGTATTTTGGTCACAGTCAAAACCACTTCGTAATAACGAATCTTATCACTAAAGCCAAAAGTGCATAAATAAAATAGCAAATATAAATTAAAAGTGTGCAGTGGTGTAATAAAGAAAAGTGTAACAGTGACAAAAACCAGCGATAACAACATTAAATTCCAAGCGGATAAAAATTGCCAGTCAGTGAAGAAGAGAGAACAGTAGAAGGAGACAGCTGCGAGTGGTACGGCACAAAGTCACGCCACGCGCAACGAGGAGAAGGAAACACAGAGGCATCCGCATTTAAATTTATATTTAAGTTAAATTAACAAAATTGAATTAAAATACAAAAAAACAACAACAAGGGAATGAATAAAAGAACAAGAGAAATAGAAAAAGAAGAAAGCCATAGTATATTTAACAGAAGTAAAAAACTATAAGATCACCAGATCAAAAGAAAAGAGGAGAAGAAGAATTGAGTAAGAAAGAAAAAATTAAGGAAGCAGAAGAGGTCCCTACAGTCACAAAAGAGATGGAGGAATTAAAGAAAATGGTCCAAACAATGATGAATAAGATGGATGAAAATATGAATGAATTTAAACAAAAGATAAGGTCAATAAAAGTAGAAATGGAAAAAAAAGAAAAAATCTGGAAGTCAAAAGTGAAAAGCCTAACAGATATAATAAAAAATATCAAACAAAAAATTAAAATATAAGAAAAAATAAAGAATAAAACAACATTACAATAAAAGGCTTGAATTTAACAGAGAACGCAGAAGGAGAGATTAAACAGTGGATGAATGAAAAGGTACACGTAAAAGTAGACATTAAGAAAATAACATGGCTAAACAAAAATACAGAGAACAAAATCATCAAATTAGAAATATCAAACTGGGAACAGAAAAAAAGGATCCTGATAGCCAAAAGTAAACTAACAAAATACAAATACATACATAGACAATGATCTCACATGGAAAGAAAGAAAAATACAGAGAGAAATTAGAAGCACTGCAAGAGAGGAGAAGGAAAAGGGAAAAAAGTTTAAAATTGGATACAGAAAATTAATCGTCAATGAAGGAATTTATGAATGGAATGAACTAGAAAAGAGAGTCACAAGAAGAGAAGACAAAGAAGAACAAGCGGCGTCAAAAAACCATTAATAAACGAAACAAACCGGAACAAATACTCGGATAACAAAAAAGCAATGAAATGAAAAATGAGTACAAAAAGAAAAAAAAAGAAAAAAAAATTAGACTGGGTACATGGAATATACGAAGCATAAAGGGCAAAGAGGAAGAGTTGGTAGAAGAAATGATAAAACATAAAATAGAAATTTTAGGAATTACAGAAACAAAAAAAAACAAAAAGGACTTAGAAAAATACACAAAGGATACTGGATGTTCTGGTCAGGAGTAGATGAAAAAGAAAGAGGAAAAGGGGGAGTTGGTGTAATAATAGCACGAAACAAAATAAAAGACATTACGAAAGAAAGATACATAAGCGAAAGAATCTTGTCAGTAGAAATAAAGCTATATGAAAAGGAAATATGAACTATAATAACAGCTTGAGGAGAAAACAAAAATGTTAAAAAGAAAGATAAAGATTTATTCTTTGAAAAGTTACAGAATAAAATAGATGAAGGACTGTAAAATGTAATAATTATGGGAGACTTAAACGGACGAGTAGGAAACCAAAACGCAGGAATAGAAGAATACATGGGAAAATGGGGAGAAGAAATCAGAAACAATAATGGGGAAAGAATTATAGAACTGAGCGTGGAAAACAACATTGTTATAGCAAACACAAAATTTGAACACAAGAGGATACATAAATTTACGTGAGAAGAACCGACTAGATACGAAAAATCAATAATAGACTACTTTATAGTAAGCAAACAAAAATGAAAAAATGCTTTAAATGTAAAAGTATAAAAAGAGGCAGAAATCGGAAGCAACCATTACTTTGTAAAAATGGACTTGAAAAAAATAAAGAAAAAAAAAAACAGATAAGAGAAGAAAGATGGTAAAAAAGAAAATAAAAAGCTACAAACTTAAAGAAAAAAAATACAGAGATTGATTCCAAGAGATAGTAAAAAATAAATGTAGTAAAATTAGAGAAACATAGGAAGTAGAAGAAATATGGGAAACATTTAAGAACACCATACTAGAAGCAGCAAAATAAAGCTGTGGAACAGCAAAAATAAAGAACAAACACAATAAAAAAACTGAATGGCAAACAAATGAAATAAAATTGAAAATTAAAAAGAAAAAAGAAAAATGAAAAAAATACATTAGTACAAAAAAGGAAGAAGACTATAAAGAATACAAAATTAAAAGAAAGGAAGTAAATAATGAGGTCCAAAAAGCTAAAAAGAATCATGGAATTAATTCAGTAAAAAGATGACGGGAAACTATAGAGACAACCAAAAACTATTCTATGGAACACTAAAACAGATGAAAAGAAATAAAGAATATAATACGATGATCATAAAAGACAAAATAGGAAATATAATTACAGAAGAGGATAAAATAATGGAAAGGTGGAGAGAATATTTCAAAGAACTGACAGAAGCAGAAAACCTTAGCCCGGAAGAATAGAACAATTAACAGAACTACTCAATGACATAGCTAAAAACACAGAAATACCAGCAAAATGGAACATGGGAATAATACTACCAATATACAAAAAAGGAGACAAAAGAAACTGCAATAACTATAGAGGAATCACGATTAGTAGTGTACCGGGAAAAATTCTAGCAAGAATTATAGAAAAAAGAATAAGAGAAGATACCATAAAAGACACACAATGCGGTTTCAGGAGAGAAAGAAGCACTCAAGATCTTATATTTATAATAAGACAACTAAGCGAGAAATTTTTAAATAAGAAAAGGGATATCCATATCTGCTTCATTGATCTAGAGAAGGCATTTGACCGGATAAGAAGAGAATATATATGGAAAATACTTCAAAAGTGAGGCATAGGCGGAAAAACTATAAAACTATTAAAAGCTTTATACTAAAAAAATAAGAACATTGTTAGAACCAACAATGAAGAATCTCAAGAGTTTGTAACCAAGATCGGGCTAAAACAAGGATGTGTACTGAGTTCAATACTATTTACCATAATGGCGAAAACGGAAAAAGATTTACAACACAACATCAACATAATAGACATGGAATTAACAAAAATAAACATGAAGACTAACATAGACAAATCTAAAACAATGATAATATAAAAAAAACAAAACTTGTGCCAAATATCCTATTTTTCTCGTGTACACAAAATCGTTATATTGCCTTTTTAGAGTTTTTAAAACCGTTATTAATAAAAGCGTCAATTGATTTTAATTCAGATGCAGATCATTTAGGCGTTAAAACTTTAATTTCGTTTAAACCTTTCACACAAACAGTGCAAAATTCTTTTTCATGTGTGTGTGTGCAATCTATAAAAACTCTTTTAACCATTCTCTTCGAAATTGTCTTCCTGGCCAATTTGTTTCACTACTACGGCTGTCCTCCAACTCCACCGATGATTGTACTGGTAGGGATGTGGGTAAAATAGTACCCTTTGGACATTTTAGATGTCGATAGAACCGGGTCCTTCTGGTTTTTATTTATTTTAGAAAACGAAAAACTGACCTTGCTGCGAGAGCATATACACACTGTGCAGACGCACGCACAGGCTGATCGGCTTTGTCCCTTTGCAAAAACCACATTTAAAATTATGCAACAAACTATTTATTTTGTTTTGACAGTTCAACTTTAACTGTATGTACGCACACTTAATGTGAATTTACTATTTCACTAGAGTAGCACAAACGTACATTAGATGGTTACATAATCCCAAACTTTTATAATGACCCTGTATACACATATTTATGAATGGATGGTGAGTCTATTTATGCAAATTAAAAATATTGAATCAAAATTTTTATGCATTTAAGCAAATATGTCAATGTGGGCCGCGCCCCGGCGGCAATCTAGACTGGAGCGGTATTCTGATGTCTGGCACTCATATCCACGTGGATATACGTCACACCGGTTGAGTAGGTATTGATAGCGGTATTCAGGGCGTTGTACAGCAAGGTCAATTGACGTCATAAATTGTTCAAGGCAAGACATATCTAGGAATGAGTCTTGCTTCTATGAATCTATATTATATATGTGTTTTATGTAAAAAAAACCTAATATTTAATAATAGACTTTAACTATGTATCTTAATTGAAACTGAAATAGTTATAAATGTGATTGATATGTATATTAAATTTAATTTTTTACCAGCAATCTAATTAAATTAACTTGGCCAAACCTATAATCGTCTTCTCTAGAAAGAATTATCCCTTAATCCGAAAAAATAATAAAAAAGTAGTTTATAATAAAATAAACATAACCGCAATAATAAAATAAATGATTTTTTAACTAATTGTATCAATTATGTATTGTATAAGACCCAGGCTGAAAGACTACGGTCGATGGCCATTTCACAAAAGATTTCTTTTCTTCTTTGTAATTGTATTGTAAAAATTGCAACATCGAAAAGAATCCGTATTCAGTAACGCCGCAGCGAAATATTTTAATGATTAATTTGTCTTTACGTTATATCCTTAACTTAACCATCAAGACATACCTGATTCTTATGCCATAAATATATATTTAACCTATAAGTTGTTGTTTAAGATTGCAATAAAAAAGAATTGTTTTGTTAAATATGCATTTATTGGAAGCTATAGAGAAGTAAGTATATATGCAAATATCACTTAAATTTTTGTGATTTTGATATCATAAATAAATTTTAATAAATTATTTGTAGTCAAAACTTAAAATATCGAACTTTAAGGGATGAAAGCAATCCATTTACAATGCCAGATGAAGTGTTCTTAAAAAATTTTAGGCTTCCATAACATATAATTTTTGATATTATTCAAGAAATGGAACCATTTAATATCGAGGAAAAAAGAAGCACAAAGATTCCTTTTTATTTGGAGGTAAATTAATTAAATCATTTTTTTGTAGGTTAAATAAAACTATCTATATATTTTTTTGTGAATTTTGATATTTTTATATGTTCTTGTTAGTATGGACATGGCTCTTACCAAACGGGAGTCTCACAAAATTTTAATTTTGCAATTAGTCAGCCATCAGTAAGCAGATCTATTCGAAAAATAAGTAACATTTTTGCAACCAATATGCTACCACTCTACGTAAAGTTTCCTACTAGCGTAGACGATCTACGTAGAGTAAAGGAAAGGTAAGACTTTTACTTATATAATTATAAATTTTATCAACTAGTTTTGATTATTAAATTTAACCTTTTTCAAAAACTACATTTTCCCAATACAATTGGAGCAATAGATTGCACGCATGTTGCCATAGATTCTCCTCCGGTGGACCACCCAGTAAATCAGGCAATTGCATATTTAAACCGCAAAGGGTATCATAGCATTAATGTGCAAGGAGTTAGTAATTGTTAATTTATATTTAAAATAAATATTTACATAATTATAATTTACAGATATGTGATTCTAATTTAGAGTTTTTAAATACTAATGCACGATACCCTGATGTTGCAATTTTGAAATCGTGCAATGTGCAAGATTATTTAAAAACTAAATACAATAATGGAGAGAGAAACTCATGGCTGCTTGGCGATTCTGGCTATCCTACTCAGCCTTGGTTAATGACACCTATATCTGATGCGGAACCACAAACACCAGAAGGAAATTACACCCGCAGACATTGTTCTGTTCGCAATCTTATTGAACGATGCATCGGTGTTCTAAAAAATAGGTTTAGGTGCACCTAAAAACAGCGGACATTGCAATATATCCATGCGAATGCAGAAAAAATTATTTATGCATGTGTTGTACTGCACAACATATGCAGAAGACAAAACTTACTCGATTTAGACAAGATTGACAATATTGAGGAAGATCGTAATTTGTAACTTACCTGCATATAAAAAATATATTAATTTTCTTATTCCAGGTGACCAAAATGTTCTAAACAAGGGCAGGTTGGTGAGAAAAAGATTGATTAATATAAAAAATGTATTTATTAGTGTAAATAATAATATTAAATAAAACTGTATTCTAAAATCACAAATATTTCTAAAAAATATCACAATAAAAATATAAGGTGGAGTGGGGTAAGTGCGTCATCGGGGTAAGTGCGTCTTTGCACTCTAACTCGAGCACATTTGTAAAATATAAAGGTATTGCGACGCACACTCTTGTATTACAATGTCTGTTGTACGATTTATGTGCGAGAGCGCAAGCGCTGCTAAGTAAACACGCCGCTATTTATGATCATAAATTGTACTGCCATTGAGGTCGCTAGTAAAGTTAAGAACGTGTAGTATAATACGTCTGTTTTGTGTGTTACGAATATATATTGAATACCGGAATTTGCTGGTAAGTAAGTTTAAGTATTATATTTTTATGTTTTACCTATTATTTTGTTTTTATTTGCTTATTTAATAGTTTGCTAGCCAATGACGCACTTACCCCGAGTAAGGTTGGGTATGGGACAAGTGCGTCAAAACTCCTGGGGCAAGTGCGGCATTACAATGTATAGGAATTTCATACTTAGATGCATTTTTTTTCCAATTCTGCCTGTTTTTATATACTGTGAATTGATTTTTATTATTTTAGGTATTATTATTATTATTATACTAAGCATGGTACGAAATTACATCATGAAGACCCAGAGAGGTTTTACTTATTCCAAGGAAGACTTTGAGAATGCGGTCCAAGCTGTGAAAGATGGTACCATGACGGCTATGGGGGCTAGTAATTTTTTTTAAATTCCACGGAATACCATTCGCGACCATGTTTCAGGAAGGCGGGGAGAAAAATCCTTGAACCAAGGCCGTAACACGGTTATCCCTATTGATGAAGAACAGAAATTAGCTGATGGATTACGAATCATGGAGAGAACTGGTTTTGGATTATCCAGAAAAGAGGTACTGTTGCTCGTTGGTGAATACATTACCAAAAATAATACTAAAAGACGGAATACCCGGCGAAGATTGGTTTCTCAATTTAAAAAAAGAAATAGACTCTCTATGAAAAAACCACAGAGCGTAGAGTACGCTTGGAAACAGGCACTAGACCCATTCACTATCAATGCCTACTTTGAACTGTTGCAATCGACCATTGAAAGTTTAAAGCTAGAAAATAAACCATATCAAATATATAATCTCGATGAGACTTCGTTTTGTACAAATCCATCAAAGACCATAGTTGTTGGGCAAGTGAACACTTCCTCAACGAGAACAACAGGTTCTTGCGGCAGAGAAAATATTTCTGCGTTGTTTGGTGGCAGTCACTGGCACTGCCACCAAACATGAAGCTTCCACCACTTGTAATCTTTAAAGAAAAGAATTTGTGGGATCAGTAGACAGCTTCAGAGGAAGTCACATTTCCAAATATAACATATGCTGCGACGGACAATGGTTGGATGGAGGCGGAAGTTTTTGAAAATTATTTTAAACAAAGTTTTTTGAAAACTATTGGGCCTGTTCGACCAGTACTTTTTATTTATGATAGACATACTACGCATATTAGCCTAAATTTAGACCTTAAAGCGGCTGGCGAAAATATCACAATTTTAAAACTTCCACCTCACTCCAGCCATCTTCTACAACCGCTAGATTTAAGCGTTTTCAAGCCCCTTAAAACAGCATGGGACGCAGCATTAGTAAAGTGGCAACGCCATCATGCGGGTCAAAAATTACCAAAAAGACAATTTTCCAATATAGTGTCGGAAATTTGGAAAATTTTGATCCGAATGTAATAATAAACGGATTTAAAAAAGCTGGTATTCCTTTTTTTTAATTCTACTATCATTCTCCCTGAAAAATATGACCCTTTAGCCTTGAAAAGATATAAAGAACATCTGGCTAACTAAAATAAAGAAAATATATTTGAACCACCAGGTGAAGTAGATAATAGGCAACCGTTGGACAGCCATGAAATAGATAATAGCCAATTGATGGAAAATAATGGCATAGATTATGTTCAACCAAGTTGCAGCAAAGCTACAAGTAAAGTTTCTTTGGAAGAGTTGTTAATGAATGTTATTAAACAAGGAAAGAGTGAGAATAATGCAAAAGGTAAAAAAAGAAGAGTTGCGGAAGGTGGGGAAATTATTAGAAATGAAGACGCTATTGACAGGTTGAGCAAAAAACGTGAAGAAGAACCAAGCAATAAAGAAACTAAAAGAAGAGAAAAAAGGTGAAAGAATTAGGAATCAAGCAGAAATAAAAGCTGCAAAACAGAAAATCCAAGACAAAAAAACAAAATCAAAGAAAGTAAAACCTCAATGTAAAGGGAATAGAAAGAGACAACCAGATTATTCTTCAGACGAATCTGAAAATTGTTTCTATTACTCTTCTGAAGAGGAGAATATGGTTGAAGAAACCCATTATTTTTCTGGAGAGGAGAATATGGTTGAAGAAATCCATTATTTTTTTGAAGAGGAGAGTTTGGTTAAAGCAGCACCTCAAGCTAACCACAGAAAAGTTGGAAGCTGGGTCATTGTCAGATTTAATACAAAATAGGATCATATTTTTATGCTGGACGTATCGAAGGCGTGGATGAATCGGGAACAATTGTCAAATTTCTTCGAAAAGATTTAGAAATTGACAACCATACACAATTTAAGTTTCAGAAGATATCATTTTAGATTTACCTAAACCTTCTTTTACCAGAAGAGGACTACCGTCATTTAAAATTATTTTTGAAACTTTAAACATTTGCTAAGACAATTTAAAAATTAAATACTTACTAATTTTTTTTTTTTGAAACCTTTAATATATACAAGTTACAACTTTTATTTTTAAGTTTTTATCTGTATAAACATGATTTTTTATTTTTGTCTTTTTTGCCTTTTCCTAGACCATATTAATGGCACTCAGCTAATTTATGAACGAATCGAGATATTTTAGTGAAACAAAAACTACATCCTAGCTAATAGTTTATTCTAAACGCACATGCCCCTATAATTTATTTATAGTACATATATGGAGGTATAATATTGAAAGTCGCACTTGCCCTGAAAATTAGAACAAGTGCGGCATTTTGCTGTAAACAAATAAAATGAAGTTAAAATAAAATCCTTTAGATGAATAATTTGAACGAAAGTTGAACTTTTAAAATAACTGCCGCACTTACCCCACTCCACCTTATATATATATTTAAAAAAAAATCATATATGCTTATTTATTACTCATAGCATCATCTATTATAATGATCGCTGCTGACAAACTGTCAAAACCAGCTGCCAGTTTTGTCATCGCTGCAGCAAGTTTGTCGTTGCTAGCAACAAAACTTTCCGAAGCAGCCATCAATATTCCAGCTTTTTTTAACTTCTTCTTTGGATTTTTTTTTGTTGGCCGCTGTTCCTCAACATCACCAAATTGTACATCTTCAGTAACCGTTTCTAGAGACTGAAGATCTTCTCTTTCTGTAGAAACGGTTACTGTATTCACTTCGACCACTTCACAAGGGATTTTGGAGACGATTGTTAGGATTAGTTTTTCGAGTAGATGGGCACATCCTGCAACAGTAATCCAACCTACTCTTTATAACTGTTAATTGTTTATTAACATATTTGCCACCTCTTGTCTGCGTTAAATTTCCTTTGTTGCCTTCTTCTTTGTAGACGTTTTCGATTATGTAAAAAACTAAAAGAAATATATTTTTATAAATTAATATTATTATTTAATTTGAATTTACTATATTTAATTTTTTGTATTTTATTGGATATTTAAATTTTATATTTTTAAATTTATAAGTAAAATCTCAATAAACATATTTAAATTTAAGTAATTATAAAAATAATAATTTAACACTTGCAGTTTTCCACTGCTTGGTATCTTTACTCGCCTCTTTTGATATGTTATTTAATTGGAGGATCCAACTGCATTCATAAATTATCCACTTCTTGGATGCGATTTGCCCGCTATCATTTTAGGGTTACTTTTTATATAAAGTCTAGCATCACCTCCATTTGTTCCTGTGTTGTCCTTTTCCCCCATTTTTGTACTTGTGACTGTTCCATATTTGTTTATTTATTGGTGACAAATTTTAATGTATTTGTGTTTACCGTATCGATGTTGGCGAGTTTACTTTGTTGACATCGAAGCACATTTTACGTTTGACAGACCACATCCACATCAAATTTTATAATGAGCATGCGCTAAGGTAAATGTAAAGACTCGTTAACTTTTTAAATAGAAATACTTATGGTAAATTTTAATGATTTTGACCTTAGTGAATACGAATTGTGGACATTGTCGTTAGCAAAATCGTTACGAGTTTCAGCGTAACGATGTTGTTACTCAACAATATCTTTAGCTAAAAAAGTTACAGAATATGCCTGATAGATATAGCGTCTTTACGACATGGGCTTAAATGATCTCGGCTGGTTATTTCATTACAAACCAATTATGTTTGAATTATATACCTGGAACCCGAAGTAGTAAGTATTCAAGAGTGACAATTTTTTATTATTTTTATAATATTTTCACTCTTAAACAAAAAGGTGTTATAATCTATTTAAGATATGTAATACTAACATAATTGCTTCCCTGACAAACAACATTAAATATTAAATATTCACATTTTTGTTATCTTAGTTACCCATTCCAAATAACCACGCTTGCTTATCAAATAAATACAAAAATAATGTATAAATAAAAACACGCTATACTAGTCCTTCCGAAGATAAAAAACTAAAAAGGAAACAAAAAACCATTAACCAATAACTTAAACACAATGGTTAAATAAAACAGCCTTTTTAGTTTTGTTAAAATTTTTAATGGACTTTAATATAGATTTAAATGTTGAAATTGATGACAACTCTAAATAAGCTGGTTTCAATCGATCAATTGAAACCGAGTCTTGTTTGTCATTAAGTTGAACTATAAAAAAACATTGATGATCTAGAAATAACTAAAAAAGGTCCGGAAAAAATTGGTTCCAAAAACTTTTTAACATTTCGAATAAAAACATGTGAACAATTTGTTAAATCAGGATTTACTAAAGAATTTTGTTTAGTAAATCTTGTCTGACAAGGTAGCAGTACATTCATAGTTTGTTTTAGTTTTGTCAAAAATAATTGTAAATTTGGATCTGTTGGTGTAACATGATCATTAAACTTAACATAGATAATGACCAGGCAAGTTTAAAAAAGTTCCATAAACAAATTCTGATGGTGTGGCGTTTAAAGAATCTAAATTGATCTAAGATTTAAGAAAATTAAAGGTAAATAATCAACCCAATTAGGTGATAATTTTGACATTTTAATAGATAATTTAATTTGCTTATTCAACCTTTCAGTTAATCCGTTACATTGTGGATGATATGAAGTAGTAGATTTGTGATCAAAACCTATAAGTTTTCTAAATTTGTTCTAAAAGTTTAAATGAAATTGTTTTTCACGATCTGTTATTACAGTTTTTGGTACTCCAAAACGGGAAACCCAAGTATTCAAAAATGCTTTAGCAGCACTGACAACAGTAATATCAGATAATGGAATGGCTTTAGGCCATCTGGTAAAGCAATCAATACAAACCATGAAGTAACGATATCCGTTTACAATTAGGTAAAGCCTGGGAAATCGATATAAACAATTTCGAAACGAAACTTAGGTAAATCAAAATTTTGGATTGGACTTTTAGTATGTCTATACGTCTTGACTTTTTGGCAATCAATACAAGATTTCACGACATTTGCGATGTCAATTTTTATATTTGGTCAAACATTGTTCATAGAAGTTTTTGTGTTGTTTTAATTCCTGGATGTGATAGAGAATAGAATTTGTTAATTATTGTGTTGCGTAAGGATTTTGGAATAAAAGAACGTACCATGTTAAGTTTTTGAAAAATATGATATTGGTTGTTGAATACCATCAGTAGATGTTTGTGTTAGAACTGCTCCTGCTTCAAAATCTAAAGCATCGACCATGATACTAATCTCAGATTTATCGTCAGGAAAAATTAAAATTGAACGCTTGCCTAAAACTTGTTTAATCTTAACAAACGCGTCAGTGGTTGATAGAGTCCAAGATAAATTTTTGGAGTCTTGGTTGTTTGTTGTAAAATCATTAAGTAGTGTAAGAATATTAGCACCTGATTTTAAAAAACAATGGTAAAAATTGACCATTCGAAACCGTAACAAAAAACGATCTGTTGTTGGTTTAAGGATAATTTAAACTTGCCTTAATTTTATCTTGTGCCGGAATAATACCTGATGATGAAATTGTATGGCCTGAAAAAAGAATCTTTTCAACACCAAATTTGCATTTATCAGGATTAATTTTAATACGATTGTTATTTAATTGTTCAAAAATTTATTTTAAATGTGTGAGGTATTCTCCCTCACTTTTGCTAAAGATTAAAATATCATCTATGTACACAAAACAGAAATTTAGACCTCTAAATGTGTTATCAATAAATTTTTGAAATGTTTGAGCAGCATTACTCAAACAAAAACCCATTCTTAGATATTCAAATAAGCCAAAAGGTGTCGTAAATGCTGTTTTTGAAATATCTTTCGGATCTATTGGGATTTGAAGATAAGCTGTAATAAGATCAATTTTAGAACAAAATTTGGATTGGATAGCGATTGAGTTTAGTAATTTTATTTAAAGCTCGATAATCTCCACAAAGACGCTAAGAACCATCTGATTTCGGCACCATGTAAAGGTGAAGACCAATTACTGTTAGATGGTTTGACAAAACCAAGGTCTAATAATTTTTGAAATTCTAATTATGTTATTTCAATTTTTTCTTGTAAAAGGCGTCTGGGTTTAAAAAATATAAGTGATCCTTCAGTTGTGATGCAGTGACTTATAATTTTAATTTTTAATTGCAATGGTAAAGTTAAATTTGGAAAAAGTTTTAATTGTTTGTTATAAGAATCTAAATTCCTATTAAGTAAAATTGGAGAAATTTTAGAAACATTTGATGATACACCACTGCAAGAGCTGAAAGATCTAGAATCTATTAACTTGTTATTATTTAGGGGCAGTTCCATTTCAAACGGACCAGAGCAGGGGGGGGGGTCGAGAAACTTGCTTTAGTATTTTTTTTCTGTTTCTATAACTTATTAGTAGTCTTTTGATCGGTTTACGAGAGCATGAAACCCTTTAAAAAAAATTATACGATTTTTTAAAGTTTTTTTGTATTTTTTCAACTTTGTCTGCAAAAAATCGTATTTAATGTTTAAAAAACGCAATTTCAAAGCAACTAAAAAACTTTACTAATGAAATCAATCAGAAATTTTCTGTAGAATCCAAATCTGGCCATTTCAAGTCTATACCCTGTCTATAAGCCGTAAAAGCCATAAAACCAATTTTTTGTTCACAGTGAGCTGGGCAAAAAGGGGCATTTAAAAAAAAAATTAAACGACGAATTTGACGTATTTTAATGTAAATTAATTAAAAATTATAAATTTGTTCTGTGTATTTGGGTGTCAGGGGTCTAAAAATTAAAAAAATTGCAAAAATGTGGTAAAAATGCCTATTTTTAACATTAATTCTTACAAATACTTGATTAGTCGGATAATAGAAATTTATGTATATGTTTACAACCATGATGTATCACGTAGGAAAAAATAATTCTTATTTTAAATCTGGTACTTCTTCTAATTGTTCTACATGTTCCAATTTTTTTAATAAATTTTGATATTTATTGAAATTATTAATGATTCTCATAAATTGAGTTTTTTGTATTTTTAACTCTCCATTTTTTTTTCTATCAATTTTTAGAACGCATAAAATATTTTCAAATGGTACCCTCTGAATTATTTTTACGCTTGGCTCATTTGAGCTTCTAGACTTTCTTCTAAAATCGACTTGATAAAAACAATTTGCCAGTTATCATTAATAAAAATTGCTACAAACGTTTCCGCCTCGTATGAACAGATTTTTCTGCCTTCTCTCAAGTTGAAAACTAAAGATATATTAGCGTCAGTGCTTGATCTTTAACATTT
This sequence comes from Tachinus rufipes, assembly GCA_963932245.1. Lineage (NCBI taxonomy): Eukaryota > Metazoa > Arthropoda > Insecta > Coleoptera > Staphylinidae > Tachinus > Tachinus rufipes. The sequence continues at coordinate 82,644,165 of OZ010741.1, read as the reverse complement.
AATTGTGTATCAAACATGAGGTAAGTATTGGTGGAAACTCCTTGTTCCTGGAATGGTATTAGTCGGACTTTATAGGTTTTTCTAACCACATAAATTTCTTGTTTAGGCACACATATGCAAAAAACGGACGGTACGCACGCTGACAAAATTTCAAAAGTTCATCTAATGAATTTATTTGATTATTTAAAGGTCTTTACAAACTGGTTCATGCTGCGGGACGTTTTATTAACCCTCCGATGCCATCACAAGGAGATTGCCCATGTGAAGTAGCTAAAAAATTCCATGTTGCATTAATCTTGTATATTTTCTCAATTTCACATAAGTATTTCAATATTTCTGCGTTTTTGAATTGACCGCCGCAGCCATCCGTAAAAAACTTGCAATGGTTTACATTTAGAAAGTTTTCACGAATGTAGTTTAGTATTTTGCTAGTGAAAACTTTTACCATTGGCACATCGTGCTTCAAATCCTTAGAAAATATACATAAATTATAGTTTTTCACCTTTTCAGCGTCATTTATGTAAATAACTACAGGGTGCAACGTGACAGCTGTTTGGTTCCAATAACGCTGCTGGATATCGTCTTGGACAACGTATTTGTAATTCTCTGCAAAATCCATTAAGATTAAAACTTGATTTTTTTTTAACTTTCTTTGGCATGTTTGAGATAATTAGATTGTTGCTGAGCTACGTACATGTGAGTTAAAAATGAAATAGCTTTATTAGTCTAGTATGTGATTTAAGATTTTTGTAATTGTAATAGTGTATTGGGTAATGTAGTAATTGTGTAATGGTGTAAAGGTAAAAAGAAAAAATTAAAGTAAAAATTAAAGTAAAAATTAAAGTAAAAATTAAAGTAAAAATTAAAGTAAAAATTAAAGAAAAAATTAAAGTAAAAATTAAAGTAAAAATTAAAGTAAAAATTAAAGTAAAAATTAAAGTAAAAATTAAAGTAAAAATTAAAGTAAAAATTAAAGTAAAAATTAAAGTAAAAATTAAAGTAAAAATTAAAGTAAAAATTAAAGTGAAAGTAGCAATACTTTTTACATGATGTAACTCTGATGTTTGTTTGATGAATGGTATCGGAAATGGTAAAAAAGTGCGATTTAGAGTTTTGTAATTGTGTAAAGTGTAAAGTGTAATTGTGTAATAGTGTAAGGGTAAAAAAAAATTAAAGTAAAAGTGGCAATTCATTTTACATGATGTAATCTCGATGATTGTGTGATTAAGGTTATCGGAAATGTTGAAAATGTATGCGATTTAAGGTTATGTAATTGTAATTGTGTAAGGTGTAATTGCGTAATTGTGTAAAGGTAAAAAAAATTTAATGTAAGAAAGTTAATACATTTGACATGATCTAACCCCGATGCTTGTGTGGTACAGGGTATCGGAAATTGTAAAAATGTATGTGATTTAAGGTTTTGTAATTGTAATTGTGTATTGGGTAATGTAGTAATTGTGTAATAGTGTAAAGGTAAAAAGAAAAAAATTAAAGTGTAAGTGGCAATACTTGTTATCATGTAATCCTTATGCTTGTATGATAAAGGGTAACAAAAATTGTAAAAAATTATGTTATTTAAGGTTTTGTAATTGTGTATTGGGTAATTGGGTGATTGTGTAATGGTGTAAAGGTAAAAAGAAAAAAATAAAGTAAAATTGCTTGTGTTATAAGGGTATGTAAAACTGTAAAAAATGATGTATATATTTTAAAATTGTTGGGACAGTGTAGGGTCTTGTATCAAAACCAAAAATATTGATGTATACATATAGATTTTAAGTTGGTACATAAAAAAATTTCCATCAAAGAAACCCTTGTTTTGTTGGATGCGCAATAGTTGAGACAGTTTTTGGGATTTCAGTCAAATGTGTTCCAATACAGGAATTGTAATGACAAAAAAAGGATTTTTTTATATCCATACTATTATCCAGTATAGGAATAAATATCGGGTCAGATAACCCTTGTTTTATTTGATGTATAATAGTTGAGACAGTTTTTAGGATTTCTGACAAGTGTTTTCCAATACAGGGTCGAGTAACAAAAGTTTGTTGTAACATGGTTACATCATGTAAAAAGTATTGCCACTTTTATTTTTTTTTAACTTTTACACAATTACACATTTACCCAATTATCCATTACACTGTTACATTTAAAAAATTCAAATCACATACATTTATATATTGCATCAGAAAAACTCTTGTTTTGTTTTATAACACCTGAAAGTTTGTCCGGGAGTGTTTTTCCAAATATTCTATAATACCGGAAAGATTGTCGGGGAGTGTTTTTTCATTTATTTTATAATGGCGTAAAGTTTGTCAAAAAGTGTTTTTCCAATTATTTTATAATACCAAAAAGTTTGTCGGGGAATATTTTTCCAAATATTTTATAATACCGGAAAGTTTGGTGGGGAGTGTTTTCCAATTATTTTATAATACCGGAATGTTTGTCGGGGAGTATTTTCCAATTATTTTATAATACCGGAAAGTTTGTTGGGGAATATTTTTATTGGAGAGTGTATACCAGTGTCCCTGCGGGGCTAGTTTGTTGGAGAGGGTGGAGTGATGCGTCCGACGGGGGTCCTCGCGGTGCTCCGCTTCGCTTCGCACCGCGAGGCCCCACAGCCCCCCCGGGCCTCGCGATGCTCGCTCAGCTACGCACACGCGAGGACCCCCGCCGGACGCATCACTCCACCCTCTCGGTTGGATAGTATATACCAGTGTCCCTGCGGGGCTAGATTGTTGGGGGGGGTGTTGCATGTGGATAGTGTTTTTCGACTGTCCCTGCGGGGCTAGTTTGTTGTCGAAAATTTTCATCGGCAATTTAGGGGTGTATTTTTGACCCTTGCTGATTTTAAAGAGAATCACATTTTTAACTGAATTTAGTACCAGAAACACGAATCTGGCATTTAAAAATCTGTAAAAAAATGTCTTCTTGTTTAAAAAAAAAAAATCATCATTTTAGGGGATGTTTTTAAATTAAGGGTCAGAAGCCTTAAAATAATAAAAAAATTGTCTTATAAAGCATTTTTACAAGTTATAGTGATCAATTTAGTTCATTTTTGTCAAATTTAAAAATAATTTTTTGTCAGTATTTTTTTGGCTATATTTAGTCGTAAAAATTGTTGAAAAAACTAAAATATTTTTTTAACGGGTCAAAATAACCCACAAGACCAACTTATTATACATCGTTGGAAAGCTCTTGACATACCCTATCTAACAAAAAAATAAAAATTTAGAAAAGTTAAACCGCTTAGAAATGATAGCCCATAATGTCGATTTTCGTATTTTCCCAAAAAATAGGGGTTAACATTTTTTGAAAAATAATTTATATTTTTATTAAATTATATTGCATCATTTCAAAGATAATAAAATAAAACATGTTTCAAGTCTATACTACCAACCGTTCTCAAATTATAAATTTTTTAGTGCAAAAAGTTGAAAATCTGTCGAAAAAATTTATCGGCAATTTAGGGGTGCATTTTTTACCCTCGCCGATTTTGATGAAAATCATATTTCTGACTAATTTGAGTATGAGAAATACGAATCTGGCATTTAAAAATCTGTCAAAAATTTTTATCATGGTTTTTTTTTTACAAAAAATTGATCAACTTTGAAAACTCATAAAAAGGGTTGGGAGCAAAAATTTAAAATTTCAATACATCAAATTATGAAAGCACTCCCGCTCTATCGAATGAGACTATGCGCAGATCTCTATCACAAAAACTGTAGGAGGAGTAGGCTTTTGCGCAACACTACTTTTTGCCAAAAATCGCTATTTTGTCGACCTTTCACGAACCGCCACTGGTTTAATTGTCTAAATATTTAAAAATCATAAGAATAAAAATTTGTAGACAAAAGACGTATCTTTCATTTGAGACTAACCCCAATTTTTTCTGTGTCCGGGTTAACCAATGGCTGACTTTCAAAAACAGCTTAAAATTGCTGTTTTTGGGACGCCACTGTCAAAAAACAAAGTCCAAAATGAAAAATGTGTCAGGACAGCCCAAATTCAAATTGAAATTCCTGTCGATTTTAAAGAATACATTTTTTGCGTCAGACGTCTCCTTCGAGTACTTATGGCCGGTGGACTTTGAGGTTTTTGAAAAAACACATTTTTCGACTTTAAACTGAAAAAATTCTGTGACGCCACTGGACAAAAAAATTGGAAGTTAGATAAAAGAAAGAGGTTATCAAAAGAATTTTTTTGGTTTATATCCCACCCTCCTACGATCAAATTTACTCGAGTTATTACAAATCTACGTTTTTTGGGAAAAAAATTCTCACGCCGCTACTGATTTTTTGAAAAATCCGCGGTTAGTCTCAAAATGCAGTTTAATAGTAGTTAAATCCGAAAATCCATATGCCCCATCTCGGCCGTTTTTAGAAAAGGGTTGAAAATGGCCTCAAACATGGGTAATTTTGGAGGTACCTTGGGGTGAGTTTTTGAAAAAGTTTAAGGGTAGATTTTGAAAAAAGGATTACATAGTGGGATGAAAGGGCAGCCAAGGAATCCAAAAAAAAATATTAAAAAATTATTTATTCACAACATCTGGTAGCAATAAATTAAAAAGTGCGTTTTTGGTAAAAAACAGCCCTTGCAAAAATCGCGGGGGTTGTATTTTTGAAGGGGTGGTTTTAAAAAAATTATCCTGAGCGTAAAAAGTTGGGAGAAAACTAAAAAAAAATTCAAAACAAAATTATTCCCGTAAATAACGAAATGAAAATTATTTGAAATTTGGGTAAAAAGAAATAAAATTTACTATGTCCGCTCCTGCTTTTAGGGGCGGGGTTGAAACTTGATTTTGAGGGTGGATTCTGAAAATTCAACATTTTCTACAGACCTTTGGGCAAAATTTTCAGAGCGATATTTCCACGATTAAGAAAGTTACGGCCGTTTGAAAATGAAAAAAATTGATGAAAAACAAAATTTCATGTTTAAGGGGGCCCCATTTGTAAAGGGGGCCGAATCGGACCGCGAAAAAAAAATTCCATGTAGAAAATCTATCTATGGAGCTCCGGTAAAAATTTCAGCTCGATCGGTTAGAGTTGGACAAAGATGGAGCAAGTAATTGACAGTTGAGTCGTTTTTTTGGTAAAAGAGGTGGAGACCCTTAATTTAGGGGTAAAGTTTGGTAGACGCTCGGCCTAAAGGCCTCGCCTGATCCCGATTTGGGGCTGCCGCCCCAAATCGGGACGATTTTTGTCGACAAAAATCGGCGAAACTCAAATAGTAATAACGGGTCCGTAACTAGTATGTGATTTAAGATTTTTGTAATTGTAATAGTGTATTGGGTAATGTAGTAATTGTGTAATGGTGTAAAGGTAAAAAGAAAAAATTAAAGTAAAAATTAAAGTAAAAATTAAAGTAAAAATTAAAGTAAAAATTAAAGTAAAAATTAAAATAAAAGTGGCAATACTTTTTACATGATGTAATCTCGATGGTTGTGTGATTAAGGTTATCGGAAATGTTAAAAATGTATGCGATTTAAGGTTATGCAATTGTAATTGTGTAAGGTGTAATTGCGTAATTGTGTAAAGGTAAAAAAAAAACTGGGTATAACTTTTAAAAAAAATTACTTGATTAGCTATCAATTACGTGGGAGTACAATAATAAGGAACATGATATTTCAGTTGCCAGGCACAATTTGTTTTTTCTCGCTGGTATTTATTATAGTTGTTATATTTTATCTCGCTTTATTTAGATATACATAATTCCTAATTCTCTCGCTCGCACTTGTTGTATTTGTTATATTTTGTCCTGCTTTATTTAAAAGTAAAAAACAAAACATAATGAAACAGTTTTTTTTTAATAATGCTCACAATAACATCTGTTTTCTCACTCGCACTTATTATATTTGTTATTTTTGTCTTTCTTTATTTGAAAACTAAAAAAAATCATTAAAACTTTGATATTTGTTTATAAACAATTCAGAAGGGTAGCGCCTTTGTTTACTTTACATTAAACAAGTAAAATGGCAGCAAACGATAATGCTGGTAAGTTTGGTTAAAATTATTTATTTTCATATTAATTAAAATTTTATTATTATTTTAGAGAAATTAAGTCAATTATCCCTCGATTCGACACCAACAATCGACGGTAAGTATTAAGATACAATTTTTTATGTATTATTCTCAACTGATATAAAATTTAAAACTTTATTTTTACAGTGGAGACTGTTCAAAGTTTAATTATAGAAATAAATAAATTAAAAAAACAATTAGAAGAGGCGAAAGCCTCTTCTAATTTAAGAAATATGGTGGAGGAGGAGGAGGAGGAGCAGCCTATGGATTCGGCGTCAATCATAGAAACTGTGAGTATATTTATAATTTTATGTCATTTTTTTATTAATGTGTGATTGTTGTTTTAGGACAGCGGAACAAGCAGCGGCAGCGCAGGAAATAGAGGAGGACGGCGTGGAGGGCACAGAGGCGGCAGTGGTGGCAGAGGAAATAGAGGTGGATGGCGTGGAGGGCATAGAGGCGGCAGCGGTGGCAGAGGAGGACAGGGCGATGGCCAAAGAAGCCGCGGAGGTAGACGCCGCCGTCGTCAAAATGTAAGTATTTTATTTATAAATTTAATAAAATTGTTTTTTAAAATTATTTTTTATTGCAGGCCGACGTAATTAACAATTACTATGGAAAAATATACAAAAAGTATAACTAAAATTTCGTTTAAATTTTTTGTTTGTTGTAACTATTTCAATATGATATTTGTTTTTAATGTTATTGTTATTTATTTTTCATAAAATATTAATAAAAAAAAAAATCATTCTACTTGTTTTTCTAATTAATAGCCTGCAGTGGAAAAAAATGCTACAAAATGAAGTAAGTCATTGTTTGAAGCGAAAATACAATGAATATGTATGTTATTGCTTAAAGGAAAATATAAATAATTGTATAAAGTTTTCAGATAGTTTTAAATGAATGATTGCGAATTGTGCTACAAAATAAAGTTAATAATTATTTTATATAAAATACAATTAATTATTAATTATTATTATTAATTATATGAGTATTTTTGTTTGGACCTACGGGGCTAATTTGTTGGGAATGAAGCCGCACATGAATAGGACCTAATCTATTTTATCTGAAAGTGTTTTCCAATTATTTAATAATGTTTCCAATTGTTTTATAATGCCGTAAAGTATGTTGGAGACTGTTTTCTATTTATATTATAACACTGGAAAGTTTGTCGGGGAGTGTATTTCCAATTATTTTATAATACCGAAAAGTTTGTCGGGGAGTGTATTTTCAATTATTTTATAATACCGGTGAGTTTGTCGGGGAGTGTATTTCCAATTATTTTATAATACCGAAAAGTTTGTAGGGGAGTGTTTTCCAATTATTTTATAATACCGAAAAGTTTGTCGGGAAGTGTATTTCCAATTATTTTATAATGCCGGAAAGTTTGACTGTCCCTGCGGGGCTAGTTAGTTGGAGAGTGTATACCAGTGTCCCTGCGGGGCTAGTTAGTTGGAGAGGGTGGAGTGATGCGTCCGACGGGGGTCCTCGCGGTGCTCCGCTTCGCTTCGCACCGCGAGGCCCCACAGCCCCCCCGGGCCTCGCGATGCTCGCTCAGCTACGCACACGCGAGGACCCCCGCCGGACGCATCACTCCACCCTCTCGGTTGGATAGTATATACCAGTGTCCCTGCGGGGCTAGTTTGTTGGGGGGGGTGTTGCATGTGGATAGTGTTTTTCGACTGTCCCTGCGGGGCTAGTTTGTTGTCGAAAATTTTCATCGGCAATTTAGGGGTGTATTATTGACCCTTGCTGATTTTAATGAAAATCACATTTTTAACTGAATTTAGTACCAGAAACACGAATCTGGCATTTAAAAATCTGTAAAAAAATGTCTTCTTGTTTAAAAACAAAAAAATTCATCATTTTAGGGGATGTTTTTAAATTAAGGGTCAGAAGCCTTAAAATAATGAAAAATTGTCTTATAAAGCATTTTCACAAGTTATAGTTCAGTTTTGGCAAATTTAAAAATTATTTTTTGTCAGTATTTTTTTGGCTATATATTATAGTCGTGAAAATTGTTGAAAAAACTAAATAATTTTTTTAACGGGTCAAAATAACCCACAAGACCAACATATTATACATCGTTGGAAAGCTCTTGACATACCCTATCTAACAAAAAAATAAAAATTTAGAAAAGTTAAACCGCTTAGAAATGATAGCCCATAATGTCGATTTTCGTATTTTCCCTAAAAATAGCGGTTAACATTTTTTGAAAAATAATTTATATTTTTATTAAATTATATTGCATCATTTCAAAGATAATAAAACATGTTTCAAGTCTCTACTACCAACCGTTCTCAAATTATGATTTTTTTAGTGCAAAAAGTTGAAAATTTGTCGAAAATTTTCATCGGCATTTTAGGGGTGTAATTTTGATCCTCACCGATTTTGATGAAAATCATATTTCTGACTAATTTTGGTACCAGGAACACGAATCTGGCATTTAAAAATCTGTAAAAAAATGTCTTCCTGTTTTTAAAAAAATATTTTTTTTATTTTTTTAGGGGATGTTTATAAATTATGAGTCACAAATTTTAAAATAATAAAAACTTGTCTTATAAAGCATTTTTACATGTTATAGTGATGCAAGACATCAATTTAGTTCATTTTTGTCAAATTTAAAAATTAATTTTAGTCAGTATTTTTTTGGCTATAATTTAGTCATGAAAATTGTTGAAAAAACTAAAATATTTTTTAACGGGTCAAAATAACCCACAAGACCAACTTATTATACATCGTTGGAAAGCTCTTGACAAACCCTATCTAACAAAAAAATAAAAGTTGACAAAAGTTGAACCGTTTAAAAATGGCGGCTAATAATGTCAATTTTTGTTTTTACCCTAAAAGTAAGGGTTAACATTTTTTAAAAAATATTTTGATATTTTATTATAATACTTTACATTATTCTGAAAATAACAAAATTTACCCGAAGTCTCTACTACCAACCGTTCTCAAGTTATGATTTTTTTAGTGCAAAAAGTTGAAAAATTGTTGAAAAAATTGATCGGCAATTTAGGGGTGCATTTTTCACCCACGCCGATTTTAATGAAAATCATATTTCTGGTTAATTTGGGTATGAGAAACACGAATTTGATATAAAAAAATCTGAAAAAAAAAATTTTCTTGTTTTTTTCAAAAAAAAAATTTGTCATTTTTGAAAATTCATAAAAACGGTTGTAGGCAAAAATTCAAAAATTTGGTACTTGAATCTGTTTATAAAGTCTTCTTCTTTCGAATAAGACTATGCGCAGCTCTCTACGTTAATCTCCTGGGCACTTCTATTCTTTCGCGTGAGACCATTTTTGGGCAAAAATCGCGTTTTTTCAAAGTTTGACGAACCGTCACTGGTTTATTTTTACAGATATCAAAAAAATTTAAGAATAACAATTTGTAGAGAATAATTAGGTCTTGCATTTAAGACCAAGCACAATTTTTTGCGTGGTCGGATAAACCAGCACCGTACTCTCAAAAAACCATTGTTTTTGCCCTACTTTGGCACGCCACTGCTCAAAAACAAAAAAAGCAATCGGAGCGCTGACAGGCCTATAACACTTTCGGAACCTTTTGCTATCAAAAAGTCCTCTTGCATTTTTGGCTCAGATAATCGCTTGTGGTCCATCGGTTGGCCCTCGATTTTCACCTTTGTAAAAACTCAATTTTTGACTTTGAGATGAAAAATTTTTGTGACGCCACTGGACAAAAAAATTGGGGGTCAGATATAAGAAGGAGGTTGTCAAAAGGAATTTTTTGGTTCATATCTCACCCTCCTACGATCAAATTTACTCGAGTTATTACAAATCTACGTTTTTTGGGAAAAAAATTCTCACGCCGCTACTGATTTTTTGAAAAATCCGCGGTTAGTCTCAAAATGCAGTTTAATAGTTGTTAAATCCGAAAATCCATATGCCCCATCTGGGCCGTTGTTAGAAAAGGGTGGAAAATGGCCTCAAACATGGGTCATTTTGGAGGTACCTTGGGGTGGGTTTTTGAAAAAGTTTAAGGGTAGATTTTGAAAAAAGGATTGCATAGTGGGATGTAAGGGCAGCCAAGGAATCCAAAAAAAAATATTAAAAAATGATTTAATCACAACATCCGGTAGCAATAAATTAAAAAGTGCGTTTTTGGTCAAAAACAGCCCTTGCAAAAATCGCGGGGGTTGTATTTTTGAAGGGGTGGTTTTAAAAAAATTATCCTGTGCATAAAAAGTTGGGAGAAAACTAAAAAAAAATTCAAAACAAAATTATTCCCATAAATAACGAAATGAAAATTTATTAAAGTTTGGGTAAAAAAAAATAAATGTTATTATGTCCGCTCGTGCTTTTAGGGGCGGCGTTGAAACTTATTTTTGAGGGTGGATTCTGAAAGCTGAATAAATTTTACGGACCTTTGGGCAAAATTTTCAGAGCGATATTTCCACGATTAAGAAAGTTACAGCAGTTTGAAAATGAAGAAATTGATGAAAAAACAAATTTCATGTTTAAGGGGGCCCCATTTGTAAAGGGGGCCGAATCGGACCGCGAAAAAAAAATTCCATGTAGAAAATTTATGTACGGAGCTCGGGTAAAAATTTCAGCTCGATCGGTTAGAGTTGGACAAAGATGGGACATAATAGCTGACAGTTTGTCGTTTTTTTGGTAAAAGAGGTGGAGACCCTTAATTTAGGGGTAAAGTTTGGTAGACGCTCGGCCTAAAGGCCTCGCCTGATCCCGATTTGGGGCTGCCGCCCCAAATCGGGACGATTTTTGTCGACTTGCGCTATCGCGCAAGTCGACAAAAATCGGCGAAACTCAAATAGTAATAACGGGCCCGTAACTAGTATGTGATTTAAGATTTTTGTAATTGTAATAGTGTATTGGGTAATGTAGTAATTGTGTAATGGTGTAAAGGTAAAAAGAAAAAATTAAAGTAAAAATTAAAGTAAAAATTAAAGTAAAAATTAAAGTAAAAATTAAAGTAAAAATTAAAGTAAAAATTAAAGTAAAAATTAAAGTAAAAATTAAAATAAAAGTGGCAATACTTGTTACATAATGTAACCCCGATGCTTGTGTGATAAAGGGTATCGGAAATTGTATAAATGTATGCGATTTAAGGTTATGTTATTGTAATTGTGTAATAGTGTAAAGTTAAAAATAAAATTAAAGTAAATGTGGCAATACTTTTTACATGATGTAATCTCGATGTATGTGTGATGAAGGGTATCGGAAATTGTTAAAAATATATGCAATTTAAGGTTATGTAATTGTGTAAGGTGTAAATGTGTAATTGTGTAAGGGTGAAAAAAAAATTAAAATAAAAGTGGCAATACTTTTTACATGATGTATCCCCGATGCTTGTGTGATACAGGATATCAAAAGTTGTAAAAATGTATGTGATATAAGGTTTTTGTGATTGTAATTGTGTATTGGGTAATGTGGTAATTGTGTAATGATGTAAAGGTGAAATAAAAATAATGTAAGAGAGTTAATACTTGTTACATGATGTAACCCTGATGCTTGTGTGATAAGGGTATCGGAAATGTTAAAAATGTATGTGATTAAAGGTTTTGTAAATGTAACAGTGTAATGGGTAATAGGGTCATTGTGTAATGATGTAAAGGTAAAAAAAAATTAAAGTAAAAGTGGCAATACTTTTTACATGATGTATTCCCGATATTTGTGTGATACAGGGTATCGGAAATTGTAAAAATGTATGCGATTAAAGGTTTTGTAAATGTAACAGTGTAATGGGTAATTGTGTAATGGTGTAAAGGTAAAAAGAAAAAAATTAAAGTAAAAGTGGCAATACTTGTTACATAATGTAACTCCGATGCTTATGTGTTAAAGGGTTTCGGAAATAATAAAAATGTATGCGATTTAAGGTTATGTAATTGTAACAGTGTAATGGGTAATTGTGTAAAGGTGTAAAGATTAAAAAAAATAATATAAGAGAGTTAATACTTTTTACATGATGTAATCTCGATGAATGTGTGATGAATAGTATCGGAAATTGTAAAAATGTATATGATTAAAGGTTTTGTAATTATGTATTGGGTAATTGTGCAATAGTGTAAAGGTAATAAGTTAAAGTAAAAATAGCAATATTCTTTACATCATGTAATCATGTTTTGTTTGGTACGCAATAGTTAAGATAGTTTTTAGTATTACTGTTAAAAGTGTTCTAATACTGAAATCTTTATATAAAAAAAATAATTTATCATATTTATACTATTATCCAGTATAGAAATAAATATCGGGTTAGAAAAACCCTTGCTTTATTTGATGTCCAATAGTTGAGACTGCTTTTAAGATTACTGTCAAGTAAGTTCTAATAAAAAAAACTTTATATGAAACAAATTAATATAAATATACCGCTAATTATTGAGATATGAACTGATACAGTGCGCGCTAATATAAAACAGTCTTTACACGCTCATTTTGTTGCCATGTAATTTAAGGGTAGTAGATATTGAAAAAATTGATTTTTGAATAATGGATTATTTAGATAAAACATGTAAAATGATCATATATAAATGGCACAAATCAAACTTAATTAATTACTGAGATATGAACGGATAAAGTGCGTGCTTATTAGCGCGCGTCATAACACGCTCATTTTGTTGCCAGGTGATTTAAGGGTAGTGATATTGAAACAAAAATGAATTTTATAGATAAAACATGTAAAATGATCATATATCAATGATCCAAATCAAGTTTAATTAATTACTGAGATATGAATCGATAAAGTGCGCGCTAATATAAAACAGTCATCGCATGCTATTTTTGTTGCTAGGTGAATTGAGTGGTAGTAAATTTCATAGATAAAACATGTAAAATTATAAACATGATAACTGATCAATTTAATACAATTAATTAGAAGAAAGTCAAATATAATCTATAAATTACCAAACACAGTAAAGTTTGTTGCGGCGATCAACATTAAATTAAAGTCAATGTCAAGGTCATTCAATTGTAAACAATTTTATTTATCGATTTACAATTTATATACAATTTTTTTTTTAAAAGAAATTTTATTTTATTGTTTACAATTTTTTTTTTCTGTTTATGTTATTATTATTTATTTTGATCTATTATCTACTAAATAATGGATTCAAATTTACAATCTATAATTGTAATTGTTCTAAACTGTTTGTTATGTTTTATAATTGTTTAGATTACTTGTATATGTAAATATTATTATATTTATTTTTTAAATTTTTTGTGCATAAATTTATATTTGCACGTGTACACTTTTATTCGCAAAATTCTTTATAAATTCCTTTTTCTCGTTTTTGTAGAATGTTTGTTGCTTTTTTACCATTCAATTTACAAAAGAATTAATTGTGATGTTTTTTATAATCATAATATTGTTAAATTAAATTGATATTCACTTTTTAACTTTTGGGTGATTGATATATAATCATTTTACATGTTTTATCAAAGGAATGCAATTTTTTTACCTGGCAACAAAATGAGCGTGTGATGACACGCGCTAATAAGCACGCACTTTATCCGTTCATATCTCAGTAATTAATTAAATTTGATTTGGATCATTGATATATGATCATTTCACATGTTATATCTATGGAATAAATTTTTCAGAATTTAATTTTTTTAATATCTACTACCCTTAAATCACCTAGCAATAAATTGAGCGTGTGATTGCGCGCGGTAATAAGCGCGTACTTTATCCGTTGATTCAGTAATTTATTAAATTTGATTTGGGCCATTGATATATGTTTATCTATAGAATCCATTTTTTAAAATTCAATTTTTCAAAAATCACCGAATTAACATTTGTTTGTCTATTTACTTTAATTAGTCTAATCTAATTAATTATTTTAAAAGACGACCATTTTGGCGCGTGCAATCTATGTGAAAAAACATTTAAATGCCGTATTCACAATTAAGATTTGACCTTGTGTAAGAGCTGTGCTAAACAATTACTGGTAATTAATGAAATACTTAATTAGTTAGTTAATGCACATTAATTATTGCTCGCATTTGCTATAGAAATATGTTTTATTTTCTTTGCTGATCTAACGGTATATTTATAATTGACCTAGGTCTTATAATAAGGGAGATAATGTTATTTTTGCGAGAATATATTTGTTGCTTAGTTTTTTTTTTAAATTTGTTTCCAACTTCGCAGCAGTAAATTATGTACATTTTTATAATATTGAAGAATAAATGTAAAATAAATAAATAAATTTTTTGCAATAATAAAAAAAGTGTTGAATGGGAGTTGTAAAAAAAACCGCAAAATGAAGGTAGAGTAGAAAGTGATAATGTATAAATGGTTGATAGTATTAAATGTCAAAAGTTAAAAACAAAAAAACAATATTAAAATTAGTACAATAAAAAAAGTATCGAATTATTAACAAACATTATAAACAATTAACGATCAAAAATGAAAAAAAAACTTTAAGAATGTTATGGTAATAATAAAAAATGGTCGTAGAGGCAACAAAGTAATGGAGCGGTAAAAAAGGTAATATATAATTAAAAGATATTATTACTGTATTAATAATCAAAAATGAAAATGTAATTAAAGTTATTGCAAAAATAAATATAATATTGAATGGGGTGGTAAAGAGGCGGCAAATTGAAGAAAAAGTAAACAATAAAAATGTATAAAAATGATAAATAGTGTGTAGTTAAAGATGTAAATAAACTAAGATTAGTTGAAATATGATAAAAGTATTGAAGGGCAATAAAGTAAAAAAAAGAGTTAAAACTGATAACAGAAATAAGTGTCATTAGTTAGATTAGTTACGTTAGAAGGAGGTGATTAGAAGAAATGAATTATTAACTAATTAAATAAAGTTCATACAGTATTAGTTTTAATTTTAATTATTTTATTAGTAATTTATTAACTAAATATTATTTAATTATTTTTAAATTATTTATTTTATCATATTAATTACCTTAAATATAAAATTAATAATTTAAATCAATTAAATTGTATTAAATTGTAAATGTAATGATAATAGTTTATTTTTAAATAAAATATACCTTATGTTTTATATCCCAATTTTTTTTAGTTTTTGTTATGTTTTTCTATAACTAAAAAAATTGAATATAAAAACATTTTATTCAATATTTTTTATAGTTTCAATTCATTGTGTTATTGTACTAAACCAAGTAAGTATTTAGACAGATAATTAATGTATTTATTGTTTTTTATATATAATGTAATTATATTAATTAATAAATTATTTTTAGATATTAATAATGTCAGATAACAAGGTAGAAGAAGTTGTAGCAAAAAAATGCCTCATTTGATGAAATTAGAGGTAAATATTTTTTATTTATTTTTATTAAATAATATATAATGTAATTAATTGTTTTTAGCAATGCAAGAAGCAATACGCCAATTAAGGCAGTTAGTTGAAAGTTTGAGGGCGGTAAGTAATAAATTGAGTATATATCATATAATTAATATGATATTATATATTATTTTATATTTTAGGAAAAACAAAAATTTTTGAATATGAAAAAAGAAAAAGAAAGAAGAAAAGAAGCAAGCTGTAAAAATAATTCAAGAAGTAATGATGGAAGGGGAGATAGAGGAGGCAGAGGAGAACCGGGTGGTAGAGGAAAAATTAGTTTTTAATTTTGATTTTATTTAATTATGTTTAATTAACAATAAATTTTAATTAATTTTTTTAATATTTCATTTAATTCAATAAATTTTAATTTAATTATTTATGTAATACTTTTCTTTAATAAAATGTTAATTTTCTTATTAATTTAAAAATAGTGATTGTTATTCTTATTTTACCCAAGATAGAACCGGATAAAAAATTAAAAGGTAAGTAATTTTGTAATATCATTTTTCTTTATTTTTAATTCAATTTTTTCTTGTTAAAAAAATAGATGATGATAAGATTAAACGATTTAATCATAAATCATTTAATCTTATAAATTAATTTGTAATTATTAATATACTTTCACTATTATAGTAAATTTTTTGAATTATATCAATCGATTTTTTTGTAATTTTTTATATAGTACACAACAATAAATGTTTTAATAATAATTTTTTAAATTTTTTTAATATTGACTTTATATTTTCCCAATATGGATATATTTTTTTTGATAAAAAATATAAACTATTTTTATTATTTATTGCATTCTTTAAGTTTTGAATTATTCTGTCATGATATTGGGATGTAAACAGTTGTGTTGTATTTGTGTGTTGCGTTTGTGTGTTGTGTTTGCGTGTTGTGATTGATTTCAATTAATTGATTAACCATGACTGATAACAGTAAGTATTTAAGTAATCAATTAACTGTTTATTAATATATACAAAGTTAGTTAAAATTATTGAAACAAGTAAATAATTCTTCAACCGTAACAAATTTTATTTTTTTTTTAAGTTTTTTTGTTTTGAATAAACTATTTTTAAATATAAAAGATGGTTATTTCATTATGGAATAATAATAAAAAAGTTCAAGTAATTAATTAACGTTTTATAAATATGTATTAGTTACAATAATTTGTTATTTTTGAAAAACATCATATTTTGTATTTTATTGTGTTTTTTAAATTAAAGGCTAACTCTCAAAAGTTTTATTTTAAAAATGGTTTTTTTTTTAGATATCTCACTGGATATGTGCAAACATATCCTGAATAAATGTTGCGTCAGCGAACTTTTTATAACTGACAACAAAAATGAAGACTTTACAATGATGAAATATGTGTTCCAGGATATGGACTATTTAAAGGACAAAAATTTTTTTTTAGCCGGCGGATTTTGTTCGTATTTGCATGGTATCACAAACACATTTGGCGATATTGATGTTTTTATTGAAAAAACACAGGATATGAAACCAATAAACAATTCATACAATTTCTTAGTTGATTATTTTGATTTCCACTTTAATGGAAAATTATTTAATATTAATAATGTTTTCATTAGTGGACCATTAAAATGTGAATCAAAAGAATCCTGGATTTTACGAACAATATCCATGTTCGATATGGATGTGTGCAAATATGCGTTATTTAAAAATAAAAACAATATTTTTAATTTATTTTTAGAGCCAAGGTCTTTATCGACGGCGTCTGCGTCGTCGATAGAAAGAAAGATTAAATATGATTTTCGCATTAATTATGGAAAAAAATTAATGCCAAATTCCCTAAAAAAATTATGCCTTCTAAAAATGTTGTAATTTCTTTGATTTTATTTATTCTTTTAAATAATAATTTTTAATTTTTTTATGAATTAATAATTTTTAATTTTTTTTTACGGAATTTGAAATTAATTTTTTGGAATTGTTTTTTATTTTTATTGTTCAAAGGAGGTTTTTAGCCGGTAGAAACCCGGCACTACTGTGCAGCATTGGCTGTCAGTGTCTTAGCTGAAGATTTTCCCCTTTAAAAAAAAAAAAAAAAAAAAAAAAGAATAAAATTGAATAAAATAGAGACAGCATTTTAAGTTTATTTTTCTTGAATCAAAACCAAAAATATTGATGAATACATATAGATTTTGAGTTGCTTCATAAAAAAATTTCCATTAGAGAAACCCTTGTTTATAGTTAAGTTAATAAGATTTCTGTCAATAGTTTTTCAATGCTGGTTCAATTTCATAAAAAAAATTATAAAAATTGGTATTTATACTGTTACCCGATATAACAAAACATATCGGAGCAGAGATGTTTTTTTTGTTAGATTTGCTATAGTTGAAACAGTTTTTATTTTATTTTATTGTTATTTTTTTTTAATACTGAGACTAAATCAAAAATATGATTATTGACATAACAGATAAACACAAATACTTACTTATTCGTCCAGATACAGAAAAAGGGGAGAAAAAGTTAGAAAAAAAACTAATCTAATTTATTTAATATTTAAATACACATAATTAAGACTAATAGGGTTATTTAATGACAATTTGATACTGTAAGAAGAGTTTTTAAAGATGATTTGTTCTTCTTCTTCTTTCTAAATGGATTTAATCTTGATAACATTTTTCTTAATCTAAATAAAAAGAAAATTATATTAAAACTTGTTATTTTAAAAACAGTTAATACTTACCTATTTTCTCTATTAACTGAAGGTTATCATCGGTATGGCATTGGTGAATTGAATATGTGAACAGATAAGAATAATTAAATATACAAGTTTCCTTGGTGTTCTTGAAGTTCTTGAAGTTCTTGAAGTTCGATGATTGTGTTAAATTTTATTGCACCGGCAGGACTCTTTTTGTTCCGTATTATTTATTATAATATGTATATATAATACAGGGATGGATAAATGTACGAGAACACCCAATTGCAAAAATGACATTTTTTAAATATATAAATTAAAAAATGCAGTCAGAAATTAAGTGTTTCCCATACATTTACCCAACCCTGTATAGTATATTTCGGACAAAGTATTTTATGCTCCTGCTACTTCTACGTCAAAGTTTTGAGAAGTTTTCCTTAAAAGCAAATATAACCGAATGCCTCTCAAAAATAATAAATCAACAATAATCACAACACATCAATTTACAAAAAAGTAGATTGTGAGCAGTATTATTGGTAACTTATTACTTTTAAGAAGTATTCGTCTATATTTACTCTGAAGCAAAACGTCTTCACTTAAAGCCGGAGGCAAGTACCGCTGCTATGACGGTGAGGTTTTAGTCTTTATTTTTAATTATTATTAAACCGTGTGCAACGCAATAAAACACATTTGTTGATGAAGATCTTGTTGCGAAGAAGAAAGAAGACTGTGCTAAAACAATCTGTGGACATATTTTGTTTTTGGAAGAATTGAGAAGTATGACATGATAAACGAAAAACAAGTGATGACAACGTTGAAGAATGAAATAATAATAAGGAACGGATTGATAATGATGATAAAGAATGAATTGATAATGATGAGAAATGAAATGATGAGGAATAAAATGATGTTCAGGAATGAAATAATGATTATGATGAGGAATATTAATATCAACAATTACGTATCATAAAAATTTATTTTAAACAATTTTTTTGACCGCCATAAAATTGCTAATTTAAACAAAGATCATCAAGATTAAGAGCGGTCCCAGATTTATAAAACAATTTATTACAATTATTTATTCGTAAAATTACAATTAAAAAATGAAAACGTTAATAAAATTATCATATTTATTCTATTTGGACCCATTTTTTGCCACCACCCCCGCTTTAAAATTGGTTATTTAAAAAAAATACCCAAAATTATGAGCGGTCCCAAACTTGCATATATGATCTATTTATTAACATTTTAATTTTTTTACAATATATTAAAAAAAAATGATATGTGTATAATAAATTTTTTAATGAATATATAACATTTTTTGAAAAATAATTTCTATTATATAATATTAAATCTTCTCGTCATCTTCAATTTGATTTGGTTACTTTCTTTGTTGTTTCTTCTTAACTTTCTTTCGATTATTGTCCATCACCTATTAAATATCTAAATTAAAAACTTTAATTTAAAACAAGTACAAAAACTTACCATAAACAGTTAGTTAATAAAAACGATTGTGGATATTTTTTTGTCCAATAATCATATCTTATGCAAATTTACGTTGATATGTCATCATAATATTATTCTAATATGTGACAGTTCAGTGCAATATCTTTAGATAATGATTCTTTTGGAAAAATTTGATCATCATTTTTAGATTAAATGATTATCGATCATCAACAAAATTTTGATCATTTTGTTTCCTCCACAATAAATTTTATTTTTTATTTATGCACATTTGGTTAGGATATATGATCTGAGTTCATCATTTATCCTTTTTTTGACATTGATGTTTTTGTCAAAAATTAATTCGTGCTTTTTAGTACATTAAACAAAATATATAACTGTAACTATTTTCTTTCTTTGTAATGTTGTTGGAATGGACATGGACCATTTGTGCAATTTTCATTTTCCAATCATTTATTCCTAAATTTTGTTTCTTTTTTCATAGATGTGGCTCCAATACTTTAAATGAGAAATATTTATTTAATAATTTGATTTTAAATTAAAGCAATTAATACTTACTTGTGATTTGACAAATCAAAACTTCAAAGGGAAGACTTAATAATATATAATAATAATAAATAAATATGAACAATATACAAATTGTACAATACAACAAAAAAAATATATACAATATACAATAAATATAAAAAAATATATACAATAAATATAAAATACACAAAAATAATAATAAAAATATGTCCGAATTTATAGAAATATAAATACAAGATTGCTTAATGGCATTGTCAATCAATTGTATTTATAATCTATAATGTGTAGTGTGTGTGTGTGTGTATGTGTGTATTTGTTAAAAATATAAAATACAAACGGCATACATACAATTATGTACCAAAAATTATATGCGTCTTTGAATTTTATATTGTATTGGTTCAATTAAAAAAATTGTCTTACCCTTTTTTTCACTATTTTGAAAAACACTTTGTATTGTAAACTTCATATAAGTATAATGAACTGTTAACTTAAAACACTTTACCATTCAATTTGTCATTTTTTTTAATTCCATTTTTAATTTGTTCTTTGTTATTTCTTCATTATTTTTTCATTATTTTTGATTTTTTATTATTATTTTCAAAAACTTTCACATTCCGTTCTTGCTTGTTTTTTTCCTAAATTAATAATAAATTTTCTTTTCATGTTTTTATTCCATATGGTCCTTGATTATTATTTTCATGTTTTTCTTATTTTTCTTATTCTATATTTAGTTTATCGTTTGTTTTTTTTTATTTTCTTGATTTTTCAATAAACTTTTCATAAAACCTAATAATTTTCTTGTAAAATTGTTTTATTTTTTATTCCATTTCTGATTTTTTTTTTCACAAAATTTAATATGTTTTTTTTTCCTAATTTAATTTTTAATTTCACCTTTGTTATTTTTTTAATATTCTTGGTTTTTATTAGTTTTTTTAACAAACAGTCGTTGATTGTTTTTTTCCTATATCAATTATAAGTTTTCTTTTTATGTTTTTATTCCATATGGTCCTTGATTATTATTTTCATGTATTTCTTATTCTATATTTAGTTTATCGTTTGTTTTTTTTTTTATTTTTCTTGATTTTTCAATAAACTTTTCATAAAACCTAATAATTTTCTTGTAAAATTGTTTTATTTTTTATTCCATTTTTGATTTTTTTTTCATTTTGAATTTTTTTTTCACAAAATTTAATATGTTTTTTTTTTCCTAATTTAATTTTTAATTTCACCTTTGTTATTTTTTTAATATTCTTGGTTTTTATTAGTTTTTTTAACAAACAGTCGTTGATTGTTTTTTTCCTATATCAATTATAAGTTTTCTTTTTATGTTTTTATTCCATATGGTCCTTGATTATTATTTTCATGTATTTCTTATTCTATATTTAGTTTATCGTTTGTTTTTTTTTATTTTTCTTGATTTTTCAATAAACTTTTCATAAAACCTAATAATTTTCTTGTAAAATTGTTTTATTTTTTATTCCATTTTTGATTTTTTTTTCATTTTGAATTTTTTTTTCACAAAATTTAATATGTTTTTTTTTTCCTAATTTAATTTTTAATTTCACCTTTGTTATTTTTTTAATATTCTTGGTTTTTATTAGTTTTTTTAACAAACAGTCGTTGATTGTTTTTTTCCTATATCAATTATAAGTTTTCTTTTTATGTTTTATTATAAAATTGTTTTATTTTTTTTAATTTCATTAATTTCATGTTTTTTTATATATTTTTTGAATTTGTGGTTTTTATATATATTTTTTTAATTTTTTAAATTGTTATTACTTCGTCATATTTTATCATTTATAAGTATTATTAACGTTCTTAATTGTAGTCAATTTTTTATTTATGGTTTTCGTTTCTTTTTAATTGGTGATACGATTTCATCTTCATCTTTGTTTTTACTTGCTCGTATTTCAAATAGCTTTTTCTTTATTTGTTGTTGACGAAGTTTGATTTGTTCAAAATCGGGACATTTTTTTAGACCTTCGCAAATACAACTTAATTTGTAATTAATTGTTTCTTTCGTAGAAGTCTCTTTTGTTTCTTCAGTCATTATTGCCCTTTTTAAAGTAAACTCTTCATACAAGTCTTGTTCGTATAAAAACAATACCTCTTCATCGCTTAACGTCTTTTTAGTTTCGTTCATTTCTAAGGCCATTTCATCGCAAATCTCTTGAGCGCCTTTTTCGTCATCGATCAATTGAATTATCGGAATCGGCTCGACGTTTCGATTTCTTTCGAGGATGTTGAAGACTTGTGTGTACACCACGTTACGTGTGTAAATTTTGTTCGATCCAGTAATCAGTTTGCCTTGATTTTCGTTGGATTTAATTTGAATTTTTACGCCTTCAAAAGATCGGGCTCTGGACCAGGCAACATACATCTGTCCGTGGGCAAAAACTGGTTCGTTTAACAAAATTCCTACCTTGTCAAACGTCTGTCCTTGTGCCTTATTTATGGTAATGGCAAAACAAACTTTCACCGGAAATTGTCGGCGACACATTGTAAACGGATATACTCCTGGTACTGCAACAATATCCATTCTCGAAATCAAGGCTCGTTCGCCCTTGCATCTGCCCGTCACAATTTCACAGTCTAATGTGTGCTTTCCGATGCGTCTTACTAGCATACGGGTTCCGTTGACGAGTCCGTCTTGTATCGACACGTTTCGTAGCAACATGACCGGTACGTTCAATTTCAGGGCCAGTTCATGATACGGCAAATTGCTTAGTTTGACCGTGTTTAAAAACTCTATCGGATACGCATCTATTTCCGATTTGTCGTCGGATACAATAGAATCGTTGCTAAACATTCGCACTTCGTCCCCAGAAAACAGCTCTAACACCCTTTTGTTAATTTTGTCGCAGTCTTTGTTGCAGGTGCCGAGTATCACGCTCGTGGACACTATCTGTTCAATTTCTGCGTTGTTTTGTTTTGCGAACTTGCCGTAAATGTCTATCACTACATCTTTGCTCAGACATTTAGAGGGCACTTCGAACAAGCTGTGCCCCGGTTTGGGATCGGGTAATTTTTCGTGTTTCTCCAATTTATTTTCGCCCAATTTCAAGAGCCAATCAGCAAACGTGAGTTCACCTTTTTTCGGTTTGCTTTTCTCGGGAATTACTCTCATGTTATGGACAAGCTCTAACACTTTGAAGTGTGACCAGTCCTTCATTTTCGTAAATCTGGCCTCCATTTGGGAAATTCTGTCACGCTGTATGGGCAGGGTTTGTTTTAAGTCGCCCCCTAACAGCACGGTTATGCCGCCGAAAGGTTTCGTTTCGTGCGTTTCGCCTCGTACTTTTCTCATCAAGTCGTTAACGATGTTTAAAACTTGAGCGGACGTCATGGATACTTCGTCCCAAATTAAAAGTTTTGCACGTCTTATATCGGCAGCTTCTTGCGACTGCATTTTTATTGACGACGTTGAATTTTTATCGATGATCAGGGGTAATTTAAACGTCGAGTGTGCCGTACGTCCCCCGATCAGTAACAAGGCCGCCATTCCTGTGGGAGCCACCGTTATTACTTCACAGTCCATTGTTGCCAATTTTTTTTGCAGGGTGTTATAAAGAAAGGTTTTACCTGTTCCCCCACTGCCTTGTAAATAAAAATATCTGTTTGGAGAGTCTTCGTTTTCTATCGCGGCCAGTACCGTCTGATAGACACTCTTTTGTTGGATGTTGAACATTTTCACGCTTGTTTCCAACTCTGCGTTTTGTTCTTCTGCAATAATCTCTAAACGCGTGAGATGCGCGTCGAGTGCGGCGTCCGTGAGATCACCATTCGCGTCGATTTCATCGTCAACATCTTCAACGGTTTGCTTTATAATTTCGTCCAGGCGAACAAACAGAAATTCGTCGATGTTTCGATGTTGATATCGCAAACAGGCTGCGACGCGACGCAAAGCTCTCAATTCGGCTTCGTCTTCGCTGTACTTATATCGAACGTAGTCTTCGATAAGTTGTGGTTTAAATGCGTCCCATAATCCTTGAACGCAAGTAATTTGGCAGTAACACAACATGTATGAAAAAAACTTGCGCAGTTTACCTGGCAATTGGAAGAGGGCCGCTTCTTTCATCGCCGCGTGCCATTCGGCGTCGTCGGAAAGCAGGTGTCTGCGAGTTGCAGCTTCTTGAAATGTTGCGCAACGTTCGTTGTCGACAACGTATAAGTCGTTGAAAGACTTTGCTCCTTTGATCCTTAGCAGGAGAATGCGAAGATGGAATTTCTCCGTCCATTGCGGGCTGATGGTGTGTATTCGAGATACGATTCTTTTGCTTTTATCGTATACTCTCTTTTTCCACACTCCTTTATCGAACCTATACCAAAGCGGAATATCTACGTAGTATAGTAGACAGGCACTTGGGTCGGAGTTATTTAATGCGAAGTAAGCTTCAAGCATTGAATTTTTTTCGTCGGCTATGACCACTCCTTCTTCCGGATTCGATTCTTCGAACAATACGTTTTTCTCTCCGGGCAAATGTACCGGTAGCCGTATTACCTTGTGCGTTTTGAACACGACTTCGTTAGAAAACAGTCTCCAGGCGGCTTCTCCGGAAGACAAATATCTTTTGTCTAAAAACTCTCGGGTTTCGTCATAGAAAGGTTCTTCGCCTTCTTTGTCGAACGTAATCAGTGCCGAATCTGGGCCTTTCGTAATATATTTGAACACATATTTCACTGTGCCAACATTTGCCACTGCTTCGATGTTAATGCAACATCCGAAGCGCATAAGAAAGTAGCCGTTGTACGGTACTACGTCTCCGTTATTAACTTCGATCGTCTTTCCTGCCCGCTGCACGGTACCATTGTGACCGTTTTTGCGCCTGCGGTAGGTGACGAAGTTGTCCTCCATAAAACACGTCTTTTCCAAAAACTCTTTCGGATACTTTTTTCCGCATTTTCCGTTTTCCATGCAGACACATGTTTTAAATCTATCGCCGCACGGCCCGTGTATCATGTATTTTAATACATGTTTGCGTAGCTCGGGTTCTTTGACCGGATCCGGCAGTTCGGCGCAGATCATGCTGTCGATATCGTCCGAGTTGTGCGGCTTATCTTTGTTTGCCACTGTGACCAATATGTGTGCGTGTGGCAGTCCGCGTTTTTGGAACTCTATGGAGTATACTGCGCATTGTACTTCTCCAGACGTTTTATCGTCGATCAATTCGTCCATAAATTGATTCAATTTTAATTTGAAAACTCTCGCCACAATATCGGGTCTGTCTTGCGGCGTTTGTCCTTTTTCTAACTGCTCTGCAATCTCTTTCCATTGCGGATTGCAGGTGAAAGTTATAAACCAAGTTGGTTTGCCGTACTTTGAAACCATAGCCATGGCATCTTGATAGTTGGCTTCCATGTATCTACGACCTCCGGTGAATGTGCTCGGAAGGACCACTATACGACCCACGTGATTATCACATTCGTCCGGATTGATCGTGTTTACTACGGCGGTGTCCGCAGCAGTTTCTACTGCAGATTCTGGCTGTCTTTCAGCAGGTTGTGCGGTGACGTTTTGGTCCGCTGCAACATTTCGTTGTCGTTGCTGGTCGGGCTCTGCGGTAACGTTTTCGTCCGCAAGAACCCGTTCTTCCTCGTTCGCCGAGTGCGCAGTCGTCCATCGACGATGCAAATAGTCCTGTAGACCGGCATACGACTCGACCATCAATTTTTGCGAGTTTGCTCGTATGTATTCGATGCGGTTGACTTCGACGTGGGAGTACATGGCGATCGTGTACTCCTGGCCGAGCCTCCGCGTTTCGTGGATGGGATTGAATTTTTTATCGCGTACCATCATTCGGTACGCGTAATACTCTCGGCACGACACTCTTTTCCTCGTGCCGGTTACTTTGCTTCTTGGTACGCTCAACGACCAGGCTTCTTCTCCGCGTGGATGAATGAGCGGATAACCCAATCGCAATCCTATGCCGGAACATGGGGGAATTTCCACCTCTTTGATTCGTTCGTTATGGCCGCGAACGTACGTGCGTAACTGAGGACGTGCCGGTACTTCGCCGTCCGCCGTTGAGTAAACGGCTCCAATTTCGTCCGGATTGGTCGGCAAGTTATAGGTACGTTTGTCCACAGTGGCGTCCAAGTAGAACGAAACGACGTACCTTGGATCGTCGTCTTCTGTGGTACCTTGCTCTGCTCGTTGTTTCGACAGCAGTTCGCTCATGTTGAGGTAAATTTTTGCTGCCGGATTAAACGATCGCATCACTTGATCGATGTCTGCTATAATGTCGGAGCTTAATTTTGGCTTCGCAGACTTTCGCTTCTCTGTTGCCACTTGGGGATTATGAAAATATAAAGCCCCGTATTGAGGCTCGTTCGGATTGACGTCGGTCACGCTGTGGTAGACTTTGCCTCCGATAATTACCATCGGCCAATTGCGTGGTCCGGTCGGGGCGTGAACGTCTGCGCGTGTGCTTACAAAAGCGAATAAATTATTGTATTCGCAAATATTTTCATAGAAATTATTTCCACGAACCGTTGAATCTAATAATAAATTTTTCAACAGTCCCGGATAATTTACTCCCAATTCCGGCACTTTTACAGTACCTCCTCTGCAGCATGACAAATGCGTTTCTTTTTTAAATTTTAAAGCGCCGCACGCTTTGCAATTGTCGTTAACGTTTTTCACGTCCAGAGAACCGCACGTAAACAAATCGGCTTTTCGTTCTCGACGTGCCAACAAATACCCGCTATTCGGATTGGCCGTTTCACATCCTGATTTTTTTCTTCCGGATGTTTTTCTGGTTTTTTCTACCTCCACCGTTGGAGGCACGCGGTCCGAACATTTTGTAAAATAATCGGCCGGATCTAATCTCGGCACGCAATTTAATTCGTCAATGACAAAAGCGGACAAGCTGAAAGGCTGTGTATCTTCCGGCCCGCTTTCGTCGTGTCGCATGCAAGCTATTACATGACTTACCAAGTCTTCCACGTGAGAAAAGTGGACTAAGCAAGCTGTTCCGTTAACGTCGGTTCGCATTCCAAAACTGTCTCGTGAATGCGAATCGAAGACGTAATATCGATTATGAAATCGGAAAATGGCTATCGATAGATAGTTACATGTCAAAATAGCCATGTCTTGTTCGAGCATAAACAGTGGTATGGCTTCGGATAAGGTATAAAACCCATCAACTTTCCGCTCCAGATTTCCAAACTTGTCGAAATTCTCTTTCAATGCCACTTGCACTTTTCTCGCATTAACCAAAAACAATTTGTGCACCTCATTAATAGACAAATAATCTGTCGGCACGTTAATGTCAGGTTGCGGTGCGACTCGTGTGGTCATTGAGCGACAATAAAGCTGGTCGCCGAGATCGACTATATCGTCAATATCGTTTGGTGTGGAGGGCACTCCGTATAGTTTTACGTATACGCAACTCATTACAGCACAGGCAGTACATTGTTTTCCTGCCGATGCATATGAAAATTTATTATTATTTTGATTAATAGTGCCACGCACTATTGCAAATTTAGCTGAAACGGCAAAATAAAAGATTAATAAAAATATTCAAAATTTTAAACAACATGAGTTAATTATTTTGTGACAATTTGAATAATTTTTGATTATTTACTTAAAGTTAAAATACTGAAAAGAAATTACGTACAAAAATCAATAAACAATTATCAATTATTTTTAAATGAATAATTATATTGTATTTTTAGAGATAAATAACAAAAAACATTAAAAAACTTATCATTAAAAAAAATCGTATATTTAAAACAAAAATTTCAATTTGTCACAATTACTTTATAAATATAAGTAAAAATATCTAAACATTGCCTTAATTATCATAACCTTTTGAAATCATATTAAATTAAAAACAAATAAAAATAACAACAAAATAATGTTGTGTTAAAACGTGTAATAAAAACAACAAATATATTTATTTATAACTTTATTAATATATTAATAACACTGGAATATTATTTTTAAATGTACAAATATCTTCTTCTTCTTCTCGAATTGATTTGTTGTCTTCTTTTCCATTCTATATTTTGATTCATATCAAATTTTAAAAACAATCACTTAACAATAATTGCACATTTTGTTAACCACTTTCACTTAAATATATCACCACCGTTAAACATTTATTTAATGATATTTAATATTTAATAAAAACATTTTTATGTAAATATATATCAAATGATAATTTAATTTTAATTGATTTCAAAAAGGAATAAATTAGTTATTTTTAAAGGCATTTAGATTTTTTTTCTTATATGGAAAATTGTTCAAAAACTTACTTGATACCACAGGGAAAAGAGGAACGGGTGGTCTTTTCGATTTCTTCGATCGTGTTGTCTTGGACACGTTAGCTTGAGTAGCAGGAGATGACTGAAGACGGCTGGATCTTCTTAGACCGCCTGAATTCCTACTGCTGTCTCCGTCCGAAGAAATTGTCAAGCACTCGATACTCTCGTCGAGGTCTTCAATATTCTCAACTTCTTTCTTAACATGTCGAATGGGAATGGAAACTGGAGTACTCGATTTTTTTGTATCGGCATCTATCCAGTCGTTCCAATCAAAATTACTTAACGACCAATTCGACTCGCAGTCTGACGAAAGGCTTCTTTCGGAGCAAGTCAAATTACTTCTGGTCATTCGTCTTGTTCCGATATCTGATTTTTTGTGGTCATCCACACTTTTATCAGAACAAGTCGAGTTACTTCTTGTAACTCTTTTGACTGGTTTTTCAATTTTTATTTTTTTAGGAGCTTCAAGTTTTGCGGAAGAAGAGGTATTTTTTCTCTTTACACTTCCTGTACTTGAAGCGTTCGAATCGACACTCTGGACACTTTGTCGTCTTAACCTGGTTATTCGACCTAAATAGAAATTAACATTATAAACAAATTCATATTGACATAAAATTCATATAAATTTAAATTTAATAATAAAATATAATGTTTATCAAAGTCATACAATTATTTTATTTTATTTCTGATTTTATAATTGTACGTAAACAAATTCAAATTGACAATAATTCATTTTATTTTAATTTGAATTTAAATTTAATAATAGAATATAATGTTTATCGTATTCATATAATTATTTTATTTTATTTCAAATTTTATAATTGTATCGTAAACAAATTCCTATTGACATAAAATTCATTTTGATTTAAAATTAATAATAAAATATAATGTTTATCGTATTCATATAATTATTTTATTTTATTTCTGATTTTATAATTGTATCATAAACAAAGTCAAATTGACAATAATTCATTTTAATTTAATTTAAATTATAATTTAATAATAGAATATAATGTTTATCGTATTCATACAATTATTTTATTTCATTTCTGAGTTTATAATTCTATCGTAAACAAATTCATATTGACCAAAAATTCATTTTAATTTTAATTTAATAATAGAATATAATGTTTATCGTATTCATACAATTATTTTATTTTATTCCAAATTTTATAATTGTATCGTAAACAAATTCAAATTGACATAAAATTGATTTTAATTTAAATTTAATAATAGAATATAATGTTTATCAAAGTCATACAATTATTTTATTTTATTTCTGATTTTATAATTGTATCGTAAACAAATTTATATTGAAATTTATTTTAATTTAAATTTAATAATAAAATATAATGTTTATCGTATTCATACAATTATTTTATTTCATTTCTGAGTAAAATTGTATCGTAAACAAATTCATATTGATCAAAAATTCATTTTAAATTTAATTTAATAATAGAATAAAATGTTTATCGTATTCATAGAAATATTTCATTTTATTTCTGATTTTATAATTGTATCGTAAACAAATTCATATTGACTTAAAATTCATTTTAATTTAATGATAGAATATAATGTTTATCGTATTCATACAATTATTTTTTTTCATATCTGGTTTTATAGTTGTATCGTAAACAAATTCAAATTGACATAAAATTGATTTTAATTTAAATTTAATAATAGAATATAATGTTTATCGTATTCATACAATTATTTCATTTTATTTCTGATTTTATAATTGTATTGTAAACAAAATCATATTAACATAAAATTCATATTAATTTAAATTTAATAATAAAATATAATGTTTATCAAAGTCATACAATTATTTTATTTTATTTCTGATTTTATAATTGTATCGTAAACAAATTCATATTGACATAAAATTCATTTCACTCTTAATTTAATAATAAATTTAATAATAGAATATAATGTTTATCGTATTCATACAATTATTTTATTTCATTTCTGAGTTTATAATTGTATCGTAAACAAATTCATATTGACCAAAAATTCATTTTAATTTTAATTTAATGAAAGTATATAATGTTTATCGTATTCATACAACTATTTTATTTCGTTTCTGATTTTATAATTGTATCGTAAACAAATTCATATTGACCAAAAATTCATTTTAAATTTAATTTAATAATAGAATATAATGTTTATCGTATTCATACAATTATTTTATTTCATTTCTGAGTTTATAATTGTATCGTAAACAAATTCATATTGAAATTTATTTTAATTTCAATTTAATAATAGAATATAATGTTTATCGTATTCATATAATTATTTCATTTTCTTTCTGATTTTATAATTGTATCGTAAACAAATTCATATTGACCAAAAATTCATTTTAAATTAAATTTAATAATAGAATATAATGTTTATCGTATTCATACAATTATTTTATTTCATTTCTGAGTTTATAATTGTATCGTAAACAAATTCATATTGAAATATATTTTAATTTAAATTTAATAATAGAATATAATGTTTATCGTATTCATACAATTATTTTATTTCATTTCTGAGTTTATAATTGTATCGTAAATAAATTCATATTGACCGAAAATTCATTTTAAATTTAATTTAATAATAGAATATAATGTTTATCGTACTCATAGAATTATTTTATTTCATTTCTGAGTTTATAATTGTATCGTAAACAAATTCATATTGACCGAAACTTCATTTTAAATTTAATTTAATGAAAGTATATAATGTTTATCGTATTCATACAACTATTTTATTTCGTTTCTGATTTTATAATTGTATCGTAAACAAATTCATATTGACCAAAAATTCATTTTAAATTTAATTTAATAATAGAATATAATGTTTATCGTATTCATACAATTATTTTATTTCATTTCTGAGTTTATAATTGTATCGTAAACAAATTCATATTGAAATTTATTTTAATTTCAATTTAATAATAGAATATAATGTTTATCGTATTCATATAATTATTTTATTTTTTTTCAAATTTTATAATTGTATCGTACACAAATTCAAATTAAGATAAAATTCATTAATTCATTAATTATTGTTCTGATTTCATAAAATAATTGTGTTAATACAATAAACACTATATTGTCTTATTTAATTTGAATAATAATAATGATCTCTTGATTGAAAAAGTATATTATATGAAAAACCAGTGTTCATTCCAAGAGCTCAATTAAATATGCGAACGGATTATGTTATTCGGTTGTTAATTTGTTAACTACCGATAGTTGGTCGACAAGTTGATAACAAATATGCTGAACTTATTATTAATAAGGAGATAAATATGAGGATACAAAATATGACTTACCTTGAAAATTGTCTTCAAACTGGTGAACTGTGGTGGTAGATATCTTTCTCAAGTCAGCGGAATTATTAGACGAGTCCGAATCTATATCCATCCCTGATAAATTTTGAGATAAATGGGATTTATCTTTAACATAGCGGGACAAAGATCCTTTTCTTCGCAAGATTTTTGATGTTTGTGAATAGAAATTCGAATCTAAAACAAATTATAATGAAACTTAATTACTTTAATATAGTTAAACAATAAAAGTACTTACCAATCGAAGAACCAGAAACCGACGAGTTTGATGCTTCATCATCTGATTTTTTTATCGATAGACGATAATTCACTAGATTTTTATTTCTAATCTTTTTTGGTGGCATATTTAATGAAATATTAATAACTTGTTGTATTAAGAAATACAGATAATTGTAAATGTGTTAACGTTAGTAATACTAATAATTGCACAAGATACAACACAAGCTCTGTTTACAGCGATATAAACAATACTAAATTGAAAATGTTTGGTTGCTGTCACGTGTCAATACCAATATGAGCGAGCGAAGCAAACAATAGCATTCCGATGCTTTTTATATATCACGTGCACCGTGCACGTGTCAATACCAATATGAGTGAGCGAAACAGATATACATAAATGATTTAATAAATTCTTATTCACTAATTTGATTGTATAACAGTAAATAAAATAATTTAAAATATATTTATACATATTATTATAAAATTTTATGAATTTAATTAATTAAATCTTTTGGAAATTATATTAATTTGTTTGCGGGCATATAAAACAAACATTCCCTTATTTCTTATAGAGTATTGTAATAGCACCGTAATAAAAATTATTGTAGTTTTCTTACTCGCACTTATTGTATTTAATATGCTTTGTCTCATATTACCTAAACAACATTATTATAAAAATTAGTAAAATTTTAAACGGTTGTAAATTATGTTTAAATAATCGTACAAACAAGGAAAACACACCGTTATCATCAGAAAACATTAAAAATTAATTAACATAAAAAATAATTTTAAAACAATCATCTATTTAGCTGTTCATTACGTGGGAGTAAAACGATTCATTTTAATAATGCCGGGAAACATTTTTTTTCTCACTTGCACTTGTTATACTTGTTATATTTTGTCTCGCTTTATTTAGATGATACAATTCTTAAACGGTTGCTAATTATGATTAAATAATCGTACCAACAAGGGAGTCACATCGTTGTCATTACAAAACATTACAGATTAATCTTCGTAAAATGATTTTGTAAAAAAATCAATAGCTTAGCTGTTAATGAGGTAAAAGTAATAATAAAACATTATTCAGTAAAGCCGTGAAACATTTCTTTTCTCGCTCGCACTTATTATAGATGTTTTATTTTATCTCGCTTTATTCAAATATTATAATTTTTATACGGTTGTTAATTATGTTAAAATAATCGTACCTACGCGGGAGTCATATCATACATTAATTAATATTTGAAAAAAGTTTTATAAAAACTCTGTTAATGAGGTAGAAGTAATAATTAAACATTATTTTAGTAATATCGCTAAAAATCAACAAAACTTTAGACGGTTGTTAATAATGTTTAAATAACTGTACAAACACAGGAATCACACTATTATCATAATAATAGATTAATCTTTATAAAACATAATAAAAAAAAAAACATTTGTTTAGCTATTAATTACGTGGGAGTAAAACAATAGTAATAATCATTTTAGTAATGCCGGGATTCATTTATTTTCTCGCTCGCACTAATAATATTTGTTATAGTTTGTCTCAGTACAATAAGATATTATAAATACCTAAAACATTAAACGGTTGCTAATTATGTTAAAATAACCGTATCAACACGAGAGACACATCATAGTCATTATGAAACTTTAGAAATTAATTTATGAAAAATAACTTTTTTTTTTAAATTACTTGTTTAGCTGTCAATTGCGTGGGAGTACAATAATAGTGAACATGATATTTTAGTCAGGCCAGAAACCATTTGTTTTCTCGCTCGCATTTATTATATATATACATATATATTTTGTCTCGCTTTATTTAGATATAATATAAGAAATGTTCACGGCAACAATTGTTTTCTCTCTCGCACTTATGATATTTGTTATATTTTCTCCTGCTTTATTTAAAAGTAAAACCAATGAAACACTATTTTAGTAATACTTACAGCAACATCTGTTTTCTCACTCGCACTTATTATATTTGTTATATTTTTGTCTTGCTTTATTTAAAAATTTAAAAATTATTAAAACTTTGCTATTTGTTTACAAACAATAAGCGTAGCGTCTTTAAATGTAAAAGTGCAACGAAACGATAACACCGGTAAGTTTGGTTAAAATTAGTTATTTTCATATTAATTAAAATTTTATTATTATTTTAGAGAAAATGAGTGAATTAATTGTAAACGATCCACAGGGAGCGCAGGAAGCACCCCAGCCTCCAACAATCGATGGTAAGTATTTGTTTAATTAAGATAGAATTTGTTTATGTATAATTTTTAATTAATAATAATTTTATTTAATAATTTTATTTATTTAATTGATGGTTTATAATTTAAAACTTTAACTTTGTATAGTGGAAACTGTTCAAAAATTGTTGATGGAAATCAACAATTTGAAAAAAGAATTAGAAGAGGCAAGAGCCTCTTCTAATTTAAGAATTGAGGAGGAGCCCATGGAATCGGCGTCCATGGTAGAAACAGTGAGTATATTTATAATTTTATGTCTAATTTTTCTAATATGTGATTATTGTTTTAGGACAACGGAGGAGGAGTGAGGAGTAAAGGCAAAAATTATCGTGGTAGCCAAAGAGGAGGATGGCGTGGTGGCCGAAGAGGCGGTGAGAGAGGGCAAGGAGGCAGACGCCGCCGTCGCCAACAAGTAAGTATTTTATTTATAATTTAAATAGAATTGTTTTTTTAAATTATTTTATGTTACAGGCGGACGTAATAAACAACTACTACGGCAAAATTTTTAAAAAATTTAATTAGTTTTTATTTCAAACAATTTATAATTATTTTTATTTATTTATTTGTAAAAAATATATATTAAGTTTTTTATGTTATTGTTTTTTATTTTTTATAAAATACTAATAAATTTTTATTTATTAACTTGTTTTTTTTAATTCATAGTTCATTGTTGTGAAAAGAAATTAATAATAGAAATGCAATCAATAGATAAAACAATTACATACTTTTTATTTTCAATAGGTCTGTTCCAACATACGATTTGGACAGTTTGCAAACCGTTCAAACTATGCACACAAACAAATTACTGTGTATAAAAGATTGCATAAGGATGACAAATATTTGTTTGTGTGCACAGTTTGGACGGTTTGCAAACTGTCCAAATCGTATGTTGGAACAGACCTAATATATATTAATCCAAAATGAATTTATTTGCATCTCTATTACTAATTGATTTAAAAATCACTTGTATTGTTGTATTGTTTTCAAGTGTTCTCCAATACAGGGTCCTATATTATATAAAAAACGTAAATGTTAGCATCCATGCTATTGTCCGGTATAGAAATTAAATTCGGACGGAAAAGTCTTATTTTTTATTCATTCATTCACAATAGTTAAGACAGTTTTTGTGATTTCTGTAAAGTATTTTCCAATAAAAAAATGTATATAAAAAATATAAATTTTGATATTCATACTATTATCTAAATAGAAAAAGAAATTAACATCGGGAATTGAAACGGTTTTTAGAATTTCTGTCAAGTGTTTTCCATTACAAGAATATGTATACATACAATAAAAAAAATATAATTTTTTAAAACCACACAGTTACCTAATTAGAAATAAGAATTGATATCGGGACAAAGAAACCCTTGTTTTATTTTATATGCATTAGTTCAGACAGTTTTTGGGATTTTTGTCAAGTTTTTTTTCAATACAGGAATTTATATAAAAAAAATTGAAATATTGAAATCCACACAATTACCTAATTAGGAATAAAAATTAATATCGGGACAAAGAAACCCTTGTTTTATTTTATATGCAATAGTTGAGACAGTTTTTGGGATTTTTGTCAAGTTTTTTTTCAATACAGGAATTTATATAAAAAAAATTGAAATATTGAAATCCACACAATTACCTAATTAGGAATAAAAACTAATATCGGGACAAAGAAACCCTTGTTTTAATTTATATGCAATAGTTGAGACAGTTTTTGGGATTTTTGTCAAGTTTTTTTTCAATACAGGAATTTATATAAAAAAAATATAAATTTTGAAATCCACACAATTACCTAATTAGGAATAAAAATTAATATCGGAACAAAAAAACCCTTGTTTCATTTTATATGCAATAGTTAAGACAATTTTTGGGAATTCTGTCAAGTGTTTTCCAATATAGGAATTTATATAAAAAAATATAAATTTTGAAATCCACACAATTACCTAATTAGGAATAAGAATTAATATCGGGACAAAGAAACCCTTGTTTTATTTTATATGCAATAGTTGAGACAGTTTTTGGGATTTCCGTCAAGTTTTTTCCAATACAGGAATTTATATGAAATAATATAAACTTTGAAATCCACACAATTACCTAATTAGATATAAGAATTAATATCGGGACAAAGAAACCCTTGCTTCATTTTATATGTAATAGTTGAGACAGTTTTTGGGATTTCCGTCAAGTGTTTTCCAATATAGGAATTTATATAAAAAAATATAATCTTTAAAATCCACACAATTGGCTAATTAGAAATAAGAATTAATATCGGGACAAAGAAACCATTGTTTTCTTATATATGCAATAGTTGATACAGTTTTTTGGATTTCAGTCAAGTGTTTTACAATATAGGAATTTATATAAAAAAAATATAAATTTTGAAATCCACACAATTACCTAATTAGGAATAAAAATTAATATCGGAACAAAAAAACCCTTGTTTCATTTTATATGCAATAGTTAAGACAATTTTTGGGAATTCTGTCAAGTGTTTTCCAATATAGGAATTTATATAAAAAAATATAAATTTTGAAATCCACACAATTACCTAATTAGGAATAAGAATTAATATCGGGACAAAGAAACCCTTGTTTTATTTTATATGCAATAGTTGAGACAGTTTTTGGGATTTCCGTCAAGTTTTTTCCAATACAGGAATTTATATGAAATAATATAAACTTTGAAATCCACACAATTACCTAATTAGATATAAGAATTAATATCGGGACAAAGAAACCCTTGCTTCATTTTATATGTAATAGTTGAGACAGTTTTTGGGATTTCCGTCAAGTGTTTTCCAATATAGGAATTTATATAAAAAAATATAATCTTTAAAATCCACACAATTGGCTAATTAGAAATAAGAATTAATATCGGGACAAAGAAACCATTGTTTTCTTATATATGCAATAGTTGATACAGTTTTTTGGATTTCAGTCAAGTGTTTTACAATATAGGAATTTATATAAAAAAAATATAAATTTTGAAATCCACACAATTACCTAATTAGGAATAAAAATTAATATCGGAACAAAAAAACCCTTGTTTCATTTTATATGCAATAGTTAAGACAATTTTTGGGAATTCTGTCAAGTGTTTTCCAATATAGGAATTTATATAAAAAAATATAAATTTTGAAATCCACACAATTACCTAATTAGGAATAAGAATTAATATCGGGACAAAGAAACCCTTGTTTTATTTTATATGCAATAGTTGAGACAGTTTTTGGGATTTCCGTCAAGTTTTTTCCAATACAGGAATTTATATGAAAAAATATAAACTTTGAAATCCACACAACTACCTAATTAGATATAAGAATTAATATCGGGACAAAGAAACCCTTGCTTCATTTTATATGTAATAGTTGAGACAGTTTTTGTTATTTCTGTCAAGTGTTTTCCAATACAGGAACTTGTATAAAAAAATATAAATATTGAAATCCACACAACTACCTAATTAGGAATAAAAATTAATATCGGGACCAAGAAACCCTTGCTTCAATTTATATGTAATAGTTGAGACAGTTTTTGGGATTTCTGTCAAGTGTTTTCCAATACAGGAACTTGTATAAAAAAATATAAATATTGAAATCCACACAACTACCTAATTAGGAATAAAAATTAATATCGGGACGAAGAAATCCTTGTTTCATTTTATATGTAATAGTTGAGACAGTTTTTTTAATTTCTGTCAAGTGTTTTCAAATACAGGAATATACATATATAAAAAAATATAAATTTTGATTTCTACACTATTACCTAATTAAGGGCCGTGATATCCACCTCCTAATAAAGTACCTAATTACTTAAAGATGGCAGCCAATAATGTCAAATTTAGTTTTCACCCTAAAAATAGGGGTTAACATTTTTTAAAAAAGAATTAACCCCTCTTGTCAAAATAATAAAATTTACCAGAAGTCTTTACTACCAACCGTTCTCAAGTTATGAATTTTTTAGTGGAAAAAGTTGAAAATTTGTCGAAAATTTTCATCGGCAATTTAGGGGTGTATTTTTGACCCTTGCTGATTTTAATGAAAATTACATTTTTAACTGAATTTAGTACCAGAAACACGAATCTGGCATTTAAAAATCTGTAAAAAAATGTCTTCTTGTTTAAAAAAAAAAAAAAAAATTCATAATTTTAGGGGATGTTTTTAAATTAAGGGTCAGAAGCCTTAAAATAATAAAAAAT
Source organism: Tachinus rufipes (assembly GCA_963932245.1). NCBI lineage: Eukaryota > Metazoa > Arthropoda > Insecta > Coleoptera > Staphylinidae > Tachinus > Tachinus rufipes. The sequence goes on along the minus strand of OZ010741.1, from coordinate 82,605,929 downwards.
TGTCTTATGAAGCATTTTTACAAGTTATAGTGATGCTAGACATCAATTTAGTTCATTTTTGTCAAATTTAAAAATTATTTTTTGTCAGTATTTTTTTGGCTATATTTAGTCGTAAAAATTGTTGAAAAAACTAAAATATTTTTTTAACGGGTCAAAATAACCCACAAGACCAACTTATTAGACATCGTTGGAAAGCTCTTGACAAACCCTATCTAACAAAAAAATAAAAATTGACAAAAGTTGAACCGTTTAAAAATGGCGGCCAATAATGTCAAATTTAGTTTTTACCCTAAAAGTAAGGGTTAAAATTTTTTTAAAATAATTTTGATATTTTATTATAATACTTTACATTATTCTCAAAATAACAAAATTTACCCGAAGTCTCTACTACCAACCGTTCTCAAGTTATGATTTTTTTAGTGCAAAAAGTTGAAAAATTGTTGAAAAAATTGATCGGCAATTTAGGGGTGCATTTTTCACCCTCGCCGATTTTGATGAAAATCATATTTCTGGCTAATTTGGGTATGAGAAACACGAATCTGGCATTTAAAAATCTGAAAAAAATGTCTTCTTGTTTTTTTCAAAAAAAAAATTTGTCATTTTTGAAAATTCATAAAAGGGGTTGTAAGCAAAAAATCAAAAAATCCATACAACAATCTCTTAAAAAACTCTTTTTCTTTCGATTAAAACTATGCGCAGCCTTCTACGTTAAAATCCTGGGCACTTCTATTGTTTCGCGTGAGACCATTTTTGGGCAAAAATCGCGTTTTTTCAAAGTTTGACGAACCGTCACTGGTTTATTTTTACAGATATCGAAAAAATTTAAGAATAACAATTTGTAGAGAATAATTAGGTCTTGCATTTAAGACTAAGCACAATTTTTTGCGTGGTTGGATAAACCAGCACCGTACTCTCAAAAAACCATTGTTTTTGCCCTACTTTAGCACGCCACTGCTGAAAAACGAAAAAAGCAATCGGAGCGCTGACATGCCTATAACACTTTCGGAACCTTTTGCTATCAAAAAGTCCTCTTGCATTTTTGGCTCAGATAATCGCTTGTGGTCCATCGGTTGGCCCTCGATTTTCACCTTTGCAAAAACTCAATTTTTGACTTTGAGATGAAAAATTTTTGTGACGCCACTGGACAAAAAAATTGGGGGTCAGATATAAGAAGGAGGTTATCAAAAGGAATTTTTTGGTTCATATCTCACCCTCCTACGATCAAATTTACTCGAGTTATTACAAATCTACGTTTTTTGGGAAAAAAATTCTCACGCCGCTACTGATTTTTTGAAAAATCCGCGGTTAGTCTCAAAATGCAGTTTAATAGTGGGTAAATCCGAAAATCCATATGCCCCATCTCGGCCGTTTTTAGAAAAGGGTGGAAAATGGCCTCAAACATGGGTAATTTTGGAGGTACCTTGGGGTGAGTTTTTGAAAAAGTTTAAGGGTAGATTTTGAAAAAAGGATTACATAGTGGGATGTAAGGGCAGCCAAGGAATCCAAAAAAAAATATTAAAAAATTATTTAATCACAACATCTGGTAGCAATAAATTAAAAAGTGCGTTTTTGGTAAAAAACAGCCCTTGCAAAAATCGCGGGGGTTGTATTTTTGAAGGGGTGGTTTTAAAAAAATTATCCTAAGCGTAAAAAGTTGGGGGAAAACTAAAAAAAAATTCAAAACAAAAATATTCGCATAAATAACGAAATGAAAATTTATTAAAGTTTGGGTAAAAAAAAATAAATGTTATTATGTCCGCTCGTGCTTTTAGGGGCGGCGTTGAAACTTATTTTTGAGGGTGGATTCTGAAAGCTGAATAAATTTTACGGACCTTTGGGCAAAATTTTCAGAGCGATATTTCCACGATTAAGAAAGTTACAGCCGTTTCAAAATGAAAAAATTGATGAAAAAAAAAATTTCATGTTTAAGGGGGCCCCATTTGTAAAGGGGGCCGAATTCGCCCCCGAAAAAAAAATTCCATGTAGAAAATCTATCTATGGAGCTCCGGTAAAAATTTCAGCTCGATCGGTTAGAGTTGGACAAAGATGGAACGAAATAACCGACAGTTGGTCGTTTTTTTGGTAAAAGGGGTGGATACCCTTAATTTAGGGGTAAAGTTTGGTAGACGCTCGGCCTAAAGGCCTCGCCTGATCCCGATTTGGGGCTGCCGCCCCAAATCGGGACGATTTTTGTCGACTTGCGCTATCGCGCAAGTCGACAAAAATCGGCGAAACCTAAATAGTAATAACGGGCCCGTAACTAGTATGTGATTTAAATTTTTTGTAAATGTAACAGTGTGTTGGGTAATTTAGTAATTGTGTAATGGTGTAAAGGTAAAAAGAAAAAATTAAAGTAAAAATTAAAGTAAAAGTGGCAATACATGATGTAACTCCGATGTTTGTTTGATGAATGATATCGGAAATGGTAAAAAAAAGTGCGATTTAAAGTTTTGTAATTGTGTAAAGTGTAATTGTGTAATAGTGTAAGGGTAAAAAAAAAATTAAAGTAAAAGTGGCAATTTATTTTACATGATGTAATCTCGATGATTGTGTGATTAAGGTTATCGGAAATGTTGAAAATGTATGCGATTTAAGGTTATGTACTTGTAATTGTGTAAAGTGTAATTTTGTAATAGTGTAAAGTAAAAAAAAAAATTAATGTAAAAGTGGCAATACTTGTTACATGATGTAATTTCGATGCTTGTATGATTAAGGTTATCGGAAATGTTAAAAATTTATGCGATTTAAGGTTATGTAATTGTAATTATGTATGGTGTAATTGCGTAATTGTGTAAAGGTAAAAAGAAAAAAATAAAGTAAAAGTGGCAATACTTGTTACATGATGTAATCTGGATGCTTGTGTGATAAAGGCTATTGGAAATGTTAAAAATGTATGCGATTTAAGGTTATGTAATTGTAATTGTGTTAGGTGTAATTGCGTAATTGTGTAAAGGTAAAAAAAAAAAATGCAAGAGAGTTAATACTTTTGACATGATCTAACCCCGATGCTTGTGTGGTACAGGGTATCGGAAATTGTAAAAATGTATGCGATTTAAGACTATGTAATTGTGTAAAGTGTAATTGTGAAATGATGTAAAGGTAAAAAAAAATTAAAGTAAAAGTGGCAATACTTTTTACATGATGTAACCCCGATGCTTGTGTGGTAAAGGGTATCAAAAGTTGTAAAGATGTATGCAATTAAAGGTTATGTAATGGTAATTGTGTAAGGTGTAATAGTGTAAAGTTAAAAAAAAAATTAAGTAAAAGTGGCAATACTTGTTACATAATGTAATCTCGATGCATGTGTGATTAAGGTTATCGGAAATGTTAAAAATGTATGCGATTTAAGGTTATGTAATTGTAATTGTGTAAGGTGTAATTGCGTAATTGTGTAAAGGTAAAAAAAAATTAATGTAAGAAAGTTAATACTTTTGACAGGATCTAACCCCGATGCTTGTGTGGTACAGGGTATTGGAAATTGTAAAAATGTATGTGATTTAAGGTTTTGTAATTGTAATTGTGTATTGGGTAATGTAGTAATTGTGTAATAGTGTAAAGGTAAAAAGAAAAAAATTAAAGTGAAAGTGGCAATACTTGTTATCATGTAATCCTTATGCTTGTATGATAAAGGGTAACGAAAATTGTAAAAAATTATGTGATTTAAGGTTTTGTAATTGTGTATTGGGTAATTGGGTGATTGTGTAATGGTGTAAAGGTAAAAAGAAAAAAATAAAGTAAAATTGCTTGTGTTATAAGGGTATCTAAAACTGTAAAAAATGATGTATATATTTTAAAATTGTTGGGACAATGTAGGGTCTTGTATCAAAACCAAAAATATTGATGTATACATATAGATTTTGAGTTGGTACATAAAAAAATTTCCATCAGAGAAACCCTTGTTTTGTTGGATGCGCAATAGTTGAGACAGTTTTTGGGATTTCAGTCAAATGTGTTCCAATACAGGAATTGTAATGACAAAAAAAGGAATTTTTTATATCCATACTATTACTCAGTATAGGAATAAATATCGGGTCAGATAAACCCTTGTTTTATTTGATGTATAATAGTTGAGACAGTTTTTAGGATTTCTGACAAGTGTTTTCCAATACAGGGTCGAGTAACAAAAGTTTGTTGTAACATGGTTACATCATGTAAAAAGTATTGCCACTTTTACTTTTTTTTTAACTTTTACACAATTACACAGTTACCCAATTATCCATTACACTGTTGCATTTAAAAAATTTAAATAACATACATTTAAATATTGCATCAGAAAAACTCTTGAAAGTTTGTCCGGGAGTGTTTTTCCAAATATTCTATAATACCGGAAAGATTGTCGGGGAGTGTTTTTTCAGTTATTTTATAATGGCGTAAAGTTTGTCAAAAAGTGTTTTTCCAATTATTTTATAATATCAAAAAGTTTGTCGGGGAATATTTTTCCAAATATTTTATAATACCGGAAAGTTTGGTGGGGAGTGTTTTTCCAATTATTTTATAATACCGGAAAGTTTGTCGGGGAGTATTTTCCAATTATTTTATAATACCAGAAGGTTTGTTAGGGAATATTTTCTAATTATTTTATAATGCCGTAGAGTTTGTTGGGGAGTGTTTTTCCAATTATTTTATAATACCAGAAGGTTTGTCGGGGAGTGTTTTCAAATTATTTTATAATACCGGAAGATTTCTTGGGGAGTGTTTTCCAATTATTTTATAATACCGGAAGGTTTGTCGGGGAGTGTTTTACAATTATTTTATAATACCGGAAGATTTGTTGGGAAGTGTTTTCCAATTATTTTATTATACCGGAATGTTTGTCGGGGAGTGTTTTTCAATTATTTTATAATACCGGAAAATTTGTTGGGGAGTGTTTTCCAATTATTTTATAATACCGGAAGGTTTGTCGGGGAGTGTTTTCCAATTATTTTATAATACCGGAAGATTTGTTGGGAAGTGTTTTCCAATTATTTTATTATACCGGAATGTTTGTCGGGGAGTGTTTTTCAATTATTTTATAATACCGGAAAATTTGTTGGGGAGTGTTTTCCAATTATTTTATAATACCGGAAAGTTTGACTGTTCCTGCGAGGCTAGTTAGTTGGAGAGTGTATACCAGTGTCCCTGCGGGGCTAGTTAGTTGGAGAGGGTGTCGTGATGCGTCCGACGGGGGTCCTCGCGGTGCTCCGCTTCGCTTCGCACCGCGAGGCCCCACAGCCCCCCCGGGCCTCGCGATGCTCGCTCAGCTACGCACACGCGAGGACCCCCGCCGGACGCATCACTCCACCCTCTCGGTTGGATAGTATATACCAGTGTCCCTGCGGGGCTAGTTTGTTGGGGGGGGTGTTGCATGTGGATAGTGTTTTTCGACTGTCCCTGCGGGGCTAGTTTGTTGGGAAGAAGGTCGCATGTAAATAGTGTTTTTTGTATGTCCCTGCGGGGCTAATTTGTCTGGGGAAAGGGGTTTGTTAAAGGATATTTTAAAACTTTGGGCGGCAAACCTTAAAGTAATAAAAGTTTGTCTTATAATGTATTTTTACATGTTATTGTGATGCTAGACTTCAATTTAGTTCATTTTTGTCAAATTAAGAAAAAAAAAATTTAGCAATTTTTTGCTATAAATTAGTCGTAAAAATTGTTGAAAAAAATAAAATATTTTTTTAACAGGTCAAAATGACGCGCAGGACCAACTTATTATACATCGTTGGAAAGCTCTTGATAAACCCTATCTAAAAAAAACATAAAAACTGACAAAAGTTGAACCGTTTAAAATTGGCGGTTAATAATGTCTATTTTTGTTTTTACACTAAAAATAAGGGTTAACATTTTTTGATAAATATTTTCAATTTTTAACATAATACCTTGTATTATTTAAAAAATAATAAAATTTACCCGAAGTCTCTACTACCAACCGTTCTCAAGTTATGATTTTTTTGGTGCAAAAAGGTGAAAATTTTTATCGGCAATTTAGGGGTGTATTTTTGACCTTCACCGATTTTGATAAAAATCACAATTTTCACTAAATTTTGTATCAGGAACACGAATCTGGCATTTAAAAATCTGTAAAAAAATGTCTTCATGTTTTAAAAAAAAATATATTTTTATTTTTTTAGGGGATGTTTTTAAATTTTGAGTCACAAATTTTAAAATAATAAAAACTTGTCTTATAAAGCATTTTTACATGTTATAGTGATGCAAGACATCAATTTAGTTCATTTTTGTCAAATTTAAAAATTATTTTTTGTCAGTATTTTTTTGGCTATTATATATTTAGTCGTAAAAATTGTTGAAAAAACTAAAATATTTTTTTAACGGGTCAAATTAACCCGCAAGACCAACTTATTATACATCGTTGGAAAGCTCTTGACAAACCCTATCTATCAAAAAAATAAAAATTAAATAAAGTCAAACCGCTTAGAAATGATAGCCCATAATGTCGATTTTCGTATTTTCCCTAAAAATAGGGGTTAACAAATTTTGAAAAATAATTTATATTTTTATTAAATTATATTGCATCATTTCAAAGATAATAAAACATGTTTCAAGTCTCTACTACCAACCGTTCTCAAATTATGAATTTTTTAGTGCAAAAAGTTGAAAATTTGTCGTCAAAATTTATCGGCAATTTAGGGGTGTAATTTTGACCTTAACCGATTTTGATGAAAATCATATTTCTGGCTAATTTGGGTATGAGAAACACGAATTTGATATTTAAAAATCTGAAAAAAAAAATTTTCTTGTTTTTTTCAAAAAAAAAATTTGTCATTTTTGAAAATTCATAAAAACGGTTGTAGGCAAAAATTTAAAAATTTGATACTACAGTTTGTTAATAAACTCTTCTTCTTTCGAATAAGACTATGCGCAGATCTCTACGTTGAACTCCTGGGCACTTCTATTCTTTCGCGTGAGACCATTTTTGGGCAAAAATCGCGTTTTTTCAAAGTTTGACGAACCGTCACTGGTTTATTTTTACAGATATCAAAAAAATTTAAGAATAACAATTTGTAGAGAATAGTTAAGTCTTGCAATTAAGACCAAGCACAATTTTTTGCGTGGTCGGATAAACCAGCACCGTACTCTCAAAAAACCATTGTTTTTGCCCTACTTTAGCACGCCACTGCTGAAAAACAAAAAAAGCAATCGGAGCGCTGACAGGCCTATAACACTTTCGGAACCTTTTGCTATCAAAAAGTCCTCTTGCATTTTTGGCTCAGATAATGGCTTGTGGTCCATCGCGTGGCCCTCGATTTTCACCTTTGTAAAAACTCAATTTTTGACTTTGAGATGAAAATTTATTGTGACGCCACTGGACAAAAAAATTGGGGGTCAGATATAAGAAGGAGGTTATCAAAAGGAATTTTTTGGTTCATATCTCACCTTCCTACGATCAAATTTACTCGAGTTATTACAAATCTACGTTTTTTGGGAAAAAAATTCTCACGCCGCTACTGATTTTTTGAAAAATCCGCGGTTAGTCTCAAATTGCAGTTTAATAGTTGTTAAATCCGAAAATTCATATGCCCCATCTCGGCCGTTTTTAGAAAAGGGTAGAAAATGGCCTCAAACATGGGTAATTTTGGTGGTACCTTGGGGTGAGTTTTTGAAAAAGTTTAGGGGTAGATTTTGAAAAAAGGATTACATAGTGGGATGTAAGGGCAGCCAAGGAATCCAAAAAAAAATATTAAAAAATTATTTATTTACAACATCTGGTAGCAATAAATTAAAAAGTGCGTTTTTGGTAAAAAACAGCCCTTGCAAAAATCGCGGGGGTTGTATTTTTGAAGGGGTGGTTTTAAAAAAATTATCCTAAGCGTAAATAATCAAAAGAAAACTAAAAAAAAATTCAAAACAAAATTATTCCCATAAATAACAAAATGAAAATTATTTGAAATTTGGGTAAAAAGAAATAAAATTTACTATGTCCGCTCGTGCTTTTAGGGGCGGGGTTGAAACTTATTTTTGAGGGTGGATTCTGAAAGCTGAATAAATTTTACGGACCTTTGGGCAAAATTTTCAGAGCGATATTTCCACGATTAAGAAAGTTACAGCCGTTTCAAAATCAAAAAATTGATGAAAAAACAAATTTCATGTTTAAGGGGGCCCCATTTGTAAAGGGGGCCGAATTCGCCCCCGAAAAAAAAATTCCATGTAGAAAATCTATCTATGGAGCTCGGGTAAAAATTTCAGCTCGATCGGTTAGAGTTGGAAAAAGATGGAACGAAATAACCGACAGTTGGTCGTTTTTTTGGTAAAAGGGGTGGATACCCTTAAATTAGGGGTAAAGTTTGGTAGACGCTCGGCCTAAAGGCCTCGCCTGATCCCGATTTGGGGCTGCCGCCCCAAATCGGGACGATTTTTGTCGACTTGCGCTATCGCGCAAGTCGACAAAAATCGGCGAAACCTAAATAGTAATAACAGGTCCGTAACTAGTATGTGATTAAATATTTTTGTAATTGTGTATTGGGTAATACAGTAATTGTGTAATGGTGTAAAGGTAAAAAAAAAAATTAAAGTAAAAGTGGCATTACATGATGTAATCTCGATGCTTGTGTGATTAAGGTTATCGGAAATGTTAAAAATGTATGCGATTTAAGGTTATGTAATTGTAATTGTGTAAAGTGTAATTGCGTAATTGTGTAATTGTGTAAAGGTAAAAAAAAATTAATGTAAGAGAGTTAATACTTTTGACATGATCTAACCCCGATGCTTGTGTGGTACAGGGTATCGGAAATTGTAAAAATGTATGTGATTTAAGGTTTTGTAAATGTAACAGTGTAATGGGTAATTGTGTAATGGTGTAAAGGTAAAAAGAAAAAAATTAAAGTAAAAGTGGCAATACTTGTTACATAATGTAACTCCGATGCTTATGTGATAATGGGTATCGGAAATGGTAAAAATGTATGCGATTTAAGGTTATGTAATTGTAACAGTGTAATGGGTAATTGTGTAAAGGTGTAAAGATTAAAAAAAATAATATAAGAGAGTTAATACTTTTTACATGATGTAATCTCGATGAATGTGTGATGAACAGTATCGGAAATTGTAAAAATGTATACGATTAAAGGTTTTGTAATTATGTATTGGGTAATTGTGCAATAGTGTAAAGGTAAAAAATTAAAGTAAAAGTAGCAATACTCTTTACATCATGTAATCATGTTTTGGTTGGTGCGCAATAGTTAAGATAGTTTTTAGTTTTTAGTATTACTGTTAAAAGTGTTCTAATACTGAAATTTTTATATAAAAAAAATAATTTATCATATTTATACTATCACCCAGTATAGAAATAAATATCGGATTAGAAAAACCCTTGCTTTATTTGATCTCCAATAGTTGAGACTGCTTTTAAGATTACTGTCAAGTAAGTTCTAATAAAAAAACTTTATATGAAACAAATTCAATTAATTTTGATATATATATATATATATATATATATATCTATACTATTACCCAATATAGGAATCAATATTGGAGCAAGGAAATCCTTGTTTAATTTGATGCGCAATAGTTGACTCAGTTTTTGGAGTTTTTGTCAAGTGTTTTCCAATACAGGAATCTTTATTGTTAACAAAAAATATATTTTGAAGAGGGGCACAAACGAGAGCGGCAATGTAAGATAAGAGTAAATTTGTGTTAAATGTAAATGTCAAAAGTGAATATAATAATAAAGAAAATATTGAGTGGGAGAGATAAAAAGGTTGCAAATTAAAGTAAAATTATGTACTGCTGCGAAGTTGAAAATAAATTTAAAAAAAACCTAGCAACAAATATACTCTTACAAAAATGACATTATCTCCCTTATTATAAGACCTAGGTCAATTATAAATATACCATTAGATCAGCAAAAAAAAAAACATATTTCTATAGCAAATGCGAGCAATAATTAATGTGCATTAACTAATTAATTAAGTATTTCATTAATTAATATATAATATCTTATTTTATATTTTAGGAAAAACAAAAATTTTTGAATAAGAAAAAAGAAAAAGAAAGAAGAAGAAAAGAAGCAAACTGTAAAAATAATTTAAGAGGTAATGATGGAAGTGGAGATAGAGGAGGCAGAGGAGAACCGGGTGGTAGAGGAAAAATTAGTTTTTAATTTTGTTTTTATTAAATTATGTTTAATTAACAATAAATTTTAATTTTTTTAATATTTCATTTAATTCAATAAATTTTAATTTAATTATTTATGTAATACTTTTCTTTAATAAAATGTTAATTTTCTTATTAATTTAAAAACAGTGATTATTTTTTTTATTTTACCCAAGATAGAACCGGATAAAAAATTAAAAGGTAAGTAATTTTGTAATATCATTTTTCTTTATTTTTAATTCAATTTTTTCTTGTTAAAAAAATAGATGATGATAAGATTAAACCATTTAATCATAAATCATTTAATCTTATAAATTAATTTGTAATTATTAATATACTTTTACTATTATAGTAAATTTTTTGAATTATATCAATCGATTTTTTTGCAATAATAAATTAAGTGGTGGTTATGTCGTAAGTGGAGATGATTTTGGGAGCGGCAAATCAAAAAGAAGGCGAAATATGTTTTAATAGTAAAAAATATTGATTGGTAATGACCAAAAAAGCCAGTAATGAGAGTAAGAAAAAGTAATGTATAAATAAAAAACAATGTTAAGAGTCAAAAATGAAAAATTAATGACACGTGTTGCAATGTTAAAGAAAATATTGTAAAAAAGTAAAGAGAAAGTAAAAAACGATTATGTATAAATGTAGATAATGTTAAAAATAAAAAATCAGTAAATTTTTTTGTAATAATAAGAAAAATATTAAACGGAGTGGTACAGAGGGCGAGAGTCAATTAAGAGAAAGTAATAAGTGTATAAATAGTAGATAGTGTGAAAAGTGAAACTGAAATTATTGCAATTAAAATAAAAATATTAAAAAGAAGGAAGGTCACAAAAACCGCTTTAAATTAACATTAATATGAAGTAGAGATAGATAAAGTATCAAATTAAAATATGTTAATAAAATTATTATAAATTAAAATTTAATTAAAATAATTATAAAATGTAGAAAATTATTTTTGTAAAAAATAATAATTAATTAGAATTTATTTTAAAAGAATTTAATAATTAATTTAAAAAACATCTGTAATTGTTGTGTCTTATCAAAAATTATTGTATTTTTTAAATTATATTTTTAAATTCATACAATAAATCATTTTTTATAAAGTACACAACAATAAATGTTTTAATAATAATTTTTTAAATTTTTTTAATATTGACTTTATATTTTCCCAATATGGATATATTTTTTTTTGATAAAAAATATAAACTATTTTTATTATTTATTGCATTCTTTAAGTTTTGATTTATTCTGTCATGATATTGGGATTTAAACAGTTGTGTTGTATTTGTGTGTTGTGTTTGCGTGTTGTGATTTCAATTAATTGATTAACCATGACTGATAACAGTAAGTATTTAAGTAATCAATTAACTGTTTATTAATATATACAAAGTTAGTTAAAATTATTGAAACAAGTAAATAATTCTTCAACCGTAATTTTTTTGTTTTGAATAAACTATTTTTAAATATAAAAAGTGGTTATTTTATTATGGAATAATAATAAAAAAGTTCAAGTAATTAATTAACGTTTTATAAATATGTATTAGTTACAATAATTTGTTATTTTTGAAAAACATCATATTTTGTATTTTATTGTGTTTTTTAAATTAAAGGCTAACTCTCAAAAGTTTTATTTTAAAAATGTTTTTTTTTTTTAGATATCTCACTGGATATGTGCAAACATATCTTGAATAAATGTTGCGTCAGCGAACTTTTTATAACTGACAACAAAAATCAAGACTTTTTAATGATGAAATATGTGCTCCAACATATGGACTATTTAAAGGACAAAACATTTTTTTTAGCCGGCGGATTTTGTTCGTATTTGCATGGTGTCACAAATACATTTGGCGATATTGATGTTTTTATTGAAAAAACACAGGACATGAAACCAATAAACAGTTCGTACAATTTTTTTGTTGATTATTTTGATTTCAACTTTAATGGAAAATTATTTAATATTAACAATGTTTTCATTAGTGGACCGTTAAATTGTGAATCAAAAGAATCGTGGATTTTACGAACAATATCTATGTTCGACATGGATGTTTGCAAATATGCGTTATTTAAAAATAAAAACAATATTTTAAGTTTATTTTTAGAGCCAAGGTCTTTATCGACGGCGTCTGCGTCGTCGATAGAAAGATCAATTAAATATGATTTTCGCATTAATTATGGAAAAAAAATAATGCCAAATTCCCTAAAAAAATTATACCGTTTAAAAATGTTATAATTTCTTTGATTTTATTTATTCTTTAAAAATAATAATTTTTAATTTTTTTTTTAAGAAATTTGAAATTAATTTTTTGGAATTGTTTTTTATTTTTATTGTTCAAAGGAGGTTTTTAGCCGGTAGAAACCCGGCACTACTGTGCAGCATTGGCTGTCAGTGTCTTAGCTGAAGATTTTCCCCTTTAAAAAAAAAAAAAAAAAAGAATAAAAAAGAATAAAATAGAGACAGTATTTTAAGTTTATTTTTAGAACCGAAATCATTCTCTCGGCGTCTGCGTCGTCGATAGAGAGATCGATTAAGTATTCTAAGTATCTAAAACTGTACAAAATGATTTGTAATTTGTAAAATTGTTGGGACAATGTAGGGTCTTGTATCAAAACCAAAAATATTGATGTATACATATAGATTTTGAGTTGGTTCATAAAAAAATTTCCATTAGAGAAACCCTTGTTTTGTTGGATGCGCAATAGTTTGAGATAGTTAATAAGATTTCTGTCAATAGTTTTTCAATGCTGGTTCAATTTCATAAAAAAAATATAAAAATTGGTATTTATACTGTTACCCGATATAACAAAACATATCGGAACAGAGATGTTTTTTTTGTTAGATTTGCTATAGTTGAAACAGTTTTTAATTTATTTTATTGTTATTTTTTTTTAATACTGAGACTAAATCATAAATATGATTATTGACATAACAAATAAACACAAATACTTACTTATTCCTCTAGATACAGAAAAAGAGGAGAAAAAAGTTAGAAAAAAAACTAATCTAATTTATTTAATATTTAAATACACATATTTAAGACTAATAGGGTTATTTAATGACAATTTGATACTGTTAGAAGAGTTTTTAAAGATGATTTGTTCTTCTTTCTAATTGGATTTAATCTTGATAACATTTTTCTTAATCTAAATAAAAAGAAAATTATATTAAAACTTGTTATTTCAAAAACAGTTAATACTTACCTATTTTCTCTATTAACTGAAGGTTATCATCGGTATGGCATTGGTGAATTGAATATGTGAACAGATAGAAGAATAATTAAATATACCAGTTTCCTTGGTGTTCTTGAAGTTCTGGTAGAACGATGATTGTGTTAAATTTTATTGCACCGGCAGGACTCTTTTTGTTCCGTATTATTTATTATAAAGCCTACACCGAAAGGTAATAAGGCGTACCGATAATATATATATTATTTATTATAATATGTATATATAATACAGGGATGGATAAATGTATGAGAACTCCCAATTTCAAAAATGACATTTTTTATATATACATATATAAATTAAAAAATGCAGTCAGAAATTAAGTGTTTCCCACACATTTACCCAACTCTGTATAGTATATTTCGGACAAAGTATTTTATGCTCTTGCTACTTCTACGTCAAAGTTTTGAGAAGTTTTACTTAAAAGCAAATATAACCGAATGCCTCTCAAAAATAATAAATCAACAATAATCACAACACATCAATTTAGAAAAAAGTAGATTGTGAGCAGTATTATTGGTAACTTATTACTTTTAAGAAGTATTCGTCTATATTTACTCTGAAGCAAAACGTCTCCACTTAAAGCCGGAGGCAAGTACCGCTGCTATGACGGTGATATTTTAGTCTTTATTTTTAATTATTATTAAACCGTGTGCAACGCAATAAAACACATTTGTTGATGAAGATCTTGTTGCGAAGAAGAAAGAAGACTGTGCTAAAATAATCTGTGGACATATTTTGTTTTTGGAAGAATTGAGAAGTATGACATGATAAACCTGATAAACGAAAAACAAGTGATGACAACGTTGAAGAATGAAATAATAATAAGGAACGAATTGATCATGATGATAAAGAATGAATTGATAATGATGAGAAATGAAATGATGAGGAATAAAATGATGTTCAGGAATGAAATAATGATTATGATGAGGAATATTAATATCAACAATTACGTATTATAAAAATTTATTTTAAACAATTTTTTTGACCGCCTTAAAATTGCCAATTTAAACAAAGATCATCAAGATTAAGAGCGGTTCCAGATTTATAAAACAATTAATTTATTACAATTATTTATTCATAAAATTACAATTAAAAAATTAAAACGTTAATAAAATTATCATATTTATTCTATTTGGACCCATTTTTTGCCACCACCCCCGCTTTAAAATTGGTTATTTAAAAAAAATACCCAAAATTATGAGCGGTCCCAAACTTGCATATATGATCTATTTATTAACAATTTAATTTTTTTACAATATATTAAAAAAAATGATATATGTATAATAAATTTTGTTTTGTAATGAATATATAACATTTTTTGAAAAATAATTTCTATTATACAATATTAAATCTTCTCGTCATCTTCAATTTGATTTGTTTATTTTCTTAGTTGTTTCTTCTCAACTTTCTTTCAATTATTGTCCATCACCTATTAAATATCTAAATTAAAAACTTTAATTTAAAACAAGTACAAAAACTTACCATAAACAGTTAATTTATAAAAACGTTTGTGTATATTTATTTGTCCAATAATCATATCTTATGCAAATTTACGTTGATATGTCATCATAATATTATTCTAATATGTGACAGTTTAGTGCAATATCTTTAGATAATGATTCTTTTGGAAAAATTTGATCATTTTTAGATTAAATGATTATCGATCATCAACAAAATTTTGATTATTTTGTTTCCTCCACAATAAATTTTATTTTTTATTTATGCACATTTGGTTAGGATATATGATCTGAGTTCATCATTTATCCTTTTTTTGACATTGATGTTTTTGTCAAAAATTAATTCGTGCTTTTTAGTAAATTAAACAAAATATATAACTGTAACTATTTTCTTTCTTTTTAATGTTGTTGGAATGGACATGGGCCATTTGTCTAATTCTTTTAAAATATGGTATTAGTGTAATTTTCATTTTCCAATCATTTATTTCTAAATTTTGTTTCTTTTTTCATAGATGTGGCTCCAATACTTTAAATGAGAAATATTTATTTAATAATTTGATTTTAAATTAAAGCAATTAATACTTACTTGTGATTTGACAAATCAAAACTTCAAAGGGAAGACTTAATAATATATAATAGTAATAAATAAATATGAACAATATACAAATTGTACAATACAACATAAAAAAAATATATACAATATACAATAAATATAAAAAAATATATACAATAAATATAAAAAACACAAAAATTATAATAAAAATATGTCCAAATTTATAGAAATATAAATACAAGATTGCTTAATGGCATTGTCAATCAATTGTATTTATAATCTATAATGTGTAGTGTGTGTGTGTGTGTGTATGTGTGTATTTGTTAAAAATATAAAATACAAACGGCATACATACAATTATGTACAAAAAATTAAATGCGTTTTTGAATTTTATATTATATTGGTTCAATTAAAAAAATTGTCTTACCCTTTTTTTCACTATTTTGAAAAACACTTTGTATTGTAAACTTTATATAAGTATAATGAACTGTTAACTTAAAACACTTTACCATTCAATAGTTGTCATTTTTTTTAATTCCATTTTTAATTTGTTCTTTGTTATTTTTTCATTATTTTTGATTTTTTATTATTTTTTTCAAAAACTTTCACATTCCGTTCTTGCTTGTTTTTTTCCTAAATTAATAATAAATTTTCTTTTTATGTTTTTATTCCATATGGTCCTTGATTATTATTTTCATGTTTTTCTTATTTTTCTTATTCTTTATTTAGTTTATCGTTTGTTTTTTTTTTTATTTTCTTGATTTTTCAATAAACTTTTCATAAAACCTAATAATTTTCTTGTAAAATTGTTTTATTTTTTATTCCATTTTTGATTTTTTTTAATTTTGAGTTTTTTTTTCACAAAATTTAATATGTTTTTTTTTCCTAATTTAATTTTTAATTTCTCCTTTGTTATTTTTTTAATATTCTTGGTTTTTATTAGTTTTTTTACCAAACAGTCGTTGATTGTTTTTTTCCTATATCAATTATAAGTTTTCTTTTTATGTTTTATTATAAAATTGTTTTATTTTTTCTAATTTCATTAATTTCATGTTTTTCTTATATATTTTTTTAATTTGTGGTTTTTATATATTTTTTTAATTTTTTGAATTGTTATTACTTCGTCATATTAACATATTTAATTATAGTCAATTTTTTATTTATGGTTTTCGTTTCTTTTTAATTGGTGATACTATTTCATCTTCATCTTTGTTTTTACTTGCTCGTATTTCAAATAACTTTTTCTTTATTTGTTGTTGACGAAGTTTGATTTGTTCAAAATCGGGACATTTTTTTAGACCTTCGCAAATACAACTTAATTTGTAATTAATTGTTTCTTTCGTTGAAGTCTCTTTTGTTTCTTCAGTCATTATTGCCCTTTTTAAAGTAAACTCTTCATACAAATCTTGTTCGTATAAAAACAATACCTCTTCATCGCTTAACGTCTTTTTAGTTTCGTTCATTTCTAAGGCCATTTCATCGCAAATCTCTTGAGCGCCTTTTTCGTCATCGATTAATTGAATTATCGGAATCGGCTCGACGTTTCGATTTCTTTCGAGGATGTTAAAGACTTGTGTGTACACCACGTTACGTGTGTAAATTTTGTTCGATCCAGTAATCAGTTTGCCTTGATTTTCGTTGGATTTAATTTGAATTTTTACGCCTTCAAAAGATCGGGCTCTGGACCAGGCAACATACATCTGTCCGTGGGCAAAAACTGGTTCGTTTAACAGAATTCCTACCTTGTCAAACGTCTGTCCCTGTGCCTTATTTATGGTAATGGCAAAACAAACTTTCACCGGAAATTGTCGGCGACACATTGTAAACGGATATACTCCTGGTACTGCAACAATATCCATTCTCGAAATCAAGGCTCGTTCGCCCTTGCATCTGCCCGTCACAATTTCACAGTCTAATGTATGCTTTCCGATGCGTCTTACTAGCATACGGGTTCCGTTGACGAGTCCGTTTTGTATCGACACGTTTCGTAGCAACATGACCGGTACGTTCAATTTAAGGGCCAGTTCATGATACGGCAAATTGCTTAGTTTGACCGTGTTTAAAAACTCTATCGGATACGCATCTATTTCCGATTTGTCGTCGGATACAATAGAATCGTTGCTAAACATTCGCACTTCGTCCCCAGAAAACAGCTCTAACACCCTTTTGTTAATTTTGTCGCAGTCTTTGTTGCAGGTGCCGAGTATCACGCTCGTGGACACTATCTTTTCGATTTCTGCGTTGTTTTGTTTTGCGAACTTGCCGTAAATTTCTATCAATACATCTTTGCTCAGACATTTAGAGGGCACTTCGAACAAGCTGTGCCCCGGTTTGGGATCGGGTAATTTTTCGTGCTTCTTGCGACTGCATTTTTATTGACGACGTTGAATTTTTATCGATGATTAGGGGTAATTTAAACGTCGAGTGTGCCGTACGTCCCCCGATCAGAAACAAGCCGCCATTCCTGTGGGAGCCGCCGTTATCACTTCACAGTCCATTGTTGCCAATTTTTTTTGCAGGGTGTTATAAAGAAAGGTTTTACCTGTTCCCCCACTGCCTTGCAAATAAAAATATCTGTTTGGAGAGTCTTCGTTTTCTATCGCGGCCAGTACCGTCTGATAGATACTCTTTTGTTGTACGTTGATCATGTTCACGCTTGTTTCCAACTCTGAGTTTTGTTTTTCTGCAATAATCTCTAAACGCGTGAGATGCGCGTCGAGTGCGGCGTCCGTGAGATCACCATTCGCGTCGATTTCATCGTCAACATCTTCCACGGTTTGTTTTGTAATTTCGTCCAGACGAACAAACAAAAATTCGTCGATGTTTCGATGTTGATATTGCAAACAGGCTGCGACGCGACGCAAAGCTCTCAACTCGGCTTCGTCTTCGCTGTACGTATATCGAATGTAGTCTTCGATAAGTTGTGGTTTAAATGCGTCCCATAATCCTTGAACGCAAGTAATTTGGCAGTAACACAACATGTAAGAAAAAAACTTGCGCAGATTTCCTGGCAATTGGAAGAGGGCCGCTTCTTTCATCGCCGCGTGCCATTCGGCGTCGTCGGAAAGCAGGTGTCTGCAAGTTGCAGCTTCTTGGAATGTTGCGCAACGTTCGTTGTCGACAACGTATAAGTCGTTGAAAGACTTAGCTCCTTTGATCCTCAGCAGGAGAATACGAAGATGGAATTTCTCCGTCCATTGCGGGCTGATGGTGTGTATTCGAGATACGATTCTTTTGCTTTTATCGTATATTCTCTTTTTCCACACTCCATTATCAAACCTATACCAAAGCGGAATATCTACGTAGTATAGTAGACAGGCACTTGGGTCGGAATTGTTTAATGCGAAGTAAGCTTCAAGCATTGAATTTTTTTGTCGGCTATGACCACTCCTTCTTTCGGATTCGATTCTTCGAACAATACGTTTTTTTCTCCGGGTAAATGTACCGGTAGCCGTATTACCTGGTGCGTTTTGAACACGGCCTCGTTGGAAAATAGTCTCCAGGCGGCTTCTCCGGAAGACAAATATCTTTTGTCTAAAAACTCTCGGGTTTCGTCATAGAAAGGTTCTTCGCCTTCTTTGTCGAACGTTATCAGTGCCGAATCTGGGCCTTTCGTAATATATTTGAACACATATTTCACTGTGCCAACATTTGCCACTGCTTCGATGTTAATGCAACATCCGAAGCGCATAAGAAAGTAGCCATTGTACGGTACTACGTCTCCGTTATTAACTTCGATCGTCTTTCCTGCTCGCTGCACGGTACCATTGTGAATGTTTTTGCGCCTGCGGTAGGTGACGAAGTTGTCCTCCATAAAACACGTTTTTTCCAAATACTCTTTTAGATACTTTTTTCCGCATTTTCCATGCAGACACATGTTTTAAATCTATCGCCGCACGGCCCGTGGTATCATGTATTTTAATACATGTTTGCGTAGCTCGGGTTCTTTGACTGGATCCGGCAGTTCGGGTCAGATCATGCTGTCGATATCGTCCGAGTTGTGCGGCTTATCTTTGTTTGCCACTGTGACCAATATGTGTGCGTGTGGCAGTCCGCGTTTTTGGAACTCTATGGAGTATACTGCGCATTGTACTTCTCCAGTCGTTTTATCGTCGATCAATTCGTCCATAAATTGATTCAATTTTAATTTAAAAACTCTCGCCACAATATCGGGTCTATCTTGCGGCGTTTGTCCTTTTTCTAATTGCTCTGCAATCTTTTTCCATTGCGGATTACAGGTGAAATATATAAATCAAGTTGGTTTGCCGTACTTTGAAACCATAGCCATGGCATCTTGATAGTTGGCTTTCATGTATCTACTACCTCCGGTGAATGTGCTCGGAAGGACCACTATACGACCCACGTGATTATCACATTCGTCCGGATTGATCGTGTTTACCACCGCGATGTCCGCAGCAGTTTCTACTGCAGATTCTGGCTGTCTTTTAGCAGGTTGTGCGGTGACGTTTTGGTCCGCTGCAACATTTCGTTGAGGTTGCTGGTGGGGCACTGCGGTAACGTTGTCGTTCGTAAGAACCTGTTCTTCCTCGTTCGCCGAGTGCGCAGTCGTCCATCGACGATGCAAATAGTCCTGAAGACCGGCATACGACTTGACCATCAATTTTTGCGAGTTTGCTCGTATGTATTCGATGCGGTTGACTTCGACGTGGGAATACATTGCAATCGTGTACTCCTGGCCGAGCCTCCGCGTTTCGTGGATGGGATTGAATTTTTTATCACGTACCATCATTCGGTACGCGTAATACTTTCGGCACGACACTCTTTTCCTCGTGCCGGTTTCTTGGTACGCTCAACGACCAGGCGTCTTCTCCGCGTGGATGAATAAGCGGATAACCCAATCGCAATCCTATGCCGGAACATGGGGGAATTTCCACCTCTTTGATTCGTTCGTTATGGCCGCGAACGTACGTGCGTAACTGAGGACGTGCCGGTACTTTGCCGTCCGCCGTTGAATAAACGGCTCCAATTTCGTCCGGATTGGTCGGCAAGTTATAGGTACGTTTGTCCACAGTGTCGTCCAAGTAGAACGAAACGACGTACCTTGGATCGTCGTTTTCTGTGGTACCTTGCTCTGCTCGTTGTTTCGACAGCAGTTCGCTCATGTTTAGGTAAATTTTTGCTGCCGGATTAAACGATCGCATCACTTGATCGATGTCTGCTATAATGTCGGAGCTTAATTTCGGCTTCGCAGACTTTCGTTTCTCTGTTGCCACTTGGGGATTATGAAAATATAAAGCCCCGTATTGAGGCTCGTTGCGTCTGCGCGTGTGCTAACAAAAGCGAATAAATTATTGTATTCGCAAATATTTTCATAGAAATTATTTCCACGAACCGTTGAATCTAATAATAAATTTTTCAACAGTCCCGGATAATTTACTCCCAATTCCGGCACTTATACAGTACCTCCTCTGCAGCATGACAGATGCGTTTCTTTTTTAAATTTTAAAGCGCCGCACGCTTTGCAATTGTCGTTAACGTTTTTTACGTCCAGAGAACCGCACGTAAACAAATCGGCTTTTCGTTCTCGACGTGCCAACAAATACCCGCTATTCGGATTGGCCGTTTCACACCCTGATTTTATTTTTCCGGATGTTTATTTGGTTTTTTCTACCTCCACCGTTGGAGGCACGCGGTCCGAACATTTCGTAAAATAATCGGCCGGATCTAATCTCTGCACGCAATTTAATTCGTCAATGACAAAAGCGGACAAGCTGAAAGGCTGTGTATCTTCCGGCCCGCTTTCGTCGTGTCGCATGCAAGCTATTACATGACTTACCAAGTCTTCCACGTGAGAAAAGTGGACTAAGCAAGCTGTCCCGTTAACGTCGGTTTGCATTCCAAAACTGTCTCGTGAATGCGAATCGAAGACGTAATATCGATTATGAAATCGGAAAATGGCTATCGATAGATAGTTACATGTCAAAATAGCCATGTCTTGTTCGAGCATAAACAGTGATATGGCTTCGGATAAGGTATAAAAACCATCAACTTTCCGCTCCAGATTTCCAAACTTGTCGAAATTCTCTTTCAATGCCACTTGCACCTTTCTCGCATTAACCAAAAACAATTTGTGCACCTCATTGATAGACAAATAATCTGTCGGCACGTTAATGTCAGGTTGCGGTGAGACTCGTGTGGTCATTGAGCGACAATAGAGCTGGTCGCCGAGATCGACTATATCGTCAATATCGTTTGGTGTGGAGGGCACTCCGTATAGTTTTACGTATACGCAACTCATTACAGCACAGGCAGTACATTGTTTTCCTGCCGATGCATAAGAAAATTTATTATTATTTTGATTAATAGTGCCACGCACTATTGCAAATTTAGCTGAAACGGCAAAATAAAAGATTAATAAAAATATTCAAAATTTTAAACAACATGAGTTAATTATTTTGTGACAATTTGAATAATTTTTGATTATTTACTTAAAGTTAAAATACTAAAAAGAAATTACGTACAAAAATCAATAAACAATTATCAATTATTTTTAAATGAATAATTATATTGTATTTTTAGAGATAAGTGACAAATAAAATTAAAAAACATATAATTAAAAAAAAAATCGTATATTTAAAACAAAAGTGAAATTTTAAAATTTCAAATTGTCACAATTACTTTATAAATATAAGTACAAATATCTATACATTGCCTTAATTATCATAACCATTTGAAATCATATTAAATTAAAAACAAATAAAAATAAAAATAACAACAAAATAATGTTGTGTTAAAACGTGTAATAAAAACAACAAAAATATTTATTTATAACTTTATTAATTTATTAATAACACTGGAATATAATTTTTAATTGTATCATATTTTCTTCTTCTTCTTCTTATCGAATTGATTTGTTGTCTTCTTTTCCATTCTATATTAATGATTCATATCAAATTTTAAAAACAATCACTTAATAATAATTGCACATTTCGTTAACCACTTTCACTTAAATATATCACCACCGTTAAACATTTATTTAATGATATTTAATATTTAATAAAAACATTTTTATGTAAATATACTATATCAAATGATAATTTAATTTTAATTGATTTCAAAAAGGAATAAATTAGTTATTTTTAAAGGCATTTAGATTTTTTCTCTTATATGCAAAATTGTTCAAAAACTTACTTGATACCACAGGGAAAAGAGGAACGGGTGGTCTTTTCGATTTCTTCGATCGTGTTGTCTTGGACACGTTAGCTTGAGCAGCAGAAGATGACTGAAGGCGGCTGGATCTTCTTAGACCGCCTGAATTCATACTGCTGCCTCCATCAAAAGAAATCGTCATGCACTCGATACTCTTGTCGAGGTCTTCAATATTCTCTACTTCTTTCTTAATATGTTGAATAGGAATGGAAACTGGTGTACTCGATTTTTTCGTATCGGCATCTATCCAGTCGTTCCAATCAAAATTACTTAATGACCAATTCGACTCGCACTTCACCTTGTTCCGATATCTAATTTTTTGTGGTCATCCACACTTTTATCGGAACAAGTCGAGTTACTTCTTGTAACTTTTTTGATTGGTTTTTCAATTTTAATTTTTTTAGTAACTTCAAGTTTTGCGGAAGAAGCGATATTCTTTCTCTTTACACTTCCGTTACTTGAAGCATTCGAGTCGACACTCTGAACACTTTGTCGTCTCAACCTGGTTATTCGACCTAAATAGAAATTAAAATCACATAAAAATAGTACTCAAAATTATAGAATTTATGATCAAAATAATAACATCAACATAATATCAATGGGTTAAAAATTTAAACTTAAATTAAATTATAAGTTTGTTGTCATTATGGTTTATGTATAATTAAGTTAAAGACTAACAAAATTGTAAATATATAAAACTACAGGGAGTTTATAAATGAACGGGATTTTATAATTGTATTGTAAACAAATTCATAATGACATAAAATTCATTTTAATTTAAATTCTTTTATTTTATTTTATTTCAAATTTTATAATTGTATCGTAAACAAATTCAAACTGACAATAATTCATTTTAATTTAATTTTAATTTTAATTTAATAATAGAATATAATGTTTATCGTGTTCATACAAGTATTTTATTTTATTTCAAATTTTGTAATTGTATCGTAAACAAATTCATATTGACCAAAAATTCATTTTAAATTTAATTTAATGAAAGAATATAATGTTTATCGTATTCATACAATTATTTTATTTCATTTCCGATTTTATAATTGTATCGTAAACAAATTCATATTGACACAAATTTTACTTTAGTTTAACTTTAATAATAGAATATTATGTTTATCGTATTCATACAATTAATTTATTTTATTTTTGATTTTATAATTGTATCGTACACAGATTCAAATTGACCAAAAATTCATTTTAAATTTAATTTTATGAAAGAATATAAGGTTTTAATTAATTTTATAACTGCATCGTATACAAGCTTATAACTTTGTAAATTTGTTTTTCTTTAGATTTATTTAAATAATTTATTACATTCATAATTTTATAAGTGCAACAATTTTATTTTAAAATATAAAATAAATTAAATCATAATATAAGGTTAAATTGTAAAATAAAATGTATATTTAGTTTTTTTCATTAAAAGATTTAATTAATTATTACCTTGAAAATGATCCATAACTTGGTCAACAGCAGGTTTGGATATTGTCCTCGAATCTGTTGATCTCGTTGACGAATCGGAATCTACATCCATTTTGCGAGAAGAGATTTTTCTTTTATATAAAGCATTAACTCTCTTGCTATTTCGCTCTTCTTGCGTTACTTTTAAATCTGAAAACGTTTATAATAAAATTAATCATTCTATTTTTATAAGATAAATTCTGTGCTTACCAATCGAAGAGGATGATGCAGAAGATTCAGAAGTTCCATCATCTGATTTTTTTGCCAATTCCTTACGATAATTCTCCAGATTTCTACACTTTCTTTTTGGTGGCATATTTAATTAAATGTCGATTACTAATTGTATTGAAAAATAAAGATAATTGTAAATGCGGCAATGTTATTACTATTTGTGATACCAATGAGTTTCACAAAACACAACGCAAGCACTGTTTATACTAACATAAACAATAATGAATTGTATACAATTGTTATGTTAAAAATAAACTCCCTAGAGCACGTGACTGCTTTTTATGTATCACGTGCTAACACCAACACGAGCGAAATAATAACATAAAAAGCAATCACGTGACCTATGGAATTTATTTTTACAGATATAGTACATTGTAAATAATATTAATCTAATAATTTTTTATTTGCACATATTAAATATTATGACATATAATTAAAATTAAATCGCCGGAATTAAAATTATTATTGTTGTTTTCTTACTGATACTAATTGAATTGTAATTAATACGCTTTGTCTCGTCTCGCATTATCTAAATAATATCATTGTAAAAATCACCGAAACTTTAAAAATATTTTTAATTATGTTTAAATTGGCACACAAACACGGGAAACACACCGATATAATCACAAAACATTAAAAATTAATATCCATAAAAAATAATTTAAAAAAAATCATTTCTTTAGCTGCCCATTACGTGGGAGTAAAACAGTATTCATTTTAATAAAGCCGAAAATTATATCTTTTCTCGCTCGCACTTATTATAGTTGTTATACTTTGTTTCGCATTATTTAGATATTACATTTCCTAAACGATCGTTTATTATTATGTAAAAATAATCGTACAAACACGGTAGACACATCATTAAAATTATAAAACTTTAAAGATTAATTTATGAAAAATAACTTTTTAAAAAAATTACTTGATTAGCTATCAATTACGTGGGAGTACAATAATAAGGAACATGATATTTTAGTTGCCAGGCACAATTTTTTTTTCTCGCTGGTATTTATTATAGTTGTTATATTTTATCTTGCTTTATTTAGATATACATAATTCCTAATTCATGGCAACTCTCTCGGTCGCACTTGTTGTATTTGTTATATTTTGTCATGCTTTATTTAAAAGTAAAAAATAAAACATAATGAAACAGTTTTTTTAATAATGCTCACAATAACATCTGTTTTCTCACTCGCACTTATTATATTTGTTATTTTTGTCTTTCTTTATTTGAAAACTAAAAAATCATTAAAACTTTGATATTTGTTTATAAATAATTCAGAAGGGTAGCGCCTTTGTGTACTTTACATTAAACAAGTGAAATGGCAGCAAACAATAATACTGGTAAGTTTTGTTAAAATTATTTATTTTCATATTAATTAAAATTTTATTATTATTTTAGAGAAATTAAGTAAATTATCTCTGGATCCGACACCAACAATCGATGGTAAGTATTAAGATACAATTTTTTATGTATTATTCTTAATTCTGATGGTATAAAATTTAAAACTTTCTTTTTACAGTGGAGACTGTGCAAACTTTAATAATGGAAATAAATAAATTAAAAAAAGAATTAGAAGAGGCGGAAGCCTCTTCTAATTTAAGAAATATGGAGGAGGAGGAGCAGCCTATGGATTCGGCGTCAGTCATAGAAACTGTGAGTATATTTATAATTTTATGTCATATTTTATTAATATGTGATTGTTGTTTTAGGACAGCGGAACAAGCAGCGGTAGCACAGGAAATAGAGGAGGATGGCGTAGAGGGCATAGAGGCGGCAGTGGTAGCACAGGAAATGGAGGAGGATGGCGTGGAGGGCATAGAGGCGGCAGCGGTGGCAGAGGAGGATGGGGCGATGGCCAAAGAAGCCGCGGAGGTAGACGCCGCCGTCGTCAAAATGTAAGTATTCTATTTATAAATTTAATTAAATTGTTTTTTAAAATTATTTTTTATTACAGGCCGCCGTAATAAATAACTATTATGGAAAAATCTTCAAAAAGTATAATTAAAATTTATTTTAATAATTTTTTTGTAACTATTTCAATATTATATTTGTCTTTAATGTTATTGTTATTTATTTTTCATAAAAAATTAATTAAAAAAAAATCATTTATTAACTTGTTTTTTAATTAATAGCTTGCAGTGGACAAAAATGCTACAAAATTAAGCTTGCAGGTAATTTAGAGAGAGTTATTATGTATAATGCTACAAAATGAAGTAAGTCATTGTTTGAAGCGAAAATACAATGAATATTGATAGGAAATGAAGCTTGCAGTTAACTTAATCGGAATTATTAAATAAAGTATGTTATTGTTTAAAGGAAAACATAAATAATTGTATAAAGTTTTCAGATAATTTTAAAAGAATGATTGCGAATTGTGCTACAAAATAAAGTTAATAATTATTTTATATAAAATACAATTAATTATATGAGATATCCAGTTAATGTAATTATTATAAATGTGCAATAGTTGAGACGGTTTTTGAGGAATTTTGTCAAGTTTGTTCCAGTTTTGGGTCGCATATAAATAGTGCTTTTTGCAAGGGGGTTAATTTATTGGAGAGGGCGGAATGTGTATGTAAGTGTCCTTGCAGAGCGCAGTATTTCGTAAAAATTGTTGAAAAAAATAAACTATTTTTTTACCAGGTTAAAATGACGCGCAGGACCAACTTATTATACATCGTTGGAATGCTCTTGATGAACCCTATCCAACAAAAAAATAAAAATCGAAAAAAGTTGAACCGTTTAAAAATGGTGGTTAATAATGTGAATTTTTGTTTTTACCTTAAAATTAAGGGTTAACATTTTTTGAAAAAAAAATTGAATTTTTAATGTAATACCTTGTGTTATTCTAAAAATAATAAAATTTACCCGAAATCTCTTCTACCAACCTTTCTCAAATTATGATTTTTTTAGTGCAAAAAGGTGAAAATTTGTCGAATATTTTTATCGGCATTTTAGGGGTGCGTTTTTTACACCCGCCGATTTTGATGAAAATTATATTTCTGACTAATTTGAGTATGAGAAACACGAATTTGGCATTTAAAAATCTAAAAAAAAAATTCTTCTTGTTTTTTTCGAAAAAAAAATTTATCATTTTTGAAAACTCATAAAAATGGTTGTAGGCAAAAATTCAAAAATTTGTTTCTGTTAATAAACTCTTCTTCTTTCGAATAAGACTATGCGCAGCTCTCTACGTTAAACTCCTGGGCACTTCTATTCTTTGGCGCAAACCAATTTTTAGCCAAAAATTGCGTTTTTTCAATTTTTGACGAACCGCCTCTGGTTTATTTCTTTATATATCAAAAAATGATAAGAATGATAATTTGTAGAACAAGGTTGGATCTTAAATTTGAGACGATGCAATTTTTCCGTGTCCGGATTAATCAGTGGCACACTCTCAAAAAATAGCTAAAAATGCTGATTTTGGGACGCCACTAATGAAAAAGAAAGGCCTAAATTAAAAATGTGTTAAGCCAACCCAAATTTGAATTGAAAATCCTTTCGATTTCAAAGAATACATTTTTTGCGTCAGATGTTTCGTTCGAGTACTTATGGCCGCTGGACTTTGAGGTTTTTTAAAAAACACTTTTTTCGACTTTAAACTGAAAAATTTCTGTGACGCCATTGGACAAAAAAATTGGGAGTTAGATAAATGAAAGAGGTTATCAAAAGAATTTTTTTGGTTCACATTCCACCCTCCTACGATCAAATTTACTCGAGTTATTACAAATCTACGTTTTTTGGGAAAAAAATTCTCACGCCGCTATTGATTTTTTGAAAAATACGCGGTTAGTCTCAAATTGCTGTATAATAGTTGGTAAATCCGAAAATCCATAAGCCCCATCGCGACTGTTTTTAGAAAAGGGTAGAAAATGGCCTCAAACATGGGTAATTTTGGTGGTACCTGGGGGTTAATTTTTAAAAAAGTTTAAGGGTAGTTTTAAAAAAATGGTTACATAGTAGGGTGTAAGAACAGCCAAGGAATCCAAAAAAAAATATTATAAAATTATTTATTCACAACATTCGGTAGCAATTAATTAAAAAGTGCGTTTTTGGCAAAAAACAGCCCTTGCAAAAATCGCAGGGGTTGCATTTTTGCAAGGGTGGCTTTGAACAAATTATCCTAAGCGTAAAAAGTTGATGAAAAAATTCAAAACAAAATTATTCCCATAAATCACGAAATGAAAATTTATTGAAATTTCGATTAAAAAAAAATAAAATTTATTGTCTCCGCTCGTGCTTTTAGGGGCGTGGATGAAAATGATTTTCGAGGGTAGATTCTGAAAGTTCATCAAATTTTACGGACCTTTGGGAAAAATTTTCAGAGCGATATTTCCACGAATAAGAAAGTTACGGCCGTAAATGAAAAAATTGATGAAAAAAAAAAATTTCTTGTTTAAGGGGGCCCCGTTCGGTGAAGGGGGCCAAATCGGACCATGTAGAAAATCTATCGATAGAGCTCCAGTAAAATTTTCAGCTCGATCGGTTAAAGTTTGACAAAGTTGGGAGATGATAGTTGACAGTGTATCGTTTTTTTGGTAAAAGGGGTTGCAACCCTTAAATAAAGGGTAAAGTTTGGTAGACGGTCGGCCTAAAGGCCTCGCCCTAAATCGGGACAAAAATCAGCAAAACTGAAATAGTAATAGCAGTCCCGTAACAAAACAGTAAGCAATTCACTTTGTGATCAACGTTTTGTTATTAACTCTGCTCGATCGGTTGACGTCCATTCTTTGTAAGTAAATTGCAATTCTTCTTTGTCTTCGTCTTCTGAGCTTTTGTCTTCGATAGTGCTTGGTTTAGCAAAAAGCAGTACCTTCAATATTTTTTCAATCTTTACCTTATCAGAGCATTTAGAACAAGTTCTATACTATATTTTGGGAATTAAAATCACAAACAATTTTAGAGACTATTTCTTTATAAGTTAGTGACTTATTGATGGCTGACAATAAAAGTTTGAAATTTTGATGTTCCGCACATACGCACACAGAATGCGTACCACTTGCGCCCGCTAGAATGCATTTCTTTGGCTTTAATGAACAAAATGTAGAAAATCCAATTTTATCAGTAGGATAGTTTTGTTTGTAGAGAGCATATAATTCTCTCAAAGAACATAAAAGTAATCTCTTTTGCTCGTATTGATTCTTTATTATACGAACTCTGTCTTTCATTCCCGGCATTATTCTTGAGTTTATACCATCTGGATCGCAATAAGTGTCTCTAACTCTGTTTCTGATTTCTTTTGATATCAAAAACTTAGGTTTTTTTTTCTCCTCTCCTAATATGCCGTGATTTTTTCTCAATTTTCGAGATTTTTTGACAATTCTTGTACTAATTTCAAAATATTCTCTTGTTTGTTTTATCGACCACTCTTCTGATGCAAGAGTAAGATATTTGGTTTTGGGTTTTTGATTGCAAGTTTTAATTTTTTCTTTGATCTTGTCCATGAGCAAATCAAAGTTTTCAGAATTTGGTTTTTCCTCAATGCTGACCTCGTCGGGAATATGTAAAACGTTTTTTAATTTTTGATGCATTTTTTTGACAATTGATTTTATTTTCAAACTTATTTTTGTTTGCATATTTTTATGAGTAGTTGATCTCTTTATTGGGGACAGGCCCAATTTTTCTAAGAAAAGATCTAAAGTGTCAACGGTGAATTCTTCAGGAGTTGGCCTTGGCTCGCTGTCTGATTGTAAATTACCTTGGCTTTCAGAAGAATCAAGGAATGATTTTTTCTTCCTTTATTGAATGTAATTCATTGATTTGTTTATTTAAAGTTCTGATACAGTTCACAACGGTGAGATGGCTCAGTTATAGAGCGTTAGCGTAGCACGCTAACAGTCCGCGGTTCATCCCCGAATATGACTAAAATAATAACTTTGCTCTTTATCCACTGGGGTGATTCGGAAGTCACCTAATAAGCCGTTGGTCCCATCAACCCCCTTCATACAAGTCGTAAGACTTCTGGGGCGATGTAAAATAGCTGTAAAACGCGAAATAAAGAAGAATACAGTTAGTGCATAATTTTTTACTTGGTATGATATGTATTCCTAAATCTTTTGAATACGTATCATGATCACTTAAAGTAACAACTCTGAGGTCTTGCGTTATTGTTTTTTATGAGAATTGTTGGGATCAGAACATGTTCTTTGCCAGCTTTCGTAAGTGGATGTCAAATATTTACAATGATTTACGCAGATTGAAAAATTTGCGGGTATTGGACGCTCTGTTCGCAACTCCAGATGTCGCTGGTTTTCTTGAGTAATAGTATAAGTTGTAAATGTTTTAGAATTATCACACGCAGATACATCGCCCAAATAACACGCCATTTCAATAAATTTGTCAAAATTTCTAATCAAATAAAAATAAATATTTGATAATCTTGCTCTATGATCCACTGTAAAAATTGATTTCAAAATTAAATCTGAAACAAAAAATATCACAATCAAATATAAAAAAATGTCAAAAACAGCTTTCAAACAATTAAATTGTATCTCTTTTTCATTAATAATTTATTGCCATGTATTAATTTTGATTTAGCAATCTCATTTACTATTTTTAGCAAGAATGAGCTTGAAGAAGGTTAAATTAAAAAGCAGCAACAATAAATCTTATCGAAAACAATGTAAAAATATAAGAAAATAGTTTTGAAATCATTTTTTGTTTCAATAGTCTCTGTACAAATGCGATATTTAATCATCTGATTCACAAAGTAAAGAAAATCTGCTGTCAATACTAAGACCAGCGGAAACACAACACAATTAAAACTGCACTTTTTAAAGTTATAACTTTTTTAATTTTTATATAATGCCGTTGTTGTCACTTACACTTTTGACAAGAGTTTTACACTCAAAATGTATCAAAATGGAAATTTACCATACCCCTTTTCGCTATGTATATGTGCAATACTTTAAAAAAACTCACGTGCAACAAGAACGTTCAGAAACGTTACAATCTAAAACCGTGCAGCTGGGTCATGCTGTCTAAACCACAACCAATTTTATAGTGACAGAAAACAAAAGAAAATTTCTATGCTATAACTACAATTCTTTAGTAAATAAATGTTCAATATATTTTCTATTTTTTTAATTTTTTCTTCAATTATAACACGTTAAGAACACTAAAATATATTTTTGATTTATAGCAGCTACTATTACAATATTATCGAATCCTTACAGAACGCAACTTGTCACCGACCCAGAAATAGAATTTTGTTGTCACAAATAGTAAAAAAAAAATTTGTATGCAACTATCTCTAAAAAAAATTTAATAGTTTAATAAATATGTAAACAGAACACAAAAAGTATTTTTAATAAGAAATCATTTTTATTAATAATTAATCCACTTACTTTCTTATAAATCTATAAAAAACGGTTTGATTTTCTATGCGAAATAAGAACAAAAACTGCATAAAAAACAATGAAATAACGTAAGATAGAGGGGGTAACGACCACTACACATCCACTATATGCGCGTTTGAGTGCTGCTTTATTGTCTGCATTATAAATATACCCTTGACGGAACACTATCTAGGCAACTAACACGACTTCGTACTGACTTTGTGCAAATAAATAAATGGCGGCGCCTACTGCTTGAACCTTCCCGCAGCTTGATACCCGCATAGAGATAAAATTTAAAAAAATAACATAAAATTTACAAATTCAAATTAATAATTTGGAATATAGTAGCATAAGAGTAACAGAGTGAACTAATTGTTACGCAATTAACATTTGAATCTAATAATGATGATTTTTTAATTAATTTTTAACGCATTTTTACTTGAAAAAGTTGTAAAAAATTCTTTCTAGGTGGAAAATTGTCCGCAGAACTTAAATTTTTAATAATATTTGAGCGCTACTAAACGTGTATTTGTAAAAGTTTTTGTTAAAAAATAGATATTTTTACCAAATTTTTGCAGTTTTTTGAAATTGTAGACCCCTAAAACCCTAATACACAGAACAAATTCATATTTTTTAATTAATTTACATTAAAATACGTCAAATTCGACGTTTAAATTAAAAAAAAAATGCTCCTTTTTGACAAGCCCACTGGGAACAAAAAATTGGTTTTATGGCTTTTACGGCTTATAGACAGGGTATAGACTTGAAATGGCGCCAGATTTGGATTCTACAGAAAATTTCTGATCGATTTTATTAGTAAAGTTTTGTAGTTGCGTTAAAATTGCGATCTTTAAACAATAAATGCGATTTTTTACAGACAAAGTTGAATAAATACAAAAAAACTTTACAACAATTTCTTTTAAAGGGTTTCATACACTCGTAAACCGATCAAAAGACTACTAATAAGGTATAGAAACAGAAAAAAATAATAAGAACCCTGCTCTGGTCCGTTTGAAATGGAATTAGATTAACTATCAAATAGTAGTGTCTCAGGAAATCCGCATCGATAATTGAATTTCTTATTTTTGCTAAGATAAAACGCCAAGACAAAATTTTATTTAGACCTAAGTTAATTTTAATAGTTTGATATCCATAAGTTTGGATATGTGAACCATTCGCTGCTAAATGAGTCAATGGATTTAATTTGAATTTTGACGAATTGTTTTTGATAGCTTATAATACTAACTGCTGCACCTGTGTCGATTAAAAATTTGTGTCTTGTATCTATATCAAAAAGATAAAATAAGCGGCTAGGTAAAACCTCCTATGAAGCAGTCGCAACTTCAACTGGAATTACGGGTTTTTTTAATTTAAAGGTTCTACGACATGGTTCTACACATTTTTTCGCTTTGTTAGCAAAATTGCAATGATACCAACACATGTCTGATTTTTGATTGATGTTTTTGTTTAAATTTGATTTAAAAAATGAGTGTGTTCTCAAAGGAGAACTAGACCTAAAAGTCGTTGAAACAATTTTTGTTAATTCACTAACTTGTTGTTCCAATTTTGAAATTAGTATCTGCGATGAATTTTGTTTGGTCTCTTTTGAAATTGTATTTGTAGAATTAATTGTTGAAATTTCAACAATTTTATCGGCTAATTTTGCTAAATCAGTAAGAAAAAGATTGTCAGATGTCATAAGAACTTTTCTTACATCAGTTGGTAACCTTTGTAAAAAAAGTTCTTTTAAAATGTTATCGTCTGGTCTTTCAGTACCCAGAAGTTGCATTAATTTACGAAGAATCTGTGAAAATACCATTTTATCACCAATTTCTTCGTCAGTTAAAAGTTGTTTTAATGTTTTCTGTTTGGAAATTGAAGTTTGAAAATTAACTCGGTTTTAAGTTTTTCAAAAGGAGACTTAAATGGAGGTTTAATAATTATATCGCGAATTTCAGTAGCAACTACTAATTTGAATTTTATCTTTTCGGACAAAACTCGATGCCGAGAGAAAATAGTTTCAAGTTGCGCAAACCACAATTCTGGATCAGCAACCCAAAATTGTTGAATTTTAAAATTAATCATTTGAATGTCTAAAATTTTTGTCGGTGCGTCATGTGTGTCCGGAGTATCATTAACCATTGTGTTAAATTAAAAAAATTGGTTAATGAATAATAAAATTGAGCAAGGGCAAAATAGTGAAACGTGGAAACAAAAATAATGTATAAATAAAAATTAATCAAATGACATATTTTAAATAAAATAAAATAATAATTATCACCAATTACGATAACTATTTATGAAAATTTTATTGAAATGAAAATTGGATAACAACAATTGACTTATTTTACATTATTTTTAAGTGTACAATACACTCCTGGAGTTTGGTCCGTTTCTCCAGACTCACCCTGTATAAACAACATTCCCGAATCATGTAGATGGTGAAGAAAATAATGTTGATTATTTTTTGAGTATGGCCTCAGAGAGCGATTTAATTAGCTCTACAATAACTATTACTGAAGAAATATATTGCAATGGATGTAATAGACAAATTACCAAAAATTATATACAGTGTAGTGTTTGTGATTTTTACTTTCATACTGTTTGTACGAAATGTGAGGATAATTTCGGAATTGTTGCTTGTCTTAAGTGTGAGAAGAATGGCGTTCAAAGGATGACTTTACAAGTTCTAATCCAATTAAAAACCTACAATTTAAAAAGAAGTATAATATAATACATAACCTAGCCTTAAATGAAAATGAAATAAAACAAAATGTAAACAACTTGCAACATAAACCAAAATTAAGTAAACAAGAAACTTTATACAAACCTAAACGCATTTTAGCGGAACCCGGAGAAGATTTTACAAAAGAAAATTCTAATACTGGAATCTACAGTCGCGCAGTCACTCTCAATAATCCACAGCCGCTTCCTAAGCAAATCCCAGAGATCTACAAAAATTTACCAAATACAAACGTAGACAACTCAAATGTCAATGATTCTATAAAAGAAAACAACATATCTCAAACGGTCACACGAAAAGCAAACGAAACGAATCCAAACAGAAAGTATTGAAGAATGGAAAACAATAACTAGACGTAGAAACAAGGTAACAATTGGAACATCACAATCAAATGGTATAAAAGGTATGCTCACTTCCACGTTTACCACCTTGATCCTAAAACGACAAGCAAAGATTTACTAATTCATTTAAATCAATAGGTATTAATAATAGTAGATGTGAAAAAATCCGGTCTAAGTATCCTGCACCATATGCATCATATAAAGTTTCAATTCCATCGGAATACTCTGAAAAAATTAATATTCTCATTCGGTTTAAATGTAACTATAAGTGAAAACACTTGGTATAACAACTTTATCGATAACACACTAACAGATATGGAAAATACGTCATATAATAGTTATGTAGTAGAAACTCGATTATCGGATCATAGAGCTGTTATATTTGAAACAGCAAACAATATTAAATCGTCAAATAAAAGTATAGAATAGACATGAAAGGTCAACGACGATGGCAATAAGAGCATTAACAACTAGAATATGCTTATGAAAATAGGCAATACTTAAATGCAGTTTTTTGTGACTTAAGTAAGGCTTTTGATTGCGTTGTGCATATTGTGTTAAATGAAAAACTTAAATAGTACAATTTTAGTCCTGTTACACGCAAAATCATAAAGTCTTACTTGGAAAAAAGAAAAATATTATTTTTTATAATTCAGAACGCTCTACAAACTTTGAAAACAAATTCGGTGTGCTTCAAAGGTCTGTACTTGGTCCAATTTTGTTTCTTATATATATTAATGATATATTGCAAGCTGTATCGGGTGCAGATCTTATACTTTACGCGGACGATACAGTAGTTGCTAAAACTATCAACAACAAAGAAAACCTTAATGAAATAGAGACTGTTCAGAACAATCTTAACTCATGGTCCTTGGCCAATTTACTAAGTTTGAATTTAAACAAAACTGAGAATGTTAAATTTACTTTAAAAAATAACCAATATCTTAAGTTCGAGTTATTGTAGCAACACGTAAAAATTGTGCTCCGTATTTAAATGTGATTTATAATAGGATAAATCTATTATTATTTGGAAATGTTGTGCATCTATATGATATAGACCTAGTGCGCGCTTTTTTGAGTTAATAGACTTAGCGTAATCAACATAATAAGTCATTTACAAGTGGAATTATAGTTTGAAAAGTGTATAAATGTGATCCGTATCCGCAAAAACTCGATTCTAGTCAGGAATATTCTGCGTAGTAAAAAGTGCGTATCGTGGCCTTCGCGTTTTTAAGATTTATTGAAACAGTTTTGTTTTAAATTTATTAATACTTTGGATTTTGTGGAAATAATATACAACGTGCCCCTGTTGCAATGTAAACATTCCACCAAGAAATATGGCAAGTGCAATTAAATGTGGTAGTAAATGTTCAAACTGGTATCACCCGGAGTGTGTTAAATTAATTAATTTAAATGTTATACTGACAATTCAAACGGCGATCGTTGGATTTGTCGTTTGTTTGATGACAATGTTGATGTTAAACCTCTCGATGCTGCCACTATCAATGCAATTCAATCAGTGTTTAAAACACAGTTTTCTGAACTTAAAGATGAAATTACTTCAATTAAAAAAGATGTACAAAACACTATCAGCTCTGCATTGGATGAACTTCATTTAAGATTGAATGAATTGGAAGTTGAAAACTTAAAACTAAAAGATAGAATTGAATTGTTAACAAAAAAAGATGAACAGCGGTGTGATCAATTACTTGATGAAATAGCAGATAGACAACAGCGTTCAAAGAATATCATGGTGTTTAATCTGCCGGAGTCCACTGCTACTAATCCTGACATTCGTAAATCAGACGATCTTTCACAATTTAATGAAGTGGTAGCTAAAATTACTAATTTAAATCACTGCTTTCAGAGTGGGAAAAAAAGGAAAAAAAATTCGGCATTTAAAAGTATGTTTTGATTCTAATGAAACTACTCAATTATTTAAAAAAAATAAAATTTGATAAATGAAGTCGACCCATTAGTAAAAATTAAAAGAGATCTTACAGTGATTCAAAGAGACCAATTCAAGATAGTATATGATGAATTTAATAAAAGGAAAGAGAACAATGAAATTAATATTGCAATTAAATATCAAAATAATCGTCCAATCATCACAGAACTAAAATCGTCAGCAAAAAACTAAAAAATATTAATATTTATTTACATAATGTAAACGGAATGAAAACAAAATTGCATGATTTTTCTATAAATGTTAACTTATCAAATTACCAAGTATTAATTATTATTGAAACATGGTTAACACAAGAAATATCAGACTCCGAATTATATCTCCAATTCTTTAATATCTATAGATCGGATAGATCCATATATTCAAGTAATAAATTAAGTGGCGGTGGTGTTCTAATTGCCGTAAGAAAAGATATTTTATCTTGTCCAGTCTCCACAGCCAATATAATGAAGTAGATTAATGTTTTGTGTCTATTTCAACTAACAGTTGCGATTATATTATTGGGGGTGTTTACTTAACACCCAATTCTAATATTTCAAAATATGAGCACCATTGCGCTAGTGTTGAACGTATAATTGAAAGCAAAATAGTATTGTGCGGTGATTATAATTTACCATCGGCTAATTTTAAAAATACTAATTTTGGTGTCACTACTGATAACCAACTTAACTACACAGCTCAACTTGTCGCAGAATGTTTTGGTTTTCACAACCTTTTTCAACTGGTAAATCATCCTAACTCAAGAGGAGTTTATTTTGAGTTGGTGTTTAGTTCAGATAATGATATTAATGTTTCACCCGCATGTGATCTTTTGTGCACCAATAGTGTACATCATACTGGTTACCACATTATGATAAATAAAAAACCGACGTCCTCAGCTCTCTGGAATCCGAGGAAATTGTGTACATGTTTAAAGACGCTGATTATGATTCAATAAATAACTGGTTAGCATCTCATTCGATTGGGATTCTGTATTTTTAAATAATGATTTTGAAAAATTGTTTTATGATATTATTTATGAATGTTTTGATAGATATGTTCCAACGAAAATATTTAAATATAATGATAAAATTTATCCTTTGTGGTTTAACAATGAACTTATTAAATTAACACGCATAAAACGTGATCTTCATTCTAAATATAAATCTTCCGGTAAAATTAGTGACTATAACTTATTCTGATGGTTTTCCAAAAAAAAAGTTTTTTTATAATGTTTTATGCAACAGCGGTCAAGATATAGTAAACAATTTGCAACCTTTTTCTCATCTGTCTATCAGGTGAATAATGTATGCGCAAATCCTAATTTTAATATCAATCATCAAGTTCACGGTAATATTTGAGTTTACAAGATGTGTTTAATAGTATTGACAACTTAAAATTTTCTAATTATGATGGACCTGACAAAGTTCCCAGTAGCTTTTTAAAAAAATGCATATTTACTATTTCTAAACCCATTTATTTGTTATTTAAGAAATCTTTAATGAAAGGTTTTGTTCCTAATATATGGAAACAAAGTTTTATTACACCGATTTTCAAATCTGGCCGAAGAAATTTAATTCAAAATTACAGAGGTGTTTGTTTACAATCAACCATATTTAAAATGCTGGACAAAATAGTATCTCAAGAAATTATGTGGCAAAGAAAACAAATAAATATTAATAAACAGCACGGTTTTATGGATGGCAGATCAACTACCACTAATTTGGTTAGTTATACGGAATATCTTGTAGATGCCTTTGAGAATCGAGAACAGGTTGACTCAGTGTACACCAATTTTTCAAAGGCATTTGACAAAGTAGACCATACTATTTTAATATATAAATTGAGGGCTTTAGGGTTTAATGAAATTGTTGTAAAGTGGTTGAATTCTTATTTGAAAAATAGAAAACAACAGGTTCGTATTAATAATTATATTTCTAATCAATTTTATGTACCATCAGGTGTGCCACAAGGTACTCATTGCGATCCGATCCTGTTTTTTTTTTTCGTAAATGACTTAAAGCTCTCCATAAAATCGTGCCAGTTTTTAATGTTTGCGGACGATTTTAAGCTTTTTAGAAAAGTTTCAACTATTTCGGATAAGATTTTGATCCAAAGTGACATTGACAATATTTATAATTGGTGCGAAACAAACAACTTACCATTAAACCTTGAAAAATGTTGTGTCATATCTTTTGAAAAATTACGATCATTAATGTGTTATGTTTACACTATAAACACCGTACCTTTATCTAGGATAGTGAAATCAAAGACTTGGGTGTAACGTTGGACCAGAAACTTACTTTTGAATCGCATGTAAAACTAATTTCAAACCGTGCATTAAGAACAATGGGATTTGTCATCAGTATTAGTAAAGATTGTTCTGTTAGTACTCTTAAACTTCTATATTGTTCATTAATTCTTTCAATTGTGGAATATTGTTCAACAGTATGGAAACCGTTCTATCAAATATATATCACCCAACTTGAAAAAGTCCAAAACAAATTTGTTCGTTTTTGTGCTTATAAGGTTGGGATTAGAACGAATGATAATGTCAATATGGAAAGATTAAAAGTATTCTTAAATTTAAAACCGTTGCAAAATCGTAGGATTTGTTTTGACTTATATTTCTTACACAAATTTATTTCTGGTGTAATCAATAGTGAGGATCTTGTATCAAAAGTTAAACTTGTAGTACCGGTAACTGATCGCCGTACAAGAAACTATATCAGCTTTAAAGAAGATTTTCATGCCAAAAATAAACCTTTTTTGAGATTATTTAAATATGGTAATATCTTAGTCAATGTCCAACCAAATGTAATGTTTAATACATCACATAACTTATTTAAACAAAAAGTGCAATTATTATGTTTAGATAATTTTGTTTAGTTTATATTTATCATTTTGATATACTTTTCCAATATTTGTATGTATATATGTTTCCTTTCTTTCTTTGTGGTGTTATAATAGTTTGTATTTAATTATTAAATTTGTATTTTTGTAAAATGGTGAATCCGTAAATAAATAATAATAATAAATAATAATTAATAACAGCAAATTCAACAAAATTTTTAGGTGTTACATTAGGTGCTAAAATAACATGGACAGAACATATTAATAACATATCAAGTTCTGTATCAAAATATATATATATATATATATATGTGCTAAGAAACTTAGCCTAAACAACTTCACTAAATACTCTGAAGCTAGCATTATTTTGTCTAAACTGACTTATGCAATTAGTGCATGGGGCACGTACCAGCAAGCAGTAGGTTGTTTAAAATTTAAAGAAGGGCATCAAGGGTCATTGCTGAACTAAATTAAGAGAAGATTGTCGTGAAGCATTTAAAAGTTTGGAAATTTTACCACTACTTAGTATTAAAATTAGATTGCTTGAAATATATTATTCAAAATGTTGCACAGCGATATTCATTCTTATCAGACACGACAGCAGTCTGATCTAAGAATCGACTTTAAACGATTACAAAAGTCCAGACATGCATATAATTACTATGCACCCAAATTTTTAAATGCTATACCAACTTGCATAAAAATCAAACCACCGCACATTCAACTCAAAATAATAAAAAAGTATCTAAAATTAAATCCATATTTTTCTTTCGAAGAATTTTTTAACTTAAATTTTTGATCTGTTGAAACTTAATTAATCTTATTAAATAACTATATAGTTTTTTGTGTGTTGACATTTGTAATACATTTAGTAATTAACAAGAATAAATTATTATTATTTTTATTATTATTATTATTATTATTATAGAACCTTTTCTGAATGGTATGAAAGTTATAATTTGTTTTGAAGGACAATTTATACGACAACAACTAATTCATTTAAGACAAAATTATTAAAGCTTCATTTTATTATTTGATTATGTGAACATTTTAAATATACAAAAAAATATTATTAAAATAAAACAAACAACATCAATCTAAAACATTTATTCTTTCTCCCCTTCAGTCAATATCAATGTATCAGCCATTTCAAAAATGTCGGATGCCAATTTATTGAGTCTTGTAGCCACTTCTGATATGCTGAATGCCATTTTTTTAATAGAAGCTGAAAGCTTCTCAGTATTTTTGATACACGTTTTTTTTAATCTTTTTAGTATTTATTACTTTGCTTGTTTTATATGTTTTTTGTTTTTTTTTTGTGGTGGTTCTTCTGTAAACAACTTCTAGTGTAATATGCAATTGATATGAAAAAGATATTCATAATTATAATTGTTGTATGTTTGAATAACGTGTAATCAATTACCCAACACCTCCCCGCCCCCTAATTTCTCCGTTTAGAACAAGTTGATAGTTTGGAAAGGACTAACAATTGCAAAGACAATTTTTATAAGATACGCCTAATAAAAAATGCCCATTCAAAACAGATGTTTACTCTCTTGTTTTCTGATAAAGAAATAAAAAGAAAAAATAATGGATATTTAATAATATATAATAATATTTAATAATTTAACCTCTACGCTGTTATAAACACGCACATGCCGATAACAACAAAGAAGCAAAACGTTGTAAAATGTAGAATTTATATTTTTACTGATAAATCGCACGTTGGCCGGAATAGTGGCACAAGTGAAAAAAATGCCGATTTCATGTTTTCTAAAATGTATAGAAAACCTTTTATTGCAAAATATGCCTATATTAAATTAAAATACAACTTAAATTTGTTTGAGCAATGGCATATCTCATTTGTGACTCTATTCTTGATTATTTTTATTCAGAAAAATTCTAATGATTTGCGACAACACTGGCACATTTATTTATGTGCCAGTATTCATGCGAAACAACTGTGCTTTTGTATGCAACAATTGATGCAGTATGTCATAAGTCGTACCCGTTGTACCAATCTTGTTATTGTTTGTGTTTTGTGTTTCTTTTTATTGTTGAGATTATTGTTTAAAGTGTATATTATTAAATTAATATTACAATTTTGCGGAAAAACTCAGCATGAGTTAGATGCTACAGATGTTGAAAATGATTTAGAAAATTTAAAATGTTTTT
This sequence comes from Tachinus rufipes, assembly GCA_963932245.1. NCBI lineage: Eukaryota > Metazoa > Arthropoda > Insecta > Coleoptera > Staphylinidae > Tachinus > Tachinus rufipes. The sequence continues at coordinate 82,564,333 of OZ010741.1, read as the reverse complement.
TTAGTTTTATTTTTTGTAATAATTAATAACTAGCAACACCATTGCGGATTTAAAGACAAATACGATGTATTTTCTTTAAGTTTATTGCTTTAAATGGACTTAGCAAAGAAGATATTGAAGAATGTGTAGATGATATAAGTATTATTTTTCATGAAAATAATATAATATTAGATCCACCTGTTGCTGTACATGTGGATGAAAATTATGAGAATGATATAATAATTTTAGATCTACCTCTTGTTCTATCTGTTGAAATGATTATTAATAATGAAGTAGCAACCGTTCAATTGCTTAATGGAAGTTTCTTTTGTTTGTTTATGACATAATTATTAATACTTAATATCTTTGCAGAACGACGTTTCTGTTTCTAATCTTCCTGAAGTTTTTCCATTACAGAAAAGGGGATATAGAAAAAATAATCATAATAAGATAAAAGAAAATGCAAAGCATTTAAGAAATTCTGGAAAAAGCTATAGAAATTCCAAGAAGAAAATTCTTGTTGAAAAACAAGTGTTAAATGCGGTGACAACATAACCGATTTACAACAAAATAATCTATTCCAAAAATATTGGTCTTTGGAAAATTTAGAAGATCAAAGGAGTTTTATAGTTGCGCACTTAAGTCAAATAAAACATAATAGTGATAAAAACGAAGTTAAAATTACTAGACGCGAAAACAATTCTTTCAATTTTAACGTGGATGACAACCTTATACGAGTATGTAAAATATTTTTTATAAATACATCGGGTATAAGTCAAAGGACAATCAGAACAGTAAATGACAAGATAAATGGGGGATTTCTAGAAAAAAGACAAAAGAAGAAAGCATGGAAATCACAAAAAAGTTGATCAATCAATTAAAGATGGAATATTTTCTAATATAAATTCCATTCCTCGAATTAAATCTGAGAGCACAAACCACGCGTGAATTTATAGAAGGTGGAAAAACTCTTATGGATTTATATCGAGATTACGTTAAGTTGTGTAAAACAAAAACAAACCAAGTGGAAATGACACTTTATATACAAGAATTTTTAAAGAAAATTTTAATGTATCTTTTTTTTATCCCTAAAAAAACCAATGTAGCAAGTGCGCTGAATAGGAAAATTTAGGGGAGGAACGTCAGTTAGAAATGCAGGATGATATGGAAAATCATCATTTACAAAAAGTAATGTCAAGAATGCAAAAAGAGATTTATATTGCAGATGCAAGAGGAGGGAATTGTGTTACTTGTTGTTTCGATTTGCAGGCAGTATTGCCATCACCCTATGGAGAAATAAATAGCTTCTATTATAAGTCTAAACTGGCTACATATAATTCCACTGTGTATAATTGTGGTAGAACAGTTGGTCATTGTTTTGTATGAAATGAGAGTGAAGGAAACAGAGGGGTCAACAAAATCTCTACATGTTTATACCTTTTTTTTAAACCATTGTCAAGAAGATAAACCAGTAATTTGTTTTGCTGATAACTGTTCAGGAGAGAAAAAAAACAAATACTTCGCCTGTATGTTGATGTATTCAGTACAAATTTGAATATACCTTTAATAATTCTTAATTTCTTAGTTGTTGTAGTTGGCCACACGCAAAATGAGGGCGACAGGATTTATTCGCTAATTGAGAAAATAAAAGGCACTAAAATCAGGACCAATATACGTACCAGCAGGGTTTTATTTATTAAATTCTCTAAAAAGAGAGGAGAGCCGTTTTTGGTAAATGAGTTGAAATTTTCCGACTTTAAGAACTTGGAAAATATTAACTGAAAAGATGGGGAAAAACTTTATACAATAGACATGGACGAACAAAAAGTAGTATAAAATAAGATTTGTTCTTTAAAAGTTGAAAAAGATACTCCATTTCTTTTAAAATATAAAACCAGTTACCAAGAGGAAGACTATAAAGAAATAAACATTAGAGAAGGAATGAAAGGTCGGCAAAAAAAAGTTTCCAAATTCCACTTAAAACCAGCAATTTAATCCAAAAAGGACATAACTATTTCGTCATTAAAAAATAAATTCCTAAAAGAATTATGTCATAAGAATATAATTTTACCAAAGTACCATTCTTTTTATAAAAATTTAAATTTTGGAGATGGCAAAAAACACAAAAGAATTAAAAGAAGAAATCAGAGAGATAAAGAAGGAATTAAAAGATAAAGAAGTGAAGTGGAAACAGGAAAAAATACAGATGATCCAAAAAATCGAAAGCTTAGAAAACAAAGCAGAAAAAAAAGAAAGACAGAAAAAAAGAAATAATATTATAATAACAGGAATAAAAACAAATGAGAATGAAGAACAAAAGGAAGTGGAGATCTTTTTGAAAGAAAAACTTCAGTTAATAGCAAAAATAGGAAAAGCTCATCTATACATAAAGATAAACAAATAATAAGAGTAGATGTCGAAACATGGAAAACAAAGCAACAAATATTGAAAGTCATAAGAAATCTGATAGGGACCTGGATTTACATTGACAATGACCTAACACACGAAGAAAGATGCGAACAAAAAGAAATTAGAGACTTAGCAAAAGCGAATGGAAAGAGGGTTAGAATAGGTTATCGAAAGTTAACAATTAACGGAGAGGAATATAGATTGAATAAAGAGTTAAAGGGTTTAGAAAAATCCACAGAAAACCTAAAAATATTCTTAAAATTTCAATCTACAATAAGATTGATGATATTTTGTGCATTTTACAAACTTTTTAAGATTTAAATATTTTTATATATATAATTCAAGATATAATTATTGACAGTGTAATACGGGCATTAATGAGTGTAATGCTCGAGGCCAAAAAAAATGTAGTTAATTAGTAAAGAATTGAAACTGTTTTGTTGTATTACACAGAAACTATATTAGAGAATTTTTAATGTTATTCCAATGAAAACTTTTGTACATTATGATGTAAAAAACAATAAAAATTAAAAATAATTAAAAATTAGAACTTGTTTTACCCAAAATTATTGAATTATTATACTTGGGAACATATTCTGCTCAAAGCTAACCTTTGAATTTATATTATTGAATATGGTGGCATCATGTGATTACATTGAATAATTCTAAATTTGCGCTGCATATAGCCTGCACATTCACAGAAAAATATCTTTTTTGATTTCTGTAAATTTCTGCACCCTTTCCTACTAAATAAAATAGCATTTTTCAATAGATTTACAGCTAATGTATATATTATAATAAAATAAATATGATTTGAGTGTTAAAATGATTACATGGACACTGAATGTGAACATATATGCAATCTAATGCCTCTTTTACTCTAAAGAATGCAGCAATTTAAAAAAAAAATCTTTTTTAACCCTAGTGATTTCATTTGCAATTTCATGTCTGGCATTTTGACATAGTTGGGATATAACAATGCAATGGCGAGGGTCACACGTTTTATTATTCTGCATGCAGTTGACCTGTAAAATCAGCAATGCTAAAAAAAAAACGATTTTCCGTAGCATAATATCGCAAACAGAGAAATAACTGGTTTATGGGTAACAACGATTGATTGCTATAAAAAGGATTAGCTAGAAATGTATCGTCAACATAAATTACACACTTACTTATCATGTGGATACTCCAAGCTGCCTTCAATTTGTAGTAGAAGTGCTAACACGGTATTTTTTCTAAGACAAAATCTGCACCCAGAGCTGCATCATCATCAGAATTAAAGATAAAAACCATCTCTTAAATTTATTCAACTGACATTTCATAATAAGTTATATTTATGTGCACTCTAAACTTCAAAATTCTGAGGTCTAACTTAGGTAATACTTAAGTATTACTTTGTGAGCCGTGTAAACGGGTAAAAACTTTAAGGTTCACTTAAGTAAAAGTGTACAAACAAGCATTATTTTATTTATATACTTGAGTCGGTAGCTTTTCCCCAAGCTAAAATATTATAAGAAATATGAGGATATGCCAGTGAATAATATACATTTAAAATTGCATTAACATCTAGTAATTTTTTTAATTGCAAAATTGAAAAATATGCCTTGTTTAACTGCTTGCATACTGAATTTATGTGTTCATTCCAATTGAGTTTACTGTCTATTTGCAATCCAAAAAATTTGGTAGATGTTGAAAAACTATAAGTTTCATTATTAACAACAATATTGTTAAAATCGTATTCTTTTCGCATAGAAAATGGAATGCAAACAGTTTTTGAAACATTTAGAGTTACAGAATTTTTCTTACACCTTAATGTAAATTGATTTATAACTGTTTTGGCTCGGCCTAATACTCCATTAGAGGTAAAACTAGAAACTGTAATGGTTGTGTCATCAGCAAACATTATTAACTGCCCTTCTGTAATATAATTCGGCAGATTGTTAATAAACAAAATAAAGATAAGTGGATATCAATTTGGGATTAGATATTATAGTATTATCATTTTGCAAAAATATTTGTGATTCTTCTAATATATTTTTTCCAAGTTGCTTCCATTTTGTTTTTGCTCTGTTAGTTGAACTACTTATGCAGTTGCTAAAATATCTCTTTTTGGCAAGGATTAAATTTTGTTTATATTCTTGTTTTTTTTTAGTTTGTACTGTAAATGAACTTGAGCATATGCTGTCAGGCTACATAACCAAAATATATGTTTTAATTGATCTCGTTCCAATTCTAATTGATTGTTAAACCACTGGTTTTCAGGTGTTCTATTTAAGTTTTGTTGGGTAATAGGGCAAGAGTTATCTAAGCAGTTTATAATAGTATTTATAAAATAATTAAACGCTATATTAACATTATTTAATTAATATAATATAACCCAATTACTTTTATCTAACAAATGATAAAATTTTGAAACGTTAAAATCGGTTAAAGGCCTTGCAGTTTTAATTTTAGTTTTAATTTTATTTTCTGTGCAGTTATTTGTTGTTATATTTAATAATAAACAGAAATGATCATCTATAAATAGTTCAACAACTTCTGCCGTCTATGTATTGCTATCAATATTTGTCACTATATAGTCTATACAACTTCTTGACGTAACACCATTAATGCTTGTAAAAACTCTTGCATAAGATGTATTTATCATTTTAATATTGTATGAATTTAAAGTATCAATTAAAATTTTCTTCTGAAGTGAATCGCTTAAATAATCAACGTTCATATTCCCGCAAAGAATCAATTGACCTGGCAAAGTAGAAATTTGTCTTAATGTATTATTGAGTTTATCAATAAATATATTAAATTCTCCATCTGGCGATCTGTAAACCTTTAAAATGTTAACAATACCATAGCTCAAGCTAATTGCCAATCCACAAATTTCAAAATGTAAATCAATTGAAACATTTTTAAGTACATTTATAATTTTATAATTTACACATGATTTAATGTATATTGCTACTCTCACCCTGCTGTAATATTTTCTACAATATTTATTGCTTAACTTATACCCTGGTAAGATAAGATGATCAATATTATCAGATTTTGCCCAATGTTCAGACATGCAAATTACATCTATATATTTTTTTTGTAAAAATAAATTTAAAATATCTAGCTTATTCGCTAAGGATTGTATAAATTTGTTGAACTATTTTAAAAATTGAATAAATATATGTGGCTACATTTGATTTTTTATTTGAGCATGTAACAGAAAATTTGAATTGACAGACTCATTTTTTTTTTTAAAGAATCGGTTAATAAAAACATTTTTTGGCCAAAAATCTTGTTTAATTACAATTGATTCCATTTCAATCGGCACACCAATTTTAAAAGAGGAATAGTTTCCATTTTCATATCGTGGTGTTAGTTTTTCAACTAAATATGCAGCATTTTTTATTAATTTCAATTCCATCTCTATTGTTTTTTGAAACATGACTTGCGATTTCAGATCCCTCTATTACCGGATAGCTCAGTTTGTTGCTATAAGTTGCCTTATTTGGATTATTGATATCTCGTTTTTTATATCACTTAACATATTTCTTAATTTGTAATTTTTGTATCTTGTTTTACAATTAAGTTATGCTGTTGACTTACTTGAGTTGTTAGGTCAATTATTTCCTTTTTTAAATTTAATAAAACTTGTGACATTTTTTGTATTCCAATTTTTTCACATTTAGCACATGCTGAAACACCAAACTTATCTTCTGTTTTTAAACAATTATAATGATAATCCAAATCACAAATGATGCACGTAAATAGATCTTGTTCAACAATAGCACTGCATGATGTACATAATTTAATTACACTGTTATTGCTTATATTTAAGTCATTTTCATAGAGACTACGACTTAGGCGACTTGCCGCCATGATGGTCGACACAACTGCCATACTGATGAGAGGTAAAACTTTGAAACGCGTATATGGATGTTTTTAGTTTAGGATAATTTTTTCATAAATTTATTTTTTTTAAATATTTTATCAATTGTTTAATATAATATTCATTATTTTTTAATAATTATTATTTTATAATATGTTGTAATAAATTATTTTTATTTATTTATTTATTTATTATTACACAACTTAAATATTTAATTTATAATATATAATTACACTTGAAAATGTTACTAAGATAATGAAACTGGTTATGTAATACTAAATAAATTAAAAAAAAAAAATTTATTACAACATAATATGAAACAATAATAATATATTGAGGAGTTTCTTAGAATCAGAAAAAGAAAATATTGAATAGTTTAATATAATAATTTTTAATACAATTTTTAACCGAACTAATGTATCGTACAAAGTATACAGTACCAAACTTTTAACTTGTAGCAACATTAGTTGAAGATTAGAAGATTATGGCATTCCTTTACGGTCAGATTGTGGCAGTTGAGCTTGCCGAAAGGGAAGAACGCAGAAACAATATACTGGAACTTCGTCTTACTCGAAGAGATACACAAGATTCGTTCTCGTTTAGCGAAATTGAATTTAGTAGACATTTCCGGTTAAACAAAGTGGCGTGCAGCGATTTAATTCAAGTTTTGGAGACTGGAAATCCTAGGAACCGTGGAAATCATGGGATTTCCACTGCAATATCTGTAAGAATATATATTTAAAATCTACTTTATTATCATTTTCGATCAGTCATACCATTCTTTTAAAAGCCGTTTAAAGAAATTAAACTTATCAATTAGTAACATTTAATTAATATTAACAAATAATATTTGAAAATCTAAATTTATTTTTATTATAGAAAAAATAGGTATGTTCCTAAAAAGGCATAATGGACAACAATTTAAAACATCAGATATAAAAATTATAAAAATAATTTCTAGTTTTAGTTGTGATACATAGGTACACTTTATACATGCTACAAAAAAAAAAGGTTTAATGCTACAATCAGGTATTAAACACCGTTGCCTTGATTGAACGGCTAATGAAAAACTGAACTGAAGAATTGGCTTTGTTGGTCTTTTTTTCTTTTTATTGTCATTGCTAAACTGTTTGATAATCGACCGCCTTTACAAAACTGACAGGTGGAAGTACAAGTTTGAAATTGCATAAACTATATGATCCTTGTGTAAAACATTCGACACTAGTAGTTAAAACTTGTAATGAAATGGTTTAAACTTTGTTTACATAGATAAAATTGGAACGTTCCCAATCTGACTCATAAGACTTTAATGGAATGAATTAGTAAATAAATTCATAAAATGTTGTAGGTCTTAGCTGCATTAATTTTTTTTGCAAATGGTTGTTACCAACGCAATATTGGCAACAGCATGCTGAGCTGAGCCAACCGAGCGTTAGCAGGGCCATTTCAAATGTGTCTTCAAATATTGTTCGTCATTGTATGAGGAAATGGATAAAATTTCCTCGTAACAATGACGAACAAAATTTATGCAAAACTGGGTAAGTAGTAATATAATTCAAAATTTAAATAGGTATAATAAATTGAAATTATAGTTTTCTACGACAAAGATTGCCTTACGTAATTGGTGCAGTTGATGGCACACATGTTGCAATAGTGAAACGTCATATTAATGAACATGCCTATGTTAACAGAAAAAGCTATCACTCCATTAATGCACAGATAGTATGTATAATCAAAATAATATTTATTTTTATTTAAAATGTTTATTTTCAGATGTGTGATCATGATTTATATATAATCAATATTGTAGCTCGGTGGCCTGTTGGCACTCATGATGCGTTTATATGAAGGAATTCCAACATATCAACCATTATGAAAGCCGAATATGAGAACGGAAATCACAATAGCAAACTGATTGGTATGCAATATATAAATATTTATTAATATTTTAAAATAAGTGTTTATGCAAATTATGTAAATTACTTTTTATAAAAAAATTATGAGTGTCTTGCAACACCACAAATCTAATAGTTACTTGCATAAAAATTACATTTATAGATAATAACTGTTTTGTTATGATTAGTAAATATTTTATTTTTAGGTGATTCAGGATATCCTTGTCTACTATGGCTATTTGTACCATTAAGAAATCCAAATACCCCATCCCAGCTTAGATTCAATCAAATTTAAAAAAATCAAGAAGTTGTGTCGAACGATGTATTGGAGTGATGAAAGGGAGATTTCGATGCTTACTGAAACATGTGTTCTTCTTCATTATTCTCCAATCCAGGCATCCAAAATAATTATGGCTTGTGCAGTATTACATTATAGTGCTATTACATACAAAGCTGAAAATGTGGATGCTGCATGGGATGACATAGATTTGCTTCCATTGCCTAATTTACGCAATGACCGAGGCGACTGGGTTATAGGAACCTAGACAATGAAAGCAGATCAAATTCTATCACTACATCTTTTTAATGATTGCTTAACTAAAACCACCACTATTTTCGCACTGCAGTAGGGGTTTAGCTGGTAGGAAGGAGCCTTCTTTCAGCTTAAAGGAGTGAATCCAGCACCACGTCTTTAGAAGATTCCCCTCCTGAATATCACAAAAAAAAGATATCTTCCATAAAGATAATATTTTTACATTTTATTTAAATTTTTTTCTAAATTTTGGTCTATATTATCTAATATAACATTATTGTTTGCCAACAATATATTTTTTTCTTCTTTGTGTTTGTTTGCATTTGATAACAATACATTTGTTTTTATTTTCTCCTCCAAAAGCAGACCCAATGTCAAAATGTCCGCCATCACATCGTTTAGAACTTCTCCAATCATAGAGAAGTTCTTAACTGCCTTTTCTGCATTAGTTTAACCTTCCTTGCTCTTGCCTGAAAATAAATTTTAAAATTTAATTGAAATTTCTTCTGATGTCGCTTATAAAATATTTATTAAATCAAACAGATTTTTATTACACTAAATTTTCGGATATATTATATTAGTAATAATTTTCAGAATGTATAGTTTTTGTTTCAAATTATTGATATTAATTAATTAATTAATATTTAAACGTGGCATAGTAATTAATCAAAAAAAATTATTCAATAATATAACTACTTTGTAAAATTAATTGTTAAAAATAGTTTTTTTAATAATTTAACTTAAGTTATTTACCTCTTGGCGGTGTTACATTTGTCATGCTAGCATCTTCATATTGTTTCTGCGAAATATTTAAAATAGTAAATGTAAAATTTTCAACAAATAATAAATATAAACACCTCAATTGAAGGGTCTGCAGCAACAAGGATCTATGTGTATTTTTTGTAAATGTTCTGCGGACAATAAAAACTAAATATTGTTTCTATTACAAAGCAGGTCTTAATAATTTTTTGTAAGTGTATTAAGCAAACATAAAGACATATTTTAGCGTAAAATTTAAATATATAATGTTGTTGCATTCATAGGTATATTGTTAAACAAATTACAGATACCTCTTTGTTGCTACCAACAAAGACAAAAAAGTACAATACACTTATAAAAAACTATTTTATTTAGCATATATTAACAATAGATTTAAAAATAAGACAATATGTAAGATAATAATATGCGATTATTCTGGGCCAGACAATATGTCGCCTTCATCAGAGAAATCCGTCTCTAATCCTGATGTTTGAGGGATTTGAACTGTTGCATCATACGTTAATGTACTGTAATAGTCCATGGTGGCTAGAGGAACATACTTTGTCGAAAACGTTATCATAATTGGCTTTTTTAGAGCTAAAGGATTAGCATAAAGCTTTCTTTGCTGTATAATCGGGCACACTTTAGGTTGTATCTGGATAGTAAATTCTCAAAATAATGTCATGTTGCTTGATTTGCTGCACCTTATTTGCGTTTTGTTTTTATGCGTATATTCAAACACTCTATATTTTGAAATTTGAAATTTGTCTTTCTTGTTGTTAGTAATTGCTTTTTTGAAAATGGGCCAAGCGTGCTTACAAAATCAACAATCATATCCTGCGTAACGGGCACTACAATAAAGTGTTTGGGACTACTATTTTTATATGCCTTCAAATATTCTGAAGGTAAATAGATCCTTTCAATTTTGCGAACGTGCTTTTCTACTACCCCAAAGCACCTATCACAAGGTAGGAAACTGTGACCAGGTTCCGGAAATCAATATACAATTTTCTCAAAGCTACCCTATTTTGCCAGAAGATATAAATATTGAGTTAATTTTTTGTTTTTGTTTTGCGCACCTCAATTATCGGAAAATAAGTATAAAATCTTTACTTGCTTGTCTAAAATATTTTTAAAATAATGGTTCAAAAAACTAATGGTCTCATTAGGAGTTTTCTTGCCAGTTATTTCATAATACATATAAAAATGGGCTTTGCTATGCTTTTACGAGTGTATGCAGAAGTTATACATCCCTAACTGTCGTAAATAAAATGAGTCGCCTGCAGGAATCTTTGGCAATGGCGCATTTTGCTCATGATCGAAGCAGAGAATTTCAATATGTGGGTTATCTTTGACCAACTGCTGTTTATTCTTCAGATCATCATAAAACGTTTTAGCTTTAGCTTGGTGAATATTTTTTCTAGCTAAATGACTGTAAACGTGTAATTTTAGGAATAACTTCTTTCTATTCTTCAAACAATGCTAATAGATTATGTTGGTAAAAATTATTTGCTTTTGTGCAATAACATTTGGTCTGTACTGAGTCATAAGCGAATGAATGTGTTTGGACTACTGGTGTAATTGTAGTATAAACGTAGTGTAAATATTGATATTTGCCAGTTGTAGATAGATAGATAGTTCACTTTATTTCAGTAAAATCTTACACAAGACATAGGAATCGTCACATGAAATGTAACATTTACAAATAAAATAAACAATTACACAAACAGATTAAAATACATTATTCAATGATAAAACACGATAAATAGAAAATTGATTTAAAAATAATACATACATTTACACACAAAAAATGTCAAAATACAGTTTTTCAATAACAATAAATTATTACTATAAAGTTGTATCAGCTAAATATTTGTATATTGAGTAGTACGCTTTTGAAATTAATATTTTTTTTACTTCTTTTTTTAGAGCATTTAAAGAAAGTTTCTTATAACGAGTTGGTAATTTGTTAAATATTTTGATTGACTGGTATTTTGGACTTTTTTCAAATATTTTAAACCTGTGACTTGGAACTTCAAGAAGTGAAGTACCATGTCGAGTGTTATAGTGTGCGTGGCTTAAGAGTTGGAAAGTATTTCCATTTTTTTTTACATACATTATGCTTTTAAATATTAGCATACATGGCACTGTAAGCACTTTCTGTTTGATAAACAATTGTTTGCATGTTTCTCTTGGTTTCAGATCAAATATTAACCTTAAGATTTTTTTTTGTGCTATAAATACTCTATTTGAGTTTTTTGTGCTACCCCATATTAGTAGATTATAATTTATATGACATTGTGCTAATGCATAATATATAGACAATAATTCGCTTTTTGGTAGCGTCTGCTTTAGTCTTAAAATTGCAAAATAAGCGCTATTCATTTTTTTAGATATTAAGTCGATGTTAGCTTCCCAGTTAAGTCTACAATTAAATATGCTACCCAGAAATTGTGTTGCATTTGAAATAATAATATTTTGCATTGAAAAAACGTTTTCAGAAATGTATTTTTTGTTGTAGTATTGAACATAAACAGTCTTAGATTTATTTAATACTAAATTATTTAAACTACACCATTTTTCCATTTCTTGGACAGTATGTTTTACACTGACAATTAAATTGTCTACAGATTTATTTGAGACAATTATAGCAGAATCATCTGCAAACATTGATACGTAACCACTTGACAAATAAATCATTTATAAAAACACTAAACAATAACGGTCCCAAGACAGATCCTTGCGGTACACCTAAATTTAAAGAATGCCAATTTGACATAGCATTTCCTAGTTTAACAGCTACTAAGCGATTTTCTAAATACGATTTTAAAAGATCATTTGCATGACTCCTAATTCCGCAACACCTTAGTTTTTCAAGTAAAAATTCTATATTGACTAAATCAAAGGCTTTAGAGAGGTCAAAATATAGACCAACAACATAGTTTCCGCTATCAATTTCATTTGTTATGTGATTTAAAAACTGCACTGATGCAGTTTCTGTTGATCTTGACTTTCTGAAACCATGTTGCGAATCCGATATTATATTATATTTATTTAGAAACTTAATTATTTGATCAGCTATGAGTCTCTCTAGAACCTTTGATAAGACACTTAGAATAGTTATAGGCCTATAGTTTAATATATCATATTTGTCGCCTTTCTTATATATTGGAGTTAGATGTCCTTCTTTTAGCTTCTCAGGAAATACTGCTTCTTGAATACATTGATTTAACAGATGTGTCAATGGTGGTAATATTGGTTCACATATATATTTCAAAATCACAGTTTTTACACCATCAGATCCAACACTGTTTGTATTTTTTAATTGCGCTATCACTGTTTTCACTTTATTGATATCGACTGCCCGTAGAACCATAGTAGAAGCTATTAATACTCCTGTTGAACATTCAAGTGATGTATTTGCTCCTATGGCATCAGATAGTGTTTTCATAGGAACGCTAGTAAAATGATTTGCAAACACATTTACAATATCAGAATTTTCATTTAAAATTTGCCCATCTTCTAGTATTACTATTTGCTCCGTTTTTTTAGTTTTGCCTAGTTCATTGTTTACAATACTCCAGATTTTCTTTGATCATTTTTGTTTAGTTTCATTGTTTATTTGATTTGAAAAATGATTTATTTTGGTGTTCTTGATATTAGATTTATGTTCTTTTAGACGACGTTTGTACATGTTTCGCAAGTATTCGTTTTCCGAATGCTTATGAGTGTAACACATTTGTCTTAAAATTTCCCCATTTTCTATAATTTCTGAAGTAACCCAACTTTTCATTCTATTACATTGCCTTCTAGTTTTGACCATTTTTACTTCACATGCATCATCAGTTAAATTCTGCAGTATGTTTACGAATAAGTTACATGTATAGTTAGCCTCAGTTGAATTAAACACAGTATTCCAGTTCTGTTTACTTATTTCAACATGTGGATTTTTTAGCGTAAGATCATTTATATTCCTTATCACTGTATACTCTGGTATATGTTTATTAATTATTGCTTCTGTTTTTATATCATAAGAAAAAATTTGACCTAGATGATCTGCCATGCCAAAATCTTTTTGAGCAATATCACAATTGTCGTCTTCTAAGTTTGTAGCTACATAATCAACAGTAGATTTTGTTGTGACTAGATGTTTATTTGTAAAAATTCGAGTAAAATCTTGTACTTTATTATTTAATTTAAAAGTATCAAAAATGTCTATAAGAATTGCATATTCTTGAGGGTTGCGTATTCTATCAATATTCATACCTCCACAAACTATTAATACATTGTGTTTTATTAATATAGTATTTAAAACTGAAGTCAATTTTTTAAAAAATATTGAATGATCACCTTCAGGTGACCTATAGATTGTAAGTATTGCAACGCAATTAGTTCCTATTTTATATTCAACTCCACATATTTCAAAATTAAATTCTTTGGAATGTGCTGTTATGTTTTTAATTTCATTAAAAGTAATTGTATTTTTAACATATATAAGAACACCACCATGTATACTAATAGATCTGTTAAATGCAGAACCTATTTTATAATTTGGTATTTCAAGTGTACATATTGACTCATTTGTAGCCCAATGTTCTGATACACCTATGAACTCGGGAATTTCTGTTGCGGCAATTACCTGCAGCTGATTAATTTTATTTATTAGCGATCCTACATTTATATGTAATAGTTTATATTTATTTTTAGTTTTATTATTGTTTATTATATATTCATAATCATTTGTTTTATGTATTTCTACGTGATCACATTTATTTGTTATTGAGTTAAATTTATTTTTTTGCGTATGGGTAAAAAATTAAAACGACTAACTCTGATACCAGCTTCCCATGACTCTGGCATTTCTAATGTCTCTAATAACGAGAAACATCCTCCTACTCTAAATGAAGCAAATGTAGGGTTCGGATGACTAGTTGCTAATTTTATACATTGAAAATCATTTCTGTTAAACTTTTTGTTTAAGAATTGTTTAAGTTGCAACTCATCGACATCATGCGATATTCCTGCAACGTGTAACCACGCAGTTTTTTTAGCAACACCAGCAGATATTGTTCTAGTTTCTGATATGGGTGCCGTACCTACGATTTTATGATTGCGTGTTTTCTTGTAAGATACTACTTTAAAGTTATCGTCTTTGTTTGCCATCTTTGGTTTATTTATTTCAATAATTATTCTAATGTTTTTGTTTTGTATTTCTTTTACTGGTTCTTTTGCATCCATTTGAATTTTTGCTGATGTAGTAGATACCTTGATTTTATTTTCTTCACATATTTTGTTTATGGGAATTAAGATGTCGCTGTTTGTATTATTTTCTGGAGTTTGCTTTTGTTTTGATTGATAATTTTTATAGTTAGATTTATCGTTGTATATAATATTATTATTTAATTGATCTAACTTATCAGTATGGCAATTCAATGTAGCAGAATGTGCATTTAAGGTTTGCTTGATTTCGTTCAAAATATTGTAAAATGACTGACCTTCGTTGATGACTTGACGACACGGTACACAAAGCCAAATTAACGAGTTTTTTCCATTTATTAAACGAATTTCGTTGTTGTTTAGTTCAGAGCAGGATCCATGAAACACTTGATTACATAAACCACGGCACTTTATTATAACTTCAGTAGAAACTATACTTTTCTTTCAAGTTTTGCAGACACAACTATCACTGTCCGCCATTTAAAAAAAAAAAAAAAATGTATGTCTATAATATATAAATTATAAATTAATTAATAAATAAATTCATTTATTTATCTTACTATATTATTAAAAAAAAAAATATTTAAACGTTAGGCTAAATATCTTTTTTTTAATTTGTTTAATTTTAATTAATAGTTTTGCAAATAAAATATGTTTTAAACTCAAATACTTTTTTCTTTAATTATTAATAATTACCAAACTCTATGTTATCATAAAATAGTGAATATTTGTTGTAAACTGTATGACGTAAAATTTACGGCGCGCGCTCGCTAGTGTTAAAAAAATTGCGCGCCCGCTCGAAGGATAACTTCACTTTCTGAAAGTTTATTGTTGCTTTTTAACTTATTATTAATTCGGTCACAAACCTAGCATGTATCAGACCTAGGATGTCCAAAGCTTATATTAAAATTAGCTTTAAAATAACGGTAATAAAAATCGTATGAACCCTTAGGTTTATGAGACTTTTTTCTTCAGTTAACCAATATCTATATACATCTGGCTCATATTTTTCTAAATAGAGCTCATGCATTTTTTGTATATTTAACTCGGCGGATAAATAGTATTTCTTTAAATTTTCAGATATACTATAATGAGAGCTTCTGCGTGGAAAACCTTTAAT
Organism: Tachinus rufipes; assembly: GCA_963932245.1. Lineage (NCBI taxonomy): Eukaryota > Metazoa > Arthropoda > Insecta > Coleoptera > Staphylinidae > Tachinus > Tachinus rufipes. Next base: position 82,548,548 of record OZ010741.1, on the reverse strand, counting down.
ATGTTCATTAATTTGTGCTATTAATTCAGTGGAAATGCTGTTTGGTCTGTTATTATGTTTTCCCCTCATATCGTGAAGTGCAGTTGTTTTATTAGCTACTGAAATATGTGAAGCAAGCCGCTCAATTCTTTTATATGACACACCATGCATAGCATACAATCCTTTCTTGCAAATTCTATGTTGAATTGTACCAATGCATATCTAAAAAGTTGAGACATTTTTAAGTTGTGTGAAAGAAAATAGGTTTGTAGGCATTCTTACCTGGTAAATAGAAGAAAATTGTTTGCCCTTGCCTGTAGTTCTATTGAGATTCAATGGCTTTCTTGTTATAAATCCAGTAAGATAAATGTCTTCTTTAATCTTATCGCCCATATTGTTAAAATTTTGCAATATTAAACCACGGTCTAGTTCAGAAATTTTTTCAAAGCCATCCGGTTCTTCTTGCCGGTTTGAGTTTTCCTCTTGAGTTGGTATGTGCATGAAGTTTCTTTCTAATATTTCTCTTTCAGTTTTGATCATTTTTAACTTTCCATTTTTTTCACTTCAACAACACTGGTATCTGTATTACTGGAGGGTGAAGAAGTAGATGCTTTATAATTCTCACTGGACCTATCACTAAATGCATCTGCATTACTTTCTGAATCACTTTTATTCATTATTGAGCAGCCAAATGCAACCATGTGAGAGAACAATATACATACAATTTTTAGGTTAGATGTATTTGACAAATTACAATCAGTGCAACATCAAAATATCTGCTACATATATAGCTTTGTTGCCCCAAATAAAGTATGTAGGTTGATGTAAATTAATTCCCCACTCCGTGAATATGGCAGATAGAAGTTCCTGTGTTGCACCGAACGAAAGAGTAATTTTTTTTTGTATAGGAACCCGTACATAACTCATTATGGTCAAAAATTACAAATAGATCCTTGTTGTCAATTGGAACTAACTCCGACTCGGATAACACTATCTCAGACTCTATCGGTTGTGCCACTAAATCGATTTTCTGCCTTTAGTGGAATATCAACTGTATCAATGCCGTTAACGGCTTCTTAAGATAACAGATTTAAAATTCGTTCTTCTATATCTGTTAAAGAGATTGAAGTGTATGGTCTACCTCCTGTTTTATTGTGATTTAATTTTATAGTAGATGCCATTTTTTAACTATATTTATTTATTTATATGTTGAACTACATACAATATTCTATGTCTTCATGTTTTTGGTTAAAGATTTAAAGTTACATTTAACGAGTAAAATATTAATAAAAAACTCATAAAAAACGTCACTTTAAAAAAATTAATTGCAAGGAAGCGACTTATTGCATCAAATTTCTACAAATTTGAGGACACAGATTGTACTTTCTTGTACAATGTGTGAAAATTTTATTCAATTATATTCAGGCGTTTTCTTGCTGAATTGGATGCTGTGAACCCTTATAACAGCTTAACTATTATCTACCCTTAAGAAGAAATTTTATAATAAATATATCCCGTTATTCAATAAAATAAATATTAAAGAAAAGTTAATTATATATGAACGTATATGGGTAATTCCATTACTTTTCGACCAAACTTAAAAACTGAGTATCTCCAAACTGACTCAAAATTAAATATGTGATAGTAGGTACCAAAAAAAATATTTCCTAAATTTTCAACTCATTAAGCCATGATTTCAAGTTTTGGGAGTCTCTTAAAGTTCAGAAAAACACCTAAAAATCACATATTTTTGGTAATTTTTTTTTCTTAGCATAGAAACATTGGAAGAAGCTTTGCAAAGTCTCATTTTTTTTGTAATTTTTTGTACTTTAACGTATTTTTTTTTATTTTGCTATTTTTTACTTCTTTGAGCATGGGCCGTTTAGAGAACAGCCTAAAATTACAAAATTAGCCCCACAAATGCCGTAACAATGTCAAATTTCAATAAAATTAGCTCTAATTTAGCTTATTTTTTTTGTTTTGAATTGTTCTTTAAAATTTTTCAAAGTTTTTTCCGATAGTAAATCGTGAGAAACCACTTTTCAAAGAAGTAATTTTGTCAAATATGCTTATTTTTGTATAAATTGGAAACGTTGTAACTTTTTTCACCTAAATTTTTTTTTCTGAAAATTTCAGAAAACATTCTTCATTTATACTAAAATTTTTTGGTGGATAATTTATGGTTATTCATGTTTATGTACAATACATTTGTAAATAATACAAAAAATAATTTTTTGATAATTTTTATAGTCACATGCTTATCACCATTGTTTAAAAACCTGACTGCAGATGTTTCAAGTTTTTTTGTTTACTTAGCGGTATTTTATATCCGAGGAGATATCCCCAAAGATTTAAACGTATTTTATTATCTTCGAAAAATGTGTGTATTGTATTTATAAATAAGTGGCCTTGTGCGTCGTAGCCATAGAGAATTGTTTACAATTTTGTTTTGTCATTAACAACAGACAGAAGCATACTTTGTACCATTATGCTTAGTATATAAATAATTTTTTGAAATACAAATAAAATAAAAGTATTTTTTTATAATTAAAAATAAAATGGAAGTACAAACTAAAATTTGTGATATTGGAAATTTAACAAAAACTGAGTGCCATTCATATACACATATTCATATACACATTTAGAAAAAAATCATAATATCAAAAAAATTGAGTATTGACAATAAATTGCTTTTAAAGTATAGAATCGACGAGCTTCATGATACATCTAAAGGCTTAATTTGTCATCATCATATGAGTAAATATTTAGTTTATTATAGCACAAGTAAAAAATGTTGTTGCAATCCATTCAAAATCCATAAAAATAAAATTCAATAAGATTTAAGAAATATCAATTTGAAGATAAGTGAAGATACTTACAAATATCTTTTGTTAAAATTGATACCCAGTGATAAATATTGCAAGACATGTCAACAAAATATTTCAAAATATATTGAAAATGAAAAAAAAAACAGGTGAGCATAACTATTACAGTTTAATTGATTGATACAATTTTGTTAGTATGTATAGATAAAAACGCACGTTTTCATTTATTTTAAATACTCTAATGTTAAAATTTTTAGAAATTTAGGTAATAAAAAATACTTCTGTTTTATGATCAGAAAAAATATGTCAAATTCAAAAGATTTTGAAAATAAAAATAATTGATATTTTTTATACTAATGAAATATTTGATGATTTGATCTTATATTTTATAGATCATAATATACCTTTTCTTAAATGTATACGCAGCAAAAAAAAAAACACTAAAATCGACTGTTAAAAAAAAATAATTGATATTTCTTATTCGAATAAAATATTTTATGATTTGAACATCCATTTTATCTAATATATTATGCTGTCTTTATCAAAAACATTAAATTTCTTGCTGAAAGGTTTAAATTATTTATTTTTATCGAAAAAAATATTTTTAGATGAATGTGTTTTTGCAAAATAATCTTGAGGCACAATTAATTAGATCATGAAAAGAAAAGTTGAGAGACTCGCAGTACTTGTCAATCAAATGACCAAAATAGAACTATGTTGAGTCAAATGCAAGAAGAACATGTTAGTCAATCAACACACAGTGTTATCTCTAGCGAATCTCAAATGTCTACTGCTTTGTCAGATTCTATATTCACCACTATAAATCAAGATCAAAAAAATAGATTTAGTACAAGAAGTGCTTTTAAAATTTACCGAAAAGTTGTCAGTAACTTTACAAATAAATTTACCAGTTCCGAACAGTTTATACCTTGATTTAGTTGAAAATGAAAAATTTATGGAAGAAGTTATGCTAAATCTACAAAAAGAATTTGAAAAAGCAACTGTTTTGAAAAAAAAAAATAGAAATTTTATCACTTTTGCCTAAAAAATTAAATTATTAAAAAATTTGTCGATTTTTTAATTGCTCGCATTATGCTTATCAACTATTATTATTATTTGATAGAAATATTGATAAGTTACTTACATTTAAAGCAAATTGATTTATTTGTTTTATTTGATATAATTTTTATTCTACTTTCCATATGCTATAAAATCGTACAAAAGAAAGGAATATACAAAAATACCTTTTAATGTGCAGAATTTAATTAAAAAATATTATGTAGATGAAAATAATTGTCATATACGTCCTGAAAAAAAAGAATACGTGTCTACTACCGATGCATCAGGCAAAAAAAATATGCGTTCAAAAAAGATTGCTCCTTTTTACTGTTCACGATCTATATAACAATTTTATTGAGGATTATCGTGGCAGTTTAGATATTTCACCAAAATTTTCGTACTTTGCTTTTTTAAGACCAGATTAATAGCTGGAGATCCTGGAAGCCATAATATCTGCGTATGTGTAGACACGAAAACATAAAATATAGAGATCTTTTAGAAATTGCGTTTTGTAATACGAAAATATTAAATGCATGCTACATAGATGTAGTAAATGCCCGGCGGTAAATAAAATTACAAAAAAAAAATGACAGTTGTATTTACCAAGAAGAAGTAATAATTAACAAATGCTGGGTAGAAGAAGGTAGCAGAGCATCACTACAAAGTGTAACTGAAAAATTTGAAATTTAAAAACAAAATCTGGTTACTGGATTATGGAATTTAAGTATTCATCATTTTATAGCAGATTTACAAAAAAAACTATTTAGAACATTATAAAAGATTTTGACTTCCGACACATACATTATTATTATGGATATTTCAGAAAATTATTTGTTCATAATTCAAAATTCAGTTCAGGCTTTTTATTATAACAACTCGCAAGCAACAATTCACCCTTTTGTTATGTATTACAAAAAAACTGGTGTTGATGAATTGCAATGTGCTAGTTTTTGTATTATAAGTGATTCCAAAGATCACTTTTCCTACACAGTGCACGCTTTTTTAGAAAAATTTATTAATACAATAAAGTCTGAATTTTCATGGATAGAAAACACATCTTACTTTTCTGATGGAGCACCAACTCAGTATAAAAATAAGTACGTTATATTTAATAAGTCACATAATTTCAGGAATCATTTAGCTAATGTATGCTGTCATGAAAAAGACTTCCAAATTAAAGTAAAATCATACAACTTCTTTGCAACCAGCCATGGAAAAACTCTTAACGACGGTATTGGAGGAACGGTCAAAAGAACTGTAATGCGACATTGCTTGAGAGCTTCACCTGAAAATCAGATAACTACTCCTTTAGAAATGTATGAATATCTTCAAAAAGAATTAAAAAGCATTCGGTAAGATTTAAATAATTTTTCAACAAATTTAAAATTCGGTAGTTAATGATATGATTTTAGCAAAAATTATGTATTTGTCTTACATTAAAAATAAAAATTAATCTATATATATATAAAATTAAACATTTTCTATTGAGAGCACATTTTTAGTCTAAGATGTGTTCAAACCAATGCAATAAAATGTAGTTTTTTTTCCTAATTATTAGATATACAAGGTTTCAGTATTATAGGTTTAACTTATGTACTTTTACTCACTTTTTGCCATTTTTTAACGGCTTCATTGGTCCTTCTAATTTATTCAGTAGGTTAGTTACCTCCGTCCACATTTGTTTGTACTATAATTTACCTTCGGCTCCTAAAAATTTGCCATGAAAAATATCCTTATGGCATTCCATATAGTTAACCAAAACTTCCTTTTGAGCAATGAAAACACGATCGTCTATGGTTGCCATTTTGTGCAGCACTCAGTATTAACAAAACTTTGTTATTTGTTTATATATGCACGGCGTCATTGTTACTTTATGATTCAAGAGAATGTGATTAAAAATCGTTCTTTTGTTCCGTACTCGAACCCATAAACGCTTACTGCATACCGAGGTGCATTCATTTCTATGAAAACAGCTACTTTGGCACTATTCTTATTTTCACATACAATTTGATATTAATTAATTAATTTATATTAGTTAACTTATTATATTTGCAAATAGCATTAAAATGCATTTAAAAGTACCTAAAAACGCATTTATTTCAATATTTGGATTCATTTTTTGGCTATCAAAGTAAAAGTCAATATGTTCTTAATTATTATTGTAAATTTTAAATAATTGTAATAATTGAAATATAATAAAAATGGAAACATTAAATCTTAATAATTTTTTTAAAAAGAAAATGAAAATGAAAATGTTTTAATGCATGATGTTATTATATAACAAATACATATTTAACACGTTCACTGCGGCTACTGTTTTTGCGTAACTTCTTATCTGGCGGTACGGGTCACTTATGCCTCTTGCTTGTCTTTTGTATTTGGCGGTACGGGGCTCATGCGTCCCGTACCTTTACCGCGTTAGCATGTCGCAGTAAAAAAAGTCGCACGCAGGGAAGTTTATTGAAATTATGATCCGCCAAATACAAAAGTGTTGCCCCTTAACGCAGTGAACGTGTTTGAAAAATTACATACTACATAGTAAATTTATTGAACATTATAGTCTATATCTATTTTTTATAGTCGCAAACGTTTTGATTCTTTGGGAGAGTAATAAATGTTGATGCCAGCCTTGGCATTTCTCCGTTAGCATACACCTTGTTAAACACAGTTGTTATTCGTCGGAAGCTTTTTGCATGAAGCAGTTTGATAAATTTGCTATACAGTACGGATCCAATGGATATAACCTCTTTTAGTTGTTTTATTGTCTTTGTGAGGAATGCTCGTATGTAATATCTAATAAATTATAAAGCAATATTCTATGCACGAGGGATATTTAATAAGACTATTTCCTGAGCGACATTACTGCTGGAATTCATGAAAGCCAGTTAAAGTAACGGTTGATTAAATTTGACAACCGCAAAACTATTTATAGTAATGCTACCACAAAGGCAAGTTTGACACAATATATAACTATCAGAAATAAAAAGAAAATAACATTTGTAACTATCGCAAAGTAAATATCAAGTATTTATATTGAATTAATAAAATTAATTTTGACAGTTGAGGTTATGTTGTCACATTTAACGCTGATTAACGTTAATCAGCTTTCATGAATTCCACCATACATCTTTCAGAATGACATTTTAATATTAAAAAAATATAAAATTCAAATCGCGTATGCTTATGTCCATTGTTATGTTCATTTATTGTCATAGCAAAATATAAACAATTATGCAAAAAAATTAAACAATTTTTTTTAAATGTCAAGCAAACGTTTTGGTACGAATTCTATCGAGAATATAAATATATTATTTTATTATGTTGTCTATGACAACGTAACAATTATATCGGCAATTTTGCATTGAACAAATTACAGCGACAATTTTTACGTCTTTACTGACAATACCACAATAACAAAAATTGTCGCTAAATACGTACGTGATTGGTCGAATTTCTGATATTTGCTAAATGTGATTGGTTGCTTTGACGGACGGATGACGGGAAGAAAATAGTCTGTCTAATCGTCTCTAAGACTGCAGTCTCACTGCACCACCGTCACCAACTATCACCGTTTGCCACTGGAGACCACCAAATATTTAAATTTTTCATTCATTTTTTTGTTAGTAAAAGAGTGCTGCCAACATAATTTTTATTTGGTTGTGTCATATGTGATGTTTATGTTAAATTTTTAAATAAAATTCTTAAAATAAATCACTGCCTTCATGAAAATTTACGTAAATTAAATTATCAAATTATCAACATCTTCAAATTCCAATTTAGTGTCGTCTTAAAAAAAACCGGTGCAACAGTAGGCTCAAGATAAATTTGGCGTGTAAAATCTGTTAGAATGTGACTGTTTCGTGCTGTGAGTTATGTAATGAAGCACTGGGGGAATTGCTTCACTTGACCGAGAGTTTGTAAAGCGCTCGCCACTTATCGGGTGATGAATAATTTCTTAAAATAATGTGTATAATCTAAGAAGTATAATATTGCAAGTATGCAGATTTGATAAATTCTTTATTTTGACAATTTATTTATGACAACTAATAATATTTAATTATTTCCAGAGCACGCTTTTATTAAAATATTAATTAAACAATACATACAATTATAGAATAGAATGAGGCAAACATGCTAACATGAATTTACTCATATTTTATTTGATGCACGTTTTATTATCTGTTCAAGTTTTTATATTTGCTGTTTGAACAACGCCGTCTTTGCCAGAAAACACTTCGATGATGCGACCTAACATCCAGAGCACACCACAAGTTGTCGTTGCTGGAGTAAATGTAAATACTCTGTTGACATCTTTTCTAAATGCTGCCAACGCAAAAGTCTATTATCTGGAATTTGTGACAGATTTGGTTGAAAAAATAAAATGTCTCGGTGTCAAGATTATTTGGATTTCTGGATAACGGGAACAGAAGTCGAGAATTTAGCACCGCTTTCACTTTCCATAAAAATGTTGTTAATTATTCAAACGTTAGTTTTGTTTATCCCAATACTTTTTTCATATGGGTTTTTGTGGATTTTACTGCTGCTTCCCAAAGTCCACCAAAATTAGGTGCGGGCGGTGGTACAAAATGCCATTGTATCTTCATTGTGTCGAGATGTTCCATGATACTTACTTCAGATTGCTTCACTAACTATATATATTTTTTTTAATTTCGTTCTTGACACCAACAAAATTGGTGTCGTTGTCACTGTATATGTCAATTATCACACGTCTTCTAGCAATGAATCGTTCTAGAGATGCTAAGAACGCTCCAGTGATCAAATCTGAGACCACTTCAATCTGTACCGCGTTTGTAGTAAAACATACAAACAATGCCACATATGCCTTGACGGGTTGCATTAATCGTTTGTTTCTCATCTTGATTGGAAATGGTCTACAGTAATCTACACCGGTTACCATAAATGGTCTTGATTGGTTTGTTCTTAAACTCAGGAAGTCTCCCATGATCTGTGGATTTGTGTTCTGATAGCATTTTATGCATCCTTTCAAGACCTGTCGGATTATGTTTCTTCCTGACAATGGCCAATATCGTTTTCTGTTTGCAATTAAAGTAAGTTGCGTTCCGCTATAAAGAAGTTTCTCATGCTCTGATTTTATTATCAGTTTTGTTAAGACACTGTGAGGTAAAACAATTGGGTGCTTCTGATAATGTTTTAATGATGAATTGCTTAGCCTTTCTCCTACATGTATTAGACCATCGAGGTTGACAAATGGATTGAGGAGAGCCAATTTAGTATTTTTCATAACTCTTTGCCCGTTTATTAAATTATGCTATTTATTTCCAAAATGTTGTTTTTGTTCGTTTAGAATTAAGCTCTCATCTGATTCAAATAATTCAGCGGTCTCTAAAGTGCCAGATCATTTGGGAAACTTTAAACAATTGTGAATGAATCTTTTCACATACGTCATAATTCTTACTAGTCGATTATAATTTGAATAACGAGTAATAACCTTTTCAAAAAATGTATTGGTGTTTATACTTGATAGGCATACCTTTTTTGGTGCCCTTTCCTCTAGCAAAGTCGTGGAAGTTTTAATTGGAAAATTGAAATCAGGCCATTGTTTGCTTGGTTTGACAAGCCACTTTGGGCCATACTACCATAGACTGTTTTCGTTTAATATGTAGAGAGATTATCCTCTTGAAAATACGACGCTTGGATTCTCGTGGGTCTTCACATGTAGCCAATCATCTGTTTTAGTTAGTGATGTGATTTTTACAACTCTGTTATCAACAAAGGTTTTCCAATCTCGTCCGGCCTTAATCCAACTTAATACTATTGTTAAATCCGTCCAACAATATATTTGACTTATTTCGATGTTCAAAGATCCCATTAATTTATTTACGAGTCGCGCTAGTAGTACTGCTGCACAAAGTTCGAATCTTGCTATAGAGATTATTTCTAGTAGAGCCACTTTAGATTTAGCACATAATTGCTCGGAACTTCGGCTTTCAACATTGTTAATTGTGCATATATAAATGCACGTGCCGTATCCAAGCTCGCTGGCGTCGGAGAAAGCGTGCATCTCCACTCATTTTAGTTGTTGCCAATTAATCAATTTTCTGGGTATTGTTATGTTTTTTAAGTGTGGTAGGTCGTTCAAAAATTCTAGCCATAGGGTTTGAATAGTCATAGGCAGGGATTTATCCCATCCTAATTTTAATTTCCATATTTTCTGTATCATCATCTTTGCGGTTATAGTTATTGGACCGATGAGAACCATCTTGTCAAATATACTGGCAATGTCAGATACTATTTTTTGCTTTGTTGGCCTTTTATTTGGTTTAGATGATTTAAAATTAATGTAATGAAGTGAGTCGTTTGATACGTTCCAATGTAATCCAAGAGTTTTAAGGATTTTGTTTTTCTCAATGGATATTCCATCACAAGTTTAGAAGAGCTGGGTCATTTGATGCCCATTTGTGCAGTTTGAAGCCACCTCGTTCTAGGAGTGCGGTTACTTGAATCCGTATGTTGTTGGCTTCGGCAAATGTTTTGGCTCCCGTAAGAAGATTATCTACGTAGAAATCTCTTCTAACTATGGTTGCAGCCATTGGATACGTTGCACTTTTTAAAATCGCTAATTCATCAAGACATCTACTTGCAAGGTATGATGATGATGCCATTCCATATGTAACTGTGTTCAGCTAGAATGTCTTAATTTCTTCTTTGGGATTATCTCTCCACAAAATTGTTTGGAGATGAGTTTGTGACTTATCCACTTCTATCTGGCGATACATTTTTTTTAAATCAGCCGTTATCACAAATTCAAACGTTCTAAATCGGGATATTATGCTAAATAGGTCTTGTTTTATGGCAGGCCCTATTTGCAGCATATTGTTTAGTGACGCACCCGATAAAGTTTTGCATGATGCGTCAAAAACAACCCGCATTTTTGTTGTCAAACTGTCATCTTTCATCACTGGATGATGAGGTAAGTAATATGGACTTATTAGATTTTTGTCCTGATTTCTTAACTCTTTCATGTGACCAAGTTTTTTGTATTCTTGGATAAAATCTTTGTATTTTAAGTTTAGATGAGTATTAACTCATTTTTTTCTCAAGCATTAAGAAGCGTTTTAATGCTATGCTGTAAGATTAGCCAAGTGTAAGGTCATTTTCCTTTATTGGAAGCTTTAGAATAAATCGTCCAGATTTATTTCTTCGGGTGTTTGCTGCAAAGTGTTCTTCAGCTTGAAGATAATTAGTTGATTAATATTTATAAGAAACCTTTTCAAGTTTCCAAAATGTAGTCATTTTTTCATCAATGTCAACTTGTGCTTGACATGATATTGTTGTCTTAATTTCTTGACGTAAAGGACCCAATAGAATCCAACTAAATTTTGTTTTTTGAAAATATAATTCATCGATGGTTCGTATTTGTCCTACCATTATTAGATCCCAAAATATTGCAAACTCTAATTATTGCATCGATGCGGTCCGACTGGTTATATTTGGGATCGGCCAGTTTGATTTGTTAAGGTACTTGTAACCCTTGTCCCTTATATGATTTTGTTGGGAGATTCTCAGCTAATTTATCGAGAATTAAGAACGATGCTTCGCATACATAGTTGTTCATCCGAGAATGTATAGTTTTTGTTCAAATTTGATACTCCGCTGACGGAAATATTAATTGCTTCCTTAGCCAGTTCCAACTTTGCTAAAAATGCAGATGACAAGAAATTGAACTAGGATCCTGTATCTAGCAGCACTCGGCATTTGTTTGGTATAACATTTCTATCTATTATATCAACAACGGCTGTAGGTAATAAGGTTTCTTCAATGTTAATTAATGCGTGATAACAATGTTCAGGTGTTGGAGGTTCGTTAAGATGTATGAGAGTATCATGCCTCCTCTCACAATGCACGCAACTCTGCTTTGAGTAACATTTCTCCATAGAATGATTGATACCCAAGCAATTCATGCACAATTTGTGCTTACAAACAACGTCAATTCTTTGTTGAACATCCATCGATTTAACGTTACGCAAAAGTATAAAAGATGTTTATTCTTGCAAATGATACACTTTTGACGTGTTAAAGATTTATACTAGTTGTGGCATGGTTTACCGTTCTAACTGGCTTGTAGTTATGTTTGAATTGTTGCGTGTTATCAGTTGAGATTCATGATTTCAATTTTAACGTGTTTGTCTTTGATAGTATCCTTTTCCTGTATGGAATTTTCCCATTCTTTTCCATTTTCGAATAGCAATATTGGTTATTATGGCATCATATTTGTTTATGCCTAGCGCGTCAAGAGCTCGATCGTGCTATGCTATGCCGTTTCCAAATTTAACTAAATTTTTTAATGATTCTCGTTTTGAATAAATAATGTAAAAAATAGCAAATATGTGTTGACGTATTCCATAATTAGTATAATATGTTATTATTAGTGTTAATAGAATTAAATGTATAGCTATATGTATTGTTACTGTATTGGTCAGGCTGTATGGCGCGCGCAGCAAGATCTTGGCAGGATGGATCCTCCAGCTCTTCCTGCAGACGCCATGCCAGTGGTTTTGCGCTATCCGGGGTTACCGTGTGGTATCGGGTACAGAGTATACGAAATTTACAGTCGGCAAGCACGTGTTCCCATTCCCAATTGTAATTTGTGGGATCACGGTGATTGTCCGGCGGAAGAGTTTGTGTTCGCAATAAACCATTCAATAAAGGACTTTACGCCTTTTATTTAATCACGTAAAGTGGCGCCCTACACAAGGTCCATCCATCTCCCAGAACCTCGCCGTTTCCTCCTTAGCTAGCCGAGGCAGCCCCATCAGCAGGGTACAACGTTATGTTAGATGAAGTGACATCCAAGGAAACAAAAATTTCTGCTGACTTACCACTCAAGAAAGATTTTATGTAATGCAGCCGTTGTCCATCGGTGATGTTTTCGTTTTTGTCCACCAATTGAATAAACGTGTCTTGAAATCCGTACCAATTTTCCAGATTACCCATAAATTTGGGCAGTGATATGGGTGGCAACTTTATTACTGAGTCTTGGTTGCTTATAGTGTTGCATGTTGATCAGTGTCGGAAATTAATAAAACTCGTCAGTTTTGATTTTATTTATCTTTTTTTGATACCTTTCAGTTATTTGCGAAAATTTCTTTATATTTCGAATCTTAGTAAGATCCGGTTTGAAGGACCAATGTTTCGTGCTGTGAGTTATATAATGAAATTGAATTGTTTCACTTCTATCAGGTAAAAGAATAAATTTTAAAATATTGTTTATAATCTAAGAAGTATAATATTGCAATTATGCAGATTTAATATATTCTTTATTTTGACAATTTATTTATGACAATTAATAATATTTAATTATTTCTAGAGGACGCTCTTATTAAAATATTAATTAAACAATACATACAATTATAGAATAGAATGGCGCAAACAGTGACAATCAAAATGATAATGAAGATAAAAAAATCCTGCAACTTATCAAAAACAATCATTTGTGTGTTAGTGATAAAAAAAATATAGGCGATGTCGCTAATAACTGTATCCATGATGAAATTTCATGTTTCTCAACTAGCTTTTTACTAACTGATGACGTTGATTCTGAGATAGACTATGATTCGGACAACTGGTTAAAAAATAAAAATTATGTTACGTCGTCATCAGATTCTAACTATAATGACAATGATCTGTACATGGATTTTGCAATAAATAAAAAAAAAAATGTTTTTTTTTAATTTTTTTTTATCGAACGCAGCCGGACACGGTCGTAAACTTAAGTAGTACCCTCTATTAATAAGTAAAATTCGAAATAAATTTATTAAAATTGAAAAATTGTAAGATTATACAATTATTATTAAAAACACGATTATATAATTATCGGTTTTTTATGCCCGGTAACTTACAGGGTCTAAGTTACCAACCCAAAAAGACCGGTAACGCACACAGGCAAAGCTATGAATTTTTGTCGCCGCAGTCAACGGGGTGCTGAAAATGATAGGATTTGTCATGTTGCAGTTGAGTTTGTGTCTAAACTATCGGATTTAACAAAAAAAGTTTATTATAAAATATTACAAGAACTTAATTTGCAAGAAAATTTTTGAGGCAAATATTTTAATTTCTCATAATTAATGGAGAAAAATGATAAAGTGTCAAAAAAATATCGAAAATGAACAATCTTAAAAATATTTTTTTCTTTATTTCTATATTAAAAAAATAAAATTCTTATAAAAAAACTTGATTAAAACAACACTACTGCCAAAATAACGATTTTTAATGTAATAAATTAAAATACTAAGTCGCGCGGTGCTAGAAAAAGACAGAGTAGGTTACTTAGTCTTCTCTGCCTTTAGCCGGGGCATACGCACTTCGGCTGGCTCCATCTGGCGAGTGGTAGATACAATATAATAATTTTATTAAGAAGTTTTTATGTCTAGTTATAATATTATTATAAAAATTATTTATCAATAATAGTTTTAGTAATAACTTTAATTGAAATTATAAGATCTGTAATATTCTTAAATTTTAATAAATACTATTCTAATGGTGCTGTATGGAAGTAGAAATTGTGCTATATTTTAACTTTTTAATTTGATATTATCAAAATACAAATATTGTTTAAGTACTATTTATGTGTTAATAAATGTTATTGCTATTTGAGTAATCTTTATTATAAATGTTTATTCATAAAAAACTGCGCTTCCTTCCACATCTAATTCAACCAATCATGAGCTACAAGTCGGTCACATCACCAAAGAAGCTGGAAAGGAAAAAATCAGTACTCAACACAATATTTTTTTATTAAGCCAAACTGTGATACAAACAAAGGACTAATTATAATCCACCAAAATGTAAACTAAATTTTTTTTGAATTATTTTCTTTTTTTCTGTGTCTTATTTCTATATTCTTCTTGCGCCTCTAAAATTTGTTTCGGATCTCGTTTTCCCATTATCCTGGTTTTTCTTGGATCAAGCAGTTGCGGTAAAATGCAGTTTAAATAGAAAAATGATAGATGCGGCACCATTTGATATTCCCAAAACTGATCATCCCTGCAAATAATTTCTGTTTTGATCCTCTATGGTGTCTAAACGCAAAACAAACAATATTGTTTTTGAGTGACGTGAAGCTGTATTTGGATTTGAAAAAACCACTTATGTTTTCTATCTACAGTGTCATTTTTCGAAAACAATATTTTCTTTGCCAATATTCCCTGATTTGGTGTCATTTCTCTTGCTGAATAAGAGCATTTCACTTTAACAATGCCATCAGATCCAACCAAATCATCTAGAGTAGCACCTAAGTATGGGATTTG
Source organism: Tachinus rufipes (assembly GCA_963932245.1). Classification (NCBI taxonomy): domain Eukaryota; kingdom Metazoa; phylum Arthropoda; class Insecta; order Coleoptera; family Staphylinidae; genus Tachinus; species Tachinus rufipes. The sequence goes on along the minus strand of OZ010741.1, from coordinate 82,533,397 downwards.
ACTATCAAAAAACATTCCACATGGCACATATTTCCACTGCTTGTAAAACGGATAATTCTGAAATTGCTAACGGTTCGTTTTCCTTTCTAAAGCACGTACTCTTTTGGCATAGCTTCACTTTCACTTTTCTTCAGTGAAAATAAAAACATTTCTTTTGCAATTTCAAAATCTTTGGTAGAAATATCAGGCTTTTCACAAAAGTCGCTGTAGTGCCGATTACTGGACGCCATTTTAGGATTGTGTTTTGGGCGGAAAATTTGCCTAGATAATTCACTTCTTATTACCTTTGGTCCTATTTTTACATTGCTATGATTGCGAAGTTTATTACAAAAATTACGAAATAAATGATTTCTATATTCAATTTTTTCCACAACGTCCATTCCGTATGGTCGGGATTCTAAAACTTTTTTGTAGCAAGAACTATCACTATCTGCTATCATTGTCTTGTACTTTAATCCGTGAAGTTCAATACTTTTGTTAACTATTGAAGCAAATTCCATAGCAGGTGAACTATCTGTCCAATTTTTATAACAATCGTGGTTTTTCGCTGCCAAATTAGCATTTTCTGCTCTAGCACAAACAAGGCAATACTTATTTTTTACATGAATATATCAAACTTTTTTTGTTCTATATCCAATGATTGCTCCTACGCCAGACAATGAAATATAATTTGTTTGGTTTGATCGTTTGGACCAAGCTTAATCACAAACAATCGTTATCTCAGGAATACCGTCTTTATCAATTTGGCCTTCTTCAATTGCTATTTGTTTTTCTTTGTTGGCAGCATTCGACATTTCAGAAATTGCTATTTTCTCATATGTGCGGCATACTTCTTTATATACTTGAGAATATTTTTTAGAAGACATAAATGGCATATTTATAAAAGATAGTAGTTCGCACAACATGTTGTAGCTACCACCAACGTTCATTCCACCGGCAACAAAGCTGTTGTTAATGCTTAACTTTATTTCATCCAGAAGATTTATCAAAGGTATGTGCTGCACAGAATTGCACATATTACATACACATTTTAACGAAGTAAATAATCCGTCTCGATTATCATGCACAATATTAAAATTGGAAAGGTTGCATCCAAATTGCTGACCATGCATTTAATTTTAATAAAAAAACATAAGGGATCAAAAATTCTTAAACCTGTAGGTTCCTCCTGATAAGGTATTTGTTGACTTGTGGTATTGTCGGAATTAATAATATTTACATTTTTCAATGTAGTGGCTCGATCTTCATCAGCATCAAGTCAAATTTCATCAACTTCAGTAGGAGGAACATTGATCGTTGTTTGTGTTTGAACAGGTCCCTTAAAATTCGTTTTATTTCTGTTTATGTTTACTGCAAAATCCCTAGAAAGGTGATAACGAAGCATTAGCCATAATTTTTTTTTTTTTAATTTCATAGTGTAATAATTTGGTATTACTTTATATGTCACAACAACATATAAAAACCTTTAAATTTCAACTAGTGAATACACGTTTATTGAAACAATCACACTGAAGTTTTAATATGTCTGTGAAAGTTTACTTTAAAACGTTGCGGATTATAGTCTTCAGGGAAAACCGAATTCGGAAGTTTAATCTAATTGTCTTAATAAAAAATCTCTTTTAAAAGTTTCGGTTCTACATTTTTAAAGGTTGTTGCAAGGTATCTAAGTCATTGGTCAATGTTGGGTCGGCAATGATTCTAATAGCTCGTTTTTGAATAGAATTTAAAAGTGATATTGTTGATTCAGCCGCTCCTCCCCAAACTTGGGAACATTATTCAATACAAGAACGTATGTAAGTTTTATATATGGACTAGCTGCTTAAAAGTGAAGTACTTTAAAAGCCAGATCTACGACATCAATCCAATGAAGATTATATGAAATTGTACCTCCAAGAAGACAAATTGTTGATGTGTTTGATATAGATTTATTATTTATATTAATACTTGATAAGGTTGGAATTAAAGTTTACTATATTGAGAACGCCCTACTCAGAAATTTTCTGAAGCTCATTATTTATAGATGTTACAGATTCTAACCTAGAAATATTTAGACGCTCTTCCATGTTTGTGAAAATTATCTTTGGAAAAATGCGTTTGTTGAATGCTTTACGTTTTTTATTAATTGCTTGTTTGTTGATCCAATACAAGTATTTTTGTTTTGGTTTGATAACAAAAAAATGGTACAAATTCTTTTATAACTTGTTGAATGATTTTAGTTAGATTTTCGGCAGCATTATGTGGATCATCGGAATACCGGCATTGTGCATTGAAATCACTTTTTTTTTAAAATTGTTTTGATTTATCTGTGATAATTTTGGAATAGTGATAGACGATTTGTGATTTTGGTTTGAGACTAGTAGGGACAGAAGTTTTGATGATAGAATTGATAAGATGAGGGTACCAAAGTCTGGCAATCGCTTGTGAGACGACCGTCTGAAAAGAGAGGGTTCTAGATAGACAGAGGTGGTCCCATCGGTATGTTCCGATGTTTGCATTTAAATGCGTGTTTTGTAGTGTTTGTGTTACTACTACTTAATTTAACATTATTATTTATGTATGCAATAAAAATAATTATAAATTTTAATAAGGAATAAGTATGTATAATGCATATAACACATATTATTATAATCTGATAATTTAATTTATTAGATATAGTCTAAATGGATATTGAAAGGTGAGACAGCTCAGTTATAGAACGTTAGCGTAGCGCTATCAGTCCGGAGTTTGATCCCTCGAATATGACTAAAATAATAACTTGCTTTTTATTCACCGGGGTGATTTGGAAGTCACCTAATAAGCCTTGGTTCTATCAAACCAACTTCAAACAAGTAAGACTTCTGGAGCGATGTAAATAGCTGTAAAACGCGCAAAAAAAGATAATGCTAGATACTAATATTTGTTATCAAGCATTTTTATTAGTTTTGAAAATTCTTACAGTTATAATTTTTGTTTTGTTTTTTTTGTCAATCAAACTAAATAAAAAATTAACATTTTTTGTAAATTTAAAAATTTTCATTTTTTTATATTAATTTTTCAAATTTAGCAAAATTAAAAAAAAAAAAAATTCTGTTTTAGAGGGCTGCAGTGGGTTTTAGCGCCCTTGCTTGCTAGCAATATACGTAAAAAATAATAAAAAATCTTGTAAAGTAAAGTAAAAAAAAAAATGTTGAGCTAGTAGTATATATCTTGCTTACTTCTAGCAATGTGCATAGAGAATAATAGCACCAAATATTATTATTTACTATAATATTATTATAATATTACTGTAACAATGCTTTGCCCGTGCAAACACAAAAACACGCCCCAAATAAATTCACTCGTGGTCTTCTTCTACAGGATTTGCTAAAATTTGCCGAAACGCTACATGCGAGCAACGCGTTGAACTAAATTTCGACGCGCGCATCCAATTATTATAAATATTTAATTTCGCAATTAACTTCAATAATTATCAAAATATAGATTTGAATTTTGAAATTGATACTCAAGTTATTATTTTCTATAGCATAAAACCAAAATAATTTTTTTTTGTAAATTTATTCATTTAGCAACAATAATCAAATTTTAATTTTATTTTTTTACAAATAACATATTCATGCCTTTCATTGTCCATTTTTACATACAAATTTTATTTTTTAAATTTGTTATAAATGATACTTTTTAAGAATTACAGACTAGTGTAAAAATTCCCTGCTCATAGTGCATGATCAGAATTTCCTAAAACTGCTTCAACTCTCTTTGACGTTATGAGTGGAATAGTTGTAAGATAGATATTTAATAATTTAGGTGCTCCATAATGCAGGGGGGAAAATGTAGGTTGATTTATCATTTGAGTAAAATTATGAGAATCGGCAAAGAATTCAGTTGTAAGAGATGAATGCGGTAGCCATTCGGTATTATGAACATTAAAATCTCCTAACTAAATTATTTCAGCTTTCCCATGTTTCCTATTTTGAAGAAGCCTATCATAACTATCAGTAAGATCATCGAAAAAGTTTTGTGTTGCTTTATTTAGGGAGCGATAAATACCGATTACAAAAATAATTTTATTAGGTAAAAGTTTAAGAAAAACGCTGTTATAACCACTTATTTTGTAAGTCGTAAGTCTGGAATTTGCTTGTTGTTTGTGGATGTAGATACATATTCCTTGTTGGTCAGCAAATGAGTGCTCGAGAAGATAATCGGAAATGTATTAGATTGTCATAAATAATTTAGATTGACTACTCGGATTTGAAAATAATTATAATATAATTAGTCTTAATAACTTAATAGTTAAATCACTTTAATCAAGTTGAAAACATTAGTTTCGATCTTCATCAGCGTTAGAAAACTTAAAAATAAATTACACTGCTAATAATATAAGTAGAAAATAGTTATGGGCGGCCAAAAAAAGATTAAATTAATAAAGTGTTTATTGCACAGTCGAACATAAAATAAATAAAATGATATTAACCTTTTTTTGTCCCTTGCGTTTGGCCGATCGACGTTGCCACAACAATACCTCCTATGTGCAAAACCAGTTACTTTCAGGAAGTGAAAAAAACGTTATAAAAATCGTGCATTTTAAAAGAAAAATCCAATTTAATCACTTTTTATATATGAAACCTAAATAAACTAGATTAATAAATTGTTTTCCGAATATAATTATTCAAAAGCAAAATATTTAATAAATACACTACATAGGAGGTATTGCTGGTTATGCACCATTACATAGGAGGTTTTGTATAGGATACTTTAATACACAGGAGACTTTAGTTAGGTTGGAAATGTTTACATAGGAGTAATTATAATTTATTAATTACCACAAAACATTATTTATTGTCAAAACCAGTAGAAAATTACAAAATTATTATCTATCAAAATAATTATTTTCTATTTTTTTTCTTTTTTGGTTCGATATTATTATTATTTTCTGCTTTTTTTTTCCTGTGATGTCTGCTTTGAACGGTAGTTTATCATAAAAATTATGATATTGTCGGTCGATTATGGATTTTAGTGATTGCAGATCTTTGTACTTAGATTCCTTGAGTGGTATTTCATTTTCGTACAGATATTGTATCCCTTTAAAGCATTCAACTATCTTTCTTCTATGAGGCAGAATTTTCCAATTTTCAATGAAATCAGTTTTAATCATAATTAAACCATCTGGTAAGTATTTAATTTTACAGATATCCGTGACACACTTTTCTCCTACTCAAATCCCTGGTCTAATTGAAAGAAGAACAGAGTCCAATGTAGAATAGTTAAAAAAAAAATTATAATGTACCACTTTTACTTCATAAGGCTTTTCAGGACGTGCCAAATGCATACGAGAAATATAATCCGTAGGTGAGTATATAGAAGGCTTAAAATAATGTTCCAGAGTGGCATGAACATTATCAGCTTCCATCATTGTATGTCCTCTATGAAGATAAAGCTGTGCAATCGTGATATTTTTCAGTCGTGCAGTATCAGACAAAGCCGAAGACAAAATTTTGTTCCTGTTTTGGCTGCAGCAGCCATCGGAAATTAAAACTACCTCTTTGATTGTGTCGGGTAATTCTGAAATATAATCCACAAGGCAGGATGAAAACTCATTCGCACCTACGCCTCCATCAACTTTATGCCAGACGTACAAACGAACGTGGCCATCATTGAGTTCTCTTAATGTAAAATTATGTACTGTTAGTTTTTGTTTGTAAATACATTGAAGAAGCTAAACTGATTGGACATAATAATTTGCTCTGCAAGTCCATAGTTAAAACTTTCTTTGTGTCAGATGCACTCAGTTTTTGTTGATTTTTTTCATCTCTGGCTTGATTTTTTCTTAGTATGTGATTATCATAGGCCTCTTGTGATAAGTGCCCTTCTTTGTGGCTAATGCAAATATCGCATTGGTCTTTCTTTGGTTTATGAATAGCAATTTTGTTTTCTTCAAGAGTATTACAAAAATGGTTTGTATCGCTGGCTTTATAGTATTTTCTTTGCACCATTCTTCATAAACTGAATGCATCTGACGCTTCGAACGAAAAATGGATTCAACGTAAAGTTTTTGTGAGGACTGCCGACAATAATGGCTTGGAACTTTAGGTAACAAATCCAACCAAGTTGTTATACTGTTTATATCATTTACCTTTTTCTTTTGACGAGCAGTTTTTGACAAAGTAGGAACAGTGTTATTATCTGATATGTCATCCTCACCTTCACTGGTTACTGGAACACTTTGTACAGGTTTCGTCTATCTTTTAAAACTGTCCTCACCAATTCCTAAAGTGTTAATGAAAAATGTACGACACACTCTATGCCGTTGTCCATTTTCACTATCTAAATATATATCATGTCCCAAATTTTTTTTTTGCATTATCGCAATCTTCATGCCTTTTTCGTCTTCTTTTTACACTTCTAGTATTAACCAAACCCTGGACATAACCTTTTTTCTCCGACCAGGTTTTCATGGCCCAAAATTTGGCAAAGATTCTTTCTCGGTCTTCGTCTTTAATCATACCACAACAAAAACTTCGGTCACTTTTTTTCTGGAGTATGATATGGTTACAGCGCCTTTTTATTTTCCTTTTTTCCTTAGAAACAGTTTGCGACACTTTATTGCCTACAACTTTGTAACTCTTGTAAGAGAGACCTTTAACTCTTTTCGACTTTGTTAGAAGCTTTTCTATAGTCTTATCAGTTGCAAATTCATCATCTGAGTTGTCATTGTTAACAAAATCTTGATTCTCATTTTCTTCATCATCATTCTCACTTTTTTCATCCTGTGGCCCACTCTCTTCATCTTGTGTCTCATTTTCCTTTTGATTGCCACGTTCTTCATCTTGATTCTGGTCTTCTTTATTTATATTCTCATTTCCGGTCCTTCTTCCGTCATTATACAAATCATCAAAAACTTGGAACTGTAGTCCAATGCCAACATCGTCATTATTTTCCAAAATCATCAAATTATTATCGTTCACGTTTGTTATGTTCAAACCCATGGTTATAATATGCGACAAATCATTTTCGTTAATACTTTTGTCTATCTCAATTTGTACTGGAAAAAGTTCATTAACTTCATCTTCATTGTTGTCTGACAGAAATGATATACAGTCATTGTTTGTTATTCTCTCAAGAAGCATTACTACAGAATCTTGCCCAGCTTCATTGGGATTTTCAACATCATTTTCTGGAACTACAAATAATGTTTCCACCTGGTTGTTGTCTTGATTATCATTACATTGTGATGGGTCTTGTCGCAAATTATTGTTGTTGATTTGTTCTTCTTTATGCAGTTTTGTAAATAAATTGCTAGGTTCTGTATTACCGTTTTTGGCTTGGGTTTGTTCTTCAATTTGTTGAAGTTCAGCTGCCTATTCTTGCATAGCAAGTTCCACCATTAGTTTTCCCCGGCCACTCATCTTGAATATTCCTCTAATAGAAAGAATGAAATAATTCACAAAATGTTTAATAGTAATTAAAATAATGAAAAATATGACTTACCTTAATCTCGTAATATAAATGTAAATGCAGACTGATTTGTGTTTGATAGATACAAAACAGTCTTTACAACTTTGAAATTCACCTAATCATAAACAAAAGGATAATGTAAAGGTTACAATATTTTACAAATCAATACAATATTATTATATACCTTAAACTTAATTGATTTTCACTGTAATTACTGTTTTTTTTTTAGTGGTTAAATTATAACCTATAATATAACTAATAACAACTATCTCTCATGTGCCCAGTTGGTAATAATCTGTGTTAAAGCAGGTTTCTGAAATACCTCCTATGTGTCACAAATGTACATAGGACATTTTGTCGTGACCAGTATTATTATACACATAGGAGGTTTAATAATATAATTTTAATCATTTTGATTTTATTCGTACACATAGGAGCGTTTTCTCATTCGATAATGCATACTATAATGCATCCATATCCACCATAACCTAAAATCGGCATTTTTTGCACATATGAGGTATTGTTGTGGCAACGTCGCGTTGTACTTTATTTTCCTACCCATAATTTTGAGAAACAATACTATAAAATATTTAACAGCCACAACATGTAACGCTAGCAATTGAAAAAGCACGTGGACTGACGGCGCAGCCGCATTACACAGTAAATATATTTTGTAATATAGTTGCGGTAACGTCATGCGTGGCTTACATACACAAATGTGATGTAGACAATTCTTTTTTTCCTTTTCCTTACCGCGCACTTTGTCTTCAAAATAACCCAAACCCAAGTGTCCATTCTTCCTGACTTATTCATAATTTTCATTCTTATTATGTAATTTTGTGTGGGGCTTGTTTTATTTCTTTGTTTGCATTATCAGCGGTATGAGCATATATTTGTATGATGTTTAGTTTTGTTGGAGTGCTGCTTATATGGATGACTAATATTCTTTCTGATATTTTGATTGTGCAACATCCCATGACGTGCTATATCATCTCATAATATCTACTTACGTTTACTCTATCCATTCTTGAAAAGCGTTTTGTATTTTTGCTGCTTGTCCATGGACTGTAGACTATTCTTAGGGTAGTTTCTCGTTTCATTCTGTGCAATTTGCTTTAGTATTTTTTATTCAGTTTTTATAACTTTTAGTAGTCCTTTGACCGGTTTATGAGAGAAGGGAAGGGAAGAAACCCTTAAAAAAAATCTATGATTTTTTTTGTTTTTTAACTTAATTGCATTTTTTGTTTAAAAACCGCAATTTTAACTAAAAAAAAAAATTGACTAATAAAATCAATTAAAATTTTGTACGGAAAAATCCAAATCTGACGCCATTTAAAGTCTATACCCTGTTTATAAGCCGCAAAAGCCATATTTTTTTTAACCGCCTAAGTTGACGTATTTTGCTGTAAATTAATTGTAAAATATAAATTTGTTTTATGTATTTGGGTTTTATAGGTCTAAAACTCGAAAAAACTGCAAAAATGAGCCTATTTTTCAACTCTTACAAATGCACATTTAGCAGTTTTCAGAGGAACTATACACCAAATATTATTAAAAAATTGAGTTTTGCAAACAATTCTACATAGAAAATAGTCAGTGTTGTGCTTATCTGGCGTAGAAAACCCATCTAGAAAAAAGAATTGTTCAACATTTACTTAAAAAATATATATTTTTTTATTTTTCAAGATTTTTTGCAATATATTTCTTAAGCTTATTTCAGAAGTTTACCAAAGACTATTTGTCGCTTGAACCAATTTTGGGCCATTTTACTCTTTGTTTCATAGTTTTTGCGCTTGCGGCACAAATTTAGACTCGATCTATCGGCGCCAAAATTTGAGAATATTATTATTTTTGACATTCAAACATAAATTTGCATGGCGATTATCAAAATTTATAAAAAAAAAATTTAAACCACACCCTAATGTGTTTATAATATTTTTTGTGAATATAAAAAAAAATAATTAATTTTTAACGCTGGAAATTTTGTAAACATTTCTTTCTAGATGGAATTTTCTATAGACGATGAATACAACACTGACTATTTTCTATGTAAAATTGTACCCAAAATTCAAATTTTTAATAATATTTGGTCTAATGTTCTTCTGAACGCGGCTAAACGAGCGTTTGTAAGAGTTTATGTTGAAGAATAGGCCTACTTTGCAGATTTTTCGAGTTTTAGACCCTTAAAACCCAAATACACAAAACAAATTTATATTTTCCAATTAATTTACATCAAAATACGTCAACTTTGGCGGTCAAAAAAAAATTAAAAAATGCTCCTTTCTGCCCAGCCCACTGAGAACAAAAACATGATTTTATGGCTTTTGCTGCTTATAGACAAAGTATAGACTTGAAATGGCGCCAGTTTTAGATTTTACGAAAAAATTTTGATTGATTTCATTAGTAAATTTATATTTTTTGAGTTAAAATTGTGGTTTTTAAACAAAAACTGCGATTAAGTTAAAAACGACAAAAAAACTAAAAAAATCGTAGAATTTTTTTAAGGGTTTCATACTCTTATAATACGATCAAAGGACTACTAATAAGTTACTAATAGAAATTAAAAAAAAAATACATAAGCAATAAGCAAGTTTTTCAATGCAGCCCCCCCCCCCCCAGGCTCTGCTACGTTTGAAATGGAATTGCCCATGTGTAAAGATGATTTAAATATTTTTTTTTTGATAGTGAATAATAATAATAACATAAAATACTCTACATAACAATGATGTCAATTTGTATACATTTCAACGTTAGTTCCAATTGACTAAATTTTAACGTTTCAAAGACTGGTACATACTGGTAAAACACCGGAATTCGTAAACAATTTAAATTTGGAAATATGATTGCAAAGTTGCTGTTGAATGATCGGAATCAAGATTAAATTTTTTTTTATTCAACTAGAAATTCACACGTCGTTTGGGTAAATAAATAATTAATTTTATCCAAATAACAAATAAGCGTACAATCGAATCTAACAATACAAAATTTTGCCTATATTTATTAATAAAATTTGACGGCTATAGAATAATTTTGTTGAAATGACAAATTTAATATTTAATTCCCAGCACCAAGTAGGCCAACGTTGTTTGGTAACTATGCAGTTGTTATAACAAATAGTTATAAAATATAAATTGTTTGAAGTTTGTTATTAATTCATAATAAAAATGTTACTCCTTTTAAGGACTCAAATGTAGCTCGGTCATACGAAAACTCCATCTGTACAAGTTGTGTTTGTATACTTGTAATAGCATTGTGAAATGCTAATAACGCGTCATTTTCTTCGACAGATACAGTCGTTGTCGCCTCTTTCCCCGCCTTCTGATGAAGCTTCATCGACAAAGCTGTGCGTAATTGTTGAAATTTACGCATACAATCACCTTCTATCTCACAAATATACTCTTTTCCCTCTGGAAAACGCTTTGTCTTTGAAAAAGGACAAGATGTATCTAGTCCATTCAATGCAGCTAATGCCTGCTGCCTGTTTTCTACTATAAAAAAAATAATCTTAGGTATTATAGATAATGCGGACATTATATGATCTAGATCATACCAGGGGTGCTATTCTCGAATCCATGTGAATAGTACCGTATGTGAATCAATTCAAATAGAAAAATTTACATGACAACAAATTAACGTATTTTCGAACGGTAGACGGAATTAAAATTATGTTGTTCGTATGAAATATGTGGCATCACTGTAAAACGCAGCGAAAGTAAATAAGGAAATTTTTGTAGCTGTCAGATGTGATAGGCGTATAGGTTAAAGTTTAAAGTAATGAATATGGATAAAGCAAAACGGGCTGCAAGTATCTCTCCAGAGCAGAAGGTTACGTTAGTGCTTTTATATGTGCAAAAAATACCCTGAAAATTTCAGAAAGTGCACGTTCCAAAGTATTTTAGAAAATTTTAAATTTAAACGTTTTTCGATATTTTTAAATATTTCTGTGGATACAATGTAAGATAACTCGGAGAGTAGCACACAGTACTTCCTGAAATTTTTAGAGTATCTTTTGCACATATAAAAGCATGTTTTAAAAAATTCACATAATCAGGATTCATGTAGAGGAAGGCATCTTCAGTGGTGTGAGCAAAAATCAAATTTTCATTCCGTACACTTGACTCATACATGGCCATATATATATCATTATAAAATAGTTTTATTTATAATAATATATAACACAAATAAATATGTATAAAAGTTGTGACGTTTGATAAACATAAATGTCAAATTTATTTGTCTATTCCAGACGAAACAGCTATTCAAATGGTATTACCCACTTGATGCATTCCAAGTGAACAAATTCACATACAATCCAACTTACAACGTTCGAAAATACCAAATACTGAATCACATGTGAAAATACGTCACTTTCACATACGGTTCTATTCACATAGATTCGAGAATAGCACCCCAGGGCGCTCTAACAAGCATCTGATGTCTTCTAGTCCAACCATTATATTGCTGAGGTTGTGCCATTGCAATGTCTTCACCGTCGCTTTCAGAATCTGTTTCCAAAAGTGACTCCCGCTTAGGTGATATTGTTATTACGTTGGTTTCAGTAGTATAGACTCTCGATTGTCTTTCAGATGGTCCTGCTAATTGGCTCTGATTTAGATCAGAATTGCTCCTCGTATTCGACCTAGTACTTCTAGCTCGTTGTGAAAATAACTTTCTTCTACTCTGCGGTTGGCTTGTCTGAGCCAGGCTCAAACAAGCTCACCTTGAATAAACTCACTTAACATATATAACATATTTTTGGTAACGTTTATATAATCGCTATGTTCCAGAACTGACATTTGTTTGGTTTTTAATAATTAAATATTATTGGATTAACTACATTTTTTGTCGTTTATACTATTTGTGTGGATCGATTTTATAATTTTTTTTTTAAATTATTTTCGTTTCCAATGACAAAACAATTATTTAAATTAATTTGCACTACACTCACTATCCAGTGACTAGCACCTTTCGTTTTAATAGATTATTTAAATAATTTAATTGTGTTTCTCCAATAATGTAAATGCACACAAGTATGTTCGCGGCGTTTTACAAAAAGTACACCGCGTTGCTATTCAAAACCGTTTCAAAACTTCAAACATCAATATATTCAAACGAAAAATTGCAGTTAAACCGATCATATTCATTTTAATATAAACTAACTATAGCTGAATGAAAAGTTGCTTTTATTCAAGTAGGCCAATATTGCTTCGTAACCATGTTCCCACAATAAACAATTATTGTTTATACAAAATAAAATTAGATGCAAGTGTTTTCTTTATTAATTTATAATACCTATGAATTCATATATATGTATGTACATACATTATTATTAAAATTATTATTTCATTTGGTTTATTGCATTTAATTATTTATAAAAACATAAAAATGTTTACTGATTGATTAAATGAATATTGTAATGCGAGTGAGTTCTAATTATATCGAGTTTCATAAATAAATAATCTAAAAATCCACATTAGAAATTAGTCATAAATTATAATAATATTAATTAACACGAATTTCATTTTCAAATAATAATTAACAAATATCAATTACCAGTAATCACTACAGAATTGTATTTTATTTATATGTAAAGATGATTTAAACAATTTCTTTTATAATTAATTAAACCTTAAATTAAAAAAATGTGTAATGTAAATATTTTCATTCATTTAATAATCAAACGTTCCATTTTATTGACATTAAATTTAATATTTGAAACACAACAGTCGAAATATGTATATTAAGTTGGCTAATGTTGTTTGGTAACCAAGCCTACCGTTTTCTATTAACGTTGATCGTAAAAACAATTTAATATTAATACGACAGTCTTATAAATAACTACATATATTTATTACATTTCATAGTTGCTGATAAGAATCTCATCCGCATTCTTATTAATTAATGCAATAAATGAAAAATGTACAAAGCTGTAGCACCCTTATTTCTTAATTATTTTTAAATTGTGTGCTAAAAAATCAATGTTGTTTCTACGTTTTATATTACAAGTCAATGGAATATTAATCGAGGCAATTTTATTCTAATCGACTAGTGTACTTTCTGTACCTATTGGTGAAAAACCAAATAGAAATAAGACGTTGCTGTTGACGAAAGATCGGAATCGCTTCTCACACTTGATTCGAGCATATTAATAATTAATATAAACATAATTAATTAAAGCCCGGTAACAATCTAAACGATTATTTTACAAATTATTATTACTAAAATTTAACATAATTATTTTATTGACATGACAAATTTAATATTCAACACGCAATAACTAAGCCAACATTATTTTAGTAACCATGCGGTTGCTATAATAAATATGGATAAATTACAAATTCTTTGAAGCGGCTTGTTATAAATTCTTAATAATATGGTATTTATTCCAATTTCATTCAGTATATAATAATTACGGTCGTATATCCAACTCTTAATAAATTATTAACAAAATAATTATTTCTTATCCTGTAGTTTCGAGTACATGTGTCAATGATAAAATAAACGTCAAAAATGTCAGGTTGACTAATAATTTCTTTAATACAAATTTATGGTGTAATTGCGGTATTTACATAAAAGATTAATATGGAGTATATGGGAACAATCTAATACAAGATGCATCTTCAATATAGAAGGTTTACATTTATAAATTAAGAAAATTATTGTAAAATTTAAATGGTTATGTGGAAGAGCAGCAATTTGCTGAACATCGCCTTTTTCTGATATGTAATAAATATATGTATCTAAGAAATAAAGTTTAATACAATGAAATAGAATGAATTAAATTAAATTAAGGTTATTCTGCTAATAGTATATTATTAAGTGCTTTATTAGAGAAATAGATTACTGGATTAGTAAATAATATCATTGAACTGTCTCAGACCACCCGTACCATCCATTTATTTCGACAACGCTTGGTCGAATGTGACTGGAACAAAAAAATTGATTACCGGAATAATCCGGAAGTACCCGGAAGTAACTTTAAAATTTTAAATGGCAACATACAGTCAGTCACAAAAGTCTACATACACCCCTCAAAAACCTTCAAAAATTTGTTAAATTTTATATAGAAAAACATTTGTTTATTAAAATATTTTATAGTACATTTTTCAACCTCAGTACATGTAATTTTCAAGAAAGTTTTGATTATTTGAAAACAAAACAATCCAAAAAAATTTACGCGCAACTGTCAAACACTGTGGAGGCTCGGTATGGTTTAGGGAGCTATGGCAGCTTCTGGAGTTGGAAATCTAGTTTTTATTGAAGGAATAATGGACCACAAATTATATTTAAAGATTTTGCAAGATAATTTGTAGACCTCCGTTGATCTTTTGGGATTAAAAAATTGATGGATTTTTTAGCAGGACAACAATCCAAAACGTACGGCACCTGTTGTTAAGAAATATTTGCTTTATAGAACGCCAAAACAGTTTCATTCTTCTTCCCAGTCGCCTGATCTCAACCCTATTGAACATATTTGGGATGAGCTAGAGCAAAAAATTAGAAAAGTCAATATAACAAATCGCAAAACTTTAAAAAATGCGTTAAGACACGCTTGGTCTAAAATATCTTCTGTTATAACAGAAAATTGAATTCAGTCTATGCCGCGGCGGTTGCAAGCTGTAATAGATTTACAAGGAAGTTCAACAAAATATTAATATTGTGTAAATTTAGCGCTTTGCACTTTTTTTTACATTAATTTAAATCATCTTTAAGTGTATGTAGATTTTTGTGAGCTATTAAATTTGAATATTATTTTATTTTTCTAATTTTCTGATTTCAAATAATCAAAATTTTCTTGAAAATTACATCTACTGAGGTTGTAGAATGTACTATACATTATTTTAATAAACAAATGCTTTTCTATATAGAATTTTTCAAAATTTTGAGGGGTGTATGTAGAGTTTTGTGACTGACTGTAGGTGGAATATGGTATTAAATTGATAGGTCTTAAAAAAAACAACTTTTATTAAAATGTTTTTTTTTAATATTTTGCATATTTACGATAGTTAAAAAATACCAATTGTTTGAAAGTATTTTATTCAACAATTCAAATAAGATTGTGAAAGTAAAGAAAATGATAATTAAAACAACTATTCAATTATTTATGGTATGTTCAAATTACCTTCCTTCTTGATCAATGCATCATTGTAGCCGATTTCGAACGTCGCACAGTGGGGCGAAACATACATTTTGTTGGCCGAAATTCAGAAACTTATTAAACTGGTCCAAATGAAGCTTGTGAATATAGAAAAAATAATGAAAAAAATCTGATTGATAAATTGGGGTTGATTTTTAAGGGATGGAAATCAAAGTTGCGGAGTAAAATTCTGTAACTTATAAAACTGGTCCAAATTAAGCTCTTGATTACAGAAAAAAATAATTTTAAAAATCTTATTAATAAATTGGGGTGGTTTAAATAAGGGGTGGAAATCGAATATTTCAATAGCACTATTTCTTACAACATTGTATTGATGTCTGGTCAGTTTGACATTTATTAAAACCACTAAAGCTTTTTCACCTGACACACATTTCCGTCTAGGTGAAAATGACTTTTTATACGACATTCTGTAATTAGTTGCACGTCTTTGAGAAGTAGTTGTGATTTCTTTCAACACTTTTGATGCATCCTTTTTTTCTGAAAATCTCAAACTCATTTGAGTTGCGTAACTTAATTCTTCAATTGGAGTGGATTTCTTTAAAATTGTTGTTTTTTGGCGTTTTATCCTATCACTACAAATATTAAACGGGATTTCCGGGCGGCCGGCTTTTTTCTCCAAATATAAAAGAAATGAAATCGATGTCTCTAACCAGGCTATTTATTTTCAATAAATCTGTCTTTTTTTCTATTTGCTATAATCTATCGAGATTTAAATTGTGATTTAAAATAAAACATTTTTTTAATCATTTAAAATTAATAAATGATGTATTTTATGTAAATTACATCTTCATCCAGTAAGAGACACATACACGTGTTTCAGGGTTTGCACCCATAATCAGTGTGCCTAGCATCTCACTGATCGAAGAGACAATTTACATAAAATCACAGTAACTATTAAACAATTTATGTTTACTAATGTGTCGAGGGTGTTGACGCAATGTACCCTATTAGGAGAAACGCTTTTAATCAAATCTTTGATATCATTTTCATTTTCACATTTTGTTCTTTTTTCATTTCTTAAAGTAACACACTTTCAGTTGTTTTATTTTTAAAATTTGTCAAAGTATTACAAAGTTCAGATCTTGTAACGAACAAAGTATTTGTACGTGTTGCTAATAGAAAAAAAAAAAGAAAATATTTACTTTTACGTTACGTAAAAAAAAAATCAATTACATAAACAATTAAATTGTGCAAAAAAGCGCAAAAACGCGCAAAAAATAAAAACGTTAACAAAAAGTACACTAAATTTGCTGCTAGGATTCACAAAGAATAAACTTTGGACTAGCTTGGAACATAACTAATTTGATGCATTTTTATAAAAATAATTGAAAATGATTAAAAATAAGAGGGGTATCATTTACAATAAATATTTAAAACAACTTATGTTTATTTAGTATTATTTGGTTGTAAAGTACTAATACATACCTGAACAGGAAGGATTCATCTCAACCGATTCAAAATTCACACTTAAACTATTAATTAAGTGCACTGAAAAACACACTTAAAACGTCTCGGTAACAATACTCGTATGTAGTCTCCGCAAGTACCTTGTTTCAACTAAGGCAGAAAAAACAGGAAAGGAGCTAGGACCTTTAAATAACCGGTTTTAGGTGCTTAGAATAGTTAACTAATCGGAAAAAAATATAACTAATACATAAACGCAAATTAAAATGTTGAATTTATGCCACATTTTAGGTCTGTTTCTCATCTTCACTAAGTGAAGGGCAGACATTCCGTATCATCTCCTTCATATTATCCCTCGTGGTTGGAAGCTCTTTATAGACTAGGTCTTTGATACGTCCCCACAAGAAGAAGTTGTGCCGGAATAGGGTGTGAGTTCAGGATTCGTTGGTAGTAGTAAAATAATTGATATTTTTTAACAATAATTAATCCTTTAATTAATCTGAAAACTAAATGCACAGAATTACATGATGAAAACTTAATATGATAAAATGATTATGAAAAACTACTAAAAGGTACAAAACTAATATTAATTTCAAATACACAAATACATGTTCGATATAAGTCGGATGAGCAACTCTATGCATATACTGTGATTTATTGTGTATTTTAATGTGAAATTAATTATGATAATGATATGATAAAACAAACTGTTATACAAGGATATTGAAATGTGTGGTGTAAAATAAGTAAAAACTGTGTCATTGATGATATTTAAGGTATTTTAAATTCATATTAGCAATTATCACTGGCAAAATTTTCCATTACGGACGTCACAGCAAGATTTTGAAGTGAATATCTTCAGAACTACAACGTCAAATCTCGACTATAGCTACCATATAGCCAAGTGTATTAGTTGCTTAACTCTAAACCGAAAGGTTGCAAGTTCGAATCCACACTGCAGACTTTTATTTTTATAAACTTTTAAATTAGTAAAAACTAATTGTTTTTTTTAATTATATATATTTCTGTTAGCATAGTTTATAAGGTAGTTTTGTACAAATTTTATTTAAATTTAATAATAATTATAAACAATTCTTGTGATATTAGAAAATTGCTCCATCTGATTTAACCGAGTCTGAGTGGCGCACTTAGAAATAGAGCTGGTAGTAAAATAACAACCTGAAATCGAATCTAGTCCGGGTTTATTATAAATGCGTAATTCCATTACTTTTCGACCAATTTGAAAAAGTCGACCTCTTTGATTTTGCTCAAATTTTCAGGGATCAAAATATAAATGAAAAAAATGAGATTTCCAAAATTTTGGACCTTAGAATAATGCCTCTTCAAAATGACACACATTTGAAGGTCAGAAATTTCACAATAAAACGTCTTTTTTAGCTTATTTTGTATCTCAATTTTTGGGCTTCTGGAAAAAGATAAAAAGGTCCACGATGTCTCAAATTATTTCTTATTACATGTACTTTAAAACCCATATTTTTATGTTTAATATCGTGGCAGTCATTTTCATATATTAAGCTTCAAACATTACTCCAAAAATATCCGTAAATTTAGTAGAATTGCAAAATTTTGCTTTCTTTAAACCGTTCTAACTTTGTCAAATCTTTACAAAATTTAATCCACAAGGTCTAGATTTCTTCGTGTTTAATCTCTTTTTAAAGTGATCAAACAAGACTTATAGAATCAATACGTATACACCACTATTTTGATGCAGGAAGTTGCACATATTTTCGCGATTGTCAAATTTTGTAATTTTCAGGTCCCAAAAAAGCGCTGTCACCCTATGTCAATTTTAGTCAAAATTTCAGTAAAAAGATAAAAAGGTTCTCAATGGCTCAAATTATTTCTTTTCACATGTACTTTAAAACCCATATTTTTATGTTTACATTATTCCAAAAAAAAAACGTAAATTTAGTAAAATCGCAAAATTTTGCTTTCTTTAAACCGTTCTAACTTTGTAAAATCTTAACAAAATTTGATCCACAAAGTTTAGATTTCTTTGTGTTTCATCTCTTTTTAAAGTGATTATACAAGACTCATAGAATCAATACGTATACACCACTATTTTGATGCAGGAAGTTGCACATGTTTTTGCAATCTTTAAAACTTGTAATTTTCAGGTCCCAAAAAAGCGCTAACACCCTATTTCAATTTTAGTCAAAATTTCAGTAAATACTCTTCAAAACACAAGAAAAAATGTTATTTATATGAAAAATGGTATATCGGGCATTATCAAGAAGTCATTGAGAAAATGCAAGTCGTTGTGCTGCGTCGCCTGGTTGTAGGTGTACTTTTGATAATAAAATGGGTAAAGATTTTCACTAAAAAACGCGTCGAGAAAGTTGATATCTGTCAGGAAATCTCAATTGCTAGGGCATATTACGATTACAGAATCCGTAAATAAAAATGGTATCTGCGTATTCTCAGTGGTTGAACAGCATTTTTATCAAATTTTACTAACTGAACCAAAGAAAACTGTTTTGACAAGTATCAAAAGCTTGCATCAATGCATACTTGTTGAAGTAATGTTGTTTTGTTTGTGTTTTTTGCTAAATAAAAGGTTTTTTAAATGTTTTGTGTTTGTTAAGTATCTCGAAAACAAAACAAGATAGACAAAAAGTGATTTAGATTTTCTGAAAAACTATGCGATTTTGACGATTTTTGAATATTATAATTTTTTTAATAATGCCCTATCGGGCATATCTACCATTTTTCATTTAAATAATCTTTTTTCTTGTGGTCTGGAGAGTATTTACTGGAATTTTGACTAAAATCGGCATTGGGTGACAGCGTTTTTTCGGGACCTAAAAATTACAAGTTTTGAAGACCTCGAAAACATGTGCAACTTCTTGCATTAAAATAGTGGTAAATATGTATTGATTCTCTAAGTCTTGTGTGATCACAGTTTTTTAGAATTATAAAGGCAGGTACACACATATTTGTTTTTATTTTTAGTATAGTTGCTATAGCAACCAACTTGATTTTTGTAAATGACAACATACATTTTTTATTTTATTTTTTAATTCTTTATGATATTCTTAATACAACTATGTAAAATAAAAATATACATTTATAACAAAATTGATTACTATTTTGCATTCATACAGACCCGCTAACTGTTTCCACGTATAATTTTTCTATTATTTTTACCAAGTGCTCACTTATTCCCACAATTTCCCTCTATTCACACTGTCAATAACTGCGTTTAGAATCAACGACAAGGCATACAACTTTCCTCATTTTTTTGTTATTTTTTTTTTACATGTAGTATGTTTACGTTAACCATGGTTAGTTACTTTTTTTGGGTATTGATCATACAAGACCTCTCTCAATCAATCTTTATTATCTATATTAATAAACAACATTGTTAGTCTTAGGTTAATTGTAATTTGTCTTTTTTTTTAATATTTGGTATTATAAAACACATTTTTATAAGTTTTAAAAACTAATCCCAAAACTAAATTCAGTTTTTTTTTTGTGATATGTGATAATTTATAGGATTCTCAAACTTACTTACTACTTGCGTCTTGTGGCCATCTGTTGCAGAACTTACCTTAAAAGCTGTTAAAAATTTGATTTTGTTAAAAGTAATAACTTATAGAATTCCTAACTTATTCATTACCTGCGTTTTGCAGTCATCTCTTGCAGAACATACTTTAAAAGCTGCTGCAAACTTAATTTTGTTAAATGTAATAAATTATAGAATGTCTAAACTTACTCACTGTTGTATAAGACTGTATTTTTTGTTATATATTTTTGATGTATATTTTTGATGTATAAATAACTTGACGAATCCTCTTTGATGTATAAATATCTTGATGAATCTTCTCCAAGCACAAAAAATAGCTACCAAGAAATCATTAATATTGGAGTAATGTTATTCTCTTCAAAAGTTTTATTTTATACATATGTATATTTTAATTATGTTGTAATTAATGATCTTTATTATCAATTACTAAAAATAATAATAATCAATCAATCAAAATCCTTTTTTGTCACAATTCGGCTTGTTTACCTTTCATGAACAAACACTCACTACCTACGTTTGGACTCATCTCTTGTAGAACTTACCTTGAAAGCTGTTAGAAACTACAGATTGTAAAATGTTATTATTAATATGATTTCCAAACTTACTCAGTACTTGCGTCTTGCAGTCATCCCTTGCAGAACTTATCTTAAAGAATGTTGAAAACTTGATTTTGTTAAAAATAATAATTGATAAAATTCCAAACGTATTCAATATTTGCATTTTGCAGTAATCTCTTGCAGAAATTGCCTTGAATGCAGTTGGCAACTTAATTTTTTTAAATGTGATCATTTCCCTAACTTACCCAATACCTGCATTTTGCCGTCATCTCTTGAAGGAACTTACCTTAAAAGCTGTTAAAAACCTAATTTTGTTAAATGAGATAAATTTATAAAATCCTCAAATTTACTCACTATTTGCGAATTACAATCATCTCTTGCGGAACTTATCCTGAATACTGTTGTAAACTTGATTTTGTTAAATGTGGTAATTTATAAAAATTTCAAATTTACTCACTACCTGCATCTTGCAGTCATCTCATGCAGAACTTACCTTAAAAGCTGTTGAAAACCTAATTTTGTTAAATGAGATAAATTTATAGAATCCTCAAATTTACTTACTATTTGCGTATTACAATCATCTCTTGAGGAACTTACCCCGAATGCTGTTGGAAACTTGATTTTTTTAAATGTGGTAATTTATACGATTCCCAAATTTACTCACACCTGCGTTTTGCAGTCATCTCTTGCAGAACTTACCATAAAAGCTGTTAAAAACCTAATTTTGTTAAATGAGATAAATTTATAGAATCCTCAATTTTTCTTACTATTTGCGTATTACAATCATCTCTTGCGGAACTTACCCCGAATGCTGTTGGAAACTTGATTTCTTTAAATGTGGTAATTTATTGGATTCTCAAATTTACATGCGTCTTGTAGTCATCTCTTGCAGAACTTACCTTAAAAGCTGTTAAAAACTTAATTTTGTTAAATGAGATAAATTTATAGAATCCTCAAATTTACTGACTATTTGCGTATTACAATCATCTCTTGCGGAACTTACCCCGAATGCTGTTGGAAACTTGATTTTTTTAAATGTGGTAGTTTATAGGATTCCCAAATTTACTCACACCTGCGTCTTGCAGTCATCTCTTGCAGAACTTACCATAAAAGCTGTTAAAAACCTAATTTTGTTAAATGAGATAAATTTATAGAATCCTCAAATTTTCTTACTATTTGCGTATTACAATCATCTCTTGCGGAACTTACCCCGAACGCTGTTGGAAACTTGATTTTTTTAAATGTGATAATTTATTGGATTCTCAAATTTACTTACTACCTGCGTCTTGTAGTCATCTCTTGCAGAACTTACCTTAAAAGCTGTTAAAAACTTAATTTTGTTAAATGAGATAAATTTATAGAATCCTCAAATTTACTTACTATTTGCGTATTACAATCATCTCTTGCGGAACTTACCCTGAATGCTATTGGAAACTTGATTTTGTTAAATGTTGTAATTTATAGTATTCTCAAACTTACTACTACCTGCGTCTTGCAGTCATCTCTTGCAGAACTTACTTTAAAAGCTGTTGAAAACCTAATTTTGTGAAATGACATACATTTATAGAATCCTCAAATTTACTTACTATTTGCGTATTACAATCATCTCTTGCGGAACTTACCCCGAATGCTGTTGGAAACTTGATTTTTTTAAATGTGGTAATTTATAGGATTCCCAAATTTACTCACACCTGCGTCTTGCAGTCATCTCTTGCAAAACTTACCATAAAAGCTGTTGAAAACCTAATTTTGTTAAATGAGATAAATTTATAGAATCCTCAAATTTACTTACTATTTGCGTATTACAATCATCTCTTGCGGAACTTACCCCAAACGCTGTTGGAAACTTGATTTTTTTAAATGTGGTAATTTATTGGATTCTCAAATTTACTTACTACCTGCGTCTTGTAGTCATCTCTTGCAGAACTTACCTTAAAAGCTGTTAAAAACCTAATTTTTAAATGAGATAAATTTATAAAATCCTCAAATTTACTCACTATTTGCGTATTACAATTATCTTTTGCGGAACTTACCCTGAATGTTGTTAGAAATTTGATTTTGTTAAATATAATAATTTATAGAATTTCAAACTAATTCACTACCTGCGTTTTGCAGTCATCTTTTGCAGAACTTACATTAAAAGCTGTTGGAAACTTAATTGTATTAAATGTGATAAATGATAAGATCCCCAAATTTACTCACTACGTGCGTTTTGCAGTCATCTCTTGCGAAACTTACC
The DNA here is from genome assembly GCA_963932245.1 of Tachinus rufipes. NCBI lineage: Eukaryota > Metazoa > Arthropoda > Insecta > Coleoptera > Staphylinidae > Tachinus > Tachinus rufipes. The sequence goes on along the minus strand of OZ010741.1, from coordinate 82,510,061 downwards.
TCAAAAACTGGTGAAAATTTGATTTTGTTAAATATGATAATTTAAAGATTACCTAAACTTACCTACTACACAGCGCGTCAGTGAAAACCGGCCACCCGAAAAAATTACGTAATTATCCACCTTTTTAAATGTTGTTTATTTTTATTGCAATAAATTGATTCAGTAAATCTTTAAGCATACAGTCTAACGTTTTCATGAGAACAAACTATGCAAAAATTAACTAATTTGTTTTATTTAATTAAAAACAGTTCAGTGGTTGGCCGTTGGTTCCATAACCCTCTCCAAAGTTCCGAGGTTTAACTTAGCCTCCCAAAATTATACCATGCAATAAACTACATAAAAGACTATATTATACTCTTGACCGTTGTGATCGTTAAATTAAGTTTGAATAAATTATCAATTTGTTTTATAATATACAGGTTTGTTTAGTTTGAGTTAGACTTTGCAACCACTTAAATATGAATTAATCAAGCTTTGAGGCCCAGTTACGATTCTTGACAATTTACTGAAATACATTACAAAATGCAGCAATTTATTGACAATGTTATTCCATCTGTGTTCTACTTGTCAAACTAACTATTTCCAGCACATTGGATATAGTCTGCATTTTTATTTCAATGTTGTTCTAGTAAATCATGGGTAGAATACTGGACACACCGCTCCGCTAAGTTCAAGTGTTTTACCCAAAGAAAATAATTTCAGAGAAGTTCGGATCCATCTTGAATAATAAATATTTGACTCACAAATATTATTAACTGTTTTCTGGCATTTATTGAATATAAATAACGATCTAATAGATGTTTGAATACAGTATACAAAAAGAGTAAACTACGGTATAGACCAAATTTTATTTAAAAGAAATAAAATGTTATGAACTTAAATTTTAAGATAAATAACTAAAAAGAGTTTGTTACATTTATTAAAAATATAAGGAGTACACCGGGTTGGGTTGCCCCTGCATTCCGCTCGTGCTGGCTTCATCTGAAACAATAAGGGTAACAATGAAACTTTATGCTCTCAGTAAGGGTAACAAAATCTATTTTATTTAAAACGCGCCTAAGGTTTGCGCCTAAAAACTTGGACACCGCGTTTCTTTGCTAAACTATCACACCCTCAGGTTTGCACAGGAACCACGGCTACCGCACCTTGGAAATCTTTCTTTGGTTACTAACTGTTCACCACGTCTTACACGAGGGAACGGAAACCCAGTGTTAGATAAGACAATGGACTGTATTTTTTATTATATATTTTTGATGTATAAGTTCTCGATGAATCCCTCTTTAATGTATAAATATCTTGATGAATCCTCTTTGTCTCCAAACAGTTATCAAGAAATCATCAATTTTTGAGTAATCTTATTCTCTTTAAAAGTTTCATAAATCACAAACAGGTAATATTCTTCATAAATATATTTTAATTAATATATAAAATATATAAAGAAGAGACGTAATGTCCTCTAATGAGACAGTTGTAAAGCAATAATTTCGAATAAAGCCTAGTTAAATAGGTAAATTTATACGAAGCCACAACGACATATGAAGCGCTCGTTACTATTTGTTCAATCGTTCAACCCAATAATAACATTAAAAAATCAATTTTATGAAAAAATTATCCTAAACTAAAAAAACCTTTCTCAGAATGCTATTAACCATAGCCATTAAATAAAGTCATTAAGTCAGTTAGTATAAATAGTCAATACACCCTTTAAAATATTCACTTTGAATTGTGGTGGTGAACGATGCTGACGAAGTAAGTTACAAATCAATTATTAAGTTTAAATAAATAAAGCCATACTGATGAGAGGTAAACCTCGAAACGCGTCTATGGATGTTTTTAGTTTATGATAATTTTTTCATAAATAAATAATAAATTTTTTCTGGTTTTATATTTTGTATAAAATAGTACAATAAATTTTTTATGTATCATTATGTTATAATTAATAATCTTTTTCTATTTTGCGTCTCTTACAAGTCTATAAAAGCACCCAAATGAGTGCTTTTATAGCATAAAAGAGTGCTTTAATAGCCTAGTGCAATTTAGTTTTTCAATTGTGGTAACCATGATTTGTCATCTGTCAGTCAGTTGTAAGAAAATAATGTATAATATCAAAACAAACGTTTTTATTAATAAATTATGTGCTTGTAGGTACTAATAGATGAAAACTTTTTTTTATATTATATTATAACACATTTTAACAAAATTGGCAAATGAAAAAGTTTGTTAATTGTCATTTAAATTATGTCCGTGAAGAGTACAATTTGTAAATAAGTTCACTGTAACTTTTGATGTATCTTGTGGGTTTATTGTAACACCAGGTAAATTTTGTGTAGTTACAATTTTTTGTTGAAAACTAGTCGCATCATTAATAGTTATGTTTTTGTCAGAGTTGGACGTAAATGGTACATGTGGATGTGGTGCGCTAGAACATGACGGTAAATTTATATCTATTTCCGATCTGTCGTTATCCTCGCTGATAGTGCTTGTATTTGGCTGTGATGCGAGCAATTGAGATACTTCAATTTTATGCTTTTCAGAAGCTTCCACATAGCCCTCGGCAACTGCCGACGACCTCCACCCGCCATGACGTTTGATAGTTAGCAAATCACCACCACGATTTGCCAAATGAGTGGCACTAGATCGCCTAAAGCAATGCCCAGTATATAGTTCAGAATTTAGCAACTTTAGAAAAGCTGCAATATTTTTAGGTACTTTTCCCATAATATTAATACCTATTGGACTATTAATGCAGTAACCGTTTCTATATGTTAAAAAAAAATCGCTTATGAGTCACATTACTTGGTCTAAACTTAATGTATTTTTTTATCAAAGTAATCCATTGTTTATTAGTGATAGCAAATTTTCGTGGTATATTAATTTTTGTTTTATTTATCGACACAAATAAGGAATCACCTTTATATTCGATGTTATCGATTGTCAAATTTGTCAGCTCGTCCCTCCTGCACGCACCGTTAAATCCAATTATCAAAATTATTTTCATTGCTAAATACATTTTATCATCTGCTTCTTGGATAAATTTATTAATTTCGTCTTCCAATATTTTAGACTTTTTTGCCACATAGCCTTCAGATGAACGTTTCAAAAATGCTAGCAATTTGTTGTACTTTGATATGTCCTCGTTGTTGTGTATATTTAGACACGTTCTCAACATAGAGTACGTTGTCCATAAAGTTGACAATTTATATCTTTGCTTCAATACTTGAAAAAACGCAAGTAAAACGTTCTCCGATATTCCATTTATGTCATTTTCACTGCGCCATTGTAGAAATTTTGTGTACTGTTTTTCGTACTGTTCGCCAGATTTAGTAGGCAGTAAGTTACCAACCGCTTCTTCTGCAATTGCTCTTATTTCTGGAGGTGTACAAGAGACGACTTCGTTACTCATCTTACACTGATGAATTGAAAGACACAAAATCAAATTTCAAAACAATCTGTCAATGTCACAATTAGTTCTGCCAACTACAATAAAATTTCCTAGATTTTGAAATTTCTATATTTTTAACTAAAATAGACTACAACACTAGCAAAATAGAAAAAATAGTATAAAAAACTTGTTTCATAAGTCATTTGTAGCACTCGTCGCTACGCAACTCGCGTTCTAAATTTGGACTCGTACACCAAAACTTGACTTATGAAACACGTTCTTTAATATACTATTATTACAAGATTAAAACGTATATAATAAATTTGACATTGTTTCTCTCGAATTACTAAAAATAATAAAATCAATACTTTTTTTGTCACTTTTTTTTATATATATATACAAAAATGACCAATACATACATGTTCAACTACCTATCTTTATACCATTAGCTAACCTAATATTCTAATTTCTATCTTATACATTATATATCCTGTATTAATTTATTAAATTCTACCACTTATCAAATACTGACTATTCCACACTATGACACAACACAAAATGAACTCAATTAATTTAATAACCTGACAATTAATAATTTTCACCTATATTGTTTTTTTTAGTCCACTTGATTAATAATAATATAACAATCTAATGGGGTCTATTCGGTAAAAATAAATGTTTATTTTAACAGCCTGTTAAAAATATAATACAGCAGGCCTGTTAATTTTAAACGTTATAATAAAATTCTGTAACTGCAATATTAACAAGACTGTTATAAAGTTAGATACAAACCTCTACAAAAAATGACTTTGACAGGCTTTTTTGCTGATGTTTTTTGAAATAAACATTCAGTATTTGACAGTTGTTTTTAGTGCACAAGTTTTCATTGCTATGGCTGATTACTCTAATGCAGAACTAGCCGACATGCATTTCATGTATGGTCGTGCTACTGGGATTGCCACCAAAGCACAACGTCTTTATGTAGAAGCTTATATCCAAATTGCCCGATTCTTTCACATCGTATGTTTAGAAGAATTCACCAGATATTGAGAGATACCGGTTCACTTCGAAAACAGTGCTATCTATCCGACAGACTAAGGTCGGTATCTACTCCTAGAGCAGAACTGGAAATTATAGCACGGATAGAGCGTTTTTCATTAAACATTTGGATGGATATTGTAGGCAACAGGTTTCTAGATCCTGTTGTTTTACCAAATTGATTAACATATCAACTTTCTGCAGAACACAATGTATGATCTTTTGGATGACATTCCGTTGGCTCACAGGCAACAAATGTGGTTACAGCATGATGGTGCTTTAGCTCACTTTGCGATTGTCGTTAGAGAGCATTAAAGACCAAACTTTTCCATATACAACATGCTCATGCTCAGTCGGAGATTGAGTTTTGTCTATGAATACCACCCTAAATGTGTTGTTCATTGTTAAGTATGTTTTTGGTGATTTTTTATTTGTTGACATCTTTTATGTTTTTGTGAAATTTCATTTTTGCAAATTTTAGAGTGACTTTGTGTTTTTTGCATAAAGTTATAAATTTTATGTGTTGTGAGTGTTGATTTTTTGTCTTTCTAATTTAAGATAAACTCTGATAAGTTGGGCCGTATTTGCCATTATTATATTGTTGTTTTTAGAGATATGCATACATTAATGGTATAGGTTATGTAATGGGAAATAATATAATATACTTGAGGCGTGTAAAAGCAAAACTCGTCTTATCCACTTTTGTTGTAAAATGAGTTGCATACGTCATTATGTAGATCTTTTAATTCTGTATGTGGTAGATACATTATTGAAGTGCAAAATTTAATTTATCCCATTCAAAATAAATGGTGAAATATCGATGTAGTTGCAAAACTTGTCTTATCCACTTGACGTTGCGAATCAAAACTGGTCTTATCCACGCAGCCAATGAGAGGACGCGATTCCAGGTCGCTATTGCGTTGCGTGCAATTTTGACACAAAAGTCAAACGTCACGACAGACAACATTTATATTATTTTTCAACGCTTCGTTGTATTTGTTGTTAGTCTGTTTGTTGAACATTAATTACTATGGATAAACCCATAATACCTGCGGCAGCGGGTAAAAGAAGAAAAAAAGGGTGTAGCAAATCCGGATGGAAGAGAGAAGTTGCAAAACTTAAGAGGTAAGTTTAATTTGATATTTTTTAGGTTAATAAATTGTTTAGTCATTAATAAATTTATTGATTACTAGTCCATTGTTGTTAATACAGATTTTGTTATCAAAACTTCTTCTTAGTACTTAATTTTTTTTTTCATTGTTTTGCAGACTTGTCTCCAAGCTCATACCTCTAGCTCCTTTTTGCAATCATGTCAATAGCAAGACATACAGTTGCCGGGACCTTAATCTGCAAGATATTTACAGATTTCATAAAAACATTTATGCGTGCACTACCAAAATCCAGCAAGATGCTTTTGTTTTGAAGTTTACGAAATGCTCAAAACCAACAAGAAGTAGGCAGAAAAAGGAGAATAGCAGCAGAAAGGCGGTTGCTGTAAAATATTTTGCAAAAAAGGCTAATAGCAAAACATTTGAATTACAAGTTTGCCAAAAGACCTTTATAAATATTTTGAATATTTCAAAGGACCGAATACAAAGAATCACCAAAAGGTATCTAGAGACTGGTTGTATGCCTCAAGAAAATCGAGGAAGTGATCGAGTGAGCCATAAATTTGAATCTAAGCGATTTGCTGTCATGCAATTTATTGAAAATTTAAGAGGAGTAGAAAGCCATTACTGCCGTTCGAAATCGGATAACTGCCAATATTTGGCTAGTGGTCTTACCATTACAAAGTTTTGGCAATTTTATAATGAATCATGCGATCCACTAGTTAAAGTGAAGAGATCTTTCTATCAAGGTATTTTCACGAAAAAATACAATATTAAATTTGGATCGCCAGTAACAGATGCTTGTTCTAAGTGTATTGAGCTTTTAGAAAAAATAAAATCTGAAAATGATGGTCCAAAAAAAACAATTTAATAATAGAAAACAGAGTACGAAAGTTCTTAACTAAGCAAATGCGTTTTTTAAAAAATTGAAAGAAGTTAATGATCAGTTGATTACATTTTCATTTGACTGATACCAGATCAAATTGCCTACTATAGTCGCCAGCTATATACGTACAACTTTACGATTGTCGAGGGAAGTTCTAAAGCCAAAATGACGTCTGGTAATACTTTTATCTATACATGGATGGAGCACGAACACAGCAAAGGTTCGCCTCCGCCCAATATTTAAAAAATTGAAGTAGTATTTCCTGTACCAGTGCATTCTGTTTTGCCTTCAGATAGAGTGTTTGGGAGGATTGAAAAAATTTTGAAAAAAGAAGCAAATATTACTGATCCTAGAGTATATCTAAATATTTTTAAAAAGCATGGCACTTTAGCCGAATTAGGTAAGGATTGCCCTGTAAGAGATTGGAAAACACAAGTTAAAGATTTTTTTAAACCCGTCTCGTCATGGCACTTTAAGTTTTTTAGTGCTAAAAGATTTATTATTTCTAAATCCGGCAATGGTACAAGCCAGGTTCTAGGAGAATCCTATTACAATTCAGATATTTGCGCACTTTTGTCCATATTAAAAAAGGGAAAGAAAGTGAATTATGATTTTGCTCCCGATACAATTCCAATAGGAGTTCCAGTTAATCCTTAAAAGTTGACCGATGTCACACATTTATTAGATAAACATTTTGGTAATGAATGGCAATCTAAAAAAGAGTTGACCTTTTTTAAGTCCTTACTGAATAACGTACCAGTACAGAAGAAAATACAAGAAGAGATTCCTTAACATTTTTGTGAAGGCAACAATGATGAAATTGTAGATTTAAGGATTTAAAATTTTTTTAATATTTTTTATAATATTAATTTTTTCAAATTGTATTTCTTTTTCTAAAAAAATAAAAAAATGTATTTCTATATTTCAACTTTATTATTGCAAAACCCGTCAAATCCATATTGATTCTACAAAACTTGTCTTATCCATATTTAATTATAATTTTTATCAAAAACCTTATAAATATTGTTTAAATAAATTTCTGTTGGCAATTTTTATCAATGTCTTACACAGGAATATACTATTATTTATAATATTTACTAAGTAATAAACTGTGCACACGTTTTTCTCATTTTTCTCGGAATCGAATAAAGTGGATAATACGACTTTTGCTTTTACACGCCTCACTTGTATGCTTGTATGTTCTTGTATTTCGACTAGTTTCAGTCAATACAATAAATATACCCAATACCAACATCTCACTAACTAAAAATGAATCTCAACTGCTTAACAGAGGGTACAAATTCTCCACAAACAATGAAAAAAGCAACCTACATATATTAGTAGCGGAAATTAAAACATCTATATATGGCCATCTAGCAAGTAACCATTGCTGACAAAAGAGCGGGAATTGTCCTCACCAACCAACCAGAATACCACAACAAGATCATAGAATATCTAAATAATAACAACTTTGAACAGAAATCAAACCATATCCAAAACACTCGACAACCTCATCACACGCACTAAATACTTACAAACATACAACCCACCTTAGAACAAATTCATTGTCATAAACTCTCAAACTCCAAAATTATACGGACAACCAAAATTACATAAACAAAACATTTCAATCAGATTCATAGTATCAACTATAAATTCTCCTACTTAAAAACTAGACAAAATATTGACTAACATACTAACCAAATAAAAATAGACTACACTATCAAAAACTTTGCCGATCTAACAAAAACAATGCAACAAATCTGCTTAGATCCCCAAGATATTTTAATTTCTTTTGACATAACTAATTTATACACAAACATTCCGATAAACGAAACTATACGTAATAGCCCTAAAAAATCTTCTAATAGAAAACCACATAGATAACAACCAAATCGAATTCATTATTAACATCACTAAATTTCTTACAGAAACTATATGCTATTACAATAACAACATTTACAAAATGTCCTATATAAAATGCTATTCTCTAGTTGATTTTAACATGTATGTTAATATTCACGTTAAAACTGTATATATGATAACTGCAGCGTTAAAAATCAATGTGAAGTTAGCAGTGGATTCTTTAAAATGAGGGAAAAAGCCTACTATGCGCACTTCAGTCCAGTTAAAAACTAAACAAAAACAAACTTGACAAGTAATATTTTAAACTGTGTCCATGCAACTGTGTTTACTGTGTTTTTGATAAAATGGATAAATCTGGGGAGTAAGAATATTATTATTATTATCATTACTCTGGATGATGCTGTTAAATAATCTAAATTAAAATTTTAAAAATTGTATTTACCACAAATAATTTAATTACAATTTTGTGTCAAGGAGTTATTAGGTCTGATCCAACATACGATTTGGACGGTTTGCAAACCGTTCCATTCCAACTGTGCACACAAACAAATATTTGTCAACCTTAGGCAATCTTTTTATACACAGTAATTTGTTTGTGTGCATAGTTTGAACGGTTTGCAAACTGTTCAAATCGTATGTTGGAACAGACCTTATTACTTTAAGTTGTGTATAAATCAAGCTAATGTTTAATATTATGCAAAAATACAAATACAAAGACCTGAAAACTAACGCTAAAAGGCAGGTCAGAGATGTAAGATAGAAACAAGGAAGACTGAATTGATTTATTAAAACCTCTAATGGTGACGAAAAAAGAACTTCTTTCTTTGATTGCAAAGGTGGCAATCAAAGGAGCAGATGGTGTGCCCGAGTTAAAATTAAATAACATAGAAATATTTATAATTTGTATATTATAATTTTAAAAATTTCTTATCTAAATTAATTTTCGGCCAAATATTTTAGAAGTAATGTTTAACTTCCGACTGTACAGGTAAATATGTTTTCCGATTAGATTGGTATTTTAATAACAACATAACATCAATATAATAGGTAGCTGAATGCTAAACCACTCCGGCGAGAAATGCTAATATATGAAAATCCACTTTGGAAGCTGATATTGAGCAGCAATTTGTGGCCAGTAACAATTTGGCGGAGGCAATACACAGCTTAATCTTTTGTGAAAAGGCCATCGACCGTAGTCTGTTAACCTTTTAAAAATTATTTTTATTTTAATTATTGTTTTTTACAATAAATATTTTATAATACATAAATGTATTAACTTATATAATAAAAATTTCCATTTTTGGTAAATCTAAAAATAAATATGTTGATTAAAAAAAATTAAATCGTTTATTATAATATAAGTGCGGTGTCAAAGTAGACAACGAAACCTGCTGTTTAGCATTCCTTTCAATGCAATTTCTTGTTTTGATGTGTCTGTTATTGTATCGACTCTTTGGTGAACTATAAACTGCATCATTCACTGTAGTTAGTCAGGAAGGGCTCAGTTGGATAGCCATTTAAATAATTATTTTCAAGATTATTTTTTATTGTAAAGGGTCTTTCATTAGGAATGATAGGATTTTAATTTTGAATAAAACAACAAAGGTTTGACATATCAACTTCATTCCTGCTTTATTTTGAAGCTTGGACAATGCAGTTAAGTGTGAAATAAGATATTGTTCAAATGTCCACCACGGGCTCGTTGACACTGACGCAACCGATCGCTCCAATTTCTGATCACTCTGTGCAATAATTCCGGCTGTATTTCGCTAATAACTTGACCAATATTCTCTTCTAAGTGATCCAAAGACTGTGGCTTGTTGGCATAGACTTGTGCTTTCACATAGCCCCAAAGAAAAGAATCCAGGGGTGTCAAATCACATGACCTTGGCGGCCAATTCACAAATCCTCGTCGTGAGATGATCCAATCGCCAAACTTTTTCCTCAGCAAAGCGAGAGTAGCTTCAGCTGTATGACACGTAGCGCCATCTTGCTGGAACCACATCTCTTCAATATTGATGTTCTCAAGTTCTGGCCATAGAAATTCAAGTAACATGGTCCTATAGCGATCACCATTCACGGTTTCGGCTGTTCCATTCTCATTTCTAAAGAAATAAGGTCCGATGACGCCGCCATACCATAAACCGCACCAGACAGTGAGTTTTTCGGAATGCAACGGAACTTCATGTAACACTTCTGGGTTGTCCTCGCACCAATAACGGCAATTTTGCTTATTAACAAAGCCGTTCAACTAAAAATGTGCCTCGTCTGAGAAGATGATTTTTTGGTCAAAATCAGGATCGTGTTCCAAGTGCTCAAGGGTCCAGTCAACAAATTCTCGGCGCAATCTATGATCATTTGGCTTTAGTTCTTGAGTCAATACAACTTTATAAGGATGCAACCCCAGATCCTTACGCAATATTCTCCAAGTTGACGTCTGAGATAGCCCCAGTTGTTGCGATCGTCGTGAAATCGACAAATTTGGCTCATCGACAACACTGGCCGCTGTAGCTGCAATGTTCTCATCACTTCGCACGTTTCGTTGTCTTTTTAGTGGCTTATTGTCTTGTAAAGTTAACTCACTTTCAAACTTTTTCACAGTGCGGCGTATAACCTGCGCAGAGTACCGATGACGGCGACCCAATTCTCGAGTGAATAAACGTTGAGTACCCACAACTGAGCTACCACTTTGGTAATATTTTTTTATTACTTCCAACCGATCGAGAGGAGTCAAACGCTGCATCATGTAACTGCACACTATACTACATATAGTAACACCTAGAAATAAATTTTTTTTTATTAGAAACCGAGAAATCTCTATTTGAAAAACTATCACTCCTATTGAAAGTCCCTTTAGAAATTATCTAAATGGGTGATTCGTGAGTAAATCCAGAAAAAAGAGTATTTAAATTTATTACATAAAAAAAAGTATTTTTAGAAGTTTGAAAGTTATGTCAATAAAATAGTATTTCAATTTGAGTGTTGATACTTGCAGGATTAGCATATTGCTTATCGTGAACAACAGGTGCTATTAAAGCTATATGAGTGCAATCGCCCCTATGATATTGTCAAAATTAAAAACTTGTCGAAAAATAAAAATAAAAAAATATATACAGAGAATAAAATTATAATTTTAAAAATGTGAACAGTTTGTGGCGGAGCACTAGCGGTTGTGGGAAATAATCCTGCAATAATTGACAATATTCTGAAACAAAATCAACAAACATTGCAAATACAGTTTCAATAATAAAAAAGTACACTTTACTTACCTGGCCGGTATTAGTTTAAAAACCTATGAGGCCCGGACGCCGCTATGGTCAGAACGTAAAAGACCGCTGTACCGCGAGATTGCAATTTGCGTATAGAGAGCCTGGAGCCAAAAAAAAAACTATGAATGTATAAACGCTAGTTTTTAATATATTATTTTAGTAGTGGTCCACATTAACATACTGCAGTCAGTCAAGCTATTGTTGGGACAGGTGCCATTGGTGCGTCCTTAAACATTTTGTGAATACATTGATTAAATATTGCGTATAATGAAAAAAATTAGTAGTCATTTTTGACATCATATAAATATTTTGTATACAAACTAGGTGTTTTTGGGCCTAGATTGACCATCCATTAGCCTAACTGACTAATATAATTCTTTATTATATGTAATATTTAATCAGTGTCCAAAGTTTGAGCCTTTATAAACTTATATTAATACCCCGATATTCTCGACCTCTTTGAGGACGCACCAATGGCACCTGTTCCAACAAGAGCTTGACTGACCGTAATATGTTAATGTGGACCACTGCTAGAATGATATATTAAAAAACTAACGTTTATACTTTCATATTTTTTTTTTTTGGCTCCGAGCTCTCGGTCTAGTAGGTTTATTAGGCGCAAACGTGACGCTGTCTGAGCGGGAATGTTTAAATAAATATGGTATACACACAATGCACATATTGCATCAGAAGTTCAAAAGTAAAAACACTGTGAGCTGAATAATGAAAGTTGTGTTTAGTTAATCATAGTGTTAATGAGATGGTATTTTGGTTATGTCATGTGATTTCCAGTTTTGGGTTGCGTGTGGCTTTTTTGCTGTTGGGGAGAGTGGAGAGTGGATGTTTTGTGTTCTTTTACAATTGTTCCCAAGTTTTGTATTGTTTCTCGTAAAAAAGTTACATAGGTTTAATTTTTTTAAGAATTTATAGTTAAGTTTTTTTTAATTACTAAACCGCAAAAACCATTGGGGTGAATGCGTCGCACCGAGAGTGTGCTCTTGTCTAACCAAGTATAGGTGAATTTTACTCTGACAATTGAGTATTTTTTTGTCAAGTTTCACATCGAAATTTAAAACAAAATACGTAACATGGTCAAGTCTGAACAAAAATATATTTAATTAACACATATAATAAGCAAACCTAGCAATTTTATGCCCGTATTCAAAAAAGCTGATTAAATTTAATGATTATTAAGTGTGACAACATAACCTCACAATTCAATAAAACGTCAAAACTATTTTTATAAATTTGATAGAAATACATGTTATTTATTTGGCGTTATTATTAAATATTATTTTTCATTCATTTCTGATAGTTAATTAATATGTCAAACTTGTTTTTATGGTAGAATAAATATAAATAATTTTTCGGTTGTCAATTTTAACGATCCGTTACTGTAACTGCCTTTTATTAATACGGGCATTAATATAAATTTTTTAATAGATTTTAATAAAAATAAGTAAAAATGTCACACACATTTTCTAGAACAGAAATAAAACTACCAAGACCATAAACTGTCTTGTTCTTTCAATACAATTTGAAGGCAACAATTATTATAATAGCGTACTTAAAATAATATTAGGTTCATTATGTTAAAACTTATATTCAATTAATGAATGGTTGTATTTAGGGAATGTATTATACACGTAAAAATTATGTAAAAAAACTCAAATGTTGTTACCCAATTCTCATTTGTTTTCAAGTTTTATCGTAATTTAAAATGTTTATCTAGTATGCCACAAAAGGTTTTCAGGGCGTTGGATTGGTTGCAGTAGTCCTATTAGTTGGTCTTCAATATCTCCAGATCTCTTAGCACTAAATTATTGTTTATGGGGCTGGTTCAAAGATGAAGTGTGCAATGTAAAAGTAGACACTTGGCATGCACTATTACAGCGCATTAGAAATGTTGCAGCCGATCTTAAACAAAGACTTAACTCAATTAATAGAGCATCGACGCTTTTTGTAGACGATGCAGAAAATATTTAGAGGTAAATGTCGATGATGAAAGGTATTTTTGAACAAAGATTATGATTACCAGAACGATGATGTATACATTTTATTTATTTTTAATTACGCTATAAATTAAAAACAAATGAAAATCGGATAACAACATTTGACTTTTTTTACATTATTTTTAAGTGTACAATACACTCCTGGGAGTCGATTCTGATCTCCGGTGACTTTTGTCACCGCTGGCTTTTGTCACAAAAATGACGTATTTCAATAAAATGTGACAAATTTTGGTGAGTTTTGCCACAGGTGACAAAAATCGGTGACTTAAAACATATTTGTGAGAAAGTGACAGTTCGCGTGAGTTTTTTTTTAAATAATGATTTTAGTTGATTTATAAACAATTTATAGATTATTACATCATTATTATTAAGAATAGCAAGCAATATTTGCAGTAACAAGCTTATAGAATAATTTAATTACCTTTTATTATGTTAAATTTATTAATTATAACGATATAATCGTTAAATTTGACCGCCGGTGACTTTTCTTACCGATGGTTTTTCTCATCAAAATTACGTTTCCAGAGCATGCTATTTTAATATTTGTGAGTTTTGTCACAGAATGAGTAAAAGCGTATAAAAACCGGTGACTTTAAACAGGCACAATTAATACGGTGACTTTTATGACAGTTCGTGTGAGTTTATCTGTCATTAATAAAATTGAATAAAATTCTAATAAATATTGTGATATACTTAATTCTTTCAATAACCATTTATTTAAAATTGTGTGAACAATATACATAAATTAGTCGCATATTGACGACACATACTTCATTATCATTATAGTATCAATGTATTTCGATGCATTTGCGGAATATATTATGATGCGTGCGTCTAGTGTGCGGCGGTCGTCTGCTTGTTCATTATTTACTTAATTAATATATATATAATATTATTTTATGTTAATGAAATTATGATAAGCATTAACTAAACTGCTCAAGCAAATTAAATAATACTAATAAGATTTTAGTAGAGTAAATTTTGATTATATATGTTTGGATTTAGGCAGATCGATATATATGTAATATTTGTAAAATAAAATAATTTTATAAATTTTATTTTTAATTAATATACAAACAATAACATTATCAACTAAAGTACAATTATAAAACAAATATATACATAGTTTCGTTACACTTAATCGGAACATACATAATCAAAATTAATTAATACTTAAATAAATTCTTAAGAAAAGCAATTTAATTAATTTATTATGTTACTTATTGAAATAAGCAAATGTAACGTATAATGATTTACTGATTGGTAGTTTATTATTAAATAATAATATATTTACATCAAAGATTAAAACGGAACTAATAGATTTGCTGTTATTGTATGACATAGAGCCAAAGATAGACAAACCAACGCGGCTTTAAAATTGTCTAGATAACATTTGCCTTAGAAAAAAAAACAAATTAAAACACCGGTAAGTTATCACAGAAATTTTAACAGAGCCAGCAATACTACAAAATTTATAAATCTTAACGACCGTAAATATAAACGTCAATTATTTTCTGAACACATTCATTTTTTGTTAGAAGCAGCGTTTCTTTTAAAGAATTTACCAATATAAACAAGTCTAATTAATGGATCACAATGGAAATAAAAATATCCGCAAAAAACTGAAATATTTACACATATTACAGAGATCTGGCTTCAAAGAAGACAAACTGTTTTATAATCGTTATAAATCCATCTAGAAATAAATCTTAATTTTGGAAAAAAAAAATGCATTTTAACCGAAAATTAAGAGAGTCTAATATATGAATAAAACCGCCTGGACTATCATAAATGACGTTGTTGCGTCCAACAAACCCAACAGTGTTGTTAGTTTAAGTATTAACAACAGAGCTATAACAAGTTTAGAAAATATTATACATACCGACGGAAGTCATATTGATCTTAGTACTAAGTCAATTATCCTTTATCCAGTGACACAAGATGTATGTGATGGAGTAGAGCAACTTAAAAATACGAACTCCGCAGAGTCAGATGGAATTAGCAGTAATTTACTGAAAAGTATATTGACATTACTTCTAGACTATTTTACTTCTATCATAAATAAATTGCTAAATCAAAGTATCTTTCCCAAATAATTTAAATTAGTAAAGACAGTTCCCGTGTTTAAAATGGAAGATGAAACTAACAGCAAACATTATCGCTCTATATCAATTTTGAGCACTTTTGCCAAAGTGTGGCTTTCAAAATAACAATTTTTTTTTAATCAGTGTAATCTTTTTAATAATATGTAATATGGATTTAGGGAAGGTAAATCAATCTTAGATGCCATCTTAAAATATTTGGAATATCTTTATAGTGATCTTGCTGAAAGAAAAAAGGTTTTTAGTATATTTTTAGATATAACTAAAGCTTTTGATCTTATTGCCAAATATGACTAAATCACTATGTAAACATTGATTATAATGTAAGCTCTAATAAACTAAAAATGAGCCAAAAATGCAGCAAGATTTTGTGTTAGGTCCTCTTTTATTTATTACTTATGTAATGATGTACACTTAGAGAAAGGCGTAGCATTTTCAGACAATACCACTATTTTTGTATTAACAAACCAAATAGATGATGCCGTATTAAAATAAAATAAAGTAATATCAAGTTTATACTTTTGATTTAAAATAAATAATTTAGTTGTAAACCCAAAAAAGTCTACGTTTATAAGATTTAACGCAAACTATGACCATTCCAATTTGATACGATGTGAAAATAATTCAATAAAACAAGTAATCTATGCAAACATTGGGGGGTAGCTGGAATAAGCACATCGACTATTTATTAAAAAAACTAGGGTCTTTCCGTTATGTTGCTACAAAGCTAAAAAATATTGTGAGCTTTAATATTCTCACGTTATTCTACTATGCGCACTTTGAGTCTTACATATCGTACTGTATAGTTGCTTGGGGTATTTATAGATAGGTTGAAAAAAAAAAACTAAATTGCAAAAACAAATAGTTCAAACAATTACAAAGTAAGATTAGGACAAACATTGCAGACCATTATTTTAGAGCAAAATTAATGACTGGGTATTGTGTATATATTTTTGGAACACTGTTATATGTTAAAAACAATTTGTCAAATTTTAAAACAATCAGACACAACAGAAAAGCATATAACACAAGACATAAATACACATACGTTAAAAGAGTTATTATTAAACAGAGCCTATTACAAAAAGAATACTTTAATGATAACTCTTTTGAATTGTAAATAATGCTAGTGATAATGATGTATATTCATTCAATTTATGTTTATTGTAATTATATAAGTTAATTATTTTTAAATTTTTAGGTTTATTGATGTAATATATTATGTGAATTGTCTTGTCTTTTATCATTGCGTGATTTTTAGATTAATAAAGTATTATTAATTATTATTGAATATAGAACAATTTGTACATAGTAAATATTACAACTTTTTTATAAATCTTTAGATTCCGTCAAAAATTATATTAATTTATATTTTTAATTAATTCAATGCACAATTGATTGTTTGAAAATATATTTAAAATAATTCACATGAATATAGCAACTCTGACAGATTTATCAAAATTACTAGGTTGCCATGCAAAAACCATCGATGCGTTTTGTCACCACAAATGTCAGAAATATGTATCCATGGAAACATGTGAGTTTTGTCATCGGTGACAAAACTCACAAAGATCAGAATCGACCCCCTGGAGTTTGGTTCGTTCCTCCCGACTCACCCTGTATAATATGAATGTCTAATAAATTTTATTAATTCAACAAATTTTTATATTGTGCATGTATTTTATTGGCACATGATTTACAGTGTTATGTACATTTTTAACAGCAATGTTAATTAATATTTTGAAAGTTGCTAGGTAATATTTAAAAAACTGATAAGCTAAAAATTATTGTTTTTTTTTTTTAATTGCTGTTCAATTTTAACTAACATTGATCTTAATTTTTTTACAGAATTGATCCAATAATATATTACAAAAAATTTATAATATTAATATCATGCAAATATATTTATTAGGATTGTAATTTTTTTTTTATTAATTTGTTATTAGTTTTCAATTTTATAATAAAAAATAATTTATTAATATCTAATATTTCCGAATAATTGTGACCAGATATTATTTCTGACTTCAATTCCGATAGGTTCAGTTGGCGTAACCCAATCCCTTGATGATGTTATTTCCTTGCACATATTCTATTCCTTCTATCAATAAATCTTCTAACAGCAAATCATTGTTTTGCAAACACAAATTATGTAGATCGCAAGAAGCAAGCACAGTCGCAGGAATAAAAAAATAAAAAAGCGCCCAAAGAATAAAGCGTAAAGTAATTATAGGGAATATTTTGGTATTTGGATTAAGAGATCAATTAGAAACCCCAATTAATCGACACAACATTTATTTAACACAACACTATACAATAATTGTGAGTGTAATATGCACATAAGCAAAATATAGTGTGGGGCATTATTTAACATATTAACTATATTTAAGTTTATTTTATATTTTCTCTATTTATTTTATAAAATCCTTTTATTTTATTCATATTATCGAAGTTAATGATTTTATTTATTTATTTATTTATTTATTTTATTTCAACATACTTGTTTCAATGAATAATCATCATTATCAATGTATTAATGTAATATAATATTTCAAACTGATAATTAATTAATATTAAAAAAAAAAAAAGATTTTTCCCGCTACCCTGATATCCGTTTTATATGTTTAAATTTCTATTTTCACGCTGGCTTGAATTTTGATATTGTCATTTATTAGACGTTACAAATTTTAAGGTTAGATAATCTATCAAATAAATATAAATATTTACATTATAATTTAAAATTTCTATTTAACTAAAATTTATTTTTATTAACATAATATCTAGTAGTGGTGAATTATAAATATCTAATTGTTCATTTATTACTGTATAATTTTGATTTTTTAAATGTTTTCTAATTTCTAAACTTTCCAAAAATGTTAAATTTTTATCCGAAATGTGTAGAATATTTAATGATGTTTTTTGATTCGAAATATTATTTATTCAGAATTAAATGTTTAGCAAAATTTGACTTTTCTATATCTTTATATTTTAAAGCTCTTACAAATATTTGTCATCCTTAGAGAATCATTTATACACAGTAATTTGTTTGTGTGCATAGTTTGAACGGTTTGCAAACTGTCCAAATCGTATGTTGGGACAGACCTTATATTTCAACACGTGCAAAACAATATTGATTCTCAAATATTTTAGACAATTGGTGAAATTTTAAAACAAAAAAATTTTATAGCAGAGTATTTCTACAATAAATGCAACTGTTGCCAACATTAATCCTATAAATAAAACTAAATGCAACGCCCATATATAGTCTATGTTTAAAGGAATAGGTTTAAAAGGATCTTTTTTAAAAAGAGCTTCCTTTAAATTATTTTCCCATTTTAAAAATAAACCACTTTCTACAGCCCGTTGTAAATAAATGTTTAAAATAGAAGCCATTGGATGGTACCGAGGACACTGTATGCAAGCATATTTTGTGTTAAGTTTTATTATATTAAATTCAAATGCACTCGATGTATCTTTAAGTTTTCTTAACTGATGTTCCGCTTTGTAAAAAGTAGTCAATAATGCGTACTTACGAGAATCAAGCAAACTATTTGTTACAAAATTTCTAATGATATCCATAGCATTAAATTGTTCCCGAACAAATGTAGATTCTACTCTATGTGCCTCAAATAACTTTCTAATATTTTTATCTTCATGGTGCGCAGAAGTTAATAAATTAGTATCTTTAATTATTAAATCAGATTCAACGATATCTTCAATAGTTTTAATTGGTTTTTCATACATGGGTTCAACTAGATATGAAAAAAATAAGCCGGTATACGCAGCCAAAATTATCAAAGCATAAATTACACAAGAAATGTAAAGAAATCTTTTTAACCATCTTTTTGGTTGATTGATAGATTGTGATATAAATAACCCACAAGTATTTAAAATTGCTAATTGGTATTGTTCATACTCTTCGGGATTCCTTGATAGACCGGGTAATGTACTAAACAGTGCAGCATATATTATAAATGTTATTGCTATTATTACCCAAAAGTAAACTTGAAAAGGTGCATAGAATCCAACCCAATGTGGTAGATTTCTAGGTAGAGGTACAAGAATTACTATATTATAAAAATAATATGGATATGAGAATTCTATGTCAACAGTACCATCACACTGACCATCACCAAGATACACCTTCTTATCGGTATCGAGATCCCGAATTAAATTTAAATTAAAAATGTGTGCAAACTCAGTGATAAAAGCTTTGTCAATTCCAATATAATTTGTTGTTTCAGGATTAGTAAAAGGTTTGTCGTTTGCAAACAACAAATACCGTAATGAGCAATTACTTAACAATTTATGATAGTATTTATAAGTAGTATCGATTGCAGGAACATTAATCTGGTTGCAATTAAAGACAAAGCGTTTAACTGCTCTAAAGGAACAATCAGTAAAATCTGGTTGCAAACCATAAACATTTCCAAGTTTAGAGACAATTAATATTTTACTGGATATAAATTGTGAATCCGAATAAAACATGCTCATTACCAAATCCAAATGTTGTTCACCAATATATACTATTAAAATTGGTGAATTATTTTGTACATACTTTGGTTTGCCGTGGTTAGTGTAATAATTATTTTCGAAAAAAAATTTCTTTAAAATTTTATCCAATTCATTCAAAATAATTATAAAGAATTGAGTCGTTTCAAAAACTGGTTCAAAGAAATCCTCCATAATATCAGGTATTGTCAGTATGCTAATATAACCAGCACTGTTTACAATATTTTTTATAATTTGTTCTTCAATCTCGCTTGTAATATTGTTTGTGAGTATTGTAGTTTGATGGCCAGCATAATGTTGAAGTATGTTTGCAGGACACTTAACCAATATATCTTGACTGTGTGGAGATAATAACATATTAAGTTTATTCTTGGATTCCTTAAAACAAATAAATATTTAATATTATTTGTTTGTAAATTATGTAAAACTAATAAAAGAAATATATGAAAACAAACATTTTTAAAATTAGCAAAAATATGTTTTTAATAAATCCATAGCTTTAATTGATTTAAATTTTACACCCATTTTTTTACATTCTGCTCTAGATAAATAGACATTGTTTCATATAAATAAAAAAAAAATGGCTTCAAGTTTCCTTTAAGTTTCAGGCTAATTAATATAATTTAACCGACTTTGTAATTTTTAAAATATCAAAATTATTCATAAAAGAAACATATAATATATCACTAAATAAAACACATTTAATAATTGTAATTTTTCGATAATTTTTTTTATTGATAAATTTTTTTGTAAGGGTTTTCCAAAAAGAAGTTTCATTTTGAATAGCAGGCTATTTGGGCAGCTGTCAATTTTGAAACTTATCTTTTGACATTTGGCAAGTAAAAACTACGCCGTTATTAAAAATGGAACGATACACGCTTCAACAACGCATTGAAATTATTAAAATTCACTAAAAAAAAGTGAAATTTTTTTATTCACAGTTTGCACAACTAAAGCACTTTATGGTTGTTGTAAAGCACCTTCTCGGCCGGCAATATTATATCTGATGGAAAATTTTGAGCTGTGTTGGGACAAGTTTGTGATATGAAGAATCGAAACCGTGTGCACATCTCTCAAGAACACATGAAAATATTGCTGATGCAGCCCGTGGTGTTCAAAGACCCAGGTTTGTCGATTCTTCGCGAACTTTGGAATGAGACATTCCACAAACGACATTACACTGTATTTTGCATAAAGACTTAAGTCTTAAGGCTTTTAAAGTTCAGTTAACACAAGAACTTAAGTCGATCACCATAAACGTCGCATCTTCGCTGATTGGGTTCTTCAAATGCATCAAAATGATCCGGAATTTTGTCAAAAACTCATCTTCAGTGATGATGCCCATTTTAATCTGGGAGGCTACGTTATTAAGCAGAATTGAATTGCATTTGGGGCTCACAAAATCCAAGAATGATTGTTGAAAAGTCTTTGCATCCTCAACGTGTCACTGTTTGGTGCGGTTTTTGGACTGGCGGTATGACCCCACTTTTTCGAAAATGAGTGGTACAACTGTTACGGTGAATGGATGGCGCTACCGAGTTATAATTAATGATTTTTTATGGCCAAAATTGAAAGATATTAATGTGGACGACGTTTATTTTTAGCAAGACGGCGCTACGTGCTACACAAGCAACGAAACAATCGCAATTTTGCAAGAAAAGTTTCCTGACCGTGTTATTTCTCAAAGAAGTGATTACAATTGGCCACCGAGATCTTGTGATTTAACACCTTTAGATTTTTTTCTTTGGGGCCACGTGAAAGATAAGGTCTTTGCCAATGCTCCACAATCGATTCAAGACTTTAAAGATAAAATTCGTGAAGTTATCGAGGACATACAGTCGCAAATGTGCAAATTGGTAATCGAAAATTTTAAGAAAAGAATCTCTTAAAAAAAAACCCGTTTTTTTTAATATCAAAATGAAACCTCTTATATCGTGTGCCGTCTGTTTAGTTGTTAGGTTTTATAGGTAGCCCTGCGGCTGAAAATATCAAGCGGGTTTGCAACGATTTAAACAACTAAATGTAGTAAGCTGATCAACAATTCACTATGATAATGTCCCCACGAATTGGACAACGGCAAAGCTAGTGCTAATCAAAACGGACAAGAAAGATAAAAACAAACCAACAGCGTACAATTCATCCTCAACACATAGGAATGTGCTTGGAATGTTAATTAACGCTAGACTAAACAGGGAAATTAAAACCAAAAATGAACTTATGGTTTCAGTATGGTTAAAAAAAAATTAGCGAGCAAGGCTAACAGCGATACTTATGAGAGCCGTGACCTTTGTGCTATAATCACACTGAATGTAACAAACGCATTTAATACCGCTCTTTAGAAAAGCATTATCAATAATTATAGAAACATAAAATATCACTTTTCTGGAATTTTTATTATGATGAGATATTAACAATTAATATCCCAAAATTTAAACAAAAACACTAACCCTGAAAATTATGGTCACAGCAAAAACAGCAGAGTAGTTTGATGTAAACGGTCATGAAACGAATAAGCAGATAGTTTTTAAACTACATTCGGCACAAAACCATAGCAGTATTTTTATAACTCGCAGTAAAATCGACTATCTGTCTAGACAAAACCAAAATTACAACTCAAAATGCATAAAATACTCAAGTGTAACATTCAAATACAACATGAGAATAAACAGCTAGAAATGCAGAAAATATCCACTAGGTCGTATTATGCTCAACATTAGCGGAACGTGTATCAGCAAGAGACAAGTATAAATAATAATGGTGTACTCTGTTATTCTATATAGTGCCCCAATATGACAACAAATTATTTGCAAGACAAAATATATTGAAATACTTGCTAGAGTGCAAAGTCTTACGCGTCTGTAGTATAGTGTGCCCAAAGATATATCGGATTAGCTCGTTAGTGGCGCTGCTAATATTTGTGGGCACATCTCCTATAAGCATATTCCATAAATCCAAAATTCACAAATTAAAAGGCAGAAGAAAGGTTATAAAACAAAAATTTAATTGGACTAGCAGGAAATTTAGAAAAAAACAATTATTACTCCACACAGATCGACCAGGCATAGGTGCGTCACGTAAGAGCTAAACAGATTTAAAAAGGCCAAAACAGAAAAACGCACCAACAGCAAATAGAAAGCGCTGATCATATCTTATATGTTTTTAACAGATTGTAAAGTAATAGAGTCATCCATCTGACATTTGCAAACTTGTAAAAAATACGCTGCAAAATAAAACAAAATAGGACATAATAAAAAAATGAAATATCAGCACTATATACTTTTAAAGTACTATCAAACTATAAATGGTAAATTTAGGAAGCGGCAAACTTTAAATCGGCAACACTTTTATCGGTGACAGTTGATTTGACAGTTCTCGGTTGTTTTAAAGTTAGTTTGGTTTGGCAATTTATCATGATAAAACTCACGCCGGAGCAACGTTTGCAAATTGTTCAAATTTATTTTGAAAAACATGGTTCAGTTCAAGAAACTCATTGGGCATTACGTGCATTGTATAGTGCTTATAATCGTCCATCAGAGCGATTAATTCGAAAAACTGTGCATCGTTTTCGCAATCCTTTTAATCTAAACGATAATAAGCATCCAGTACGACGCTGTACAGTGCACACACAAGAAGCAATTGATAGTTTGCAGCGTTGTTAATGATGATCCAAATCTGTTAATTCGTCATCGTGCTCAACAATTAAATTTGTGTTTATCCACTTTGTGGAAAATTTTGCAAAGAGATCTTTTTACAAGCTTACAAGATTCAACTTGTACAGGAATTAAAGCCACACGATCGTTTGCGCCATATTTAGTAAATGGGCCAAAGAATACATTGTTATTGATCCACAATTTTATTTAAACATTTTGTTCAGTGATAGAAAACCACACCTTTGTTTAAATGGCTAAGTC
Organism: Tachinus rufipes; assembly: GCA_963932245.1. Lineage (NCBI taxonomy): Eukaryota > Metazoa > Arthropoda > Insecta > Coleoptera > Staphylinidae > Tachinus > Tachinus rufipes. Next base: position 82,485,977 of record OZ010741.1, on the reverse strand, counting down.
AACAATAACTCACAGACCATTGTTTAAACACTATTACATAAAAAAAAGACCGTTTGGTGCGTTTTATGGGTCGATGAATCATTGTTTATATCATATGTCTTTAAAAATGGTAATGGTCGGAACGTTACAGTCAACGGTGAGCGGTATAGAGACATGATTGACAACTTTTTTGTTCCTCAATTGAACAGCATTAATGTTGCAGACAATACATGTGGTTTCAGCAGGACTGCACCACATGCCACACAGCGCGCTATACAATTAATTTACTGAAAGAAACATTTCACGAAATGGACCTGTTAACTGCCATTAGATTATTTTCTCTGGGGGTATGTAAAATATGTAAACCAGAAACTAATTAAGCACTTGGAAGCCAACATTCGACGCGATATTGCCAAAACACATCCTGAATTGTTGCTACTAAACAGTGTGTAAAAATTGGACCTCTTGGTTAGCCATGTTGGCTCCACCCGCAGTGGCCACACGACCGAAATAATAGGTCTGTTCCAACATACAATTTGGACAGTTTGCAAACCGTTCAAACTGTGCACACAAACAAATATTTGTCATTCTTAAGCAATCTTTTATACTTAGTAATTTGTTTGTGTGCATAGTTTGAACAATTTGCAAACAGTCAAAATTGTATGTTGGAACAGACCTAATATTTAAACATTGATGCCATAAAATTATCTGTCAAATAAAGCAAATTTCATGGATATTAAAAACATTTTTCTGTGTTTTATTTCAATTTAAAGTTCTGCGCCTTTAAAAAAACACCCTTATAAAGAAAATATCAATTCCTACGTATACAAATTATTTCTTATCATAAAATGTTGTGTAAGAAACAATAGAATAAAATATGCATTTTTATCTTAGCAATTTTTTGTTGTTTTTTGACCAATTTGATATATTTGTGAAGTTTTGATCAATGCAAAAAAAAATGTGGTCGTCTTTTTTGCCATAAATCTAAAAATTATGTATGCTTTTTTATTTATTTAATGCAAAAAATGATAAATTTTATACGGGGATGCATAATTTTTTAAAAGCTTTTGCTTTAAAATATAGATTTTCAAACATTTTTTTTTATTAGAATTCTGGGGATAAACACCTTTTTAAATATGTGGTAGCAAATAAATTTACCTAAAAAAGGCACATTGCACTGAAAAAAGCCGGAATTATTGACAGGGTCTTGAACATTTCGGAGCCGTCATTTCGGCGCGGGGGGACACATCGGCGCTATCCGATTCGGCGCCAGAACTTTTCAAATTAAACAAGTACATCGGACTCAATAAATTAAAACTTATTTCAATTAGTCAATGATAATAGTTTTAGATACAAGAAATTATACTTACCAAAGCGTATGCATAACATGTTATTAGTAACAGAATAATGGAAACCAATAATAAAAATAAATTATAATCCATAATATGTGTCTGCAATATTCATTCCAAATTGTTCATTGAATTTAATGGAATAACTTTATATTATTACTGAAGTGCCTGATTCATACTAACTTGTGTGAAGGTTGTTAGGTTGTCATGCCAATTCGGCCATTTATATTAAATATTTACATTTTATTTAATTTTTATTAGAATAAATAGCATGCAAGGTAATAGCTTTATTTATATTTGTTTTAGAATTTATTATTCAAAGTATTGATTTAGTTTTAAGTAAACCAGAACACTTATATAATTCTCCCTTCGTAAAAAAAGTTTCAAATAAAAATTGTTTGGTTTTGAACAAATATATACCTACAGGTACATATACAAATTACAATGTGTCCACGGATGGGGGTACCCACTAAGGAAGAAAATCTTTATTATTTATTTTACGACTAAAAGTCATTCTTTATAAAAAGTTCTGCTTGTTGAGAAAATGAATTGACGATAAGAAAATTTTAGATCACATGTACAGGGTTAATAAATTAAGAAATTTTGAAAATGTTTCAAAGGATAAGTACTATTATTTATTATTTTTTACAAAATTTTTATTGTTGTTCATAAACTAACATAAAGTCTGAATTATTCTACCTTTCAACTCGACACACTTTTCCACTAACTTAATAAATCTATCGTACACTTTACGAATGGTTTGAGGCACATTTATATCATGGATTGCTTCTTCTATGCGTTGTTTTAATATTTCCTTATCATGTGGAAGATCATCTGAATAAACCTTTTGTTTTAAGGCACTCCACAAAAAAAAATCTAATAATGAAAGATCGACCTTGCTGGGTAATAGTTTAAGCCAAACCTCCCTATCTACCTTGCGCCAAAATGATCATGAAACCATTGTCTGACCAAGGATGTGCAATGAACAGGACAGCCGTCTTGTTGCCAAAACAAATTTGTTCGTACTTCTGGCTTTAACGTATTAAGAAATGGTAAGACAAAATGTTCAAATACTCGTGCTGGTTTAAATTTCCTTCTATAAAATATGGGCTAATGATCCGATCATAAAAAAATCACAACATACATTAACTTTTTTGTAACGTTGATTTTGTTTGTGTATTTTGTAATTATGATTCTTGTAAACCCATTGACGACTTTTTTGTGAAGATAGGTATCAGTTTGTGCAAAATGTACATTCATAAGTAAAAAAAAAAATTATGAAATCTTTGGTTTTCAAGGAAATTTTCACCTATCCATAAACAAAACTCTAAACGTCTTTCTTCATCACCAAGTTCAAGTAAATTTTCCTTAAAAATTGTGTGTAATACACTATTGCTTAAATCCAGTGTTTCTGCACCTTTCCTTAAAGTTAATTTCGGTTATCTAAAACTGACCCTATTGCTAATAATGTAGCTGCATCATTTGACCCAGTTTCATTGATTTTTTTAATAATCTTCGCAATACTTTTTTTGACACTGGCTTATTAGTAAATTTTTCATTAAAAACATCAGTAGCGTATTGATAAGACGCATTTCTAATACCATAACAATGTATTAAATAAATTTGCTCTTCTTTTGTTAACATTTTCGAAAATGTCTTCACGAAATCAGAATACTGACAAGTTTTTTTTGTAAAATGCAAATAAATAAAAACCACCGTTGATATTTAATTTTTAAAAATTTAATTTTTTATTTCAAAATTAGTTTATAAACAACTTTGTTTTATAAAATTGTTGTAAAAAATAATAAATAATGGTACTTATCCCTTGAAGCATTTTCATACTTTCCAAATTTATTAACACCCTGTACATGTGATCTAAAATTTTCTTATTGTCAATTTATTTTCTCGACAATCAGAACTTTTTATAAAGAATGACTTTTGGTCGTAAAATGAATAATAAAGATTTTTTTCCTAATGTGTACCGCCATCCGCGGACACACTTACATATATATCCGAGTCAAGTGTACTTAACAAAACTTTGATTTTGCTTAAACCACTGAAAATGCCTTCTTCTGCATGAGTCCTGATCTTGTATTTTTATTTTTAATTTTTTCAATAAGCTATTTTTGAGTAATAAGCAATCAAAATTTGAAAAAAAATCGATTTTTTTTGGGGTTTAATATATTATTTGCATAGAGAAATGCCATTTCTTGGTTGAGCAATATCTTTTCCAATACTTTAGAAATTATTGGAAGTAACGAGGTCGGTCTATAATTTCCCGAATCAGGTATAACTTGCGCAATTTACATACAAGATGGAAATGTACATTCCGAGATACACCTATTTATAAGTTTAGTAATATGATATAAGATCATATCTTTAATACTTTTCAGTAAGTTTACTGTTAGACCATATATATCTTTGGTTTTACTACATTTTAGTGAGTTTATAGTTTTTCTCACTTCATTTTCAGAAACTTCACTAAATTGAAAGTAATCACCGTTAATAGTAGAGCTCTCGTTCATAAAATTAATTGGATCACAGTTAGCGGGTTGTAAGTTTATTACTAGATTTTCTTCTATATTATTAAAATAGTTATTAAAAGTATCACAGTTTAAAACACAAGTTTTATCACAGTTTGTTTTTTTATTATTATGAATGAGTGACCACATGGTCTTTTGTTTATTTGTAGATAAGTTAATATAATTAGCATTAGCATTGACTTTGGCTAGTTGGAAAGCTTGTTTGTAAGAGCGCTTAAAATAAACATATGATGCTTTCAGATCCATACTTTTGTGTGATGCTTCTTTAAGCAAATGAAGCGTTTCCCTCATATTTCTTAAATCATTGTTGAACCAATAGATTTTTGCTTTATGATTGTTCTGAGATCTGCCAAGTTTAGTAAGAATTGATGCATGAAATTGAACTTTTAAAACATTATTAAATTGATTAAACTTATTTTCTGCAGATAAGTCTAAATCATCAATAAAGTTCCAGATGGTGTTTTCTAACAAGTGATAAAACATATTAATACCTTGCTGTGTTATTGGAGTGTAAGTATATTGTTGCAATTTATTATTTGATTTAAAAATCTCAACACTTAAGAATATTTCTATATGATCTGAGAATCCAAACTTAGCAGGACTCACCCTTAACGTTTCCTTAGGTAGATTGCTAAAGATATTGTCCAGACAGTTTTCTAACCTTGTTTTGAATGATACCAATGGATATAAGCCATATGATCCTAGTAAATCGCATACTAATCGCTCTCTAGAGTCATTGCTATGGAAGTGCACATTAAAATCTCCACGAATGACAATCCGTCTATTGAGTTATCTAAAACATTATTTAAAACATTTAAAAATGAATTAAAATCACCTTTCGGTGAACGATATAGACAAATAACAATTAAATTAAAATCTGATAAAAAACACCTGATAATTCACATGTCTTTTCTATTGACATAGTATTAATACGATTTAGTCTATCATATTTCATATTTGAATTTAGTAATTGAATTACGCCTCCTCTTATGAATATTTCACGCGCAAAGTAGGATGCTGTATTCATATCGTTGATGCTATATGTTTCAGCTTCATCTCGTTTGAACCAGTGTTTGCTAATGCAGTGCACATTTGTATCTTCTCCGGATTCAAGAAATGCTTTGAATTAATTTATTTTTTCGCGTGCACCCTGGAGATTGATGAACACGAAATTTTATGTGTCATTATGATGTTTTTTGTAATGACCATTCTCTCCAAAAAATATAACGATCAATGGCGATTCCTTTGGGCCAATTTGCCGGATTATTTATTGTTTGTGCGTCTTCTTCCAGTACTCTTATTTTAAAACTTGATGAAGTGGCTAGTCGAGTTGGAACAGTGTTGCAGTTAAAATTAGAGTGACCTAATATCCCTTTTAGGTGTTTTTCATGTCTTTATTTGTTGTATTTTTAACTCGGCTAATGAAATAACATGATTTATTTGGTACCGCTAATAAGCTTGTTTCAATCAGACATCCCGTTCCAAGTATTTTATTCTCATTCTTCTTTTTATTAGATATTTTGTTTTTGTTAGATATACTACTTGTGTTTTTATTATCGCGCAATGGAATTTTATGAGTGATATTTTTTTGGGTATTGTTTTTGTCGACCATACCCATATCTTTACTTTTATTTAAAACTTTTATGTTCATATTTCCAATAGATGTCTCTGGCTCAGTCTCATTAGTTATATTATTTACGGATTTATTAGGAATAAGTTTTTTTAAGCTATTATCTAATGGATGTATAACACTACTTTTATTTTTTTCAAGCCGATGTATTTTTTCGGACATGAGAGTGATTCTATCTTTTTGTTCCGTAATTATTTGATTTTTACATACCAGTAATTGTTTCAAATACTGAATAATATTATTATTGCCCTTTTGTGATTGCTTCTTCCTTATCATCAATGTAGTGATCGTCATCAACAAATAATTCAATATTTTCAATTTTAATTATTTCAGCTATAACCTCACTAACTGTAAAATCTTTTTCACTATTAAACGGAGCTATATGTCGTTACCACATTACTTTGTGTGCGTATCACTAATAAAACACTTATTGTGAAACAGTTTTAAGCACTTTGTGCAGTTAATGTTCAAGGTTCGACGTCAAGTTTGACTCTACTCACTTTGTGATTAATTTGTGATTACTTGGCATAAATTCTACTTTAACTTTGCTTTTATCTCGGGTTAACACTCAAACGTTTAAACGTTTTGGAGTAGACTAATCATTACGCAATCTAATTAGTTAATTTAACAGATGATGAAACTAATCAATACAAGCTGCGTTCCGCTATACTATTTATAAACAAACAACAAATTATTAAATTGCAAAACAAAACAATTAAAACAATAAAACAGCTTCTACAGATCATCAACCTCATCTTCTGAGCCTGAAATTTTATCTTGTGTCTGATTGCTATAACGAAGACTTTCGTAAAAAGGCCTATAAGTTTCATCTAGTGCTGAAGGATTCATGGTAAATAACGAAATCAAATCTTGGTACTTAGCCTCAGAAATAGGAATGAAGTCTTTGCAAAGTTTAAAAGTTTCTTTGAATTCTATTACGAAAGGCTGACCTTTTTGAAATTGCAACCAACACATTTTTTGCCAATTAATTTGTCTATTTTCGTCATTTTTTCTAAAGTACATATTCTCAGTTACAAATTTTTTGTAGTCGTATATTTCATTTGCTTGCAAGTGGTGAACCACGTAAGGCTGATCGCCCTTTTGTCTTGCACTTATATAATGGGTATAACTTCCCAATCGCCAGGCCATAAAGCCTTTCCAACTCGTTTGAATTCTCTGCCAATTGCGGAATCACATGTCATTTTACTATGTCCCACGACCAGGAACTTTAAGTTTGTGATTTCAATATTTTCTATTTCTTGTACTGTTATCATGCACATAGCGGTCATAAATTTGTTGAGATTTTGGCCTCCAGATCGATCGCTAAAAAAGTATACTTATTTTGTAGTAATCGGTAAAGACTGTAAGTATTTGTGAACACAGCTACCTATCTCACAACTATTCCTCTTTCTTTGGGTTTCAGACCACATGTAGCAGTCCCTTTGTTTAATTACCGTTTTATAAACGGTAAGATTATAGGTTGTGCAAGCCTACGTTTATAAAAAAAGAACATTGTGGGTCGGATCTGTAGAGATAAGTAAAACCTGCTGTAGATCGAAATTTGCGGTAATGTATTCTTTGTTTGATTCTTCAGCTTTTGTTTTATTATTTCTTTTTTCTGTTCTTGCTAGTTCCTTATTTTCAAGGTGTGTAGTGTAAGCAGCTTTAGAAGAGTGCTTTGTGACATCTGGAGCATTTTGGAAACTCATACATATGCAACATCTTTTCTTGGCCGATGAAAAATCCTAATTTATAGTTTTTAGTGAAGGCTTTTCTATAGATTGCCTCACTTGCTTTTTTTTGTCATGTTCGTCATGTAAGTCGCAATATAATTTGTACAAAATTGTAATATACAACGATATACAAAGATAATGTCGTTTGGTCCGTTCCCTAGTATAGTGAGAAGGTACAGAAGGAAAACTTTATAGCTCCTTATACTTTCCAAAACAGATTGGTCTGTAACTTTTTTAATGTGCTTTTTCCTTTTGTCGCAGGTACTGGTATTCTCCAAGGTTTGATTTTTTATCGCTACATGAACTACGCCTTTCTTTATCCCTAATGTATTTATGAACATTGTCTTGCAAACTTTAAGTTGTTCACCTTTGATAGGTACGAAGAAAGAAACTGTTGAGTTCCGTTGGGAAATTTTACGCGATTTAATGAGTATTCCGGTTTTTCTAGTATTGCTATATGTATATAATATTTTTTAAACACCTGATGCTTATTTTCTGCCAAACATTTTTCCGAGCATTTAAATCGACAGCTTTAGTCTATTTTTAGAAGAAAGATACCTACTCTTTACCACGAGCTCTTTTTTGTTAGTCCTTTTCCATTAATGTACTCTCAACACTTATTTTCTCGAGTTTTCTGTCCTCTTAGGGAATGTTTCCATGTCCTCAAGAAAAGTTGGTCATTGATTTGTATATTCAGACTCGTCAGAGGAACTTTCATTGTCTTCTTGAGGATCAGATTCAGAGTGATTTGAAGAAAACGCAGGTTCTGGACTAGCTGGCATTTCTTCATTTTACACACACAAAAAAATCTGGTGCAGTAGATGTCAACGGAATAGCATCCATATCTTCTGTAGACTTAATAATTGGAAATTTAGAATCTGAAAGAAGCGGAAGTTCTGCACAAACTGGTGTTTCTGCTTTTTCCACTAAAACAGAATTCGATGAGAGCTCGCAGCAAGTAGACGCGTATGCGCTGTATTCCTACACGCATAATATTTCATCCTGAGTAGTTCTGCGCAACTCTTAATAGTTATTATATAAATACCATGCCGTTAAGTAAAAGCCAAATGAGTGATATGGAAAAGATAATATCAACTATATTAAAGGATGAAGACTTGTTAAAAGTATTTCTAAAAAGTGTAGAAGAAAACATGGATAAAATGCATAAACAGGTTATTATCCTGGAAGAAAAAATTAAAAAATAGAATGTAAAGTGAACATGTTAAAAATACAAGTTGATAGTTCTAATCAGTATAAGAAGCGTAAGTGCTTAACAATCTACGGTGCGCAAGAAAATGATAAAGAGGATAAAAGCCACAGCAATTGATTTTAATAATAAATATTTCTATCAAAAACGAAGATATCAAAAACGTATTTTGCAAGGAAAAAAAACAGTGACAAGTCAAGGTCATCAAGGACTATTTTAGTTTAATTCAAAACATATAAAATACGCAAGTCAATTTATATGAATAAAAGCAAACTAAAATCAACTGGAATTTTCCTTAAAGAAGATCTTACAAAAACAAAGCTGGAAATACACGAAGAAGCCGTGAAAAAATATAACTTTAGACCATATTTGTTAATAATGCTGGTAACTTATTTAAAATTAATACTTGGGATGATTTTAACAAATATTGTAATTAAATTATTGCGTCTAAGAATACATTGTATTAGTTTCTGTGTTTTTGCTCAATTTGATTTGCTATAAAGTTTTTATTTTATTTTATTTTGAAAGAGTTTATTGTCGTTTTATTAATATATAACTTGTCTTACTACTACTATTTAAATATTTGATAATTTTATTTTTAATAAATCATTTACATTTGCAAATTTATAATAACACTTTTTTTAATTTTTCATTTATTATTGAAATAGTTTATCTATTTCTTTTTTATAATAATAATAATATTGTATTTTTACTAGAATATATATTTTTTATGTTACTAATTATGTATAGCCATCTAATTTTAGCCAAATAATGCTCACTAAATTAAAACTAGGACTTGTTAATATCAGATCACTTGTTCGTTTGCCATTTCGATAATGTTAAACATATTTTAGAAAAGTTCAAATACCACATTCTCTGTTTAATTGAAAGTTGGCTGTCGGAAGCAAATAGTAATGAGTCAATTCATATTCCGGGTTATTCAATACTTCGCCATGATAGACCTATCAGGGCAAGAGGTGTTGCTATTTACATTAGTACAAACTTGAAATTTAAAAGAACACCATGTGCAATTGACGTTGAACAATTACTTATTCATATATCAACAGGTAAAGATAAATTGTGCATAGGATTAGTCAATAGGCCACATACATTAAATCATAATGCTTTTATTCAATCTTTAGAGAAAGGTTTGTCAAGTTTATTACCATTATACTGATAACATAATTTTTATGGACGATTTTAACATTGATGCGTCTGCTATAAACGATACAAAAATTGATTTCCACACTTTTTCTGATTGTTATAGTTTCATACAAATTGTTACAAGAATAACAAAGAAAACAGAAACTATGATTGATTTAATTTTTACATCTAACAATAATATAATCACATCTTGTCAACAACATAGTATGCATAACATAACAGACCATAAATTCATTTCTTGTAATCTGTGCTTTGAAACACAAAAGATTATAGCAAAATTTCATACATATAGGGATTTCAGCAGTTTTAACCATTCACATTTTAATGATACTTTATTAAGTATACCGTGGAAAATCATTTATGAAATCAATACCATAGATGATAAATTAAATTTTTAAATGATACTCTCTTGCCAATATACTTAATATACATGCTCCGTATAAGACGTCTAAATTTAAAAAACCTTACAAGCCTTGGATTACTAACGCAATAAAACTTTTAATAAAAAATAGAAATGCTTCATTAAATTAATTTAATCAAACCAAACTTGATAATGACTGGGATTCTTATAAAGAACTTGTAACGTTGGCAATTAGAAATGAAAACACAAATCATATTTAAATAATAAATAAGAAAAAGCAAGTATTAAAGATACCTATTTATGTTTAAAACGTCATGGGCTAACTATTTTTCTACTTCTTTACCATCCGTTACAATTTGTGATAAAACAAAACAATTTTATACTGATAATTTGTTACAGAACTTTGACAAATTATTAATATTTCACAAAGTTGCTGAAATTGAAATTTTAAACAATATAATATCAAATATAAACTCCACAGCGGTTGGTCCAGATGATATTGGAATATCTGTAATTAAACTGTGTTGTTCTTTTTTACTGCCAATTCTTGCTCACATTATCATTACTTGTCTTGCCAAAAGTTAATTTCCAAACTGCTGGAAAACATCTATAATTAAGCCTATTCCTAAAATTAATTCACCAATGCCACCAATGCACCAATATTGCCTTTGTTATCTAAAATTCTTGAAAAAACCATTGAAAAACAACTAAGGAAACACTTAAATATAGTATTCTTCCCAACGGTTTTAATTGGACAATAGAAAATAAAGTAGGTAATAGGTAATAGTACACACTATTTTAAATTTGCCGCCAATATTATCAAATTATTTGAGCGTAGGTACAAATAATTTATATTGGTAAAGTACGGTAATTTTATTTTTGGGTAGGTAATTGGGTAGGTAACTTATAAAAGTTACTAATTTTCTGCACCTAACCTCAATATTTATTACACTAAAAATTTAAGTTTATTTTAATATTTATTCAGCTAGAACTTACTTTCCTTACATAGTCCTACCATTAACCAACCTCTAGAGACCATCTTGAAGATCAAACAAGCTTTAAATTCACAAATCTGTAAGTTTTAACTTGGATAAACAGGAGAGTAAACACTAGATAACTAGAATGATACAACTGTTTGAAGGTTATAAGTTGGTGCAACAACTAGGTCTCAAATCTACTTTAGCAACAGAGAAAGAGTAAACAAAAGCAAATGTTTTATGTAATAACTTGAGTTGAGAAATCTGGTTGTAGCATCAAACAATAATGTGTTCAACAGGCGCAGGTAATACGTACGAAATATTCACTTAGGGCCGCTTTTACAACCTCCAGTTAAAGCATAGTTTGGATTTGGAGGGGAATAACCCGGGGTTAACTTATCCGGTGCTCGAAGCAGTAGTTATACCTAGTTTAACGCACATAACCTCGTAAGCGCCGCACATATCATATTAGTAAAAATAAATAAGGAAAAAAGTAAGGTTTGTTGCTCCGATTTTTGTCTTTTTGTTGTCACTATCTGATTTAAACATATTTACGTTATAGAAAAGACAATATAAATTTGCTTATAAATAATTTACGGCACAATTGACGTTTCAATAGGTTATCCTAGAGAATAAACTAACTTAGCATTTGTAAAATGCTTTGCGTGTTAAACTAGGTATAACTGTGGATTATCCGACGGTGCATTTGAAAGAGCATTAAAAATAGTGAAGATTAGTCCAGTTATCGAAAAATGACCAATTTTCGAGTTAACTAGTTGTTGTATTGAGGTAGCGATATTAAATTTAATAACACAATCAGCTAAAAACATTATATTATTCCCAGTAATTAATTATGATGTTAATTTGAGGTACTTTTGTATACATTTTAACGCTAGTTTCAAATGAATAAATTTTAATGTTGTACAAACTTTTTCTTAGCGAACGATCGAAATCACGATTAAAATACATTTTTTATTCAACTAGTAATTCAAACTCGAGTCGTTTTAGTAAATAAATAATTAATTTTATTAATAAAATTTGACGGCCATAAAATAATTTTATTGAAATTTCAAATTTAATATTTAATGCACAGCATCAAGTAGGCCCACGTTGTTTGGTAACTATGCGGTTGTTATATCAAATATTTATAAAATATAAATTGATTAAAGTGGTTTGTTATTAATTCAATTCATAATAATGCATTGTGATGTTTATTCCAATTTTGTTCAGTTTACAATGTTTAAACTGTATTTATATAAACTACGAAATTGGACAATAAATATTATAATAATTATAATCATTGACGTGTAATTAATTGACATGTCAAATTTATTTTGTAGTACGAATGAACATATTTTTGGTAATGTTTAAATAATAGCTACATAATGTTTCAGCAGTGATATTTTCTCGGGTTTTCAATAAATTTAATAATATCGGGTTAGGTACATTATGTGGATCAATTGTCAAATTTAATATTTGACGCACAACAGTTTTGTTCTACTGTTGATGATCACAACATCAAGCTCGTGTGCAATCAAATATGCAGCAAATATACTGTGTGTTAGAATACCTGTAACTTTATTTAAAACTGTTTTGTAATCAAATTTATATAGTTTTGTAGTTTGCATACTTGATAAAAATGTATCCATTTTATTATATTTTATTTCACATTAGATACAATAGTATTTGCATCTTGAAATGCGAACATTGACGTCTTTGGTTGTGATTTGTGTGCTGTAATTAAATTAGTTGTTGTTGGTAAAGAAGCTGTTAGTGGTTTTTTTGAATTTAATTTAGTTGTTGCCAATGCTGTTTTTTACAGCACCCAAATCACAACCAGTTCCTTTACAAGTTTTGACTGTAGAAAGATCAATTAATCGACCAACTACCAGAAGTCAAACAAAGAAACTTTACACACAATAAAGTTTCTTGTAAGTTAGCTTTGACAACAAAATTAGTTTTATATATCAATGTCATATTGATGTATATTATATTATATCAAAAATAGATATAATAAATCTCTCATGATGATGGCAGATGAGATTCAGCCGAAACGTCGAGTCCAACTCAAAGAAAAAACGCGGGATAATCCAAAAATAAATTTAAATAAAAATAATTATATCCGCGAAAATTTAAAAAATAACATATATATATATATATATATATATATATATATATATATATAGATTTGTTAAACCGCCTATACAGACCCAGTTTGCTATATACTACCGACGTTCCCAGACCAAATCCGACGTTCTCAGGCCCGCCTTTGGGTCTGACAAGGTTTTCATGTGTTTTTCGTTATTTTTTGGCATAATATAGCAGGAGACAAAACAACACCAAAATTATTTTGGGACTGAAAACGTATATCAAATATGTCAACACATACAAGTTTAGTTCATTAAATATGGCAGACGAGGGCGCGCTCGTCGTTATTGTATACAGTGTGTAGATTAATTGGCGGATAAACGCCAGGTAACTTTATAGATCGTGCCAAAAGAAAACAAAAATCTTAATTACAAAATGCTGAAAAACTCTTTGTTTGGCCTCACGAGATCCTCAAAGTTTCAATTTTGTCAATACAAATATTGTTTTAATTGCGTATTTTATGTACCAAGTACTTTCTTTTTTAGTATAATAAAAATTACGAGGTTTATTAAAAATTAATAATAAAAAAATATTTAAAAATGTGCAAATTACTTTTCAAGAATAAATCAAATTTAAACAAAAAATACACTTGGCAACGTAGGAAATTTTTTAATAAAATTCAAATTATAACGTAGGCTATGCAATAAATGTCAGTTGATATTTCTATTTTATTATGACTTTTACTTTAAATGAATATGCAAATTACGCCGGTGATGCTTGAGAATGTCATGAATTCGATACCGTATAGTGTTTAGAAGTAAACGCTGGCCAATATAAACAGTTGTAGTTTATAATAAATAATATTTGATGTGTGTATTAAGTTGCCTATATTATAGGTTTGAATTATAGAAATAAATATCAAATTATAACGTAGGCTATGCAATAAATGTCAGTTGATATTTCTATTTTATTATGACTTTTAGTTTGAATAAATATGCAAATTACGCCGGTGATGCTTGAGAATGTCATGAATTTGATACCATATAGTGTTTAGAAGTAAACGGTGGCCAATATGAACATTTGTAGTTTATAATAAATAATAACATTTGATGTGTGTATTAAGTTGCCTACATTATAGGTTTAAATAGAGAAATTTTGCTACGTTGCCAAGCGTAACAAAACTTTGAGGATCTCGTGAGAGCAAACGAAGAGTTTCTCAGCATTTTGGAATTAAAATTTTCGTTTTCTTTTGGCACGGTCTACAAAGTTACCTGGCGTTTATCCGCCAATTAATCTACACCCTGTATACACTGCAAGACGTTATCAGACCAGCTATGCCATACCGACGTTTTCAAACCAAACATTGGCAACGTTGTAATAAGCTATAATATACCTCGCAACTGACTTGGCTTTGTGCCCGGCCAAAGTTTTGGGCACGCCGCAACAAAACTTAAAAAACCTACGGGCTGGCGCGGATAAAAACAAAACATGTGAGCGGACACTTTTTTAATTTGCGTACCGTGCATCAAATTACTTACTTGATGTAATTGTTGATAATATGCTTTTTTTATTTCTTTAATAAAACAAATGCGCTGCATTAGTGTCCATATATCTGATCAAACACGGGACACTTGTGATTCTATAGAAAATATTGTTTTTTTTTAATAGAGCTAGCTTTTGCGTTTTTTATTATAGGTCATAGCCGCTTTTAATTTTCTTTCTATGCAAAATTATTCGTTTGGATAGAAAATTAAATAAAACAATTACTGTGTTTTATTTTATTTTATATTATGAATGATCACGTAGTAGCGGTCAACTCTATTCCATTATATGTCTATTACTTATAATTTAATTTTAAAATAAGAATTTGTTTTTTAGTTTTATCTATATGTTTATTACAATCTGTTATTAATAGTTATTATATATTTTAATAATAATATACTTAGATTTGGGCCGCCCGAGTTGGGATTTGAGCCGGGCCCGGATTATAAGCCTGACGATGGGCTGAGTTTTGGGTCGGATCGGGACTCTTATAAAATTAACAACACTGATGCTTTTTATATTATTATATGCAATCTACATACTTTAAATTTATTATCTCTTTATCCCAACGCGGCTATAGCATTCCGAATCACAGGGAAGCAAGGCTATTGTTTTTTGTACCGTGCATAATATTTTTTACTCAATTTAATCGTTGCTAATATGCTACATTTCTTTAATAAAACACATGCGCTGCATTGGTGCCTAAATATCCGATCAAACAAGAAACATCTGTGATTGTATAGAAAATATTGTTGCATTTTTTATTTTGTCATAACTACTTTTAATTTTTTTTAAGTGATAACTGTTCCTTAGATGTTTATTATTTGAATCATTATTACAGGTGATTTTAATGTATTATTTAACCAAAAAATAATAATATTACCGTACAGTTGCAATCATTATTTCATTAGTTTGGATTGTATTCAAAACTAAATGAAAGTACAAGGAAAAATAATACTATAGATAATATATTTACCAACATAAGCAAAGCAGAATAGAATATTAAAACCATTAATCTACGTTTTTCAGATCATTTAGCAATTAGTTTTGCATCAACTTTTGTCAAAGTTAAAAAAAAAACTAATGAACGCATTAATTACAGACTTATTACAGACGAAGGACTGTTAATATTGTACAACATAATGGATACTGTAGACTGGAGTTTTGTTGCCAATTGCAATTTAACTATTGAATTAAATATTGACGTAATTATAAATACTGTTGCATGTGCTATGCTTGAGGCTATTCCAGAGAAAACCAAGATATTAAATAAATCGAACATATTAAATAATAATAATAATAATAATAATAATAACCGTATGAAATTGAAAGCAAACTGCAAAGATAGAAACAGAAGGAAATCCACGGTACTCACCCGCATCAACTATTATCTGATACAAACGATATTAGCGCCTCTAACATATGGCTAAAACAAGGAGGTTTGTACGCTGAGAAAACGGGATTCATGCGAGCCATCCAAGATAGGGTTATATTAACCAAAAACTATCAAAAAAACATTATTAAAGAAACATCAATAATTGATAAATGCCGAAGATGCGGAAAACCAAATGAAACCATTGAACACATCACTGGCGGATGCTCGATGTTAGCGAATATGGACTTCACGCAGAGACACAACAACATGGCCAAGATTATCCATCAACAGCTAGCCAGAGATCTTATGCTTCTCCCATCTGATACCCCGTACTATAAATATGAACCAACAGATGTACTTGAAAATGATAGGTATAAACTATACTGGGACCGCGAAATAAGAACAGACGTTAAAATAAAAGCAAACAGACCTGACATAGTGGTATATAACAAAGAACAGCAGGAAGTGTCAATCATAGACATTGCAGTACCACTAAACCACAACTTACAATCAACGTATGCCACAAAAATAAATAAATATTTAGAACTGTCTGCAGAAATAAAACAAATGTGGCGATTGAAAGGAGTTCGTATATTCCCATTGGTTATCTCAACTACAGGAGTCGTTCCGAAAAGCTTACTTACTGAACTCGATGCTTTAAAATTACAACACCTGCTTCCAGCAATTAGCAAGACAATCGTACTGGATACATGCCATATTGTCAGACGTTTTCTAAATAACAATTAAGTATGGCTTGATAACAATCCGCCTTGCCTAAATCCCAGCCATTCAAAGAATGAGATTTTTTAGATGAAATAATAATAATAATAATAATAATTTGTTTATTTGTAAACTCATACAGAACACTACTTATACTTAAACCAATTCACAAAAACTTAATGAACAACAAAAGCGAATCTAGATCAGCTTGTATATCAGATTAAAATCTGATATTGCTGTTACTTCCTCTAGATCTAGATCGCTAAACTAAAACTAAAAACTTCAAACCAAATTAAAATTAAAAAATTTAATTGGTGCTCATATGATCTATTCCAAATGAGACAAAAAATTCAAGATCTAAATAACTTAAATAAGCATGTTCTTTCTGATCTTATAACTACTCAATTAAAACTACTTAGAAAAGACTATCAAGTTGCAATACGGTTAGCCAAAAACACATGATGACTTTATTTATAAATCAAATAATCCTCAAAGAGCTATGTGGCAAGTAATCACATTGCAAAGCAGTAGCCATAGCATTAACAATAATAAATCTTTCACACCGGATCAGTTTAATAATTATTGTGTTGACATAGCTCCGACTATTTCAAATAACTTGTCTGCAAGTGCTACCAGTTTTATAAGTTACGCCAGCAAATCACCGCAACTTTCAAATCAATTTAATTTTAGAGAAGTTACCTTCATTGAACTACGTATCAAATCTAAAAAATTCTAATTGCATGGATTGCTACAATATTAATAGCAAAATAATAAAATCAATTTTAAATATTATTTTGATTCCCCTAACAAAACTTATTAATGAATCAATTATGTCAAATTAATTTCCAAGTGTTTTAAAACTGGCAAAAGTTATTTCAGTATTCAAAAAGGTGAAATTATCTGTAGTACTAACTAACTAACGCCACATTTGGAAGTAAATATTATTTTATGTGAAAATTAATATGGTTTTCGCCGTCATAGACCTACAGTATTTGCAATAAAATATTTACTTAATGAAATTTTAAATAGATTTGAGGTTGGTAGCCATACTTTTGCTCTGTTTTGCAATTTCGAATGTGTGTCACATCATATTTCAATTAACAAACTAAAACATACTCTTTAGACTACAAAAAAAAAAGGTTATTTATATAAAAATGGTATATTGGGCATTATAACAAAAAAAAATTTATTCAAAAATTGTTAAAATCAGCATTGTTCTTCAGAAAATCTAAATCACTTTTTGTCTATTTTGCTTTGTTTTTAAGATAGTCAACAAATACAAAATATAAAAAAAAAATTATTTAGCAAAAAAACATAAACAATACAACATTACTTTAGCAAGTGTGCATTGATGCAAGCTTTTGATACTTGTTAAAACAGTTTTCTTTGGTTCGGTTAGTAAAATTTGATAGAAATGTTGTTCAACAACGGAGAATACGCAGAGATCATATTTGTTTACGGATTCTGTAATGCACTAGCAATCGAGATTTTCCGACAGAAAGCAACTTTTTTGACGCGTTTTTTAGTGAAAATAATCACCCATATTATTATCAAAAGTACAACACCTACAACCAGGCTTCTTGATAATACCTGATATACCATTTGATATAAATAACCTTTTGTGGTCTAAAAAGTATTTACTGAAATTTTGACTAAAGTCGACATAGGGTGACAGCGCTTTTTCGGGACCTGAAAATTACAATTTTGAAGATTGCGAAAACATGTGCAATTTCCTGCATCAAAATAATGGTGTATACGTATTGATTCTATAAGTATTGTGTGATCACTTTAAAAAGAAATTAAACATGAGGAAATCTAGACCTCACAAATCAAATTTTGTTAAGATTTGACAAAGTTTTTTTTTGCAATTTTGCTTAATTTACGGGTTTTTTGGAATAATGTTTGATCAAAATGACTGCCCGATATTAAACATAAAAATATGGGTTTTAAAGTACATGTAATAAGGAACAAATTGAGCCATCGTGGACCTTTTTTTCTTTTTCCAGAAGCCCAAAAATTGAGATACAAAATTAGCTTCTAAGGTCCAAAATTTTG
Organism: Tachinus rufipes; assembly: GCA_963932245.1. Taxonomy (NCBI): domain Eukaryota; kingdom Metazoa; phylum Arthropoda; class Insecta; order Coleoptera; family Staphylinidae; genus Tachinus; species Tachinus rufipes. The sequence goes on along the minus strand of OZ010741.1, from coordinate 82,467,254 downwards.
GGAATCTCATTTTTTTCATCTATATTTTGATTCCTGAAAATTTGAGCAAAATCAAAGAGGTCGCCTTTTTCAAATTAGTCGAAAAGTAATGAAATTACCCACATATATATGGGTAATTCCATTACTTTTCGACCAATTTGAAAAAGTCGACCTCTTTGATTTTGCTCAAATTTTCAGGGATCAAAATATAGAACAAAAAAATGAGATTTCCAAAATTTTGGACCTTAGAATATTGTCTGTTCAAAATGACACTCATTTGAAGGTCAGAAATTTTACAATAAAACGTAATTTTTAACTTAATTTGTATCTCAATTTTTGAGCTTCTGGAAAATGATAAAAAGGTCTACGATAGCTCAAATTGTTCCTTATTACATGTACTTTAAAACCCATATTATAATGTTTAATATCGTGGCAGTCATTTTGATATATTAAGCTTTAAACATTATTCCAAAAAAACCCATAAATTTAGCAAAATCGCAAAACTTTGCTTTCTTTAAACCGTTCTAACTTTGTCAAATCTTAACAAAATTTGATTTGCAAGGTCTAGATTTCCTCGTGTTTAATCTCTTTTTGAAGTGATCACACAATACTTATAGAATCAATACGTATACACCATTATTTTGATGCAGGAAGTTGCACATGTTTTCGCGATCTTCAAAACTTGTAATTTTCAGGTCCCGAAAAAGCGCTGTCACCCTATGTCGATTTTAGTCAAAATTTCAGTAAATACTCTTTAGAACACAAAAGAAAAGGTTATTCATATGAGAAATGGTATATCGGGCATTATCAAGAAATTTTTAATATTCAAAAATTGTCAAAATCGTCAAACCGCACATTTTTGTATCTCAATTTTTGGGCCTCTGGAAAAAGATAAGAAGGGCTACGTTGGCTTAAAATATTTCTTATTGCATGTACTTTAAAACCCATATTCGTATATTTAATGTTGGGGCAGTCATTTTGATATATCAAGCTTTAACTATTAATTTATAAAAAAACGTAAATTTTGAAAAATTGCTAAATTATGCTTTGTTTGAACCGTTCTAACTTTGTCAAATCTTGAAGAAAATTGATCCACGAGGTCTAGATTTCTTTGTGTTTAATCTTTCTTTAAAGTAATTACACTAGACTTATAGAATCAATTTATATTCACCACTATTTTGATGCAGGAAGTAGCACATGTTTTCGCTATTTTCAAAACTTGTAATTTTCAGGTCCCGAAAAAACGCTGTCACCTTATGTCGATTTTAGTCAAAATTTCAGTAAATACTCTTCAGACTACAAGAAAAAAGGTTATTTATATGAAAAATAGTATATTGGGAATTATCAAGAAGCCATTGAGAAAATGCAAGTCGTTGTGCTACGTCGCCTGGTTGTAGGTGTTTTACTTTTGATAATAATATGGGTGAACATTTTCACTAAAAAACGCGTCAAAAAAGTTGTTTTCTGTCAGGAAATCTCAATTGCTAGGGCATTACCATTACAGAGTCCGTAAACAAAAATGATATTTGCGTATTCTCTATGTTGAACAGCATTTTTATCAAATTTCACTAACCGAACCAAAAAAACTGTTTTAACAAGTATCAAAAGCTTGCATCAATGCACACTTGTTAAAGTAATGTTGTTTTGTTTGTGTTTTTTTGCTAAATAAAAAGTTTTTTAAATATTTTGTATTTGTTGACTATTTCAAAAACAAAGCAAGATAGACAGTGATTTAGATTTTCTGAATTTTGACGATTTTTGAATATAAAGAAACTCTTGATAATGCCCAATATACCATTTTTCATATAAATAACCTTTTATTTGTGGTCTTAAGAGTATTTACTGAAATTTTGACTGAAATCGACTTAAGGTGACAGCGGTTTTTCGATACCTAAAAATTACAAGTTTTGAAAATCGCAAAAACATGTGCAACTTCCTGCATCAAATTAGTGGTGAATATGTATAGATTTTATAAGTCTTATGTAATCATTTTAAAGATAGATTGAACACAAAGAAATATAAACCTGGTGGATCAAATTTCTTTAAAATTTAACAAAGTTAGAACGGTTTAAACATAGCATAATTTTGCAGTTTTGCTGAATTTACGGTTTTTTTTGGAATAATGTTTGAAGCTTGATGTATCAAAATGACTGCCCTAACATTAAATAGACAAATATGGGTTTTAAAGTACATGTAATAAAGAATATTTTGAGCCATCGTAGACCTTCTTATCTTTTTCTAAAGGCCCAAAAACTGAGATACAAAAATGTGCGGTTTGCCAATTTTTACAATTTTTGAATATTAAAAAATTCTTTATAATGCCCGATATACCATTTCTCATATAGATACACTTTTTTCTTTTGCTCCAAAGAGTATTTACTGAAATTTTGACTAATATCGACATAGGGTGACAGCGCTTTTTTGGGACCTGAAAATTACAAGTTTTGAAGATCGCGAAAACATGTGCAACTTCCTGCATCAAAATAATGGTGTATACGTATTGATTCTATACGTATTGTGTGATCGCTTCAAAAAGAGATTAAACACGAGGAAATCTAAACCTTGCAAATCAAATTTTGTTAAGATTTGACTAAGTTAGAACGGTTTAAAGAAAGCAAAGTTTTGCGATTTTGCTAAATTTACGGGTTTTTTTGGAATAACGTTTGAAGCTTAATATATCAAAATGACTGCCACGATATTAAACATAAAAATATGGGTTTTGAAATACATGTAATAAGAAATAATTTGAGACATTGTGGACCTTTTTATCTTTTTCCAGAAGCCCAAAAATTGAGATACAAAATAAGCTAAAAAAGACGTTTTATTGTAAAATTTCTGACCTTCAAATGTGTGTCATTTTGAACAGGCATTATTCTAAGGTCCAAAATTTTGGGAATCTCATTTTTTTCATCTATATTTTGATCCCTGAAAATTTGAGCAAAATCAAAGAGGTCGACTTTTTCAAATTGGTCGAAAAGTAATGGAATTACCCATATATATATATATATATATATATATATATATATATATTAAAAATGTTAACGGGTTAAAGTCAATTAAATTTAAATTTAATAAAATACAAAAATTAAATATTTTATTTATTTAAATATGATGCAACGTTTTGTTAGTGATTACTAACTACATCAGGCCTAAAAAAAATAAAAATACAATACTGACAAAAAGGGACATCAACAAATAAATTAAAAAAAAGTCGTTAAATTTTCAATAATTTTTATATATACATACATATATATATAATTTATTATAAAATTATAATCGGGTTATGTACGACAAATTCACATAAACAAACGTTTAATTACAGATTGTTATTAATATTTTGCCAAAATTTGTTGGCTTCATCAGAACAATGCTATTATAAAAATAAAATAAATAAATTATAAATAATATTAAAATACTTACTAATTCCGTTTTGTTAAAATTTCATTTCATTAAAAAACATTTAATTAATAAATAAATGATAAATTGTAAAGATAAAATTGTATACTAGTATATGTAAATGTCAACATTTATACTAAATATATAAATAAATAACATTGTCAAATATTTTGTTTTTAAGTAATTCTTTTATTTGGAAATTAAAATCATATTATGATTAATAAAAGCTATTTTACTATGATAATTTGCTTTAATTTAACAAATAAACGTTTGTCAAGTTTTAGGCACGGTATTATAAACGAAAATATAATCTTCAGTTAACTAACTGACGAATAAATTTAATCATCAGTTAAAAGGGTTTGGTATTATAAAACCAAATCGTATGTTAATTAACTAACTGGAGATTTATTTAGCGTGATTTTAAATTTAGTTGTGTATATGGGGCTTTTCGTTTGCACTTAGTTTAGGTTTATTGTTGTTTGCAGTTGATATTTAGGTTATTAGTAAATGTAATTTATATTATAATTATAAATTTATGAAAAATGGAACCCAAAAAAAGGGAAAGGGGTCGTAATTATACTGAAACTGAAAAATATAAATTATTAGTAATAGCAGAACCATATATTCATATACTTGAAAACAAAAAAACAGATGATGTTAATGCAAAAGTGAAGAAGGACACATGGACCATAATTACAAATAAATACAATGCTATCCAACAAACCGGAATTAGAAATAGCTCACATTTGAAATTACTTTATGAAAATATAAAACAAAAAGCTAAAAAGGATAAGACAGATGAAAAGGTAAGTTATATAGTAGTTTTTTTAAGCAATCAATGCATGAATAATTTTTAGGTAGAAATATATAAAACTGGTGGCGGTTTAGCTATAAAAAAAATGTGAGGTGTCAGTGAACGGTATTTACAAATGAATTCAACTGTACTGACTGAAATCACAAATCATTATGATTGTTCAGCAGTGGATATTCCAATAATTATAAATAATGTAGATGTAAGTAAATAGTATCGGTGATTTGGAAAAAATAAACAAACAAAGAAACCTGTTTAAACAAATAATATTTTATTCAGCAGTAAACTAAAATTTTATTAACTTTTTTAATTTATTATTAATTTTATGAGCTTAATTATAATTTAAATTTTTCAGGACAAAGTTCAATTTGATGATATTGAGGAAAATTCATTGGAACCATTACCAATACAAATTGAAGAGACACCGGTAGTGGAAGCACCAGTATTTTCTTCTAAAAAAAGATTCAATAAAAAAATAGCAAAAAAAAGTGATAAATGTGAAAAAGAAGATATTAAATTAGAAATTTTATAAGTTCGATTAGAAAAGAAAAAGTTGGAAAAAGACTTCTTAATTCTAAAGAACGAAGAAAAAGAAATTGAAATTAAAAAACTAAAATTAGAATTAATAATACTGGCAAAAAAAGAAAATGTAAACTTAAGTGATATGTAGAAATAATTAAAAAAAAAATACCTAAATTTTTCATTTATTATTGCAGTTCTTACTGCATTATTTTCCTGCAAATTGTGAAAAATTTGTTCTTTGGCAGGTAAGTCTAGATTATTTAAATCTGCCTTCATATCTATGCAAATATTATGCAAGATACAAACTGCTACCATTTATCTTTCGAAATTCTTAATCCACTAGACAAACATGGAAATCGTCGCTTTAGTATGCCAAACGTCTTTTCGATTGTATTTCGTGTCCTTATATGCGAACTGTTATATCTTTGTTCCGCAGGAGTTGCTGGATGTAACAGCGGCGTTAACAAATACCGTCTGCAAGGATAGCCACTGTCTCCTACTAGATAAGCATTACCAAATTCGTTATTTTCAAATTTTGCTAGCAGTAGTGAATTGTCAAATATTCTGGAATCGTGTGTGCTTCCTAGCCAACAAGCTACGATATCGTTAATATGCAGTTTTGCATCGCAAACTGCCTGTACATTAATTAAAAAATATCTTTTCCTGTTTCTAAAAACTTCAGCGTTGTCCCCTCCTGGTGATTGAATTTTTACATGCGTACCAGCAATAGCACCGCATACATTTGGAAATCCACATATGTTAAAAAATTAATCACAGATTTTATTCCGTTGTGGAAGCGTCTTAGGCATTTTTATATACGTATCTCTTAATAATGCTATGTAGTGAGTAACACGGTGAATTATTCGACACACTGTGTTTTTTGTAATATTAAAATGATCCCCAATTACAATTTGAAAAGATCCTGTGGCATAAAATCGGAGTGTAATTAAAAAAAATGGTTCATTGCAGATATTGATTGATTGCGTTGAGTTTATGGTGCAATATTACCTTCGATTTGTTCCAATACAATTAAGGCACATTGTTTTGACAAACGAAATCGTATTTGAAAACTGATTTCATCGTATATTTCAAAGGGATGAGTTCTATCACGGAATACTCTTGGTAACTTTTGCTGATGATTTTCTACTTCATCATCTGTAGAATCACTTAAAAAATCATCAATAGATGAAATTGACACACTTGAAACACTTGAAAAAGACAAAATAGTGCAATATTTAATTCACGTTTAATGTGTAAACACACGTACTTCACCTAAAAATCTAATTTAGAAACGTCAGTTAAAATTTAAGAGCAAGATTTTCTCCAGTTATTTTAATGACAGATTTAATGCATGATTTAATTTAATAAGCTTTTATAATACCAAAACCTCTAGTTAAATTAGTTTAGTAGTACAGTAAATTTTAATTATAGATTATTTTGTTTTATAATACCGGGCTTTAATGTGTTAAAATTTAATAAAAACGAATAAATGTTACTAAGACCTGCCACATCTGTTTTAGCATTCATTGTACTTTTATTAATATGTATATGTGCCATTTCTAAAAATATACTTTTATAAAAATTATTATCATTATCTAAAATTTTATATTGATAGTGCACATAATCTTATATTAATTCTTGTGTCACTTTTATGTTGTATTAATCTATTTTTTAACCATTGTTGGATTTGACCTATTTAACATTCATTACAACTATTACATGATAATTTATAAATAATACAAGATTTGAATTCTAGTTTTGTTTTTGATTTTAATTTAGAAAAAAGATTATTTAATGTTGTAGTGTTTATAACTGGCTATTTTTAAATTATCATGTTTTAATATTTTTATTAAATTTGTAGTTACTTTTTTTATAAAAGGTAATTTTTTATACTGAATATTATTAGGAATTTTATATTTATTTTCTATTTTTAAATTAGAACTTTAACAAAACGGAATTACATTGTTTTAATGAAAAATTTTGGCGAAATATTAATAACAATCTGTAATTAAACGTTTGTTTATGTGAATTTGTCGTATATAACCCGATAATAATTTTATAATAAATAATAATATTAAACGACATTAATAATTATTTAAATATATATATATATATATACATATAAATCCAACCGTCGTTTTTAGACCAGCTATGTTTAACAGGCAACCACAGACCCACTAGAAACCTTTGTTGTAAGTGTGTGAGTATTAAGTAATTTTGATTTATTAATTAAGAATTCTAAGAGCAGTGAAAGAGGGGTAAACAATTATTAAGAAAACAAAAAGTTGATGTCTGGCAATCTCTGTTAGTCCCAAACAGTAGAACCGACGGTTTCAGACCCAGCAGTGTTGCCATGTTTTGTGGCCTAGATAGGTATGTAGCGCATATTCATGTGTGTGTCTATTTTTTATGTGTCTATTGCATGTGATAAATACGTGCCTTGAACGTAATAAAAACCTGAACAACTTATTACTTTATTTTAGTTTTGTGTTTATTTATTCTCTTGTTAAAGTTTTTTCATTCAACAAACTAAAAAAACTATGCAAATAATTAAAACATTTACATAATATATGTTGTCATTTAATAGAGTCAAACATTGATAGAATAAAAAAAAAACATATTAATGTAATAAATGAAAAACAAAAATAATAAACATTTTATTGTCAGATCTAACAGATTTAAATAAATTGCCGTTAATTAATATTTAATAATTTATTGACTAATCTTTTTTATAATTCTTTAAAAAGGTTTTAAACTTTTTAACTTATTAGTTTTTGAGATTTTTTTATTGGTTATCTGCTGCCTAATGCTGACACTGTACAGTAAAACATGTTGCAATTTGTTTATAATATAATAAAAAATATAATAACAGTTTCTAATAAGCATATAAATTAAAATAAAAAATAAACAAATGTTTTAAGTTTTAAATAATAATAATATTAATTATTCCTTTAATATTTTCTCAGTGTCCTTAGTATGTATGATATGGGTAGGTTAAAAATGGCCAATTAGGACAAACAAAAAGTAGAATTAGTTGAAATGACCTTGTGAAAATCACTCGCAGTTGTTCTCTAGATTGGGACGATGTTGGTTCGCTTTCATTCCAATTCCCTTTTTCAAACCACATGTACAATATGTTATTTAAATTCAATTATACTAATAAATAATATGATTTTGACAAGGTCATTTCAACTATTTCTACACTTGGTAAGCTATTTTACGTTTGTTAATAGTAGTTTTGTTTTATTCCTGCATTTGTGTAAGTTTGTAATTTGTCGTTTCAACTATTTTATTAGGTATAATATATTTTTTACAAATTTGCCGTATAATGTTTTTCATTCTATCAATTTTAATTTGTTTCAATTTAGTTAAGTATTTTTAAATTGTGTAATATATTGTATTAATGTTGTTTTTTATTAGACCAAATTTTTTTTTTATAATATCTGTTTTTAGCACTGATGAAGGGGAATTGATATATCCCCGAAACGTTTGCCCGTGTATTAGTATTAAATAAAATACTTTTCACATAATTCAACTTTTTGTTTGTCCTAATTGGCCATCTTTAACCTACCCATATCAATAAAATTAATATTTATTAGTGTTCTATATACAAAGTATTTACACACGTCAAAAATAGGAATAATACAAGTTATTATTACAAATACATAGATTATTCAACTATTTCAAAATTATGCTTAAAAAAATTAGTAAAGGTATAGAAGGCATTACTTATCAGCATATTTTTGATAGATATTTTAAACTCATTAAACTTTAAAGTTTTGGTATATGGAGGTAGCTTGTTGTAAAATTTGATTGCATACTAATTGAATCCATCTCTACTTTTAAGCAAACGTTTAAAGTCAAACCTTAAATGATTGTTTTGCCTTGTAGCATAATCATGCAAAGAACTCTGGGTGGTATATTGGTTAATATTATTTTTAATATACAGAGACATTCGTAAATGTAATCACAAGGTACTATTAAAATACCTAACGCAATAAAACTGAGCTTACAATCATATCTATACCCTAGACTATTTATAATTCTGATTGCTCTTTTCTGTATCTTAAAAAACATTTTCTAAGATAGGTGCATGAACCCAGTTTAATATTCCATATTTTACGACTGAATAAATTGTGAGCAATAGTTTTTGTGAAGTAATACTTTTTAATTTTTTCAATAGATAGATATACTTAGAAATTTCATAGCTTACATAGGTGGTATGAGCTATCCAAGTAAGTCTATAATCTAGCATTAATCCTAAAAACTTAACTACTTCAGTGTTGGTGTTAATTTGCCTTAGTGAGAAAATTAGATGCTCAGTCTTACAGTCGTTAAGATTTAACTTGTTTGATAAAAACCAATTATGTGTGTGTTACACACATCTACTTTTAATTCAACTATGTCATTATTAGATCTTACAATGGTTGTATCATCAGCAAATAGTGTAAAATGGGCTTGGGTGTCACAATATAGCAAATCATTAATATAGATTAAGAATGAAATTGGCCCTAAAACAAAACCTTGTGGTACATTCATGGTTACATTTCGCGTTTCTGAATTTATAGAGTTCACTGTAACATACTGCAAACGGTCACTCAAATATGATGACATAAGACCAGTACTAGATTTACTAAAGTTGTTATGTTTTAGTTTGTTAATTAAAATATGATGTAATACACAATCGAAAGCCTTACAAAATCAAATCAAATTGCAAAACAGAGCATAAGTATGGCTACCAACCTCAAATCCATTTAAAATTTCATCAACTAATTGTTTTATTGCAAATACTGTAGGTCTATGACGGCAAAACCCATATTAATTTTCACATAAAATATTATTTACTTCCAAATGTTGCGATAGTTAGTTAGTACTACAGACAATTTCACCTTTTTGAGTACTGGAATAACTTTTGCCAGTTTTAAAACACCTGGAAATTGATTTGACATAATTAATTAATTAATAAGTTTTGTTAGGGGAATCAAAATAATATTTAAAATTGATTTTAATATTTTGCTATTAATATTGTAGCAATCCATGCAATTATTTTTTTTTAGATTTGATACAACATCTAACTTCTCTAAAATTAAATTGATTTGAAAGTTGCGGTGATTTGCTGGCGTAACTTATAAAACTGGTAGCACTTGCAGACAAGTTATTAGAAGTAGTCGGAGCTATGTCAACAAAATAATTATTAAACTGATCCGGTGTGAGATTTATTATTTTTAATGCTATTGCTACTGCTTTGCAATTTGATTACCTGCCACATAGACCTTTGAGGATTATTTGATTTATAAATAAAGTCATCATTGTTTGGCTAACCGTATTGCAACTTGATAGTCTTTTCTGAGTAGTTTTAATTGAGTAGTTATAAGATCAAAACATGCTTATTTAAGTTATTTAGATCTTGAATTTTTTGTCTCATTTGGAATAGATCATATGAGAACCAATTTACTATGTTCGATTTATTTTATATCATGGTTTTCTTTGGAATAGCTTCAAGCATAGCACATGCAACAGTATTTATAAATACGTCAAATTTTGATTCTATAGTTGAATTGCGATTGGCAACAAAACTCCAGTCTACAGTACACATTATGTTGTACAATATGAACAGTCCTTCGTCTGCAATAGGTCTGTAATTAATGCGTTCATTAGTTTTTTTTTTTAACTGTGACAAAAATTGATGCAAAACTAATTGCTAAATGATTTTAAAAACCTAGATTAATGGTTTTAATATTGTAATCTGCTTTGCTTATGTTGGTAAATATATTATCTATAATATTATTTTTATTTTGAATACAATCCAAACGAATGAAATAATGATTGCAACTGTACGGTAATATTATTATTTTTTTGGTTAAACAATACATTAAAATCACCTGTAATAATGATTTAAACAATAAACATCTAAGGAACAGTTATCGCTTAAAAAAAATTAAAAGTAGTTATGACAAAATAAAAAATGCAAAAAACAGGAACAATATTTTCTATACAATCACAGATGTTCCTTGTTTGATCGGATATTTAAGCACTAATGCAGCGCATGTGTTCTATTAAAGAAATGTAGCATATTAGCAACGATTAAATTGAGTAAGAAATATTATGCACGGAACAAAAAATTCGGAATGCTATAGCCGCGTTGGGATAAAGACATAATAAATTTAAAGTATGTAGATTGCATATAATAATATAAAAAGCATCAGTGTTGTTAATTTTATAAGAGTCCCGATCCGACCCAAAACTCAGCCCAATGTCAGGCTTAAAATCCGGGCACGGCTCAAATCCCAACTCGGGCGGCCCAAAACCAAGTATATTATTATTAAAATATATAATAACTATTAATAACAGTTTCTAATAAACATATAGATAAAACTAAAAAAAACAAATTCTTATTTTAAAATTATATTAATAGTCATCTAAAGGAATAAAATTGACCGCTACTACGTGATAATTCATAATAAAAAATAAAATAAAACACAGTAATTGTTTTATTTAATTTTCTATCTAAACGAATAGTTATTGCATAAAAAGAAAATTAAAAGCGGCTAGAACCTATAATAAATAACGCAATAACTAACACTATAAAAAAAAAACAATATTTTCTATACAATCACAAGTGTCCCGTGTTTGATCAGATGTATTTACACTAATGCAGCGCATTTGTTTTTTTAAAGAAATAAAAAAAGCATATTATCAACAATTAAATCAAGTAAGTAATTTAATGCACGGTACGCACTGGGTTGCAGTGCCCGCTCACATGTTTTGTTTTTATCCGCGCCAGACCGTAGGTTTTATTGCTATGTGTGCTGTTTTTTAAGTTTTGTTGCGTGCCCAAAACTCTGGCCAGGCACAAAACCAAGTCAGCTGCGAGGTATATTATAGCTTATTACAACGTTGCCAATGTTTGGTTTGAAAACGTCAGTATGGCATGGCTGGTCTGATAACGTATAATATTATAGCTTATTACAACGTTGCCAATGTTTGGTTTGAAAACGTCGGTATGGCATAGCTGGTCTGATAACGTCTTGCAGTGCGTATACAAATACGACGAGCGCGCCCTCGTCTGCCATATTTAATGAACTAAACTTGTATGTGTTGACATACTTGATATACGTTTTCAGTCCCAAAATAATTTTGGTGTTGTATTGTCTACTGCTATATTATGCCGAAAAATAACGAAAAACACATGAAAACCTTGTCAGACCCAAAGGCGGGCCTGAGAACGTCGGATTTGGTCTGGGAACGTCGGTAGTATATAGCAAATTGGGTCTGTATAGGCGGTTTAACAAATCTATATATGTTTGGTTTGGAAACGTCGGTATGGCATGGCAGGTCTGATAACGTATAATATTATAGCTTACTTCAACGTTGCCAATGTTTGGTTTGAAAACGTCGGTATGGCATAGCTGGTCTGATAACGTCTTGCAGTCTTGTATGTGTTGACATACATGATATACGTTTTCAGTCCCAAAATAATTTTATATATATACACTGCGCGACAAAAGTCTGGGTTCACTAACAATTTTTCCGATTTTTCGTACAGAATTTTTTTTATCCATCTAAAACAAAATGTTAATGCTTATTTATCAAAAAACAAGTTTAATGACGTAGTCGCCAAATGCATAGCCGTACAATTTTTAATATAGTGCATGTTTTCCTTCTAACGTGCCTTATTCAGATTTTTGAGATTTGGTTAACAATTAAGTAGGTGTTGTCAGGGATTTGTTTATCATGCTTCAAATGTTGCTGGCAAGTGTCAGTGTGTGCTGAAATTTAGTTTTGTGATCAAAATGCCGATATCTCCAGTAAGATGTGCACGGATAATTGCCCACATTGAAGAAGGACATAGCCAGAGAGAAGCAGGCCGTAGGTATGGAGTTTCTCAAAACGGGGTCCGAAGGATTTGGCAAAGGTATGAGGAAGATGGTCTACTAACAGCCAGAGCACGGTCAGGAAGACCAAGAAAAACTAATGCTCAAGATGACCGATTTATGTTGTTACAATCTTTGAGAAATCGCACTGAAACAGCAACAATTACAGCTAATGAGCTTGCTGCAGTCAGAAATGTTCAAATATCGGCACGTACAGTTCAGCGACGACTTCGAGAAAATAATCTAAAGTCTTATCGGGCTGCCACTGGTCCAAAACTTACGGTTCGTCACAAACAAAACCGACTGAATTTTGCTAGAACTTATCAGAACTGGGGGGCTGCCGAGTGGCGACATGTCTTATGGACTGATGAATCCCGTTTTACGTTGGATGCTCCAGACGGTCATACACGGGTATGGAGGAGACCAGGAGAACGATACGTAGCATGTACCATGGCTACTAGATCCAATTTTTTCGGAGGCTCTGTAATGGTATGGGGAGGGATTTCTGTCGAGGCTCGTACAGAACTACATATTTGTGATAGAGCAGCCCTTAACGCAGATAGGTATATTAGGGATATTGTAGAGGAACATGTTGTACCATACAGTCACTTTATTGGAGAAAAAATCAATTAATGCAGGATAATGCTCGCCCACATGTGGCGAACATTACCCTCCAATATTTTAACGAAGTCGGAATTAGGTGTTTGGATTGGCCTGCTTGTTCACCAGATCTGAACCCTATTGAGCACGTGTGGGACCAACTGGGAAGAGCCATTCGAGCTCGCCCTGATCGCCCTCGGACCTTATGAGACCTTGCAGCATGTTTGGTTGAAGAGTGGGACAGACTGCCGCAAGAAAACATTGCAACGTTGATTAACAGCATGTCTAGACGTCTGGACTGTGTTATTAGGGCTCGTAGTGGAAACACCAGATATTGAAAGTTTCGTTCGTACCCATAGTTCGTGTTTTTCACTTTTTTTTATAAACACTATATTTCTTTAGTATCCTAAAATGTAAGTAAATAAAGATTAATTATTAATTTATCACCAAAGGTGGTTTTTCATTTTTGTTTTTTGATAAACAAACATTAACATTTTGGTTTATTTGAAAAAAAAAAAATAGGACAAAAAATCGGAAAAATTGTTAGTGAACCCAGACTTTTGTCGCGGAGTGTATATATATATTAAACAAAAGATAAAATAGTATAAAATAAAGATTTGTTTAACCTTCCAAACAGCAAAAACGATGAATCAATATGTTGCTGCGATTCCAGTAAGCCACGCGATATACGGTTCAGGATATTGGAACTGCATCTTGTTCATTATTTTAACATTGCTGTCTTGCCAGTGTCACGTTTTAGTTTTCCAAGTTGTAGCATATATTTATATAATATGTTGCAGTAGTACTCAAACAACGGCTGTCGAGATGTGCTGTTTAAAACTTTTGTTACATGGTGTCAAATCATTAAACAAAGCCTGTATTGCTATTGTAACGTATCAGCTTTGGGAACGGCATAACTACCAGAATAAGACAGATCGTTGTGCAGGGATTGGTTGTTGAAACACAAATTGTATTATTCAACTATTAATCAAAATAAATATTTATATTTATTTAAGATTTCACAATTAAGTTATATTTTAAACAAAACATACTAAACTACTAAATCAAAATAATACATAAATTCTACAAAGCTTTAATTTCCACGCTAGTCTGACTGACAAAACTGGCGAGAACATAAGTTCGTCTCGGCACTCTAATTCGAAAATGTCGACTGATCTGGCGACAAGTTCGATTTAATTCACCTTATAAAAATCTATCTAATCTTGTAATAATAACCAAACTAGGAGTTCTTACCTTGTACAGCTACTTGGCAAGACTCCGCCGACTTTAGCCGAGTTTATATACCTACAAAACATATGTCAAATGTTTTTGTATCCGCATGCGACTAGACTTTATACCGGTCGATAGGCAGGCATGCGAATGCAAGTTAAATTTTAGTGTTGGCAACACTTGTCAAAACACTACTGTCATAACTTAAGTAATGTAAACAAGTATTAAGTTAAATGATATTTGTGATAGAATTACACCGTAGAGGGTAAGTTGTCACATTCCTCTCTTACAAAGAAAAAAACCTGTTACACAATAGAAACTAGTGTTAAGAACTAAAATTTTAAATTAAACAGAACTAACGGGGGTTTTTTTTATTACATTTATTAGTGAAACGTTACATAAATCTGGATGTCTTGGAACCTTGCTGGCTGTATCTAAATCAGTAAAAGTAACAATGAGCTTTATGCTCAGTAAGGACTTTCTAATCAATTTATCTAAAACATCTTAGGTTTGCGGCGGAACCACTGATAACACCGCATTTCTTTGGGGGTCTTCCTCTGGTTACTGACTGTACACTCGTACTGGAGAGTCCAGAGTCCCAGTACACTCAACCCGTAACACATGTACAGTAATCAAGCGTTACGGCTGAGTCCGGAACCCCAGTACACATCAGACCGTAACACACATCATTACCTATACTAAATTAAATTTTTAAATTCTACCACTTATCAAATAATCTATGTTGGACACTACAATACAACGCGAAATTAAATAAATTAAGATATCAATATGATAATATTATGATGATGACAATATACTTGATTAATAATAATATAACAACCTAATATCTATCTAAATATCTATTATATAACACTTATATATATATATATATATATATATATATATATATTTACATCAACCTAACTATAGAGCGTCCATACATTGTCCTTTTACGCACTTTGAAGCGTCCGAGAAGAATAGAGCGTCCGTATACGGACGCCAAAAGGAAACCTTTATAAATTGATTCTGCGCATCAAGGCGAGTCGAAAGATACATATAAAAAAAATTCAGTCCAAGACGCTCTATATGGCGATTTGTGTAAAAATGTATATTTTCGTGCATATTTTTAGTTCACACCATTTGCCGCAAGGAGGCGGTAAAGAGCTTGGCGTATATTTACAAGTATATTTTTCTGTACAAAAAATGCATTACTAAGCGTCCGCGTAATATGGCAACACCGCATTTAAAATATCGATCGCAAGTTAAAATTAGAATTACTTTTTCTATTTATAGGCACGTCGGCATATATTATCTAACGGACGCCAAATTGTATATTTACATTTGATTTTTACAATTTTTTTATATAAGAATTACTAAAGAATTGAAAACTCCCGCTTACAATAATAATATAAGATTTTGAATATTTAAAGTAGCGTTGTAAAAATTTTATTAATTAAAACACAGGTGGTTTTGGATTTTAAAGATTTATTTGAAAATAAAAATTATTTTTTTGTTGTTTGCCCGGTGCTGTGTTGGGCCGGGTTTTGAGTAATCTCCCGGAAAAAGTTTCCCGGTGAGAAGTTACCCTAGGGCGTCTGTGTGAGAATATCGGCGTCGCGGGCAGTGACGCCGGAAAGGCCTCGGTTTAATATACCGTGGCTTGGATTGTCTGGTTGAGCTCCCCGTTGGTTGGAAACATCCATATGTGGGTGCAACCAGGAGTTCCGAAGTCGAGCGGCGTTGAAACGGCATAATGTCCTTGTAAGTGGCCGTTCATAAACACAGCTGCGGAGGCTGAGTTAGCAATATAATTAGTTTCTTATCTTGATAGATGATTAGTTCTTATGTAAAACCGGCGGGCGGAAGTCTGTGCTGCTCGATCTAGTTACAGACTAACCGATTTTTATGCCTAAAAGCCTAGCGGGTTAAAGACGGTAAATCCCTGCAAGTTGCAAGATAAATTTGACGGGCAAAATTTGCTTGGCTTGGTTGCTAGTTAATGCCGGGCGAGCAAAGTCATGTGTTGTATAACTATGGATTCAAATAAAATTCAGTAAACTAAGTTTGCCAACTGTAATGGTATTATCAAAAATTATTAATGAGGTACCTAACTCAACGGTGTTAAAAAATTACATTTTTTTAAATTTATTTATGCTTTTTACGGCTATTTTACATCGCCACAGTAAGTCTACGACTTGTTTAAAGTGGTTTGATGGGACCAACAGCTTAAAACATAATTGCAAAAGTGCAAAATTTTAACATTTATCACAAATATTTGGGTTTAAATAATAATGTAATAAACAACAGTCTAATTTTGGCATCAAAAAAAGAATCGTGAAAATTGCATCGCTCTGGGACGTTCAAAAAATATTCTGATTTGTTCAGTAAGTTCTAACTTTTTTGTCCAAAATTGTAATGCAATTTTGAGGGCAGAAATAAATTTGCAAGGCATGAATAAGCCAGAATATTCACGACACTAAAAATCAGAAGTGATCCATCCGAGCTGTGACGGTCAAAACGCATTCGTTCAATTCAAATGCGTCGCGCTTAAAACTCCAAAAAGTGACCCGTCTGATATGGATAGACGTAGTTTGGTAACGGTTGCAGCTAGATACTTTGTTTGTTGAAAATCTAATAAACTCAGCTATCTTCATTTTTTTTTTAATAAACTGCCTAAATTTTGTCTAAATTTCGTTCCAAACTTGACCCAAAAAAGTCATCATTTGCACTTCGGACCATAAATCTTAAAACAAAAATTTAAAAAAATTCTTAAACAGGATGGTTTTCAAAAAATGAAAAAACTTCCACAAAATTGTTGTTCATGTCATGTTTTCCCGTTTCAATTTGCCCAGCCAAGCCCTGACCCCGTTGCAAGGCCAGAGTTAATTAAAATATATCTGACACTAAAAATCAGAAGTTATCCAACCAAGCAGTAACGGTCAAAGCACCTCTGTGCAATTCAAATGCGTCGCGCTCAAAACGACCCCAAAACGACTTGGATCGACGTAGCTAAGTAACGGTTGCAGCTAGAAAGTTTGTTCTAATCGGAACCGTCGGATTTTTGGCCATGTCTTCTCGCCTCAATGCTCAGTCAAGTCCATTCGGGGTGAAGCTCTAATATTTTTCCGCCTTGTGCAAATAGACATAATTTTTATGTCTTAGGTTGCAGAGCAAACCCGAAAACATTATTGAATTTGGAAGACAAGTTAGCAAAAATATTTCTGATACTAAACATTGAAAGTGTTCCAACCAAGCTGTGTCAAAGCGCTTCAGTGCAATTCAAATGCGTCCCGCTCAAAGTAACCCCAAAAGCGTGATCAACGTAGTTCGGTAATGGTTTGAGCTAAGTTCTTTTTTTTTGTTGAATAGCTAATGAACGCAGCATCTTTATGATTTTTTTTTAAATAAGTCGCCCAAATTTTGTTTAAAATGTTGCTCCAAATTTTACCCAAAAAAGTTTCTTTTTGCACTTTTGACCAAAAATCTGGGCTAAAAATTTAATTTCAAAAAAATTCTTTGACAGAATGGTTTTTAAAGATTTACAATATTAAAAAAAAATGTTTTGATTGGAGCCGTCGGATTTATAGTCTTGGGCACTACCGTATAGACGTAACTTTCT
Organism: Tachinus rufipes; assembly: GCA_963932245.1. Lineage (NCBI taxonomy): Eukaryota > Metazoa > Arthropoda > Insecta > Coleoptera > Staphylinidae > Tachinus > Tachinus rufipes. Next base: position 82,449,223 of record OZ010741.1, on the reverse strand, counting down.
TGTTCAACGTCGCGAAGCGAAGCAAGTGTCCTAATGGAAAAAAAAAAATTAAAAATAACGCTGGAACTCATCATTACAGGGTAGCTTTGGTAGATTACAAAATGCAAAATAATAAAATTGTATTTGCTCTTTCTTGGAAACAGTACCGCCCAAAAGTTTAGAATTTATAAAATTTATCAAAAAATTGGTCCCAAATCGAAATAATGCAAAAATTAAAATGACGTCACTAAATCTCTTCTCTAATGATTAGAGTAGCATGCAAAGATCAAAAAATACTGAATACGAATATTGTATTTGCTCCTTCTTGAAGCACAATGGTGCCCAATAGTTTATAAAATTGAAATTTCACAAATTGTCTGACTTGAGTTAGCATAAATAAAAAATTCAACAACAATACGATTATTGTTCTAAGTAGGCTGATACGATACAAATTAAAAAATTAAGTATGTTTTTATGAGGATTTTGTTGTATTATTTTAGTTTTACTTGATTCCATAAGCAGTCAATTGTACTTTCTGATCTGAAGGATTTGGCTGATGTGAATAGTTTTAAATATTAACAATTGTTTTAATTAAATATTTATGATCAAAAAAATATTTTACTGAGTATATTGTCAAAGTGTTGATTTATTTGTGATAAAGAATTTGTGAAAATGGTTTCTCATACTAATACTACTAATAATAGTAAGTTTTAATTGTATGTATTGTGGAATTTTTTTTTGCGCACAAAATAGGATTTTTTTTCCACGTTAATAAAAACACAGCTGAATTAATAAGACATTCAAATCCTAAATTTAATACTCAAGATTTACATTTTCCAAAAATTATATGTACCACTTGTTGTTTAGCACTAAAAGATAGAAAGAATGATAATCCTAAAAGAAACATTTCTACAATACCGAATTTTGAAAAAAATGTTTTTCTTAAAGGAACTCGAATTAAAATTGATTGTAATTGCTATATAAGTATAACTGCAAAAAAGAACTATAGATCTGCAGTAATAAAAGTATATAAACAAATTAAGTTTGGTACGATAGCATCAGTAAATTATGAAAAATCAGTTCAGAAAATGAAAAAAAATCCTAAACCCAACACTGCAACAATTGTCTGCACAAAATGTTTTTCAACCATAGAAAAGAATCAATCTAATATATGTTCTTCAAAATAAGCAACCAGTGACATAACAAACAATATGGTTGCGGAACTGTCTGATCAATAAAAAATTGCATCATACAGCAGCTCTAAAAAAAGAATGAAGGTTTCCCAAACAAATTCAAAGGATTCAGATCAGTTTGGAGAAATTATTGAATTATAAATCTATCATGAATGTGTCTGCGTTATATATACAAAAAACGAACTTACTTTTTTCGGTCACCAACTGGTCAACGCAAATGTATTCCTGCTCATTTTTCTGAAGATATGAAGAATAGGAAATTAGACTTTGATTCCATTATAAAAATTGATTTCCTAGGTTTGATGTTGGTAATGGAAATTCAACCAAAACAATTAAAAAACCAATAGTGTGGGGTAACGTTTCTGAAATATTTGATATGGTAATTAATAAACGTGGAGAAAATGGTAATGTTGACATTAAAATTATGGCAGATGGCATTTTTTTTTTAATATCTTTTAGCATATTACCTGAGCTAGAAAATAACACAAATGAAAGATTGTTGAGATCTACATATAAAAGCAGTGCGGACTTAAAAAATTTGGTAAAGCTACAAATGTAAAAAAAAAGATTATTTTGTTATGTATTGTTCCCGATGTGAAGGAAAGTTATAGAAATTTAAATTTAATGAAAATTGTTTTGAATGATTTCTCATTCAAATTCATCGGCGATTTAAAAATAAATTTCATTGTAAACGGTCAACAACATGCATCTGCAAAGTATCCTTGCCTATACCGCTATGTATATTTGCAAGAAAAGGTAAGCAACTGCTCTGAACATTATAATAAATTATTAGTTGGTATTAAAAATGACGACGAGGAAGAAAATAATAACATTAATAAGTTTTTATTGCAGTTTAATTAAATTTAATTTTATATTTCTTAAATTAATTGTTTGAATTTGCAAATTTGAAAATAGAAAACAAATGCTTCAGGCTGAAGCCGTTCGGAAATTTAAGAAATTTCTTTAAAATATTTCAATCTAATGGAAGTAATAAGAAATTTGCTATGTTAAGCAAATCAGTAGTGAATCTTCTACTCTTCAATGAATACGATAATATATGTAACTGTTATTCAAAAATTCATAGTTTGAAGCAAATTAATCAAAAATTTAGATCGTAAACAAGCTCATCTTTGGCCAAAACAGTTAAAAATAATATCAAAAAATTACAATGGCAAAGTTTTTGCGGGGAATGCTTGGCGAACAATGTTGAAAAACTGATATTTTTGTTAGTGACAATATAGTAGGTAATATCAGCTCATTGATAATTATTCCATACGTATTATGTTTCAAATCAATGGATAAAATTGTAAATCTATGTTTCTCTACATCAAAACCGGATAAAAAAATCTTAAATTTAGAAACTTGAAAAAATATTTTGAAGCAACGGACTTTATCGAAACATAACTTCATATTATTTTATACCAATTACCTCATGCGTTATATTACTTGAGTTTAGGTTTGGGTAGATGGTAGGAACATGCTGGTGAAACTATTCATAATGAATTTAAAACTGTATAGTCTCGTTATAATATCAAAATAATTAATGATTCACGTTATGCAAAAAGATTAAAAAACGCAATTGTAATACATACCACATTTAATTTTGAAAACTTAATAACATTCTATTGTAAAGGGTTTTCCAATAAGAAGTTTCATTTTGAATAGCAGGCTATTTGGGCAGCTGTCAATTTTGAAGCTAATATCTTTTGACATTTGACAAGTAAAAACTACGCCGTTATTAAAAATGGAACGATACACACTTCAACAACGCATTAAAATTATTAAAATTTACTACAAAAATGGTGAAAAAATTTCAGTCACAGTTCGCAAAACTAAAACACTTTTTGGTCGTCGTAAAGCACCTTCTCGGCCGGCAATAGTCAACTTAGTGGAATAATTTAAGCTGTTGGAGCAAGTTTGTGATGTAAAGAATTAAAAGCGTGTGCATCGCTTAAGAACACATGAGAATATTGCTGATGTAGCGCGTAGTGTTAAAAAAAACCCAGGTTTGTTGATTCCTTGTTGATCTTTGCAATTAGACATTTTACAAACGACATTAAATTGTATTTTGCACTTTTGACTTAAGTCTTAAGGCTTTTAAAATTCAGTTACCACAAGAACTCAAATTGGTCAATCACCACGTCGTTTCTTTGCAGATTGGGTCCTTCAAATGCATCAAAATGATTTGGAATTTCATCAAAAAATCATCTTCAGTGATGAGGCCCATTTTTACCTCGGAAGCTACGTTAATAAGCAGAATTGTCGCATTTGTAGCTCAGAAAATCCAAGAATGGTAGTTGAAAAGTCTTTGCACCCTCAACGTGTCACTGTTTGGTGCGGTTTTTAAGCTGGCGGTGTGATTGGACCCTACTTTTTTTAAAATATGAGGCTGGTGCAACTATTACGGTGAATGGATGGCGCTACCAAGCTATGATTAATGATTTTTTATAGCCAGAATTGAAAGATATTGCTGTGGACGACGTTTATTTTCAGCAAAACGGCGCTTCGTGCCACACAAGCAACAAAACAATCGCAATTTTGCAAGAAAAGTTTTCTGGTCGTGTTTTTCTCAAAGAGGTGATCACAATTGACCACCGAGATCTTGTGATTCAACATCTTTAGATTTTTTTCTTTGTGGTCACGTAAAATACAAGGTTTATGCCAATGCTCTACAATCGATTCAAAACCTTAAAAATAAAATTTGTGAAGTTATCAAGGACATACAGCCTCAAATGTGCGAATTGGTCATGAAAAATTTCATAAAAAGAATGTGGTACTGCAACCGTAACCGTGGCGGCTATTTGACCGATATTGTTTTCAAATGTTAATAGCATACCTTTCTCTTTACAATGAAATAAACATTTATTGCGTTTCTTAAAAAATTTCCCGTTTTTTTTTAATATCAAATAAAATGAAATGAAATGAAACCTCTTATTGAAAAACCCTATATTTCAAATACATGTTAATAAATTAAATACACAAATTATTTTGAGTAATACACTTAGACATAAACTGTAATTATTTAAAAACTTTTCAATTTTTTAAATTTTTAGTGTTTACAAACTTTTGGGCACTACTGTTTTCAAGAAGGAACTAATACAATATTTGTATTCAATATTTTTTTATCTTTGCATGCTACTCTAAACATTAGCAAAAAGATTTAGTGTCGTCATTTTAATTTTTGCATTATTTTGATTCAAGACTAATTTTTTTTATAAATTTTAATATTTCAAAATTGTTAGACGGTATTGTTTCCAAGAAAAAGCAGATACAATTTTAATATTCTGCATTTCAATTCAAGACACCTGTTAGAGGGCATCGATAGATTTGCAAAGCCTGAGTTATCCAAAATGTTTCCGACACTAAAAATGCAGTGAATTTTATATTATTTTCTACTTAAATCTAAAAACCAAAAGAATTATTCAATCAATACTAAGTGGGTATATTATTGTTTATTTTTTGATGGACGCCGTATAGTTAATGTACCACAGATATTCTATAAATAGACTGGTCAAACTGGTTTGGACGCTTTATAGTATGCACGATCCTTGTCAAATATGTATATCTACAATAGAAAACATGTTGCAACACTGCCGGACGCTTTAAGGTAGCAAACAGGACGCTCTATAACACATATTCATGTTTTTTTGTGTATATGTAAGACGCTCAAAAACAGAAAAATGTACGGACGCTAAAAAGTAGTTTTATGTACAATAGAAAAATGTTTTAGTTTGTATTTAATAAGAAAACCGCGTTAATCTTTTTGAGCTCGAGTATATTCACCTGCGAGCACTAGAAGTACGTTTTTTTGTAAGGGACGCCCTATGACAGTTTCTCATAGCGGACGCTTTATAGATACCAAGATGTAAATATATATATATATATATATATATATATATATATATATATAATATATATTATTTAATTTGCTACCTTTGCCTAACACTATAATCACTGGAAAAATTTGATTAGTTTAATCAAATCACATTATGTAACAGTTCTTTTCCATAGCAAAATACATAGTATATTAACTGCAGCGAAGTTGGAAACAATTTAAAAAAAAAAAACCTAGCATCAAATATACTCTCTCATAAATGACATTATCTTCTTTATTATGAGACCTAGGTCAATTATAAATATACCGTTAGATCGGCAAGAAAAAAACACAAATTGCTATAGCAAACGCGAGCAATAATTGAAGAGTATTAACTAACTAATTGAGTATTTCATTAATTAGCAGTAATTCTTTAGCACAGCTCTTACCCAAGGTCAAACTTTAATTTTGAATACGGCATTAAATTATTTTTTTAAATAGATTGCACGCGCTATAATAACCGTCCTTCAAAATAAGTAATTAACGATATTAGAGCTATTAAACTAAATAGACAAACACATTTTAATTCGGTTATTTAATTAACAACTTATTTTATATTTGAAAATCAACTTTGAATGCTAAAACAAGTACATTGAACAAGATCGCATAGACCAAAATCAGATTTAATTAGTTACCGAGATATGAACCGATGAAGTGCGAGTGATTGAAAATACATACTCATCAAATGACAAAAGTGTTCCCGTGTTTTAAAATTTTTGTTGGTCTGATGTAGTAGCGCAACGCCAAAGCCTTTATACATGTATGTATGTAACTACACTTTGCTACGCCCTTTAAACCCTTTGATGGTGATTAAGGCTACCCAGCTAAGTTCAGTGAAGAGGGGGGAAATTCACACGAAACAGTTCAAATACGGTCAAACAAAATGATTCGAATAAGAAAAAAAAAACAAATGAAGAGTATAAAATTTAAAAAAAAGCAAAATTTAAGACTCACCTGATATGATCCTTAAATAAATTCCAACTAATATAACGGGCTCCAATTGCTTAAGAATACTCGTTCTATCTCTCTCTCTCTCCTTGATTATCAGCTGTATAAGCAATAATACTGCTGAAAGGAAAAGTTTTAGGGTGGGAACAAGAGGGGGTATGGAAAATGCCAACGTCCCCAGATTGAACAATAAAGTTTAATATTGCGTAATAAAAAAAAAGAAATTAAAGCACATAAAATAAGAGTAAATAATTAGCCATATCGTTACGTAAATAACACATCACACACACCAGTCATACCAATTACTCTAATTATAATAATAAACAGGAGTTTTCTTGATAACATAAACAAAATTATATATATATATATATATATATATATATATATATATATATATATAATGTTAGGGAAAGAGACTATATTAAAATCAAGTCCACGTGGTGGTTTCAGGGTAAAATGATGTTGATGACAAGATAAAGGTGGTAATTATTAACTTGCACGTTGTTACTGCTGATTTTAATTTGGAGGGCTTCTCAAACTCGATACTTGGGCGTCTCAAAATAACACGAGGTTTATCAATTCTAGTATGCAATATAATTACTAAACACATAGGGTCGGTCAGGACCTGAAAAGCAATTAAAGGGAGGGTCGGGTAATGAAAATGATGGTATGGATAATAAAATAAAATAAAAACTTACCAGGGACAGCGATGCACAATAGAATTAAGCATGTACTTAAAAATTACTCGGTGAGATCGTTATAGTTTCAATGATCCGTTGATAAAAAAAAACGAGTATTATAACGACACTATATCCGCAAGTATGCGATCTCCGTCCAACGGAGGTTCACCGGTAAAAGGATCGAATTAGGGTCCTTTAGAGACCTACTTAAGAATTAATTCTATTGCGCATGACCTTACCAAAGCAAGAAAAATAAAAGGACTTAAGGTAAAAGGAAAAGAATAAATAAGGACAGAAGGTCAATATTCAAATTATAATACATAAAACTACACAACAATTTACAAACCGCAATTAGCTAAACTAAAATTAAACCGTGGCTTAACATTAAGATTCAAATTAAAATTTACCCGCGTTATACGTGAAACAAGGAACATTGGCAACACTGTAATTGCCGGTAACCGATCCTGTAAAAGTGAAGTATGTGACAATAGTGACGAAATATACAATACTGGAATTGAAGGAATATAAATTAAGTGGTAAGTCCAGTAATTAATTAATTAGTAATTTAAACCCGACTATATATAATAAATAAGTTTACTGATTGTCTCAAAATTTTAGGTTAGCCAACTGTCAGATGCCTGTGTATTACCAGTAATTAATTAAAAGCCAGGAAACCCATAATTGAGAATGGGCAGGGATGAGGAAATATGGAAAGGATTACAATTCATAGAGGCATTGCTTATACAGCCTCAGGAGCAACCATAACCGTAAGTAAATTTCTTATATCGTTATCAACAAACGCTCAATTTGATGATAGTAGATATTTTGCTTAATTTTTAATTACTCTTCATTTGTAATACTTAATTCTATATTATTAAACCTTAACCAATAATTTTTGACTGATATAACAAGTCACAAAAAATTAATTTACAGAAAATAATAATTAAACACTAAAATAATTGTTTCAGCTGAACCCAACATCGGACAGCAACCCAAACAACATCGAACCAAGGTGGGCAACATAAAAGGAACTCCAGTTATAAAGCTAAGTATTAATAATTATTTTAAAAGGTCGGTTTACAAAAAATATTCTGTGTTTTAGGTGTGACTGGAAATCGATCCGTAACAACTTGCGTGCATAAAAATCGGCCCACTGTAAACTTTTGACTTTAACTAGTTTATTTTAGAAACTATTCAACAGATCAAAAAAAAAAAAAATTGGTTGAAAGACAATTTAACATGCTTTATTTATTTATTATACAAAGTGTAGATTATTTGGCGGACAACCGCCAGGTAACTTTGTAGACCGTACCAAAAGAAAACAAAAATATTAAATCCAAAATGCTGAGAAAGTCTTAGTTTGGCCTCACAAGATCCTCAAAGTTTCATTACGCTTGGCAACGTAGCAATATTTCTATTTATATATTCAAACCTATAATGTAGGCAACTTAATACACACATCAAATGTTAATATCTATTATAAACTACAAATGTTCATATTGGCCACCGTTTACTTCTAAACACTATACGGTATCAAATTCATGATATTCTCAATTCATTCAAAGTAAAAATCATAATAAAATAGAAATATTAACTGACAATTATTGCATAGCCTACGTTATAATTTGAATTTTATTAAAAAATTTGCTACGTTGCCAAGAGTATTTTTAATTTAATTTGATTTATTCTTGAAAAGGAATTTGCACTTTTCAATGTTTTTTTTATTATAAATTTTTAATAAACCTTGTAACTTTTATTATATTAAAAAAGATAGCAACTTGGTACATAAAATACGCAATTAAAACAATATTTGTATTGACAAAATTGAAACTGTGAGGACCAAACGAGTTTCTCAACATTTTGGAATTAAGATTTTTGTTTTTTTTTTGCACGGTCTACAAAGTTACCTGTCGTTTGTCCGCCAATTAATCTACACCCTGTATATCTTTATTCAAAAGAAAGAAACGTTCAAATATTTACATATACATACATACAGATAATATTATTAATACATCGACTTTAATCTTTCTTTTAAAATGGCCATCGACCGTAGTCTTTCAGCCCATGATAATTAATATGCTTTAATTTGAAAAATTTATTAAATTGTATGTTGGCTTAACATAGTGAAATTAATACATGAAATAAATTAACTTTTAAAATAAATATTGTTATTATTACTTATCTAAATTAACACTTAATTTTTAATAATAGGAACGACCCCCTCTTGCACTAATAACATCTCTCATACGATTAGGCATAGATCGAATTAAGTTCGCTATTGTTTCTTGTGGAATGTTAAGCCACTCTGTTTCTACTGCAACAATAAGCTCTGGGATTGAAGTTGGAGTACGAAGTCTAACTCGAATTCTTCGTTTTAGCTTATCCCATAAATGTTCAATCGGGTTTAGGTCGGGACTGCATGATGGTCACTCCTTAACCCAAAAACCGACTTCTGTAAAAAGGAATTTGTCTCCAATGTAGTCGACATAACGTACAACATGACTGCTAAAATCTCCTTGGTGTACTTAGCACCCGTTAAACCTCTTCTCCCGTGACCACGGTTGCCCCTACAGATAAAGGCAGGGTCGGTTTGTGCTCCCATAGAAATTGCAGTCCAGATCATGCAGGAACCACCTCCATAAGCAATCTTTTTTTCAAAACAGCATTCTGCAAAGCGCTTTCTTGTTCTTCGGTACACTTTTTTCTTCGGTCGCTACCATAGAGGCATATTCTAGTCTCATCTGAGAACAGAACAGACCTCCACTGTTCTACTGTCCAATTCAGATGATCCATTGCAAAACGCAGGCATGCTTGACGATGAGCTGGGGTAAGTTTTGGACCAATCGCAGATGTTTTAGGGATCAGTTTACTTTCCTGCAATCTTCGTCTTACTGTCCACTGACTAATAGCCATTCCTTGTATTTCACGGAGCTGTTGTTGCACTTGCACCGCATTTAGGCGACAATTTCTTAATGTTGTTGACACAATAAGGCGGTCATCACGAGCCGTTGTAAATCGCTTTCTGCCTGTTCCCGGTCACCTATGATAGGATCCAGTCTGATCTGATTGTTGAGTCACTTTTCAAACCGCTGCGGGTGTTATATTCAGTTGTTGAGCAACTGCTCGCTGGGTAAGTCCATTGTTTATTAAGGCTATTACTTGGGCGGCCTTTTTTGGTGCAGTATGCATTTTACTAACACTTGAAAACTAATCAAATTGTGATAAATGAATATTGTACAAATTTCAATTGCAAAGTCAATAATTTCAATCTTTCACAAGTTTTTTATTCGCTCTATAATCACCACATAAATACGTTTCATTTTTTTTCCGGTTTAAACGATAAGCACTTTTGATACATTTCAACTAATATTAAAGCAAATTGAATTGTCTTTCAAGCAGCATTTTTTTTTTATCTGATGAATAGTTTCTAAAAAAAAGTAGTTAAAGTCAAAAGTTTACAGTGGGCCTATTTCTATGCAAGCAAGTAGATTTTAAAATGAATAAAGAAATTTTGAATTTGAATTGCTTTGCATCCAGCGGTCCCGTGTTCGATACCCGAATAAACAAATATTTTTTAAAATTTTAATAATGAATTTTTTGTAATTAATTTAACTGTAAAACTACCACAATTATATTGCATAAATTACTATTAAAATTTATTAATTGATAAAAAAATTATCAAACGCCATTTTTTGTTGCCGGGTATTTTAAGGGTAATTAATATCGATGAAAATGAATTAATAAATTTCAATAGTAATTTATGCAATATAATTTTATTATAATAACTTTCTTCTATGACTGTTATTATAATATGATACTATATTTGGTTTATCAGTCAAGTTTTAAAATAAAACAAAATTTATATTAAATAACCATATACTTCGAATTTGTTTAAATTCCGCTTCAGTGTTTAAAATAAAACTAAAAAAATGAAATTAACATAAAATAATATAAAAAGATCAATACTTTAAACAATTAAAACAAAATATTTAACTTTTGTATAAATGTTTAATTATGTAAAAGTCTGTTTGATTGATTTATTATTTAACAAAAAATGAAAATACATGATATATCTAGATTTTTAAATTTTAATGAACATAAATAATTTAATATTAAATTTATACTAAAATTTATTTATTTAATAACATAGTATATGTAAAATTTAGATTATTAATGTCTGTCCTAAAATTCATATTAAATTTATCTCTATTAATGTAAAACATTTCTAAAAATAATCTGTTTTTGATTTTAGATTCATTATCTAAAATTTGGATTATCAAAATTAATTTGGTTATTTTTGTTAACTGAATGTTTTGAAAGTGCACTGTTATCTTTAGAATTTAGACAATCACGTTTATGTTGAACTAAACGATTTTTTAGAAATTTACTTGTTGACCAATATAATTTTGATTACAATCAGAACATGGTATTTTGAATATAATATGTTTTATCTTTTAATTTACTAAAAAGATTATTGGTAGTTAACGGATTATAAAAGGCAATTTGAATATTCTTTTTAAAACTATTAAAATTTTGGGAGTAATTTCTTTAATAATGGTAAAAGTTTGTAAATTATGTTTTTGTTATTATTATTATTATTAGTATTATTAATATTATTATTTTTTTAATCAGACTTTATGTCGTTTGAATGTGTACGCGGGTTGCCCAAGGGCACACATTATGAAGCCATAAAGGCTCTGGTGATATTGGCAGTGTCCAAAATTGTAGCTTTCTGAATGGTTTACTACATCAACATTAATTTTTTTTAAATTTTCAAGTTTCATTGGGGATAACTCCTGTGGCGGAAATAATTATTGGTATAATTGAGACTAATTTCTGTTTCCACATGGTTTTAATTTCTTGTCCCAGTTCTGCATATTTCTTCTTCTTTTCAATTATTTTCATTTCGATGTTTTCTGTTGCTGGTACAGCAATATCAATATGGTAAGTATGGTTATTATTTGTATCTTTTAGGATTATATCGGGTCGGTTGTGCACAATTAATTTGTCGGTTTGTACTGGTAGGTCCCAAATCAATGTGTGTGACTGGCTCTCTATAACTTGATGTGGAGTGTATTTGTAGAACGGTTGTTTTTTATTGTTTGTTGTTGAGATTTGCTGAGATAACTCTTGATGTATTATTCCAGCAACTTTGTTATGTCTATCAGTGTATTTTGTTGGGGCTAACTTTTCACATCCTGAGATTATGTGCGTTATTGTTTCGTACGGCTTGTTGCACTTTATGCACTTATCGATAACATCTTCTTTAAGTATATATTTTTTGTAATTCATAGTATTATTTGTTTGGTCTTGAATGGCACAGAAAAATCCCTCTGTTTCTGGCATCAGATATCCGTTGCGTAACCATTTATTAGTCCAATCAAATGAGATGTTATTTTTGTGAGTTTCGTAAAAGTGTTTTCCATCCAGTTGTTTATTTTCCCATTCTCTTTCCCATTTTGTTATTGCATCGTCTCGTTTAGTTAATGTCATTGAGCCTTCTTTTAGATTTAGTGTTGTATAGTTGTCTATACGAATTAAGGCGGAATATAGCATGTCATTTGATATTGAGTGGAAGTAATTATTGAGTGTTGAGATTTCTTCTAGATGAAGCTGTTTTATATTAGTGACACCTCGTCCTCCTTTGTTTCGTGGAATGTCGACTCTTTGTTTACATGATTTTGGGTGGTGCATTTTGTAGTTTGTCATTACAGTGCGGGTAAGTCTATCAATATTTTCCAGATCTGTGTTTGACCACTTTATGATCCCAAAGGAGTTACTAAGTGATGGTATAACATATGTGTTAATGGCAGTTGATATATTCTTTGCATTTAACTTAGTTTTTAGTATTAATTTAAGTCGTTGTTTGTATTTTTCCGTAAATATTTGTTTAATTTTAGTATGGTTTATTGTTGAGTTTTGCATAATTCCAAGATATTTGTATGTGTCAGTTTGGTTTAATTGTTTAATGTGTTGGTTTGATGATGTTATAATATCTTCTGTCTTTTTCCACTTTCCTTTATCAATGTAGTTTATTTTACATTTTTCTATACCAAATGACATTCTGATATCTTTCGCTGTTGTATCAATAAGAGTCATTATTTGTTCTAACTGGCTTCTTGTGCTGGCATATACTTTTATGTCATCTATATACAATAGATGGTTTACTTGTATACTCTGGCTTGACTGTTGTAGTTTGAACCTATAATTTGTTTGCTTTAGTGTGTTAGAGATCGGGTTTAAAGTAATGCAAAACCACAGTGCACTTAAAGAATCACCTTGAAAAATGCCTTTTTTAATGTGTACAAAGTTTGACTCATCAATAAGTTTGCGGTTAATGCTTAACTTTGTTTTCCATGTTCGCATAATAGTTTTTAAGAAATGTACTAGTTTTGGGTTTATTTTATATATTTGTAGACAATGGATTAGCCATGAGTGGGGAACAGAGTCAAAAGCTTTTCTATAATCAATATATCCAATATATAAGTTCCTTTTTTGTCGTTGCGCATGTGTTGTTACTATGTTGTCAATAATTAGTTGTTCCTTGCATCCTCTTGATCTTTTTGTTCGGGAGTTATAATGTTGTTTAGTTCTAAATGTTCGTTATTTTTGTTTGTTATTATTTTTGTGAACATTTTATAGAGAGTTGACAGGCAGGTAATTGGACGAAAGTTTGCAGGGTTAATTGTGTCACCGTTTTTAGGCAGTAGGTATGTGATTCCTTCTGTTAAGAAATTGGGCATTTCAGTGGGGTGGCTTAGAAGATGATTGAAATGCTTCGCTATGTGTTTGTGAGAACTTGTAAATTATTTAAACCAGTAGTTTTGTATTTTATCTGGTCCAGGAGCTTTCCAGTTATTTGTATTTTTAATTGCATTTTTAAAGTCATTTTCAGTTATTATAATGTTTTTCATTATAGCAATGTCTTCCTGATTTAAATGTTCATCTGCTATCCATTGTGCATCTTGATTATGTTGTTCGGGTGTTGACCATATATTTTGCCAATAAGTTTGGGTATCTGCGCTTGTTGGTAATTTTAGATTTTCATTTTTGTTTTCTTCTAGTTGTCTGTAGAATATTCGTTGGCTATTGTCAAATAGATTGTTTTGTCTCTTTTTTTCATAAGAGTCATTATATCGTCGTAGTCGTAAAGATAAAGCAGCAAGTTTTTGTTTTTGGAGTTCTAAGAAAGTGAGTGTTTTTTGCTGGTGTTCTGCAGTATTGGGCTGAGCGGTTGTTTGAAGGTGGTTAAATATTGGTGTTAAGTTTTTTTAAAGTTTTTTGCTACTATGTCCTTGAACATATCTTGTTAATTGACCAATAGTTTTTCTACAATCTTTGATTGATGTTTCAATACGAGTTCTCCAGGGAGGTTTTAAATAGTTATTGTTTGTGCGTTGGTTTTATTATTATTATTATTATTATTATTTTTAACACAGTTTCCTGGTATTTAGACTGCTGTCGGGTAAGACCAAGACTGACAGCTATTTTTCAAATTATTATATAGAAAAGACTTCCCTTACGATATTTGCAGTACTTAGCAGAGTGCTTTTTTGCATTTTCTTAAAGATGTTAAATTTCAAGTCTATTTTTTGTAGGTTTTCAGCTAGGTTTAGTGGTACAACTCCAGTAGCTGATATAATGATGATGTGCACTGATTTTTGCTTCCACATTTCTTTTGTTTCGATTGCCAGATCGATATACTTATTGATCTTTTCGTCGTGCTTTCTTTGCAGGTTCGAGGATTCTGGAATAGAGATATCTATCAGGTAGGTATTGCGGCTTTCCTTATCACGTATGACAATGTCTGGTATGTTGTGAGGGGGGTTCTTACATCCGTGATAATGGGTCTGTCCCAGTAGATAAGAAACCTGTCGTTTTCTTCAACTGCCTTGGGTTCGTACTTATAATATGGGATGTCGCCTTTTGCTAGTTTACAGTTCTTTAGCACTTCCTGGTCTATTATACCTGCTACTAGGTTGTGTCTTGTGTATTTAGCAGCAGCAAGTGCTGGGCATCCCGATGTTATATGTTCAATGGTTTCCCGATGTTTATGGCATTTTCTGCACAGGTCTGATTGTAGATCTTCTTTAAGTATATACTTACGGAAGTTCTTCGTTTTTACTACTTGATCTTGAATGCTTATAATGCTTCATTCGGCTTTTGTGAAGATCTCGCCTTGAACAAGCCAGTCTACTGATGCTGCTTTGTTGACGTGGTCAAATTCCAGCATGCTTCGGAAACGCCCATGAAGTTGTTTGACTCTCCATCTTTGTATCTTCATATCGTTAGTGACTAGGTTTTTATGCCCCATATATGGTATCTTTTAGTTTGAGGGGTGTGAAGTTATTGTGTGATTTAGTGATAGCTTCTATGAGTGGGTTGTTAATTTTCTCGTAGAAGTACTTTTGCAGCCCCTCTACTATAGAGTATTAGAGGTTAAAAATGTCTAGTACCCCACGACCTCCTTCGCGCCTAGGTAGTGAAATGCGATTCATACATGGGATGATGACCTAGATACTGAGTAAGGTTAGTACGAATTTTTCGGTTTAGGTCTTCTAAATCCGTGTCCGACCATTTGATGATGCCGAAAGAATAGGTAAGTATAGGTATCACGTAAGTATTTATTGCTTTACTTAAGTTTTTAGGTTTAAGCTTCGTCTTGAGAATTGTCTTTAATCTATGGGAGAATTTGGAGAGAAAATCCTTTTTTACTTCGGTATGATTTATTTTGATGTTCTGCTTAATGCCAAAATATTTGTACGTTTCTGTTGGCTCCATTTCATCTATGAGCGCTTCATCATTTTGGAGCTTCCTTGGTCCAACCATTACCCCTTTTTCTATGGTAATCGTTCTGCATTTGTCGTATCCAAATTCCATACCGATTTCCTGGCTCATGTTACCTACTAGCTTAGTTAGCGATTCTAGTTCTCTTGGTGTACTCGCGTATAGTTTTAGGTTGTCCATATATAAAAGGTGGTTAATTTTGTGGAGGTTTTGACGGTTCTGCTTAATTGTATATCCGTATCTTGTACTTTCTAAGGTGCTAGATCTCCTTGGAATATTCCCCTTTTTACCATTACTTTGCTAGTAGTAATATTACCTTTTTCAGTGTTCAGGTTAATTGTTGTTTGCCAGGTTTTCATAGTGGTTGCTAGGAAATTTATGACTATTGGGTTTATTTTATATATGTGCAGAGTGTGGATAAGCCAGGAGTGAGGTACCGAATCAAACGCTTTTTTATAGTCTATGTATGCAACATGCAGGTTTCTCTGCGTTGTACGTACTTGTCCTAGTATAACAGCGTCAATTGTTAGCTGCTCTTTACATCCCATCGCGTCTTTCCTACACCCTTTTTGGGCGTCTGTAAGAAGGTCTTCTGTTTTTGGGTGTTCGTATATTTTTGAGCAAATAATAGATGCTAATATTTTGTACATAGTAGTTAGACACGTTATAGGCCTATAGTTGGCGAGATTATTTGAGTCTTTACTTTTTGAGAGAAGGTACGTTACACCATTAGTTAGAAATTTTGGTGTAGTGGCCGCTTTTCTAACAATCGCTGATAGTTGGTTTGCCAGAAAATTCCACGTTGCGTTAAAGTTCTTGTACCAGAAGTTGTGTATTTTATCCATTCCAGGAGCTCTCCAGTTTTTAGTTCGTTTAATTGCAGTTGATACGTCACTAACAGATATGTTGGAAAAGTCCATGACCTGTGTGTTTGCATGTCTTGTTTCCTCTTCCAGAATCCATGGAGTTTGCCTAGTATGTTTACCGCCCCAGAATGTTTCAAGTTTTTGAGGTGTTAGTGCATTTGGTATTACCTCTTCATTTGCTTATAGGGCTCTGTAGAATTTTCGTTCATCTTGCTCAAAATGCCTGTTCTCTTGCTTTCTTTTTGTTGTTTCTCTGTATCTTCTAAGTCTTTTGCTAAGAGCAGCTAGCTTTTGTTTTTGAAGATCTAGATACTCATTCACTCTTTCATTATGCTTTGGGTCTATATCTGATGTACCCATAGTTTTGAAGTATGACATAACATTCTAAATAAGGTTTTTAGTTCTTCCTCCATTGGCATATTGTTGAATTCTTCAATACTTAGTCTTAGGTTTGTTACTTTTTTTTCAAAGTCTAATTTCCCATTTCTGCTTTATGGGCCCAGTTTTCCTAGTCTGCTTATGTCCAATCTCTTGTCCATTTAGCTGTAGTTCTGTTGCAGCTGCGCAGTATATAGAACAGTGAATATCACTTAAATCCATGTCGTTGTGTAGTTTACTTCTAAGTTGCTGGTTACCACTCTGGATAATAGTGTTGGAATTGTTTTTGTATTGGTACCTAGGTAAGGTTGGTCTCACGGTTGGGTCCATGCCATTGTATTTAAGGTAATATTCAAGAAAGATAGTTTTTACCTTATCTGGTGAGCAAATGTCTTCTATAGCTGGTACTTCTGCTTGTTCTTGTTGATCTGCGTTTTCTTCGTTCTGGAGTCTTTCGTCCAATTTAATTGATTCTCTTTGATCGGCAATGTCATTGTTAGTTTCAGTTTCATTTCTTATTTTGGCTTTTATTCTCACTAACTCAACTTCAGTGATCAGGTTGTTTCTTTCTATGGCTCTCTTTTGGTCTGCAATTCTTTGTTCAGATAAGTTATTTAGCTCTGGGAACTTTTCTATAAATAGATCTCGTAGTTTATATCGGTATAGGGTAAGGTGCGTTTCAAGATTTGTGGCTTTGTAGTAGCATCGCATGATGTGGCTATTCATTTCAGTTGTCTATTTCATGCGTTGCCTTGGTAATCCAGCTTTAGTGGTTACGAGTTCAAGATCTCGAAAACACGTTGGGCTGAAGTTGTGCAGGTCCGGGTTCATTTTGCACATTTGTTTGTTTCTTAGGTCGTTGTTGTCATGTGGAACCAGTACGTAGAGTGACACCACTTGCTTCATGGGTCTCTACGTTGGGCTGACGGTCCGCTGCGTCAGGTACAGCCCGCATATCTATCCATATCTTCTTGTGATAGGAGCAAGTAATACACATCATATAGGGAGCTAGCCTATATGACGGAACGGTTGACTGGAGGTCTACGGGATTGTCAAGGCCCGTAAGCCTGAAGGCTTCCTCTGCTCTTCCCGTTGATGGTATTTGGGGAAGGAGAAAGTCGCTGGCTGTACCGTATACTTTCTGGATGTTTAAAAAAGTAATTTTTGTAAAAAATTTGATGGGTAACCATTATTAATTAAAATATTGTAAAGTTTTGTTAAATTTTGATTGTAAAATTTTGGATTACAAATTTTAATAATTTTATTTTTTTAAATTTATAAATCGTTCTGAATTTGTTGGTTTTTGGTACCAGTCAAGAATAATAAAATTGTCTTTTGTCCTAATAACTTTTGTGTCTAAAAATGGTATACTTTTATCACTTCTTTTAATTTCAACTGTAAATTGAATATGTTCATTAAAATTATTGAAAACACTTAAAAAAATTTGAACTTGGTTGTTAGGAACGGAACATAATATGTCATCTACAAATTTGACAATAAATGGTAACTTAAAATTTAATTTAGGAATACATTTTTCAAAAATATAGTTCATTGTTACTTGGGCTAAAATAGAACTAACAGTGGAACCCATTGGTGTACCAAAAATTTGTGAATGAAAATTGTTATTAATCATAAAATAACTACTATTGAAAATAAACCTAATAACTTTTATAAAATAATTTTTTGTAATATTACAATTATTTTTAATTTGGTTCTATTTTAGTTTAATAATATCAATAACTAGATAAATAAGAATATTTGTGAAAAGTGATACTACATCTAAACTGAAAACAACATAATTTGTTGGTAATTAAAATAATGAAAACGTTTTGAAAAATCTATCTTTAATATTAAAATTATTAGTATTTTCAAAAGATTTTTTTTAAATATTAGATATAAATTTTGAAATATTACAAGTTGGTGAATTAATAGAAAATACCATAGGTCTTAACGGTATTTCTTTTTTATGAATTTTTGGTAAACCATATAATTTACGAGAGATTGAGTTATTAATTTTTTATTATCATCAATTGTTATAAAATTTTTGTTGTATAATTCTTTTATTAAATCATTATGTTTAGTTTGTATTTTAATAGTAGGGTCTTTATCAATTTTTAAATAAGTATTTTTATCATTTAAAATATAATTTATTTTTGAGTAATAATCTTTTTTATACATAATAACTGTAGCATTTCCTTTATCTGCTTTCAATTTTAAAATTTCAGAATGTTTATTTAAAAACTTTTCACTTATCTCCTCCTTTAAAGCTGGTTCATAAGGTTTTTTAGAAAGAATGTCAGCTAATTAGTTGTTCTATCTTTTCTTATATTTCATTTTTAAATCGTACTGTTAAAAATAAAGCTTTTAATGGTCGGATTCTAAACAGAATTTGTAGCCCTGTATATATAGTTGCATAGCCCAGATATCTGCTAGACATTCTGTCTTTGAGTAGTTTTCATCTGATGGCTTTAATGACCGGCCCCAGTTAGGAGTTCATACCTCGTACAGTTACTTAGCAATACTCTGATGATTTAGACTTGTCGTTTTGGTTATTTTTATTTAACAATTTTTGTTCTTGTTGTTTTCTCCAGAATGTAGTTTTACGTCCTACTTTGGCTGCCCTCTGTCAAGCATGATTTCATCTCCCTTTGCTCCAGACGTCGTCGTTTTCTCTAGTGCTTTCTCTTCCATTAGTTTCTGTGTTGCTAGAGTGCCAGTGTTCTCATTTGTTGGTTCAGATCATGGATATACTGGATACCCGACTCGCGTTTATAAAGTAACGCAAATTATAATACGGCGGACATTTTGTGTGTGACTTAAACACAGCTTACATTTTATCATTTTTGATTTTTAAACATTTAAAACATGCGTCGTACTGAAACGCTTACCTTCCTGGGCGTCCCTTAGCGTACGGCTACTCGTATAATCGGTGAGCTAGGTCGTGGTGTTGTTAAACTAAGTTTAACGTATCACAGCCAATTCAACACGCTGATTCTAACAGGCACAAAATAACTAAAGAGGGCTCCAGCCACTTTCCCTAAAGTGGCAAAATCTGAATTATAATAAAAAGGAAATACAGGGGAAATAGCAGCTGAAGTCGAACAAAACATTTATTGTTACTTACTCGTAAATAATGGGAAATAAACATTGGTATTATAATAGAACAATAGAACAGAAAACTAAATCTATAATACGGTTTTTGATTTACCCATAACAAAAACATCTATGATCGACAATGATTAGTCGTAGCCATTTAACTTTTAGATTAATACCCAAAAATAAAAATGTATCGATAACAATAAATACGTAGTACTTGTTATACAAAACAAAAGTTATGTCTAGCTACTAACCCGCTGTGTTGTTCAAACTGGACGATACATGCCAAACAAAAACTTGTATATGTCCTTAGTTTGCAACAGATTAATCGAGATGGTTAACTATCCGCGTTACATAAATTTCGCATTATTATTTGATGTTGCCGCAGCAAAAATGTCAAACCCTAAGGATTCCGCCGAGAGTAAGCTTACTGACGCGTTACATAAAATAAGGTTTTAATTAGTCTTCAATGAGACAGAAATTAAGCAAGCAACCAAAACACATTGGTACTAAGTGCATAGCGCAACCGTTAACCCTCCCAACCGTCTATCGTTCAGCAAATGTTCACTAAACGTATCAACCGTTTAAATAAAACAAATGACTTGTATATTATAATCTATTTCCTAAACACAAAATTATTGAGACTAATATTTCTATGTTGTTAGTGCTGAACGCACAAAACACAAGGTACCCACATAAACGCAAAATTACTTTATGTTATTTTGGTTGTTAGTGCTGAATGCACAAAAACACATGTGGTACCCACGTAAACAAAATTAATTTAATTTGTCTTAATCCTAACTAGTGCTGAATGCACATAAACATAAATCTAAATGACTCGTCAGATCCAAATACGTAGGACATAAAAGCGACTCCAACTGAGTGCTGACACACACTAATGCTACTGACACATTAGCGTGAAGGTTCATTCATACATTATTTGTTACTGATATTTGTATGCACCGAAGTGACATACTGAAAGGTTATACTTAATCTATAAATCTCTACAAAACATTTCCTACGTATGTAAACAGTTAATTAATTAATTAATTAATCCTAGTGTCAGTACACTGGGCATTTCAAAATAACAAGCGCAAAACTGGTCTTATCTGGTTTCCAAAGTGTGGGTGGTAGCTAAAGACATGGATACGGCAGCGTGGAAACTCAACCAGGCTCCTTCGTTCACTTCGGCATGGAAATGGGAGATCACCGGTGCTTGGCAGTGCAATATAATTGCTCTTCCCGGTTCCTTAATTCCATAAGTACATACTAACGAGTGCGATTAACGCAGGAGGATCTCCAACGAGATGATGCATTAAGCGGCTGGTTATGTTACATCTACAAAATAATAACGTGGTAATATAGCCACAGTTATAAACCTAAAAGAAAACACGAATTGTAAAGCGGAAAATGCAAGATGACTTATATTACCTTTGATGATGTTGAGGCTTGCAACGACGTGGTGGACGTTTGCCATGCGGTGTCACATCCGCTACCACTCGACTTAACCGTAATACGGTCAGAAACGGAAAAGGACTTCTTTTGCAATCCTTGTTTCGGTATCAACTTTGAAAGTCACAAAAAGGACTTTTGAAATCTACCGACAGCTCCAGACACCTACCGCTACTAGATAACACCAATAGGTAGCGGTTGTACTGACAAATGCAACAAAAGTTTGCAGCTTCGAACACTTTAGTGATTCTGACAGTCAAAACAAACAACTCTAACCTAACAAAAACCGCTTCAAAGAAGCTCTATTTACTGTTTGTAAATATGAAGGTTTAATAACACAATTTCTGGTATTGAGGGTGAGTATCAATGTAATATTTATCATGATTAAATAATACATAAGTGATCCGATCTTTTTACAGATATTTACAGTCTGTGGTTGTGGAAACAATAGAAGTTAATTCCTGAAGTTCAATAATCCTATCTGGTCAAGTTAGCGCTCACAGGACCAACAGGAATGGACTAATAATACTGGCTAACCTCTCCGTCTGGCCAAACTTGATAAGCTAAGTATTATAATAACTTTTTATTTTTTATATTAGCTAGTCGATCTTTATCCCCAACAACCGGAGAATGTATGGACTGTGATGTCATATAACGTGATGAAAAATAAAACGTTACAGTACATATGCTATTAACTTTGTAAAATAACCATTAAAATGTTCCGGACAACAATTGGTTAATTGGATCCGAAGTTAAAACCAAAAATGCGTTTGTGGTATATATAATAAATAATATCCTCTTCACGGACCTATTAACTTAAACCAAGTTTTGAGTCAACATTATTACAAGTATTGTACTATTATATTTAAATTTTGTACATGTACAGGTTTTTGCGGTACAGTAATAAAAAAAAAACTTTTTTACAAGAAACAGTACAAACATCGGAAACAATCATAAAACATCACACAACATAATCCATTTACCTAGTGCATTTAGATTTTTATTTGTAAACTTTTTGTGCGTGCCATCTAGATTGCAAGTGATTTTTTATATATGCAAAAAACTGAATTAATTTTTATGATGATTCACGTTGAAGTTTGGTAAAAGTTTCAAGAAAGTCTGTTGGTAAATAAAACAGTGGCGTGCAAAAAACCAAAATAATATTTAATTTTTAGAATAGCAGTTTTTGTTCTTTTTACTGTTTTATTTACAAATTAATTTTCTTTAAATTTTTACAGAATTTCAACAATGTTACCATATACGGCTTCTTCAAACTCAATACTTGGGCGTTTCGAAATTACACGAGGGTCGGTGTTTAAACATTTAGTTTGCAGCGTAATAAATATAATTTAAATACCATGTATGTACAATAATTGCAACTCAATTTTATCTAACAATATGATTTACTACACATGGGGTCAGCAAGGACCTGAAAAGCAATTAAAGGGAGGTCGAGTAATGAAAATGAAAGCATGAATAATAAAATAAAATAAAAACTTACCAGGGACAGCGATGCAACATAAAAGGAACTCCAATTTTAAAGCTAAGAATTAAATTATCATTTTAAATGGTTGGTTTACATAAAATGTTATGTGTTTTAGGTGTGACAGAAAATCGACCCGTAACAATTTTCAGACAATCACTACACTGGGAGATTCCGTATCATGCAAAATTGATACTCGTTGTGATTATGTAGTACATAACAACATACTTATATGTGTTTATACTATTATTATATATAATTATGTTATAGTTTTTATTTAAGGATATCACATCTTTTCAACATCTGGATACATCCGAACCGACTTTGTTCAGAAAAAACCAGATGTAAATATTGAAACAACTATATGAATTTATTTTATAACATATTTTCTTTTAGGTTGCTTCTTCGCTGGATTGGAGCAATTACAAACCAGGACATCTTTCTACACCTACTAGTTAACAGTTAACTAACGTCAGGGGCAAAAGAAGAAAGGGTAGCAAGAGTCAAAGTTTGATGTCTAGGCGCCGTCCTTTTGTATCTGCAGCAGATTTAGCTGCTGTCAAATAGGAGTTATCAAATTTACAGCTGGAGTTTTTAAGATTCACACGGCAACTTGACATGAAAGGGAAAAAGCAGATTAAATTTAAAAATAAAAATATTGGAAGCAGAATTGGAAATTAAAAAAGAAACTCTGAAATCTATTATAAATAATAATATGTAATATAATAAAATTAATAAAATTTAAGTTGAATGTTAAGTATTGACATATTTGTTTTGAATATTATAAGTTTCCAAAATAATTGTTTATAATTGCGTTTCTCACTTGTGCACCAGCTGCAGCTAAAGCCCCGTCTCCTCCAACATCGTGTAAAGGTACCGCAGGAACTTGACCCTCTACAGTACATGTACGTTTCCTTCCGCAGGTAGTAATTCTTCGTTAGCATCAATAGCAATTTTGTAAATTACAGCTGTACTTATAGTAATTCTTAATAATGTATCAATATTTAATCTACATCCGTAGGCTAAGACAGGAAATCGCCTTTTCCATACTCCGAATGCTCGTTCGATCACATTTCTGGTTCTTATGTGTGGATTGTTGTCTTTCTGTTGATTCTAGAAACGGTGTTAACAAGTAAGTTCTTATAAAATAACCACTATCACCTAAAAGCAATTGTTTTTTTTTTTAAGAAAATATGTGTGTGAGTTACACGTTTCAATACTCTGCATGCAGTTGACACGTGCTTTCCTGCAAAACCAGCAATTATAAGAAGGTGATTTTCTGTAGCATAATATCGCATGCAGAGTAATATCTGGTTAACTGGTGATAACGATTGATTGCTATAAAAAAGATTAGTTAGAGAGGTATCTTGAACATAAATTACATACTTATCATGTGGAAACTCCAAGTTACCTTCAATTTGTTGTAGAAGTGTTAACACGATATTTTGTGTAAGTCGGAATCTTAAAAAAAAGGCAAGTTCATAAAGAGAGTTAAAATTGTTTCAATTAATTCTAATGCAGCCAAATCTATGGTAATACTTAAGTATTACTTTGTATGCCATGCAAACCGTTTATAACTTTAAGGTCCGCTTAAGTGAAACTCAATAGTTAAGCCGAGATAAGTGGAAGCGGTGCAAACGGGCAAAAATCACACTCAAAATGGAAGCCATAAAATAATTTGCTTCACTATAGAAACGCATTAATATAGGGAGTCAGGTATTCAGTTATATATATATATATATATATATATATATATATGTTAAAAAAGTTAACGGGTTGAAGTCTTTTAAAATTTTAAATATAATAAAATACAAAAAATAATTATATATTGTATATATTTAAATAAGTAGCGACGTTTCGTTATTTGGTTAATAACTTCATCAGGCCTAAAAAAATACATTACTAACAAAAAATGTATATGGACATAAAAAATTAATACTTACAACTATTTGTATATAAAATTATAATATTATAAAATAATTATCGTAATTAACCATTATAATTATTATTAAACCTCACCAAACAATTCTTTATCTGGACAATATATATATATATATATATATTATTAATAAAATTATTTTAAATTTTGATATTTTTTTGAGTGATGTTTTTTTTATAAATAATAAATTAATTAATTTGACAATTTGTAAAATAAGCCATCTTGGAATTGTAAGTTATGAATAATGAGATGTCTGTTAGTAGAAGGTGGTTGTTGTTGGGGAAATAAATATATATATAATTAAAATTAAATAAATATAAAAGTGCAAGATAATGTATAAAATAAGTATATAATAAAGATGGTAGATTTAGTTGAAAAGATGGTAGATGATAGATTTAGTAGAAAAGGAACAACATTGTAAAATATATTTTATTATATTTATAATAAATAAAGATTTTGTAAAACTGGTGGAGTTAAGAGTTATATGAATTATAAGAGAGTAATAAAGTATAAATATTACTAAGTCCAATTACGTCTTTTTTAAAATTTAATACATTATTGTTAGATTGTATGTGACACATTTCTAAAAAGTTTCTTTTAAATTGATTGGGTTCATGTTCAAGGATAAAAGTGTCAGAATAATTTGGTTGGTGTCCGGTAGTGCTGTAATGAACGCTTAAACCAGTAATGTTAGGCTTTAGTTTGGTATCACTTTTGTGTAATGCCATTCTCTTACTAAGTTTTTGTGAAGTCTGGCCTATGTATACTTTATTACAATCTTTACAAGGAATTTTGTAGATAATGTTAAACTGAGAGGAGATGGGTGTGGGATCTTTTAATTTAGAAAATAATGAGTTAATGCTTTTACTTACACAATTAGCAATAAACAAATTAGGGTTGTTTTTTTTTAAAGTCTAATTAAGTTATGAGAGAGACCTTCAACATATTGTAATTTTTTGTAAGTTATTTTATCATTAAGTAATAACGGAAGTACTAGGTTTGAAGACACACGAGGTAGAGTAATGTTATTGTTTACAGTGTTGTAATATAAAAGTTGTTTTAAAAGTGGACGTAGGTAACCATTATTTGTAAGTGTGTCAAACAAGATGGATAAGTTTTTTTTATGAAATGTGTGATGTGATATTTTTAAAATACGATTTTTTAAAGCTAATACGGTATTAATTTTTTGTTTGAAAGGGTGGTTAGAAGAAAAAGGTATGTAACGACCTGAGCTCGAAGGTTTGACATACCAATCAAGGGTAATAATATTTTCATTTCCACGAACTAACAATGTGTCAAGAAAAGGAACGCTACGTTGTGTTTCTTTCTCTACAGTAAATTGAAGATGTGGATTAAAAGAATTAAAGATAGATAAAGTGTATTGGGTCAAGTTATAAGGAATTGCGGTAATAATATCATCTACATATTGATAAATAAAAGGAAAAGTGAAAGGGACTGTAGAGCAACAAAAATTAAGCAAGGAATTCATTACAATTTCAGCAATAGCTGGGCTGATAGAGCCGCCCATTGGACAACCATTAATTTGTTTATAAAACTGATTGTTGTAGGAAAAATAAGTAGAGTTGAAAATGAACTTAAAAACTTCTATAAACAATTCAAGATTAATAGAAGTATGTGATTCAATAAGGTTAAAATTAGTGGTAATAATGTCTAATACTAAGTCCAGAGGGATGTTGGTAAATAAAGATATTACGTCAAAAGATACAATTACAAAATCTTCTGGTAGTTGAAAATTATTAATGTTGTTAGCAAACACAAAACTGTCTTTGATACGAAATCTGTTAAACTCTTCAAAAAAATTAACTAATATTTTATAGATAAAAATTTCTAGTTGTTTAGTTGGGCTATTGATAGCTGAAATAATAGGTCTTAGGGGTATATTCTGTTTATGTATTTTTGGTAAACCGTAGTATTTAAGGGACGAGCCTCTGTAAGATTTGAGTGATTTTGCAAGAATATATATATATCCATGGTTCAGATAGTTTATATTGCTTAGGTCGTTCGTCGCGAGACGTAATGACGCTTCCTTACCGTCAGGTACTTTAATTTTCTCTAAAGCTTCCCTTTTCTCTACTGGATCCAAAATTCGTTTTCTTGTGTGTTTGGGTCGACTTTATTTTATTCTACAATAATATTCATATTTTAACAATGTTTTACTTTGATTAATTCATTATGCAATTAATTTTAAATATTCAATATACATACTTGGGGCTTGACTGACCAACTCCCATTCCTACATACACCTATCTGACTATTATAATTCTTTATTATATGCATTTTAGCGTGGGGCTGGGAATTATATTCGAAGACGAACAATAATAACATTCTCAAAATTTGGTGCCGATTGATTAAGTTTAAATGGTGACGCAAGCGCGAAAACTACAAAACAACAAAAAAATTCTGAAATATTCTTTCTTTATTATAAAATGTAGTTTTCTACTAGATTTTATGTTTTTATGTTTCTAAATTGAACTAGAATGTCATACAATGCCTAAACAAAAAAATATGTCAAATAATTTTATAAAATGATTAAAAATGAAAAAGAAATGTCTTTAATATTTTGGAAAAAAATAAACTGGGATGATTTTTTGAACAAAGTTACATCAAAAATAAATACTATCTGTCTCGCCACTTAAAATCTCAAAGAATTCGCGTTCAAATAATGGTTAATTTTCCATCACTTAAAAAATTCCTTTATTTTTAGATTATTTGACTTTTAACTTTTTTTTTCAGTGCATTGTAAAAGGTTTTTCAATAAAAAGTTTCATTTTGAACAGCAGGTTATTTGGACAGCTGTCAATTTTGAAGCTATTATCTTTTGACATTTGACAAGTAAAAACTACGCCATTATTAAAAATGGAACAATACACGTTTCAACAACGCATTGAAATTATTAAAATTCACTACAAAAATGGTGAAACTTTTTCAGTCACAGTTCGCAAAACTAAAGCACCTTCTCGGCCGGCAATAGTAAACCTGGTGGAAAAATTTGAGCTGTTGGTACGGGATGTTTGTGATGCAAAGAATCGAAACCGTGTGCTCAAGAACACATGAGAATATTGCTGATGTAGCCCGTTGTTGAAGAAAACCCAGGTTTGTCGATTCCTTGGCGATCTTCGGAATTTGACCTTCCACAAACGACATTACACCGTATTTTGCATAAAGACTTAAGTCTTAAGGCTTTTAATGTTCAGTTAACACAAGAACTTAAGTCGATCACCATAAACGTCGTATCTTCGCTGATTGGGTCCTTCAAATGCATCAAAATGATCCGGAATTTCATCGAAAAATCATCTTCAGTGATGAGGCCTATTTTCACCTCAGAGGCTACGTTAATAAGAAGAATTGTCGCATTTGGGGCTCAGAAAATCCAAAAATGATTGTTGAAAAGTGTTTGCATCTTCAACGTGTCTCTGTTTGTTGCGGTTTGGATTTTACTTTTTCGAAAATGAGGCTGGTGCAACTGTTACGGTGAATGGATGGCGCTACCGAGCTATGATTAATGATTTTTTATGGCCGGAATTGGGAGATATTGATGTGGACGACGTTTATTTTCAGCAAGACGGCGCTACGTGCCACACAAACAATAAACAACCGCAATTTTGCAAGAAAAGTTTCTTGATTTAACACCTTTAGACTATTTTCTTTGGGGCCACGTGAATGATAAGGACTATGCCAATGCTCCACAATCGATTCAAGACCATTGCCATTTGTCATTCCTTCCCATCAATACGTTCTTAGCTATTTGTTTTCTTCCTGTTTATTTCTTTATATTTCCCTTCAAGATGAACCTTTTAGTGGACTGATTTGTGTTTATATTTACCTAACCTGAAAGTGCTAACGTGATATTAGGTCTGTTCCTACATACGATTTGAACAGTTTGCAAACCGTTCAAACTGTGCACACAAACAAATATTTGTCATCCTTAGGCAATTTTTTATGCACAGTAATTTGTTTGTGTGCATAGTTTGAACGGTTTGCAAACTGTCCAAATCGTATGTTGGAACAGACCTATTATCTTTTATTTTTTTGTTTTGTAGCAAGAGCTTAACCTGCATAAATTAATTGATTACTTACTGTGTGATGATGATTGCGTAGATATATCCCTTAAATTTCATTTATTTTTCAATTTTATTTCACATAATGTCACTTGCGGCAACTTGTCACTTTTAGTTATTCTATATTTTGTAGAAATTGAATCTCTTACATTTTTGCGCCTTTTTAACAACACTTGTAATTGATTTATAAGTCGTCTTATCCACTTTAATCGACTCAGAGATAAATAAGAAAAACGTGTGCACGTTATATTACTTAGTCACTATTATGATAATAAAATATTCCTGTGTAAGACATTGATACAAATTGTTAACAGAAATTTATTTAAACAATATTTATAAGGTTTTTGATACAAATTATAATTAAATATGGACAAGACAAGTTTATTGTTTTGAAAAAATATTATAATTTTATTAAATCTTTCAATTTACATTTTCGTCATTGTTGCCTTCACAATAATGTTCAGGAATCTTTTCTTCTTGTACTGGTACGTCATTCAAGAATAAAGACTTATAAAAGGTCAACTTACTTTTAGATTACCATTTATTTCCGAAGTGTTTTTTTAATAATAGTTTGACATCGGTCAACCTCTTGGGATTAACTGGAACTCCTATTATAACTTCTTTCCGGAGCAAAATGATAATTAACTTTTTTTTTTTAAATTTTAATTCTCTACATATTTACAGTTTGTATTTTAATATATAATATTCCAGCAGTGCTGCCATCCATCTGTTGGAGACTCGAGGGGACTGGTATTGGAAATGAATTTCTGCTGTCTTCTTTTGTTTGTGTCTTACTTTTTTGTTTGTTCTGTCATTAGGTGTTGCTTTAGTTTTGTTGAATGCTGGTAAGGTTTTTTGATTTCATTAGGAATTTTATTTTATTCCTGGATTCCGTTAACAGCCAGCTAAGCTTTAATTTTGTGTGGTTGTTCTATTAAGTTCAATAATGAAGTCATTTTTCCTTTTAGCGTTGTAGGTATGAAATTCTTTTCTGATTTTTAATTTAAATTCCGTTTTTATTTAACAAAGTTTGATCTTGTAAATTAATACTATACAGGGTGTAGATTAATTGGCGGATAAACGCCAGGTAACTTCATAGATCGTGCTAAAAGAAAACGAAAATCCTAATTCCAAAATGCTGAAAACTCTTCGTTTGGCCTCACGAGGTCCTCAAAGTTTCAATTTTGTCAATACAAATATTGTTTTAATTGCGTATATTATGTACCAATTTGCTTTCTTTTTTAGTATAATAAAAATTACGAGGTTTATTGAAACTTAATAATAAAAAACATTGAAAAATGTGCAAATTACTTTTGAAGAATAAATCAAATTTAAATTAAAAATACGCTTGGCAACGTAGCAAAATTGTTAATAAAATTCAAATTATAAAGTAGGCAATGCAATAAATGTCAGGGGTCAATTCTGATCTCCGGTGACTTTTGTCATCAGTGACTTTTAAATTCAAATAAAATTCAATTTAAATATTATGATATACTTTATTTTTTTGATAATCATTAATTTAAAATTGTGTGAGGTTGCACATTGACGACACATACCGCATTATTAAATTATGAATGGTGTTTTGATGCATTTGCGAAATATATTATGTTGCGTTCGTCTAGTATGCGGCGGTCTGCCTTATGTCTGTCTCGGATTAACAACTACTACGTTGCCATGTCAATCCCGTGACCACCCTTGACAAAAACCATCGGTGACTTTTGTCGTTTCTCCATGCGGCTTAAATGCGTTTTCAAAATAAATTTGTGAATCCAGCAAATAGGTGCTATAATTATTATTGAATTATAGAACAATTTATACATTGCAGCTGATACAACTATTATAAATTATTAGATTCTGTCATAAATAAAAATATTTATTATTTCAATGCACAATTGATTGTTTGAAAATATATTTAAAATAATTGACATGAATATAGCAACTCTGACAGATTTTACATTTAACGCCGGCGAGGCTTGAGAACGTCATAAATTCGATATCGATACGTGCTGTAAAGTGTTTAGGAGTAAACGGTGGCCAATTTGAACATTTGTAGTTTATAATAAAAAATAAAATTTGATGTGTGTATTAAACTGCCTATTTTATGTGTATTAAGTTGCCTACATTATAGGTTTGAATTTAGAAAGTTTGCAACGTTGCCAAGCGTAACAAAACTTTGAGGACCTCGTGAGGCCAAACGAAAAGTTTTTCAGCATTTTGGAATTAAGATTTTCGTTTTCTTTTGGCACGATCTATAAAGTTACCTGGCGTTTATCCGCCAATTAATCTACACCCTGTATATCTCTTTTTTTAATATGAACAATGGTGCGCATATATCCAAATTGTAACAGGGTTCTCCTTGAACTTTGGTTGTACCACTGCCGGTTTTAGTAATGATAAATCTTTTAACACAAGAAAACCTACAATGCTATGCTATCTAACTTGGGTTGTCCAATCGTTCACAGGGCAAGCAACGCAATAGCGCCCAGGAACCTTGTCCTCTTATTGCCTGCGTGGAACACCAGTTTTGATTTGCAACGTCAGGTGGATAAGACAACTGATGCAACTACATCGATATTTCACCATTTATTTTAAATGACATAAATTGAGTTTTGCAGAGAAATGTCTCATTTTGCTTGTTGACCCGGCATGGATAAGCAGCAGGTGAGAGTGGGTTATTTATTTTATAGTCTCCACACAGTATCCCCTAAGTCATCCGATTTTGTTTTTCCGTAAAATCTGTGCAGCAATCAAGGTCATATAACCCAAAAAAATGTATAATGAGTTAAATGATCATCATGAGATAAACAAAAAATAGTAATTCAATACAATTAAGTAAGTACAAGGGCATTTCCATTTTTATTAAGGGTAAGAAACCCTTAAAAAAATTCTACGATTTTTTTTAGTTTTTTTGTCGTTTTTTAACTTTATCGCATTTTTTGTTTTAAAACCGCAATTTTAACTCAAAAAAAAAAATGTACTAATTAAATCAATCAGTAATGTCCGTAAAATCCAAATCTGTCGCCATTTCAAGTCTATACCCTGTCTAAACTAAGCTTATACGCACCTTACAAAAATTATATAATATGTGTAACAAAAACGCCAATTAAGTTTAATTAAATAAATGGACTTAAGTCCAATAATTTTAATCAGAATTATTCCGCGGCATAAATTTATATTATATAATAAATAACATGACTCTTATTTGGCGGTTTTCGTTCCTGCTGGAGGCTGCTATCAGTCCAAATAATATATAAAAATAAATTTGGAATCCCATCCAATGGCAAAATATCAATAATGGGAGCTGATATCCAGAGTGAACACCTTCGTAGCAGGGAGTCGTCAGGTTATGCCCCAAGAAGATTATTGTTTTTTTTTTTTTCAAAATAAAAATAGTTACCAAAGAAAAAGTTTGAGGTGTTAGGCGGCTTTGATGAGTATTAATTTTAAAAAGGTCTTAGTGTACGTTGAAATTACCATCTTCTAATCCGTATTTAACACAATAAATTCAGCACTAACCACCTAAATATCACACACGGTGAAACTAATAATAACGTTAAGCACAGTTATTATATCCAATGTGATGCGGTGATGATTTTTTATGATTTTCCGTCTCCATGTGTACTAAGGGATTCCAAACTGGCCTCTTCCCTAACCTACATATTTTTATTTTTTTAATTGCGCGTAATTCAAATTATTAATATTTGTAAATGATACACATATAAGCCACCAACATTTAATTTTAAAGATTAATCTAGATTTTACCTAATTTAAGCCAATACTAACTACTTAAATAATTTTAACCATGTGCGAAAGTCATGCTTGATTGTTTTTTAATATGTATATTTGGTTGCCTATTGTGCGTCATTTGCATACCGCAAATAATGATAACGCAACAAAAAATAATCATCAATAGCCCAATATGAACCCAAAAATAATGTTTTTTAATAAAACAATTTTTTTTATTAGTCTGTAGGACGTTTTGGAGGTCGATAAAGTTGTGACGGCCAGAGATAGAAAATATACATAAAAGATATACACGAATCGTGTCACAAATTTGTCTTACATTTATTACTTAAAAATTGATTTTACCTACAACTTTCACTTTAATATAAATACGAGGATCAGAGCAATGAGCGACGGTCAGAGTTTCAAACAAATTCTAGTGTTCCAGGGTCGGAGCGATGTGAGAGGGTACAATGCTATAATCTGAGCGAGGATTGCCGTTGTGTCCACAGCCTTAGTCTTTAATCAATTAGGATTGAGAATGATACGATAGCTATTTTTTGAATATAATTTAGAAGAGGTAGTGTAGTTTTAAATCTCATATTTAGGAACAATATTCAATACAAGGACGAATATAAGTTTTATATATGTATTTGCAGAAGTTGAACAGAAGTAAAAACTTTTTACATCTATTAAAATATCCTAGTTTTCTAGATACTTTCGAAGCTATGTTGACAACATGGTCATTCCAGAAAAGATTATATGAGATTTTAACCCTTAGAAGACAAATTGAAAAAGATTTAGATATTGACTTGTTGATTAGTTTAATATTTTGTACTGATAATATGATACCTTGAATTTTGATTTTGAAACAGTAAGAAGTTGAGTTTTTATAGTTTTAAAATTGATTTAAAGTTGAGAATACCTCATGATATTTATTTAGATGCTACAGATTCTAACCTAGAAGTTGCAAGACGCTTCTATAAGTATAATAATAAAGTTTACAATAATGTTACAAAAAATCTTGTACGCTATACTGCTCCATGTTAATTAATAATTTTTGTTTTTCATGTACAAACTTACTGTATAAGGCAATACATTAAAAACTTCAATTCAATTGTAAAACGGGCATTTTTCAAAGGCAATAGGCGTTTAAAAAAAAAGTTTGTGTGTAAAGATATGTTAAATGACCATTTTAAAATTTTTCGTATTTAATACATGGTTAGTTATTGTTCTTTTTATGTTTGAGTATATACATGCATTCTGCATTCTATAATGTAAACTGTTGAGAATTTTAAGTAGTTATTTTAATTTTCATTTTAAATTATACATTAGTCTAGTTACATTCTTTTGTGTTTTAAATATACGATTAGCATGTGAAGAATGGCTGAAAACATCACACCAATTTAATAATGGAATATTGCAAAAGTTTTGATAATATTTCTTGAAATGACAATATGTAATGAATTTTTTTGAACAATGTTTTCATTAAATTATTTATATAAGATGTAAAGATCTGCAACATTACGCCAATGTTGCAAAGAAAGGTCATTGTTTATTTTAGATAGGCAATGATTTGAATAACTCGTTTTTGAATAAATACTTGTTTCAAACTATGTGAAATTATAAACATAAGGAGACAAACTCAAGAAAAATGAAATATAGATTTGTTGCCAAAAACATAGTATATAATATAATTATTGACGCGCCACACAATTATACTGTATTGGTGTATTCTGTAAAAATAAATGTTTATTTTAACAGCTTGTTAAAAATATAAATATAACAGGCCTGTTAATTTTAAACGTTATATTGACATTCTGTGACTGCAATATTAACATGACTGTTATAATAAATATTTTTAACAGCATGTTAAAAGTTAGTCATGAAGTTAGATATAAATCTCTACATTTATGCGTAAAGATCATGACTTTGCTTGAACTACACACACATATCAGTCAGTAGTTGGACAGTTTATAACCTCTAAATTTCGCCGGTGATGGCAGTCATATTTTATAGAAAAAAATGTCGAATCGTGAGAGAACCACAAAACGGCAATTAGAAAGCCTTAAGTTATGTGGATCAAAACAAAGAGCTGTCTTACTTAAATGTCGACAACAAAGCTCAATATGATAAAAACGAAAAGAAATGGGAAGAACTAAAAAATATTTTAAATGCTCTACAAGAACCCATTAGAAGCACCAAACAATAGAAAACGGTAATTATTTTAATTTTTTAGTATTATTATTTTGTCTATTTTGTTGCAAATTTAATTTCAATCCTAAATAATAGCAATGTCTATAATATTTGCATGCATTACAAAATTCACAATTTTACTATACGCATACGTTTATTTCTTTTAGGTGTTTGCAGATTTGAAAACAAACACAAGACGTCGAGCAAGGATGATTAAATGTGATATCAACAGCACAGAATCTGGTCTAGTAAAACAAACCCTTAAATGATCAAGAATTAAAATTACTTAATCTTATAAATCCTGTCGTAATAGATGGTGTTCCATTTGTTTCGGAATCGGGATTTGAAGCTGAAAAAAAAAATTGAAATGACCTGGGATGTAAACGATTTGGATGGTATTTTACAACCTACTACCACAAATTTACAGAATGTAGATGATCTTCAGGAAACTGAATTGCCTGTTGCAGCTACTCCTCAACGAAAAAGGCGAGGAAGTATTAGTAAAAAAACAACTCATTCAAATGATGTATTAATGAATAAATTAATTAAAAGCAATAATAATATTGCTAGAGCATTAAATAAAATTGCATGAGCTATTTTTATTAAAAAATAAGTGGGGTTGCAAATTAATATATTATATATATATATAATATATATATATATATTTTTGTTATTGTTTTTTCAGTTTTATTTTCAGTATTTATTTTAGTTTACATGTATATATATATATATATATAATTGATAAATACATCTGTGATTAAAGTTTATTTTTATTGTTAATTAAAATTATCTTCTGTCCCTTTTTCTTGCACCTTGCACTATATTGTTATTGTCATCATTATTCTGTATATCCGGGTAGTTGTATGGAATATCTTCATAGTCATCTGGCATATCAGTATGAAAGTGGTGTGCAATATTATGAAGAACTCCACATGAATATATTATTTTTGCAGATTTAATTGGACCATAATTTAAAGTTCGGTGTTTAAGTAAACAACAAAACCGACTTTTCAGAATACCATTGAGTTGCTCGATACTTAGCCTAGCACTTCGTAAATGCTTATTAAATCTACCTTCTCGTGTGTTGTCATCAACATTACCTGGATATGCAGTTAACAACCATGGGGATAACGGATAATACCCTTCGTCTTCAACTAAATGGTAATTTAATGTATCGTTTATGTATTCTGTCGATAAATGTCGATTCACATTTGACATCGTCCAGATAGCTGCATTGTGGACAGATCCAGGATAACGAGCATTCATATTTAAAATTTTTGTTTCACAATCTGTGATTATTTGAACATTAATACTATAATACCCTTTTCTGTTGTAATATGGGCCCGCTGGATATATCGGATGATCCAGCGGAAGGGCAATTATAGCTACATGCGTTCAGTCAATTGCACCCACCAATTGTTCCTGGAAAGCCATCATCATCCAATCTTTAAATAATTTGGCATTGCAGTGCTTCTTCTTGTAAGTGCCAAATGAGGAGTAATTGCATTTATAAAATATTGTGCTGCAATTTTATTTAAACAAAATGATCTCAAAGAACGTTGTTCAAGAAGTTCAAATGGATTTGACATATCCCGTAGCTGTCGATTATATAATCTCAGCCGATTCCTTAAAAATACAAAATTGAATGGCAATATATAACCTATTGTACTTGCCATTTTATAATTTTAACACGCCTTTAATATTTTTAATTTAACAGGCAATTTAAACAGTGCCTGTTAAAATTTTAACAGCTTTGTGTTTTACAGAATACCTAATATGACTTTAACATGTTTTTAATTTAAACAGGCTGTTAAAATTAACATTTATTTTTACAGAATACACCCCGTTAGCACTGAAATCATGTTGGTGTCAGCCTCTAAGAATTTAAAAATGTAGAAATTAAAATAATTATTAAATTTGTTGAGAAGAATGGACAGTAATACAATTGGATTATAATTTGAAGGTTTATTGTTAAGTGTTATTTATTTATTGCATTTTTTTCTTTGTGTTTGGTAATTAGTGTTTACTTATTCGTTGAGGTATTTATATTTTTTGTTGTTCTTTATTATGACGATTTCATATACTTCAAGAATGCTTATTTTTAAACCTTTTTTGCAGTCATTTGCAATAAATTATAAGATTCCCGAACTCACTCACTACTTGCCCCTTAAAATCAAACAGAACTTACTTTGAATGTTGTTGGAAACTTAATATTGTTAAATATTACAAATTATAAGATTCCTAAATTTACTACTTACATCTTGCAGTCATCTCTTGCAGAACTTATCTGGGAAGCTGTTAGAAATTAGACATTGTTAAATGTAATAATTTACAAGATTTCTAAATTTACTCACTACCTACATCTTGCATAAGCTGTTTGAAACTCGTTTTTGTTAAATTGGATCATTTACAAACTTGCTCACTAGCAAATGTGATAATTTATAGTAATTTTAAACTTAGTCACTTCCTGCGTTTTGCAGTCATCTCTTGCAGAACTTACCTTAAAAGCTGTTGGAATTATTAGAAGATTGTCAAATGTAATCATTAATAAGGTTCTGAAACTTACTCACTACTTTCTTTTTGCAGTCATCTCATGCAGAACTTTTCATGAAAGCTGTTGGAAATTTGTTTTTGTTAAATATGATAATTTATAGGATTCGAAAACTTATTCACTACCTGCGTCAGAACTTACCTTAAAAGCTAATGAAAACTTTATAATATTAAATGTGATAATTTATAGGTTTCCCAAACTCAATACCTGCGTTTTGCAGTCATCTCTCGCAGAACTTACCTTGAAAGTTGTTGAATACTTGACTTTGTTAAATGTAATAATTTATAAGGTTTTTAAACTTACTCACTATCTGCGACTTGGAGTCATCTTTTGCAAAACTTATCTTGAAAGCTGTTGAAAACTTGATTTTGTTAAATGTGATAATTTATAGGATTTTCACTCATTCACTACTTGCGTCTTACAATCATCTCTTGCAGAACTTACCTAGCATTCTATTGGAAACTTAATATTGTTAAATGTTATAAATTATAGGAATTCTAAACTTACTACTTGCATTTTACAGTCATCTCTTGCAGAACTTGACCTTGGCAGCTGTTGAAAACTTGAATTTGTTAACTGTGATAATTTAGAGAATTTTTAAACTTACGCACTACTTGCATCTTGCAGTCATCTCTTGCAGAACTTACCTTAAAAGCTGAAAAATTATAAATTATTAAATTTATCTAATTTACAATTGCTTATTCAAAAACTTTGTTATTCTTTACTATGCAGCCTAGTCATTCTCATATAATCATCTTGATGCAATTGTAGGTGTTTTTGTTTGTATAATCTATTTGTATACTTAAATATGAATTCTTTTGTTTGTGTTTATTATACTGGGTTGTGTAAATGTATGGGAACACCCAATTATTGCTTGCATGTTTAGTTTATGTAAAAAATTACCTTAATCAAAAAGTTGTTGTAAAAATTTTAATCTATGATAATGATAATAATATAAGGTTTTATGGGACTTACGGTTTATGAAATATTTTTTAAAATATTAAAACAATTTGTAGTAGATTATGTTCAAATTACCATAGCAAC
This sequence comes from Tachinus rufipes, assembly GCA_963932245.1. Classification (NCBI taxonomy): domain Eukaryota; kingdom Metazoa; phylum Arthropoda; class Insecta; order Coleoptera; family Staphylinidae; genus Tachinus; species Tachinus rufipes. The sequence goes on along the minus strand of OZ010741.1, from coordinate 82,410,955 downwards.
AAGCAAAAACAATTATTGCTTTTCTGTTATTCGCAATATAATTTTTAAAAAAGTAAAAATAAGTGAATATTTAAAACAAATTGTTAACTACAATTAAATAAGATTATTTTTATTAAAGAGTAGGCCATCTAACTTTTGGAATTTGAATTGGCTATAAATAAAAAACTATTGAATATTTATGCAAAATTATGAGTTTATTAGAAAGATTGGACATGTTCATTTAAGAAAGAAACACAACATCATTCAAATGACTGCCACGGCTGCCAAGGTCTCCCCACAAACAGGATACATAGGCTGTTTAATAGTCATGTGTGGATTCTTTGATTCCCAAATGCGATAATTTTGTTTATTGACATAGCCTTTGAGATTTTTCGATAAAAATGCTCATCTTCGGCCAAACGATCTTTAGCCTATTGGAAACTGAAAACGCAGCGGATAGTCATAAAGCTTCATTTCTTAGACTAATTGAACTTTGTAGGACTTCAAACCGAGGTTTTTATGCAAAATTCTCGTTAGAGAAGTGCGAAAAATGTTCAGTTCCCGAGAACGATGACGAGTTGTTGATGCATGTTCACGCACACTCTAAGCAACAACATTATTCGCGAACTCGCTTCACAAGTTGGTCCACAAACTGCGTTGAAGGCACTTTTTTTCGTAAATTTCTTATCGTTTGAGTAGAAGACTCACCACTTTGGCAATAAGTTTTCATTATTTTCCAACTTCAAGTGTAAAGCGTCCCATTTTGTAAATGTCAAACATCAAACTAAATTTCTGTCAACTCATAAATGTCATTTTTCTTTTAAAAGACAAATTAAACGGTAGTTCAAAAACGTCTATATTTGTCAATTGTCAATTTTCATTTCGCACAGTTTTTATTAAAAATATTTGCGTAAAACAACTTGAAACAACGGGCGTTAAATGTGAAATAGAAATGATATAATCTCTGAGGGCTAAGTTATAATAAAAATATGCATTTAAATTTGTTAAAATGAGTTTGAATAAATTATGAATTGTTTTGTAAATATACAGCTTTGTTAAATTTAGGTCAGACATGATGTAACCGCTTCAGTATAAATTAATCAAGCATAGAGGCCCGGTTACGATTCTTGACAATTTCCTGAAATACATTACAAAATGCAGCAATTTATTGACAATGTTAATCCATTCGTGTTCTAGTCTAAGTAACCAATTCCAGCAAATTGGATAATATATAGTCTGGATTTTATGTGATTGTGGTTCTAGTTGATCATAAGTATTCACCTAGTTGTTCGCAAAAGGTAATAATTACAGAGAAGTTTGCATCCATCATGAGATGAATAATAAATAATCGACTCACAACTATATTGGCTGCTTTCTGGCTTTTATTGAATATAAATAATGAGCTAATAGATGTTTTAATAGAAAATAAAAAGTTTAAGTAATAGCTTTAGGGTAAAGTCAGTATCCTTATTTTAAATTTAGTTCTAATGATCTTGTGAGTAAGACCTGGACTACGGTTTGTCATGACGTCCATTTTTAACTCTACTATATAATTTATTGTTAAGCACGGTATGCGTCAAATTCTTAAAGTTATACCACAGCAGAGTGTCTACGTAGTATAGTTTGCAGACCATTGCCAGAAATATCAATGCAAAACTTGGACCACTCTTTTGCGATTCCATTCCTCAAATAGCACGTTTTCCTCTACAGCATATATACTGGTAGCCGTACTACTTGCTAGATTTATAAAGCACTCTATTTGAAAATAGTCTTCAGACGGCCTCTGCAGAAGACAATTAATTATCTTTTATCCAAATACTCTCATTTAAAGGCTATATCTATATTTGCACCAATAAATTTAAACTTTTACACTTCATTTACATTTATTTAATATTAATCCAAATAACATCAAAACTGGTTTTATTAAAAGAAATATTAACATACCTTAAAAATAATTTTAAACTGGATCAATGTTTGGTATCGATATTTTTCTTAAATTTATTGATTGAGCAGATGAATCTGACTCCACTTCCATTTCTGACAATGGTGTTCTATAAGGCAATCCTTTTTTATGTGTATACTTGTCCACTTATTATTTAGTTTATCATTCTTTTTTTTTAGTTTATAATTAAATTAATATTTATTAGTTACTAAAATAATTGTATACTTACCAATAAAAGAGAGAGAGAGTGATGTAGAAGAATCGGATGTTTCATTATACGATTTATATCCATTCTTTTGCCAAGTTTCTTTATATTATATTTTCTTTTTCTTGGCATAATGACAGATAATAATTTACTATTTATTATGCTAATTAATACAAAATTGTATTCAAAAACACAGATAATATTAAATTGTATTAATAACAAGAATAATTTGCAAACATATAGACTGAGAGCTCGGAGCCAAAAATAAATTAGAAAAGCATAAACACTAGTTTTTTTTTAATATACCATTGTAGTAGTAGTACACATTAACATACTACGGTCAGTCAAGCACGTGTCACTGGTGCGTCCTCAAACATGTCGAGAATACCGTAAAAGGATTTTATAAAATTTGAAACTGTACGCTGGTTGAATATTGTATATAATGAAAAATTTAGTAGTCAGTCAGGTGTATGTAGGAACGGAAAAATAAAAAAAGTGGAACTGAATCATAAAATCTAAAAAATTACAGGTAGTTTATATAATATAAAACACAAAAAAATAGTCAGTCAGTCATTTAATAGGACAGCACTCGTCAGTCAGCCAAAAAAAGTAAAAACATCGTGCGCTTGGAAAGTAGATATGTCACATATTATTAGTATAATAAAGTAATTTACAATAATATTCATAAAATAAAATTATTTCTGAAAAAAAAAATCTGATTTATAAGATAAAGATAGGTAGTCAGAAATAACCTTAAGGAATAATATAAAAAAAATTAAAATTAATTTTTTTTTAATAAAAAATATATCAACATCTATAAAAGGTACCGCATAAAAAAATATTACTTGCAATAATACTAAATTTGCTATAATCATTCTCGTGATCTGAAATGGTAAGCTCCAAAATTTCGGTTTAAGCATCTGAAAAATAAACGTACATTACACGTTATTATTTTTTTTTTTACATTTATTACATACCTTTATCCGTAACCGGGAGGTGCATTGTGATATCCTTGATCAATTTTGGTAACTGATCCCTTTTGAACCAATCAAATTTATAATGATCATGTTTCTTCTTTCATCCATGATTGATTGGGATGTAGCACGCCTTCAAAAATTGTTTCATTGAAAAGCATTGCAAAATAAGTTTTCCAATTTTTCATGTAACTTTGTTACGTTTATTATTTGTTTTGACAAACTCATTAGATTTTGCATTTCTTAACATGATAATAATGTCAGTATTTGAACATAGTATCAAATTAATTGAATTGTCAACAATATTGCAAGCATGATATATTACTTTGGTGTCCGCATCCTCGTGTGTTGTGCATGTAAAAACTTCATCAACAATCTTTTGCACTTTTCCATTGATTACTTTGTATTGATAACACTTATCATAATTTAATTGCACACTTAGACCAATGCTCAATGAGAAATTTAACAAATGCTTTCTTAAATTTGATGTTGTGCAGTTCATTTGTTAAATCTGTTGCACATTTCTGTCAAAAATTATTGCAATATTCTGTGCATTAAATTTTACAACATTTTGCAATATTTGTTTTGAAATTATGGTGGTTCATTATGAACTTAGGATTCTAAAGTCTAAATGACACATGCCAATAATATTAGAGTCAAAGGATATGACAAAACTTTTTCTGGATCAACGTCTTGTTCAACTGAAACGGCAAGAAGCCATCCAAAAGATCGAGTTGCATTCCTATTCATTTACATTGATTTTTTTTTAAACCATCTGTTAACGTTATTACTTTGTTATTTGTCATTTTCATTTCAAATCGTGAACTCTCTTTATTGCAACCGGAAATATAGCTTAATGTAATTTATTTCCGTAATTTTCAATGTTTAATAAGCATTTTGTTGCTTCGTCTGACGCAGCTTGGCCACTGGAAATATTAAATAAATAATTTGTATCTACGCCGCTATCAGAAGGATTGATGTTTTGGTTAATTCTATCTACACTGCGTGACAGAGAAAACTAAAGATATTACGTAAACCTTTTTAACTATTTCTTATTTTTTATTATATTAAAGTTAGTATTTATACTGCAAAGACAGGCGGCTGTATAAATAAAAAAAAAATTAATTTAAAAAAACTGACGGGCAGTGTATAACATTTGGAAGCTGCAATGAAGATTTTTTGATTTGTTTTTTTTTAGATCAACGGAATTTTTCTTAGGCCAGTTGATAGTTGAAGCAGTTAACGTGTTTTTTGTCAAATGTTTTCCAATATAAATTACCCTATGAAATTCATTCAGAATATTCTCCAATATAAAAATCATCATCAAATCAGAAAAAAACCTATGTTATGTTGGCTCTCCATTAAGTGTTTTCAATATAAATCTCCCTACACTGCCTTGTTGGAGTATTTGATTAAAAATTGAATTTAATATTTAATAAAAGATTGCAAAGCCTAATGTAGTAAGATAGAGCGGTATTTCAATACATAAACAGAAATTTGAGTTTTGATAGATACATTTAACTCTAACATCATATCATATCAAGTTTTCAGAATAACAAAAAGTATACTTACACAAAACAAAGTATTTTTATTTAATAAAAAAATTGTTAATTATCTTATCAAAACACAATTATAATCATTTATCTCTTGAATTCTAATTAAAATAGGAATAATCTCCCAACTTTCTTCCTATTTATTGGCATTGTACTACAGAGTTTTGATAAAATTAGATTTTTTCTTTCTGCGGTGATTCTTGATATGCGTTTTGATGAAGGTTCTGACACACCTAGTTTAGCCATTTTAACATTTCGGAAATTAAAATCTTTTTCTTCTAAAGCCAAAATTTGTCTTATATATGTGTTTGTTTCTCTCTTAAACGGGCAGTATTTTGAGTCATAAAATTTCGAGCACAATTTAACTCTTTTTTAAAATTGGTTTTTGTTGCAACGTGTAGAGAATGAAATTTCCAGTGTTATAAAATTAAATTAAAATAGTCACAAATTATGAAAGGACGGTCCAATAGAACAGAGGGAAATGCAAAAACCGAAGAAATTTTACCTGTTCCTGCAAGAGTAGTGAAACATATTGTAAAAAAAACAAAAAAAATGTCTGTCAATAAAAAAAATATTAAATTTTAAAATATAAAAATTAGGTTGAAAAAGAAAAAAATAGAAAAAGATATTTTGTTATTAAAAAATAAGAAGATGGAAATCAATATAACGCAGAAAGAAAAAAAATGTAATTAATTTAATGTTATCTATGTATAATGAGAATTTTTTTGATTTTATTTAAAATTTATAATTTATTGTTAGTTTATTGTTAATAAACGTTTTTTATTTAGCAATTAGAGTATTATCTTGTAAATACATTATTGATTACAATGTTTCAAACAGCATTAAATCTTTCATGTCGATTCGTGTCTTATTGTTTGGCTGTTCCACGTACTCTTGATGTTTCATTTCATGTCCTTGTTCGAGACAAATAATATGTAATACAGAGGTAGTTACAATTACGCCCAATGAATTCTTAAAAAAATCCATTAGACAAGTATGAAAATATATGTTTTAATACTTTGAAGGTTCTTTTAATTTGTTTTCGAGTTTCTATTTGTGTCATATTATGTTTTTGCTCATCTAGGGTCTGTGGTTTTAATAAAGGTGTTGAAATGTACTTTCTGCAGGAGTAAGCTGAATCTCCTAAATAAATATCAGATCCCAATCATCATGCTCGCACCAACGAATTGTTAAAAATATGGCTGTTGTAGCTAGACCCAGAATAACCTGCAGCAATATCTATGATTTTTACAATTGCATCCTAAATTGCTTGAGTATTTATTTATTCTCTCCCTGGTGATTTAATTTTTACATTTGTTAAGTCAATAGCTCCACACACATTTGGAAAACCAGATATATTATAAAAACATTGCCACATTCTATTTCTATCTGCTCCTCTGCTAGGCATGTTTATAAATTATTCGTTTTGCTGTAGCCTTTGTTATATTACATTTTCCTATAACATTTTGAAAGTCACTAGTCGCATAAAATGCTGGTATGTGCTTTTAAATTGAGTTTGATTTCTTCATTTATTTTTTATTAATACTTGTACATAAAAATAACCTTAACAAACATGACGTGATAAAGTAATCATTGAATAAATTTTTAATCTCTAGATTTGGATTTCTACTGACTGAGTTACCTACTTTTTTTTATTTGACGTTTATAATACTAAAATCAGCCAAGTAAATAAAATTTATATTATAAAATTAATTATTTTGGATATAGGATAAATGAGACTATTATTAGAAAATAATTTATTTAGTTAGTAAATAAAATCAACAGATTTTTATGGTTAATAATACCGGCCCTTTGTACTTTGGGACGTTCATGGTTGTATAATAAGAATGCGTGAGTTTAAAATTAGTTTTTTTGTTATCAAAGTTGCTATAAAACCAACTATGTATTAGGCTTTTCTGTACAAATAACCACGCGAATTGCGTGTTATCTTTTTTGCCTGTCATTGCCGGGCAAGTTTGTTGGAAGAGTATATGTTTAGTGTTCCTTTACGATTGATGTCAAGTTTTGTATCGTTTTTTGAAAAAAGTTATATAGATTTCATTTGTTTAAGCATTTTTATATATAAAATTTGACTAAAATAGAAAAACGTTAGCAATACGTTGTTGACATCAAATTTGGTTTTAATTGGTAGGCCTATTTAAAACATATTAATTGTTTATCACAAACGCAATCTCAACTTTTGATCCAATTAACCAATAATCGGGTCTATTCTCTATCGATGACGTAAAAATTAACATCGTTGTTAAAATTAATATTATAACAGCAACGTTAAAATTATTAACCAAAACGCTATTCTCTAGTTGATTTTAACATGTATGTTAATATTCACGTTAAAACTGTAAATTATAACTGCGGCGTTAAAAATCAATGTGAAGTTAGCATTGGAATCTATAAAATGAGGGGAAAAAGCCTACTATGCGCACTTCAGTCATATAAAAAAAACAAAACTAACCAAACTTTAATAGTAATATTTTAAACTGTGTGCAAACTGTTTTGGATAAAATGGATAAATCTGGTAAGCAAGACTATTATTATTATTATTCTGGATAATTTAAATTAAAATAAAATAATGTATTTACCACAAATAATTTAATTACAATTGTTTTATTTTGTTATGAACACATTATTATTTTATATTTATTATATTAACAGTACCAGAGAGGAAGCGGGCAAGAACCACCAAATATCAGATACAGGTTCTGGTAGATTTTTCAATCCAAAAAATGTCCGGAATTGAAAGCAGCCCAGATGATGTATATGCAAATGAGTGGGAAGAAATTAAAAATATTTTAAATGAATGTGAAAAGGGCCCGAAGAAGACAATTCGAGAATGGAAAAAGGTAATAACTTTAAATTGTGTATATATCAAGCTAATGTGATTAATTATGCAGGTATACAAAGAACTGAAGACCAATGCAAAAAGGCGAGCAAGAGAAGTGCAAATTAAAATAAATAAGACTGGCGGACGAATTAACTTAACAAAATCCCTAACGGAGACGGAGGAAAAAATTCTTTCTTTAATTGCCAAAGTGGCAATCAAAGGAGCAGAAGGTGTGGAGTTAGGATTAAATAATATAGAAGCATTTGTAATTTGCATATTTTATTGTTAAAAATTTCTTACCTATATTAATTTCAGCCAAATATTTTAGAAGTAGGACAGACAGCCCAAGAAGATGTTGGTACCTCAACAGATACAATTTTTATACAGGTATATCCAATATTAATAAAACCTTAATATGTAATTTTTATTTCAAAATGATTATTCTTATTAAGTCAAGTTAAATAAATTGTTTTTTTAGTATGAAGCTAACCCGATACAAATTCAAACCGAAGAGGAATATGTTTCTCTTCCCCCTGTGCAGGTAAATATGTTTTCTGATTAGATTAATATTTTAATAAGAACATATAATTAATTAATATAGGTTGAGCTACCAGAATCAGAAAACACACAGACACCGGTGAGGAATCCAAGACGGAATAGAATAAGCAGGAACATCCGAAAATCTACATTAGAAGCTGTAATTGAACAACAAGTGGTTGCTAGTAATAATTTAGCGGAGGCAGTGCACAGCTTAAGTAATTCCATCAAACTTTTAGCTGAGGCTGTAATTAAAACATTGCCCCAATAAAAAAAATATATAATTATTTAAAGTTCATTTTTATTTAAGAATTTTTTTTAATTTTTATTATTGTTTTATAATACATAATTGTATTAACTATATATTAAAAAGTCTTTAGTTGTAATAATTGTGTATTATGTTGTTTCTTGTTCTTCTACCCTCTACCAACAAACCTCCATTTCTTGGAAAATCTAAAAATATACAGATAAATAAAAAATTTAATCAAAAATAAAATACTACATACCTATATTAACAGGATTTGGTTGTACATTTTGTAAATTATCATCAATATCTACATCTGCCAAATCAAATTGTTGATCATTATAAAATATTGCCATATTATGAAGTACGGCACAGGAATATATAATATTTGCTAATTTGATAGAATGATAATTTAATGTACGATGCCAAAGTAAGCAACAAAATCTGCTTTTTAGCATGCCATTTAATCTTTCGATACAATTCCTTGTTTTGATGTGTCTATTATTGTACCGACTCTCTGGAGACCCATCAACTGCATCATTTACTGGAGTTAAAAGCCAAGGCTCTGTTGGATAGCCGGAATCACCTTATGGAAAAAAATTATTAATTTTGTATAGTAATTAACACATAAACTAATAAAAAAATTATTTACTTACCTAACAAATGAGTATGTTCATCACCATTTAAATAATTATTGACAAGATGATTTCTTATTGCGGAAACCATCCAAATAGCAGAATCATGTGTAGATCCAGGAAACCAAGCATTTATATTTAATATATTTAAATCTGCATCGCATATCTATACATTAAAAAAGAATTATTTTAGAAGTTGTGAAGTTATGTCGATAAAATAGTATTACAATTTGTGTGTTGATACTTGCATATCCTTTTCTGTTAAAATACACACGTCCTGGATATTGTTCATCATGGGCAGCAGGTGCTATTATGGCTATATGTGTACAATCGATAGCCCCTATGATGTTATCAAAATTATAAAGTTGTCGATAACTAAAAATAATATATATAATAATTATTTTAAACAAAATTGTAAATATTCACCAAAGTTTTTTTGAATTCTTTTCTCGTTCAGATGTTGGAAATTTAATCCACCTGTTACTTAAATTATTAACAATAACCCGAGTCACCACTTCAATACACCTACTGACCGAAGGTTGACTCAATCCGAATAAATTATTACCTCCTACCGCAACTTGATAACTTCCACTTCCAAAAAAATGTAATGCTGTCATGTCAGTACCTAAAACAAATATAAATCCAAATTAAAACACAATTATATACATTTCCTCTCTACTTGCCGTTATAAAATCAGGAATTCTTGTTATTCGTCTTGAAACTAAATGTTGACTTATTTCATTTATTAAATATGTAGCTATTTCTTTATTCAAACGAAATAGCGTTCTAAAATGTTGCTGTGGTAACTCAAACGGATTGCTAGAATCCCGTAGGTGTCATCGGAGAAGTCGTGTTTGTTGACTAAAAAATAAAACAGTTGCTTTAATTATTTATTATTTAAGAACATATCTACCTACTTGAACATGTACTTACAAAAGATAATGTTTTATACATTGAATACATAAAAACAAGTTTAAAATTAAAGTCAACATTGACATAACCTTACAATTTTCCAATATTTATAATTTATTTATATATTTCTTATTAATACAAGAAATAGTTTTGTACTTACCGTCTTTTGTTTTCTTCAATTTCTTCTAGAAGCACTAAATTTAGCAAACCAAACTCAGCCATTTTTATTACTTCAGCAATTAACCAGGCTGTTAAAAATTAAAGGCACCTCTATCGTCGCCGTTTATTTTAACGTGGTTTGGTTAAAGTTTAACACCGAAACGTCAAAATTTTAACAGATTTGTTTGTACAGAATACGCAAAGCAGTTAAAATAATTTTAACGTCGCCGCTAAAATTAACAGTGGTGTTAAAAAGTTACAGAATAGACCCGATTATCAGTTAAAAGTTATTTTGCATCGTAGGGCTCGGTTTTTAAGTCCTTTTTAAAATCAATTTTTGCAACGCGTAGAAAATAAACTTTTCTGTGTAATAAAATAAATACATGAAAAATATATGCCTAAACTTTAAGAGTCATAATTCATTGCACCTCAAATTTAGTACACTTTTGATTGTGCTATAAGTAATTTTTCTAAAATAACAATTGTAATAGTTCTGCTTAAAGTTGTGAATGTATGATAAAATGTGAAGTTTGAAATATCCGCGTGTATTAATTTTTCTGACAGTTTGGTACTGTTGTTACATTAATTAAAATCATAATCAAATATAGGAAGGAGCATCCGAAACTACACTATTTTTTCTAAATTTTATTCAAAAATAAGCTATTCGGATCATTGCTGACCCAAAATTGACTAAATACTTTACAACACCAGCGTAATGTTGCAGATCTTTTTATTTTCTATAGAAATTTCCATATGGACATTGTTCAAACGAAATAAAAAACTTATTGCCTTCTAAACAAATGTTTAGTCGTAATAACAAGACTTGCTAGGAATTCTAACAAATATTCACTGATTTTTTTTAATCTGTTCTATCGACACATGGAATAAACATCCAAATTCAGTATTTCCGGAAACTTATAAGCCACAAATACTCAAGGTATTCACAAACTGCTTAAACCTAGTCTTTAATGTGATAGTTTCAACGAGTGTGGTTCCACTCGTTGAAATTCAAAGGTATTTTTATGTTGTTGTGGCATATTATGTAAATCTTAATTATTACGTTTTGAAATAAAAAAAAAAATCTAAGCACGTTTTTATTTAATTTACAATAATATTAAGGCCATAATCTATCAATTTATATTATGACATTTATTATGATTTTAATTAATGTAGTACCACTACCAAACTGTTTCACATTTTATCATACATTCACAACTACGATGCTGTATTAAATTTTGAAGTTACTCCAGTACGTAAGTTATACTTTATTAAATTTGTCTATTGCCTATGCCATAGCTTAATTGAATATGGTTGTTATGATTTCGGTTAAAATCAATGAAGTACAAATTAGTTTTAATATCTGCTAACTTAATATGTAAACTATGTGCAAATTAATTAATTTCATTACATGTTATTTATAAAAAACACGATATTTAATGTCACCGCTTTGTTTATTGTCGTTAAGCAACATATTGTTTGATTATGTAAATAAAAGACCTTCGTTGAAAGCAGATAATAATTTTGCTCAATGTAACTCAATCATGTGACAGGATATGTTTAATCTGTGTACCATTCATTACACAAATTTCTTTCATTATAAAAGTATTGTATTTTTTTGGAATAAACTATTTTGCACAGCACTCTACAATTCACAATTTATTATGTTAAATACTTACATTCTAATATTATTATATGCATGAACTTTATCTAAACAATGACAAACGTTTATGGCAATTTAAAATATTTTTGGGGAAATATAATAAAAAATGTTATTTTTTTAGGGTTGTGTCCAAATATCAACATTTAAAATTAACGTTAAAAATGTGACTGCAAATTTAAATGATTTAAACAATTATATATAAAAATAAAAATTTAAAATATATAACAAGTATAAAAGACAACAACACATTAAAAATATTGTAAATTATTATAGATAATTTTAGATAAAAATCAAATAAAATCAAATGTGTTAGATGGTGTCATTTAAAAAATCTTTAAAGCTATAATAGGCTTTTTGCAGCAGTATTTCTTTGATGTTTTTTTTTAATGTGTAAGTGACAGTAATTTTATTCTATTGGGTAATTTGTTAAAACATTTAATTTCAACATATTTGGGACATTGTTCATATTTGACTGTGTGTTTAGGTAATTCCAAAGTGTCTCCATGGCTGGTACTATAATTATCATTTAAGCACTTAAATTTGTGTGTATTTTTTTACATAAACTAAAATTTTATATTTGAAAATGCTGGGCAGTGTTAATGTTAAGCTTTATAAAATACTCAGCACAATAGGATCTACTAGGTGCATTTGAGATTGTATGTATAATATTTTTTTTGCAATATGAACAGCACAAGGAGCTAACCTTGTTACAAAAAAAGTCAATATGATAATTCCAGTTCAGCATTCATCAAGACATACCCCTAGAAATTTGGTTGCTGTTTGTTTGGCAATGGTAATACCATTATACCTAATAAGTGACCTTACAATAGCTTCTTGTAAGATTAAACTGGAGATATGCGGATTTTTTTTTAGATTATTGTTAAACAATTGTTTTTAAACCACTGATTTAATTCTTGTACGTTTTTATTAGCCTGATCAATTGCTTTATTCAACGTATGTACTGTTATCAAAAGAGAGGTATCATCGTCAAAACGCACTGTTTCGGACACCATTTAGTTAAATCATAAAAAGAAGAAGCCCAAGTACAGATCCTTAGGGCACCTTCCATCTCATTTTTAAAGCATTTGATTGTACCTGATACTTGCAGTTTAAATAACTTGAAAATCAGTCCAAAGCAGTACCTCTAACTTGGTATCTTTCAAGCTTGATCATCAGAATGTTGTGATTTACTAGATCAAATGCTTTTGTTAAATCGAGGAATACGCCCAGACAAAAGTTTTTTGTATCAGCACATTGGTGCAGTAAATTTACAAAGTTAGTTATGGCAGATAAAGTTGATCTTCCTTCCCAATTAGCATATTGGTTTTCATTCAATATATTGAACTTAATGAACTCAATGACATTGAAAAATGTATTGCATATACACAGGGTTGGGTAAAAGTATGGGAACAATTTCTGACCGCGTTTTTAATATATTTTAAAAATTACCTTAAAAAAGTAAAAGTTTTTAAATATTTTTGAATCTATATAGGGACGTATTTTGATTTGAACAACCAGGATCTTTTTTTAAAGCTTAGGAGCATATTTTAATTAATCGACTCAATATTTATTTAACAGAACATTATACAATAATTGTGAGTGTAAATGCACATAAGCAAAATATAATGTGGAACATTATTTAACATATTAACTATATTTAAGTTTGTTACATATTTTTATAATTAAATTAATTATACTATTGTTTTAAAAAATATACCTGTAAACATAATAGGTACATTATATTTCAATACGTGCAAAACAATATTAATCCTCAAATATTTTAGACAATTGGTGAAATTAAAAAAACAAAAAAACTTTATAGCAGAATATTTCTACAGTAAATGCAACTGTTGCCAACATTAATCCTATAAATAAAACTAAATGCAACGCCCATATATAGTATATTTTTAAAGGAATATGTTTAAAAGTTTCTTTTTTAAAAAAGGCTTCCTTTAAATTATTTTTCCATTTTAAAAATAAACCACATTCTACAGCCCGTTGTAAATAAATGTTTAAAATAGAAGCCATTGGATGCTGCCGAGGACACTGTATGCAAGCATATTTTGTGTATTATTATATTAAATTCAAATGCACTCGATGTATCTTTCAGTTTTCTTAACGAAGGTTCCGCTTTGTAAAAAGTAGTCAATAATGCATACTTTCGAGAATCAAGCAAATTACTTGCTACAAATTTTCTAATGATATTCATAACATTAAATTATTCCCGAACAAATGTAGATTCTACTCTATGCGCCTCGAATAACTTTCTAATATCTTCATGGTGCGCAGAAGTTAATAAATAAGTATTTTTAATTATTAAATCAGATTCTACAATATCTTCAATAGTTTTAATTGGTTTTTCACACATGGGTTCAACTAGATATGAAAAAAAAAGCCGGTATACTACGCAGCCAAAAATTATCAAAGAATAAATTACACAAGAAATGTAAAAAAATCGTTTCAACCATCTTTTTGATTGTTTGATAGATTGTGCTATAAATAACCCACAAGTATTTAAAATTGATATTTGGTATTGTTCATACCCTTCAGGAGTCCTCGATAGAGCGGGTTATGTACTAAACAGTGTAGCATATATTATAAAAGTTAATGCTATTTACCCAAAAGTTAATATGAAAAGGTGCATAGAGTCCAACCCAATGTGGTAGATTTCTAGGTAGAGGTACACAAAATACTATATCATAAAAACAATATTGGTATGAGAATTTTTTGTTACTAGTACCATCACACCTACCATCTCCAAGATACACTTTCTTATCTGTATAGGGATCTCGAATTAAATTAAAATTAAAATTGTGTGCAAACTCAGTAATAAAAGCTTTGTCATTTTCAATTTAACTTGTTGTTCTATGCTTAGTAAAAGGTTTATCGTTTGCAAACAACACATACCGTAATGCGCAATTACTTAATAATTTATGATATTATATATAAGTAGTATTCATTGCGTAAATATCAATCTGGTTGCAATTAAAGACAAAGCTCTAAAAGAACAATCAGTCAAATCTGCTTACAAACCATAAACATTTCCAAACTAAAATGTGAATCCAAATGAAAAATGCTTATAACCAAATCTAGATGTTGTTAACCAATATGTACAATTAGAATCGCTGAATTATTTTGTATATATTTTGGTTTGCCGCGGTTGGTGTAAATATATTCAAAAAACTCGTCAAAAAATAATTTCTTTAAAATCATAAATTTTTAAAACCAGCAAAAATATGTTTTTAATAAATCTATAGCCTTAATTGATTTATATTCTACACTAATGTTTTTTTTGTACATTTTGCTATATATAAATGGACACTTTCAAATAAATTTAAAAAAAATTGGCTTTAAGTTTCTGCCCAACTTATCTAATTTATCCGACTTTGTAACTTTTAATTTTTAAGTTTTTTGCTATAGTGATTTTTAAACATTTTTGAATTATTTTAGAATTCTGGGGATAAAAACTTTTTAAAATATACGCAAATAAATTTACTTAAAAAATGCACATTGCACTAAAACGAGCCGGAATTATTGCCGATCCTTGACCCTATCACATTTGAGCGCTGCATTTTATATTGCAATAAAAAAGGGAGGAATTATTATAAACTGTTGATTCTCTTAGCACGCCTAGCAAAAAATTTTTGTGACTTTGAGTGGTTTACATACACATTTAAACTACTATAGTTAGTTTGCGTTAAGACTGCAGTTATTTGCTATTTGATGAATTCCTTTAAATAAATATAGTTAACGTTTTTTACCATTTAATGTTGATTAATTTTTTGAGTTATTATAACTAGGTTAACGAATTCGTAAATAAGTATATGTGTTAAATATAAATTACAAATGGAACAGAACCTCAAAAACTTTTAAAAAGTAAACGTCATTCAAGAATATTTATTTTATATATTTTACTATTATTAAAAAATTAAAATGACTAATATAAATTAAGTCAAATACATATCTCTATTAAACATAATAATTCACAAGCAATTAACTATCATGTTTCCGCTTTTTAATGTTTTTAAATTATTGAAAATATAACAAAATAATATAATAAACAAAATGACGTTAGGTGTAATATAATATTTATAAAAACACGTGGCAATAACTCTCATCATTGCAGTCTTAACGCGGACCAACTATATAAACCGTTTTACCACTGTTCTACCGACCGTTCATTGACCTGCAAGAACGGGCTATCCAGAAGTGGTACAATTCCAAAAACTGTATGGACGTGAACATGTAGTGTTTGAAAAGTTGCACACTTTTACCAAAAAACGCCTGATCTCAAAGTATGGGTTCTTGAAACATTTAGGTAAAAGAATTTAACTTTAAATTTCTTCAAAGTCATTCATTCTTTAATTTTGTTTTGTTTTAAAAACAACTTCCCCCTCCGCCACCACAAGTCAAAATATAGGTTTTTTTATTGTCACTTGTTGGATATTCATTAAAAAAAAGTTTTTTGATAAAATTTTAACTTGTAGTTAAACTTCTTTTGACAAAAAACTGACTTTTTACTCTAAATAGGGCCGGAGTTAATTTTTCTTGTGAGACTTTAGAAGTCAATTTTATATTTTTTTACAGAAACTGGTTGCGCGACAAACGAAATTATTCAG
Source organism: Tachinus rufipes (assembly GCA_963932245.1). Classification (NCBI taxonomy): domain Eukaryota; kingdom Metazoa; phylum Arthropoda; class Insecta; order Coleoptera; family Staphylinidae; genus Tachinus; species Tachinus rufipes. The sequence continues at coordinate 82,394,694 of OZ010741.1, read as the reverse complement.
AATTAACATGAGGTCATTTTTTTCTCAAGAGTCAACATTTTTTTAGGTTCATCATATAGATTTTATTTAAATCAACTAATATAAAAAGACAGCGGAAATGATGAAGGAAGATGAAATCATACTAACAAAATCCAAAGACATAGCAAATGAAATAAATAACTATTTTTCAAATATTGGAAAAAAACTTGCACAGCAACAACTAAACAACCATCAAATACCAACAATAAGTGGAAAAAAAATAACATCACATAGTAAAGTTTTAAAATTAATTAATAAATTTAAAGAAGAAAAAGTTAAAATAACAACATAAATAGTCAAACTAATTAAAGAAGAAATCACACTAATCTGAACCAAACTAATAAATATAACTATCAGAAACGACAAATATCAAGAATGTTCAAAAAATACCATAATAAAAACCATACACAAAAGTGGAAACTAACAACTTTCAGAAAATTGCAGACCGATAGATATCATAATACATAATAGACTACTCAAACAATTGACAATGACAAAATTATACATGAAAGCCAATACGGGTTTCAAAAACATACCGGAACTGAATCTGCAGCTATAGATCTAATACACAACATCTAAAATATAGTCTAGAACTGCAAAATAAATATTTTGTAGTTTTCATTGATATGAAGAAAGCGTTTGACACAAAACAAAACTAATAGAAAAACTTGAACAAATGGGAGTGAAAGGTAAAGAAGTACAACAACATCAATATTTTTAAAAACAAAGTATCAACAAACCAGAATTAATAACATATTAAGATACCACGTACTTCCGCCTCTCCTGAATATATTATACATTAACGATATATTCAATTTTATTATGTAGTCGTGATTGTTACTTAATTATTTTATTAATAAATTTAATAAAAATGTTATATGGTCTGCTGATCGTATGAGACTAAACTTAATATCTAAAATGGCGGTACTTATACTGCACTCTTTCTAATGATATTGATAAAGAGTTCTTAGAAGGTTCTGATTAGACACTTACGTAAGTGCATACTCTTCAGTACGTGAGAAAGTGTGAGACATAAGTGCGGTTCACTATTTAACAGACTAAACACATTCCTTTACATAGATAATTAATATATTTGTCTATTAAACGTGTGAATATTATAATATAATAAAAACAAATATAGCGCAATATATAACAATTCGAAATTAAGATGGAAAATTAAACATTTACGCTTGAACATTCGGTGTTTTATAAGATTCCTTTATTAGATGGGTTAGTTATATGTTGTTGAAATTACGTTTTTTAAGGGATACCTTATCAATTACCTGTTTGTTTTGTGTTTTTAAGTTTTAATATGTAAAAAAATGATTGTTATTTGATTTATAACCATCGGAATAATCTTGTTGATAGTATTTTCACTTAGTACTTAAGAGCGTTGTCGGCGTGCGGAGTAATATCCAAGGGAGGCAGCGACAAGGAACAAGGTAATAATATAATATAATATTTATTAGTAGTAGACGAAATTTTTTTACTTGATATAAATTAATAATGAACTTGGAGTTATCTTTAATGCATGCATAGATCACTGGGCTAACATAATCAATTTATATTTGGCTGTTACGGTTCCTTATTATTTGTCTACAATCATCATGGCTGACTTCATTGATAACTTATTAATGTTAAAAAAAAACATCTTGATTCAACCATTATTTTCATATAGAGACAAGATAATATAAACTGAATGAATGATTTAGGAGAAACAAATCAATTTTATTAAACTAAGCAAACAATTGAGCCTTTCATGCATTTTTTAGGTGTTAAAATTGATAGAATTGAGTTGAAGAAGACAATAGTAATAAAAGTGAAAATATAAATAATAGATAAAGGTTACTAATGAAGCGGGCATTGTTTGATTGAAAGAAAACAGAAGAGACGAGAAGAAAGAAAGATCTATAAAATTGAATGGATGCTTATAATTATTTTTAATTTATAATTTTCTATATTTAGCGGTACCTTTTTTAGCAGAAGTTTGACATTTCATTATATAAAGAATTAGCCCAGCACAAGTGTTTTGTACGTTTAGAGAAACTTATGGTTTACATAATCGGCCTACCAAACGCAGAATTTGCTGATGCATTGAAAAATTTTGTTCATCAATGAGGCCCATTTCTGGCTTAATGGCTACGTCAATAGACAAAATTGCAGTATTTGAGTTGAAGAGCAACCATAAGAGATTTAAGATACATTCAAACATAACAACGGTTGGTATGGTTTATGGGCTGGTGCAACATTTCTTTAAAATAAAGGCCGGTCGGAACGTAACTGCTAATGGTGCCCGTTATCGCACAATGATAACAGACTATTTTTGCTGCCTAAAATTGTAACAAGTAATTTTGACGACATTTGGTTTCAACAAAACGGCCTTATTTGCCACATAGCCGGTGAAACCATGGCTTTATTGCAAAAAAGATTCTGTGAACAGTTAATTTCACGCTTCGGATCGGTGAATTGACCGCCTAGATTATGTAATATTGCACCTCTAGATTTTTTTTGGGACTACGTATAGTTCAAAGTCTACATGAATAAGCCGACTACGATTGGGGAATTTTAGTCCAACAATATTTCCCTCATTTGCCAAATACCACTCAAAACGCTTAACGCGTCATCAAAAATTGAAATTTTTGAATAGACCATGTTAGCCGTAGTTACAGCCAACATTTGAAAAAAATAAACTTTCAAAATGGTTCTTATGTATGATCTTAAAGATTACTCAATAAAAATAATGTTTTTTTTTTAATTTAAAAAAAGTACCTCTAAATGGATCACCCTTTTATGAACATAAAATTTAAATTACTTTTTGCTGCCAAATACAAAAATGAATAAATAATTTAATTAAACACAAACTGAACAATTTTTGCTTTTAAATAAATTAAAAATTGTATACTACCAACTGTTAGATTCTATCGTGGGGAGTTAGTACTAATTGCAATAAGTAAGACAAAATATAAATTCATTGATAAATCTTTAAAGAATTTTTATTAAACAATTTGCAATAAGTTTTAGGGTTCATCACAAAACATTTTATTTGCAATTTTCTAAACTTTTGCATTTATTTGATAATTATTTTTAATTAAATATTATCAATGCATAATTTAATTATTTTGACAGTCACTGCACCAATATCAATATTAAACATCTACATTACAGCAAAAGCTGTATTTATTTTGCAGCGATTATGTAAATTACAAACTAGAAGTAGAGACACGAATAATCGTGTCTAACAATAGATTACCGGAAAAAATAAATTATTTTTTCTTCACATAAACACATTTAGCACATAATGCAACAGAATTGATTTGACTTTAAGTAGCCTATAAGCAAAATGTTTTATGACTAAATATGTTTCATATTATCATAATATATGCAAGATTTTCCATCAGAACCTTGGAGTCACATGACATGTTGAAACTTCAAACATAATACGTAAATTATAAAGAAATACGTCTCTTCTTTGAGCAATTTTAGACAACAGATATTGTTATTTAATATGTAAATTAAAATATCTTATCAAACTATGTGCGTTTTTTTTTTTTTTATTATAAAATATTTACAAATTTACAATTTATATTTTTTTTTTCTCCCCATTTGCTGCTCTACACCGTTTTCATGTGGATGGCTGCAGAGCTTCGTATTCGGGGCACCATTTTATGTTTCCATTTATCTTCTTCTATCTTCTTCTAACTAGATCTTATTAATATATAGTGTTTTTTAATTTTAATTTTGAATTCTTTATAATTCTGTTTTCTTGATACTTTCAGAAAGTTGGTTGTACGTGACAAGTCCATTGCCTAGTATTGTTTGTTTTGCTTTTTCTGTCTTTGTTGTGTGTACATGTATATTGCTTCTTTTTTTTGTGTTATGTCCGTGAATTTCTTTGTTGCATTTAATTTGGAGATTGGTTTTAATTTCTTTATTTTTAATTTTGTATAATAGTTTGCATTTTTCTGTTTTTATTTTTTTGTTTATCTTTGTTTCGTTAATTATTTTGTATACTTCTTCTGTTGGTGTTAATTTTGGTAGTTTGTGTATTATTTTTAGAATTTTGTTCTGTTGTCTTTGTATTTTTGGTATGTTTGTTTTTGTTGTTTCTCCCCATATGCTTATTAAATAATTAATTTTTGCTAAAAATAGTGAATGGTAGATACTTAATGCAGTTTCTATTGTAATGCATTCCCTAGCTCTATACACAGCTCCTATTGTTGCTGCGCTTTCTTTTAATAATTTGTTAATATGTGTATCCCAGGTGAGTTTCTCAGTTAATATTATTCCTAAGCATTTTGTCTGCTTTGTTCTAGTAATTGGTATGTTATTTATTTCAATTTTTATGTTAATATCTTTTGAGTTTTTTTGTCTTATTATCATATACGTTGTTTTTTCTTTATTTATTGTTTGTATGTTCTCGTCGTACCATTTACATATTGATATTAACAGAAGAACGGAAACCATTACACATTTACTGTGTTTCATAATTTAAACTAAACTCATTTTAATAAACCGACTAATTATTATACATTTAAAAAACTATAATATTACACCTAAATAGTTATTGAAATGTCTGATTCATACTAGCAGTGTATATGTAATCTGCATGGTTGTCATGCCAATTTTGCCAAGTATACTTAATAGGTCTGTTCCAACATACGATTTGGACAGTTTGCAAACCGTCCAAACTGTGCACACAAACAAATATTTGTCATTCTTAAGCAATCTTTTATACACAGTAATTTGTTTGTGTGCATAGTTTAAACGGTTTGCAAACTGTCCAAATCGTGTGTTGGAACAGACCTAATATTTACGTTTATTAGTTTATTGATTAGAGTAAAAAACATGCAAGCTTTATTTACTTTTTCATAAGTATCATTTATTATTTAAAGTAACGACTGATTATATTAAATTGAATGAACTTTTTTTATTAAAGATTCTAAGACAATAGCATTACAACAATCAAAACGTTTTAAAATGTCACAAGTAATTAATTATTATATTATCTCTTTAATTTAAAACATTTATTTCACACACAAAATACTAATAACAAACTTAATATAATTGATAACTTGCAAATCACATAAATCAATATACAATTTTCAACATATAATGTATTTTTAACGCAAGAGCGGGCGGGGTGTTGCTATATTATTAAAAAAATAGCTTTCATTTTAACACTTGAAAAATTTATTAAAAAAAAAAAATTATACACAATTTGACTCTACAAAGTAATAAAGAAACTAAATATAGAACATAGTACCAGAGTACAAGAAGAAACTTATTCTATAATTGATCATATTGCGACAATTCAAATAGTTTTAACACTTGAAGACTTCCCAGATTTAGATCACAAACTAATGAAAATTAGAATGAATCCTATAATTAAAATAAAACAAAAATTACATCTACAAAACAGATCTGCAAAACTTTTTTATGAATTAATAATTATCATAAACCAAAACAGAGCGATATAGAAACGTAACTTGGATAAATGATAAAATTATTGATTACTAATTAAAAAATTGTCAAATTTTAAAAAATAAATGTATCAACTTTGCAATTATACTCTATGCGGGGCGCACTAAACAAAAGTTTAAAAACACTAATTAATTTATCATCTTATTTCTTCCCACAAAAATGATAAAACTAGAGAAATGTAAGTTAATCTTTAAAATAAAACAAACTAAAGATTTTCTAGTTAAGTTAGTTTAGCATTTGTTGCGTTTAAAATGAAGTGGCATTATAATTAATAACATTAATTGATTGAATTGAATTATACAACTACCGTTATTATATTAATAAATTATTGAAAATTAAAATTCCACAGTTCAATAATCTGTTAATTTAATTATCAACCTTTTCCTTTAAAGCAAATGGTAGTAATCTATGTTTAAAACATTTTAGTGTCGCATTATCTTTAAGTTTTAATATAATCAATTGGTTTTTAAAACAACCCAATTCTTCATAAAATATTTTTTAAAGTTATTTAAAAGATTATTTAATTTGTTATCTATTGTAATATTATTTATTGATACAAGTTTTAAATTTAATTTTGATAACGTAATACTACCTAAACGAGAAGATCCACCATTTTTTTAATTGACATACGTTTCTTTATCTCCCTGAATATTTTTGTATTTAAAATTAAAATTTATTTTTCCTATTGGTGAGATAGCATGTCCTACATAATCTTTCAAAGTCAGATCAGCCGCTCTGATCCTTTTATGAATAAAATATTGTTAATATATCGACTCCAATATCACAAAAAAGTAATACCTGTGTCTACTTCAAATCTTATTGGAATATTTTCAGAATAATTTTAATGTTATAGGATTTTCATAACAAAAAATAGAATTCATTATTTACATATCTTAATATACATTTTTATTATTTTCAAGTAAATAATTATTTTTATTAATATTGCTTTTATTACTGCATAAGGCGCTAAATGTACTTTTAGTTAATTTTTGTACTTACAGTATCTGCTGTACTGATTTATTCTACCTCGTTGTCCTGATACTCCTCGCTGACTCGCCGCTGGATTTTGATGTTCTCCGCGATAATTATTCGGCCGTGTGCTTGGTCCACTTCTTGTGTCCATCCTATATAAAAACTAACAAACTATAAACAAATAATTTGATCTATTAAACACAATATAAAATGTTTTTACATTTCTAGTATGTCTTCTAGGTACATTAAAATTCAGTAAACAAAAAAGGCTAGAGAATCTTTACAATATATTTAAGATAATTATTTGTTTTAAAGACAGTGAAAGAAAGTGTTAAAGTCGATTTAAATTCCATAAAATAAAGACTATACAAGTGCACCGTATTCCAAGATAGATAAAATGATTTGTATGATGTTTAATAAATCTCAATATGCTTTGTTAGTTTCATGATTAAAATACTTAACAAACGTCAATTTGGTATCCATAAATACTCCCAATCTCAAAAAATCTATTCTTTCTGATATCTGTGAAATATAACTGTTGATTTTGTTCTATTTTATTGTTAATATTATTACACATCATACATTAAATTTAAAACATAATTAAAATTAAGAATGAATATATATTTTTAATAATATATACATAATATAAAAGGAATTAGTTTCATTCCTGTCTCATTGTCCTGAGTTTTTTGTGAATTTAAGTTCATGCCATTGATAATACACCATTTTATAATATTTTATATGTCATTATTAATTAAGGAGTTTTAAATCATCATTTTATTGAATTTGAAATATCATTAATAAAACGAAGAAATAAAAGCGGATCCAGATAACCTCCTAGAACACCTGAGGTAACTGTTAACTCATTAGAAATAAAATTATTACCTTTAACATATTGAGATCTACTATTGAAATTTGAAAGTTTAAAAAAATTCCTGTCTATATTTTCCAGTTTTTTAATCAACTATAATAACAATAAAAATTGAATGGTGGCGGCCGTTACTACGTGATAGTTCATTATAGAAAATAAATAAAATCACAAATATATTTAAATCGTGACTCGGTTTAAATATATTTGTGATATAGTACATTATAATTGTGTTTTATTTATTTTCTATAATAACATCTTACATCTATATACTTGCTTGACCATTATTAAATTTTGTTTTTACCTTCTTTGTAAGTGCCTCGTGTTGCAGTAATTTTGGGCAGAAATATTCTGAAAAAGTAAATAAGAAATTTTTTCTCCTGTGATTGCTGTCACATTACCATTATGCACAATGGTTGGAATACTATGATTAGAACTTTTCTTTTTATATCATTGGTGTACTCAAAAATGATTTTTCAACTTTATTTCGGATGTCTGTAAAACGTATTCAAACCGTCCGGTTTTTTTTTAATGTTATTTTACTTCTTTAACTTTTTGGAAAACCAAATTGGATGGGAACAAATTTAAGGTAAATTTAGGAACAAATAACTCAATACAAGTATACAGTCATACAATACTTGTGTACAGTCTTTAAGATTTAAACTTTCAAAGAAAAATTTCCAATCTACAAAATGTAAGTAATTCTGAATGCCCTAGGTTGACTTTTTTAAAATTATATGTACATGCTTAGATTATTTTAATGTTTTGAATTCTATTTTCGATTTGATAGTTGTATGTAAAGCCAAATAACGCAGGTAAGTAAGCAAGTAACGACACTACCAAGAAGCATATTCATGTTCGTTGAAGACGCCAAGTCTAATAGAGAGGAGCCTTCATTATTTCTTTTGGTATTAACCGGGTGCATACTTAAATACAAAAACGCTTTATTTAAAAGTCTTGAGAAGCTTAAAGCACTGCTCTTGATTTCATTGCATCATTTGCCCAGTTAAACCTTGCTACGTTGTAATCCCATATGAAAGTCGGCGTCTACGGGATTGTCTACAATATATTCAACAGCTGAAAAGGTTCATACTAACAAAATCATGTTCGGCTTTTTCACTTAAAATTAAATGGGAACGTACAGCAATTAAAACACCGCCGCGGTGATGATGTTAATGCAAATTTAAAAGATAACATTTCATCATAAAGATTAGTGTCACTAAAAATCAATATATTAAATTATGATACTTTAAATTATTTGCAAATTTTCTTAGTTCTTAACTCATTGACATTCTGATAATAAACAGCTAATGTCCGTATTTTAATTTATCTAAAACTTTATTTTTCACTATCCTTCAAACTCATTGAATAAACCGTAAGCTAACGTTCAGCTGGCTTTACCTAATCTACGATTTAATTCACTGCGAATTTTGATATAGTGGTTTTGTTTTTTAATACACGTGTTTATTGGTATATATCGTGTAATTACATTTTTGATCTTATAATTAAAACGGCGATAAACTTGGTAAATGTCATTTTAAACACGTCTTTACAAATTGTAGTTTTGTGCATTTTAATCATGGTTTGAAGTATGTTATGTTTATAAAACATTAATTCAAACTTAAATTAAGGTAAACTTTAAACAGTTTCTGAAATTGTGACGTAACCTACTTACTTGTCAGTGTATAGCACTTTATTGGGTTTTGATACGTTAATATTTAAAAAAAAAAGTATTTTTTAAATATAATTACAAAATAAGAGTAATCAGTCTTTTTATCAAATAAAAATTCAAGTAAAAATTAAAACCATGTATTTTGAAAATTCTAAACATTATCTTCTTCTTCAGTGGTGTTAATAAATAATAAAATATAATTAAATAATAAAAATTTCACGTAACATCAAATAATTAAAATTTTATTCTACAAAAAATCATTAGTTATTTAATTAAAAATAAAATAAGTATTTTAGGTTAACAACACTCAGGGTGCTGTCAAAAGTCTTAGTAAACAACGCCACAACTGTTAAAATATATATATATATATATATATATATATATATATATATTATTATTCAGTCATTTAAAAAAATTGAAACTATCTATTTGGGCACAAGATTTTTTAACCCTTTGAGGCCAAAATTAAAAGTATTTTACTATACACATTTTTAGTAATACAAATTAGTAACAAATATGTATGTTAAGGTGAGTTTAGACATGCATAGCTTTGCGCCAGTAGTTGCGCCAGTTTTATTTGTACGCCAGTAAAGGTTTACACTACATGTGCGGAAACAAAAATAAGTGACACGCCAGTTTTAATTTTAAAGTGTATTTTACAGTACGCATTATGTCAAGTGAACTTTCCGAAGCATTCAAAATAGTCGCAAAACTTTTAGTGAAAAAAAAGATAAATGAAATACAGAAAAAGAAACGACGAAAAAGTCGTGTCTGGGTTAAACCATGGATTAGTCGTCGACCTACTTTGAGTGCTTCTGCAAAACTTCTAGGAGAAGTCGCAACAAAAGATTCTGCAAGCTATAAAAACCAACTACAAATGACAAAGCAAAATGTTGATACTCTTCTGGATTGTGTGACGCAACGTATTAAAAAATGGATACCCACATGAGAGATGCGTTAACACCATAATTAAAATTAAAGGGACATTACAATATATCGCAACACGAGATTCTTTCACTTCATTGCAATATTTGTATCGTGTCCCAAAATGCACATCTTCAAATTTTATCCCTGAAGTTTGCCAAGCCATTTATTATGCGATAAAAGACTTTATTAAGGTAAGCAGATACATAATAATATACAAAAAATAGAAGTTCAACGTTTGTAATTTTAGTAGGTTAAATACAAACATTTCTTAATTATTGTCGACATACAATGAAGCATTTATTGCCTATGAAAACAGATCTGACTGTTTTTGCTGATGATTAAAACGTAAATTTAAATCATTATTAGTAGTGTAGTAAGAATGGAATTGGACTGAAACATTATTTCTTCTAAAAGCAGATCTGACTGGTCTTGTTGACTATTAGCGTCATCGTAAAAACGGTTTGAACATGAGTTTGGAGCATATTCATAACGACTTGATGAGGCAGATGAGGATGGCCGTGATATTTGCTGGGAAAGCTGGGTATTTGATAACCGTCGTCGTACAAGAAAAGATTGTATGTACTCCATTGATTCCAAAGCGACTGATTCTAGTAGCTTCTATAACGAAGAAGCCAACGACTTGCCAAAACAATCAAACTTATTGTCCTCTTTTTTTTTCATCTCATTTCTGTGCAAGTTCCTGTAGCCCTTGTATAGCCCTATCGGTACTACTTGTCCTTTTTTGAACTCTCTTTGGGACTGTTAAAGTTTAAAGTTAGTTTTTGTGCGATTGGTTTTCTGGCCACGGATAACTCATTCGGGGAAGACGGCAGAGATTGTGATTCAATTTTCTAAAAATAAATAAATAATAAAAACCCGATATCTTTAAAAATACTAAAGTAATTTAAGTTATTATTTTCAGGTTTGGGCCAAATTTTGAACAAGAATGGAAGAATGTTATTCAAGGATTATCCACACGGTGGAATTTTCCAAATTGTGCTGGAGGTTTAGATGGAAAGCATGTTATATTACGAAGTCCTTTTCATTCAGGCTCAGAATTTTACAACTACAAAGGAACGTTCAGTATTATACTGCTTGCATTAGTTGATGACCAATACTTTTTTGAATATATAGATGTGGGTGCAAACGGAAGAGCGTCTAATGGAGGGGTATTTTCAAAAAGCAGTTTGAAGAATGCAATAGAAAATAATTTACTGAAACTTCCCCCAAATACCATGTTTGTAGGTGACGATGCTTTTCCTTTAAAAGAATATTTACTAAAACCGTATTCATAGAAAGTAAATAAACTTACAATTTGTAATGCCTGTGTTTCTCTTATTTGTACAACATTCTTTAAAATTTTGTCTGTTACCACCGTTAAACACAAATTAGGACCTCAGCCGAAGCAAAAATTTAACTAACAACTGGCGAGCCGATGTACAACCAATTTACAAATGCAAATTTTGTTTTGCTGCACGTTTTTGTCATCACTGGCGCCAGTGATTTTAGAAAGGTGCAGACTTTTCCGATCCATGCATGCATGATTTCAACTTGCATACCAGTTGATGTTTGATGTTGCAATTTAATTTTACTGGCGCGCCAGTTTTTATTGGCGCCACTAAATTTATGCATGTCTAAACTCACCTATAGTTAAAAAATTATAAACGTTTATTAATAATATATACTGATTATCCTCTAGGATGCGGTTCATAGACGGACACATTTCTCAGCAGATTTGCATGCAGCAAGAAAAGTGGCACATTTACTTGTAACGAGCATTTTTACGACCTACACCATAAACATCCACACCAAGCAAACGATTCATCTGTCATCCTGGTCTGTCACAAGTAAATCGGCCTGTTTAAGGACGTTTCTGACGATTAGCGTGGCTGGCTAGCCATAGATGAACACATTTTTCGGCACATTTACAAACGTCAAGTAAAGTGGCTCATTTACTTGTAGCGATCATTTTTACGACCTACATCGTAAATGTCCACGCCAAGCAAACGATTTGTCTGTCATCCTGGTGTGTCACAAGTAAATCAGCCTGTTTATGGACTTTTTTAATGTTTTGTACGACGGATTAACGTGGTTCTTGGCTCTCTGGAAATTTCAAGAGGTCACACGCCATGCCAAGTGTATTTGCAGTTCACAATTTGAAACGTGCGAATATAGGATAAACTGGGATAAATAATTGTATAAAATAAATTACATACAAGTTTACGGCAACACTACATTTATTCACTATTATTCTGTTACCATGGTTAATTGAACATGGCCGCCTAAAACCCTGTGAGCCGGAAATATCATGTCGGCGCATAAGGGCGCGTAATATAGCGTAATATAATAACATTCTTACAATATTACATTACACTTTTCTTCCCTTTATTATTATATTATTATTATTTCGCTTGCATCCACCTCAGATTGTTGTGAGAATTTGTTTACAATTAAATCATTTCTGTTAGTACTTTGTTTAATTTGGTTTGCATGTCTTTTCCATAAAAGTTCATTCACTTGCACTATATATATATATATATATGTTTCCGGCGACAGGATTGTGAGACCAATTGTGCCTCAAATCGCAGGATAGTGAGACCTTTTGGATAGTGAGACCTGGTCTCATAAGCAACGCTTCAAATCACAGGATAGTGAGACCAATTTCAATAATGTGAAGTTGTCGACAAAGCGTATATCCATAGCGGCAAAAATTTCGCGGTTAGCATTATGAGACCAGGCGATAGACTGTGACTTTCACACATTTATTTCATCTCTAGAAAATTATAAAACCATTTTGAATGACAATGTTAATAAATAAAATCGTATTTTAATAAAATATTGCTTAAATGTAATATAAGTATCAAATAAGAGCAAATATAATAACATACAATTATTGAAGAGTACCCAGAAAATTGTACCCTATCGTCCCCTGCAATGCAAATTAAGGGTACAAAAATTGCATAAATGTAATATGGATATCAAATGAAAGCAAATACGGTAACAAACATTTATTTTAAAGTACCACAGAAGATTGTACCCTATTGCCCCCTTGCTATTCAAATTAAGGGTCCAAATATTATACCAATGTAATATGCGTATCAAATGAAAGCAAATAAGGTAACTTATAACTGTTTTATAGTGCCCCAGAACATTGTACCCTATTGCCCCCTTGCTAACCATATTAAGGGTACAAATACTGCACAATTGTAATATGGGTATCAAATGAAAGCAAATAAGGTAACATACAACTATTTTATAGTGCCGCAAAACATTATACCAAATTGCCCTTTTGCTAACTAAACTAAGGGTACAAATATTTCATAAATGTAATATGGATATCAAATGAAAGCAAATACGGTAACAAACATTTATTTTAATTTACCACAGTAGATTGTACCCTATTGCCACCTTGCTAACCAAATTAAGGGTCCAAATATTATACAAATGTAATATGGGTATCAAATGAAAGCAAATAAGGTAACGTATATCTGTTTTTTAGTGCCCCAGAACATTGTACCCTATTACCCCCTTGCTAACCATATTAAGGGTACAAATACTGCACAATTGTAATATGGGTATCAAATGAAAGCAAATAAGGTAACATACAACTATTTTATAGTGCCGCAAAACATTATACAATTTTGCCCCTTTGCTAACTAAATTAAGGGTACAAATAATGCATAAATGTAATATGGATATCAAATGAAAGCAAATACGGTAACAAACATTTATTTTAATTTACCACAGTAGATTGTACCCTATTGCCCCCTTGCTAACCAAATTTAGGGTCCAAATATTATACAAATGTAATATGGGTATCAAATGAAAGCAAATAAGGTAACTTATAACTGTTTTATAGTGCCCCAGAACATTGTACCCTATTGCCCCCTTGCTAACCATATTAAGGGTACAAATACTGCACAATTGTAATATGGGTATCAAATGAAAGCAAATAAGGTAACATACAACTATTCTATAGTGCCGCAAAACATTATACCATTTTGCCCCTTTGCTAACTAAATTAAGGGTACAAATATTGCATAAATGTAATATGGATATCAAATGAAAGCAAATACGGTAACAAACATTTATTTTAATTTACAACAGAAGATTGTACCCTATTGCCCCCTTGCTAACCAAATTAAGGGTCCAAATATTATACAAATGTAATATGGGTATCAAATGAAAGCAAATAAGGTAACTTATAACTGTTTTATAGTGCCCCAGAACATTGTACCCTATTGCCCCCTTGCTAACCATATTAAGGGTACAAATACTGCACAATTGTAATATGGGTATCAAATGAAAGCAAATAAGGTAACATACAACTATTCTATAGTGCCGCAAAACATTATACCATTTTGCCCCTTTGCTAACTAAATTAAGGGTACAAATATTGCATAAATGTAATATGGATATCAAATGAAAGCAAATACGGTAACAAACATTTATTTTAATTTACAACAGAAGATTGTACCCTATTGCCCCCTTGCTAACCAAATTAAGGGTCCAAATATTATACAAATGTAATATGGGTATCAAATGAAAGCAAATAAGGTAACTTATAACTGTTTTATAGTGCCCCAGAACATTGTACCCTATTGCCCCCTTGCTAACCATATTAAGGGTACAAATACTGCACAATTGTAATATGGGTATCAAATGAAAGCAAATAAGGTAACATACAACTATTCTATAGTGCCGCAAAACATTATACAATTTTGCCCCTTTGCTAACTAAATTAAGGGTACAAATAATGCATAAATGTAATATGGATATCAAATGAAAGCAAATAAGGTAACTTAAAACTGTTTTTTAGTGCCCCAGAACATTGTACCCTATTGCCCCCTTGCTAACCATATTAAGGGTACAAATACTGCACAATTGTAATATGGGTATCAAATGAAAGCAAATAAGGTAACATACAACTATTTTATAGTGCCGCAAAACATTATATCATTTTGCCCCTTTGCTAACTAAATTAAGGGTACAAATATTGCATAAATGTAATATGGATATCAAATGAAAGCAAATACGGTAACAAACATTTATTTTAATTTACAACAGAAGATTGTACCCTATTGCCCCCTTGCTAACCAAATTAAGGGTCCAAATATTATACAAATGTAATATGGGTATCAAATGAAAGCAAATAAGGTAACTTATAACTGTTTTATAGTGCCCCAGAACATTGTACCCTATTGCCCCCTTGCTAACCATATTAAGGGTACAAATACTGCACAATTGTAATATGGGTATCAAATGAAAGCAAATAAGGTAACATACAACTATTCTATAGTGCCGCAAAACATTATACCATTTTGCCCCTTTGCTAACTAAATTAAGGGTACAAATATTGCATAAATGTAATATGGATATCAAATGAAAGCAAATACGGTAACAAACATTTATTTTAATTTACAACAGAAGATTGTACCCTATTGCCTCCTTGCTAACCAAATTAAGAGTCCAAATATTATACAAATGTAATATGGGTATCAAATAAAAGTAAATAAGGTAACTAATAACTGTTTTATAGTGCCCCAGAACATTGTACCCTATTGCCCCCTTGCTAACCATATTAAGGGTACAAATACTGCACAATTGTAATATGGGTATCAAATGAAAGCAAATAAGGTAACATACAACTTCTTTATAGTGCCGCAAAACATTATACCATATTGCCCCTTTGCTAACTAAATTAAGGGTACAAATATTGCATAAATGTAATATGGATATCAAATGAAAGCAAATACGGTAACAAACATTTATTTTAATTTACAACAGAAGATTGTACCCTATTGCCCCCTTGCTAACCAAATTAAGGGTCCAAATATTATACAAATGTAATATGGGTATCAAATGAAAGCAAATAAGGTAACTTATAACTGTTTTATAGTGCCCCAGAACATTGTACCCTATTGCCCCCTTGCTAACCATATTAAGGGTACAAATACTGCACAATTGTAATATGGGTATCAAGTGAAAGCAAATAAGGTAACATACAACTATTTTATAGTGCCGCAAAACATTATACCATTTTGCCCCCTTGCTAACTAAATTAAGGGTACAAATATCGCACAAATGTAATATGGGTATCAAATAAAAACAAATAAGCATTGTATTATATTACCCCTATGCTAAATAAAATACAGGTACAAATACTGCACAAATGTAATATGGGTATCAAACGAAAGCAAATAAGCTAACACAACTATTTTATAGTGCCCCAAAACAATGTGCCTTATTACCCCCTTGCTAAACATAGTAGAGATACAAATCCTGCACAAATGTAATATTAGTATGAAATGAAAGAAAATAAAGTAACATACAACTATTTTATAGTGCTCTAAAAGATTGTACCCTATTGCCCCTTTACTAACCAAACTAAAAGTACAAATATTGCACAAATGTAATAAGGATATCAAGTAAAAGCAAATAAGGTATCTTACAACTGTTTTATAGTGCCCCAAAACAATGTACCTTATTACACTTATGCTAAAAATAAATAAGATACAAATACTGCACAAATGTAATATGAGTACTAAATGAAAGCAAATATGTTAACATACAACTATTTTATTGTGCCGCAGAACATTGTACTCTATTGCCCCTTTGCTTACCAAATGAAGGGTTCACATATTGCACAATGTAATATAAGTATCAAATAGAAGCAAATAAAGTAACTTACAACTATTTTATAGTGTCACAGAACATTTAACCTTATTACCCCCTGCTTATCAAAATAAAAGTACAAATACTGCACAAATGTAATATTGGTATCAAATAAAAGCAAATAAAGTAACTTACAAATATTTTATAGTGCCTCAGAACATTGTAGCTATTGCCCCCTTGCTAACCAATTTATAGGTACAACTATTGCTCAAATGTAATATGGGTATTAAATGAAAGCAAATAAAGTATCTTACAACCATTTTATAGTGCCCCAGAACATTGTACCATAGTGCCCTTTTGCAAACTAAATTAAAAGTACTAATATTGCACAAATGTAACAAAAGCAAATAAGGTAATTAACTTTTTTATTTTACAGTTTTACATTGTACTTTACTGCCTTCTTGCTACCTAAATTAAAGTTACAAATATCGCAGAATAGTAATGTGGGTATCAAATGAAAGCAAATAAGCTAACTATTTTATAGTGCCTCAGGAACATTGTACCTTATTGCCCTCTTGTTAACCTATTAAGGGTACACATATTGCTCAAATGTAGTATGGGTGTCAAATAAAAGCAAATAAGGTAACTTACAACTATTTTATAGTGCCTCAAAACATTGTATTTTATAACCTCACTGCTAAACAAAATAAAAGTAAAAATACTGCACAAATTAAATTTGGATATCAAATGAGAGCAAATATGGTAATATACAACTATTTTATAGTGACCAGAAGATTGTACCGTATTGCCAATAGTAACATGTGTAACAATAAAAAGCTAATAAGGTAACTTACAATTATTGTATAGTGCCCTTCTTGCTAATTAAATTAAGGGCACACATTTTGCACAAATGTAATATAAGTATCAATTGAAAGTGAATAAGCGAACTTATATTTATTTTATTGTGCTCTAGAACAATGTATTATAGTGCCCTCTTGCCAACTAAAATTACGGTATAAATATCACACAAATGTAATATGGGTATCAAATAAAAGCAAATAAGGTAACTTACAACTATTTTATAGTGTTCCAGAATATTATACTTTATTACCTCTTGCTAAACAAAATAAAGGTACAATTACTGCACAAATGTAATATGGGTATTAAATGAAAGCACATAAAGTAACTTACAACTATTTTATAGTGGCCTAGAACCTTGTACCTTAGTACCCCTTGCTATACAATACATGAGGTACAAATACTGCACAGGTGTAATATAGGTATTAAATAAAAGCAAATAAAGTAACTTACAACTAATTTATAGTGCCCCAGAACATTATACCCTATTACCCCATGCTAAACAAAACAAAGGTACAAGTATTGCACAAATGTGATATGAGTATCAAATGAAAGCAAATAAAGTAACGTACAACTATTTTATAGTGTCTTAGAACATTGTCTCTATTGCCTCTTTAGTAAACAAATTAAAGGTGCACATATCAAATGTAATATTGGTATCAAGTGAACGTAAATAAGGTATTATATAATTATTATAGTGCCTCAGAACATTGTACTCTATCGCACTCCTGCTAACAGATTGAGTATCAAATGGCAACAAGTATAGTAACATAAATATACAAGGTTGGGTAAATGTATGAGAACACTCGATTATTGGTTTCATTTTTAGTTTTTGTAATAAATGACATTAATAAAAGTTTTTGTAGAAATTTTAATCTATATAGTGATGTATTTTGATTTTTAGTACAAGCTCTATTTTACGAGGTATAATGTCACCATCAGTTTTTTTAAATGGATCACATAACAAGATTTTGTTATCACATTCATATTTTTCGGTTTTATGCAGCACGTACGCTTGCTTGTCCTTGCCACACTTAAAAGGCACAAAAGCATCAATAGAATACCCTTTTTTATACGCATTTATGTTTTTATTGCTTTCCGCTCTTACATTCCTAATTACGGAAATATTTTAAATGTTATATTATAGAAGAAATATGTAGAACAAAATAATTTCATTTTGTTTACTTATTGATTTAGTAGATATACAAAATTACAATTTTATTAGAAATATACAAATTTTATATCAGTATTTTATTTGAACACCGAAACCCATCGCGTCGAAACGCTTATAAAAAGTGTATTTTGCCAGAAACATGAGTAAACATTCAGACATGACCGGCGGAGTTTTTTTTTATTATAATTATTTCACTCAACAAATATTTCATTCAAAATAGAATTTATTTTTTAACATGAATGATTTTACTTTTTAATCTAATTAGAAATCTATAAAAAGATAAATGCTTACAAAATTGTTCCTCTCTAAACTGTAGCAAAGCCAATTACAAAAGAAATATAAATAGAGATTTTCATACATAACGATTTTAAATTATGTAAATTCATATTAGAGGCGGCTTAATTATTTATTATAATATGTTATAACATCTTCAGATCTAAATGAAATTTAATAAACATTGGTTTTAAGTATGCAAATTACAATGGTGATATAAGAATATCCCTTTAATAAATTTAGATAAAGACAATAGGGTACAAAGTTATTAGTTTTATAAAAATTGTACAAATTAACATATTTACTCTAATTTGAAACTCATCTTACATATATATTTGAAAATTTGTGCGTTACATTTACCTATAAATAATTAAACTCAAAAAACAATAAGGTAAAAAAAAAATTAACATAATTGTACAAGATAACATTTGCTTTCATTTGACACTCATATTACATTAGTGTCATATTGTACTCTTAATTTGTTTTATCAGGAGATGATAAGCTACAATGTTCTACGGTACTATAAACTAATTGTATGTTACCATAACTTAACATATTACATTGATGCTATACTTGTACTCTTAATCTATTTTACAGGATAGAGGGCACAATTTGTGCCCTTAATTTGCTTAGCATACAGGGTATAATGTGTTTCGGTATTGAAAATAATTTTATGTTACCTTATTTGCTTTCATATGATACCCATATTTAATTTATACAATATTTGTAGCCTTAATTTGTTTTGCAAGGGGGACAATATGGAACAATGTTATAGGGCACTAAGAAATATTTGTAAGTTACATTATTTGCTTTCATTTGATACCCATATTACATGTATGCAATATTTCTACCACTAATTTGCTTAGCAAGGAACTCAATAAGGTACAATGTTTTGGGATACTTTAAAATAAATGTTTGTTTTAATTTGCTTAGCAGGGGGAACGATAGGGTACAATGTTTTGGGGGACACTACAATAATTGTATGTTACGCTATTTGCTTTCATTTGGTACCCATGATACATTTATGCAATATTTGTACCCTTAATTTGCTTAGCATGGGGAACAATAGGGTACAATATTCTGGGGTATTCTGAAATACATGTTTGTTACTATGTTTGCTTTTAATTGATAATACGCATATTACAGTAATGCAATATTTGTACCCTTAATTTGCTTAGCAGGGGGGACGATAGGGTACAATGTTTTGAAGTATACTACACCAATTGCATGTTTTTATATTTGCTTTTATTTGATACCCATATTACATTTATGAAATATTTGTACCCCTAATTTGCTTAGCAGGGGGGACAATAGGGTACAATGTTCTGGGGTATTCTGAAATAAATGTTTGTTACTATATTTGTTTTCAATTGATACCCATATTACAATAATCAAATTCTTAATTTGCTTAGCAGAGGGGATGATAGGGTACAATATTTTGAGATATTCTACATCAATTGTATGTTTTTGTATTTGCTTTCATTTGATACCCATATTACACTTAAGCAATATTTGAACCCTAATTTGCTTAGCAGAGGGGACAATGGCGTACAATGTTTTGGGATACTCTACAATAATTGTATGTTACCATATTTGTTCTCATTTGTTACCCATATTACATTTACGCAATATTTGTACCACTAATATGCTTAGCAGGGGGGACGATAGAGTACAATGTTCTAGGGTACTTTAAAATAAATGTTTGTTATCATATTTGCTCTCAATTAATACCCATATTACATTTATGCAATAGTTGTATCTAGAATTTGGTTAGCAGGGGGGACGATAGAGTACATTGTTTTGGGGAATTCTACACCAATTGTATGTTTTTATATTTGCTATCATTTGATACACATATTACATTTATGCAATATTAGTACCCCTATTTTGCTTAGCAGGGTGGATAATGGGGTACAATGTTTTGGGGTACTTTACAATATTTGTATGTTACCATATTTGTTTTTATTTGTTACCCATATTACATTTACGCAATATTGGTACCCTTAATTTGCTTAGCAGGGGGGACAATAAAGTACAATGTTTTAGGGTACTTTGAAACAAATGTTTGTTACTATATTTGCTTTCAATTGATACCTATACTACAGTAATGCAATATTTGTACCATAATTTGCTTAGCAGGGGAAACGATAGTGTACAATGTTTTGGAGGACTGTACAATAAATGTATGTTACCATATTTGCTTTTATTTGGTACCCATATTACATTTAAGCTATATTTGTACCCTTGATTTGCTTAGCAGGGAGACAACAGGGTATAATGTTCTGGGGTACTTTGAAATAGATATTTGTTACTATATTTGTTTTCAATTGATACCTATATTACAGTAATGCAATATTTGTACCTTTAATTTGCTTAGCAGGGGCGGGGGGATAAGGTACAATGTTTTGGGGTATTCTAGAATAATTGTATGTTACCGTATTTGCTTTTATTTGATACCCATATTACATTTAAGCAATATTTGTACCTTTAATTTGCTTAGCAGGGGGGGACGATAGGGTACAATGTTTTGAGGTATTCTACATCAATTGTATGTTTTTATATTTGCTTTCATTTGATACCCATATTACATTTATGTAATAATTGTACCCCTAATTTGCTTAGCAGGGGGGACAAAGGGGTACAATGTTTTGGGGTACTCTACAATAATTGTATGTTACCATATTTTTTTCATTTGTTACCCATATTACATTTACGCAATATTGGTACCCTTAATTTGCTTAGCAGGGGGGACAATAAAGTACAATGTTTTTGGGTACTTTGAAACAAATGTTTGTTACTATATTTGCTTTCAATTGATACCTATACTACAGTAATGCAATATTTGTACCATAATTTGCTTAGCAGGGAAAACGATAGTGTACAATGTTTTGGAGGACTGTACAATAAATGTATGTTACCATATTTGCTTTTATTTGGTACCCATATTACATTTAAGCAATATATGTACCCTTAATTTGGTTAGCAGGGGGACAACAGGGTATAATGTTCTGGGGTACTTTGAAATAGATATTTGTTACTATATTTGTTTTCAATTGATACCTACAGTAATGCAATATTTGTACCTTTAATTTGCTTAGCAGGGGCGGGGGGATAAGGTACAATGTTTTGGGGTATTCTAGAATAATTGTATGTAACCGTATTTGCTTTTATTTGATACCCATATTACATTTAAGCAATATTTGTACCTTTAATTTGCTTAGCAGGGGGGACGATAGGGTACAATGTTTTGAGGTATTCTACATCAATTGTATGTTTTTATATTTGCATTAATTTGATTATTATATTATATTACATTTATGTAATAATTGTACAACTAGTTTGCTTAGCAGGGGGGACAATGGGGTACAATGTTTTGGGGTACTCTACAATAATTGTATGTTACCATACTTGTTTTCATTTGTTACCCATATTACATTTACGCAATATTGGTACCCTTAATTTGCTTAGCGGGGGGGACGATAGAGTACAATGTGTTGGGGTACATTAAAATAAATGTTTGTTATCATATTTGTTTACAATTGATACTCATATTACATTTATGCGTTAGTTGTACTTATAATTTGGTTAGCAGGGAGGACGATAGAGTACAATATTTTGGGGTATTCTACACTAATTGTATGTTTTTATATTTGCTATCATTTGATACCCATATTACAAATATGCAATATTTGTACCCCTAATTTGTTTAGGAAGGGGACAATGGGGTACAATGTTTTGGGGCACTTTGAAATAATTGTTTGTTACTATATTTGCTTTCAATTGATCTATATTACAATAATGCAATATTTGTACCATTAATTTGCTTAGCAGTGGGGACGATAGGGTACAATGTTTTGGGGTACTCTACAATAAATGTATGTTTCCCATATTACATTTAAGCAATATTTGTACCCTTAATTTGCTTAGCAGGGGGGACAATGGGGTACAATGTGTTGGGGTACTTTAAAATAAGTTTTTGTTACTAAATTTGCTTTCAATTGTTACCCATATTACAGTAAGGCAATATTTGTACCTTTAATTTGCTTAGCAGGGGGGGCGATAGGGTACAATGTTTTGGGGTACTCTACAATAATTGTATGTTACAGTATTTGCTTTTATTTGATACCTATATTACATTTGTGCGATAATTGTACTCTTATGCTTATATTTGGTTGGTGCAATGTTTAGGAAGGAGCAGGGGGATTACATTAAAATTATACTGTTTGAAAGTACTAAAAATATTTATACAAGTTTCTATTTTGTTCTTATTTGATTACTATAGTACATTTGTAAAATAAGTTTACTTAAAATTCATATAGTTCAAGGGTTTGAAATCAAATTTTAGGGCTACTACGTAATTTTTGTATGAGTTACTAATTTGTTTTAATTTATTACCTTTATTACATGTTACCCTAATTTATTTGAAATCATTCGAATAGGTTTAGCCATTTATTTTAATTATAAAATATAGAGTAACATTCTAATATTGGCTTATTATTGCGGCAAATGCTTATGAGACCAAGCGGCATGCTTATGAGACCAGCGAGAAGGTTAGTGAGACCAGCGGCAATGGTCTCATAATTCCTTGGTCTCATAAACCCTTATATATCAATAATGATATATATATATATATATATATATATATATATATATATATATGGGTAATTCCATTACTTTTCGACCAATTTGAAAAAGTCGACCTCTTTGATTTTGCTCAAATTTTCAGGGATCAAAATATAGATGAAAAAAATGAGATTTCCAAAATTTTGGACCTTAGAATATTGCCTGTTCAAAATGACACACATTTGAAGGTCAGAAATTTTACAATAAAACGTAATTCTTAGCTTAATTTGTATCTCAATTTTTGGGCATCTGGAAAATGATAAAAAGGTCTACGATAGCTCAAATTATTCCTTCTTACATGTACTTTAAAACCCATATTATTATGTTTAATATTGTGGCAGTCATTTTGATATATTAAGCTTTAAACATTTTTCCAAAAAAACCCGTAAATTTAGCAGAATCGCAAAACTTTGCTTTCTTTAAACCGTTCTAACTTTGTCAAATCTTAACAAAATTTGATTTGCAAGGTCTAGATTTCCTCGTGTTTAATCTCTTTTTGAAGTGATCACACAATACTTTTAGAATCAATACGTATACACCATTATTTTGATGCAAGAAGTTGCACATGTTTTCGCGATCTTCAAAACTTGTAATTTTCAGGTCCCGAAAAAGCGCTGTCACCCTATGTCGATTTTAGTCAAAATTTCAGTAAATACTCTTTAGAACACAAGAAAAAAGGTTATTTATATGAGAAATGGTATATCCGGCATTATCAAGAAATTTTTAATATTCAAAAATTGTCAAAATCGGCAAACCGCACATTTTTGTATCTCAATTTTTGGGCCTCTGGAAAAAGATAAGAAGGTCTACGTTGGTTTAAAATATTCCTTATTGCATGTACTTTAAAACCCATATTTGTATATTTAATGTTGGGGCAGTCATTTTGATATATCAAGCTTTAACTACTAATTAAAAAAAAAAACGTAAATTTTGAAAAATTGCTAAATTATGCTTTGTTTAAACCGTTCTAACTTTGTCAAATCTTGAAGAAAATTGATCCACGAGGTCTAGATTTCTTTGTGTTCAATCTTTCTTTAAAGTAATTACACTAGACTTATAGAATCAATTTATATTCACCACTATTTTGATGCAGGAAGTTGCACATGTTTTTGCTATTTTCAAAACTTGTAATTTTCAGGTCCCGAAAAAACGCTGTCACCCTATGTCGATTTTAGTCAAAATTTTAGTAAATACTCTTCAGACTACAAGAAAAAGGTTATTTATATGAAAAATGGTATATTTGGAATTATCAAGAAGCCATTGAGAAAATGCAAGTCGTTGTGCTACGTCGCCTGGTTGTAGGTGTTTTACTTTTGATAATAATATGGGTGAACATTTTCACTAAAAAACGCGTCAAAAAAGTTGTTTTCTGTCAGGAAATCTCAATTCCTAGGGCATTACCATTACAGAGTCCGTAAACAAAAATGATATTTGCGTATTCTCTATGTTGAACAGCATTTTTATCAAATTTCACTAACCGAACCAAAGAAAACTGTTTTAACAAGTATCAAAAGCTTGCATCAATGCACACTTGTTAAAGTAATGTTGTTTTGTTTGTGTTTTTTTGCTAAATAAAAAGTTTTTTAAATATTTTGTATTTGTTGACTATCTCAAAAACAAAGCAAGATAGACAAAAAGTGATTTAGATTTTCAGAATTTTGACGATTTTTGAATATAAAAAATTTCTTGATAATGCCCAATATACCATTTTTCATATAAATAACCTTTTATTTGTGGTCTTAAGAGTATTTACTGAAATTTTGACTGAAATCGACATAAGGTGACAGCGGTTTTTCGATACCTAAAAATTACAAGTTTTGAAGATCGCAAAAACATGTGCAACTTCCTGCATCAAATTAGTGGTGAATATGTATAGATTTTATAAGTCTTATGTAATCATTTTAAAGATAGATTGAATACAAAAAAATATAGACCTGGTGGATCAACTTTCTTTAAAATTTAACAAAGTTAGAACAGTTTAAACAAAGCATAATTTTGCAGTTTTGCTGAATTTACGGTTTTTTTTTGGAATATTGTTTGAAGCTTGATGTATCAAAATGACTGCCCTAACATTAAATAGACAAATATGGGTTTTAAAGTACATGTAATAAGGAATATTTTGAGCTATCGTGGACCTTCTTATCTTTTTCTAAAGGCCCAAAATCTGAGATACAAAAATGTGCGGTTTCCCAATTTTGACAATTTTTGAATATTAAAAAATTCTTGATAATGCCCAATATACCATTTCTCATATAGATACCCTTTTTTCTTTTGCTCCAAAGAGTATTTACTGAAATTTTGACTAAAATTGACATAGGGTGACAGCGCCTTTTTGGGACCTGAAAATTACAAGTTTTAAAGATCGCGAAAATATGTGCAACTTCCTGCATCAAAATAGTGGTGTATACGTATTGATTCTATAAGTCTTGTGTGATCACTTTAAAAAGAGATTAAACACAAAGAAATCTAGACCTTGTGGATTAAATTTTGTAGAGATTTGACAAAGTTAGAACGGTTTAAAGATAGCAAAGTTTTGCGATTCTGCTAAATTTACGGGTTTTTTTGGAATAATGTTTGAAGCTTAATATATCAAAATGACTGCAACGATATTAAACATTAAAATATGGGTTTTTGAAGTACATGTAATAAGAAATAGTTTGAGCCATCGTGGACCTTTTTATCTTTTTCCAGAAGCCCAAAAATTGAGATACAAAATAAGCTAAAAAAGACGTTTTATTGTAAAATTTCTGCCCTTCAAATGTGTGTCATTTTGAACAGGCATTATTCTAAGGTCCAAAATTTTGGGAATCTCATTTTTTTCATCTATATTTTGATCACTGAAAATTTGAGCAAAATCAAAGAGGTCGACTTTTTCAAATTGGTCGAAAAGTAATGGAATTACCCATATATATATATAAATACCTATAGATTTTACAATTTTTCCTGGAATACAGCGCGGCTTAACTAAACGGTAATCCTTAGTTAGAACATAATCGCCAATCTTAAAATCGTTAACTCTCCTGCTTTTATAATAGTTTTTATAACTAGCTTGACTATTTTTCAAGTTTTGTTTGACAACATTAAAGGTTTTGTTAGCCCTTGTCTCATCATTAGGTTTAATATTATCTTATATTGTACGCAAAGGTTTGGCTAACATTATTCGCGCTGGTGATTCTCCGGTAGCACAATGTTCGGTGTTTCGATAATACATTAAAAATCTACTCAATATAGTATTTATGTCAACATGACTACTTTTACTAAGTTCTTTGAGTAAGAATGATTTGACTGTCTTAACAGAATTTTCCGCTGCTCCGTTTGATGCAGGATTGTAAGGTGATGAATTAATATATTTTATTCCATTTATTTGAAGGAATATTCTAAATTCTTCGGAAGTGAATTGACTTCCATTGTCAGCTACTAGGGTTTTGGGTAATCCAAACCTAGCAAATACCTCTCTTAATTTTGTTATTGTAGCATGAATTGTAGTTTTTGTCATTGGAAATACCTCTAACCATTTTGAGAACGAATTGCAAATGATTAAGTATTGAACTCCACTTAATGGTCCTAAAAAATCTATGTGTATTCTTTCCCACACCCCTCCTGAAATTGGCCAGTTTTGTAATGGTGTTTTGGATGGTGAGAATCCAAATTTTTGACATATGCTACAAGTTTTACATTCATTTTCAATGTCACTATCTAGGGATGGCTACCAAACACATGCACGAGGAAGTGATTTTGTTTTCACAATACCTTGGTGGGCGCTATGTAATTCTTCTAATACCGGTTCTCTTAAGTTCTCCGGAATTATTACGCAATATCCCCAGAGTAGTAAATCATTATCTATATTAATTTCATCTTTTTGTTTGAAAAATAATATTATGTCATCTTCGCATGACAATGGCCAACCATTTTTAACATAATTAACAATTTTTGATAAACATTTATCATTTTTATATTTTTTTTTTCATTGTTTAATGTTAATTTTAAATTAGAGTCGGCAAAATAATTAACATAATTGAAGTTACTATATTCAATTTCAGTAATTTCCGGTATTGGTAGACGTGAAAGGAAATCTGCATTATTTTGAGCTGATTTAACGTATGTTATTTTAAAATCAAATCCACTAAGAAATAAAGCATAACGTTGTAGTCTATTAGCAGTCATCGCGGGTATTTCTTTTTTATCTCCAAATATGGAAACTAATGGTTTGTGGTCTGTGATTAGATTAAATTTTCGACCATACAAATATTGAAAGAATTTCTTAGTTCCGAACACAATTGCAAGAACTTCCTTATCAATTTGTGAATATTTTGCCTCGGCAGTTGATAAAGTTCTTGAAGCGTATGAAATTGGCCTCTCCACACCCGACTTATACATATATGTGATAATTGTGATGCATCTACGGTTACATTGACTTCTAATTCGGCGTTATAGTGGACTAGGAAGGAATTCATCAGACATGAGAATTTGTCTGATATTATTAAAAGAATTTTGACAATCCGTTGTCCATTCCCATTGAGAATTCTCCGTTATTAATTTATAAAGCGGGTGCACAGTACTCGGCATGTTTGGTACAAATTTATGGTAATAATTTACCATACCTAGAAATGATCTTAATTCAATTACGTTTTTGGGGTTTGACATTTCATTAATTGCCTTTATTAAAATTGGAGACTTATGAAGTCCTTCCTTGTCAATTTTGTGTTCTAGATAACATATTGATTGTTGAAAAAATTTACATTTTTCTTTCTTTACTGTTAGACCTGAATCTTGTAATATTTTAAAAACATTTTCTAAATTATCTAAATGTTCTTTATCAGTTCATCCAGTAATCAATATATCATCCAGGAACTCACTTACCCAATTTAACTTTCCCAATAAACTTTCCATAATGCGTTGAAACTGTGCAGGAGCTGAACTTACTCCAAATGGAAATCTATTATATAAAATGTACCTCTGTGCGTTTAAATAGCGGTCATTGGCCTTGATTGATCATCAAGCAATATCTGTTGATATGCATGACTTAAATCAATTTTTGAAAATTTGATTCCTCCTTGTAATTTTGAAAAATATTCCTCTATTCGAAGGAGAAGATATCTATCCACAATTAAAAATGGATTTAATGTATTATCATCTTTCATAATTGGTACAATAGGCGTACCCCATTCACCATGTTTAACCGGAGATCTGACATTTGCTTTAAGTAACCTGTCTAATTCAGAGTCTACTTTATTTTTGAGTGTATATGGCAGTGTTCTGGGCTTAAAAAATTAGGATTGGCGTTATCCTTTAGTGTTAATGATAATCTCCCCTTGGTAAAAGTTCCTAATTTATTTGAAAATACTTGTGAATATTTTTTAAATAAATTTTGATAGTTATCTATATTTTTGTCCTTAATAAATTTGATTTTTTTAAATCCTAAGATAAATGCATGTAAAACATCCCGACCTTAAAGTGGAGGACCTCTTCCTTTAACTACATAATTATATAGTGGTTGGGTTGTTTTATTATAAGAAATATTCACATAAATTTTACCAATTGGGCTTACGTTTGACCCAGTATAGGTTGCAACATTAATGCCCAGTTGCACCAACGCATCTTAAGCTGTAGCTACAGCTTAAAGCTTGCTTACATCTTAAAGTCTCCTTAAAAAGTTGCACCAACACAAAATTATCTCATATTGACACATGTCGGCCTTACATCTCAAGTAGTTGATTTCTATGACTTAAGCTCTATTTTATTGGTTATGTTTATTAAAAGTATAAACATTGATGACATATGAATAATAATGTATATAAAAATAAATTATTTTAAAATAATAATATAAGTGAAATCAACTTTGATAGTTAAAACAATATTAGAGTAAGTAATTAAAAAAAATTATAAAATAATCTTATTACAAATTATTTTCATTGCGTTTTAGAACATTTAAGATACAACTGTCTGTGTCTACATCTGTTGTTAGTTTGTTGAATTGCTTTTTGCGCAGTTGCCAAACGTATTTTAATGCTAAGGTAAGACGCTATCACATTTAATTGGTACAACAAAATGTAAAACTTAAGGCGCACTTATTGCAAAACCGCCTTAGCTGAGCTGCACCATAAGTTGCGTTGGTGCAACCGGGCATAAATCATTATTTAATAATGCAGAAATATCATTTAATTTCTGTTTCCAAGTATTCTCAGAAATGACTGATGTTGCAGCACCTGAATCTATTTCCATCTTCAATAATACAATACTATTATTCAAAGCTTTTTTTAATAACTCTATGAAATTCATTTATATTTGTTATTATATTCATAATATTTCATATATTTTTATTATTTATTAATTAATGTATTATTTTATACAACAAGTTTCGTTATTTTTAATAACATTTTCAAGTAAGTATATATATAATATAATAAAATTTTTTGATTGATTTATAAATAAATTATTTTTTTTGTTTCTCCCGCATTCCCTGATATTCGGTTTTTTTAAGTCCTTTGAAGTTTGATACATATAATTTAGAGGTTATATTTGTTTATAAAAAGATACCAACATTCTAATAATTATTTTGAATTTTGAAATTTTATACAGGGTGTCCGGAAAATACGTGTACAACGTTTGACGACAGACTCCTGACGTCAAAATAGGTCGATCTAAGCCGACTTAGTTATATCCAAAATTGTCTCGTTTAGCCGGTAGAGGGCGTCAAAAAAAATAAAAGTATAACAAAGTTGAAAGTATCTATTGTAAGAAACTAAGTAAAACAAAAACATTACTTAAGCAAATGTGTAAAATGACCGCCATCTTGCTGAATACACTTATTAACACTCTTTAAAAAATGATATTGGACCCTATCTAATGTCTCGGGATTATTAAAATGGTTGCCTGCATTTAAAATCCGCTGCAATAAATCATCGCGTGTGTTTACCGGAGTCTTGTAAACTTCTGTTTTAATAGCGCCCCACAAAAAGAAGTCACACATATTTAACTCAGGAGAACGTGGTGGCCATTTTACTGGTGCATCATTGCCTCTTCCAATCCATCGGTTGGGATATTGATGATGTAAGTATTGCCGAACGGCAACGGAAAAATGGGGCGGGGCACCATCATGCATATACCACATTTCCCTCCGAAGTAAAAGGGGCAAATTCTCCAGAAGAATTGGTAATGTGTCTTGCAAAAAATTTAAATAAATATTTCCATCTAACCTGTCTGGAATAACAATGGGACCAATAAGGTAGTGATCAATAATACCTGCCCAAATATTAATTTTAAATTGATGCTGATGATGTGCAACTTTAATGGCATGTGGATTTTCATCGGAATAAATATGTTCGTTGTGCAGATTGGTTACCCCTGATCTTGTAAAGCATGCCTCGTCAGTAAACATAATTTTTCTACAAAAATTTGGAACAAGGATTCTTTTGTTTCTAATAAATTGACAAAATGTAAGCCGCATAGGGGGATCAGTCGGTAAATGTTCCTGGACTTTTTGTATGTGGTAAGGATGTAACAACTGTTCTCTTAAAACCTCATTGACAATCGTTGTAGGAACATTTAACTCACGTTCTAAGAGACGGGTACTGGTACTTGGTTCTTCTTCAACTCTTTCCAGAATTATCTCTTCTGTTTCTACAGTTCGAGTTGTTCGCATACGACCCCTGCCTTCAAACTTTTTCTCAAAACTGCCCGTTTCCCGAAGATGACGCTCAATATTGGCAAATGTTTGGTGGTTTGGTATTCGACGGTTAAGAAACCTCTCCATGTAAACCCTAACACTCTGACGCCCATTTCCTTGACAAAACCCGTATACCAGGAGCATGTAAACTTTCTGAGAGTTTGAATAATTTTCCATTTTTAATGGTAAAATGAACTTGTAATTCAAGAATGTTGATCGTATACTTGAGTAAATTTCATAGACTGGTGACAATTTGTCAATTATTGTCAAATTATTAAACGTCATAGCAACAAGGTCATTTAAAAAATTATTGTTACAGGTAATTTCTTTTTAATATTTACAAATTTTTGACGCCCTCTACCGGCTAAACGAGACAATTTTGGATATAACTAAGTCGGCTTAGATCGACCTATTTTGACGTCAGGAGTCTGTCGTCAAACGTTGTACACGTATTTTCCGGACACCCTGTATATTTTTTATTTTATTAAAATATCCATTAAAGGTGAATCATATAGCATTAATTGTTCATTTATAACTTCATAAATTACACTTGTAATTTTACACATTTCGGATAAAAACCTTATTTTTTTTGGAGACTTAGAAATTAAAAAACATATTAAAAATCAAAATGATCGTATTTGGATTTCTTTCTTGAAATAATACGTGTGTATTTACAACAGAAGCATCTAAGAAATACCAAAAAATTTGATATAGTGACAATAGCATGTAAAATTTGTCCATAAATCTTATATGTTTACTATATTCCTTTAATATACAAGGATAAAAAACTTCTTCTACAGATCCATCTTTTTTTTTCTTGAAATAGTTTTGTTATTTGAAAGATCGATATAATTTAAAAGAAATGTACACTACTATCTATCCATTTTAGAGCTACAATAACGTCAGAAGATCCAGTCTGAATTTCCTCTCTTCAATTCTTTGTCAGTTTTAAATTTTTGCAAATGTTTTCTTCCTTTGCGGACGATGCCACAAGAATAAATCTGCAAGTAAATCTCTTTGCAATTGAATGAAGCTGAAATAATTATCAAAATATATTTTATGCTGTTTGGCAACTTCCTTATAAGGTCTATAACAACATGACTTCACGTGGGTTTGTTGTTGTCCAATAACGAATGATTTGTTTATTGAAAAAGCCATTAGCCAAAAACGAGCTATATCACTGAAGATATTTTTTCGATGAAATTTGTAATTTTCTTCAAACTTTTCGACGTTTTAAATGATGAAAAAGCTTCAGTTCTTGAGTTAATTTAATTTTGTAAGGGTATACACCAATGGTCTTTACGCAAACCTTGCCACAATGTGGCTGAGAGATCCCCAATTCTTGTGAACGGCGTAGAATCGACTTGGCTCATTTTGAACTGCAGCACTTATGGTTCATTGTCTTACTGGCAAAAGAAAATTCAATAGTGAATATATGTGTTAACTCAAATTTATTTACTCAAGCATACACAGCTTGTCTGGCGAGACAATTATTACAACCAAAAATTGAAGCAAGTGCACTAAAAGTTGCGACCACATACTCAGAATTATTGTAGTAATTTTTATATTTATTTATTTTTTTCAATTTTATTTATAATAAATTGCAAACGTTGCTTTTTTGTGAACTTCACTATGATAAAAATATAAGCTTTGACTGATGTTTTGACATTGACAGATCAGATAAAAAGTTTAAAGTTGCGTTCCGTATTTAAATATAAAATTGTTATGACCCTGAAAAATCCTATATAAATGCAAAAAAAAAATCTAAACCTATTAAGGGAGTCTCAAACATAAAAATAAAAGCTGCAAACAAGAAATCAGCTAACATCGACATTACAATAACACTCAGTTATCACTGTTCATGATCACACATACATACGTATAGTAAATCAATTTACCTAAAAATATAAATTATAGACAATTACAAAAACTAAAATCAAGATTTATTTACACGTACAACATTGATACAATATCAGCATTTTTATGCAACCGAATGTTTATTCATGCTCGATCTCCTTATTTCTAAACAATATCCTCCCATCGCTACTGTTGGCGTGGTTAATTAAAATGACCATAAACCAATCCAAAAATGTATAACAGAGAAGATGTATATAGTCTCAGATACATTTTAACACACGTTCTTATATTTAGCAAAATGCCGATGAAACCACGCTAATAACCGATTTTCTTTTAAGCATGATTTAACAATAAGCGCCTTTTTGCCAATTTTTTTAAAAACCCAACTTTTTATACCTTACCATAGAATCAATAAAAAACTTTTACAAAATCAAATAATCCTCCAAATTAAGTTTTAAATTTCACATTAACTCCATTAAATTCAAAATTAAATCGTTCCTCACCTATAAAAACCTAGGAATTAATACAAAATGTGCAATGTGCATTTACAAAACTGATTAGGGAGAATCCATTGTCTACTCTAACAAATATAAAATAATAGGAAAGATAGCTAACACAAAATATCTAGGACTAACAATAAATAATAATCTAAAATGGGACAATCACATTCAAACTCTAATTAAGAAAAATGCAAAGGCTATTCCGGCAAACGTGCGATACGTTTGCCGGAATAGTGGCACAAGTGAAAAAAATGCCGATTTCATGTTTTTATTGATCTAAATAGATTTTAGGGCGCTGAATTGAATAAAAATAGTGGCACATCTCTAAAATGTATAAAAAATCGTTTATAGCAAAATTTGTCTATATTATTGCTTTTAAAATACAACTTAAATTTGTTTGAACAGTGGCACATCTCATTTGTGACTCTATTCTTGATTATTTTTATTCTAAAAATTCTAATGTTTAATCTATTTATGTGCCAGTATTTATGCGAAACAAACGTGCTTTTGTATGCAACAATTGATGCAGTATGTCATAAGTTGTACCCGTCGTATCAGTCTTGTTATTGTTTGTGTTTTGTGTTTTCTTTTATTGTCGAGATTATTGTTTAAAGTGTAATTCATAATGAGTTCCCGGACTAAATTAATATCGCAACTTTGCGGAAAAACTCAGCATGAATTAGATGCTACTGCAGATGTTGAAAATAATTTAGAATAGGTAAGATGTTTTTTAGTTTTTTTTTCTGTAATAATTAATAACTAGCAACACCATTGCGGATTTAAAGACGAATAAAATGTATGTTCTTTCAGTTTATTGCTTTAAATGGAATTAGCAAAGAAGATAATGAAGAATATGTAGATGATAAGAGTATTATTTTTCATGAAAATGATATAATATTAGATCCACCTGTTACTGTACGTAATTATTAATATTTAATATCTTTGCAAAACTACGTTTCTGTTTCTGATCTTCCTGAAGTTTTTCCACTAGAGAAAACGGGAAAAAGGGGATATAAAAAAATAAATAGGGGATTTCTAGAAAATGACAAAAGAGGAAAGCATGGAAATCACAAAAAAGTTGATCAATCGATTAAAGATAGAATATTTTCTCATATAAATTATATTCTTCAAATTGAATCCCATTATCTGAGAGCACAAACCACGCGTGAATTTATAGAAGGTGGAAAAACTCTTATGGATTCACATAGAGATTACGTGGAGTTGTGTAAAACAAGAAACGAACCAACTGGAAATTACACTTTATATACAAAAGAAAAGAAGATTTTAACATATCTTTTTTATCCCAAAAAAGGACCAATGTAGCAAGTGCGCAGAATATAAAAATTCAGGGGAGGAACGTCAGTTAGAAATGCAAGATGATATAAAAAATCATCATTTACAAAAAGTACTTTCAAGAATGCAAAAAGAGATGGATATTGCAGATGCAAGAGAAGAGAATTGTGTTACTTGTTGTTTCAATTTGCAGGTAGTATTACCATCACCCTCTAAAGAAATAAATAGCTTTTATTATAAGTCTAAACTGGCTACTGTGTATGATTGCGGTAGAAAAGTTGGTCATTGTTTCGTATGGAATGAGAGTGAAGGAAACAGAGGAGTCAACGAAATCTCTATGTTTATATCTTTTTTTTTAAACCATTGTCAAGAAGATAAGCCCAGAAATTTGTTTTGCTGATAACTGTTCAGGCCAGAACAAAAACAAATACTTGGCCTGTATGTTGATGTATTCAGTACAAACTTTGAATATACCTTTGATAGTTCATAATTTCTTAGTTGTTGGGCACATGCAAAATGAAGGCGAGATGATGTATTCGCTAATTGAGAAACAAAAAAAAGGCACTAAAATCATGACCAATATACGTACCAGCACAGTGGGTTTCAATTATTAAATCCTCTAAAAAGAGCCGTTTTTGGTGAACGAATTGAAATTTTCCAACTTTAAGAACTCCAAAAAATTAACTGAAGAGATGGGGAAAAACTTTACAATAGACATGGACGGACAAAAAGTAGTATGAAATAAGATTTGTTCTATGAAAGTTAAAAAAGATACTCCATTTCTTTTAGAATATAAAACCAGTTACCAAGAGGAAGACTACAAAGTAATAAACATTAGAGAATGAATGAAAGGTCGGCAAAAGAAAGTTTCCAAAATCCACTTAAAAGCAGCATTTAAATCCAATAAGGACATAACTATTTCTTCATTAAAGTATAAACACCTAAAAGATTTATGTCAGAAGAATTTAATTTTACCAAAGTATTTTATGAAAATTTTAATTTTGGAGATGCAAAAAAAAGAATAAAAATAATAAAAAGACTAATAAATGACAAAACTCACATTTATTGAATTTTTAGTTGATTAATCAATAAATTACTTTAATACTTAATTAATTTTTTATTGTTTTAGCAATAAATTACTAAAATACATTAACTTTGTACTTTCTGTTATTACCCTTACATTAGGTAAAATTGATCTGTAAATTTTCGAAAATAACGGCACATTTAGCTGTATTATTGCTAATTATAGTTATTATTAAATTTTTATCATTACTATAATAAAATTTAGTGTAACTATTTAATATAAAAAAATAAAAAGTAATAGTATTTTGCATCAAACGCTTTTTTTAAAAAATGTTAAAACGTTTAGAGGCTGTTTACTCGAAATCAATTATTTTGATTTGTGCCACTATTCCGGCCAACGTGCGATATGCGCATTATATAAACTAAAAAATATAATCAATCTAACTACAAGAAATGTGATTTGTATTGCACCATTCAGTTCACAAATGGGCAAATACCAAACAAGGAAACATAGACAAATTGCAAAGACAACAAAACAAAGCTATAAAAACAATTTATCAACTGGAAAAACTAACACCTACTTAAGAGATACATGAACTATCTAAACAATTAACTATTAAAAACAAGATAAAACAACAAAATATAGTATTAATTCACAAGATCAAACTCGGACAAATAAAAACGGTATTTAAATAAAAAAGCAGATTAGAGTTTCACACCTACAACACTAGAAAAAAAAATAACTTCAATATTGAACTTAATAGAACAATCACAAAAAATCAAAGCTTGGCTGTTAAAGGAATCGAAGAATACAATAAAATGCCTAATGAAATAAAAAACCATTCAACAATTTAAAACAAAATTAAAACAACACCTGATGACAGAACAAACACAAAACTAAGACACAAACAAAAGAAGACAACAGAAATTTATTTCCAATATCAGGCCCCTCGAGTCTCCAACAAATGGATTGCGGCACTGCTGGAATATCATATATATATATATATATACATTCAAAATATTACCAAAACTTGACAGTAATCCTCACCAAACACTTCAAACGATTTCCTTTATGAGAAAATCAACCTTATCCCACTTTTTGAAAAACTTAAGAAACTTCAAACAAAGTTTGCAAACAACTCAAACAGCTTAAAAGTCTTAAACAACTTGATAATTCCTAGAAATTCCAGCAAATTTTCAGCTTTACCACTTTACGAGACATCTTGACACTCATTAACAACAGAAACTGAATAACAAAATCATCTAACTTGCTTAATCTCAATCCAGCAATTTTTTTTCAGTTGATTAGCTTATGATAAACAATCATAAGCTAATTACATTAGCTGAAAGACTACGATTGATAGCCAATTTAACAAGCATTTTCTTTAATCTTATAATGTAATTAGTTTTTGTTTAATAAAAATGTTATTGTATATATAGTAAATTTAGTATAAATATTAGTAAATTAAGAAAAACATAATTATAAATAAACAATCACAATTATATTTTCATTTACATGTGATTTAATATTAAAGTGTTTTAGAACTGACTATTATAGTTAGTTAAGCTAATTTAATTATCCATAATCAAAACTAATCAATATCAAATATGTTGTTGTAAATTCTGCAATTCATAACAAACAAGAAAATGGGAGGATCTTGAAATTATTAATTCAATTTCAAGGATTTTGCAAGTTCATATATAATATAAAAAAATCTGCTCCCTTTATATTTGGTCACATTCGTTCTGATATTGCTGATGATAATCAATTAATTAAATTCATAATAAAAAATGAAAGACACGTTCTGGTACGGATTTCTATTATGTGGATTAGTAGCATTTACTTGTGGAACCTTACGTGAGTATCCAATTGTAATTATAGATAAGACAGTATGTAATTTTATTATTTATAGTTTTTTGTAAATTAAAATTAATTAATTAGAGTAATTGTGAGTTTGTTTGTTACATTTATTATGATTGCAATGATTGATGTATTTGTTTACTATGATTTATTTCCAAGGTAAAATAGTGTATTGCTAAATAATTGTAGGTTGGAAACTTATTTTTGCCGTGTCTTACTAATTATATAAAAAATACTAATATTAATTTTTTTATCAATTAAGAGTACTATTAATAGGTAAATCAGAATAATAATTGAAATTTAATTAAAATTAGTTAAAAGATCCTGATCAACATGTTTTTCTATTATTTATTCTAATACTAAAAATAATTATTATGTCAAATTTAATAATGAAAACGATACAGTTATTGGTTTCTCAAGATACTCTTAATATTTTTATTTAGTCTATTCACATTTTGATATTAAATTTAATTAAGTATTAAACTTATGTAATTAATAAATACCATATTTAAAATGTTCTGCAAGATCTAACGACAAACTATGCGTTGAGATTCGAATTAGGCTCTTCATCCAAGATTATTTTTCTTCTTTCCTGGTTTGCGTTTTGCCCCTATTGTTAAAAAATCACAAATATGTGACTTTATTTGTTGTTCTTTTTTTGTATTTTTTAAATATAATATAATATCAAAAGCACAATAAATGCAAAAAAACATAGTCTACCACTTTATACAGCAACAAAAATAAAATACAAAAATATTTGTAAAAATCAACATTTTCATAAAATAATGTTATATTCTTTATGGTTTTAAAACACAAAAATAAACATGAATTCAACTATTGAAAATAAAATAACAGAACTGATAAAAATAACACAGAAAACAGAATACATAGTTTAAAAGTTTTGAACTGCAAAATTTAAAGCAATTTAAACATTAAAAATTAGAATGTTACATACAAATTGCTTTATTATTCATGTAATAGGCTTAAAACGCACTCGCTTAGACGGCATTTCACAGGACACTTTTTTTTTAATTCGCAATGGAATTCAAGGATTTCTGTACTTCTATTTTTGTAAGCAGACATGAATTGCCTTCTTAGTTCACCGACTTTTATATTTTTTATGTTATTAATGTTTTTAAAATTATTTAGAAGATAAAAATATGTTAGAGACCTGCTGTTGCGTGATACATTGTAATTTTTGAGATAATTCATTTATATAGATACCATTACCTTTTTCGTGAAATTATAAAAAGTTAATATTTTATTTAAATTTTTTTTTAAATTTTAAGATCGATGGAACTGTTATAAAATAAAATTACATTTTTTAGGACATGTAAAACAGCTGTGCTCTTTGGAACGCTAATAA
Organism: Tachinus rufipes; assembly: GCA_963932245.1. Taxonomy (NCBI): domain Eukaryota; kingdom Metazoa; phylum Arthropoda; class Insecta; order Coleoptera; family Staphylinidae; genus Tachinus; species Tachinus rufipes. The sequence goes on along the minus strand of OZ010741.1, from coordinate 82,355,647 downwards.
AGAGTTGTATGTATTGCAATTTTGCACATCCATCAGAAGAACCGGAATATCTTTTTTGTTTTTTTAATTACTCTTTCTAAAGAAGTTTATGATTTTGAAGAAATTATATCATATGATCTATGATTTATAAGATGCACAAAAGAGCTAAGGAATCCAACAAATATTAACCATCAAGTAAATGAGCGGTGTATACATTTAATGATTTTTTTTGTCTTAAATTATGATAATCTAATAAATTGTCTAAAAATAACTAACACCGTTTTTTTAAGTATTTATAAAAACAACATGCCATTTCACTATCATGAATAATATTAATTTGTTAACATAGTTATGGTAATATATTTTATTATTAGAATTTAAGCAATTTAAAAATATTTCTCTAAAAGTATATTATTTCAGCGGACTACATTCATGTATGTAAATCGGATGATCCAGAATTAGACAAATGTATAATAAACTCAATATACTTATTAGAAACAAAACTGAAGGAAGGAATACCAGAACTGCATGTACCACCTCTAGAACCATTAGAATTGGATGAAATTAAGTTACGAAAAGGGATTCAAGCTAATATCACAAACTTGAAAGTATGGGGTCCATCAAATTGCAAGATTCTGGAATTAAAGTAAGTTAATAAGAATACAAGAGAGATTTGCGTTGAGATACTTGATTTTTTTTTTTTTTTGGTTGCTATAGCTTATTATTTTTTTGTTTTTTTTTTTTAACTTTGACTTTGAAAAATCATTAATGTTTTTAATAAATATTTTCTTTGCTGCATATTGAAGTTCAAATCAAAGATTCGTTTAACACTCACAATTATAAGATGGATTGTATTATTAGAAACTCTAAGCAATTTAAGAGAATAAACTTTATTAAAAAAACTGTTTTAATATTTTGTACTAAGTAAACTGAACAATTGTGTAGTTATTTTAGTATTCACTTCATGTAAAGCATGCTTAGTACCTTACTTGGATTGGCTTAATTTATATCAAATGTGCATAACAATATATTTTCTCAACTTTTTATGATATTATACATGATAGAATAAACTGTACAGATCTTTTCAATATAAAACCGCTGCATGTTCTTAATAATTTCTCAGCAACATATTAAACATTACAGGTTTTCTTAGCTAATAAGACGTTATACATTTTTCACATTTAAACGTTAATATCACATCAATCATTTGTATTAATAAAAAAATTTACAGTTCAAAAAAATACACACTTTATTAATACAAATTAAAAACAAGATTTAAACCCGGTGACACTCCATTAGTTCCAATATAACATATTTAGCTTGATCCCTTATTGCTATTTCTATTATCTAAAATTATATTTTTAATTAAACAAAATGTAAAATTAGATTTTTTTTAATTGGATTTTTAATAATAATAATAATCCTTGGGCAACCCGCATATTCAATTAATAAACGGCAATAAAGCTAGAAAAAAAAAACTAATAATAATAATAATAATAATAATAATAAAAAAAAACAGATACATAAAGATTCTAATACACTACAACAAGAAAATATTCAAAAATGGGCAGCAAAACAACTACATGGCAGATACTACCACCAAAGTCACAAAGAGAACATAGACAGAGTAGCTACATTTACATATCTTGAGAAAGGATATCTGTTTCCAGAAACCAAAGGATTTCTACAGGCCATTCAAGACAAAGTAATAAACACAAAAAGCTATAGACTGCACATAATTAAAGATCTACAAAACACAAACGATAAATGCAGACGCTGCAAAGACAAACAGGAAACCATTGAGCAAATTACAAACGGCTGTAAAATTCTAGCTCCCACACAATACACAGAACGGCACAATTCGGTAGCTAAAATAATTCATCAAGAATTAGCACTTAAATACAATTTAATTAGCAAATGGGAACCATACTATAAATATAATCCATCAATTATCCTAGAAAACGACGTGTGCAAATTATAGTGGGACAGAGCTATTCTGACAGATAAAACAGTTGCTCATAACCGCTCAGACATTACTCTTACTATAAAAAATGTAAATACTACGTATCTTATTGATGTAGCAATACCAACAGAACATAAATCAAGGTCAAATATAACAAAAAAATTGATAAGTACTTACCTCTAGCGCACAAAATAGAAAAAATATGGAAAAGCAAAGTGAGAATAATCCCCATAATTATGTCATCAACAGGTATAGTGCCACTAAATCTAAAGGAAAACCTAAATGAAATACAGCTTAAAGAATATGTTATAATACCTATGCAAAAGGCTGTGATACTAAAAACATGTAACATCTTTAGGTCTTTTCTAAAACAATGATAATCTTTACTGGACCTGGTCCCGTACCCGTCCAATAAATAACTTCCAGGATAATACCTGTGAAAAAAAAAATAATAATAATAATTCCGGGGGGAATCCTGTAACCCCTACGGAACGCGTCCCCAAGGTGGCGGATAGGGGAAAGCCCTCTAGATATAGAGGGTAGGAGCACCTGTGAGATGAGCGTCTGTATCCCAAAGGGACGGCTTATTGCAGGTGTATGTACCCCGGAGGGGCGACCTGGAAATTTAAGCTTTGGCAACAGCACTGTAAAAATGCCAACCCTCCATAATAATGGAGAATTTAAGTTTATTGGATAATGGACCGCTGCCTGGGGTGCGCCGGGGCATATCTGAAGCCGATGCTGGATATGACAGCATGCGAATCGTCGGTGATAGGAGCGCCGGGAAGCAAACTCCTACCAACCAAATAAGCGATGCTTTCAAACAAATTATTGTTGGAAACAACCATGACCTGCAGTTTTCACCTGATGAAAGTGTTTTGCCTACGCAGATACAGGCAACCACTAAAACAGGCAAGATAAGAAAGCGACGTAAATGGACACCTTGTCTCAACAAAATAATAATGCGCTCATACTATATTATCACACATAACGAAACAGATACAATGGGGTACACCCGAAAATTACACAAATATATTGCTAACAACCACGCAGGCCTAAAAGATCTAACTGCAAAGCGAATAGTAGACCAAAAAAGATCAATTATCAGAAACAATCTACTAACTAAACCAGAACTTAATATTTTAAAAGAAGAAGTGGCAAAACTTCTTCAAACTAATAGTAATATTAATACTATTGAAATAATAGAAAATGAAAATAAGGAACACATCAACATTGACACCCAAAACACAAATATTGAACATACAGTAAATATAAACGAACAAGACTCAAGCGTTGCAACTCATACGATAAATACAAACTACACTTATAACGCCCAATCCAACACAGAAATACCTAGGAAAATACGAGATATGTTTTTAACTTGTATGATACTTTTTAACCACTCCGACCCACGTAAAAGAGAGTTTATACCAAAAATAAAAAACTCATTACATGTATTTCTTAATATAAATCATATAAATAAAATTATAGAAGAAAATCTGACAACAAAAAGCTCTTTAGAAGAAATCATATGTCTAATATACAAAAACAGTATCATCACTTGAGCAAAATACATATCACACCAATATCAATAACAAAAATACTACGGGTGCAATTAAACCAACATTGAAAATCAGGCTAGAAAAAAAAAATAGAAAATTTAAGAAAAAGTATTGGACAATTAACTAGGTACACTCACAAAAACTTATCAAAAATATTAATCATATGACTATACATTTACAATCTAATACTCCATTAAATACAGAGCAACACCAAACCGAATGTCTAACTCTACTTGAACAGCAAAAGCAAAAACTAGCTGCTATGAGCTATAGGTTACGAAGGTATAATACATCTGCAGACAAGAAAAAACAGAATATAATGTTTGAAAATAATGAACGTGGATTTTACAGACAATTAGAAGGGAAAAATGATAAAGCAACCCAGATACCAAACACTAAAGACGTTCTGGAAAAGTATATGGTCAATGCCTGTAGAACATCATAAAAACGCAAGCTGGATTAAGGAAGAAGAAGATAACCAAGCAGGTGTAAGCAAAATGCCAGAAATGTATATAACTGAACTAGATGTCAAGAATACAGTTAATAACACACAAAACTGGAAAGCCCCGGGGTCCGACAAAATCAGGAATTTCTGGTACAAAACATTTTTTGTAACACATAAATACATTGCAATTTAACTAAATGACATAATAAATATTTTTAACAAAGTACCACCATTTTTAACGGAAGGCGTAACATATCTTCTTCCTAAAAATAAAATAAACACAGAAAATGTTGAAAATTATCGGCCTATCACCTGCTTACCTACCATATACAAAATATTAACAAATATTATCACACACAAAATAAATGAACACATAAATGAAAATGGAATAATGACATCTGAACAAAAGTGTAAAACTAAAACGCGTGGGTGTAAAGAACAACTTGTAATTGACGCTATTATTACCACATAAGCTCAAAGACAAAAACAAAATCTATAAATGAGCTATATAGATTATAAAAAAGCATTTGATTCAGTTCCACACACTTGGTTGATACATATCCTTGAGATCTATAAATTTAACCCGCAAATAATAAAATTTCTAGACAAAACTATGAATACTTGGAAAACTCAATTGGAAATCAAAACAGACAAAAATAAAATACGGACCAAACCTATTGAAATAAATAGAGGTATATTCCAAAGAGATTCTCTTAGCGCTCTCTGGTTTTGTCTAGCTCTAAACCCAATATCTCGTACGCTCAACCAAACCAACTATAGATACAAATTAAACCAATACTCAAAAATTAATCACCTACTCTATATAGATGATTTAAAAATATATGCAGCAAATAGAAACCGAATAGTACAGATCACAAAACTTTTGCATAAAATGAGCATAGACATACATATGACATTTGGGATCAAAAAATGTAAAATCATCCACATAGAAAAAGGTCAATGGTTTCAAACTGAAAACATCTTAATAAATGATGATACAACAATTTGTGCGATGGGAGAAGACAAGACATACAAATACTTAGGAATGTTACAAAACACAAAAACAGACAATAGCATAATGAAACAACAATTTAGCAATAAATATAAATCTCGCCTCAAATCAATACTTAAAACTAAATTAAATGAAAAAAATATTATAAAAGCAATTAACACGTATGCTATACCATCTCTGACATACTCTTTTGGAATAATTAAATGGTCAGATACAGATCTGAAAAACTTAGATAGAAAAACCCGAACACTACTAACCAAATTCAATATGCATCATTCTAGAGCGTGCCTTCAGCGAGTCAACCTACCAAGACATAGAGGAGGAAGAGGTATACTTAACATCAAACAAGTACACTATGAACAAATTAACCAACTGCAAACATATTTTAGCTCAGAGACTGAGAATACGCTACACGCAACTTTAAGACAATTAGACACTAACTATACACCTCTAAAACTTGATAACGCAGTTGATATACACAAAAATCGTAATGATAAAAACAAAGAATGGGAAAAAGAATGGCAAGAAAAACAACATTATTATCAAATTCACAACAAGGATATAAATTTAGAGTGAACAAATAAATGGCTTGCGCGCGGCTATTTAAAACCCAAAACCGAAGGCTTTATAATAGCCATACAGGACCAAGTTATAAAAACAAAAAATTATTTCAAATATATTTTAAAAGAAAATGTAGACGACCGACGCAAAAAATGCAAAAAACAATGCGAGTCTATAACACATATAATAACTGGATGCGAAACCTTAGCTCCTACTAAATATCTATTTAGACAGAACAAAGTAGCGGGTATAATCCATCAAGATCTGGCAATCAAAACGGTTAAGATAGATGACCACATAGAACCATACTACCTACATATATATAGAGAAGGAATACACCTTAATATGGGATCTACCAGTCCAGACAGATAAAACTATAATAAACAATAGGCCAGATATTATCTTTAAAAATAAAAAAATGAAGTTATACATACTTTATAGACATCGCTATTCCATCAAGTGCAAATCTAAAATAAAAAAATTCCGAAAAAATTAAAAAATATCAAGACCTGACATACGAAATTAAAAAAATATGGAAACAGGACAAGGTAGAAGTAATACCCATAGTATTATCAGCAACTGGAGTAGTACCACAATTCACAATAAAAATGCTAAAAAAGCTTGAAATAGACATATACAATCTGGAAGCAATGTAAAAAGCCGTACTACTTGACACTGCTAATATTACTAGATCCTTTTTAGGCAGTAATTAGAAATAAATGTGTATATCCTTGGTCAACCTGCATATTCACATAATAATTAGCAATAAAGCCAGGAAAAAAAAAATAATAATTGACTTTATTTATAGTATAATATACATAAAAGGGCGAGTTCAGTATTACACTGGTTTACCACCTAGCCATAATTTTCACAACATTTTTTCTAATATTGGTCATCTGCATAATTCTTTTATGGTTGTGTAGTTTTTAATTCACTTATTTTAATCATATTTTTTTAGCAGGCTTCACTGGATTTGAGCGCTCTAAACCGGCATATGATTTTCCCGCTAAGTGCCGCAAAAAATTAAAATGGTTTTTAAATCATATAAATCGGTTAAAAAATAACGGAGTTATTTAGCCGTACGTTTGCACTATTTTTGAGTTATGAGCAAACTTCTGAACGTCAAATAAAGAACCTTTTTACACAAACATTCATATTTATTTTAACCAAACGGATAAAAAGAGTAATGACATTCAAAACAATTAAAAAAAAAAATATTATTAAATTTAAAAAAAAGTAAAAATATACAGAGTTTTTTATTTAAAAAAATTTAAATTTTTTTTATAATAAAATGAACACCCTGTTAATTTTTGCATTTTTAATTTTTTTAATTAATCTTAGAACTAATTTTAGAACAAATTTTAAAAATATACAGGGTGTTTATTTAGTATGAAAATTTAGATATTTTTAAATAGAACACTCTGTATATTTATACATTTTTAATGATTTAATGATTGTTTTGTTGATAGTTTTTATTGTTATTGCTTATTATTAATCATATTTATTTAACAAAGAATTACATACATAAAAGAAAAATATATTAAACAGGTAATTACAAAAAGGAAGGTAATACAATAGCACTCTTGTTAAACTGGCTATCGACCGTGGTCTTTTAGCCAATGTTATTGCTTTTTTAACCGTTTGGTTAAAACAAATGTGTATGGCTATTCACAAAAGATTTCTACTTTGTAATTGTATTGTAAATATTCCTATTGTACAGGGTGTCTCGTGACTCGATGCGCATAGCTTAATAGCTTATTCCTTGGACAATTTTAAGTCAAAAATGCCTTATGCACTTTTATTCAAAACTCAATAGTTATAGAGTTATGGGCAATATTAAATTCAAGTGAGCGTGACGTGATAAATGTTTTATACTCTTTTGTCAAGTGTTTTCATGATGATAATTTGAGGTTTTGTCATTTTAAGTTTAACTTTGAATACTGCAATGGAAATGTAAGGGAGTCAGTGCGGGAATATCAAAAAAGGTTCCCTGGTCAAAGAACACCTAACGCTAAAGTATTCATCAATGTGCATCGTCATTTGACAGTAAAAGGTAGTGCTCCGAAAGCTTCTGCAGAACGTCCCGTAGGCCAAGAACTTGCTGTAGAAGAAGTTTAACATGATCGAACATAGTCCTTCCACTAGTGTACAAAGAATATCTAATTGTCTTCATGTTAATCGAATGAAAGTTTGGAGAACATTAAAAAAATTGGTTTGTACCCCTATCACATACAATCTGTTTAAAATTACAACCAGTAGACTACGCAGCGCGTATCACCTTTTGTCGTTGGTTGATTGAACACCAACAATTATGCGGACAAGTTCTGTTTACGGACAAGGCTACGTTTACAAGAGATGGAATCACGAATACAAGGAATTCACATTCATGGGCAATTAAAAACACATACAAATTTTGGGCTATTCTAATAAACCACAAACCAGAGATGAGCTAATTCAAAATATTATGGCTGCAGCTGCATTCATAAGAGGAGAAAACCCAGATAGTATTTAAAAAGCTACGTCTTTAATTGTTAGGAGAGCAAGAATGTGTTGTAAGGTAGAGGGAAGACATTTTGAACAAAAACTTTAAAAAAATACTTGTTACGAATAAAAAAAAATGTTAAATAATAAAACTTTACATTACTTTATTCAATATGGCCTTTACTTTAAATTCACGCTCCCTTGATTTAGTATTGCCCATAACTCTATAACTATTGAGTTTTGAATAAAAGTGCATAAGGCATTTTCGATTTAAAATTGTCCAAGCAATAAGCTACTAAGCTATGTGCATCGAGTTACCCTGTATATGTATACTTCTTGGCGCATTCCGCTACGAACCCCAATCTAGCACACCCGCAAATAAATTGTCTATTTACTTAAATCATTGTTATAGTTATAGTACAGTATCTGTATTTAATTGTTTTAATTGTTGTGAGAGTTACAAGTGTTGTTTGTGGATATCTTCTACAAAGAAAAGTTTCAGCCCAGTCGGGGCTGAAGCTACATTTGAATATTTAAATGAAAAGCGACGGGAAAATTCCAAGCGGCCATGAAGACCGAAGCAATGCGAAGAGTCACGCGGGGTCCTTGATGGAATTTACGTACGCTCTATCACAGTCCGATACGGATCAGGAATTCACCTTCAACGTCAAATTACGCAAGTTCAATTAATAACCGAGAACAACAATCACAAAAGCAACAACCAAAGCAGCTACAACACCAAAACAAAGCAACAGCAGCAACATCAACAACAGCTGCAAATGCAACAACAACAATTGTAACAGCAACAACAACAACCGTAACAACAACAACAATAGCAACAACAACAACAAATGCATCAAAATTTGGCAAATAAAACAAGTAGATTTAAATCAATTATAAACGATTACAAGTATGCTTACTATATAGAAACGCCTCAGCAACTTTTGCGAACTTAACTATCCGACATATGGTGCTAGAGCACAACCAACATCAAAGACGTTATTATATCAACTAAAACTGGATTTGTTATAAAATCAAATAATGATAAATCAGCAATAATGGACATGCTCCAAGAAATGAAAAACAAAACCTTTTTAAACAATTTTAAAGAAACAAATCCTTTAACCCAAACCAGCCAACAAAATTTACGCAGCTTCATATTCAGCTGTAATTACTTATGTTGATCAGGAGATTTCTGACAAAAAAATGAGAAAAGTTCTCGAACTGAACAACATCACACATCGCTTTTGTAAACGAATAATATCCCGAATGACTGGAAACCCAACAGTCAAAATGAGAGTGATAACTGCAGATGTTAATGCCTACCAAACCCTGCTACAAAAAGGAATATTTTATAAAAGCAAGCATTTTGCCGTTTATGAAAGCCAAGTCCCGGCTCCAATACCGATCGCATTCAACAAATGAAACTCGTTTGAACATACGTCCGACAGTTGTAATGCTACACCTAAATGTAATGTGGTGAAAACCACAGAATATCAAATTGCACTACCAATAATCCCATCAAATGCACTGCATGCAACGAGGAAAGACACGAAGCGTGGTCTTTGAAATGTAAAAGGAAACCAACTAAACCAATTGAAGGGATACCTAATATGAAATTAAATCCGCCAACAAAAGGTCTGCAGAAATTGACAGCAAAATAACAACATCATCAAGGATTCACGCACCAATCACTGTTCATGATCATATCATCGACACGTAGACCAAATCAATTCCCCTAACAATATTGACCGACAAATGCTCATCAAGAAACTGAAAACTAAATTTATTGAGACTTATAATATTTACACAATAGTATCTTTTTCAAGTAACCGCATGTTTATAGTACCTTAACCTTGAACAGACTGCTACCACTGTAAGCGGTATACAAGTCACGAAACAGTTTTGCCCGCAAATCACCAATCATTAATAACTTCATCTTAACTAATAATATTTCGTGTGCCATGTTTGTCGAAACCAAATCAGCATAACCCATTACATTCCAGAATTGGTCAATATTTCAAAATCCCGCCAATATAATCAACCAAAATTACAGAGATGACTCTGTTTCCATGAGACATCCATCTATTTCACAAAAGATAAACCTTCTAGTATCAATAATCCTTCAAAACTTCACATATTCCTTGTTTACATTCATCCAACCTCCAATATTGAAGATAACATATTTGTAAAGGTATCCTTATATCCCCATTCCATTATCGTGGGAGATTTCAATTTAAACTTAAGAAAATCCCGGCACCTCCAACAATTTTTATCAAACTCTGACTTTACTAAGATACATACCCCACCAACATTTATTATGAATAATGACCAAAACACCACTTCTGATATTCTTCTCTGTTTGTCCAGTATTAAACCTTTTATCCACTCTGTTAATGTTATCCCCGATCTGTGTTTTGACCATATGGCAATCATATTTAAAATTGATACGGAAATATTACGTTCCCCCAAAGAGTTTATCTATAACTTAAATAAATGCAACATATTAGGAATTAACAAAGAGCTCTCTTTCTTTACTCAAGCTCATCCAAATATATCACCAAACACCATCTCGCTATTTTCTAAAACATTAGCATCAGCTATTCACCACCATACTCCTAAAACGTTAAAATCCTTTCATAACTATCCTTTTTAGAAAAACCAATGTCATAACAATAAAAAGACAACTTAATTGTCTAAATAAAAACATACACGACTTAGTTTCTCAGTACAGACAAGACAAATATATAATGTTATGTAGTAAAATTAATGAAAAGAAAAGAAAAAATTATTTCCAAAAATCAAAAAATTGACTAAATACAAACGGACAACACATATACATTCAATAAGAGATCCGGTCTCTAACATTAATTTTTCATCTGACGTTAACATTGCTAATACTTTTCAAAGACATTTTACCAACGCGTTTGCTTTTTCAAACTGTGACGAATTTGACAAAATTCATTTAACAAACGTAAATTTATGGTATGACACATTTTGCAAAAAAACTTACACAACTCCGGAAGGCAAAACAATAGACAAAGACAATTTTTATGACTTACTAAATCATAACACACATGACTATATAATTAAAATTTTCAACTACTGTCTAACAAGTCAATATTATCCAGATGAATGGAAAATGGGTACTATAGTATGTATTCCTAAAAATAACTCCAATTTATCCAACCCAGCTAGCTACCGTCCCAATACCCTACTTCTTTATAGACATAAACAAGACGTTCGACTCAGTTTGGCATAGGGGACTTTTTGTTAAGTTATCAGTTTTAAAAGTTCCATATCATCTTATTAAAATAATAATTCTCTTTTTAAAATAACGAACTTTCAAAGTTTGAATAGGCCATACTTACTCTATTTCATTCACTCCACAGCAAGGTGTTCCACAAGGATCCCTTTTGTCTCCTCTATTGTATAATATTTTTTGTTCCTATATATATATAGATTTAACTTAACTCATTCCAACCCATCCTCTTTGCAATACGCAGACAATACAACTCTAGTATCTCTCGCTAAGTCGCTAAAGCAGTTTATCCATCAATTGCAATCTCTCCTAGATAAAATACAACTATGGTTCAATAAGTGGCGTCTTTTTGCAAATCCCTTAAAAACCCAATTATTAATTCCCTATCACAAAATCAACAAAAATTCACACTTTATCTAAATGAACCAAGAACCCGTAGTTCCTTCCTAATTATGTAAATACCTAGGCGTAAGTTTTGATACCAAGCTGAGTTTTAAATAAAAATTAAGTCCCGGGCAAAACACTTCCGTTCTCTTACTTATAGAAACGATGGGATTAATATCAAATGTGCTACGCACATATACAAAACCATATGTCGTCCCATCCTCGATTACGCATCCATAATTTTTTTTTAATTCCAACAATCCCACACTTAATAACTTATATGTAGGAGAAAGAGCATCACTTCGGTCTATTACCAAAATTCGGCATTCCAACAACCCTCTTCACAATCCTTCAAACGAGCTTTTATATAGCAAACCAAACCTTATTCCACTCCTCGAACGATTTTATAAACTTCAGACAAAACTTGCAAACAACCTATACAATCTACAAATTTTCAACAGTTTAATTATTCCGAGAGACCCATTAATTAGTTTTAAATTTAAGAAACCTGCCATGACATTATTCCAACAAATGCAGACACTCATTAATGACAACGACTGACTGACTGACTGACTGACTGACTGACGACTGACAATATCATACATTTTTCTACATAATATTTGTTAATTGTTTCTTTTTTTTTTTCTTTTTTTTTTGTTGTTTTTTTTTAACGTATTTCAACAATTAAATTTTATTTCTCTGGCTGAAAGACTACGGTCGATAGCTAGTTTAACAAGAGTGCTATTGTATTACCTTTCTTTTTGTAATTACCTGTTAGATATATTTTTCTTTTATGTATGTAATTTTTTGTTAAATAAATATGATTAATAATATACTTCTTGTAATGTTTCTTTTGTGTATAAAAATGTTATTTATATATGTATAAATGTGTATGTTTGTAGGAAAATGTTCTTTATTTGAAGTTTAAGAGTTTGCTTGTATTGGTGCATTTTATAAAAAAAATATTTTCACAAATAATACTTAGAATTATTCTTAGAATCAAAAAAAGAGGAAAAATAAACACGGCATTCCATTAAAAAAAAAGTTTTTCAAATTTCCACAATAAAATGAACACCCTGTATATTTAAAATATGTTTATAAATTAGTTTGTTTAAAACCAAACAACTTTTGTTTGAAACTTTTTTTGAAATTTTTAACGTTTAGAGAATTATTTAGGTGTTCTCGTAATTTTGACTAACCCTGTATATTATATCAATACAAACAAAAGTTTAAAACTTAAATTTTGACTTTGTTCTTATTTGACAATGGCCTTCATTGTCAAGTGAGTACAAACTAACAAATAATTAAAATGAAGAAAAAATAAAGCACATCTAAAGGGAGCTTAGTGCTTGTTGTACAGCTGTGTAACATTTAAGTTTTATGAATTTCTGAAACTTATAATATGATTTGCAAATGAACTTGTACCGTGATTTAGTCTAAACGGTTTAAAATGTTCTGTATATCTTGTTTCAAAACATAGGAAATATATAATTATTAATTTAACTTATTTACAGAGCAAATGTTCCGGAAAATTTATTTGTTTTTAAAATCCTTTTACCTTTCCTTCATTTTAAAGCAAACTATGACTTAAAAGCCAAAATCTTAATGCTGAATGTACAAGGAAATGGACCAATTCAAGGAAATTTTAGTAAGTATTTCATTCATTTCATATTTGATTTATATTAAACTTTATTTTTAATTTAATGTATTTGTTTGTTACTGCTATATGCAACCAAATTTACAGAAACGCTTTCACCAGCATACCATTAATATTTGGTTGTAAATGAAAAAAGAATGTACTACTAGATATAAAACCATACAACTTAAATGAGTTTGAACATTTTAATTTGATAAGGAATTACTATTTATATGTAATATTTACTATTATCATATTGGACTTATTGAATATCTAAATAAATTTATTATTTTTATTAATTACTATTGTGTTGTTACGTTTAGTAAAGAAATAACAGTTAAAAAAAAAATTCAATAATTATAAAATGTTTTATACTAAAAACTCTATTTCTTTATCTCAATTTTTTATTATTTTTTTTATAGCCATGTTTGTGATTTTAGCTAACTATACTTATGATGGTATACTTAATGGCACACGTATTCAGCAAGATGGAGAAGAATATCTTAGATTTGACAAGATGTCATTGAAGATTCAATTCGGAGAAAGTGAAATGAAATTGGAAAATTTATTTGATGGACACCCTACGTTAGGAAAAGTTGTAAATGATGTTATTAATGACAACAATGAAGCATTTTTAAACCAAATCAAACCTTCTTTAGAATCTGCTATAGCTGATAAATTTACTGATTTGGCCAACAAAATAACTCTTCATTTTACACATAAAGAACTATTTTTGGATTAATTTATTGTTAATAATATTAAATGTATAAAATTAACTTTATGGTTCTCTAAATGTTAAAATAGATTTGAAAAAAAAAAGATTACTGATGCGGAAACGATTTGCAAAAATGATGGTTTGTTGTTATCATTGAATTCTAAATAAAAAGTAAACAATCAGTCAAATTTTGAATTGAATTGAATTTTTTTAAACCGTATGTACCAAACCAATTCAAGAATTAAAGTATAGATCTGAGAGACTTCTTTCAGTTCTATGTTTGTTGTTTTTATAGAAATTACCTACGTTTTTATGCAAAGTTGCTTTTTTGTTTGTGTCATATATTCAATACTGGTTTAAAAACACTGCCTTAAATTATTTGACAAAACACATTACAACTTTAAATTTTTTAAGTATTTTTTAATATATTTTTTAAACTAATTTTCATTGCATTGTAGGTTGAAATAAATATTTGCCTTTCAGCTTGTATTGTATGTATTCTAAATAACGAAAAAAAAAATTACTTTAATTAAAAATTAAAAAGTTAACTAGGTAATGTCCAAAAATTGACAACTAAAGATTACCAGAAAAGACCATTACAAAGTCAAGGACAACGTTAAGAATTTTACTACAAAATTATTAAAAAATAAAATAACAATTTAAGAAGTCAATATTACTACACAAACATTTAGAAAACAACCAAAAGAAAGGATATTAACTTGTACATCTAAAAAAGAGCCCATAATCACATGCCAGAGCCGCATTTCTACTAAAGAGCATGCAGAAATGTATTAAATGTTTCGGGAATTTCCAGCAATAAGCCGATCAACCTTCACGGCGCACAATGGGGCAGGCGACCACCAAACCTGGCCATAATTCAGATACTATTTGATCAGATTTCAAAGTTATATTTTGTTTGAGGGCACTTAATAGTCATAAGAAAACTGCATAAATTGTGTCAGAAATCTGAAATAAATTCAAACATTCTATTTTTTTTATTGCACAACTTTAAGACAGATTCTAATTTTTAAACAATAATTAATAAATAATATAAAATATAAACATATAAATCAAAACAAAATTTCATGTTTTGTGATCAAGATCACTATCATCTATAACCAAACCTAAAGTAACTTAGTAGTAATAGTAATTTAGTATAAACTAACTTATGAAATACATAAAAAATATAAGAAAATGAAACTTCTAAGTTGATCCATGTTTAAAATCATAATCAGTGTCATCTGTAACTTAACCTAATTAAAAAAAAAAATCAAAAAGTCAATTTTAAAGTTAATATTCATGCTAAGAGTCGCGAGTCGTCATCACTGTCATCTTTAAAACCATGAAAATCAGTACCAGCATCATCATAGTCACTTTTACTGTCTTCATTGTCTCTATAACTAATAGGATGTACGACCGCCACTAAAGGCTTCAACAATTCTATTGCTTCTTTTTGGAAGATGTTGTATATTTCTTTTATGCAATTGCTTGTTAGTGATGACAGGATCAGAACTCAGTAAAAACAAGTTAAAAACATCGGCATTTGTTTTTTCCCTACTACATTTTCTTGCGCTCTCTAAACTTCTTAAAATCTTTGTTCCGAGCTTCTTGCGCTTCCTCTGTTAACTGTCCTATAGGCAACAATGAAATAGAAATTATTTCAGGCTTGTGAATAAAATATTTATGCAAAGTAGGGGACATGTTGTACCATGCGTACGTTTCAATAAAGTACTTTGCATTGTTATGGGCGAATACCTTAAATTTTTCGACATCAATTTCATGTCCACTCAACACCACTATCATTATTATGTATAATTTTCTAATTAACTCAATGTCTATTTTAGTAATGTCAGCAGAAAGTTCTGGGTTTTAAAAAAAACCTCCTTAAAGTAGTGTTGCCGTCATTTGTATTGCCGAATTCTGGTTCAGGTTTGTTGACAATTAAACCACAACTTTCTCTAAATTCTTTCTAGATCTTAGCTTTGTTTTGCTCCACAATTTTTTTGTCCCCTTTTCGGGTTTGCCATTTTTGGAGTGGCAATTTATATGCCAAGTGCAAAAGGCATTCTAAAACATCCGTGTAAAACCGATAAGCCAAATCCCAAGTTTTCTGTATTTTTTTCTTTGTAATCACTTTGTCCACATTATTGAATTGTTTTGAGGTTGCACCGCACAAATAGCACTTTTGCGTCGAAGCATACTTTCTCGTCGACCATTGCAAAGATTAAGTTATGGCTTATTTTTACTTGCCTTCCTTACACTAGGGTTTTACTTTTTTGAATGTGTTTTATTTATTCGTCTATCCTATTTTTCTCAGCAATTATTACTGCGAAATACTCTTTTATAAATTCAATTTTTAAAGGTCTGCAATATCTTGTGGATTCTGGTCGTGGTTTCTGCCAAATTACTTTTTTTCAAACAAACAAGACAAAGAGCAACGATGCATGTTAAGAAAACAGACAAATCATTTGCATCAGATCTATAAAAACATTGTTTATATGAACTGTGACCTGAAGAGCCATCAAATTTCCACTTTATTATAAGATGCAGTTCTTCATCCTGAAGAGTCTTGATGACAGGCTCCACTGTAAGAATCAATCAGCAAACTTTGAAAAGAAACGGAAGCACAAGATTCCGATACTAAAATATCTTCAGGGTAGCAGAAGTTCGTAGCTGCTTGAACTGCTTTATAACTTAAAAATTTATCAGGGGCACTCATTTTTACGACTCTATATTATTGTCTGGACAATTTTGCTTCTACTAAAACAACAAGAGCATCTTCATTAGACATCTTCTTTTGGGGTTCTAACGATTTCTCATATGCAAATATCTTTTTGGATGTTCTGGACTTCCTGATAATATATTTTTGGGAAGTTTACAGGCCTGTGTCTGTTTTCCAGGTCTTAGACTCATTTTAAAACTAGTGCAGACTTGGAATCCCTCGGACTTTTAGTTTTTCTGCGTTTTGTTCGCTCAGAACTCAAATCAACAAAATTTCGGAATGACCACTTTTTTCTTTATATGTAGTTTGAAAGAAACCAAATTATTTAGCCATGCCATATTACTACTTTCAAATCTTTTATGTATTTTATGTGCCATGTTCCAACAAGATTTGTATTGCGACTTAGTGGCTTAGTGGCTGACACGTTCTTTGCTATATTTTGTCCAAATCTTAATTTCTTCGAGCAAAAACTGAAATTGGTTATTTATACAATTGCACTCAGAACCTCTCATGATGTCCAGAAGTTCTTTCCGCTTGATAAATATTGAATTTGAACCTAAACTAAAATAAAAAATCTTGTAATGGAGAACATTAATGATAACGCTTTCAGCTCTGAATTTTCAATATTAAAAATTAAAATTTTGTTAATATTATTTATTGATTGGAAGCTCTACAACAACTCCAAACTCCAACAGGTCCAAAACGACTCATCACTTGCAGGAACTGAATCATCAATTAGAGATAAGTATCTGAATAATTGCATAATTACAAAACTCCTAAATTTTAAATATAAATAAATAGTTTATAAAGCCCCTAACATACAAATGGATTTAATATGTATCCAATATGTAATGTCATTTAATCCAACATTGTAATACTATTTGGCTTGAGTATTTTCAGTAGCGTAGGGTCTATAATGCAAAATTCAGAGCCTTCTCGACGTCTGTTTCAAAACAAGGGGGTAATTTTCATCGGCTTTTTTCAACAGTTTATGATCGGGTTTTGTTTCTTTTCAACAACATTTTTCATGTTTTACATGGATTTTGCTATTTTTGAAATTTTATGAATAAAATTTTGCACCTTTTTTTAGATTTTAGTTCTTTCTAAAAATTGTATTCATATTATTAAAATAAAAGATTTTATTTTATTATGTATTTTATTTAATTACACATACATGTTTCAATGAATACTGTACTTTCTAAAAATATATAAATTTTTTATTACGGAAATTTTTTTAACAATTTTGGTGATTTCAATTGTTTAAAATTTTGTATTTTTCACAGTATATGTCGTATGCCGTTTTTTTAATATTATGTTTGATATTTCAAAACTAGATTTTAGCTATTTCTGATTTTTTTTACATTTTTAAAGAGTTTATGGTTAAATTTTGGAGTTTTTTGACATTTGTTTAAAATTTCAAAATCAGATTATGCTATTTTTGACATTTTATGAATCGAATTTTGCAGTTTTCAAAAGTTTTGGCCGGATTTTTGTTATTATTTTCTGATTGGATTTTACTATTTTAGATTTTTCATAAATAAAATTTGAGAGTAATTGCTTTGGAAGTAGGATACATTAATACATTGCTAGCGTATGATAATGATTTGTATTTATGGTTAATTTTTGGTCAGATTTTGTTTTCTTTGACAAAAATCTAATATTTTAATACCATAATTTGCAATTTTTTACTTTTTATAAATAACATTTTGCACTTATTTATACACTGGCGAGCAAAAAATATAAGTCACTTTAAAATTATGACTTATTTTTGGAATTTTTTGTTTTAACATTACGTTTGCAAACTGTAAACCAAAGTAAGCGTTTAATAATTCATTTACTAACAAATGTTATCTAACTATCAGTTATTACCTGTTAACTTTTATAAAACAGCATCTATTTCGGTCTATTTAAAAACTTACATTTCGTTGAAGTTATTTTACTTAGTGTTAATTTTTCTTTGCGAAACTTGTCATTCACATAATGCCTTTAGGCTCTATTGTTGTGGCAAAAATTATAGCGTCGATTGAAGATAAGCGAGGAAAACCTAGAACTGCAAGGATTGTTGGTAAAAGCCAAAAGGTGTATCGGCGTTACTTGGATACTAGCCTGATAACCAGAAGATCAGGATCCGGGCAAAAAAAATCACTACAAACAGAGCTGACCGTTTTTTGGTGTCTACAAGTTTGCGGAATAGAACAGTTTCTGCAGTTTATCTTCGAAATCAACTCTATGAATTTAGAGATTTAAATGTTAGTGAATGGACCGTTTTCTTGTAGAAAGATGGCTACAAGTCCATCTTTACAACGCCGACATCGCGTTTCAAGATTTTCTTTTGCACGAAATTGCCGGACATGGAATAATGTGGGCTGGAACAGGGTACTGTTTTCAGATTTGTCGCGCTTTTGCTTCAATGGATCAGACAGACGTTGGAAAGTGTGGAAAAGAAGCGAAAAAAGATACGCTTCAGTTTGTATTGATGAGCGACTTCTATTTGGAGGTGGGTGGGTTATGGTTTGGGCAGGAATTTATACCGAAGCACGCACAAAGTTGGTCTTTATAGAGAATTGCTCCCTTACAGCTTACAGATGAATTATGGAGGAGTTTCTCAAAGATCATGTTATGCCCTTCATGATAACTATGAGCAAGCGCGGCATTTAGATGCAAGATAATGCTAGACCTCACGTAGCCAGAGTTGTCAGAGATTATCTGGATAAAGTAAAAATTTTGCGGTTTGATTGGCTAGTTCTCCGCTCGGACATAAATCCTATAGAAGATGTCTGAGATGAGACAGTTGCTATTGCAGGAAAGGAGTAATATCGACCAAAAGGTAATCCTTAATTTAATTCAAAGTGTTCTACTCGTTATTAGTTATAATTTTTTTTTTGTTCCTATGAACAAAAATTTGTACTTTGTCTCAACTGTAAATTTGGGATATTTTTAAAATACCCAATAAAAGAGATAATTATGCTTTACGATTCAACATTGAATTTTTTATTTAGTGTGCAAAATATAGTACAATTGCTTACAATTTGCTAACAGAAGGTTAAAACAAAAAAATCCAAAATTAAATCATAATTTTAAAGTGACTTCTATTTTTTGTTCGTTATTGTAGTTTTAGAAAAAAAATTGGTGCTTTATCAAAATATTTTTATTTCTATGGACATATTTAGCTATTTTTGACATTTTATAATTAGAATTTTAAACATTTCGAGAGATTATTGTCATAATTTGCTATTCTAACAATATTTTGTAGTCAGGTTTTGCAATTTATGGTCAAATTTTGATGTTTTTTAACAGTATTTTGATGTTTCAAAACTGTATTACGCATTTTTTGATATTTAAAAAAAAAATGTATATTTTTGTCACATTTTATGGTTATTTTGGTATTTTTTAACCATATTTTGATAATTTATAATCGAATTTTGCTATTTTTGAAATGTTGTGAAAATTTGTTCACTTTTCAACAGAAATTGGTTGTTTTTGACAATATTTTGGTTTCAAGACCGGATTTTGTCTATTTATAAATAGAGTTTTGCACTTTTTAATTGTTCCTGGCCGGATAAATAAAAAACTCAATACAAATTTCAGAAAAATGTGAACATTATGTAAAGAACTATAATCAAAATACAAGTGAATGAATCAAAGTACAATGAGAAATATGCAATGATTATAGAAAATAATATTTCAAAATACCTTAATAATTCAAAATACACAAAAACAGAAAAAAAAAGTCTAGCAAGATTTAGATGTGGAAATGAAGAAAAAGTTTGCAAATTTTGGATGAATGAGGAAAGCAAATTGTGCAGAATGTGTGGATAAGCCAACAAAACAATAGAACATATGTTAAAAGAATGTATTGAGATGAGAGAAGAACAAATGGAAAGAAAGGATTTATTGAAAGAAAATGGAAGAGGAATAGTGTGGATGAGAAGCGTCATTAAAAGAAGAAAAAAAATGTAGAGTTCAAGTGGTATTATATAATATTATGTTGATCACGTGGTGTAATTTGTAGATTAATTAAAATAGTATAAGTTTTGTTAAATAAGGATATTAATTAAGTTACGTATAAATTATTGTAAAATGTAAATACTATTCAAAGCCAACTGGCAAGAAAATAAACTATTATTATAATTATTATTATTAAAATGCAATAACAGCAACATGTATAAACAAATTAAAGAACTAACAGGAACATGAAAAATAACCTTCTATTATTAAAAATAAAATCGTCAAAATTTAGATAGAACCATCACAAAAACTATTAAGATTAAAAAAAAATTATACAAAAACTGTTCAAAGATAATACGAACACTAGTCAGAATACCATAGAAAAACCAAACATTATAACGGAACAAGTTTTGTATTATATAACATCAGAAAGCGGAAAAGCAGTCGGACAAAACAAAATACCAAGTGAACTTCTAAAACTAATAGATAAAGATAAACTTGATGTTATTGTAGACACCATCTGCAAGAAATTGCAGTTGCTATCAATCTATTAGTTTGATGAGCCATAATCTAAAAGTATTCCTTAAAATAATCCAAAGGAGAATCTACAATAAAGTAGAAGAAGATATCAGTAACACCCTGTTTGTTTTCAGAAAAGGCTTTAGTACAAAAACGCGGTTCATTTTTAATGTTAATGCACAAACATAAGGCACGATATGCACGTCTGTTTTATTGACTACCAGAATGCTTTTGATAAGGTTTATCATGAAACTCTAATAAATTTACTTTAAATTTAAATTTAAATTTAGATAACAAAACATTGACTTACAAAATTAAAGCGTTATATTAGTGCCAAATAGCCATTATTTAAGTAGATAATGAGCTTATAGAAAACCATTGTTATTTATAATAATAATTAATTGCACTATTACTATTTAATTTTTAGTTTGAATAAATTGTTGTTATAGAGCGAATAAAATTTTGATCCTGCAAATTTAAAATTGTAAAAAAAATTACCCTGAATTCCAAAAATGAAGCTTATTACCGTAACTTCATAGCTTATATTTTATTAACAAAGCTGCTCTACTCTTCAACCACCCACAGAGCATCTACATTGTATATTAAGCAAAGTTACTAAAAGCTGATTCAAAGGTGATACAGGATGGTTTTGCTAAATTTGAGCATACAAATTGTAATTAATAATTTTCAATAGTGATTGTACAAATTCTTTGTTTAATCAAAAAAGATTTTTGAAATCAACATTATCAAATGAGTTCTTTGCCGAAAAAATCTTGGAAACACTATTATTATTTACAATATGTAAATGTTATTTAGACGTTTTAAATTCTTATTTTTGTCTGCAAATTCAAAGAATTTTAATACATTTTTTTTAATCAAATGGTTTTTCGTAAAAACAATGTCAATGTTTTGTTAGACAATTAAAAATTGGGGGCAAGAGCCTATATTGTTTCTTAATTAATTTATCTAAATATTGTACTAAGTTTTCAATTATAGAGTTATGTTTTTGTTCTGATCAGGACTATTTTTTAAAAAGACAAGAAATTATGATGATTTAGGTGAAGTATTTTATGTTGCCCAAATTTGCTCTTATCAGGTCTCTTTCAGATTTGAGATCGTGTGATGTCTTCAACTTTAAAGAAAAGAGAATACAAATTAACATTTTTGTTAATTTAGTTTACATGCCAGAAAGTTATTAATTAACATTATCTGGTAATTAAATATCAGTAATATTATTAATCAATTTGTTAATATTTGAATTTATAGTTTTTTTTTTTTAATTTTATTTAAGTATTTTGATTTTATTTTATAAAATATGTAATTGTATCTTTTTTCTTGAACATCAAGAAAACCATGTAATAGGTTAGATTCAAGTTTACAAGAAATTATATTAAATTAAATATTTTGAAATATAAAAAAATTAAAATTTAACGATTTTAAATGAATGTAAATTTCAATTAATGTATCAATATTTAAAAATTTTATAATTACCCTTTTATTAATGTCACTTTTTTAATGTTTTTAGTATAAAAACTTCTGAGATTTGATGTAGTAGCATTTCATGGGAAAAATTAAGCAATTTCTTAGTAGCCTAATTTCTTGTTAATGTTCATGTACATTTCATGTCCTTTACAGTTACTAGTTAAAGTATGAAGTTAAGGTACAATAGGTTATTTATATGTATATATTTAGATATAATATTGTATGTTATTGTGTTTTTTATTTGCAAAATTATTAATTTAATTTATTTTTATTACTACATCTGCTTGGTTACTAAAAACTTTTTAAACTAGTGCTAAGTTTTATCTTATTTTAATTTAACTTTTTTGTTTTGAATGAAATATTATTTTCCAATAACTTTATTTAATTTTTATAATATAATAAAATTGTGCAATAAAAAATTAAATTCACTTAATAATTAATAGAATGCAAGGTTGATTCATCATCATCAACTATAAACATACCTTATCAATGTTTATGAAATAAAAGAAAACGAAACACATTTCAATAACAAAAGTTATCGCTTATTCTAAACAAATAAAATTTAATCGCATTCTTTAGGAGTTCTGCACAACAAGGGCCAGTCATTGCTTATTATAATAAACAATTCCAAGAAAAATTTGATAAATCACCTGATAATTCTTTATTGCTTATTAAATATAACAGACAAGAAGAAGTCGCCGGAGCTCAGTTAGATTTGATTCCTTCAACGAATAAAAGCTGAATCAAAATGTTGTCCTACAAAACAAATTTTATGATAAGCGCCATCATATGGTAAGTAAATTACTTGATTATTCAAACAATTGTGATAATTTTATTTATGTAATCATAGGGGTTTGATGAATTTCTTCTCTTTCGGAGAAAGCATTCCCATAAGATCTGCATTCACAGCAGATTCTGGTAATTATATAAAATTGTTGAATTTATAAGTTTTTTAAAATTTATGGTTTAATTATAGGAAAGTGTGAATGTGCTGCGTTTTCTCAAAATGAATCAGATAAAGAAAATTTGCTACTCTTCAACTTTAACCCGATGAATATCAGTTGCAATAATTATGGCAGAGATAAGTGTTTAGAAGTTTGCACAAGCTTGGCCAAAATCGGCAAGGTCCATGCATCTGAATTGATCTGTCATCATTTGGATTACGACAATGCAACAATGGTAAGCAATTTATTAAATCGTTACGTAATATTAAGATTATTTTTTAATAATCATAATTACCGTTATTTATTAGAAGGGCAAATCCTTAACCCTCCAGTTAAAAAATGTTTTTATTGTGCATAATTGAAATTGTAAAAAAAATAATTACTATTTTTAGGACTCATAAAACTAAAAAGCTGTTTTTTATTACAATTTTTATTTATATCATATTATAACAAAACTAAAAAAAAAACTAATTTATAATTTTTCTATAACAAGCTACTTCAGTATGCATGTTATAGAAAAATAAAAAAAATTAAAAACAAAAAATTAAAATTTTAAAAAATTTGAACACAAAACAAAACAAAGTTGGCTCTAATTTTTGTTGGTACACTCCATGCTAAGATGTGTTCCATACACAATTTTTACAAAACTTACAGGCCTGTTTTTCTTTTTTTGCAATATTTGCAATAAATTCTTTTATTTGGGGAAGGTTTGGGTTAGTCTTCAGATATTGAAATCTCAAATAAGCGCCAATTTACGTATAACTAGACAAAAATCGGCAAGTTGCAATTTTCCAAGACCAAATTATTTTAAAAACAACCTGTTTATAGTAAATTTAAAGTATGTTTTGTTATTATACAGGGTGTCCGGAAAATACGTGTACAACGTTTGACGACAGACTCCTGACGTCAAAATAGGTCGATCTAAGCCTACTTAGTTATATCCAAAATTGTCTCGTTTAGCCGGTAGAGGGCGTCAAAAAAAACAAAAGTATAACAAAGTTGAAAGTATCTATTGTAAGAAACTAAGTAAAACAAAAACATTACTTAAGCAAATGTGTAAAATGACCGCCATCTTGCTGAATACACTTATTAACACTCTTTAAAAAATGATATTGGACCCTATCTAATGTCTCGGGATTATTAAAATGGTTGCCTGCATTTAAAATCCGCTGCAATAAATCATCGCGTGTGTTTACCGGAGTTTTGTAAACTTCTGTTTTAATAGCGCCCCACAAAAAGAAGTCACACATATTTAACTCAGGAAAACGTGGTGGCCATTTTACTGGTGCATCATTGCCTCTTCCAATCCATCGGTTGGGATATTGATGATGTAAGTATTGCCGAACGGCAACGGAAAAATGGGGCGGGGCACCATCATGCATATACCACATTTCCCTCCGAAGTAAAAGGGGCAAATTCTCCAGAAGAATTGGTAATGTGTCTTGCAAAAAATTTAAATAAATATTTCCATCTAACCTGTCTGGAATAACAATGGGACCAATAAGGTAGTGATCAATAATACCTGCCCAAATATTAATTTTAAATTGATGCTGATGATGTGCAACTTTAATGGCATGTGGATTTTCATCGGAATAAATATGTTCGTTGTGCAGATTGGTTACCCCAGATCTTGTAAAGCATGCTCGTCAGTAAACATAATTTTTCTACAAAAATTTGGAACAAGGATTCTTTTGTTTCTAATAAATTGACAAAATGTAAGCCGCATGGGGGGATCAGTCGGTAAAAGTTCCTGGACTTTTTGTATGTGGTAAGGATGTAACAACTGTTCTCTTAAAACCTCATTGATAATCGTTTTAGGAACATTTAACTCACGTTCTAAGAGACGGGTACTGGTACTTGGTTCTTCTTCAACTCTTTCCAGAATCATCTCTTCTGTTTCCACAGTTCGAGTTGTTCGCATACGACCCCTGCCTTCAAACTTTTTCTCAAAACTGCCCGTTTCCCGAAGATGACGCTCAATATTGGCAAATGTTTGGTGGTTTGGTATTCGACGGTTAGGAAACCTCTCCATGTAAACCCTAACACTCTGACGCCCATTTCCTTGACAAAACCCGTATACCAGGAGCATGTCAACTTTCTGAGAGTTTGTATAATTTTCCATTTTTAATGGTAAAATTAACTTGTAATTCAAGAATGTTGATCGTATACTTGAGTAAATTTCATAGACTGGTGACAATTTGTCAATCATTGTCAAATTATTAAACGCCATAGCAACAAGGTCACTTAAAAAATTATTGTTACAGGTAATTTCTTTTTAATATTTACAAATTTTTGACGCCCTCTACCGGCTAAACGAGACAATTTTGGATATAACTAAGTCGGCTTAGATCGACCTATTTTGACGTCAGGAGTCTGTCGTCAAACGTTGTACACGTATTTTCCGGACACTCTGTATATATATATATATATATATATATGTTGTGAATTATCAAATTTTAAAGTTAGTTAGGACAACCTACAGGCATAACCAATTTTTATAGATAATAACGCACGGGCGAGGCCTGTCAGAACATATTGTGATTTTACACAAAAATAAAATTTTGTATTTACATTCGAATCACATCAAAACATGTTTTTTTACAACTCTGAGAAGTACATAGAAGTTGAAAGCGTTACGATAATATTCAAAGTTATTTTAATTTTTATATGTTGCTTGGACTCACAGGCTTCACTCGTGCGCTGGAGAGATGAAATAATTTGAACAATCCTTTTTGGAGTAATTTTAATTTATACTGCATTACCTTTATTACGACTCCTTCATTTATTAGATGAAATTAATAATCCTTAATAAATTTAATTAAAATTATAACAAATTTTTTTTCAGCCAATGATGTTTGCCAGAATCTGCTTGGAAAACTGGGTATACGTAAACCTCACTGTTGAAAACCAAATAAGCTGCAATGAAACAACATCGGTACCTTGCAACACAAATTGGAAAGATGACTATGCCTTTAACTGTCTTCTTATACTTATAATTTGGATCAGTGCATTATTACTTCGTGATTTGTACTTAAAAAGACCCTGTATTCGACATCAACGTGAATAAACAAGTCGTTTCGAATTTACATGGAATTTCTTTGATATTACGACAATGGCAAAGTACACAGATTATGATTTGATTTTGTTAGTTTTAACTTTGAAAAAAGACACTTGAAAACTAAATAAACGCATTTTAAAAATGATTATTTTGTTTTATATTTATTATATGTATATTAACTTTTCAGATAAACTTTTAATTTAAAAAATAAAGTAAAAAATTTTTAATTGTTGTAAAATGCTACATGTTATTTGTCGATAGAATATAGAATGATAATATTAGTAGTAAATTTAAAAATTAAAATTGTTTTAAAGTAGATTAGATAAGGGATCTATTCAATAACGTATCTAAAATTTTTAGCCATTCCATCCCCCGCAAAATATTGAGAGTTGGTTATACGTGTATTTTTTTAATTTAATTGCAAACCCCAGGTTGTATAAACACACCACAGGGTTCCTTAAGGTTAGGGGCCCCAACGCTGGATCTAGTGAACAAAAGATTAAGTTAGTAGGCGGGGTAAGTAATGAAGTGGGACGCAAAAAGCACATTTGCGCCTTCTCTCTCTCCCTTAACTAAGTTTACATATCATGTGCGAAATCTACCTTCCGTAGTTGTATACATTTTACATTTGGCTCTGTGTATTTTTTACTCTCATATTTAAATGATTTTAAATGTTTCATAAAATGTCCCAAAGTTTTCTTCTGATTTTGAACAACCATATATTAAATTAAAATTGAAACTTGAAAAACTGAATTTAAAATCATTTTCTGTGATAGCAATTTACTATCACAGAAAATTCTTGAGTAGAACTCCCTTTTTAAAATAAATAAATAATAATAAATGGCTATTTTTTATAACATAACGGATGAGTTACGGGTACCTAAATCCCTTACGTAGCATAAATTATAGTAAATATTATTGTCTGTCTGATCATCTTAATTGTAAATATTTACGTCTGGATGCTTATATCAAATGCTGAATTGACACTTTTAATACTATATAATGTAAATGTTGTTTACATATAATTCATCCTATTGTTTGATTTCGTACCATTATTAATTAATGCATTTGAATTAAAATAAAGTTAATATTATTTATTCTATGTTATTAATTTAACCCAGTGAAGTAAATTGTGAGTTACCTAAGTGAACCATTAGCTGCTCAACTTAGTCCTGCAATTAATTCTTTCGAATTAATCGTTAAACTGTCTTCCATACTCAACCCGCCAAGACTTGAGATTTCTGGAAGGGTTAATTGGCGCAGTAGTACGGAATCTTTTGAAAAAGAGAGCCAAGAAAATTTGCAAAAATATAAATAAATTTTGCAAATAAAATAAAAAAATTTGTTGAATTAAAAATGAAAAATAAAAAAAAAATAATAAAATTGAAACAAGGATAAACAAGAGAAGCCAATAAAGAAGGAAGATAAAGAAAAAGCTTTATCAATAGCCGAAGGATGGGATCAACAGAATCCAGAACTACAAATCAACAAAGAACACTCAACGAGGAAATCAAGGACATGAAACTTCCTGGTCACACATTCATGCTAGAGGAGTCCAGTCCATTTCATCGGAAGACTCCAACTGAGTTCTAGTTCAATCAACTAATTCAATTCAACTAAGAAAAATCCTCTTTTCAATCTTCAAGAATGACCGTTACTACATATTTAGTATTGTAAGTAATATTAGAAATATTGTTATTTGCAGTAAATAAATAATATATTAATATAAAATAAATAACTTATATAAGTATAAAACTAAAATTTTATTATATTAAATAATTATAAAAACAATTGTAAAAATTGAAAAAGTCGTATTTATAAAAAATTTAATTCTAAAATAAATATAATCAAATATGGATTTTAATCCAATAGTTTTGAAAGCAATTCCTAATTTCGAAGGTGAGCCAAGTCTTGTAGCTGACTTTATTGACGCAATTTTACAATCAGAGAAATGATAATAATTTTTTAAATAAATTTTTAATAACAAGCATTAAAAATAAATTAACAGGTCGTGCTAAAACTGCTATAGGCGCAAGAAATATTCATAATTGAGATGAATTAAAAAATTTGTTAAAAACAAATTTCGCTGATCAAAGGGACAAAAATTCATTAATTCGTGATCTAATGTTATTAAAACAAGATTATAAAGATAGTTAATTACATTTTTGTAAAAAATGTAGAGATATTAGAAGTCTCTTATTGTCTCAATTATCTGTTCATGAAGATGACGTGGACAGAAGACAAACAAAAACGCAACTTTTTGATAAAATGACTATTAAAGCATTTTTAAGTGGATTAAAAAAACCACTTGGTTCTGCAATTAGAGCAAGAAACCCAGCAGACACAGAAACCGCATTAACACAATTAATTAAAGAAGAAAATATATTATATGTTAAAAATATAAAACGCAGAATGTTTTTAAAAAGGTTAATGTTAATAACCAATTTCAAATAAAACAAACTAAATATTGCACTATATGTAAAAGGAATCATCATATAGCTAAACATTGCTATTTTTAAAATAAAAATTTAAGAATTAATGATGAACAGGAGTACTAATTAACAAAATAATAATTATAAAAATAATACTCCTAACTATCAAAAATAATAACCATCAAAATATTAATTATCGAAACAATGGTTATAATAAAAATAATAATTTTCAAAGGAAATCATTTTATTCTGAACCTATGGAGTGGAAACCTATTCCTTCCACTTCTCAAAATCATCATTTAAACTTCGTGAAGCGAGAACCAAACGGGCTAGTTACTCGCCAAGTAAAAGAAAAATCCCTGGAATCAAAAGAAATGTAAATAATAATCAAAAGAAATGTAAATAATATAAAAGGCAATGTGTAAATAAATCAAAATTTCAAAATAATAATATTAATTTTTGTACAAATGTAATTAAATTAAATAATTTAGATTCATTGCAAGGCAATGCTTTACCTTATGTAATTTTTCCAAAACGTAATTTAAAAATGTTAATAGATACGGGATCAACTAAATCATTTATTTCTACACATATTGCTAAAGAACTTTTTGCTGAATGCATACAAGAAGTTAATTTTATGATAGAAACTTGTCATAATCAATCAATTCATAATATGGTTATAGAAGTACTAGTTCTTAAAATTTTTAACTTACCAAATGAAAAACATACTTCTTATGTATTTCATTTTATTAATAATTATAATAGTTTATTAGGAATAGATTTTTTGAAAAAGTATGTGCAATTATAAACATTTCAAATGGAATACTAACTACAACTTATTCAGAAATGCATATTTATCTAAATGAAGCTGAAAATAATTTTAATGCAACAAACAAAAATAAAGTTAAAAACAAGTCAATAAAGACAAATATTATAAATAAAAAATCTTCTCTATTGACTTTCAAAGATTATTTGAAAAATAAAAGGGAAAATAAAATAAATGATAAACATGTTCAAATGATTAATAAAA
Organism: Tachinus rufipes; assembly: GCA_963932245.1. Taxonomy (NCBI): domain Eukaryota; kingdom Metazoa; phylum Arthropoda; class Insecta; order Coleoptera; family Staphylinidae; genus Tachinus; species Tachinus rufipes. Next base: position 82,325,512 of record OZ010741.1, on the reverse strand, counting down.
ATCTATTTGACATACAAAATGCAGACTTAGCGCATTGTATCTCAATGAATATGAGAATGGATGCAGGTATTGCTAAAGAATTTAAAGAAAGGTTTAATGACAGTGAAAACAAATACCTCATGTAGGAGGCATTGTTTATTCAAAACATAATCACAATTTTGTCTATTACTTTATTACTAAAGAAAAATATCATTATAAACCTAAGTTAATTGATATTTTTAATTCTCTTATTAAATTAAAAGAAAACTTAATGAAAAATAAAATCATAAAGATATTTATGCTCAAAATATCTTATGGAACTGATAAACAAAATTGGGAAAAAATTAAAACCAATGTTGCAGTATATATTTAAAGATTCTAATATAAAAGTAGTAATATGTACAAAACCAATAAATATTAATACTAATTTCTTGAAAATTAAACCAATAACTGAAAAAATAATAAGTATTCCAGTAAAAAGTAAAAATAATAATACCGTACACTAAAATAAATAAATGCGAGATACTTGAATCTCTTACGCGAATTGAAAATAATTACGAGATAACTTTAAATTACAATAAATATAAATAAAGAATTGAATTATAAAAAGTGCAAGTTATATAAAAATAATCAAGATACAAAATATTATATAACAAATGATTTAATAAATTTAAAGAATTATATTTAAACTTAAAAGTAAAGTTAACGTTAAATCATCTAAACGAAAATGAGTCCCTCACATTTACAAACAATGTGAAACATAAAATTATTATGAATGAAATTCTAGTATATACAAAAAATTCTAGATATCCATTTATAAATAGAAATAAAGTAAAAAAGCAAATGGATAAAATACTAAAACAAGATATAATAAACTCAGTATTTCACCCTGAAATTCTCCAATATGGGTAATCCCTAAAAAACTAGATAAAAGCGGAAATAAAAATTATGTATCGTGATAGATTATAGAAAATTAAATTCTAAAACTATCAATGATAAATATCTATTACCTAACATCATGTTAGACAAATTAGGAAGATGTCAGTATTTCTCAACTTTGGATTTAGCTTCTAGATATCACCAGATAAAAATGGATTCAAATGCTAAAGAGAAAACTGCTTTTAATACGGAACAAGGACATTTTCAGTTTAAACGAATGCCATTTGGCTTATCAAATGCTCCTAGCACATTTCAAAGAACCATGGATACAATGTTACGTGGAATTCAAAATGAGAAATCTCTTGATGATATAATTATATTTAGCATAAGTTTAACAGAACATATTAATAGATTACGTAAAATACTTAAAAGATTAAGAAATTCAAACTTAGAGATACAATTAGATAAATCTGAATTTCTTAGGGCCGCTTTTACAATTGTCAGATAACTTAAACCAAGAATAAATTTATCTACAGTTTAAACCTGGTGTAGCATTAGTTTTGCCTTTGTTGCAATCTAAATAACCTATTAAAACGTCAATGATGACTTATAAACTGACGTATAAATTATTTATACACAAATTTGTTGTGCGCGTTACTTGGTTACTACACTAAAGATAACTACTGCTCCAAGCACCGGATAAGTTATCTCTGGTTTATTTTCCTTAAAACATACAATTAAAATTTTATAAAATTGCCAGGACTCCTAAAGTGATCGGAGCCATTGTAAAATTTCAATCACCCACAAACTCAAGTAGAATCTCTACTCAATGAATCCCAAATTAAAACTAAAAATAAAGACAAACCCCTTGAAGATCCCAATGATTAGGTCAATCAAGGAAATAATGCGACAATTATCAATTTTCTTCTGTGCAAAAATTTTAGCAACAAATCCTACTTTAGTTATAACGCGTTTTTGCATTTTCTAAAAAATTATTTATTACAAAGATGGCTGTTTCTGGAACTGACTTATAAATTGACGTATACGTTGTTCATACGCTAATTTGTTGTGCGCGTTACTTAGTTACTACACTAGAGATAAGTTATAAGGGATTGTAAAAGCGTATTTTTATATACTCCTTAGATAGCGCTACTCCTTGTTTAACCGACGATTGTAAAAGCGGCCCTTAGAAGGGAAGTAAACTATCTAGGACATGTAGTTACACATTCTGGAGTAAAACCGAACCAAGAAAAATTAAAGCGATAATGAATTATTTTATCCCAAAAACACAGAAAGAAATTAAATCTTTTTTAGGTTTACTCGGTTATTATAAAAAAATTATAAATGACTTAGCTGAAATTTCTAAGCTAATTCACAGTAAAGAATTTATTGAATAGTTTAATTATTGTAAAAATATCTTAATGAATAAACTTATATTAAAGTATCCTAATTTTAAGAAAGAATTTATACTAACAACTAATGCCTTAGATTTAGCGTTAGGTGCAGTGTTATCACAAGGAGAAATTGGTAATGACTTACCAATAGCACAAGCGTTGGTTACTCTAAATGATACAGAAATAAAATATAGTACCATTGAAAAAGAACTATTAGCAATAGTATGGGCAGTAAAATCTTTCAGGCCGTATCTTTATGAAAAGAAATTTACCTTTGTTACGGACCTTTAAAATGGTTATTTTATTTAAAAGACCCAAGTTCTAAATTATTAAGATGGCGTTGAAAGTTAGAGGATTATGATTATCAAGTTGAATATAAACCTGGTAAATATAGTGTTCTAGTCTATCAAGAATAGAAGTAAATACAATCACAAAAAATAAACAATCACAATTAGCAAACAATAAACATTATTATAATGAAATAGAAAAAACTATAGGAGAAATATATTGTGATGATTTAATTAAAAGCTCTGAAACATATCAATCAATGCCAAGTACTAGCAATGATTTAGTAGTAACATTAAAAACAAATATTCAAATAATGATCTAAAAATCTTAGAGGATATTTTATTAATAGAAAAAGATACTAATAAGTTAGTTGAAACAATTGATGATACAATAACAAATAAAAGTAATCAATTAATTATAAACACGCTTTTTAATAATCCTAGAAAACCAAAACAATATTTTAAAAATAATAAAAGAACTAAAATACTTGATATTCAATTAACAACAGAAGATAATAAAGAATATATTATAGATTTCATATTAAATCAACTAAAGTATATTATTGTTATCTTCAAAATGAAAAAATAATATTTGATATAATAATATTTGATATAATATCAAAATTTGATTAAATGTGGTATAAAAATACAAAAATAATGTGAACTTTGATATAATTAATACAAACTGTAATATCACCTAATATTTATTGTGAAAATTGAATTATGAGTGATTTTCTAATATAAAAACTCTAATTATAAAACCACTTGTGTTCCACAAATGTGCATAAACTTAAAGGTGAAATCCATCATAATAGTTTATTAAAAGTCTATAAACATTATAAATTGCAAACCTATTTATAGTTTGTAAGAACAATTAGAAAATTATGTGCAAATGTGTAATTTAAAGTGAGACAGAAACAAAAAATATTCACAAAAGAAAATAAAAGATCTCAGACTAGCTGATATCAAAATAGAGTTAAAAAATAGGGGACATTCCTCTACAGTCTACGGGAAAAAAAGAGATCTTAGCAAGTAAATTCAAGCAGCTTGATAGATTATAAAATGGAACAGCAAAGTAAGAAGAAAAAGGCGTATAAAAATACTCTATCGTTAATTAATGCAATCCAAATACAGTCGTATAGAATTAATCATCTAGAAACAACAATTACAAAACTGAAAAAAATTATTACAAAAAAAATTATTCTAATAAAGTATAAAATAAATAACGCAAAGCAAAACATAGATTTGTTAAAAGACGACGGTCAAAGAAATGATAAAAATAAAATAGTTCTAGCAGCATATAACGAAAACAATAATAAAAATGTAACTGCAACACCTAATAAAATTCATAAAGGAAAAGTAATTAAAAATTGTGATAATAACAATGTCAACAATAAAACTGTAAACAAGAACAAAGTAATAATTATCGGTGACGAACAAGGACTAAGACTAAGGAACTATGGAACTATGTGAGCACTTACCTAACCATTTCATTACTCAAGGTATAATTAAACCGGGAGCTGAATATGAAAATGTTTTAGAAAATATTGATACTGCAAAAAACTATACAAAAACACATTTTGTTATAATTTTGGGAGGAAATGCTATGCTAATGCTCTTAAAGGTAAAAATATAAAGTCAGATAAACTAATAAACACTATCAATAAACTAAGCAACACAAATATAATATAATATACCTATACTAAATAAATTTGTAAATCAAATCAATTTTACTCTTAGTAACACAATTTAACAAGTAAAAAATCATAAAGCTATTGCAGTTGTAAATTATAATAAAATAATTAAAGATGGTTTAAAAAAACTAATTAAATATAATATGCACAAATTGTTTAAAGTAAAACTAGCTGCTAAAATAAAGAAATTAATAGATTTTAAAAATAAATTAGATACTGGATATCATACAAATCAATGCATAAATCTTGATAATCTTACCTACGCAAAAATAAATTTACATTCAAATAATTACGATAATAAACATGAACTAATAAATATTTTAGTTAACCAAAATAAGAACCATAACAACGTAAACAATAAGAACAATAACCCTACTGATAACGAATTAAATAGTAATAACAATCAACTCTGCATGCAGGCTGAATATAACAAAGTATATACATCGACCAATTCTCAAGAAGAACTTCCGGATCAAATTTCAATAAATATTCTAAGACCAGAAATTAATAAAGATAATAAAAGCGACGAACCATTATCAACTCATTTTTTAGTGTAATTGAAACGGCGACACTATTTTTATTGAACATAGCAAGTGTAAGAAATAAAACTAAAGAACTTTTATTTCTCCTAGAATCAATGGGAAATCCAATAATGCTGTGTTTAACTGAACACTGGCTTATGGAAAATGAACATGTTTATGTTAGAAGTTACAGCATAGTAGCGACTTTTTTAAGAATAAATATCATACACGGAGGTGCTGCTATCATAATTAGAAACGATGTAATGAGCAAAGAGATTAGCAAATTTAATCAATTGTGTGAAGAAATGAATTTCGAATTAGCGGTAGTTTATTTGTTAAAATTTAAAATCTATGTGTTATGTGTATATCGTTCGCCAATTGGCAATGTTGACGTATTTTTGTATAAATTAGACTTAGTATTAAGTAATTTTAAATCGACTGATCGCATCTTACTTCAATATTGATGAAATATCAACTAAATCCGAATTACTTAAAAACATATTAATGAGTCATAATCTTAAAATGCATATAAATTTTCCAACCCAAATCACTATCAGATCTGAAAAAAACAATTGACTATGTGTGCTCTAATATGGAGAATGGCATAGCCAGTTGCATTAATCCAGGCATGTCAGATCATGAAGGTGTATATTGTAAATTTAATAAAAATGTAATTCAGATTGAAAACACCTATCGGTATAGAAGAGTTTATAAAACTGACTGTATAAATAAATTTATAGATAACTGTAATATCACTAACTAGTCGGATAAATTTGCAAGTATGGATTTGCAACAAAAATTTAATTTGTTTTTGAAAACAATTGAAAAATATATCAACAATAACTTCCCTTTAAAAGAATGTAAAATTCAACAAAATACCTAACCATGGTTGCCACCAGGTATACTGACGTCTATAAAAAACAAAAAGTCCTTACATTATATAAGAAAGTTTACAGATGATCCAAAACTAAAAAAATATGTGAAAAGGTATAAAAGAGTATTAAAAAATGTTATAAAACTGTCAAAAGAATGGTCATCTATCAATCGTATTCAAAGGTCAACAAATAAATCAAAAGAAATATAGAAAGTAATTGAAGAACATATATATATATATATATATATATATATATATATATAATAATCGGTTTAGAACGTCTTTTGACGTTGTCCGATGCCCGTTTGCCACTCTTTTTTATTATCCCACTGTCCTTCTACTAGGTTTTTTGCAGTCATTGCCGTTTTAATTCCCTGAATCCACCTTTTCTTTGGCCTTCCTTTTTTTCTTCTTTGTTGTGGCACCCATTCCATTGCTTGCCTAGGAAGTCTATTTAAGTTCATTCTTTTAACATGTCCGTACTATATTAATTGTCGTTTTTCTAAATCATCATAGACACTCCCTTCTATTCCCATACGCTGTTTAATAATCTCATTCCTAATTCTCTCTATTCTTGATATTCTTGTCGATCTTCTTAAGGCGTCCATCTCTACGGCTTCTATTTTTTTATATCTATCTGTAACTCTCCATGTTTCTGATCCATATAGTAGCTGGTTTTTTATCATGGTATCATATATGTTGTATTTGTTTTTATTTGTGATATCTTCACTCCAGAGAATTCCGTTCAGACATCCTATTGTTTTTTTGGCTTGTGTTATTTTAGCTTTTATGTCCTTTTCGTCAGATCCGGTATTGTCAAATATTGTTCCCAGGTATTTATATTCATTACATGCCGCTATCTCTTCGTTATTTTCTAATGCCCGTATGACACTATGCATTTTTCTGTATAACTTTCTATATAGTCGATTGTACAAATTGACCTTGAGTAGTTTCTATATAATTTTCTATATAGTTAATATTTTCCTGTATGATACTATGCAGTTTATTGTAGCAAAAATGCATGAAAGACGGCATTCTATTGGCTGCTTTCTGCGGATCGCGTCAGCTGTTCGAGATTGTTATGTTTATTTACCTATTTACGTCAACGTCGCTTTTAATCGAGTTGACATAACCTTTCAAAATAACCCTTACAAAACTATATTTTGCTTTAATTTTGGTTATTGTTGTGGATAATTCGTAAGTTTCCTCTAATATTTGTTCTAATGCCTCATTCTTAGCATGCTTATTTTTATATTAAGTAGAATTAATAATTAAAATTAAAATCAGCTGATTACATGCGCCGCCATTATTGTTTACATATGTGAATTTGTGTTCTACGCAGAAACTATACAATAAAATGATGTTACCATATATTTCTGTATAACAAACTATATAGAAAATTGTATTCGTGTATGACACTATACTTTTTTGGATTGTACAGACAACTATATAGAAAGTTATACAGAAGAATGCACAGTGTCAGACGGGCATAAGATTAAATTCCCCGAATTTCCTCCCACGCATAAATATTTTGTTTTCTGTGTATTCATTGTTAGTCCCCATTTTTCGTATTCTTTTTTTCAGTTTTCTAGTCATATATTCTGCATCATCTTTATCATTGGAGAACATATAAATAAAAAAACAAAAAAATACAATCGTATATTTAGAAGTAGATGGAAAATACTGCTATGAAACCCATTACATTGTCGATACTTTAAATACTTATTTCAGTTCAGTAGCAAATAGTATTCCTATTAATACTTCAAATATTAACTATTAATATAGTTAAATGTCTTCCCGATTGTACACTAAATGTTTTTGTAAATCTAATCAATGATTTTTTTGAAACGGAATATTCCCGGATAATCTTAAGCTGGCACGAATAACACCAATACATAAAGGAAGAGATAATCGTTCTCCAAGCAACCATAGGCCGATATATATTTTATCTCAAATTTCAAAAATAATAGAAACGTTAGTAAAAAATCGAATAAACTCTTTCATCGAAGCAAATAACATACTTACCAAATTACAATTTGGCTTTAGAGTAGAAAAAGGTACAAAAGACGCAATTTATGATTGATTATATTTATGAAAAACTAAATGAGAAAGTACATGTAGCAACAGTGTTTTGTGATCTGTCTAAGGCATTTGACCTGGTTGATCACAAAATACTGTTGGAAAAATGGATAAGTATGGATTTAGGGGCACATCACTATTGTGGGTGACTAATTATTTAGACAACAGACCTTAATAATATTAAATCAAATTGTTTTATAAATAATGTGGGTGTCCCTCAAGGTTCAACATAAGGACCAATATTGTTTCTGCTTTACATCAACGATATTAACAACGTGGATATTAAATCAAAAATCACTATATTTGCTGATGATATCTGTTTAATTTGGACAAACAGCGAACAGAAAAGCCTCAAAATTACAATAAACGAATGCTTAAATAAACTTTACTTCTGGTTTAACTCGAATAAGTTACTTTTAAATTTAACTAAAACTAAAATCATGAACTTTAAATCAAATCCAAATTATCAAATAAACGAAAATATTAATAACGATAAATTAATTTGCGTCAATATTCAAAAATTTCTGGGCATTTTAATCGAAAATAACTTAAGTTGGAATAGTCACATTGAAAGTCTTTAAAAAAAATTATAGTCGTCGTCATATGCTATCAAAGCCATATATAAAAACACTGGCAAACAACTTTCGTATTATTCATTATTTGAAACTAGGATGCGGTACGGGATATGTTATTATGGATATGCATCCAACGAGAAATTAACATCTATATTCAAGTCGCAAAAAATGATAGTTCGATCTTTAAATAATATTAAAACTCGAGAAACTTGTCGACCATTATTTATTAAAGACAGAATATTAACATTTTACTCTTTATTTATATTTAAAGTAGCTAGCCAGGTTTTTAACATTAATTTAACTAAAGTTAGTAAAGTACATAATCACAATACAAAAACAAAACATATCCTTTACTTACCGAAACCTAACATTGAACTTATTAGACGTTCTCCTGTATACCTACTGTAAAGCAATATTTAATAAAATTTTAAGAGTTTTTGTTAAAAGAATGTTTTTATAGCATAGATTATTATTTTCAATCAGAATTTATATAAAAATTGTGTAGTATTCTATCTTGTTTTACTTCTTTTATCTTTATACTGCCTTTTTGTTTGTATTATTAGTATTTTAATAATTTAATGATATATGTAGTGATTTATAACATACTTATGTTTAATTTAATCTGCATGTGATTTTAAATGTATGTTCTATCATGAGATTGGTTTAATAAAATTATTATTATTATAATTAGTATAAATGAATTATTTGAATGTAATAAACCCAAATTAATTAGGTGACTGAGAAAAACAATAGATATTACAAATGTTGAAGGACAACAAGAAATTTTAAAGATATATCATGAAGGTAAAAATGCTCACAGAAGATTAAATGAAACAACGGAAAAAATATTAAGAACTTTTTGTTGGCCAAATTTAAAAAGATCAGTAGAAAAATATATTTCACAATGTGTTATTTGTCATAAAAGTAAATATGAAAGAAACCCTCCAACAGTTCCAATAATATTAACAGAAACACTTAGTAAGTCAATACAAAAACTTCATATTGATATATTTATCATAAGCTGCGTTCGGCTATCCAACTCGAGTCTTTCTTTTTACTCATTTTGTTCTACGACCGTTTGGGTATTGTTTTTGTAATGCACAGTCAAGTTATTGCCGTTTGGCTATTACGGAGTGGACAACCCTATTTACCCTACCTCGACAAGCGTGGATTTAAGAGTCAAAGCTGGAGTCAGCGCAGTAATCATGGTATTGTGTACATATGATTCTAACCTCATCTGTAAAAAAAATGGAACATGAAACGCTTACTCCTATTATGAAATATAGCAATTTTTTATTTGAAGGGAATAAAATTTTAATGGAGAATAGCATTAGTAAGTAATTTTAGAATAATATTTTTATAAAATTATAATTGCTATTAATATGGCGAAATAATTAGGTAGAATTAAAGAAATCTGATAAAATTAGATAGATTTGTATAACTTATTTATGTTTTAATTGTGTTTATTTTAAATTTGTACTCGTCTCACTCGTAAAAAAAATACATTAAATATTTAATATTATCAAAGTCTTTTATTGCCACCTTATATTTTCTCATATAAATACTAAATGAATGTCAAATTTCAAATCAAATTATTTTATTTTTTAATATGTAGCAAAAGAATTTACTTTTATAATATTGAACGATAATATAAGAAATATATTAAACATCCCAAAAAAGAGGAAAAAGATGTTACAAAACTGTGGACAGATAAAAACACTTTGTTGTTGATACAAGCAATATCAGACCATGACGATGAATTTGCTCACCTCATAAAAAAAAAGTATGGGTCACAGTGGCCAAAGTATGCCATTCATTCAACAATAATATTACCGGACAAATGTGCGAAACAAAGTAGAAAACATTGAAACGCACATACAAATCAATCAATATTAATAACAATACTTCTACAAGAGAAGACATCATTCAAAATTTCATGAAGCAATCCTGTTGCTACATGTAGCTCAGTATCTGGGCTACAAATAAATAGTGGTAAGTTTTGACTTAAATTAATTTTTGTGAGCATTATTTTTCAAAATTGATTGTTCAATTTATTGATTTTAATATGAAAACAACTTTATTATATTTTTATTTATGTATATCTATTTTTGTTGTCGCAAACAGAAAATTAGCGATATAGATAGTAGACATAACGAAAAATTGGCAAAAATGGAAAGATTTAATGATATTTTTGAGAAAATGGTAGAGATCATTTTCTTAATTGAATTGTTTTATTATGTCAGAAAGATCTCCTTTTTAATGTTAGTGCATGGTGCCGCAGACACGCACACATGTACTTGTTTTACAACTTTAATTTTCAGTTTCTTTTATTAAAATCAATCCATAGTCTTTTTAAATGACTGCATATGCAGCCCCGTTCCTATGCAACGCATTCAAAATGACTGCATATGCAGTCATGTCAGCTGAAGTCATGAGTTATTATTTTTAAGTTTAAGTAATTTTTTTATTTTTTGTCAGAATTGTGATTTATTTTTAGTTTAGTAAAATATTTACAAATTTGTGATCTAGTTTTAGGGCACCAAAAATATTTATTGTTAAAATGTATTTAATAAAAAACATATTTTTATATTTAATATATAATAAAACTATTTATAAAATAACATATTTATATCACACAGTCCTAACGTATTAGATTTAGAATTCTTTCTCTTTTGTGGGATGCATTATTTGCAATTTGTTGCTCATCTACTATTCGTACTGATTATTTGAATTGTTATCAACCTCTTGTTGTATTTCTTTATTTAAATTTACATCTAACTCGTCCAATCCATCGTCTTGAAGTATGCAAACATTATGCAATATGCATGAACTTACAATTAATATTACAATAATATCCAGCCGTATGGTTGCCATAAACTTAAGCCTGCGAAATCGTCCTTTTAAACGCATTTTCTATTTCACTCTAGCTTTGTTTAATATAACATTAAAATTGCGTTGTCTATTTGTTAAATGGCCATTATTTTTGTATCAAACCAATAACATAGGGCTTAATTTATATGCTAAATCACAACTAAGTGGTTGTCATTATAAAACGGAAATATATTATTAATGTTTTGTTACAGTTCCGATTTTTTATAGAAGGTCATAACATGTAAGGAACTTGCTTCTCCAGCGTAGACATATGTGAACATCATCGAGTGGTCACACTCTCCTTGTAACAGGACTGAATAGTAACCTTTACGGTTTACGTAGGAGTTAGGGTAGTTTCTCGGTGCCACAATTTTAATATGAGACCCATCTATGCAGCCTATTATGCCTAAAATTATAAAAAATATAATTGAAATACATTTTAATACTTGCACAATTATACCGGGAAAACTATTTGTAAAGAAATTATTAAAAATAATATCTTGCCTTTTTCTATCTGACCAGCAGATAATTTTGAACGTTTGGTTCACTTTTATTAGTAGTTTGCAGGTTCTATATAAAATATCCCATGCTGAGTATTTACTAACACCAATTTAATCTGCAACTGATCTGCAAATAATTGACTATTGTAAAGCATTTTATTAGATAGAAAATGTTTACTAACCTGAAGTTTTCCAAGTTGCCCAAATACCAAAGTGTAATAAATAATTCTTTTTTTAGTTTAGTCGGTAAGTTGCAGTTACACCTTACTCGTATTCTGGCGACCTTACTGATGACGTCACATCTTACTTGAGTATGCTTCAGTAACATGAAAACAAGTTACTGAAGCTTACGGAGATCTAGACTTCCGTATGTGAAAAAAGTAAGATGCGTTCGCCAATTTATGTTTACATGTGCGTTAAAATGATTTAAATTAATACAATGGAACATTTATATACATATAGTCTCAATGTAAGCGGTCTTATGGGAAAACAATCGGCAATCTCCGCCGCCGGCAAAAAAATTAACACGTGCGCATTCTGCGTGCGAGCGTATGAATACTGATTGAAGACATAATATTTATGTTATTTACGTTATTCGTTTGCATGTCGTACGGCGGAGATTGCCGATTGTTTTCTCATAAGACCGCTTACATTGAGACGATATGTATACACAAAAACTACAAGATTTTATTCTGTAAACTCATCAAATAGATTAAAAAAATGATATGTTCATAATTATTGGTTATAAAATTGTCATTTGTAATTGTAAACAAAGCAATGGTTACTTTTTATTTTCTAGCGAGTAACTTTTTGTATATTTTTTGTGACGTTAGCGTATGACGTCGAATGTAACTGAAACATACTTATAGGTAACTCAAGTAAGCTCGCCAGAAAACGAGTCTTGTCATCATCCTCAAAAAATAACTCTTTTGCTTTATTTAATATTATTGGAAGCATTTTGTAAATTGTTTGTTGTTGTTCATTTTGACAGGTGACACTGACAAACTCCTTAATGCGTTCGGCTACGCTTGGCTCCAAACACCCTGTGATCACGTGGCAAAAAATCTACTACAACACTACACTCACTCTGGACTAATAGCCGAACGCAGCTATAGAAAGTACTAAGTTTTTGACAATAGAAAATGCATTTAGTAAAGTAGGTCAAGCTTTATATATAAAACATACTCATGGATACACACTTTCCAGGCAATGGAATAAGTGTAGTGGCTCCACCTTGGTATCTGGCTAACAGAATTGTAGGTGGAGACAAGTTAATCTGAAACATCAAAAGCTTCAAACCCTTTAAGTCACCTGGACTTGACGGGATCAGTCCAGTTGAGCTGCAAGAAGCCATTGATATAGCTATACCTTGGTTGGAGACTATGTTTAAGGCATGTATAAACCTCTCATACATCCCAAAAATTTGGAGAGAGGTCAAGGCGGTCTTCATCCCAAAAGGAGGAAAGACCTCACACACCTCCCCCAAAGACCTGAGACCAATCAGCTTATCATCGGTCCTGCTAAAGACTGATTGACTTGCACATGAAGAAGGCACTACACCCTGAAATGCTGTCAAAGTCTCAGCACGCATACACAAAGGGGAAATCCGTAGAAACGGCACTCCACGCCTTGGTAAACCAGAATGAAAGCTCGATGAGGCATAAGGAGTTCACAATTGTCTTCTTCGATAAAGAAGGGGCATTTAACAAAGTGAAGCCTGAAGCCATAGAATCAGCCTTAACTGGACTAGCAATAGACAACGCTCTATGTCACCTGATCGGAAAAATGCTCCGTGAAAAGAACATTAGAGCCACAATGGGAGAATTCCACATAAAAAGGAAGGTGAGTAGGAGAACCCTACAAAGGGGCGTCCTCTCGCCATTGCTTTGGAACATCACGCTAAATGAGCTGGTCCTCCAACATAGAAAATCTGGCTGCAGGGTCGTCGCCTATGCGGATGACGTAGCAATAGCGGCCTCAGGGAAACACCTCAATATAATGTCGCGTAGATGTCAACCCGGCGCTCATGATAACGGGAGCCACGAGAACGACGCCTACGAAAGCCTTGAAGACAATCCTGGACATAGCCTTGGTCGATCTAATGAGCAAGCAACATGCCATTACCACAGCACTCAGACTAAAGTCGGTGCAAATGTTGACATCGGATCATCGTGGTCACGCCGGAATAATCAATGAACTTATAGGGATGCCCAAAAACATAAACTGCTGTCTAGCAACACCAGCTTTTGGCAACAAATTCTCATACCACATACATTCTAAAAAGGAGTGGATAGAGAAGAAAGGTAAACCAGCAGGACACACGCAGGTCTACACAGACGGCTCACGAAAGGAGGACAAAGTGGGCTGCGAAGTTTTCTCCAACGACTCCAACCTCAGAATCAGCCTACGCCTGCCAGATTACTGCAGCGTTCTACAGGCGGAAGTAACCGCCATAAAAGAGGCAGCAGAGTGGCTGATGGTAAATGGGAACCCTGGTAAACAGATCTACATTAACACCGATAGACAAGCTGCTCTCAGGGCAATTACTAGAATGTGCACCAACTCAACAGTAGTCTCTAACTGTCGGAGAAAGCTGAACGAGCTGGCAGCACACACAAACTTGACACTCATGTGGGTACCAAGCCACAGCGGGATCCCAGGTAACACAGAAGCGGATGAGCTTGCAAAGAATGGCACAAGCCTGCACTCAACCGAAGTACTACGGGATATTGGTATTCCATTTGCCTCGTGCAAGGAGACCATAGCCGTAATAACCTCAAACCTAGCTAAGCGAAGGTGGAGGGATGTAGACACCTGCAAGGTAACCAAGCAAGTATGGTCTCACCGAAATAAAAAAAGCACCAACATCGTCTCTCTAAAAAGAAACGACATTAGACTGGCAGTGGGAGTCATCACGGGACACTGTCCTTTTGGTAATCACGCGGAGAGACTGGGTATAGCGAAGCGGGGCTACTGCAGAAACTGCCTGGACAAGGAGGAAGAGGAGAGTGCCAATGCCCCTCTCTGTCCGCAACACGATTGCTCTTCTTAGGCCAACCTTTCTTTGATGACCTCTCTGACCTCGCATCACTAGATGCGCAGACTCTCATAAGTAGGGACCGGATTATATGCAAATGCATATTTGCATATTCATTTGCATATTTTGACCATATTTAATCTTTGTTGCATATTTCATCCATATTTGGTTTTTATGCATATATCAGCAGTTTTTAGAAAAATATATTGAAAAACGTCAATTTTTAAGTTAATATATCATCTATATTAACATAAAAATATTCCAAAAATTAAACACAAGTTATTTTTACTGCCAAATATTCAATTACAATAATTTTAAATAGAAAACAAATAAAATGTTTTTTTTTTAATTTACTAGGTTATATTTAAAACATCTTGAAGATTAAAAAAAAAAAAAATACTTGTTGCAAGTAAAGTTGTTGTTATTGCAAGTATACTAAAAATTAAAACATACATGTACCTGAATTTATGGTACTAAAAAAATTCACCATTCACAATGGAGTTACGTTTTTTGTGTACGTATGAAGTTGTATGTTTTAACTCATTTAAAAATTAAAAAAAAATTGAATTTGTTACATAAATTGTTTTTTTGATAATATAAATAAACTATATTTGTTCATATTATGTTGCATATAGTTGCATATTTTGGCATGTTTTTGCTATTTTTATGCATATTTTAGGCTTATTTATTGCATATTTGCATGCATATTTTAGCATTTTTAAGTTGCTATAATCCGGTGTCTACTCATGAGGTTCCTTCACGGCTCAAAATGGTTTGACAAAATCCCCTGAGGAGAGTTGTACTTTTAAGTACTGTGGTAACACAACGGGCCCATCTGAGGCTTATGTGAGCGTTAGCTGCCACTTAAACCTAACCTAACCTATATATAAAACATAAAAATCCTTTAGAAATAGTAGAAAACATATTTCATTATTTTCAATATTATGGTGTACCTGAAAGTAAAACTTTTGATCAAAGTACCGAATTTAATAATATTATAATAAAAGATTTTTGTAAGGATCATAAAATAGATATTTATTTATTATACAAAGACATCCTAATTCTAATGGAATTGTAGAAAGATTCCATTCAACAGTAATTGAAATGTATAGAGTATTAAAACCCACTTATAAAGAAGAACCAAAAGAATTAATAAAATATGCAATTATAGCATACAATAACTCAATTCATACAGCAATAGAGTATATTCCTTTAGAATTATTATTTGGACACAAGTAGTAGAAATTTGTATGATGTTTATTATGATAAACAATATTATAATGATTACGTAAATAAACATGTTGAAAAATGAACTAATACATATAAAAAAGTAAAAGAAAAAATGGAAAAGTTCAAAGAAACAACGTATTCAAACAGAAATATAAATGCAGAATACAATGTCTTTAAAACAGTCTTTGAAAAGTCTGATAGAAGAGGGAAACATTTACCCAAATATTTAGAACCTTATACTATAATAGATACAAACTATGAAACTTTCCAATACTACCATTTAAACTTGGACAAGCAAGAAATATAATACCGTGATATACTTTTCACTTTCTATACGCTCTCCCACTCCGCAACCCGCCTTGCCAGCGTGGGGTTTTACGGCTAAAACCTTCTCTGAGGAGTGATAATTCTCTCCAGTGGTTCGGGATCCACTTAAAACTGTAGGTCCCTTGTAATGTAAGCTGCCAGCATTACAAGCAGAGAAGAGGCTAAGACGCCAGCAGTGACGTATAAATGGCTGACAAAGAAGAAGTAGAAGAAGAAGCAAGAAATATAAAAGATTACTGGAGAATAATTAAAACTTTTGAGCTAGGTAATATTATAAAATAATTTTAAGAATATCAAAACAAACTCTTACAAATTTAAATAATTATTAAACTAGATAAAGAATATGCTCTATATTTTTATTATAATTTTGGAATAATAGATTTTCAAGTCAAAGAAGAATTAATATTGCAGGAACACATATAAAAGCAATTACAAGAAATCTTGATTCTAATTATAAAATTTATTATGACTCTAAACTAAAAGAATTGCAAAATGAGCAAACAAAAATTAAAAATATAGTTTTTGAACAATTCAAATTAAATGTAAATATTAATAAAGAATTTAATCTTACAATAAGAAAGATTAATAATAATAATAATAATAATAATAATGATAAAAATGCTGAATTGACACTTTTAATACTCGTATAATGTAAATGCTGTTTACATATAATTCATTCTATTTGTTTGATTTTGTACCATTATTAATGCATTTGAATTAAAATAAAGGTAATATTATTTATTCTATGTTATTAATTTAACCCACTAAACTAAGTTAACACAGTAAAGTAAATTGTGAGTTATATAAGTGAACCAAACATTGGCTTTTTAATTTAGTCCTGAAATTAATTCTTTCGAAATAATCGTTAAACGGACTTCCATACTCAACCCGCCATGACTTTAATTTCTGGATAAGTCTTCCAGTCATGGAAATTTTAAAACTAATCAAAAAATTATCTATACATGTACCCTTACCAATTTGGTATCTTGTAAGTATATATATTTGTTGCACAAGTCCATAAACACTCAATAAATCGTATATTTTATTTGTTTACTTAGACGTTTTCATAAATTTAACATTAAAATCTCCCACTAAAACAATAGGATCATTTATAAAGCTTATAGTTTCTAGAATTTACTAATTAATACATTTTATTATTTTTAAGAAATTCTTTCAATTGATTTATTTTTGTCGATATGCCTTGTACGTTTAAATGCATAAGTCGTAAATATTTATTTATTATATCATTGGATTTTGTCGGCGCGTATTTGAGTTATTTAAAAAGTAATAACTGCATATTGTATATCGTTCCGGCCATATATCTGCGACCATGTGTGTTATAAGGATAAGTAACTTTAAAAGATGATGCGTACTAATTATAGACTGATTTTTATTTACTTAATTTTTATTATAATTAATAATATGTTACAGAAATCTAACAAATATAATAAAATACTGCGGTATATAAGCGGAATGCTGCGTCTGCATGCAGCTGCAGTGCCATGGTTCCGAGAAGTCAAACAGCGGCGTCAGCAAAAGTCTATATAATTCCTCTCTTCATAGACCAAAGTCTCCGGATAGGGTTGTTAAAACATGACATCATCTGGCACTTGGATCTGATTTGTAATTTGATTACTTGGAAGTTCTCTTCTTTCCATTAATTTTTTGTAAAGTAAGTAGCAACCAATTATGACTGTAGCAATGTACAACAAAATTGTCCCGGCGTTATTCCAAACATACGTAAAGTCTTCAGAAACAGGTTCGATAGGTTGTATGTTTTTTGTAAGTTTTCAAGTTTGATATGGTACAGATGTAATTCCGGGATCGGACTAGTGTACAGACGGTTAGTTTTGTCAAATACAACATTTTCTAAAAGTAATGGTTGTCCTCTAGAGCTGTGATTGAAGTTCAGAGGCAACTTGTCGACAAAAACCTGACATTTTTCCATGGGATCAAACAAATATGTTCCTTTGATTTCTTTCTTTAAAAGGACGTCTTTGCAACAAGTCATCAACGGCGTAAATTATAGATAAACTCCAAAATAGTTATTAATTTCCGGAACGTATTCCATAATCTTTATTTTACAAATTTGAGTGTAGTGGCAACTTTCAAATTTGTATTTTGTAGGATATCAATTTCGCATGAAACATTTGGTGGCGTTTCTATGCCAATATGACATAGATGTAGTCAATTTGATCACAGGTGTTTGTTAAAAGTAACAATTTAGATTCATACTTTAACATATATTTTACTAAAGGTATTATTATTCGAAAATGTTCGTTTGGTAGCGGTAAAAAATAATAGTTCATAAAAGTTCATAATTAATTTATAGTATTGCCCAAAACATTGACTAAACCTTGTTCGGCCCTGTGTTTTTAAGAAACGATCTAATTTTGCCATAATAAAATTTATATTGTATTGGGTAATTTTGATTTGGTTTTTATGGTTATTGGATGCTAAGTCCGATAAGATTTTTAACAGGTTAGCTTGGTTTTTTACTTTCTCAAATTCTTTAATTAAGTTTGAAAGATCATAGTAGTGGATAAAGTGAAGGAAAGAATTTTGAAATTTGATTCTTGGATTTTTGGTTATGTCCTTTTGACATAAAAATGTTGCTAGTTGCCAAAAGATGAGGATGGTGTATCTGCAATAGGAGATACTAGTTTAGTAGGTCGTTTTATGTTGTCAAGATGTAATTTATGAAATTTACGACCTGTTTTTGATTTTTAAATATCTGGTTTTAACGTTTTCGTTTTTTGATTCACGGTAATTACTTTTTCCTTTATAAACTTATTTCTTTCCTTTGACCTAAAATTACTCTTGATAAATACTTGGTCGGGGATAGAAGAAATTTCTTTGCAATTTTTGTTCAATTTACTGATAATTCTTTCATTATTTATGTTAACTTTTTTATGTAAAATCATAAGTTTATCTTTATGATTTTTAACGTTGTTGTTTAATAATTGTTTTTCCAAATTGACATTTGTACATCCGTGCATGTAAAAATTTAATACGTCAAACGGAGTAAATTTTGTGGAAGAGCGAATGGAGTCGTTGTATGCTATTAGAGCATATAAGATTTTTTGTTGAAATTAATCACTTTTGAATTCTTCTCTGTTGTTTAACAGATTTAGACTTTGATGGAGTTGGAGTTATGTTAAATTTTAATTTAAGTGGGTTTTTATCATATTTTACAGATTTACAAATATCGCAACCATTTATATAACCTTGAATGTGTTAAAATCGAAGATTATTTATAAGTATGTTATTATGTTGAATTTCTATTTTAACAAATCAAGTTTGTATATAGTTGTTTTTAATCTCAATATTTAGAAAAAACAAAACAAGGGGTGGGCAGTCAGATAAAATAAATAGTTCAATATACAGAGGTAGTTTTCTTCTTGCAGAAAAACTCAATAGGTTATGGGTCCAGTTCATGCGAATTGCTACTAGAGTTATTAGCTTAAAAGAGATTACTTCTTGCGAGAGAAAAAAAGTGATTAGTAAATCAAGAATCAAGAAAGTGATTTTTTTTTTATTTTTTCACGTCAAGTTGACATTGAAGTTTTGTGTGGAGTCTCGTCAAGCAGCATTTTTTTTTTAAGATGGATTTGGCGAAACACATAAAACCCCTAGCTGGAGAAGGAGATTGGCCAATTTGGAAAAGAAAATTGCGAGATATGTTGGATTATCACGAAGGTGCCGTGGATGTTATTGAAGGGAGGTTAAAGAAACCTGAGCCCCTAGCAGCTACCGCTACGGAAGAGCAAATCAAGGAGCACAAAAAGGCTAGTGATTTTTTCCGTAAGGCGAACAGCTATGCAAAATCAATGATTTCGAGCTCAGTAACGGACACAGTTTATCAAAAGATAATGGATAAAGAGACAGCGATTGAAGCTTGGGAGGCATTAAAGTCGAATTTTGAAGCATCGTCCAAAGATCAACTGTTCAAGATATGTACTGAATTTTTCGCATTTTGTTGGATTAACGGAGAGGATGTTTCGACTCATGTTGCAAAATTGAGAAATCTATGGAATGAGCTAAATAATGGATTAAAGTCTAAGAATTTGCATGCATTACCGGATTTGATACTAGTTTGCAAAATTTTACACATTCTACCAAGTGAATTTGAAAATTTCAAATCAAGTTGGATGCTATTGTCAAAAGATGATGATAAAACTGTTGAAGAATTAATCACCCAACTTTGCATGTACGAAAGAAATTTCAAAAAAATTACAGAGGGCACCACCGGTGAAGCTTTATTCGCAAAGAGTGGAAAATCAAAGCCAATTAAGAAGTCTAAGGAAAATTACAGTTGTAATTACTGCAAGAAAAAGGGACATTGGATAAAAGAGTGCAGAAAGTGGATTTCTGATGGACGACCGAAAAAAATCGTTCCTCAGAGCAACGCTGTGGATGCCAATGTAGCCCTGTGTGTCATCAGTGAAGATATTCTTCAAATGGAGACTAGTTCATCGGCAGATACAAGATGGTGGATCGACAATGGAGCGACGAAGCACGTGGTCAGTTGTTCAGATCAGTTCGTTGATTTCCAAGAGTTTCAAGGTCCTCGTATCATCAAGGTTGCTGGAAAAGAAGCCCTCAAGGCCATTGGCAAAGGGACAATTGAAATTTTATCTTTCACTGAATATGCCACACTGAGGATGACCTTGACTGACGTTTGGTACGTTCCAGGAATTTCTAAAAATTTATTTTCTGTTCTTGCTGCCCAAGATAAGAATGAAAATAGCAGATTTCATTCAACAGCAACTGAGTGCTGGCTAGAAGTGAATGGTAAGGTAGTGCTGTGCGGAAATCGTGAGAAAGGCGGAACTTTATACAAGGCAGCTATTGAACCAGTTGTTTCTGAAAGAAAAGAGAGGGCTAATGTCGCAGAGGCAGAAAGTTCTATATTGCAGTTATATCACGAAAGATGGGGTCATCAAGACAAGCGACACGTGAGAGAAATACTTAAAAGAGAGTTGGGTATCAATGTGAAACTGGTAAAAGAGATTTGTGAACCCTGCATTTTTGGCAAAGCACATTGTTTACCTTTTGGCACCAGAGTAAAGGCAACGAAACCAGGAGAACTTGTATCAACTGATGTTGTAGGTCCTTTTTGCGAATCCTTTAGCAAAAAACGTTTTTTAGTAGTGTTTAAAGACAGCTTCACAAAATTTCGTTATGGATATGTAATTAAACACAAATCAGATGTTAAGATAGTGTTAAAACAATTTTTAGCACATTCAAAGACACTTGGACACAACATTAAAGAGTTACTCAGTGACAATGGAGGGAAATTTGACTGTGAAGAAGTAAAAATAATTCTAGCAGAGAGTGGAATTGTGCAGAGACTGACAGCGCCATACACCCCAGAGCAGAATGGTGGAAGTGAACGCGAAAATCGAACAATTATTGAGATGGTAAGGACACTCAAGTATTCGAGCTGCGAAGTTGAATTTCCAAATACGATGTGGGCAGAGCTAGTGACTACAGCAATTTACATTCTTAATAGGACAGGGAAATCGTCCAAAGAAGGAGTAAGTCCTTACGAGTTGTGGATTGGGAAGAAACCTAGAATTAAACATCTGCGAATTATTGGATCTTTCTGCTACGTCCATGTACCGGCTGAGAAGAGGAAGAAAATGGACAAGAAGGCAATGAAAGGAGTCCTAGTCGGATATGATGGTGATGAACGTTATAGAATCTACATTCCAAACAACCATCAAGTCATCGTATCAAGAGATGTTCAATTCGAAGAGAGATTAAAAGAATGTGAAAAAAAATGTGAATGTGAAGTTAAGCTACCGTTAAGAGACACCGAGCGTGAAAGAGAAGATGTGATCGAAGAAGATGACGACGGTGATCAGGCAGAGATCGAAGAAAATGCCGACGGTGATGAGGCAGAGATCGAAGAAGAAGATGATGAGCCAACAGTCGAAAGTGAAGAAAATATTCAACAAAAAAAGTCCAGAAAGAGAGTACTAAGAGATCGATCAACCCTGAAAAAGCCCCAGCATCTTGAAGATTACGCCTTGTTAGTAGATGAGTTCGTAAATCAGGTGACTGAAGATCCAGTGACGTTTGAAGATGCCCTGAGGAGTGAGGATTCCGTGGAGTGGGAGAAAGCCATGAATCGTGAAATCGCCTCCTTGAAAGAAAATCAAACATGGACTTTGACAGATCTTCCACCAGGTGCAAAGGCAATACCATGTATGTGGGTCTTCCGGCAGAAGAAAAATCTTGATGGCAGCATTGACAAGTTCAAAGCAAGACTTGTCATCAAGGGATTTAGTCAACGTTATGGAATTGATTACAGTGAGACTTTTAGTCCAGTGGCAAAGATGGGAACCATTCGTTCGATTCTCAGCATTGCAGCAAGTAAGAAGATGCATCTGACACAATTTGATGTATCGACAGCCTTCTTATATGGAGACCTTGAAGAAACTGTATACATGAGGCAACCACAAGGATATGAGAACGGTACCAGCAAGGTTTGCCTACTGAAGAAGAGTCTATACGGACTTAAGCAAGCACCTAGATGTTGGAACAAGCGTCTTGGAGTTTTTCTACAACAACATGGATTCAAGGCCAGCGAAGCTGATCCATGCTTGTATATTAGAGAAAGAAATGGAAAGAAGCTCCTACTTGTGATCTACGTGGATGATGGACTTCTGGCAGCAACTGATCAGCAAGATTCGGACAATTTTATTGAGGAGTTGAAGTCAGAGTTCAAAATCGTTTCAAAAAGAGCAGAATACTTTTTGGGACTTGAAATTGTTCAAGATGATAAGTGCATAAAGCTTTGTCAGAAGTCCTATGCAAAGAAAATTTTACAAAGGTTCAATTTTTCGGATTGCAAGTCAGTGTCTACTCCAATGTTCAAAGGAACAGAGACTTCCGTACCAGGGAAAGTTGATGAGCCAACCAAATTTCCCTATAGACAGGCAGTTGGAGCACTGATGTATCTGATGCTTGGAACAAAACCAGACTTGGCTTACAGTGTAGGATTCATTTCGAGAACACTCGAAAATCCAACTCAAGAAGATGTTGTAAGAGTCAAGAGGGTATTTAGGTACATAGCGGGTACTCTAGACTTTGGAATAGTTTATCGAAGCAATGTAGAAGTGGGACTCCTACAAGTTTACAGCGACGCAGACTTTGGCGGTTGCATTAAGACAGGACGTTCAACTTCTGGAGTTGTCGTGAAGTATGCAGGAGGTGCAATTTCCTGGATGAGTCAGAGACAAGCAATTGTTGCAACTTCAACAACCGAAGCAGAGATTATTGCAGCAAACGAGGGAGCCAAAGAAGCAATTTGGTTAAGCAGACTTTTTAGAGGGATTGTCAAACTCAAGGACATTCCCATCATTCAAGTTGACAACTCTGCAGCGGTGAGGTTAGCTCAAAATCCGGAGTTTCATCGCAGAACCAAACACATTTCCATCAAACATTTTTTTTATAAGAGAAAAAGTGACAGAAGGAAAACTTTGCGTTCAACAAATCTCCACTGAAGATCAATTGGCGGACATTATGACTAAGCCTTTGCAGAGAACACGCCTGAAGATTCTTTCGGTGAAGATGGGACTTATGTAAAATAAAAGAATATAGAGATTTATTTGTTTTCGGAAATTCAACAAGATAAACAAGGGAAAGTGTTAAAATCGAAGATTATTTATAAGTATGTTATTATGTTGAATTTCTATTTTAACAAATCAAGTTTGTATATAGTTGTTTTTAATCTCAATATTTAGAAAAAACAAAACAAGGGGTGGGCAGTCAGATAAAATAAATAGTTCAATATACAGAGGTAGTTTTCTTCTCGCAGAAAAACTCAATAGAATGCTCTTTTGCATATTCGGCTAGTAATACCGGGAAGATAAACTCTGTAATGTTTCTGTTATTTCCCTATGGTTGTTTTTGCCTTTGTGGTAATTTAATTTAATTTAATAATTTATTTGATCGTCCAACTGGTCTACATCGCCTAATATTGTTTTATATTTTCTCAATTTAATTGAGATGTCAAAATTTTATTTAATATTAGACTAATATCATTATATAGTGTTTCAGTGCCAAAATAACATGAATATGAAACATTTGGTATAATATAATTTTTTTACAAATGCGACTGTATCTCGTTCACGGTTAATTTCCGGAATTTGAACAATAATTTTTTGTTTTGACTAAAAATTGTGGGATCTAACTGATTACTTTTAACTGAGACAAATTTTTTTTGGTTTTTTGCGGTATTTATAACTTCTTCTGATATGGCAACTGATTTTCTAAACTTGTATCTACTGTATTGTCGTCATCGTCGTTTAATTCTAAATCTCCAACATTTGGGGGTTCTGCAATTATAGAAGTGTTGTCAACATTGTTCTGGTTGTTTGTAGTTGTTTTTGATTTAGAAGTTAAATTCATATTTAGGTTTGGAGGTCTAGTTAATGCATCTGCATCGCTATTTGATTTTCCGCTTTTATGGCAAAGTTTGTAATCAAACTCTTCCAAACGCCAACAAACCAATTTAGAGTTGGGTTCTTTTAGTAAAAACAACTACTGTAGAGGTTTATGGTTAGTAACTATTTTGAATTTCCGATTAAATAGGTATGGCCAAAAGTATTTTGAGGTCCAAATAATTGCCAACATTTCCTTTTCTATAGTTGAGTAGTTTATCTCATGATTATTTAATGTGCAAGAAGCGTACGCAACTGGCAGGTCTGATCCTATGGAGCCCTTAGGCAATACAGCACCCAATGCGTAATTGCTTGCATCGGCCGTAAGTCTTTTCAAAATCAGAGTACTGCAATATTGGACTGTTTGTTAACAAATTTTTACTTAGGTTAAAGCAATCAATATAATCTGGGTCGCTGGTATTTATGTCATTATTTTTCTTTAATTGAGAAGTAAGAGGCTTTGTTAACTTAGCAAAATTATGTATAAATTTTCGGTAATAACCGAGTAATCCCAAAAATTCTTTAAGTTCTTTTGAGGTCTTAGGAATTCAAAAATTTGTGATAGCATTTATTTTGCCAAGGTTATGTTTAATTAAGTTATTAGATACGACATGTCCTAAATAGTTGACTTCGGATCTAAGAAATTTGCATTTGTCCAATTGGATTTTTAGTTTAAATTTGCGAAGTTTGTCAAATACGGCTTTTAATTTTGTAATGTGTTCTTGAAGAAAACTGGAGTATATTATAATGTCGTCCAAATAAACAAAGCAAGCCCAACTTTGAAGTCCACGTAGTATGTTGTCCATCGTCCGTTGAAATGTCGATGGGGTGTTTTTGAGGCCAATTGGCACTCGTAAACATTCGTAGTGTCCTTGCTCTACGCTAAACGTCATTATTAATATTGGTATCGCTGACATTCTAACATTATTTTTACTTCATTCCAATTTAGTCCATCGCGGCCGCATCCTATTCTTGGAATAGCAAGTTTTTTAATATTATGTTTTATCATATGAATTTTCAAATTAGTAATTGATTTAAATAAATTATTTAATGTAGGTTTATCCGATGATTTTGGTTTAGTTATTAAATAATAAATGTAACGTCCGTTTATTTTGATAAAAGCAATTTTTCCTGTTTTTGATTTTTGATTTAATAATATATCCTACCATCTCAAATAGTTGTTTAAATAATAAAGCAATTCCTGCTCCCATGCGGAAATCTTCGGCTACGCAGTGAGCCACGGCGAATCCCTCTGACATTTTAAAAACGTTGCAGTTAATTTCTTTTATTTGTTTAAAATGTTTAATGTAATGTTTTCTAATTTCGTTATAATAGGATAAATAATTTTTATGTGTATTGTGATTTTGATTACAATGTTTGATGACAGGGGACATTTGCAAGTTTTCAATTGAGATATTAATATTTACTACTGAATTGGTTTCCAATCTTATGCTTGCGTTTGGTAACTTAAGCTGTTAATTAGGTTGATAATGGCCTTCAATTTTTACAAATTATCTAGCCCAATTAGGCTGTCAAAATAATTATGAAAAGTAAATACATGAAATTTTAAGTTTTTAATGTCTATTTAAATTGCGAATTTGTAACAAAATATATGGTAATTTAGGGGAGTAATTAATATTTAATAATTCTATGAAATTGTTTCTGAGGCCGTTTCCTCTAAAAAAATGGTTATCGTATAACATTCTGGCTTATCGCCAGACGTGTCGGGATTGTAATCGTCCCAGCTAGGTTCTTGTTCTGTTTCGTCGACGTTGTAAAGTTCTTGCACAGCAGTTTTGTAGTGCGGGGTAAAATTACTTTTAAAATATTAACCCTGATTTCTTGGAATTGTATTTCTTGTATTTAATCTCATTGGAATTTGTTTATAATTTGGGATAAAGTTTTGGTTGGGTCCAAATTCGTTTTGATTAGAACATTGACCAGGTTGTTGGTATCCGGGTTTGAAATTATTTTGAAGCATAAATTGTTTTGGCCTATATAGTATTTGTTTGTTGTAAGAAATAGCTAATGGTTTGTTTTAAAGCATTGGTACATTTGGCTGAATCTTTTTTATCATTTATATTGAAATCATTTATCAATATATGGAGAGCCGAATTAAGCGAATCCAGCTTTCTAGTAGATAAATAGTCGCCTAATGGATTGTTCAGGTGCTTTAAAAACGTCCTCAAAATCAATTCTTGTAAATATTTAATTAAAATAGCTTTTTTATTATTATCAATTTTTACATTAATAAAACTAACTTGTAAATTTAAGTTTTCTTGAATTTTATTAAAAAACTCTATCGGTTTATTGTTTTGTTTCATATTACACATTTTGATAGTTAGCGTCTGAAAGTCGCGCTTATTTGAGTATGTCGCGAGTATGTGGGACACAACGGCGATCCGACCATCGAAATATGTAATGCGGCATCGCCCTTTATTTTATTCTTAATAGTTTTTAATAGGAAAACGTTCTGAATGCTTTGGGTGTTATTCCCATCATAAAAGGCATTAATTAATGTTTCGGAGGAAGTAATAAATTCTGATAATAATGTTTGATTTCCAGTAAATTCAGAAATAATTGAGTATATTCGATTTCAAATATCGCCATAGTTTCTATTGGCACATTGTTAATACTGCTAGTATCTAAGTTATTATTATCTGTATTTAATTGAATGAGACTGTTTGAATCATTTGCATTTGAATTATTTAAGTTTAATTCACTTCTGCCAGTCACATTCGCTGGTATTAGATTTCTTAATAAAGGTGATCTTGATCGATCCCTATTTGTTTTTGTATTATTTGAATCTAAATTGTTAACAGGGTCAGACATCTATGACTCACCTAAGCATATCTATGTTTTCTTTGGATAATGCTTGAACTAAGTCGATTCTTTTGGATGCCTCTATATAATCCTTGATTGAAGTAAATCCTTTTGAAAACTGCTAACTAATCCTTTTACGGGGTCAATCCTTTTAGAAGCCGCTGGATAATTGTTGAATAAAGTAAGTCCTTTTAAAAGCTGCTAGTTAATCCTTGAACGAAGTCAATCTTTTGGAAGCCGCTGATTGGATGTTTTTCGGTAACAAAGTATAAAAACACACCGCCACTCTACGAAAGTCTAAATTTATTTTTATTAAATTTGTAAGCCGAATGACTTTTACCGCTACTACCTGACTGCGCCAATTATAGATTGATATTTATTTATTTATTTTTTATTATAATTAATAATATGTTACGCTTAGCGAGTACAACAGAAATCTAACTAATATAATAAAATACCGCGGTATATAAGTCGCAGTGGAATGCTGCGTCTGCATGCAGTTGCAGTGCCGTGGTCTCACATTTACTAATTTGTTTGCTTTATATTTTAACATTTGGTATTATTTAGATAAATACTCTTCAAGTCAAGTTTTTTAAAAGTAGTAACTGGATGAAGTTTGTAGCCAAATAGATAGCCCATTTTATTAGACGATTTTATTACATTTGTGGATTTATTTTTTCCTACAATGAGTTATTCATACTTCCTTTGTTTTGTGCGTTCTTTACTTTAATGCTGTAATGGCCTTTTATTTACTTGCAACGCATTATTTTCCACTTTGTTTGTAACTTTCTTTGGTTTGTTTTTTTTAGCACATATCTTTATATAAATATTTATTCTTATCTTTCTTATAAATTTTTGACTTAATTCACTGATTTGTTTTAATGTTGGTTAAGTAAATAGCATTTCCCCAACTTTTGATCACTTATTTTATCTTTTAGCAGATTAATTATTAATTCTTGTTCAGATAATTTTTTCTTGTTTAGAAAAGATACTTCCATTTTAGTAATAAAATTGTCAGTATATTTTGTATTAATTTTCATTTTGACATGTGTTTGATATTTTGAGCTTATCTACACCGGCAACACATGACTTTTCCTTATGTTATGCTTTTATATGCACAATTATTTCGTTTACATGCTCTGGTAGCACTTTGTCAATTATTATATCAAGTTCACATTTTCTTAGTTTATTTAGTTCAAACACATATTTTTCAGCTATGTTAAAAAATGTAATCCTAAGAAATTTAATATAATTTTTTCCTAAAAATGCAATCCTAAGAAGAACGATCAAAAAATGCAAATACATCGTAAGATATCTCGGAGTGTAGTGCACGGCATTTCCTGAAATTTTCGGGGTATCTTTTGCACATATAAAAGCAAGTTTTTATCCATATTAAAAAAAATGTTTTTTGAAGTTCTGCAAAATTTTCAAAATTTAAAGAAAAAATGTTGACTGTAAAAAATTCATTGAACAATTTTGAAAAAAAAACATATGTACAGTTTTTTTAAAAATGCAACCCAAAGAAGTTATAAACGATCGAAAATGCAAAAGAATAGTGATGGCGCCGGATTCACTTTTTGGCCGAAACCGGAGACCGAAAACATCTCCTACAAAAAAAACCGGAACCGGGCCGGAACTGAATCCAAGACCGGATCCAACCGGATCAGGCCGGATCCAAAAAACATAAAAAAATAATCAATGTTTATCAGCGCCGGCATCCAGCGTCTCGTTAATGAAAAAAAAAAAAAAAAACTGACTGACCGCAAATCATGGAGAAAAATTAATATTCCTACATTATAATTTAAATATTATTTGATAATATTGATTAATATAATATTTTAATTATTATTTATTATATTTTATTATATTATATTTATTTTTATTATAGTTATTATTTTTTTTTTTTATTTTTATTTAACTTTCATTAATTTTATTTATTTATAAAAAAAATCGAATTTGGCCGAATCCGACCGGATAGTTATCAAGATCCCACCGGAACCGAATCTTTCAAATATTGACCGGATCCGCCGCATACCGGATCTGGATCCGGCGGCATCACTAAAAAGATTGATTTTTTCAAATTTTGATTGCTTATTACTCAAAAATAGCTTAATGAAAAATCAACAGTTTGTTCCGTACACTTGACTCAGACATGGCTATGAGTATATACAGGGTTATCCAACGCCTAAATAATTCTCTAACCGTTAAAAATTTCAAAAAAATTTCAAATAAAAAAATTTTGTTTATAAGCAAACTAATTTATAAAAATAATTTTAATATTTGTTCATTTTATTGTGGAAATTTATTAATTTATTTTTTTAATGGAATACCTTATATATATTTTTTAATCTAAGATTAATTTTGAGTATTTTGAGTAACAATATTTTTTTTATAAAATGCTTCATTTGTGAGTTATAAGCAAATTCCTGAACTTCAAATAAAAAAAAAACATTTTTCCACAAACGTACACATTTATTTTAAGCAAACGGTTAAAGAAGTAATAACATTAAAAACTATTAACAAAACAATCATTAAATCATTAAAAAAATTAAAAAGATACCCCTGTTCTATTTAAAAAAATCTAAATTATTATAATAAAATAAACACCCTGTATATTTTTAAAATAAGTACTAAAATTAGTTTTAAAAATTAAAAATGTAAAAATATACAGCATGTTTATTTTATTATAAAAATTTGAATATTTTGATTTTTTTTTAAATAGAACACTCTGTATATTTATAAATTGTTATTACTCTTTTTATTCGTTTGGTTAAAATAAATATGAATGTTTGTGTGAAATTTTTTTTTATTTGACATTCAGAAGTTTGCTTATAACTCAAAAATGGTGGATTTTATAAAAA
Organism: Tachinus rufipes; assembly: GCA_963932245.1. Lineage (NCBI taxonomy): Eukaryota > Metazoa > Arthropoda > Insecta > Coleoptera > Staphylinidae > Tachinus > Tachinus rufipes. Next base: position 82,295,128 of record OZ010741.1, on the reverse strand, counting down.
ATATTTTTACAAAAACACACGGAATGAATTAAAAAGAAACATGTACAGGGTGTTCTAATTTAAAAAAAAAAGTTACTAAAATTCCACAATAAAATAAACACCCTGTATATTAAAAATATTTTTATAAATTAATTTGCTTAAAACCAAAAAACTTATTTCAAAATTTTCAACTATTGGAATTTTCTAATTATTTAGGTGTTTCGGCAATTTTAACTGTATATGCATTTATTTATTACAACAAACAAATATAAGTAATAAAACTTTGCTAAAAAAATATATTCAGTAATATGTACCTTTTTTGTTAAATCATTAGATGTAAGATAGAGATTTGTATCATTGTTAAAATTTCACTAACAGAAATTCAATAATATGGATTATAGATGCGATAAACATTCCAGTTAAATAAACTGCAACTATAAGTAGAAGATGATGAGAATTTATTGGTATAGGTTCATCAACATCATAATTAGTTGTCTTTTGTAAAAACAGTGCATCTCTTGACCATTTTTGTATCAAACCTGCTTCTACAAATCTTTGTAGTAATTTATTAAGTTCTGGATAAATCTCATGTTCTTTTCTAACATACACAGATATCAAGAGCATATGCGAATAGACTTCATATAATCCATGTGTCAAGTTTGACCTTGATGAAACAATCATTGTTAATTTATTTTTATTTTTGATATCTTAATAACATTTTAATATATTTAAATAGCTCTGGGTATCAAATTTAAGAGTGTTTGTTAGCAATGAAGTATCTGCACAGATATGTATATTAGCATTTTTAATATCTTCTAAAGTAGGTATTTGTTTTTCATACAAAATTTCAAAATTGTATTGATATGATAAACCGTTGTATATATTAAATATTATTAAGGAAAAAATTGCCCATGTGAATAACAAATATTTCATTAAGTATCTCGTAGGGTAAGTTACACCCTGCGTGAATAGTACTGCAAATACTTGCAGACAAATATACGAAAAATCTATACTATTTGTTCTGTTGGTGTTAGTATATATAGTAAGTAAGTAATATGATGTTTAGTAAATAATAAATGTTGCAAGTAACATAAACCAAAAGTTTAAATCAAATACATTAGCCAATCTATTTAAATTTGGTATGCGCTTAGCAAATGGTACTGGGATAACGTATTGGCTTATATAATATGGATAAGTTGGTTTTGCAAATTGAAGAATAGGTTCATCTGAAAAGAATAAATATGCTGCACTTTTGTTACTACATGAAAAATTCAACACTGTAGAAGATTCTTTAATAATTTTAAAATCAACTGGATCTGCAAATGGATTTTCAGATACACTAAATGGAATTCCTTTTTTCTTATCAAAATAACAGCCAATCTTACATTCTCTAAAGTCTTTCGCAATATTTTCATACTCATTTTTTACTATGGTTAAATTTAAATTTCTACATTCGGCAATATAAATAATTCTTGTTGTATTGCAAATACTAATTCGATGAATATAACCATTTACATCGATTATCAAAGCATTGTCTCTATGTATAATCCCATAAGATGTTGAAAAAATACTAATTTCCCACATGGTATTAAATAATGTTTCCAAATCAGAACCAATAAATACGATCAAATGAAGTTCACCAACAGAAGGCATCATAACGGTATGATTATAATTGTGAAACTTGTATAATTTAATCTTCAAACGAGGATGATTAGATATCATAACTGTTCGTTGTTTATTGGTGACGATTGTTTCTTGTATATAAATAGTAGAATCATTTTGGAAAAAATGTAAATTCATAAATGGATAAATATCCAGAATATTCTCAATACATTCACTTAATTGATTTCCATTCTGTAAATATATAATGTAATTGAAAATCATAAGAACATAATAAATTTACCATTTTTGGGAGAAAACGCTGCAAAATGACAATAATAATACAAACACAATTATCGTTTTTAGTTTAACAGGAACTTCTGGTAAATTACAAAATATAAGCTTCTTCTCGATAATTGTTATGGAGTTAGCTCGAATGAAAAAGTTCAAATTATGCAAAAACACAGGTGCATATATTTTTGTTTAAATTATCTTGTTAAAGAAACAAGTTATTTCATTTTAGACCAACCTTTTTGTAAATGCGTTTGATATAAAGTCGTTTACTGAATACAGTTATTAGCATAATTTGTCCCTACAATCAAATTAATTTAAAAAAATTAATCAATTTATTATTTCACAATTGAACTTTTAAATGAAATGCATATTGATTCGACTTCTGAAAACTTACTTATAATACTAATAATAATTTATTTTTCCAATAAGGCTGTACATAAAACAGGTATGGTTGCCAGGTAAAATTGATAGTACAATACATACAACAGTAACACAAACATGCACAGGTTACTTAATTGTGATATATATTGTATATATTAAATATTCAGTTTAAAATATCAATAATATACTTTGTACTATAAAATAATTGATGGAGGAGAAACATTGATTTACTAAATAATTTAGTTTGGTTTTTGAATTTATTATAGTTCTTTACGTGATCATATTATGTGGAAGCAAAATAAATGTATACACGAATAATGAGTAGACTTTTTATTGCTGAGTGCAATAAAACAAATTATTAAAACATTGTATGCTATATATTTTTACAAAATTGTCAGCATTGAATGTGTGAATACATGGAACTATTAATATTTTATGTCTTTTTTAAGTATGACTTGCAAGAGTCGTTTTGATGAATATTGCAAATATATAAGAATGTATTTTTTGTTTATAATGATTTACGCGTCGGATTCATCAACCAGAGCGAGAATCCCCGGGTGACGCCATCGTCTTCAATTGCATTACAACTTCAACCAAGCTGCAACTGGGATCAATTGTCATCAGGAAACGCCATAATTATTAAAAAAAAAGACTGACAGTGATTGAAAATTATGTACGTAAGTGTTTCAGTATTTCATCTTCTTATAATACAGGCTTTTGAGAAATAAAAAAATTGTAATAGTTCTTGATACGATTGACGAAAATCGTGTAATTGAGGTATTTGGTCCAACAAGTACTCAGTCAAAAAATATGAGTAAATTAAATATTGATCATGCTTAGAAAATAATTCACGAATTCAAGGGAGATCGGGTTGAATTCCACAAGTTTGTTTGTTGTTATGATTTAATTAATAAAGCATTAACCACAGAAAGTGGCATATTAATGCTTACAAACATAATAAAAACTAAATTATCTGGTGCTGTTTATAATTCAGTTCGAGAATTTGCGAATAATATAGAACAGTTATTAAGTGGTCTAAATGACGCATGTATTGAGTCCTAAGGAATAGACTCTGCTAAAATCATACAAAATATAAATAAAAAATTCGCCCTACAGGCATTTGTAGAAGAGTTGAATTTTCCAATCAAAACTCTCATTAAAGCCTGTAATACAATGATCTTTCCGATGCAAAAAAATGCATCTATTCAGGAAGAAAGGGTTACAAATATGCAATCCAAAATAAAAATAAAATGTAATTATTGCAACAAAAATGGTCATTTGGAAAAGGATTGTCTTTCTAAGAGCAAACAACTAGTAAACTTGCCATCTTTCATTAAGCAGGAAATAAAACCTAAAGTAAATATAACACAAATGATTTGCGCATACTGTAAGAAGAATGGTCACCATATTAAGGATTGTTTCAGAAAGAAAAGAGCAGATGAATTTAAAAAACAATCTAAAAATCAACGTAATTAGTTCGGAAAACTCAGGAGACGCGACGTGATTCAAACAGGGAGAACAAGTCGCGTCGAACAAATTTAAATAATAAAATTAAAAAGAATTTCAATAATCGTAATCCTAATCTCAATAATCACACAGGTGAAAATATTCAAATTAATCCTTTACTATCTAACTCCGAGTCCTTAATCGTAAACAATTCATTACAAGTTCATAATATAAATCTTTCCCAAATCTCGGAGCATGATAGCATTATTTTTTTGCTGCAGAAGTAAAATCCAATCATGTAAATCTCATAATAGACACAGGTAGTCAAGTGACACTGTTAAAAAAATCTTGTTTAAAGGGAGATACTGAAGTATTTCTCAATCTTAAGGTTCAAATAAAGCATAACCAACACCCTTATTTCTACATATGGTATCATTTAAGGTACCATAAATCCTAAAGAGCCTATCATACATCCTATTGATTTAGTTTCTGACAACTTTCCAATTCCACAAGATGGAATATTAGGAAAGGATTTTTTTCAACTTTATAATGCTGAAATCAGTTATAAAAATAAAAATCTTACATTTAATCATGAAGGTAAACTAAAAATCTTTAATCTAATTCCATCAAGAAAAATCATACAAATTCGTGCTCGTAGCAAAGTAATTAAATCAGTAAAAACCAATTTCGAAAACGAATCAATTTGTCTTGCAAAAGAAATTCAAGACGGAGTATTTGTAGGAACCTGTCTAGTGAAACCCATGGATATAACAATTGTCAACTCCAGTGAGGTGGATGTTGCTATTCAAAAACCTACATTTTATTTTGAAAATCTTGACAATTTTGTAAACCTAACTTTGTATACTAAAAATGAAATAAATACGTTACGATTAAAATCATTAAGTAAATCTATACGAACGAATCACATGAGCTCAGAACATGCTAAAAGTATTATTGATATATGTAAACATTATTCAAATGTATTTCTTTTAGATGAAGATACATTACCATTTACTAACGCTACTACTCATCAAATTCCTACCACTGACAATATTCCTATCAACGTTAAACCATATCGGTTACCTTTTTATCAGCAAGGAGAAGTCAATTCTCAAATTAAAAAAATGTTAGACAAACAGATAATTGTTGAATCAAGTTCTCCTTATAATTCTCCCTTGTTGGTAATTCCCAAAAAGACAGATATACATGGAAATAAAAAATGGCGCGTAGTAGTAGACTTTAGGAAATTAAATAAAAAAACAATTGCTTCCTCACATTCTCTACCAAACATTACCGAAATATTAGTTCAACTTGGTAAATCAAAATTTTTCAGTCCTTTAGATCTTGCTTCCGGGTACCACCAGGTATTAATGTCACCTGAAGATAGAGCAAAAACAGCGTTCTCAACTAATCAAGGTCATTTTGAATTCAATCGCATGCCATCTGGTCTGAAAGGTGGGCCAGGCACATTTTAAAAAATGATGAATGGTGTTTTAACTGGAGACCAAGGTTTTAATGTTTTGTTTACCTTGATGACATTATTGTCTATGGTCAAACAATCAATGAACATAATTTAAAATTAATTGACATCTTCGAACGATTGCGTCAAAATACATTAAAGCTTCAACCCGACAAATGCGAATTTCTACGACCAGAATTAACATATTTGGGTCATATAATAACTGAAAACGGTATCAGTCTTGATCCCTCAAAAATAAAATGTGTCAAGAATTTCCTTTGTTCGAAAACTCCAAAAGTTATCAAATCTTTTCTTGGTCTGGCCGGATACTATAGAAAATATATTAAAAATTTTGCTAAAATATCTCAGCCACTAACCAGTCTTCTAAAAAATAACGTCACGTTTGATTGGAATTCTATATGTCAAGAATCATTTGAATTATTAAAAGAAAAATTAAGTAATCCGCCTATCCTGCAATACCCTAATTTGCAGCAAGAATTCATTCTAACCACGGATGCCAGCAACGTAGCTCTCGGTGCAATTCTATCTCAGGAAATTATTAATAAGGATTTACCAATTGCCTTTGCTTCCCGGATATTATTAAACAAAGCCGAACGCAACTATAGTTTTATAGAGAAAGAGTTATTAGCAATCGTTTGGGGTGTCAAGTATTATCGGTCATATTTATACTGAAAGAAATTTATTATTGTCACCGATCACAAACCTCTAGTATGGTTGTTTTCAATCAAGGATCCCGGCAGTCGATTAATTAAATTTCGATTAAAATTAGAAGAATATGATTATAAAATTGTACATAAAAATGGCAATTTAAATACAAACGTCGATGCGTTAAGTAGAATGTATGCAATAAACGCAATAACTCGAAAGCAGGAAAATAGTTATGAGCGAGCACTTTCAACAAACTGAAAGAAATCTAATTCAAAATCCGAATGTAGCTGATACACATGAAAATATTACTGACAATCCTATAAATCAAACGCGAACTATATTTGTTCTAATAAATTTCCACTATTTAAAGGATTATTACATACTTACCACGGACATTATCACAAAATTGCAAGAAGAAAAGTTTATTTTACATACTCCGACTTATCTAAATGTTAACGATGTTAATTATATATTCATACCCACTGATTGATGGATTACTATCTTTGACAATCCAATTAAACATAAAATGTTTTGCTATATCTAAGCTATGTTCCCAAATGCTTTGCGCAGTTATCGACCTTAGAGCCGTCTTACACGGGACTGATTTTAATACAAGTGTCAGTACAATAATTTTGCGCGGCAATTTTTTAAATTTTTAGCAAGCTTTTAAGCAAGAAATTAGAACAGGTTCTAATTTCTTGGATAAAATTTTATTAAATAATTGATACATAAATCCGTCAATGTATATATAAATCGCCAAGATCACTGGATTATAAAATTAAATTTTTAAATAATTGGCGCGCAAAATTAATGTACTGACACTTGTATTAAAATCAGTTTCGTGTAAGACGGCTCTTACACTAGCAAATTGGAAAGCTATTAAAAATTAAATGAGACATATATCAAAATAGTAGTTACTTAAATTTGGGTTATTTAAAATATAAACAATGCAAAATAATTGCATTAAAATAAAATATTACAAACCATAAAATTTTTAGAGTAAGGCTGAATATTGCATAATAATTTAAATATTTTTTTTAAGCATTTATGTTAAGAGACTCCAAACAAAGAATCTTTAGCAGTTATTAGGGTACTAATAAAAGTCCAAAAACTTTATTAAAATAGTCCAAGAATTCTAAAAAAAATCCAGAAATTTTTAGAGAAGTACACACATTAACATTCTAAAAAGTGTCAAAAACCTAAAAAAATCCAGAAACTTTATATGGGCAATTCCATTTCAAACGGACCAGAGCAAGGGGGGGGGTGCGTTGAGAAACTTGCTTATGTATTTTTTTTTAGTTTCTATAACTTATTAGTAGTCCTTTGATTGGTATATGAGGGTATAAAACCCATAAAAAAAAATTCTACGATTTTTTTAAGTATTTTTGACGTTTTTTGACTTAATCGCATTTTTTGTTTAAAAACCGCAATTTTAACTCAAAAAAATAAATTTACTAATGAAATCAATCAAAAATTTTCCGTAGAATCCAAATCTGGCGCCATTTTAAGTTTATACCTTGTCTATAAGCCGCAAAAGCCATAAAACCATGTATTTGTTCTCAGTGGGCTGGGCAAAAAGGAGCATTTTTTTAATTTTTTTTAACCGCTAAAGTTGACGTGTTTTGATGTAAATTAATTAGAAAATATGAATTTGTTCTGTGTATTTGGGTTTTAAGCGTCTAAAACTCAAAATAACTGCAAAAATAAGCCTATTTTTCAACATAAACTTTTACAAATGCACATTTAACAGTTTTCAGAGAAACTATACACCAAATATTATTAAAAAATTTAGTTTTGCAAACAATTCTACATAGAAAATAGTCAGTGTCGTGCTTATCTGGCAAAGAAAAATCCATCTAGAAAAAAAAACTTTGTTCAAAATTTACTTAATTTTTTTTTTTTTTTTTTTTTTTAAAGATTATTTGGATTATATTTTTTTAAGTTGATTTCAGAAGTTTAACAAAGACATTTTTTGTCGCTTGAACCAAATTTTGGCCATATTACTCTTTGTTTGATAGTTTTTGCGCAAAAATTTAAAAATATAATTATTATTGGCATTCAAACATAAATCTGCCTGTCGCTTGTTAAAATTTGTTAAAAAAAAGTTTTAAACCACACCCTAGTGTGTTTATAATATTTTTTGTAAATAAAAAAAAATAATTAATTTTTAACGCATTTTTTGCATAAAAATTTTGTAAAATTTTTTTTCTAGATGGACTTTTCTATAGACAATGAGTACAACACTGACAATTTTCTATGTAAAATTGTCCCAAGAATTCAAATTTTTAATAATATTTGGTGTATTGTTCCTCTGAGCGCGGCTAAACGTGCATTTGTAAGAGTTTATGTTGAAGAATAGGCCTACTTTGCAGATTTTTTGAGTTTTAGACGCTTAAAACCCAAATACACAGAACAAATTTATATTTTTCAATTAATTTACATCAAAATACGTCAACTATGGCGGTTAAAAACAATTTAAAAAATGCTCCTTTTTGCCCAGCCCACTGAGAACAAAAACATGGTTTTATAACTTTTGCGGCTTATAGACTGGGTATAAACTTGAAATGGCGCCAGATTTGGATTCTACGGAAAATTTCTGATTGATTTCATTAGTAAATTTATTTTTTTGAGTTAAAATTGCGGTTTTTAAACAAAAAATGTGATTAAGTTAAAAAACGTCAAAAAAACTTTTTTATAGGTTTCATACTCTCATATATTGATCAAAAATCTACTAATAAGTTATAGAAACTAAAAAAAATACATAAGCAAGTTTCTCAACGCACCCCCCCCTAGCTCTGGTCCGTTTGAAATGGAATTGCCCATATGGAATCCAAATTTTTGCAAAAAAACTTACAGATTACAATATTAAGAGGTTATAAGTGGTCCAGATAAAATAAAAAAATTAAAAAATGTTTTTAAATTTAAAAAAATCTCTATAAGCAGGACTAAAAGTCTAAGAAAAGTCTGTAATTTAAATTTATTTTCAGATTTGAAGCAAACTAATAAAGTACTAAAAAAGTGGAGCAACAAAAAATATTCCAAAAGTTCTAAGAAAAATCAAAAAATTCTAAAAAAAATTTTAAAACCCTAAGGACAGTCCAGTACTTGTTAATAATACTAAAAAAAATTACGGGCAGAAATTCTAAAAGAAACCTGAAAATTATAATAAAAGTTTAGACGTTTTAAGCAAAGCTACTTTTGTACAAAAATAACGAAAACTAACAAAAAAATAGAAACCATATCAGCAAGCCAAACACTTTGAAATAGATTCAGAAATTGTAAGATATATTTAGGAAATCCAAAAAAGTATAAACTCTTTTTATAGCGCAACAGTTCTAAGAATAATCCATAGGTTTTAAGCAAATTATTGAAGTATTAAAATAAGACCAAAAACTCTAAAGACAGTAAAAAAAAATACGGTGTAATTAGTGATGCAAAGTAGTTGTAACACCATCGTGTTACTTTAACTAAATAAACCGAATATCATCAATAAACTTCAGCATCACAACTAGCAACCTAATTGCAATTTTTGAAAAGGTAAAGAATCAAATATAATTTAATGAAAAACAAAAGTTTAAAATCAATTACTCAAACCCAATCCAATTACAAAGCGGCCAACCAAATACAGACAATTATTTCGGTTTTTACAAATTCTTATTAGTGCATTTTGGTGCCACGGCATTGCTTGATGGTGAAGGATGAACTATTAAGAAATTGTACACATAATACATATTTAGTAGAGCATAGTAAAAAAGTTGTAAGGTGGCAAAAGCATAGTTTTTATTTAATATTTTACAAACTTTATCAATATGTAGATTCTAGCCTAAAGTTTTATCCAGAATTGTACCGAAAAAATCTTACAGAGCAAATGTTCCACATTATTGTTGAATACTGAGTAGTTTGGCAATGGTTTTTTAACTTTATTAAAACAGTTTTATCATAATTGACTTTTTCTTGCATTATAAAAAAGCGCAAATCATTAATGAAAAGAAGAAAAATTAAAGGACCCAGAACAGACCCCTGCGGCACACTAAGTTGGATTTTATGTTTTTTTGTTAACTCATTGCCTATTTTTATAACTAATTCGCCCTTTATATGGTACGATTTTAACCCCTTTTGAAATTGCGCCTATAATACTTAAAACATACAATTTAGTCTTGAAAAAATTTACGTCTACTACTTCAAAGGCTTTCGACAAATAAAAAAAACAAACCAATAACATATCTATACGAATCTAGTTATTGTGTATCTTATTCAAGAATTTGTTTAAAACAGTTTCTAACAAATAACTAGCTATGAAGCCGCACTGGTTTTTAGAGATAATGTTATATATTTATTTAAACCACTTTTGAGATTATATAAGAATAGTAATAGCGTTGATTGACAAATTCACTAAAATACAGAGCCTAGGATAATGACATGTAGATGGCATATACACCTCAAAATAATAATTAAATTATTAATGAGACTGTAATAGCATTTATTTTGCAATTATTATAAATATTTTATTTATACATATCTCCATTATTCACCATTGTAATTGTAGACAAAATGTACGTAATATAAACGTAAATAAACGATAATTTTCTATAAAATGTACATAGATTTTTTTAAACTTTTTAATTACTTGGCCTGAAACACCCCAAGCTCTAAAGATTTATTGAGTAAATAAAACAGAAGATTCAATATAACGGTTATTATTGACTTTAGTATTTGAGAATTATATCATTAGTCCCCGATGATTTTGCTTAGGTCTTTAATAGTTTTTAGTACATTTTTATCCACAGGTTCCAAATACGTGCTATGTTTTATAATTATGCAACATCAAAGTGCAACCAAAATTATAATTTGATTTAGGATCATTTTTTTGAAGCAACAGTGAATAATAATTATTGAAGTATCCCCATTTACATTAAAAATGATTTTGTTTGGTTTATTACTATATTTAACTGAAAGATTGAAACAAATCTATTATTATATTTTTTGATTTTTTTGACTTAAAATGTCAGTATTCATATCTCTACATAAAACCATAAAACTGTCTTTGCAAAATATGCAAATAAACTCTGTTTGCAGCTCCAAAACTATTAAGTACAAAAAAAGTTTAGAGCTCTAAAGACAATTTAAAAATTTTAAGAAATACGTAAAAATTAAAAAAGTTCTACAACTCTTATACAGTCTAGTAAATCTAAATAACTTTAAAGATTTTAATATGAAATCAAATCCAGAAATTATAAAAAAGATCAAAAACTCTATAAGTATACCCTAAAAAATCAAAAAAATCTAAAACTGAAATATAGATTCTAAAAGCAATTAACAAGAAGAGTTTACATTTTCAAAATGGAGATCATAGGTATATAAAAAAAAACTCAGAAGTTCTACGAACCACACAAAAATGTTAAAAAAAAAACTTAAAATTTTAATCTAATGAGATTTTTGAAGTTATAATTTATTTAATTATTTATTCAATTGCTTTTCTACTTTTCGGTGTAAGGCTGTATGGCGTATTATTAATTTATATAATATTTACGCCATTTTTTCCTATCCTTAGCTACCTCCTTTATTTCTTCTCTTTTCTTGTAGCCTCTTCCTTTATTGCGCTGTTCCATTCTTTTTTAGGTCTTCCTCTTTTTTGTTTTCCTGTTACTTTTGTCTCATAAATTTTTTTAGTGTTTCTTTCTTCATTCATTCTTCTGATATGTCCATACCATCTCATTTTACTTTCCGTTATTTATTTCTTGTATTGGTTTTATTTTTAAATTTGTCCTGTATGTCTCGTTCCCTATATTAGCTTTTCTTGTTTTGTTTTCGATTTTTCTAAGAATTCTCATTTCCATTGCAATAATTTTTTATATTTGTTTTCCTGTCATAGTCCATGTTTTGCTACTATATGTTAATGTTGGTCTGATTACTTTTTTTCACAATTTCTGTTTTTGTGGTTTTTAATATTTCTTTATTGTTAAAGAAAGTGTTTTTAAACATGTTATATATTTTTGCTGTTTTTCCTATTTTGTCCTCTATCTGTTTGTCAAGTTTTTCGTTATTTTGTATTATTATTCCTAGATATCTGTATTGTTCAACCTGTTCTTTTATCTTTCCTTTTATTTTGATGTTGTGGTTCAGTTTTTCTCTCGCAATTATACTTGTTTTTGTTTTTTCATAGTTTATTTCAAAGCATACGTGCATTATTCAATTGTTTTTATCGTCTTATCACTTAGCTGTTTTATTATAAATATTAAGTCTTGTGTGTCTCTTCCTCTTCTAAATCCACATTGGCTGTCATCTATTGTCGTTTCTGATTTGTCTCTCATCCTTTTTCTAAAACTCTTGTTATTATCTTTTTGTAGTTTTCACATTTCCGTTTATCTCCTTTTTTATGTAAGGGTAAGATTATTCCTATATTCCATTCTCTTGGCGTTTTCCCATTTCTGATCATGTTATTTATTAGTTCCGTTATTTGTGCAATTCCCTCTTCTTCCATGTATTTTATCATTTCCAGCGTTATTTCATCTGTTCCTGGTGCCTTTCCATTCTTTATTTTCATAATTGCTTCTATTATTTCATATTTTTTAATGTCTTTTATTTCTTCCGTTCTTCTGTCTGTATCACCTTTTCATCCTTTCTTATTTTGTTTTCTTCTACTTCTTGTTTCGTTAGTTCTTGGAAGTATTCCCTCCATCTTTCCACTATCTTGTCTTCTTCCGTTATTATTTTACCATTTATATCTTTTATGTTCATCATATTGTGTTCTTTTTTTTGTATTAACGTTCCGTAGAATAGTTTTTGGTTCCGGTTGAAGTTCTCAATTATTTCTTTTCCAAATTTTGTCCATGATTTTATTTTTGCTCTTTTTATTATTCTCTTTGTTTCATTTTTCTTTTCTTTGTATTTTTCATAATCTTCTATTTTTTTTTTGTTTCTAGATATCTTTTCCATTTTTCTTTTTTGTCTTTTGTCTCCTTTTTGACTTTCTCTGTCCACCAATTAGTTTTATTATATCTTTGTTTACTATTTTTGTTGTTCCACAGCTCTCTTTTGCAGCTTCAAAAATGATTTGTTTAAAATTTTCCATTTATTTCCGTCCTTTTTTCATTCTCTCTAATTTTTTTTGTAGTATCTCTTGGTATGCCGCTTGTATTTGTTCTTTTTTTAACTTGTGTGTTTATATCTTTATCTTTAATTTTTTTCTTTTTTTGTCTGGTTTAGTTATTGCTTTCCATTTCATGTCCATTCCTAGTAAATGGTGGTCGCTTCCTATTTCCGCCTGTCTTGATACTCTTACATTCTTTATCTTTTTTTGGTTATCTGTGTTCTTGTGTATTTGTGGATTTCTCTATGTTTGAATTTGGTGTTTGTTACTATTAGATTGTTTTCGATGCATAGTTGTATAATTTTTTCTCCGTTTTTGTTTTTCATTTCTTCTCCTTCTTTTCCCATTATCCCTTCTATTCCGTTGTTTTGATATCGTCTCTCCCATTTAGATCATTATGTTTTCTGTTCCCTTGTCAATTTCTTGTTGTAGTTTTGCATAAAAATCGTCTTTCTCTTCTTTCTTTGCGTCTTCATTTGGTCCATATGCTACTATCATAGTCCATGTTTCTTTATCTAACAGTTTTATTTCTACTGTCATAATTCTTTTGTTTATGTGTGTTTCTCTTATTGTATCTTATATCCTTTCCGGAGCTATTATCATTCCAACTCATCCTTTTGCTCTTTCCTTTTCCTCTACTCCTGTCCACATTAACCAGTATTCTTTATGTATTCTTCTATCCCTTGCCCTTTCTTTTTTGTTTCCGTTACTCCTAGTATTTCTATTTTTTGGTTTATCATTTCTTCCACCAGTTCTGCTTCTTTTCCCATGTATCCTCTTATATTTTATGTTCCTATACTTTTTTCTTTATTTTTCTATTTTCTATCTTTTTTTTCTTTTCTGTATTTTTTCTGTTTATGTTGCTTTTCTTTTTGTTAGTCGCTGTTGTGATTATCTTCTTTCTTGTACGATTTCCTTGCCGTGTCGTATTGTGTATCTTTTTCTTTATTTTTTAGCTATTTTCTTGTCAATTTTTTGAAGCTTCCACTTCTTCTAGACCCTTTATCGCTTTATTCCATCTATATTCCTCTCCAATAATTGATAATTTTTGGTATCCTATTTTTACGCTCTTGCCATTCGCTTTTTCTTCTCTTGCTATGTCTCGAATTTTGTACGAATCTTTCTTTATGTGTTAGGTCATTGTCAATGTAAATCCTGGTCCCTTTCAGATTTCTTTTGGCTCTTTTTGGCTATTTGTTGTTTTGTTTCCAATGTTCGGGCTTCAACTCTTATTAGTTGTTTTTCTTTATGTATTAGGTGAGATTAAAAAATTAAATTTACGAAAAAATATTCTAAACTAAAAACATCCATAGACGCGTTTCGAGGTTTACTTCTCATCAGTATGGCTTTATTTATTTAAACTTAATAATTGATTTTTAACTAGGTTTTATTCGAAATTATTGCTTTTACAACTGTCGCATTTGAGGACATTGCGTCTCTTCTTTATATATTTCATATTAGGTGAGCTTTCCCTATATTAACTTTAATCTAAAGTTTTTCTTTCAAGAAGTTGTCTACTTCTTTTTGTTCTTTATTCTTATTTGATTTTATGCTTGTTATTATAATGTTAATTCTTTTTCTCTGTCTTTCTTCTTTTTCAGCTTTGTTTTCTTGGTTTTTGATTTTATGTAGCATCTGTATTTTTTCTTGCTCCCACTTCACTTTTTTATCTTTTATTTTCTTCTTTAGCTCTATTATCTCTTCTTCTAGTTTTTCTGTGTTCTTTGCCATCTCCTTCATTAATTCTTTGAACATGCATTTTAGTTCTTCCATTTCTGCCATTTTTTTTCTGTATTTGTAGTGCCTTTAAAGTAATCTCTTTGTGTTTTATCCTTGTTTTCTTCTTCCTTTTATTTTCTATATTTCCTATTATTTCACTGTTGTATTGTTTTTCTACTGCCGTTTTCCTTTCTTTCTCTATTTTCCTATGTTCTGGTGATCTCAATTTTTTTTACTTTTTTGAAATCCTTTAACTTCTTTTTCAGGGCCATCAATTTCTTCTCTCTCGATTTTTCTTTCTCGTTTTGAATTCATTTGTTTTTTTATCCTTTTATAATCCTTATTATTTTATTTATTTAGTTTTCTTATTTCAATTAATTTAATAAACTTTATATAATTTATTTCACTTTTATTTCTTGTTTTAATATATTTTTTACTTTGGAGATTTTTCACTGCACTGCATTTACACTAGAGTTAATATTAAATTGATTTTTCCCGTTTTGTTTTGGCGATAAGTCTCGTATTTACGAATTTTTTGTCGGCCGTAACAAAACGTGTGTTTGCAGAGCGAGTTCAATACTATATGATACTATAAAATAATATTTATAATTGACGTTTCATTATTTTATTTCTGACATTTCAGTTTATTTCTCAGATACAAATTCAAAACTTTGAGATTATAAGCAAAGTCTAAAAAAATTTAAAAATAGTCCAGATTTTTAAAAATTCAAAATACGTTTAAAAAAATTATTAGTTTTTCAAATTTTTAAAACTAAATAATTTTTTTTACACAATTAATATGGATTTTGATCAATACATTTGACAGATCTTCTAACATACAAGGGCGGAGTGAGAAGTCTGGTAAAAATGAAACAAAGAATATAATTTTAGGAAAAAAACATTTTATTTTTTAATGTAGTCGCTTTTTAGCTAGACTTAGTCTAATGTTTTTCTAATTTTTCTATCCTTTCAAAATAATACAATTTCTCCAACTTTTCAAAATAGGCGTGTGTTGCATCGATGATCTCCTCATTGGAGTTTAATATCTTTTGTTTGAATACAGGAAATAGTCGGAGGGGGCTAAGTCTAAAAAATATGGCGGATGTGGAAGCAATTTGAAGCGCAATTCATTGATTTTGGCCACTACACACGTGTACACCCGTGCATTGTCTTGATGAAAGAAAACTTATTTCTTCACCAAATGCAGACGTTTTTTTCTCAAACATCGTTAAAACGGTCCAATAAGTTGCAGTAATATTTGCCGTTTACTGTTTTTTTCTTTTGGTAATCGATGTAGATTATGCCGCGTGCATCCCAAAAAACTCTGGCCATGACCTTGTTGGCTAATAAAACCGACTTAGCCATCTTCGGCGCAGATTCGCCAGTAGAAATCCACTGTTTAGACTGTTCATTGGCCTCCGGTGTATAGTGATGGATCCATGTTTCATCCACAGTTATGAAACAACGCAAAAAATCTTTTTTATTGCGCTTGAACATTGCCAAACCTGTCTCTAAAGTTGTCACACGTGTGCGTTTTTGGACGATGTTAACCAAACGCGGCACCCATCGCGCAAATAGTTTTTTCATATTTAAATTTTTGTGTAATATATTGCGCATACGTTCATCTGAGATGCCTACTATCTCAGCTATCTCGCGCACTTTCACTCTGCGGTATTGCAACACTATATCATGGATTTTGTCAACCATTTCTGGTGTGGTGACTTCATTTGGGCGTCCTGAACGTTCGGCATCAGTTATGCTTGTACAACAACAACAACAAAAATCAGTAAACTACTTGTGAATCATTTTAATCGATGGTAAAGAGTCCACATAATATTTATCAAGTTTTGTTTTGGTTTGCGTAATGGTTTTTCCACGCAAAAAATAATAATTAATTAACACACGAAATTCACTTTTTTCCATGTTTGCAAAAGTACGATGAGTTATCGGCTTTCAATAGCTTTCAAAACTGAACTAAATTACAAATCTGTCTGAAAATTTTAATTTGGCCTAGTGACAGATAGTATTGACAAATGCCATCTGGAATTTGCAATGTTGGCTCCCTCTGTGGCAATTTTACCAGATTTCTCACTCATAACAAATGAAAATCTATTTTAGCCAAACATATAGAAAATCTTGCAGAAGCAAACATTCCCAAAGCATTTGATAGGTTATGGTATCCCAATTATATTGACAAGTTTTATTGTTTAGGCCTTGATTACAAATCTGTAAGTCTTATCAATATTTCAAAATATAGTTAGAATTTATGGCTTTAACTCTGATTCCAAAATCACAAGTTCTAATGTTTTTCAAAGTACAATAATAAACTTCTTCAAATAACTAAAAGTTCTATTTATAGTTTTGCAATTAAACCACAGAGTTTTGAAATTTTTAAGTTAGAATATGTAACAAGAGCTTTAAAACAATATCTGTTTGGGGTATTTCAACTTGGTCAATTTTAATTATAAAACAAACTTCTATTCTAGATAGAAATGTTATCACAAAATCATAAAACTAAAAAATTTTTCAACGTTGCTTAATGCAATTTAACATTAAAAAAATAAGTTTTTTATTTAATATTCTTAAATGAATCAGAAGCTGTCATCAAAGATAATCCAAAATAGTTTCGGTCTTTTATTAATAAATAGAAGAATGTTACTCATTTATCTGATATCATGACTTTACATATCTATATGGCAAAAACTGGACAAGGAACTACAAATAACTTTGTAACATGTTTTGGGAGTACATACAGTCTAAAAAATACAACTTGATATCGACGCATTCTTTTCAAAAGGGAATAAGCGACAAAATAGCAATTTTTCAGGAGACATAAAAAACGATTATTTAGAGAAACTTTAATTAAATTGCATTTTTATTTAAATTTTAATGTGACATATTATTTAAATTTTACAAAAAACTGTGACATTTAGAAAATAATATTACAAAGTGAAATAAAGCATAAAATTATTGGCATCTGGTGCTTATACCTTTTCTTTAAATTTTGGCGCTTATATCCTGGCTTTTATACCATTTATAGAAAAAATATCGTTTACAATTTGGTGGTTATATCATTACTTATACCATTTTAAATTTATATTCTAAACACGTTTTGGTACTTATAACAAAAAAGAAATAAAAGCTTATTTGAAATAAAAAATTTATTACAAAAAATATAAATTACATATAATATAAACAAACAAAAATTTAAATATAAAACAATTTTTGTCTATAAAATCTAAGAAAAGCTGAATTCAGGTACAAAAATAATTAGATATATTAGAGTATTTTACACTATAAAATATTATCTATTCTTCAACTTCCTCCATAAAAATTACATCATTTGCTAAAGCATCATTTAAAATTTCATCGTTTAACTCAATAGTATTTAAATGATTACTATTATTGACAAGCGGCATATAATTTAAATTGTTTGCGTCCTCAATAATCGGCATAATATTATTATTATTTTGAACCTCGTACTGTCTTAAAGCTAGCTCGACAAGCGCCATGCCACGAGATCCCATTATTCTATAAACTAGATAAACGACGGTGTTAGATACTGTGAAATAAAAACATTATCAAGAAGTGTATATTCACAATTACTTCAAGTTTTATAAATTATAATCTAGTCGAATGTATTCAGTAACAGAAAGCGATTATTGAGAATAACATTATTAGCCAAGATTGAAAAATCAAATTTCCATTTTCCCCTATGTCAATACATGGAGTTACGTCGTTTATATCAAACTGATTTTTATTTTGGCAAAAAGATACAAACGACCAAAACAATACCGATGATTTTTAAATAAAGCAATTAAAATTATATATATATATATATATATATATATAACTTTTTTTTCTTGTATAATATTATAGTATTAATTATATTATATACATACCTACTATTAACTTATGATGTATTTCTTACAATTTCACTCAAACATAGACGAGTTTTGTCATGTCTCTGCACTATAGGGTCTTACATGTTAAAGAGGCGGTTATACCCTACTCGCGCACAATTTGAAAATGTGTACTTGTTGGTTATCCCATTTTTATCCTACTAAGCGATGAATTGTGACGTTAATATTTTTTTGTCGCTTATACCATTCAGTTATTTGGATTCTATGGAAAATTTCCTATTAGTACAATATCTAACTCAAAAATTCATTTTTTGGCGCTTATACCTTTTTAAAAAGAATGCGTCGATATGTCAATTGAAAAGAGATGTTATGGGAGACTTTAGTATTTCTTTACACTGTTATTTAAGACATTTCTACTTTATTTGCAAAACTGCTAATTGATATATTTAATTTGATCTTATCCATTAGATAATTCCTTACAATTTGATAACAAGTTAAAATAACTCCAATTTTCAAAGAAAAAATTAAATCAGATATTGTTAATGACAGGCCTATAGCAATTCTTAGATTAAATATTCAAAATTATTTGAATGCATTGAATACATAAATGTGTACACAAATGTTACTCCACAAAAGCACATAGTTATGAAAAAATATCGATATATATATATATATATCATAATTTCCTAAATGTGACCCAATTAATCTCTTCTAACCTCGACAATAATATGCAAACCGGCGCACAGTGAGGCAGAATACACATTTTGTTAGAAAAAAATAAAATAGATATGGCCGAGTATAATTCTAAAACTTTGAATTTGTATAGAACTCAACCTATAAGATAACAAAAAATAGTTAAAAAATCCTACTAGATAAAATAGAGTGGTTTTAAAGTGGCAAAAACAAAACAAAAATATAAAAAAAACAAAAATTCTACAAAAGCAACGTTTCCACTGCTTTAATTCTAAAAGAATGAAAACAAAATTAAAGTTTCTAGCCAATTACTATACTTTATGACAAATTTAGCTTTTAATCTTCTTACATAAATGGCATAATTTGCTAATTATGTTGTTTATATATTTTTCAGAACACCTTTGTTTTATTAATTAAATGAATTAACCTTTGTTTTATTAATTAAATGAATTAATCTTTGTTTTATTGTCAGAAGTTGTTGAAACAAAAAAAAATTCACTTATTCAAAAAAGACCGGTATATCTTTAACTATTACAACCAAAATCGCATAAAATTGCAAAATTTTAAAACGTGCTCTAATTCTACAATGATTATACATTACCATACAAACAAATGTGCTCGATACACAACTAAAAGTTTACCCTATTTCTACAAAAACACTATTTTGCAGAAAAATTTACAATAATGACTTTTAAACGTTTTTATTTAAGTGTTTACACTTTTTCACAAAATAAACATTGCTAAAAATATAATACATACATACCTAAGGTTGACAGCTTCATGACAAGTAAAATTTAAAACAATTTAAAAATAAAACAGTCTTTAAAGTTCATTCAATAAATATTATTTTATAACGGTAAAAGCGGTTTTCAAAATTTAATGTTTTCAATTTCAACAAAAGACAAGAAAGCCGTTATTGGTTCTAAGAGACACTTAGTTTTATAGGCCCATGGGTTGGCTAGATCATGCTATAAAAACAAATGTATTAACTGCACTTTAATTTTTGAATTTAAAGCTTTTAGGGTAATTTGCCCCGTGCGCAACGTTATATACACTAACCTATTAATAGCATTTGATCGCGTTCTACATTGGTTGCTAATTAAATGCCTACAAAAGTATAATATGAGGCGTTAGTTTAAAAAACTGCTTGAATCCATATGAAGTAAATTTGCAGGAGAAGCCAAAAACGTGCTACAAATGTTACAAATGAGACTATGTGTTCATAATTGTCATACAATATCACATCATCATCCAAATAAATTCTTCCGATTCCAAAATTAAATTTGGTGATCTGAAAAAGAGTTATTTTGAAAAATAATTTGGATTTAAAAACTTTTGTTAGCAAACTATGGACTTTAAAAGTTTTGAAACAGCTAGGTTAGAATTAATGGAGTTTTGGAAAAGTCAGTATTTTATTTTGATATTAATAAAAACAGAAATTGTAATATACTCTTTATCTTATTTTAGGAAAATAATATATTATTCAATATTATTTTAATTATATTTTTCAATATAAACGATGTTTTCTGGACCTTCATTAATTACGGAATTATTGTCATTTTTGTTGATTATATTACTATAAAACGTCAAGTCTACATCCGGAAGTGTTTTCCATTTTGGGCCAAAGTGTTTTTTATCAGAGCATCTACATCTTTTAGCTTGGCCTGCTTAACTGTATAGTCTTTGGGAAGTGGCTGCGGGCTCATAACTGCAAAACTTCCCCCTTTTCTTAGCACAGATTTATAAACACCTAGGTTGCTTCTATAATTTACTCCACCCTTTGCAATGACAGTTTTTCCTCGTGGTAGTTGTTTCTTTTTAATACAAATACGTTTTGCGGTGGAAAATTGGAAATGCCATTGACCAGGTAGTTTTATGTTCGATTCAACAGCCGTTTTCCAATCAAAAACTGTAAAATCTTTTTCCAGATCCAGAACAGTTGCGTATCGAAAAAATATTTCTCTGTATTCATTTGGCTCAATAATAACTTCTTTTCTTTTTACTATTTTCTCTATTTCTATCCAAAAACTCATTAGATAGTAGGAAAGAATGACCCACTATGGGAAAAATGACGTGTATTTCTTTCACTAAAAAGTTAGTTAAATATAACCAATGCATAAGCATTCCCATCAATGTGATATTCTTATTTTGCCCGAGGCATCCGTTGCAGAAAAATTTTATACACGTAACCTTTGCAACATTTAGAGTGAAGAGTTTAATACTCACCATTGATGATATTTCATTAGATCCTTTTCCAGACAAGTTTTTGGTCCATGTATAAGATGTGATTGTTTCTCTTGTTTGTTTCGCTCCAGAATGACCCTTACATATTGCAAAGCAGTACAAAATATAACTGCCTTAAATAATATGCCGATTGATCTAGAACACGTGGAAGCACCATGTTTTAGTATTATTAGTATTACTATAATTATTCACTTATTTTAAAAATTTTGCAGAATCTGCAGCATAGTAGTGTTTCTATGTTCCATGATAATCAAAATCTTGTATTTTTTTAATTAATTTCTTATACTAACTTTTCAAAAAATTTTGCGGAGTAAACTATTTGTCAATATGGCAATCAAAATTTAACTTAACTGTGCTTTTTTCGGGTTTTTTAAGCAAACCATAGAAAGCTTTTGCCTCAAATTTATGAACTCTCAGTTTACATAATAGCTTTGTCTTTGCTTCGGCATTGGTTGCAGCGTTATTAAGCCTTTAAGTTTAATGCATTCAGAACATGCGTCCGTTGCTGGGCTTTGAAAACTTATATTAAAGTCTGTAGTAAATATCTGTCTAAAATAATCATACTTTACTAATAAGTTAGTATTATCATTACAATAGGTTCTCCAAAGCAGTGTTATACTGAAATCACTCACAGACTTTTCTCTAGTGTAGTGTGCTTTAACTTTTTAATAAATTGTGTTACACTCTGCTTTTTTTCTAGATTTTTTTAGTTTGCCTATCACCTCTATTTTTTTGGATGCATTGCCAAAAGCCAAAAACGTTTACTAATATTTTGCACTCTAAACTTTGAAATGCCTAGAATTGACAAAAAAGCTTTATTGCAAATAGATCTCATTCCGTTTTTTGTTTCCATAAAATAAGATACAGAAATCATATTTTTCCGTGATTCATTTATTGGGCGGCGTCTTTTAGGAATGTTCTGCGAAGTACGCTTTAAAATAAAAACATCCTGTTCTTTTCGAATTTCTTGCATAGTCAAATTTCTACATGCAAATTTTTTTTTGTTAGTGCATCCTGGATGCCATGAAAGAGTTTTAGCTCTATGCCTATAAAAGAAAGATCAGTCATAATAATATAATGATCTAACTGCAATTTTAAATTTAACACAAATATAAAAACATAAACCTTTTATGTTGTTTTTGATTTTTTTTCCATTCGGATAGGATCCTTAACTTTTTTCTACCTTTGCCCGATGTAGCAGGTAGCTTCCATAATAAAATGTTAATTTGATTATTATTATTTTATTGTTATTATAAATCTTAACATCATATATGTGCAGCGAATTAACTACTAAATCAAGCATGCATCCAATACTAGAAGAAATGGCCAAAAAAGAAAGTTTTTATAACAAACAGGGTCTACTGCATTATAAATTCTATTGGATGTAAACAGTTTTGGTACTAACTTGTCCATACGCATATAAAGAGTTTTGGAACAATATTTACAACGGATTAAAAAAGTTTTGAAACCGCAATTGAAATTGATACGTGATTATTTCATGGATGTACCAACTTTTGCTGCAAAATAACAGTTCCTATAGATAGCAGGCATATATAAGAAAGCAGCTCTGTCACTAATGCCTGTACTAATAGTCAGAGATTAAATCTCGGATTCATGAATGCATTGCTTGCTTAATTCTCGGATCGAGTTGAAAACTATACAACCGTCAATATAATCCTAGATTCAAATAATCTTGGGTCCACCCAAGATTGTTTATTAGTGTGTCATATAATAATTCTGACGTTTGGTAATAAATTACATTGGTCGATCGCAATTATATTCACTATCACGGTATCCG
Organism: Tachinus rufipes; assembly: GCA_963932245.1. Taxonomy (NCBI): domain Eukaryota; kingdom Metazoa; phylum Arthropoda; class Insecta; order Coleoptera; family Staphylinidae; genus Tachinus; species Tachinus rufipes. The sequence continues at coordinate 82,271,894 of OZ010741.1, read as the reverse complement.
TGAATTGGATTAGAGCCAATCAACGATTAACAAAATGAATCTCGGATTCATGAATCCGAGATTTAATCTCTGACTATTAGTACGGGCATAAGTCATTTTTGAATTAAATGGATTTAGACAGTTCTGTAACCGCACGCCTCATATAAATAACAACATAGTGCTTCTTATTTGTCGCACAGAGATACCAGAGATGCAATCGGATTTAGAGGAGAAGCACGCCCAGTACTTTTTTACTCAAACGCGTTCATAAATGTAAGACGTTTGCCCGAAATTGCCTTAAATATAGAAAAAATACGTCTGGGTAAAAATAATTTACCCATTTTTCGGAAGGTAAAGTTTACTCTGACAGATATGTGGCGGGCAATTGATATGTTTTTTTTTAAGTTTACAATCGGTTAAGTATTTAACGATTAAATATAATATAACACATTCTTTAAAATCGAATTAACTCTTAAATTTTTCCGATTATTCTCAGATTTTACAGAAACGTTGTTTTAAGAAAATAAATAACTTGTTGCAAATTAATATATAATTTGTTTTTTATGTAAATACTTAATATTTTTACATTTAAGAAAAAACTTTAATTAAAGTAGATAATAATATTGTTATTAAAAACTTTAGTCTAGAAATTTAAAAGGAGAGTTTTCCCGAAAGAACTGATTAAAAAAATAGAAGATTTGGGAAACAACTCGACAGATTTGAATATTTTGATGAAATAGATGACGTTTTTGCTCAACATCTCAATGTTCAACTGGTTGCAAAGGCCTATTCGAACAGAAGATTGTCACATTTGCAAGATATTGATAATGCTATTAATACAAAACATGTAAGCATGAAAAGGAGTGTGAAACACAGTTCAGAAACCGGAACAAAAAAGAAAAGTTTCTGATTACTTGTATAAAGAGATACAAAAGATGAAAGATGAAATAAGAGGAGGATATGAATTCCAAAGTTATAAACATACATGTTTTGTTTGTAATAAGCAATCATATGGTCAGTTTTAGATTAAAGTGTAAAATAAACATCTTCTATTTGGTGCATCAGAACGAGTGCAAAACACTTGATATAAGTCTATGACCTATTCTATCAATACGCGCAGAGGGCTCTGAACGATACAACTTTTTATAAATACAAGCATTATTAATTTGAAACGCATTCAGAAACAACTTTTTGCATACACCAATGTATAGGTAAAAAAGTAATTGATCGATTTTTATTTTGGTGGTCTCGATGAGTTCCTTACACGGCGTTGCTTAACAATGGTATTGTGGATAAAACTGCAAAGATAAATATTTTGTTTGGTATTATATCTTAGTTTATAAAAATAATAAAAAATAGTTTGTCTTTCATCAGAAGGTATCGAGGCAAAACACGTTCAAGAAAATTTAAGGCGTGCACAAAAGCTATTTCAAAGCTCCTTTTAGCAGCATTAACTATTCTTTTTTATTTACTTCTATTTTTTTCGTTTTCTTCCTTTCATTTGGTCTTCTACATTATTGCTTTCCCCATTGTCAATATCGTCAGCATGTTCCAAAAGATCTAATAAAATAAAATATGTCAAAAGTCAATAGGTTTTAAAAATAATATTTACAAAAAAATCAAAAGTAGATTACTGTAGTACACGGGATCAAGTCTATACTGTTCATATCAAGGTACTTTAATTGACGGAATCTTCCTAACAATAGAGCAAAATATTGTTCATCACTTGCCTCGTTTTAGCATGAACAATATTAAAATGCTTTGTCGCCAATTATATGTTTGTCAAGTTGGAAATAATTTCTAAAAAATCTTATATCCGCTACTGAACTGGAATTCCTGTAAAACAATTGATTAATCTGAAATTTGATAAGCATATTGTTTGTTTGCATAAAAACATTTACTCTTAATAAACACATACCATCAACGGCATCATTACACCGGCTAATCCGTCTTTGGTTGATTTTTTCTTGATTGGGCGATTTAATTACTTTTGATGCAATTTTTTTAATGTCTTTGAAATGCAAAAAAAGCAAGTAAATAATGAAGACTTTTCTAAATCAACTACCTTAACATAAATTAAAAATTAGGAATTATTACAAAATAAATTAATAATAAAAATAATTTGATGTACTAAAGCTACATATGATACATACACTGGAATACATAATTTACCAATTAACCCTGCCTATTTTTTAACAAATTAATATTAATTTTTGAATTGAATTTTATTCTATTATCAGAAAAATGTAGCCGGAACTCTTTACTTGTGCAGTTCCCAACTATTGCCATAAAGTTTAAGTTTGTTGCATGTCTTCAATGGTAATGGACTTCTGTTTCATCATTACTTAACCTAATTGAGCAATCGAAAAGTTGATTTATTATAAAAATAGTTATGTAGAGCGATGTTTTTAATAAAGACGTTATGTTATGACACTAATGACGTATGAAAGAATATATGTTGTCCAAACTACACTCTTTACATGGGAAAGCGTGTCCATTTTATTTACAAAAAATACAATACAAAACTAAATGTAAATAAACCGTTTTACAGCAAACACATTGAAAACCACTCAACATTAACTTGAAAATGAAATTTTATCAACTTTAAAACCACTGAATGATGAGGTTGACTTGGTCAAATATTTAATCATTTTAGGGTTTATGACATTTTACATTATATTTGTATATTTTTTTATCGAGTTTCAGTATATTTTTTTATTGCAATGTGGCAGTTACATTAATAAATTTCACATAGCTTCAATACAAGTTTATTTGCATAAACTCATTTATAGATTTTTTGGGCTGATATGCTTTTGCTATCCAATCTAAACTAACTAATTTACATAAACAAGAATTGGCTTTTTTTAATCTAATAACTACAATAACTACAATAACTACATTATTACAAATTACATCATTTATGGTGACTTAGTATTATTATTGCAATTTTTACTTCCTTAATAAAATCTGTGATGTTTGTGTGATTACACTATAGGCGCATTTCTGCAATGTAGTTTGTATGTTGTGATATGTTGCTCTATCTTTCTCTATCTTTCTCTGTATTTATTACTTCTCCAAAACAACCTATAGTCTGCAAGCCTAATTCAACATTGCATCGTCTACGAAATTCAAGTCTTGGCCCATCGTAAAGTAGTTTTTGTGTAATATATCGGGACATTAGTTGATGATGTATTAAGTGTTTTTAATTTTTACTTATGTTCTGCAGTTTTGAAGGTGTGGTATTGATACTTCAAACAATACATGTTTTAGTGCTTTGTTGAACTTTTTTAATTTGCTAGTATTTTCAAGTTTTAATTGGATGTGTTCAAATTCATCTATAAGTGTACGGTAGCCAGCTGCGTGGAATTTCTGGTATTTTAGATGTATTTTTTGTTCTGGGTAGGTTTTTGGTAGGATGTTAGATGGGAAAATATGTGTTGAGATTTTTGCAAAACGTTTGATTCAAGAAGTGTCTTGTAGTTGACCGTTACTACGTGATAGTTCATTACAGAAAATAAATAAAACACAATTATTATGTACTATATCACAAATATATTTAAACCGTGACTACTTTCAAAGTTTTTACAAAGCCATCATCTGACGGTGATACAAAGAAGTTTGAATAAAAAAATAATTAAATAGCATATATACAACAGTAAAACATGAAGTATATGGAAAGGTGGAAAATTACATTAAAATTATTATGATTAAAAATTATTATGAAACAAATCAGACAAAACAGAATAAATAGATTAAACAGGTAAAGAGAAGATTAATGAATGAAGGTTTTTACTTAGAAATAATTATGACACAGAACATTCCGCAAAAGAGGGAGGATTAAATTATTTCAAACTAAGGAGATTTAAAAGTCGGTTTGGCCATTAAGCAAGTTGATGGAAGGATTATTTTAATTCATTTAATTTTCTACCTTTAGAACAGTTGTGAATAATTTTAAGTTTATTGATATCTGGAAATATGTGATTATTTTCTAAAATATGATTTGCAAAAGTACTATCTAAATGCTGTATCTTAAGCAGCGGTAATGTTCTTTAAATCTAGTTTTGAAGTTTCTTTCTGTTTGTTCTATATATCGTACACTACATGTTGGACAACTTAACTCATACACTCCTGATGTTAACATTTTAACATTTTTTCTAAAGATGCCATTGCAGACCGGCTTCCAAAGTAGGACCGACCCCTGATGTTATGTACATTACGACGTTTTTATCCACTTGCAGTTTTCGTTTGCCCTTTTTAACAAGTTCTCACTTCACTTCTTTGCAAGAGAACGTGTTAAAAGCCCACGTTTTCTGTCGTTGCTCGGTGAACTCGATAACATTTCCAACTTGTTTTTTGAGTCTGAGAGTGTTTAAAATACAGATTGACCAAAATTTTAAATTTTTTGAAATGGAAGTGTATTCCAAAATTAATAGCAGTTTAGGCGTTTTCCATTTGGTTTGCTTCTGTGCCATCTGGTTTAATATGTTTAGTGAAAAGTTATGATTTTGCAATAGTGTCCACAAATAATTTAAATCAAAACCAATGTCTACTGATAATGTTTGAATGTTATTGCTATTGTTTTTGTTGCTTGCAAAGTTGAAGCATAGTCCTTAATATCATCAATAAATTTAATGATTTTATGTTACCCTTCGGTAGCGCGATTGATTTTGCGGTTTGTTTTAATTAATTTTATTATTCCTGTTAGAATAAATAACGGTAGACTTATTGAATCCCTTGATAAACACTTTGGTTTAAATTTGATATTTTGTACAGGTTTATCTTTTTTAAGGAAAGTAATGTTCCAAAGGTTGTATGTTTGAAAACAAATTTAATTTTGGCATATCTGGGAGTCTAATTTAATTTAGTTGTGATGTATGGAATCATAGGCTTTCCTGAAGTCAAACTAAACAGTATGGTATTCCTTTTTTCTAGATAACTGTTCTTTTGGGATAAACAGTTGATTTATTAACTTTTGAACAGTATTTCATATGATTTTTGTTAATTGTTTGTTGCCGGATTTATAAATTAATATAACAACTGGTTTAACATCTTCCCTTACTGTTTATGCATTGTTTAGAATTTTATGAATAAGTTATACTAAATACCTCTTTGTGGCTGGAATGATTTTGTACATAATTGCAGGTATTTGGTCGATTCCAGAAGCTTTCCATAGCATCATTGTTTTTAATCACTTCAAATTGTTGATGAGTTTTGCATCCATTTTAAGAATTTCAACCTAAACTATTAGGTTCTTTAACGTGCACGCAACATCAAGGCAGAACACGGGACCTACTAACATTTCTTTTCTTATCCGAAAGAAGGTATACTCATCACAACACATTTTTTTCTTAACCAGAAAAACTGACCGAGTCGAGTACGCTAACTACTACACCACCTAGGCGATTAGAACTATGGTGATAGCTGGTTATTAGTGGGCTTGTACAGTTTAGTGTAGTTTTTTGTGAGGTCCATGTTTAGTTGTTTGGTGTTGGGTGATGCGTGGCTTGTACCTTTTACTGATTGTTGTTGGGTGAATCGATATCCTGATTGAAGACCACCTAGATTTCTGTTCGTCTAGTTCTATTGTCAAAATATCGGTTCGGTCTTGTGTCGATTCACTGTATTATAAAGGAAACATCTTTAATTTCTTCACAATTCTGCTTTGTTTTTTAATTGCTTTGTTTAATGAACTATTTGTATGTTGTTGTAGTATTTTTGAATTGTTAGGAAAAGCAACTTAAATGCTGCGTTTTTTAGTTCATGTTTTGTATGATGTGGACTGTATATAATTTCGTTTATTAATAATTACAAATGACAATCTTTAATCAATTATTTTCTGTAGTTTGATATTCCTTTGATGTTTATATTCAAAATGATTAACGATGTTGGACCGTTTCTTGAACCTTTCAATCCTTTTATTAATTTGTTTCTTCCTATAGAATGTCTGTTCCTTCTTCATATGTTCCAGCTTTCTTTATATAAAATCACTAATTTTGTAGATTATTTTCTGGTAGACTCCATCAATTATAACAATATAAAAATAATAGCATCAAAGTTATTAAGCAAGCTTATAAGTTAAAAGCAATAAATGTTTAAGTAATTTCCCAAAAAAAGGATAAACTGAACCGGACAGGGTCATTTCAAAACGCTGTTCAGTAAATGTACCACTGGGTCTTTTATCTTGATCTTAAGGTTTTTTCTGCTTCTACTCTTGATCATGTTACCCTTTTTTGCAAACTCTAAAGCACCATCTTTCTTTTTTTTTTGTCCAGGTCGTCTTTTTTTTTTCTTATTTTCTGTTGCAGTGAGTACCTCATGCTCCGGTTTAGAGTTTGCATGTGTTTGCTTAATTGCTATTTTGATTACTGCCTTCATCGCTTTTACCACTTTATATGTCACATTGCTCTTGCTTTTGGGCTAAAAATTCCCAATGAAATAGGAAGTCCCTTACATAGGAAGCGAGCACAGTCGATTGAAATCGGCAATCGGCAGATATGGGGTGAAAGCATAGCAAAAGTGAAATGCTTTAAGGGACTAGAAGAGTTTGTGGCCAAAGACTACATCCAAAAGTTGCCCCAGTTATAGCCTATGTAGTTCCACTAGATACAACAACTTAATAAAATAGTTATTTTGTAGATGAAAAATTATTAATAAAACTACTATTCTTGTTAAAACGTTAGCTCAGGCTTTTTTTGAGGCATGTTTGATGAAGTTCGTATAAAACTAACAAAACATTGAGCAAAGTTTAACTGGCAAAAATGATCAAAATACTGTTTATCAAACGAAGTCTGATGAAAAATAAACTATCAAAAGATCGAAGTTATGCCAAGTCAGAAATTTGTCAACTAACTGCACCCATGAACATATACACATATGTTGTTAAAAGGTGGTGGACAAGTTTAAATATCTTAGAAACGCAATATCATTTAACAGCAAACCTGATATAGAAATCAAATCACAATCACAAGCATGCCTACATTATCATTAAAATTTTGGAGCAAGAAATCAGATCTCCCATTTTAGTATAATTTAGTGATGTTTGAAGTAGGCTGTCCTGAGGTACTAGTATCTTTTTTATTCTGCCGTAGAAGAAAACACTATTAGAAAAAAGCGCAAGACTAATACATTTGTGTATGCCGCTCTTATAGATGTATATGTCCTCATCACACACTTGCTAACTACTAATTACAATCTCTAGTACCGGGACAAATGTATTAGTCTTGTGCTTCATTCTAATATACTTTCATTCCACAATTCTACATTCCTATTAGTTAACGACGTACCAAGCAGTCGTCATTATTTAGAGAATTTATACATTGTACTAATTATAAATTCCATAGACCAATTGGTAAAATGTCTTTGTAACTGCCTAACAAATTCAATAAAAAAACTTGGCCGCTGTGATCAATAGATTGAGTTTGAATAAATTATTAATTTATTTTTTAAAACAATTATAAATATTTTTATCAGAATAAATTTTATCGGTGTTGTCAACTAATACCGGTTAATTATTATGCATTAGTGCATACACTCATAGCTATTTATATAATAAAAAATACATTAATCAATCTTGACGGTAAAATGATAGAAACTGTATGTTTCTATACCCATAAAATAAATCAAAGTGACGGAAGGTAAATTTACAAAACATTTATTATTAACTATTTAATCATTAAAATTTGCATAATAGAATCTAGACGTTTTAAAATACCGGACAAATTAATTAAACCAATATTTTAAGATAATTTGAATAACAATTAAATATGTAATCATTTGCACATAATAATACAGCATATTTTGATTAAAACAATTGTAGAAACAAGATTTTAAAAAGACAACTAAGAAATTATTGTAATTTTTATTACAGTGACAAAGTATTTATATGAAAGTTTATTACTGACGCGTGTTAGTAATAATAGTGTATTTACTATTAATTCAAAAATGAATTATAATTAATTATAAAACAATACATTTAAGTAGTTGACAAATTAATTATATTGTTTTTTAAGACTATTATTTCAAAATACTCATTAAGAGTATTTTGAAATATTATCGAGATGTTTACTTTTATTCCAAAGCTTCATTATAAGATAGTTAAATAACTGTTGTCAAAATAATTCAATTTATATTTAGGTCTTTATTTCAATTTGTTAGATCTTATTTTTTAGCAGAAGTTAAGAACTGTTACAAGAACATTAACCAAGTACTAACAATTTATATTATTAGTAGTTGGTAATATTTCAAAACCAATTTTTAACCAAAACTGAACAAAGATTTCAAATAATTGAAATGAAGAAAAGAGTTTGATACGTAAATTTATTTATCAAATTATAGGTTCAAATGCCAAGGTTGCTGTTATTGCTACAATACTGGTAGCGGTCGGGATGCTTTTAATGAGCAACAAATATTTGTAGATGAAACACAAGAAGTTAAAGTGGATAATACAATAAACGCTGATTTGCAGTCTGTTTTGTATTGTATGGTGTATTACTCTAATTGCTCTTCTTTGTATTCTAAACACATTTACAAAGGTTGCAGTATGGCTCCTGTTTAAATTTTTATAGCAAATATTAGAATAAATATTACCATAATCATCATTCTTCTGCTTTTTGCAGGTCTTTCAGTTTTCTAAGTCTTCTGTCCTTTTTTTCATTTCACTGTGCCTTTTTGTTTCTTTAGAACATCATCTTGCATCTTTTCTTTCCTCTTTTTTTATTTTTTTTTATCACGTCCTTCAATAAACAATATCTTTTCAATGCACGCCCTATCCATCCTTTCTTTATTTTTATGATTGTACGTACTAGCGCTCAACATCAACACTACCATTATTATAAAACAAGACAAAAATGAACTTAAAATCTCTTATTTAAGACCAATCATAAGAATTGTAAAATGTTTTGTATAAAATGTGTTCCTATACAGATGTGAAACTTGGAGATAAAAAAAAAATAAAAAACTAATTCAAAATGTAGCTCTGGAGAAGATTAATTATTAAGTGGCAAGACAAGATCCGCAAAGGCTCTTCTTAAAACTTTTTCATTCCGGATCTTGTCTTACCATTCATCGTCAATAATATATAATATTAAACTTTGTAACAGATGTGATATTGCCGATAGGATATTTTATGTAAACATTATACCAAAACAGACTAACAAAAAAATTAAACACTTACAACTTGGAAGCAATCATAGATATAGAAGAAACATAGAAAACCGTAAAAAATCCAACAAGCAGAAAAGAAGCTTTGGATAAAAGAAAAATAAATAGAAACAAACGCAAATACAAAATACGAATGAGTAAACTGTTGCACATTTGTATCCAAACGTTATACGAAAATTGGAACATGTTATGTAATTATGGATTAAGCGACATTTACATTAAATAACCTATCATAAAGCAACAAAAAAAAACTACTTTTTCAACAAATTTACAGTTGTCACTTAATTTGGAAACAGGGTAATTGGGTTTAATTGATATAGTTTTGACTTCTCTGGTGTAAATATTAGTAGAATCGCATACCTTACACGAATCTGTCTTAGGAGACTTATGACCGTATTTATAAAAGCTGATTAAATTTAATGACTATTAAATGTGGCAACATAACCTCTTAATTCGATAAAACTTTAAAACTATTTTTATAAATTTGATAGAAATACATGTTATTTATTTTGCGTTATTATTAAATATTATTTTTCATTCATTTCTGATAGTTATTTATTATGCAAAGCTTGTTTTTATGGTAGAATAAGTATAAATAATGTTGCGGTTGTCAAATTTAACGATCCGTTACTGTAACTGACTTTTATGAATACGGGCATTAAATTTTATGTTATATTCCTCAGTGAAATTTATCGAGAGACATAAGGAGTGCATTGTTTGCTGTACAGTCAGTCTCATAAACCTTATATCAAGATTCAATAGTGTTTTCCATTGTCATAAACATACAATTTAGATTGTCATTTTTTGAATAATGACTTTGATGTTTTGGTAATTTTTCAATGAAATTTTGAATTAGGTTCAATTGTACTTCACTGTATTTTTTTATGATTTCCATTGCGGCATCTTCTGTATAGCTAGCGTACTAGATCCTTTTGCCATATTGCTTGCTATATTTTCTACCATTCCACGGTTATTTTGTAATCCATGTATATTCAAAAACGCATTTTTGCATATTTTTTTTTCTCTAGAAACCATCACTGAATATTCCATAGAAAAAGTTCTACTCGAAAGGAGATCTTTTTTGTTTTCGATTTACTTTATGGAAATTCAAACAACCAATTATGTATGCATTTTGCAAGTTAACATTTTTTGTTTCCTAATTTTTTTTCGATTTTTTAACCATGTGATTCCGAAACATTTTTGTTTGCAATTGCAATCTGGTCCCGGTATTTTTTTTTGTATTTTTCTGCCCTTTTCTCTGTATATTAAGTAGACTTCTCCGCATTTTTTTAATATTCTATTTTTTGTCTAGTTGTTAGTGTACTTCTTTCTCTTGCGTCCCCGACTTTTTTTAGGTAAATTGACCTACATCAAACATGATGCATTAAAAGTAATGCTGAATATGCATTTTGTTATTGTTTTTAATATTAAAACAGTGTAAAACGTGGTAACTACTGCAGATGCCATTATCTACATATTTAGCGCCTAAATAGTGAAGAATATGGTATCTACAATAGTTTACAGCAAATAACTTAAAAATAGTTATTTAATATTTTTTGCCTCATTGTTGCTATTTTTGTCGCTGGGAATAAAATCCGAGTCTTCATAAGATGAATTTGGATCATGAGATGACGACCTTTCATCTGTTAATTCATTTCTGCCTTCACTAGCACTATCCGTAGATGTAGCATCAGAAGCCATTTTTAACACATACCATGTTTTACAGTTTTGACAGAAGGAGATGCCACTTTTTGCATTGTTAACACAGCAAAATCTGTTAAGAATATTTTGAATATTGAAGCAAAAACTATTTTCAATAACTCATTTTTATAAATTTTGTCAGTTACCATGTTTTACGCTCAAACCCCTCAATTCTGAATAAAAATGGCAATAAATAAGTGGCAAAGAAATTAACAAAAGAAACTAAAATTAAAAAAAAAAAAAACACTATGAAATAATAATAAAAATGATGCAAGAACTAATGGTTAAAAATGAAGAAATAATGGTAAAAATAAAACAAATTAGGAAAAAGCAAAAAAAAAATGGAAAACAAATAGAAGAGTAAAGAAAACGGAAAATGAGAACAAAAATAATAACATTAGAATAGTAAGAATAAAGATAGAAACAGAAAATGATAAAAGTTGGTATAAGAAAGGCTAAAAAACAGGTGATAAGACATGCGTCATTGATACAGAGAACTTTAGAGACATACATGGAGATATTAAGTGATAATAACAACTTTAGAAATTACAAAGAACTAGTTTATATCAAATCAGAGCTAACAAGAAAAGAAGTAAATGTGTAAGCCAAAATAAGGAAAATAGAAAAAGAAGAAAAAAAAAATTAAGCAAAAGCAAAATATATAGGAAACTAACCGTAAAGGGGAAAATCTGGAAACGGGATGAAACACAAAGAAAACTAAGGGAAACGACTTTTGATCAAAAAACTAGGAAACTGGAAAACTTGTATTCATTTACCACAAATAATAAAAATGGGTCAGTAGAAATAAAGTTATATGGAAAGGAATATACTATAATAACAGCCTACGTAGTAAACAATTCAAGAAAGAAAGATAAAGATTCATTCTTCAAAAATTTACAGAAATAAATAGATGTCAGACTAGAAAAAGTAATAATTATGGAAGACCTAAACAGACAAGTAAGAAATCAAAACGCAAGAATAGCAGAATACATGGGAAAATTCCCCCCATTTTTGCATGCCAGAAATAAAAACGGCGAAAGAATAATTATACTATTAACACAAAATATGAACATAAACTGATATATAAATTCACGAGAGAAAAACAAACTAGGAGCGAAAATCAATAATAGACCACTTTATAGCATGCAAACAAAATTAGAAAAACGTTTTAAATGTGAAAGTATCGAGAGAGGCAGATATTGAAAGCGGTCATTATTTGGTAAAAATAGACATAAGGTAAATTGATAAAAATGAGACAAGAAAAGCAATGTAAAAAATATGTGGAACACCGGAAATTAAAGAAAAATGAGAAACGTTTAAGAACATCATACTAGAAGCAGCTAAAGACTATTCAATTCAATTCAATTTATTTAACATGCTAATACAATACAGTTTGCACAAGTCAGGTACATGGTAGGTATAATAACAAAAGTATACAAATTTAATATGTATTTATAAGTCTAAACTCTCTTTACAATAAAAATATAAATACACTACTACTAGAAGAAATAAAATAGACTTTGTATAGTCTTTAAGAATTTATTTAAAAAACAATAAATTATTAGTTTAGGTTCACCTTAAAGTAAAAATATATAAATAAAAGACTACACAATACATTTTAAAAAAGGTCTACAAAATTATTAATTAAAAAACCTTCAAAACAATAAAAGGCTTTATTAATTAAATATTTTTTTATTTTCTCTTTTAAATATTTTGTATCAAGAGTTTTGATACGTTGAGGTAAAGAGTTAAAAAATTTAATTAAAATAAATCTAGTAATGTTCTGAGACTTTTTCAATCTTATTTGAGATGGGCGTATATCATGTTTTGATCATGTATCATAGTTGTGAAAAGAATCATTATTTATATATTGATTTCTGTTTTGCTTTACCAACATAAGACACTCAAATACATACATAGATGCAAGGTTATAATTTTAAGCTGCTGAAAACAGCGATTACAATTTTTAGTATACCAACTCCAGCTATAACTCGAATTGCCCTTCTCTGCGGTGCAAATATTCTATTTCTAATTGCTGAATGACCCCAAACAACTAGTCCATAAGATAAGTGTGAATGAAAAAGTGCATAATAGGCAGCCAAAAGTACATTTTTGGAAACAGACCGTGACAAATTTTTAAGGAAAAATATAGTTTTAGCAAGTTTTCCGGCTAACTTATCACCATGTGTTTGCCATTCTAGCACTGGGTTAATATACACTCCAAAATATTTAGCAAATGGTGCAGTGCTTACATTTGGATGTTCTCTTAAAGTAAGAAGCAGCTTTACCGTTTTTTCCTGGTTCAACAAATCCACCAGTGAGTTGTTTTCATTTGATAGTGTGGTATCATCAGCAAATAATACTACCTTTGTGTTGTCTATTGCAGTTGGAAAATTATTAATGAATATTAAAAATAGCAGTGGCCCAAGAGTAGAACCTTGCGGAACACCATACTCCATTGAAACTTGATCATTAAAATATACTACTTGTTTTCTATTACTAAGATATGATAATATCAATCTGCATGAGTTTGGTAAAAAAGTATTGTATGTGACACACAGTCGAACGTTTTTGTAAAATCTAAGAAAATTGATAAAGCATACATTTTACTTTCAAATGCATCAAGTGCATTTTTAACAAATTTATTAATTGCAGCAGTTGTTGATTTTCCCTTACTAAACCCAAACTGAGCACTAGTAAAAAGTTCATTTTCTTTAAAGTATTTTGTTATTTGATTATTTAATAAAGATTCGACTATCTTTGAAATTAAAGGTTATAAAGAAATGGGCCTGTAGTTGTTTAAGTTCATTTCATTGCCTTTTTTTGTGAATAGGAATGCATGAAGACAATTAAAAACAACAAAAGCATACAAATACATATGGACAATAAATGGAAAAATCTTTGTTAGAAAATCTGAAAATGATAAGATCTTACAAATTCATTGTCTAGAAGATATAAAAAAACTAAAACAATAAAAACCAAAATAAATAATATACATTACACTATATAAACAATCACCCATCCAAAATGAACTCTTTAACGTTATATTTTCACAATATTAGAAGCGTTAAACAAAAACTAAACGAACTAGAAATTATCCCAAAGTTATATAATGAACCATCAATAATATCGATAGCAGAAACATGGCTATATGAAGATCAGGAAGACTACTATGAATTAAAAAACTACAACAGCGTACAAAACTCAAGAAAAACGAAAGGAGGAGGTGTAAACATGTATATTAAGAAAAATATAAAATATAAAATAATAACTAACAAAACAATTAACTTTATAGAATTAATTACAATATTTATAACAGAGCTAAACATATACATAACATCAATCTATAAGCCACCAGAAATAACAAATACAGAACTACTAAATGTTCTTGAAAACAATACACTTAACACACAAAAAACACACATTATTATGAGAGATATGAATATAAATCTAGCAGAAAACTCAAATAAAACCTACACATATAAAATGATGATAACAGAACAAGGATATCAATTAATAAATACGGCTGATAGTACAAGAACAAGCAAAAATAACAAAATATCAATAATAGACCATATAATAACAAATACACCTGTACTAATGGAAAGTTTTGAAATAAAATATGCTCCATACTCTGACCACCATGCAATAATGACTACATGGAACATCAAAGAGATAAAAAATAAATATAATATAACAAAAAAATATAAAATAAATTAGTTAATATTAAAGAAACATTTGCTAAACATATTAGAGAAAAACAAATTGAAACTTTTGATACATTAATTGAAATAATGACAAAACTAATAGAAAATAACACCAGAGAAGTAAAACTTAAATATAAACAAGGAAATGATTGGATTAATACCGAAATACTAAACGACATTAAGAAGAGAAATGATTTATATAAAAGATATAAACAAAATCAAACAAACGCTATAATCAAACAAAACTACATTACAATGAAAAATTACGTTGATAAAAAGGTAAATAAAAAGAAAAAAATGTACTATCAGAATAGAATAGAACGTGTACAAGATAATCCAAAAAAAACATGGAATGAAATAAATCAAATTATAAAAAATAAAAAAAGAAGCAACAATCACCGACGAAAATGGAACAATACTCACAAATCCTGAAGACATATCTAATACAATTAATATATATTTTGCAAACATTGGAAAAAACCTTGCAAACAACAAACCAAATAATTCCACATCACTCAAAACTATTACATTACAAAAGAATATAGACTCAAACGTAACATTTAACCCAACGACGGACGCAGAAATTGAAAACATTATAAACAAACTTAAAGATGGAAAAGCACCTGGAAAAGATATGATAACATCAGAAGTTATTAAAACTGTAAAAAATGAGTTGATACCGCTACTAACTAAATTAATCAACAATACAATATTACAAGGTATATATCCAGAATGTCTAAAACCAACTATTATTATACTTATATTTAAAAAAGGAAACAAACATCTACCATCTATCTATTGTAGCCAAGATAGTCGATAAAATAATTTATGAACGAATATTAAAACATGTAGAATCACATAATATTATAAACACTCGGCAATACGCATTTCAAAAACAAACCGGTACAGGCTCTGCACTTACTGAATAATGCACAACGTCAACAATGCACTTGATGTAAGAAAAGAATGTCTTACAGTATTTATAGACATGCAGAAAGCGTTTGATACTGTATGTAAACGAAAACTAATTACAAAACTAAAAAAAAAAATGGGAATTCGAAAAAAAGAACTAAATCTAATTCAAACTTATTTAAAACAAAGAACCTTACGAACAAAAATTAAAAATACACTGTGTGCAGTAAAATATAGTGACTACGGTATACCACAAGGTGGTGTGTTTGCACCACTTCTATATATTTTATATATTAACGACATATTTGAGTTAAAGCTAAACGGAAAACTATACATATACGCAGACGACACAACTCTAGTACATACAGAAATAAACAAAACAAAACTGCAACACGAAGTTCAAGATGACTTAAATAAAATTAATGACTGGTATAATAAAAACCTGTTAACAATTAATGAACATAAAACAAATTTTATGTTAATATCACGAAAAAAAAGAAATAACAACATCTTGCTATCTATAAATAACCAACAATTATGCGAAGTTTCACATACAAAATATTTTGGAATTACAATTACCAATAATTTAAAGTGGGACAAACACATACAAAACCTTATAAGAAAAAACACAATAGCTATAGGAGCCCTATACAAACTGAGCAACCTAACTACACAAAAAAACAAAGAACATTATCTATAATGCTATCTTTAGCTCACAAACTAATTACGACAACAAAACAAGGCAATAAAAAAATGAAATTCACAAAAAAACAAACCAACTTACAATAAAAAACAAAATCTCACAACAATGTATTATCTTAATAAAGAAGATACAACTTGGTCTAACTAAAACAGAATTAAAACCAACAACTAGAAAAGAAATTCATACACACAACACACGAAGAAAAGGACACTTAAACATGGAAGTAAACCGAACAACATCAAAAAACCAAAGTATAACTGTCAAAGGCATTAAAGAATTCAATAATATACCAGAAATAATTAAAAATATATGCAATATAAATAATTTTAAAACGAAACTAAAAGAATATCTGATGAAAAAACAAATATAAAAGTTAAAACTACTAACACACATCATAAAACCACACGATCAGAAAAAAAAATCCAATACCAGGCCCCAGGATTCCTTACGGATGGATGGCGGTACTGCAGGAATGTTATATTTATATGAAAACTATTTTTTAACAATTTTGTAAATATATATATGTATGTATAAATAATTTTAATAAATGTATAAAAAAAAAAAAAAAAATTTTTGTATTTACTGCGAAAATTATTTCTATCATTTTTTAAATCATCTCTACTTTTATTTTGCATGCACGCATAATTTATAAAATCTAATGTTTCTTTCATACGTTTTAATTCATGGTTGTACTAATTTCCTGAAGATTGGGCTTTTCTTGTTTTAACTAACTTTTGAAGAAATGAAGTTTCAAAATTTTTAAGTAAAATATTAATAAAAGCATCCATTTTGTTGTCACAACTCATATTAGTGTCATTAAAAAAATCCCAATTAACATGATAATCTAACATGATCTGCGACTACGGAATCTACCCTATCAACTGTTATATTAAAATTACTAAACACATTATCAATACAGTTGTCAAATCTTTTTTGGAAAATTAAAAATCTTTGAAAAACCATACATATTAAACATATCACATAGTGCATGAGATTTTGGATCATTAGTATTAAAATATGTTTAAAGTCACCACAAAAAATTATTTTAAAAAATGATCTATATAAATTGTCTAATACATTATTTAAGGTATTAATAAACCTATCAAAATCGCCACTGGGCGACCTTTAGACTGTGATTAAAGTTAAATTATATTGCTTTAAATAAGATGCAGCAAGTTCACAATCTTTAAAAAAAAAAAAACACAATAGATACCCGCAAAATATGAAAAAAAATGCAATTTCTAGAGTTTTTTGTTCAATACTTATTGTTTATGTAGTAATCAAAAATAACTTAATTGTAAAACTGCAATTTTTATTCGACACTGTTTTAATACAAACTGCACACATAAATTAATTTAATAAAATATTTAAAAAAAATATACATAATATATTTAATTATAAAATCAATAATAATAGTTCAATAATAATAAATATTGCAAATCTATATAAATACGTAATTTCATAAATTATTTTCTGAACATACGAATTATTTTTGTACCAGGGTGTGGTACGGGGTGATAAGTCTATACATAAGTATGTGATCGGCGACGATGCGTGCTATACCCGGAATGAAGACGTCATATGTGCGTACAATCTTATTTCAGATATTTACCATCAGGAGCCAGCACATGTCAAGCAAATATGATTTTGCTTGATTTTCGCGCGTCAATCGTGCCCTTAAACGCACGGAGCTTTTATGCATGAGCAGTTGATTTAAAATAAACATGGATAAAATTTCTAACATTATGTGTGTTTATAATATGCCCATAGATATAATGTCTTTACGACATGGCATTAATGCAATAAGCTTTTTAACTTTTCTATAAAAAATGAACAACGTTTGAAAACGTGACAGAAAAATTGCGGAAATATTAAAATTGTATTAGTGGACAGAAAAAAATGCAAACTAGCATATATTTAGTATATAATATAAAATTATTGGTGCTATTCTGAACATATTTTAACATTGATGTTAAAATCACTGTCAAACGGGTAATGAGTTTTTATATATTACATTTAAAATATTAATTAACACCGCGGTAAAAAATGTTCAGAATACGACTATATATTTATAATATATAATTTTAATATAATTAGTAATTCAAACTCAAGTAATTAATACTGAATTGATAGCATTGATTATTAAAAGACTGTGATCAAAATAATTGATTACCATCAATTATTATTATGAACTGTAGAACAAACTAAATCATTTTAAAAGTTTAACTTTTAAATAATGAGTTAAAGATTTATTAGCAGGATTAATTATTTACATCAGAGCTGCCGCTAGTACTTATAATATTTAAGAAGATAAAAATAATGATTTTTATAATAAAGAATAAAAATTCGATTAATAAAGATCTTTTATTGACAATTGAATACATTTTGGCTTTAATTTTATAATTTGCTCACGAAAACTCAGCCAATCCATATTTTGTAATGTTTAGCATTTTATAAGTAAAATATGTTTATAAGTAATTTTAATTTATTTGTTCTAAATATTTGAAAAAAAAGTACTCAACCGAATAAATTAAGATGTAAATAAATGAAAAAATATATATTTTTTAAATAAGTTATTGTTTAATACATAATGTAAATTACCGTTTTTTACATTATCATTCTAGTCGTTAGTGATTTTAAATTTTGAAAAATGTTTAACACTATTTCTAATGCTTTCTGGACAAAGTCTAGATGTGTTATTTAAAGTTGGTTGTCAGCATTTATTCGTATATTGGAAGGAATAAGCCATTTTAAAATTTTGGAATTTGTTTATTGTTTATTCCATTCCCAAATATTTTCAATTTTTTGTTGAAAATCTACAGATTTTATTTGCACTTATTTTTTTATTACCGAAAACGGTACATTGTCATATTCACTTATGATTGAAGTTTTATTTCTAATTGGCCAAGCACATTAGATAGAAATGATGTCGTTATGCTGTGTTTATTAATGATTTCAATTTTATTGGTTTGTTTATTATCTGATGTTACAATTATCATATTAGATCTTACATTGTGAATGAGCACATTATTAACATTTTAGCAAAACAGCAAAATCACAAACTGACCTTCTATCTGCCCAGCGTAGTAGTGCGAGTACATCGATGTTTAGCCCTTTAAATGCAAAAAAAAATTTATGATAAAAGTTTTGTTCTATCTATAAAATCAATCAAAAAATATATATTACCCACAAAAGTTAACTGTTACATCACAATTTACAATTTTATAGTAACATTTCAATTTTTTAAAAAAACCACAACTGGAAACTGAAATATAACTTATTAAGCAATATCATTTTGTACAAAAATTAAAAAAACACTTATAAACATATGTTTAAAAATGTGTACTAAATCGAATACAGTAGGAAGTAATGCGTTAAAAAAAAAACTTTGATAAGTATGCAGCTTTTTCATAAATCTCGAACCCAGTGGTCAAAATCAGAGCTACAACTAACTTTTTTACTTTACTATAAATCGCCAGGGACTTATAAATTTATGATTAATAAATGAAAATTATGTCTTCTTTTAGTTATAATTATTCAGTCATGGTTGAAAGTATTCAATTACGCAATAACTTTATGAGCTAAAAATTAAATATGTTAATAAAAAAATCCGTATCTTGGTCCGATGTAAGTACAAAATCGACAAACAAAGCAACACAACTAGAACAATGATAAAACTAATAGCAGTTCATATGAATCCTAATAGTTTTCAAAAAATGAGAGCATTTCAAATATTCTCACACACGGTTGCCGCGGCAATTAAAACTGCAACAAAAACCAACCAGTTGAATAGCAGTACGTCATTGGAAATAGCTGATTTTATAAAAACTGTAAACAGAGAAGGATACAACCCTTTTCTTTTAGTTTGTCAAACGACCGAAAACTGTAAAGTTGACGACAGTAAAGTTCTTAAATTTTCTTCTCCCACTGAAAACACCAATTTAGATACTAGCGACAACATACCTCTTGATGTTTCTTTCCAGAACGAAACTGAAGTGTAAATAGAAGAAAGTATAGACCTATAAAATTATATTAAAAATAAAGGGAACACCTTGGTGACCTGTTCAAATGTTTATGTAGCTGGCTATCTTGCAAATAATATTATTAACAAAACAAGTTGTATTCATTGTTCATTAACTTTATTTTAATGATACTGATTTGTTACAAGAAAATGAACTTCTTTTCTTAAATAAAGACTAGTCGTGCTCTTCAAATATAAATTTTCTAAAACGACCTTCAGTCGAACTTTCTAATATAGTTTCGTTTTTGTTAGAGTAGTATAAAATTTTGTTTGATAAACACAAGTGTGGTGTAAATGTTTCAAAAAATATTGAAAAAGACAGTTTATTAGAAATGCATAGTAACTGGTGGAATTGTAATGAAAATGTTCAATGTAAAAACCACAAATCTAGCCTTATTAATCAAAATAAAATTGTATCGTAATTTAAAATGAGAATCAGGTCAGTATGTTTCAAAAAAGACAAAGTATGCAAACTTCACCGAAAAATACGAATTTTATCTGAAAAGTAAGGAACAACATAGAAATTGGTTCAGAACAGCCAACATCACCCCGGTTTGATAAAATATATTAAATTAACAGAAAGTGAGAAAGTGATTTAGTGAGTAGGACCTCTTTTGAAAAAGGGTAAGAGTTCCACACGGCGTCCGTAAATTGATTCTACTTCAAACAGGAAAAAAATAAAACAACATTATTAAACAAAAAAATACTATCAGTTTAATCAAATTTTTACAAAAATTAATAAAATTAGAAAAGGATTTTTTGAAGCTGTTGAGTGTATAGATTATTATAAATATAACTATCAGCAAATATTGGCGATTTATTAAATTTTAATAGCCTATATGTATTTTGGAATGTATGTTTATTTCATACTTATAAACTGGTTCCTGTACAAAATTTTCTTTATTTTTTAAAGCATAAATACATATTTTAATTATGTATATACAGTTAATATTTTATTGTTCCGAAATATATTACAACATGATTCGTTCTGAGGTATATTGTAAATAATGCGTAAAGTACGTGTTTGCATAACAAATATTCTATGCCTGTCTTGTAATTGAAAGGGACAATAATATTATAATTAACTGCACTATAGACAAGAGCATAATGCGGACATAAAATGTGATGCCGGTAGTTTTTTTCTTAGATTTATGATAGCAGAAATGGTCTTTGCTAGTTTTGAACAAACATTATCAATATAATACAACTAGTTCAAATTTAACATCAAACGTGAAATGATTATTAAGCTCGGTATAAACTATTTCTGAAAAATAGCAAACATTACACATGCTTATATTTTTTTTGCTTAATACAAAATTCTTATAATAAACTTGTGCAAATAGCTTGATTAAATGTAAAATATTTCAATCAACGCCTATATCGTGTTACTAAATTTATTGATCGTTATTTTGTCAATATTTGTTTGTTTTATGTAACTATTCCAAACAACATATTCATCTGCAATGATATAATAATGTTATGTTTTGAAATATGTATTGAGTTTTGGTTAGAATCTTATTACATTTTTGCTATGAAAATATAATTAAAAATATTCTGTTTCTGCAAAAGAAGGTATTTTGTGTCATAATTGATTTTTTGTGCTAACATTAAAAAAAATAAAAATGACATTAATAATTACTTAGGGCCGGTATTATAAACCATAAAAATATGTTTTGTTTACTAACCAAGAAAATTATTTTACTTGGCGTATTTTGGTATTGTAAACGTCAATTAATCAAACATTAAATCAACTAACTAACAATGATGATAAGCAACAGGATTGTTTCAATCGTGCAACATAGATTTTTGTCTTACGTAAAAAAAGTGTACCAATGCTTGAAATAAAATCATATTTTGTCTTTAAAATCATGCTTTTAAAATTCAATTGACTTTAAATGCAGCATATTTTAAGGTTATCTGTCTATTTAACTGAGAAATAATTGATGGTTAAATTAACGTTTATAATACTGGCGCGGCAGTAAGAAACTTTAAAAACACAATAAATTAAATTTCCTTCTTGAAATGGCCATTTATTACTATATTAAATATAAAACATTTTAATTTTTTTTTTTAAATACTACTCCTAACTTTTGTTTTGTTTATGCTTCAAATTAATATATAATTTAAAAGACAACGCGACCTCTTTGAGCTATAGAAATGTGCGCGCCTAGAAAATAGAAAATAAGTCCCACAACTGAGGTACCGATGAACAACGTAAATCAGCATGGTGGCGCTAGCATACAGTAAAACGAGTTCTCATAAGAGAAATGAGAGTGAGCAAAAAAGAAGATCCATAGAAAGAGACATGACTAGGGGTACGGTTTTTAACATGTGGTCGCGCATCTTTATAGACTCTTTTAATCAACGCTCATACAGTCCTGTTTTGTTTTTTGGTGGAATAGTAGTTGCAAACAAAATCAACTTTATTTCCTTTAAAATTAAATTTATTAAAAATAAATGATTAAACAGATTAGAAACATTTTAATTACAAGCTTTTATTTTTCTAAATAAGAAATACCTAATTTCAACAGAGTGCTTCACTGCGGGAGGTTAGTAAACATTAATAGTTTAATAATAAAATAAAACACTGTCTACGTTTTTTACCACAAATATTTGTGGTAAAAAACGTAGACAGTGTTTTATTTTATTATTATTATGGATTACCACGTAGTAAAGGTCTCAACCATCCTTTATATTAATAGTTTACTTTAAAATATAATTTATGCAATAAACCGATTACTTTAATGCCCAAATTTTAATCCGATTTGTTTTTAAGAACATAATACTCTTTTCTTAGTAACCAGAAAATGACATACACTAACCAATCAACAATATCACAACTTTTTTCTCACTTGAACATTGAATATATATTTAAAGAAATTTATTTTTATCACAGTCAGTCTTAAACTTATTGTTGTATAGATCTCAAGCTTTATATAGTACATTATAGTGAACTAACAGTACAAAATTTTCTCAAGAGTTTAAAAAAATTAGGTAACTACACTTTTTTATTTTATTTTTTAATATTTAACTATTTATAAATTTATTTCAGTTAAAATGGATTTATCTCTTCTAAAAAGTACCACCAAACAACAAAAATCAGCATCTGAAATCAATAGTTTGAATTTTGAAAAGTTTTTGGAAAACTGTAGTATTGAAGAATGTGATGACATAATTATAAAGATTACCGAAATTAAATATGTTAAAGTGAAAAATTTGGAAACTGCTAAAATGCAAATGTTTTTGGAAGCTGAAGCTGGAAATATAAATAAAGTAAAACAATATTTGGAACTTAAAATTGATGTTAATCTAAAAGATTCGACCGGTGATTGTCTTATACATTCAGCTATCAAAGGTGGTAGTGAGAAAATGGTATTATTTTTAATTGAACATGGTGCTGATATCAAATGTAAAAACAAGAATTTTGAAACGTGTTTACATATTGCATCCAGATATGGACATGAAAGCATTGTAAATATAATAATAGAAGCAGATCGGTTAAATTTAGTTGATCAACAAAAGAAAAGATTTAGCAAGGAACTATTAAATGGTTATCTTCAGAATTTTGTAGAAAACTGTACATTGGATGAATATAATGATACAGTTAAAAAAATTACTGAAGCTAAATGTGACATAATGAAAAAAATTGAAGATACTAAACTTAAATTATTTATGGAAACAGAAGCCGGAAACATAAGTGCAGTAAAAGATTTATTAAAATTAAATTTCAATATAAATCTAAAAAATACTTCTGGTGAATGTCTTCTGCATTCAGCAAGTAAAAGTGGGAGTATGGAAATGGTTAATTTTTTAATTGAAAATGGTGCGGAAATTAAAGCAAAAAATAAAGATTTTGAAACTGGAATACATATCGCTTCCAGATTTGGCCATGTTGATATAATTCATTATTTTTTAAACAATGGTGTTCATGTCGATATAAGAAATAACACCAATAGTACCATATTACATATTGCAAATGATAATGGTCATGTTGCCGTAGTTAAATTGTTGCTGAGTCGAAATGCTAAAGTAAATATTAAAAATAAAGATGGCAAAACTCCTTATACACTTGCTAAAAATGAAGATGTTATTTTGGAGTTTTTTAATGCAAAAGCATTTATGTTGGATGTTAATTATAAGAATCGTTTGTTTTTTAAAGCTATTAGAAAAAATTGGAAAAAACTTTTTAATAAATTAATTGATGAAAAAATGAATCCTAATATTAAATCAGCTACTAAATTGTTATATAGTCCAGTTATGCTTGCTGCTCGAACAGGGAGAACTGATATGCTTTAAAATCTTATTAAAAATGAAGCGGATATTTTTTATAAAGATACAGCAAATAATTCAGCAATAAACATGGCAGCTTACAATGGATATGATGAATGTGTTAAAATGTTTTTAGAATATAAAGCAAATGTTAATGAAATTGGATTTGAAAATCGGACTCCGTTAATGAAAGCAGCAATGAATGGTAAAAATACAACGATTGAAATTTTACTTAATTATGATGCAAATATTTTGAGTGTTGATAAGGATTTATTTAATGCATTACATTACTCATGTTATAATGGACATGCAAAAACGACTGAATTATTACTAGAAATGGGTGCTGAATTGGAAGGACGTAATTCAAATGGATGTACACCACTTCAGGTAACTGCAGAGAATTGTCATGATATTACATTACAAATTTTAATTGATAGAGGTGCTGATGTAAACACAAAGCAAAATAACTCATGGACTCCACTCCATACTGCATCTTTCTATAACCATCCGACAATTGTAAAATTATTACTGAAAAATGGCGCAGACAAAAATGTTTTTAACGATGGTAACAAGTTACCATTACAACTGGCAGAAGAGAAAAAGCACGAAGAAATAATAAATATATTAAAAAAACACCAATCATGACAAATTACAAACAAACCACAAATTGCGTTTTAGAATAAACAATAATGTCTTATTAATCATCGATTAATGTAATAAAATATTTTTTAAGTTTTAACATTTTTTAATATTTTTTTTAAATTTTACAGAGGGTTTGTTAAATTCCAACGCTTTCTTTGAGATAGCGTCTGTAACTGAACTAAGGTATAATGTCCGCTAGATGTTTAGTGAATGATTCATTAATGGGAGATTCATCTGTAGCTCTCTTTCCAGTTCTGCGGTGTTTGCATTGATCACAGAACTATGTTGTTTTTTATGTCATTAGAGCGCTTGGCCGTTTTTTAGTCTACCTAGTATCTCTTCAAAGTTTTAAGTTATTACTTTGTTTAGTGCGGAATAGTTTTTGCCTACTATTGTTGTCACCTTCTTTATTTTTTAACTGTGTGTAAACAAAGTTCTGTGAAGAAGAGCTTTAACTTGTCCATGCTTACGCTGTTTATTTGTACTATGACAGCTGATCTTTCAAGTTAATAAGTTATCATTAGCTTGACAAATCATCTAACAAACTAATAGATGATCATCATCTTTGACAGCGCTAGGGAACTGATAAACTCTATTAAAAAACCTTAATCCAAACCTTGAACATAAAGAGATAACAAAACAGAATAACCCGTTACACTGGTGGATAAAAGAGCTAGAGGTAATAAAGAAACAATCTAGAAGGTAATCGACAGAAGCAAACAGAAACAGAAGCAACCCTGGCCCAGTTAACGTAAAAGACCTAATTTGGTTTGTAAAGAGATAGAACAAGACACGTGAAGCTTGGAGTACAAAATTGTCACCAAAAAAGTAAACCTCACAAAACAAACTTCTCTGACCAACGAAGATCAAAAGGAAATAGCGAAAGTTATTCCCCACATGTAAGATACTAGAGTGGGAGACATTGAAACAAATGTGGCTGACCTCTTTACGATGAAGGAGCTAGAAGAGGCAATTAGTTAAACAAAGAATAACAAAATATTTGCCCGGAATACAATCCTACGGAAATAACCAAAACCTGAAATTATGCAACAAATATTTAACAACAAGTACTTCCAAAAGAATTTCCCAAATAAAAGAGGTCAGAAAAGAAGGAAGAAAGGTAAAATACAGGCTACTATGCTTGCTCAAAAGTTATACAAACAAATGATAGCTGGACGATTTATGAATAAAATAGAAGAGATCATATAAATACGCAATGAAAGAAATTAAGAAAGTGACAAAAACTCCAATTTAACAAAAAATAGTAGATACTGCTTACTAGCAACGGTATATCAAAAAAAACTTAACCCTAAAATAAGAAACAGTTAAAAACTAAAAATACATTTAAATATCTGAGAACGTAGTTTGATAACAACTTGGTCATAAACACTTGAAGCAAGCCACAAAAACAGTTTCTGCACTATTAAGGTTCATGCCTAGGATAAAAGCCTATTATCGGTAAATTTTAGGTACGGTGACTCACTTAATTCTACTATACGGTGCCTCGATATGGGGAAAAACGGATAGGGAGTGGATACCG
The DNA here is from genome assembly GCA_963932245.1 of Tachinus rufipes. NCBI lineage: Eukaryota > Metazoa > Arthropoda > Insecta > Coleoptera > Staphylinidae > Tachinus > Tachinus rufipes. The sequence goes on along the minus strand of OZ010741.1, from coordinate 82,245,261 downwards.
CATTGTTTCCACAGAGGCAATTAGCTATTATTATTAACCAAAAATGTATGAGTCTGTGCATACAAAATTGCCTTGACAAAGATTTGCTAACATACTGAAGAGAACCGACAGAGATAGAGAAATGAGAAATGTTCTAACCGATCATAAAGAGTAAACTAGAACAAGAAATGAAAAAAAAAACGGAAGTTACTTTTCAGAGAGAAGATCCTCTTTAAATGCAGTAGAAAAAGTAGCTTAAAGATCGTGCAGAAACTATATTCAACTATCTAAGTGAAAGGATATTTCAAAAAGAAAACGGCATAGATTGATTGAGATTACAACTGGTATCCTTCTGGGGTCAATCTTAGGGCCATTACTTTGGAACTTGGTATACAACGAGATCATCTTAAGGACAATCGCAGAGTGGAGTAAAAGTGCTAGCTTTTGCAAATGACTTGGCCATAATAATCTTAGCATAAGACAAATACTAACTGAGCAATAAAACAAATAACGCAATTGAAATAATTGACATATTTCTACATGAACCTCACTTGAATTAGTAACACTATTGCGGTTACTTTAGTTTCTAACTACTTAGTTTTTTTAATTTTAATTATATTATGTTTGTTACATAAAAAATCAACAAATATAATTTAAATATGATCACTTTTTCACTTTACTTTATGGCAACCTATATGTCTATATAATATATTGCGGCAATAATACCGACGAGTAAACTCGATCGTGCGCTATCTATAAGTGACCTGAACACAACGTTTGTAGACTTAAATTCAGTTTATGCAAGTTGTATTAAATTTATATTTAGAGACCATTTTAAGTAATGTATTTGTGAAGTTTCTTATCACAAAGATTATAACAAGCCGTAAAATAAGCTTGGAGTAGTGGCATGCACAAAATGTAAACTGCTGTTATCGTTAAAAACGGAAGTTGTCAAACTCAAAACTGTAGTCAAATATACACAGAGAGATTTTTGAGTTTTATTCACTGAAATATTTACAATAACGGACTTATTCCACTTCTGATTTTTGCCCAAATACAATTGCTTAAGCAGATTGAGCAGTGCAACTTATGAGTATAATTTAAAGTTACGCAATACGGTTAACAACTGGATTGTGATTCCATAGGAAAAACAATTTATTGTAAAAGATCAATTAGAGTCAAATATTAGTCAACACGAGGTGAAACAATTATTTATTTTTTTAATTTTTGATATTTGTTAAACTGTTTCTCTAAACTGAGCCTAGTTAGCCCCTAACAAGGGCATCAATATAATAATTTGTGAAATTCAATTTTTTTTGCGTTTTCTTAATTTTTATAAATTGTCATTTGTGCATTTGGAAGGGTTTTTTTAGTAATGAATAAATGTCAAAGTTAAAACCAAAAAGGTTGCTTTAGTAAAAGCTAACTTACGAGTTGTTGGCAATGATTAGGGTAGCTATATCTCTCGGAATGGTGAACAAAATAGAAAAATCAGGAAAGGTAAATGTTTGGGAAAATACAGCAGAGAAGTCAAGGCTTGTGAAGGAAAAGTAGTAGAGGTAGCAACGAAAATGGCACAGAAATTTTTTTCGAAAAACTTGAAATTAAATTTGCTCACATCTTAGGGAAATTAGAGAGGTATCAGGCGACAGAAGCATTAGATGTGGGAAATCTAAAACTAATCTTTCTACTTAAACACTGATTGTATACAGTAAGTTCCAAGACCGGGTAAAGGAAAGTAAAAGAAAGATAACAGATAGAAACCCGACAAGGGGTCTCATTAAACTCCAGTTAGAGTGGATTTAAGCTATATTGAAGAAAATCGTGAATGGGTTTGTTGAGCGGATAGAGAAATTCAGCAAATATAAAAAAAAACCAAAACCATGTTTCACAGTGTTATCAAGATCTTGCAAGATAACGCTTTGTTCCGGTATCGGGCTAATTCAGAGAGTAGTTTTTGGCACGTAATTACAATGAGCATATCTTGACATAAATAAAAACTCATATTCATGGCAAGGATAAACCAATCAGGTCTTTAACAGAGTTTCTTAGTAAACTAAGATGTAACTACCAAAATGGAATAAGGTAGGCAAGTGGAGAAATTGCAAGACTGCGTAAAAAGAGTATGTTCCACTGGTAGAAAAAAAAAGAAGTATTAAAGGGGATATAGCGTATAAAAAAAGAGACTAAAAAAAGTCCAGATTAATATATTTGCAAAATGATAATTGAGGTTACAGAAAGGAACCAGGTTTAGGTTCACGGAAATAGTGCACATTATTAACGTGGAAACTTTAGATCAAAATCTCTTGAGAAAAAGATATGACAATATGTTTTAAAACAGGTGTTGAAGAAGCTACTCAAGGGATACACGGGGTTACTCAGGCAGAAAATAAATATCATATAATTCGACGTTTTTGTATAAAAAAATGTTTTGAGTGCATAAACATAAACACATTAAATCAAATATTACGGGTCCTGTCAAATGTTGTGATTTAGTTTGTTATCTACATCTGCAAAAACACAAAATTAAAGAGAATTAAAAACATTTTGATGGTATATGCTAATTGTTGATGTGTTTACGAAGCTGCCAAGATACAATGTAAAATTGTGTGATGTTATTTATTTGTAATTGAGTAAGTAAATAAATCTGCTTACACACTGGCGCACGCGCTTTATACACATCACATAAAAAACAACGTCCGTATTCTCAAATTTAAATTTATGAAATTTATTTTCTATTGAGATATCCTATTTTAAATTGTTTTAAATAATTTAAATGATTTAATGTTTGTGTTTGAATAATTTTTGTTTATAATTACTTTTCCACACATTTACTGTAGATAGCCTTACCGTGGTAGTGTGAAAAGTTATCCTTACCTTACCCAAATACACCATATAGCATGAATAACATTACTTATGATGAAACATATATATTAAAATTGAAAAGCTACTTGAAGACAAAATAAATAATTTAATAATTGATTTAAAGGAAACTTATCAGTCTAAAATTAATGAACTAACCGATAATAATTGGAAACTTTAACATCGTATTAATACTTTGGAATATAAACAAATAAAAAACAATTTAATTATACACGAGTTTGTAATAATCTAATAGATAGTGTTATTTATTTTCTAAAAATCCGTATAAATGTTTATATATCTATTAGTGATATAAATTACATATACAAAATAGGAAAACAAAAAAACATAATTAAAATTGAATTGATATCATACCTAAAAATGTTGGCTATAAGTTAAAACCTTTTTCGATTAAAAGGAACAAAAAATATTTTCTCTGATGACCTGACAAAAGAAGAAAGAGTTGATCAAAAAGCTTTACGAAAACACCTACAAACTGCTAAAGAAAAGTTTTTAAAAGTTATAATTGTACAAAAAAACAAATTGTTGATTCAAGAAGAAATCTATACCTTAAAACAACTAGATGATAAAGCATGTATATTAAACACTACCACAACTGATGAGTTTGAAAATCTTTCAACGAGATTAACAACAAGTGCTCCTGGAACTTCCAATTTAAATAAAAGTGTACTTTTTGAACCTGAAGTCCAACTGGTATCAACACCGGATCAAACAGAATCAATCAAAAAGAAGTCGGTTTTACAATGCACTGCTCAATGAAGTGAACAGAAAATTAACAACCAACTCATTAAGTTGAAACTTATCTTAAATATCCTAAATTTATAAAACCAACTAAACTCAATCCAACCCAACATTAAATTGTATTTTTAATATGGAAAACTTATTTTTTATATTTTTTTGCCTGTAAGTTGCTTCAACAATGTTTATGTATTTTACGTTTTAGAATAGGGTTTTATTTATTTTATTTGAATTTTGTATTTGTTTATGCATATAATGCGACATAACAAAAGATCAAAATTTTATAAGATAAAATAAACTTTTATTCAAAAACATTTTATCTATTGACGAACAATTTTAGAATCTATCATCTAAACTTGCAAACATTAACTTGCAATTTTGATGCTGTACAAAATAAAATTGTTGTTTCAAACGCATTTTATGCAATAACAGAAACTTACTTCTTATATTGATTCAAATCGAATACAGATTATGGGATACAGTTTATTTCGATGTGACCGTCCCACAAACGGTGGAGGTTGCAATTTATTTAAAAACGGAATTGAAATCCAAAATTAATATGTGTCAAAACATAAAATATAGAGAAGAACTATGGGTAGAATTGTTGATCGGAAACACAACAGTTTGTTTGGTGTAATTTATCGTTCGTCGTCTTCAAATTTTACTAACTTTTTAAATGCGTTTGAAGAATATTTGTCCACAATTACAACAGCCTCGGAACTTGTCTGCTGCGTTGGAGGTTTTAACTGTAATATAATGTGTTTTGACAACAAATGTTTAAATTTTACAAATGCCTTAGAAAGCTTCAATTTAAAATAAATAATAAATGAGCCAACTAGAATTACAGCAACATCACAAACTTTGTTAGATCTTATTATTTTAAACAATGATGTTAACTTTTTGCAATATTCCTATTAAAAAATCTAAGCCAATTAATAATATTCGCACTTTTAGAAGTTTTAAACAAATGAATTACTATAAGTTTTATGAAGACTTAAAAATTATACCCTGGGATAACACACATAACACAAAAAGTAGCAATTGGAAAACAAGTATCCAATGCAATAAGCATAACTAAAGGGGTATCTCAAAAGTCCATACTTGGTCCACTATTGTATATAATCTACATTTCGTCATACCCCACAAAAACTATACTTAACTCAAAATACCATCTATACGCAGATGACACACAAATATACATATCTTCTGATTTAAGTACATTGAGGCAATCTATAAACGCCATGCAAGACGATCTAGATTATCTAATACCTACATTAGATCATTCTCTTAAAATTAACGCTTCTAAATCATGTTTAATAATATTTGGGAAAAGAAATTAAGAGAAAAAGCAATACAAAACAACATATTGCTCAGCATAAATGACGTTATGCCACCAATAGTAGAATCAAAAAAAAATCTTGGACTAAGAATTGATTTTGATTTTTGAAACAAAATTATCCAAAAATCGTTTGCAAACCTTAAAAACTATGTCAACCCTTGGTTCTTTTATATTTAAATTTTTGTTATACATTGTATGGCCCGTGTATTACCAAACAAGACATGAATAGATTGCAACACGTTCAAAATTCCTGCATAAGATTTATATTTGGCATACGTCGTCCAGTGTTAGGCCATAAATTAACGGATTTAAAATTGGTGAATCTAAAAATTTTTAGATATTTTAACGCTGCAGTTATGTATCATAACATTTTAACTACAGGTATCCCAACATATTTATTTGAAAAAATTAAATTTTTAGGTGATTTTCATAATATAAACCTACGAAACACTAATGTATTATCGATACCAAAGCAAAACTAACAAATTTTTAAAAGATTATTTCATTATAATATTGCATATGTTTATAATTTCTTATCCGCTAATTTTAAACATTATAGCATTTTTAATTTTAAATATAATTTAAAAATATATTTTTTAAATTTTTTTAATTAGTTAGTAATATGTGGGGTATTATTACTTATTTAGAAGTCTTTTGATCGGTTTATGAAGGTATAAAACTCTCAAAAAAAAATTACAATTTTTTTGTCGTTTTTTAACTTAATTGCATTTTTTGTTTAAAAATCGCAAATTTAACTCAAAAAAATAAATTTACTAGTTATCTACAGATTGTACTTTTGGAAAAAATATTTGTAATACGTTTGTCATAACAAAGATAACAGTGTATGATATTATTTCCAATTCAAAAACTTTAAAATCTTCTTTTTCTGCAGGATTCTATTCCACACAATGCAATTCTTAGTGATATTGATATTATAAAAGTTTATTTATTTAATATAGCATTAGATAGAGTTTCCGGACATTCTAAAAATTGCAGACATACTATTATTTAAAAAAGGTGATATAACCAATATAGAAAACTATAGAGATATATCTCTATTATCCACCATTTCGAAATTGTTCTAAAAAATTATCTACAAATGAATGATTTTGTTTATTATTAATAAACTTAATATTTTAAGCAATTGTCAACATGGTTATAGACTCAAATTATCAATTGAAACTGCATCGATTTTGATACTGTTAATATTGAATTTGTAATTAACAAATTACAAAACATTGGATTTAGAGGGAAATTTTTAAGTTTAATCAAATCATATCTTTCTAACAGAAAAATGTTTGTTATTGATGATTCAGTACAATCCACTACTAAAATATAATCATTGGTGTCCCACAAGGTACTACGTTAGGGCCACTATTTTTTTCTTATTTATGTCAACGACTTGCCAGAAGCTATATTAGATAGCAAGGTAATTATTTTTGCAGATGACACTGGCATTTTGGTAAGTGCATCTAAGATTACTGAACTCAAAATTAAAGCGTTACAAGTCACTACACAATTCACTTCTTGGTGTAAAAGTAATGTTTTGATAATCAATCACAATAATACAGAAAGTATATATTTTTCTAAACGACGAATATAAACTGTCAAATCAGTTAAGTATCTTGGAACATATTTTGATGCTTATCTTTCGTGGTCAGGTCATATTGATTATGTTTGCAAAAAAATGAATGTGGCATATTTTTCTACTCTTCAATTAAAAAACGATTTAACAATCAATTATGTATTAAATTATATATGTTCTTTTATGGGCTGTTCCCCATAAAAGAACCTCCTGCTATTTATAGAGTTTTTTTTCTGCAAAAAAAAATTAGGTTAATTTTCAATCTTTAATATCAACAATCTTGCAAGCCTAATAAAAAAAAAATTGTGCTGCATTGTGCTACATTAAAACAAACTTACATAGCTTGAAGACTTTATCTCAAAACCACAATTATTATACTAGAAATGGTCGTCTACTATCCAATGAATTACATAAAACTAATAATTTCCATAACACCTATTTTTGTATGAGTATAAAAATTTGGAATAAATTGAGTTCTGAATGTAAAAGTCTCAACAAGAATAGTTTTAAGAAAAAAGTAAAAAATATGTTATTTGTTAAAGCTTATTATAATATTAATGAAATTTTAAGTGACGCACTTTTAGTGTACTTTTAAAACAATTTTTAATTTGTATTGTGTCTTTGCAATTTGTTATGATCTCATTACAAATGTATTATGTACTTTTATTGGACGTTTACATCCATGTTATATATTTATTTGTATTTGTATTGACCTAAGTGAATAAATCTATTCTACTTTATTTTACCTATCAGTACGGGTATACAAAATACCAATGTAGGGCTCTAGTGCCAATAGTGTATTTATTAGGAAAAAAAATTGGATTTTTTTTAATAGATAAATGTGACGTCATCTGTTCAGTGCAATTTGTTAAACAGCTATAAATTGTATTGAAACTACAAGGAAAGGTTAGGATTCTTAATGCATACGTCATCTTTCAATTGAACTATAGTCTCGTCTTAGACATTGATTTTAGATTAGGAATGGAAATAATTCAGAATTGAAGGTTAAGTGGTGGTATTTTGGTAGTAGTAACAAGGTCGAAAGGGAAAACAAGAATAAATTGAATTCTATTCAATGCTCGGTGGATTTAGAAGAGAGGTCCAGGCTACAGCAGGTAGTGGATGAGCTAAAGAGTATGTTTGGAATGATATTAAATTAAGATATTATCAAGTTAGTCCTCACATGCAGCAGCTAATTAATTAGGAAGCAATAAAAATGTTAGATTTTAGATTAATCGAGTGAAGCTCAAATGAGTTGAGTTTTCCGATTTTACTGGTCCAAAAAGTAATAACAATTACCGCTTCTGTGTGGGTTACCGGAATCTAAACACAATCTCAAAACCTTGCGCATACCCCATACCAAACATCAATTCCATATTGACAAAACTGAGAAACTTAAAGTACTTTATCAGCTTGGACATAAAGTTGGCTTATTGGCAGATCTCGATGGCAGAGGATAGCAAGGGTTTTACTACATTTGTTGTCACCGGACAAAAGATACGCACATAAAAATTTTCAAGAAAGTTTTTGAAAGGCGGGATTGTCCCTAAATCAAGTATTCTGAAATCTCGGAGCTTTTATTCCATCTGACCAGAAAAGGAAACAAGTTTTTGTGGACGAAAGAGTGCTAAAAACTGCCAAAATCCTTGAAAGAACTCTTGGTGAGTCGCACTATCTAAGGTTGCCACGTTTTTTTTCCAACTGTTTACATTGCAATTAGATGTCCGCAATGTAGATTTGGCAGCAGTGTTATTGCAACAAAAAATGGGGAAGAAAAGATAATTAGTTATTTGTTGCGATATCTTACCAATGCAGTAAGGAAATTCTACTCCACCAAAAAGGAGTGTATCTGTGTCATCTGGGGCATTGAAAAACTGCGTTGTTACCTTTAGCGTGGCAGATTTAGTCATAAATGAACATCATAGTTGAATATGGCTAGACTATATCAACGACCTCCAAGGCGGGTTAGGCCGCTGAACGGTTATGTTGCAGCAATTTAATTACCAAGCGAAAGTGTAAAGGTCTTGTAGTGCCTGATTGTCTTTTTTGTGCAATTCTTAAAATTAGTCTTTGTAAATAAATTATGCCCTAAATAGATCGGAAAAGATTAAAAGATACCGGCCGATTATTAAAAAAGGCGGTATTATCGTTATACATAAAGAAGGCTTTAAGATTTTAAATATAAGTTGCATCTCCCTAAAACCAAAACTCAAAAGTCCACCTGCGCATGTTTGCTTCAAATAACTAATTACAGTGAAAAACAAAAGAGATCAAAAAAGTAATAGATGAAAAAAATAATTATTATAAAAAAAACACCAAACGTAAAAGATATATCTTCTTCTGCATTTAAACGTCCATTACTAACATTTTCTCACGTCAATCTATTTTGAGCTGTGTGTATCCAGTTTTTTCGGTTAGCAACTGCTTGTATTTTTGTGAGTTTTTATTGCATTATTCTCTTGGTTTATTTCACACCGTCTCGAGCAACATGCATTCATCGTCACCTAGTAACTCCATCAATAACATCCGTCATTTTATTGCGTTTCCAAATTCCTGAATTACGGATACTGTCTCTCATACTGATACTGGTATTGCTCTCTCCATTGGTCTCTCACAGACTTGTAGCTGGCTTGTGCGGTTATTTGTGAGATTTGCCCATTCTAAGTTGCAATGGGTAGAATGCACAAATGGTATACTTTTTCTTTAGGATGATCTTCATCTTTCCAAAGACTGCCCAAGTGACTATTTGTCATGTAATTTCCGTTGTTTAGTTTTCCTTATCCAGTTTAATATAATGTCTCAGATAAACTTATTGTTCTACGGTTTCTAAGAAGTGTTTGAGCATTATTAGAGATTATATTTTGGTTTATTAGAAGTTCATATTTAGACTTGCAAGTAGAACATCATCTGCAAAGCGGAGATGACTCAGAGACGTGTGCAGTTTAGCTGTAGTAGCTGTAGTGTAGAATTTTTATACTTAGTTTCCATTTGTTATTTAAATAGAAACAAATATTAGTTAAAACTTTAAGAACCCAATTTAGTTGTGAAATGTTATTACTTTTGATTTCCAAGAAATTTATAAGTTTGTTAAATAATTTAAAACAAATATTTTTAAAAACATTTGAAATCTACCCATAATTATTATATATGTAGTAAAATAAAATGCTGTATTGATGCTGTATTATAAATTAACTTGTATGTTAATGTGTTTTTTTTACATAAGTATTATTTATTTATAAACATATTTTGTAGTTATATTAAACAAATTATTTATTTAATTGTTGCTACATAATATCGTTGAGTTAAATAATAAAGCAATTTGTTTAAACGATAAAGTTTTATATTGATTCAAAACAAATATATTTTTTATATTGACAATAATTTATAAATACTGAAACTAGTCTGTAATAACATATTAAATAATAATATAAAAAGTAAAATCTCATCTATGTATTTATACAATGAACACAATCAATAGATTTTACAAGTTAAATATAGAAGATATAGTATATTACTTGAGCTGGACTAGGATTCACAAATTCAATTCTTAACGATTCCCTAGCCATACCAAAATTAAGCCATGTTAGTGGAAATAATTAGGCTACACCGAGGGATTTGCCAGTAAATACAACGAAGTTAATTACAATTTCTTATATAGTTTTTTTAGGTTAGTTGCTGACACACAAAAATTCAAAAAAAAAAATTTTGTTAGTTGTTTGATACGCCAAAAATCTAAACTAACTAACAACACAAGCAACTTAAAACACAACTGATGTTAAATACATTGAAGTTATCAGAGATTATATTGTGCTAAATCATCATATTGTGCATGTGGTAACACTTAACTTTGTCAACAAATTGAAACAAACTAGAACATGTTTTAGCCTGATATTTTAATCTGACTATAAATTAGCAGGTGTAAAGTGACAAATTATTATTGACAAACGTAAAAAAATCTTTACTTACTATAATTTACATTTTTTATTATTTTATTAATTGTAGTGATTCAAAACAACGCAATAAAAAATATACTTTCTTAATTCATTTCAAAGTAATTTTATCAAAGAAATATTTGGTTACGGTTTTATTGTAATCAAGAAACTTTTATTCTTTCAATACATAAAATCCCATTATTATTGTTAAATAAATAAAAAAAATACGTTAAACTCTTAACACTCACATTTATTTAATGTTTGTTAATTGTACTGTGCGTATATTGTGCAAATTCATCATGGTATTCATAAATATTTATTTATATAACAATATCACTCTCATAATCGTTAAGAGCAAACTGTCGTAAGCATTAATAAAATCTTGACGCATAACAATGTAATTACTTATTAGAAAATTTATTTAGTTACATCAAATAACTACATATCGCTGTAAGTGTCTCATATTACTAAAAGAAAACCAAGGTAATTATCATCAAATTAATTTATGATAAAATTGGTTTCAAGGATCCTACTGATTTACAATAAATAAAATCTGCAAGCAGTAACTTGTCATATTCAATATAGTAGTGGTGATGACAAGTGATCATTTTAATACAAACAGAATGGAACATACATTATGCTATGGGTTTCTTTTATGTGGACTCATAGCATTTTCTTGCGGAACAATACGTAAGTAGACAATTAATGATTTGAATAAGGATTTAATTATATTTACACCACAACTAATAAATAGAAATTGGTTGATTTGTAACTGAATTTTATTTAATTCTATTTAGTATTTAGTTAATTAAAATAAAATTTGTCGAAAATCATAATAAATTAACTAATTAATTTAAAGTTAGATATTTTTACATTAAAAATAGCTCATTGATTTATTATTTAGCGTTGATTTGTACAATAAAAAAACTACAATTTAATAATTGTTTTTAATATAAATTTTATTGATGACTGTGGTAATTATTTTTAAAATTAAATCAATGTGTTTTTGTTATGAGCACTGATTAAATTTATTATAAAAATATTTGATTAATTAATTTGTGCTTATTTATAATAATTCAGTTAATGTAATTAATATTTTCTTATTATTTACACAAAACCAGCTTAAAAGCATTCAATTGCTTTGAGGGGGGAGAATAGTTGCGCTATTATAATGGTTTACGGAATCAAACTCATAAAAAAAAACGCTTAAATATAATTGAATAAAATTTAACATATTGTAGAAAAAAGTATTATCTGTGTCCTCAAATTTGTAAAAATTTGATGCAATAAAGTCGTTTCTCCGCAATTAATTTTAAAAAAATGGCGTTTTTAATTAGTTCTTTATTAATTTTTTACTCGTTAAATATAACTTCAAAACTAAAAACATAAAGACATAGAATATTGTATGTAGTTCAACATATAAAAAGAGTGATGACTAAAATCTTATCGTTTGGATGGTGAGTTGGTTGGCGTTTTGTCTTATTTGAACTAATTTTAATTTAACAACGATATTTTCGTATATGTGATAAGATTTAATATTTTTCCATAACAATACTACTCTTGGCATCCCAACAGGACGGGGCGACTCAAACCGGCAATTCTCTAGCGTTAACATTTTATTATAAGTAATAGTTATTGACATACATGTATTATACAGAGTGTTCCGAATTAACTAAGCATAAAATATATGCCAGAAACTACAAGCAAATTGAGTAATATTGACCTAATAAAGTAGTATATTATTTTTAATAAATTTGGATTTATAGCGCTTTAAAGTTTACAGAAATTTTTGATTTTTTTTATTAACTGCTTTAATTTTTAATATTTTGTAAAAAAATTTTGTTTACATTAGTTTGATTTTTATTTACACAAACTGTTAAAGTTTTAATAAAAAAAGTCTTAAGGGGGGAGAATAGTTGCGCTATTATAAGGGTTTACAGCATCCAACTCAACAAGAAAACGCCTGAATATAATTGAATAAAATTTTTACACATTGTAGAAGAAAATCCAATCTGTGTTCTCAAATTTGTAGAAATTTGATGCAATAAGTCGTTTCTTTGCAATTAATTTTTAAAAAGTGACGTTTTGAATTAGTTTTTAATTAATTTTTTACTCGTTAAATATAACTTTAAATCTTTAACCAAAAACATGAAGACATAAAATATTGTATGTAGTTCAACATATAAAAAGAGTGATGACTATAATCTTATCGTTTGGATATTGAGTTGGTTGGCGTTTTGTTCTATAAGAATTAATTTTAATTTAAAAACGGCGTTGTACGTGTCAATATTTTTCTAGAGAGAAAGGTTCACCGATATTCTCGTAGATGTGATAGAATTTAATACTTTTCCATAACAATACTACTAGTCGCATCACAACAAGACGCCCCGACTAAACCCGGCAATTCTCTAGCGTTAAGAAAGCACAATTATACCCAAATCATATGTGACGTTTATGAAATTTAATTCGACGTCCACGGTTAATGATATTTTTAAATTGTCAAATTTGACAACAAAAAATATTTTACTATTTAAATAATATTTGAGATAAGGAGTAACACCATGTTAAAAAACCTGGGTTCATCTGGCTCCGGATGATAGGACCTTGTAAGAGCCTCTGTCTAGGGTTACAGGCAAAGAAAACGATCAACTATAAAATTAGAGAACGGAAGAGTCAAAAGGAGAGGTCGGCTTCTGCAATCTGGTTAAGATAATCGACCTAAGGGAAGAATACCCTGAAATTAAATCACCTCCAGGTTAGAGGTAAAGGCGTTTGGCTAGTTTCTTAACATTTATAAAAAACGTACACTACTAATAAGCCTGTAAATAGCCTCGGAAACAAGGATGGATTTAAATGGAAACGACAAGAAACAGCAACGAAAAAAGACTTTGAATTTTGCCACTTGGAACGTACAAGGAATTAGATTGAAAATCGACAAAATTATAAAAGAAATAGAAACTCTGAATATTGGTGTGATAATTTTAACGAAAACAGAGAGAAATGGATCTGGGATTGAACAAGTCGGAAATTTTATGCAAATATATAGCGGAGTACCAAAAGAACACCGGGCTCGAAGAGGAATATCTATAATGATCCACAAAAAATATAAAAAGTGCATAACAAACTAGAAAGCAATTGACGAAAACATCTTTAAAGTAAATTTGAACATCTTACAGAAACACATTACTTGCCTCGCTATATATGCACCATCCAACCATGGGCGCCGGCTTTTGAAAATGTCAATGGAGGCAAAAGTTTTGAAACATAAAATGGTTTCCAAGGTTACTTATGCGCAGATATTCGGGCTTTATGCCTGTGATTTTTTTTTAGTTGAAACAAAAAAAGTAAACATACAATAAAAAGTTTTGTTATCTGCACATTGTTTATCTAATGGATGTGCATAACATTCGAAATTACTAATAGAATACAGTAATTTACAAAATCTTGTTTTATTATCTGTTCATGGGATAGAGTCGAGTATATAGCCACCATTGTATAAAAAACGTTTTATTAAATGTAAATGTTTACAAAATGAAAAGAATAGGAATTATTATATTAAATATATACTTAAAGGCGTTCAGCCGGTGATATCTTTTATTAAATGTAAATGTTTAGTATATATGTACACTAAAAAAATAAAATTATAATATATTCAAATAAAACAAAAATATATTTCTTAAAGCATTAGAAAAGTATAATAATAAAGATTTAAAAACGTTCACCAATGATGAAACGTATTCCGTCTCACAGCAGAACTTTTTATAAATTCATTTACAATAATATCAACATTGATAGAGTTTGCTTCCTCTCTATGAACGTGTAGCATCGTCAAATTGTTCAACCTTTCTTGACCTATTGTTTGGCGTATATATGTTTCAAGTCGCCTAAGGCAGGACAAGAAACGCTCTGCAGTACATGTAGAAGTAGAAATTGTCATTAAGCAAGTGATGAATCGTTTAAATTCGAACAACAAATTTTCCGTAACAACGCCATCTTGATGATCTTAAAAAAACATTATTACATCGCTGATATTTTCAATTTTTTTATTTTTTTGTTTGGCAATATCAAGAAACATGTCTCGATGTAAGGTAAGACGTGTTTTGTCAAAGCCAGATTTATAAAATTTTACTACACATTCTACATCAGTTAGACCAATAGCAAATTTTTCCATTGTTGACAGATGATTTATTGTTTCCGTTTGGAATCTAATAGCCAAGCTACTTAAAGTCTGATGGATGACTTCAATGAAGACTTGCCTGTATTTATCTTTTGCAGAATGAAAAATGTGTGCAGTCGTGGGCGCATCATCTAACCGTCGAGGTATTTTTCTTTTGCGAGGCGGCAGTGGGTCTTCGATTTCTAGTTCTGCGCATCTTTTTATAGTGGTGTCCCAGATTAAGTTAAAACCATCTTCACGTTGCTGTTGTAGGTTTTTTTTAAGGATGTCAACACTCGTTTCTATACTATGCAAATGCAGAGATGTTTTTTGAAGTTGTGCGTTTAGGGTTTCAATTCTTGCAAATACATGAATCATTAAATGAACCATAAACATGTTTTCAAATTTCAATAATTGTTGCAAAAATCCACTTGCTTTGACACCAGGCTCGCCTCTTTCTTTGCTCATGACATTTAAAAATATCAATAAAACATCGTAGTTTTTTTCCAATATATTTATCGTAGTAATTCGTAGACATCACCTTGTTGGGCAAAACGGGGAATTCTCTCATTAGTGCTAAAAAATCTCGTACAGCAGAAATACCTTGCATAGAGTCCTGTACAACTAGATTTAATGTATGAGCTGTACAATGAACAAATACTGCTCAAGGTTCGTCTACTTTTATTCTGCTTTGAAGCCCCAAAATTTTTCCATTAACACTGCTTGCTCCGTCGTAACATTGTCCTCTGCACTGATTAAAGTCCATTGAAAATCGCGACCAAATATCTTTTACAATTATGTACAAGGTTTCGGAACTTGTTTAATTAGTCACATAAAAACACTTATATCCGCAGTTTCATCTATCATTATAGAATAAAATTCGGATGTTTTTATTTCATTTAGAATCAACCGTTGTACGGTTTTTGCCATAATGAATACAATTTCATTCAAGACATCATGGGACAACCATTAATATTTTGTTCTACCAATCTACCAAACCAAGATTTTAGAGCGTTGTTATCTTCTGATCTTAGAAGAAGTAATTGCTAAATATTTGATCTTTCATCTGTGTGTCCTCGTATTGCAAGCCCTTGTTGTGCCAAATATCTTAGAGATGTAATAATTGCGCTTATAGCACTTCTAGCCAATTTCATTTCTTGTGATTTTGTTTCATTTAAACATTGCATTACATTAGTTTCAGCATTTAAAGAATTAACAGCAGTAGTACAGCTTCGATGCACAGTGCTTTTCTCGTGATTATTGACAAAAGTGTCATTCGATTTTAATTCTGACGCACATAATTTAGGCGTTGGAACTTTAATTTCCTTTAAACTCTTCACACAAATGGCGCAAAATACTTTTTCATGTTTGTGTACAATCCATGGAAACTCTTTTACCCATTCTCTGAGAAATTGTCTTCCTGGCCGATTTGTTTTACTACTACAGCTGTCTTCCAACTCCACCGATTCTATTACTGGAAATATGGATATTTTATCCTCTTGTACATTTTCAGATGTCGATGTCGATGGAACCGGATCCTTCCGGTTTTTATTTATTTTAATTAAATATTTATCCATTTCTTAATATGCATGCGCATAAAGCAATGTATAAAAACAAAAACGTTACTTTTTATCAGCAAAAGCTGAGCGTGTACTATTACTGTTTGATGCGTGCTCGGTGCGTGTTCGAGATAAACAAAATTAAATTATTAAATTTATATATTAAATAACAAATTAATCTTTTAACGTTATATTTCCGTTACATTTTTTTTATAAACACTAAACTCACTGACGTCACAATTTAGAAAGAGATAGAACCATGCCATTGCCACACCTACATGCTACACCTATATACTCACACCACGTATGTGATAGAGAAACATCATGGTGCGACAAAGGTGGAGATATTGAAAGTGTACGCTGCTTATACAACGGCTGCTTGAAAATACTTGGAATCTCTAGTTATAAATAGAACTCTTTGGTGCAGACGCACGCACAGGTTGATCGGCTTTGCCTCTTTGCAAAAAACACATATGTTATAAAAATTTATGAATGGATAATGAGTCTATTTATGCAAATTAAAAATATTAAATCAAAAATAGGCAAATATTTCAATGGGGGCGCTGCTCCTATAAAATATGTCAATGGGGACACGCGCCCCGGTGCCTCCATGTACTCGGCGCCCATGCATCCAACAATGAAACAGTAGCAAATAAGGATATTTTTTATTTTAAAATTCAACAAATAGCAACAGACATTGAAAACACAAGAGAAATAATCATGGCAGGAGATTTCAATAGTAGGACAGGAATACATAACAACAGTAAAGTAGTAGAACCTTTTGAAGAGCAAGATACAAATGATAATGGTGAACGACTAATCAAGATGTGCGAACAAAACGACTTGAAAATAACAAACGGATTCTACAAAAATAAAATTATTCATAAATATACATGGATCCAAAATGATGTAAGAACATACAGAGAAGTGACATGTGCCTCCGATCACTACCTATTAAAAGCCAAAATTATTATTCCATATGAATGGAGCGACAACCAAAATGTGGAAAATATTTTTTTATTGAAGAAGAAGTTATAAATTATCCTAAATATAACTTAAAAAGTCTTAAAAATGATAGTGTTCAACATTTGTACCAACAAAGATTAGACAGACAACTTTCTCTCGATCTAACCCAGCAAATAAACATCATCTACAGCAATATGATTACGAGTATTCACCAAGCAGCACATGAAGCACTTGGTAAACAAAGCAGATAAAAAAGTAATCAGATATAGTGGACAGAAGAGATAGAACAACTTGTTCAAAAAAAGAAAAAAATGTATTTAAAATGGTTAAATACAAAGAACCAGAACGATAAAGATAGTTATAACTATATAAAAAGACAATTAACATCAACTTTGCATAAAGAAAAAAATTCAATATGGGAAAACAAGTGCCAAGAAAGAAACACTTACATTGGAGGCAAGAAGTGTTTAGAAATTTGAAAATTGAAAAAAATGTCAAAACCTCGGAAAGAAATAAAATAAGTACACAGTATATACCAATGAGCACGTGGAGAACCCATTATAGTAACTTATTAACAGAAAACAGAGTAGAATATAATAATGTAACAAGAACAAACATAGATATAGAAGGAGAACAAATAGAAATAACAACCAAAATAGTAAAACAAGCAGCCATAAAGCTCAAAAACAAAAGAGCCCCAGGCCCAGAAAGAATAAATGCAGAACTTATAAAGTGTAGTACGGAAAAACTATTTGCAACTCTGGCACACATATTTAATCTCTGCCTAAATAAACAAAAAGTGCCAAATGACTGGAAAATAGCATATATATCGTCGATACATAAAAAAAGCAACAAACTGGAATGCAACAACTACAGAGGAATATCAGTCACAAGTACCATCAGCCAACTATATAGAAGAATAATTTGAAATATTATAGAGGAAGAATACAAGAACAATGAAGATGAAAAACTAAGTGGTTTCAGAGCCGGTCGACCATGTACAGATAACGTATTCTGCCTAAAGCAAATAATAGAAAAAAATTCAGCAACTAATAGAGAACTTCATCTAGTCTTTATAGATTTACAAAAAGCCTATGATAATGTACCTATCAACAAATTGTGGGATGTACTACAAGAATCCAACCTTAACCATACTATAATTAATGCCCTAAAAATCTTTACGATAACACAAAATCAAAAGTAAAAACAAGAAATAGATTATCAAAAGAATTTGAAACAAATAAAGGATTTCGTCAGGGTTGTTGTATTTCCTCTACATAATTTAAAATGTTTGTAGGAAAAGCGCTTACCAACTGGAAAAAGAAATGTAGCGGCATGGGTATAGAACTAAACAACACTTGCCTGTAAACACTTCAATTTGCTTACGATCAAGTTTTACTAGCAAATGACAAAGATGATGCAGAATATATAACTAAAAAGAAGAATACGAAAAATGGGGACTAACAATGAATACACAGAAAACAAAATATTTATGCGTGGGAAAATTTGACAATACCGGATCTGACAAAAAAGACATAAAAGCTAAAATAACACAAGCCAAAAAAACAATAGGATGTCTGAACGGAATTCTCTGGAGTGAAGATATGACAAATAAAAACAAATACAACATATATGAAACCATGATAAAAAACCAGCTACTATATGGATCAGAAACATGGAAAGTTACAGATAGATATAAAAAGTAAACAGAAGCCGTAGAGATGGACGCATTAAGAAGATCGACAAGAATATCAAGAATAGAGAGAATAAGGAATGAGATTATTAAACAGCGTATGGGAATAGAAGGGAGTGTCTATGATGATTTAGAAAAACGACAATTAATATGGTAAGGACATGTTAAAAGAATGAACGAAAATAGACTTTCTAGGCAAGCGATGGAATGGGTGCCACAACAAACAAGAAAAAAAGGAAGGCCAAAGAAAAGGTGGATCCAGAGAATTAAAACGGCAATGACTGCAAAGAAGCTAGAAGAAGTACAGTGGGATAATAAGAAAGAGTGGCAAACGGAGATCAGACAACGTCAAAAGACGTTCTAAACCCATATATATATATATATATATATATATATATATATATTTCTTTATTAGGTCAATATTACTCAATCTGTTTGTAGTTTTTGCCATTCAATTTATGACTAGTTAATTCGGGACACCTGTATGTAAATTTCAATTTGTTTAAGAAAACATAATAAGGGAATATTTTATTCAAGAACGTATCTTTCTAATAGTATAAATATTTATAATATGTGTAAAATAATACAAATAAACAATTATATGAAACGAGTTTCGGAAGACACAATTTTACTGCACGAATTATTTAGTTCTTCGCAAGTAAAAGAATTTTAAAAACATTTATTTAACTATTTACATAACTATATATATTTACAATATTTATTATGAAGTTACGTCGACAATTATCGAGTATGGAATGACCTGCTGTTTTAATTATTTAATTGAATTTATATCATATAAAATGATGATTCAACTATTTATATGTTGAATCGTACTAAAGTGGCAATGAGCTAATTAATATAAATGGGTTAATTGTTTAATATATTATCTTATGAATAATGTTATTGTTTAATAATAAATAGATATATTGTATTAATAAGAGGATTGGAATGTGTAACACCTCCCCTCGAAGATTTTATCTCCTCCATTGGGGTAGTTGAGTAGTGGACTGTGGGGTTGGTTCTTCTAGCTTTGCGTCTTGTAGAACTTGGAATAATTGTCTCTTCTCTAGTTGATTTTCGCAGAAAACAAGATCATCTGCTTCTGTACTTATACAGCATATATATGAGAACAGAAAATATTATTAAATATAAGAAACAAATATAAAAATTAGTATATTGAAAGTCGACTTCTTTGATATTGTTTAGACGATCTTGAAGACCGTAGAGTTTTTCTTTGTGGTCTTGAAGATTGTCGAGGTTGATATGTTGCAGTACCATCGGTGGTAATATCTTCAAGTTTTCTTTTTGTATTTGTTTACTTAAAGTTTCAGTTAATACGAGTGGGATATTTGGAGGGGTCTTTCGTACTTATTTTGATTACATGTAGTGCATTTTGAAATATAATTTTCAATTGTTTCATACATATTTACCCAATAATAGTTTTTTGAAAGTTTATCATAAGTTTCTTTTGAACTGCGATGATTACTTTTTCCATCATGATAGTTTTTAATTAATTTTAATTGTTCTTCTAATTCTGGTACATCAATTAATTTTCTTAAACATCGAATTAATATTGGTTTTAAATTGTCATTATATAAATCTGAATAACATAGACAAAAGTTTTCAAATAAACTTATGTCCTCAAAATGACAATAATATTTTTTCTTCAATTTCATTTGGTATTTCAACTTGAATTCTTTATTTGTATTATTTTGTTTAGAAAATACTTTATGTTTCTTTGGATTGTTTAAAACTTTACTTATTATTAGTTGATTCTTTTTAAGATTAATAGTATCATCAATTGTTTTTATTATTGACTTAATGTCTTAAGTAGCTAAATCTGAAGGTTCGATAAGTATATCCTCAATTATTTTAACTTGAGATTTTTCTTGAGTTAAGTTGGGTAATGATTGATAAACTTTTGAGTTTTCAATTAACTCGTTACATATTTGTTCTCCTGTTTCTTTATTTAGTTAAACCCTGCTTATATTTTATTCATGACAATGCATCTGCATTGGTATTGTTTTTACCTTTTCTATATATTATTTCTTAATCGTACTCTTCTAATTTTAGTCTCCAACGGACTAGTTTTGAGTTTGGTTCTTTTAATGAGAATAACCATTGCAATGGTTTATGATCTGTTACTACTTTGAATTTACGACCAAATAAAGTCTAAAGGTTTTTGTTGCCCTATTTTTTCAATAATACTATAATTTTGTTCATTTTGATTTAACGTACGTGAAGCGTAACTAATTGGTAAATCACTTCCAATATTGCCTTGTAATAAAATGGCTCCAATTGCGACATTTGATGCGTCTGTCGTTAAAATAAATGGATTATTAAAATCTGGATATTGGAGTATTGGTTTATTTGTAAGTATCTTTTTGCAATATTCAAAACTAAATAAATTCTTTTGTGTGAATTAATTTTTCATTTTTCTTTAAACATTGAGTTTTTGGTTTTGTGATTTTGGCAAAATCTTGAATAAACTTACGATAATAGCCTAATAACCCTAAGAATGATATAATTTCTTTTTCTTTAGTTGGAATTGGATAGTTTTGTATAACTTTTACTTTATCTAGGTTTGGTCTTACTCCTTCTGGAGAGATAACATGACCTAAATATAATACTTCGCGTTTCAAAAAGTCAGATTTATCGAGTTGTATTTTTAAATTGGCTTTACGTAATCTTTTAAAAGTTGCACGTAACCTATCTATATGTTCTTGTAAACTTGTACTTTCAACGATAATATTGTCTAAGTAAACAAAGCATTTTTCATTAAGTATTCTGCGTAATATATTTTTTATTACTCGCTGAAAAGTACTCGGAGCATTTTTTAATCTAAAAGGCATACGTTTAAATTCATAATACCCAGTTTCCGTGTTAAAAGCTGTTTTTTTCAATGTCATCGGGTGAAATTTCAATTTGATGAAATCCCGAGGCTAGATCAATAGTCGAAAAGTATTGACATCTACCCAATTTGTCTAAGATATCACTAAATGTTTGGTCATCTATTGTTTTATTGTTTAATTTTCGTTAATCGATTAATATCTTCCATTTTTGTTTATCGGAGTTATCTAACTTTTTATGAACTACCCAAATTGGTGAATTCCAGGGTGATAAACTAGGTTGAATTATATTTTGTTTTAACATTTTTTTGACATGATTATTAACCTTATTTTTATGAATAAAAGAATACCAATAGCTGTTTGTATGGATAGATATGTTATCTGAAGTTCTTATTTCATGATTAATTACATTTGCAAATGATAATACTTCGTTTTCATTATGAAATATATCTCTAAATTCATTACACAGATTTAAAATAATTTCTTTTTTTTCTTTATTTAGATAATCTAATTTCAATTTTTGTTTTAGATAGACACATGTTCAATTTTAAAATAGTTTTATCATTGTTATTATCTATATTATATATTTTTAATTCATTACCTTTGAATTCTTCTACAGTAAAAGGTTCTGTAAGGTTTATGTTAAATGTATCTTCAGCTGGATTAATAATTAATGTTAATGCATAATTATTTTTAATAGTTATTATGTTTTCAGGTATTTCACATTGATTAATTTTAATATATGGTAAAATTGCTTCTGTTTGGCAATTTGTATTTTTAATTGAAACTTTAATAATTTTTTCACATCAGGGTTCTATTATTATATTATACGTTTTTATTGGTTCATAATTAAATACCAATGTTTTAATATTTTTCATCATTAAAGATAAATTGTAGCATTGACTTGATATCCTGTTCCCAGTTTAATCGATCCATTCCACAACCTATACGTGGTATGGCTAATTTATCAATATTGTTTTTAATTAGATTGTTTTTAATTGCATTAAAGAATTAAAAACATCTTTTAAGTAAGGCTTAGAGTAAAAACGTGGTTTGGTAATAATGTAGAATATAAAGCGATTATTGTCTTTAAGTATTGCTACATCAGCTGTTCGTTTATTTTGTTTTAATAAGTTTTTAACATTATTAAACTTATTTTCAAAATCTTTTGCAATGCCTTTATCCATGTGCATATCTTCGGATGCACAATGTCCCAGTGAATACCTATCATTTACTTTAAATAAATCTAGATTATATATTTTATGCAATGCTTTAAAATTATCATCTGTTACCGATTCATACGCTATATTATCTTTGTTATTGAGATACATATGAGATACAATAGGTTCATTATCTTTATAAAATATTTTAATTTTTGTACGAGGTGTAATTAATAATTTATTTGTAATATCAATTTTTGCCTGTAAAAATTCTAATAAATCAATGCCTATTAATATAGTCGATGGAGTTGACCGTTACTACGTGATAATTCATAATACAAAATTAAATAAAACATTTACTATGTTTTTATATCACCATTTATTTTGTCACACTGAGGTTCAGGTGATAATACAATACCTATTAATCCATCGAAGTAAGGATTAAAGTCAAATAAATAAAATTT
Organism: Tachinus rufipes; assembly: GCA_963932245.1. Classification (NCBI taxonomy): domain Eukaryota; kingdom Metazoa; phylum Arthropoda; class Insecta; order Coleoptera; family Staphylinidae; genus Tachinus; species Tachinus rufipes. Next base: position 82,221,958 of record OZ010741.1, on the reverse strand, counting down.
ATATTTTATTCCATTTAATTTAAATTTTTTAGGTAATTGAATTTCAGAACAGTATTCATGTGTTGATTCTTGATGAGGAGTAATTATTTTAAAATATTCCTTTGATATACTTGTAGGTATAAGCTTGTATGCTTTGCTAGGTTTAATAAATGATTTTGTTGAACCTGTATCTATCAAAAAATTTAAGTTATATTTAGGGAAGATTACAAAAGGTAAATTATTATTTGTATGATCAGTTACAGTGTTATTAATTATATTTCGGCATCCCTTTGTGTATTTATTGGGGATTTTAGGTTTTGACGAAAGTGATCCCCTTGATGATCCCGTCTTTTATATGATAAAAAGATTGACTGGTGGATGGTATTGGTGACCAAACCATAGGCTGTGCCCTTTGATTCAAATTATTATCATGTTGCCTTTGATTTTCTGGGTGAGCTTGAGTTTGAGAATTTCTACCTCTTATTCCTATTATAATTAGGTCTTGCATTATTATCAGTTTTGATTATATCTTTGATTATTTGAATTATTCCTCTGAGTGTTATAAAAATTGTTAAATCTTTGGTTATTATTTTGTCTCAGCCTACATTCATTGATGGTATGGCCATTCTTTTTGCAATATGAACACATAACCTTTTTAAAAAATTTGAATTGAATATTATTTGAATTATTTACTAGGTTATTAGTTCTATTACGCTAGCTATGGCGGCGTCCGGCATAAGTCGTTCGCTTTTAGAGACTGATTTAAATAAAACTATAATTGAGTTGATTTTAGTTGTGCTGGGTGCAGTAAGATCTTATCAAGTACCGAGATAGTTAAGTGCATTATCTGTGAGAATGGTTATTACAAAAATTAATAAAATCAGAAGATAAGTTTGGTGTCTTAGCATGTTCACGCTGTTTTTTACAGGGAGTTCAAAAAACGAGCCTACAACTCTTAATAAGCTTGAAAACGGAAGTGAAATATCTGCAAACGCAACTATATAAACAACAATCTATAATTGCATGTAGTGATCAAGCCATTTTAAAATTAAAATCACAACTAAATGATGTTAAACAAAATGTGAACGTAAGCCAAGTCGCATTAACTAATTCTACAACTAAGAAGAAATTTGTTCAACATCTTAATAGGGAACCTAGCAATAGCAAAACTGCAACTTCAAGAAGTGAAAAGAAAACTACAAATAGTTGTAGCAGCAAATCAAACCAAGTGAATGATCAATTTATTCCACCATCAAGTTGTCCAATTATAATGGAATCTGCAAAAGCATCTACAATTATTCAAATTAGTAATATTAATAGTACGTAAAAAAAACGCATAAGAAGAAAGAACACTTTAAAGGCACTGCTGAAGAATCTAGTCTTGAAGTAATAAATAGCGAACAAAAATGGATTTTTGTATCACGCATCAAACATGAGACAACAAAGAAAGATGTGGAATAATATTAAAAAAAAAAAATAATGCTTAATTTATTGTTGAATCTCTCAAACCAAAATTTATAAATGCAGTCAGCATCTTTTAAAGTTGGCATACCATCAGAAGTGTCGGATATTGATATAAATTTGTCTTTCTGGCCAAAAAATAAAAAAAAATTGTAAATCGATTTTATTTTAATTAAGTAATAATTAATTTTTCGGGAGAAACTACAACAGCAGCTATATAGAAGCTGACAATAAGTTTTTATTAAATGTAAGATCAATTAATAGTGACAAAATTAATCAAATTATAATAGATTGTAATAATCTACTTATTAAATTTATCTGTCTGACAGAGACATCAAAAGATGAATTATCTCTGTTAACATTAAATATAGATTCATTCAAGTTAGGATCTATGTACAGTAGAAGTGGCAAAGGTGGATGCGTTGGTATCTGGTTAAAAAACGATTTGAATTACAAAATTTTAGAACTGAATTCTTACTGTATTAATCATATCATTGAGTTGTGTGGTTTAGTATGGATTGTAAATAAAAACTTAAGTGTACATAAAGTCACATGTTATAGGCCTCCTTCGGGGGATTTTATTTCATTTTTAACGCAACTACAATGTACTTTAAATTTTTTATTTAAAGTAGACATTCCTATCATCTTAAATGGTGATTTTAACAGGAACACCCTAGTAAATTCTAATAATCTTTTTATGTTTACGGAACTACTTAATTCTTATAATTTAAAAATTATTAACTCAGAACCCACAAGAATATCTCCTACTACATCCACCTGCCTGAATCATATATGGAATAATCTCAAAAATGCGGGTAATCACAAAACTATAGATAATGTACTTTCTGATCATAGAACATTACTATTTAAAACAAATATATCAGTGCCATCAAATAATAATAATAACTATAGTTCTAGATCACACAATAATGATAACATAATAAAATTTAATAATCTTTTACAAAATGAAAACTGGTACGATCCCAGTAAACACAGTTACGTTTAAGATACGTTTATTTTTGTTATTACACCTAAGTGTAATATTTGTTTATTTGTTAAGTATATTATTCGGAAAAATGTCCGGCGACTAAACGGATATATCTCGTATATTTAGTGTGTATTATACGTATAGGTTATATGTATTTTAAACGTGTAATTTACACGTATTATCAACGTAAAAAATGCGTTAAAATATAATAAATATAATTGTATATTTTTTCAATTGAAATACACGTGTATTATAGGTTAAACTTTATCCGGCGAGTAGACATGTGTATGTTTGGATGCCTATACGAGATAACGGACTCATATTGGAAAGAATTGGGTCACCCATCCAAGTCGTGACCAGAGCGGACGTTGCTTAACTTTTGTTAACGCTGGTATTTGTACATGCCCTCTCTGCCGCACTGCCTACTTTCTCGGATATATAATAATATAAAATATGTATATCATTTTAACATAAAATACAAAGTATTACATCTAAATAAATAAAACATTATAATATTTAACATAGATATTAAAGAACATTACAATTAAATTAAAGATTCATTTTGATTTTTCAACCAGTCTTTTGGCGACATCTGAAAAATATACTGTGTGTATTTCCACAACCTCATATGACACACATATGGTAATCTTTATTTTAAATAGCTTGACTAGTTTGCTATTTGTATTTATAATACTATATATAACAATAGCAATTAATAATATTAAATTTAAATTTAAAAAAAAAAAAATCGATGAATTGATATTAATGTTACTGTAATGGCTATAAAAACAAGTTATTTGAACCAAAAATGTCATTGCATATTTTCAGACTTAGCACAAATTAGGTATATCATATTAGTACTCTTAAACCTGCGCTTCCAGTTCAATTAAACAACACTTCAGCACTGTTGTGTAACAACAAACAACTTAAAACTGTATCGGATATTGCAACTAATAGCAAGTGCACATTATGATTGATAAAATTTTTTAAAAAAAGATGAATCATGCATCTCAACATACACTTTGCAAACTATATTCACGCGCTCGGGTAGCCTCGGACGTACGAATATCCAAGACAACATTGATCGGCAAACTAAACCCAGAAATAATAAACGTTAAATATACGTAGATATATTATGCAGGTTATTTATTGATATATTCTAATGGATAATATACGTATATTAATCAACGGTAGAAAAAAAGAAAAATATTAACGTATAATATACAGATATACATATCTTACGTGTAAAAGAAATGTATATTATACGAATACACATATACCATATACGCTTTTTACACCATATATACGTGTAATAAACTTTTATTATCTAAACTTGTGTTTACTGGGATATGTTTAATGCAAAGAGTTTTAACGAACAATTTGACAGTTTTCATAACATTTTATATTTATATTTTAATAACTGTTTTCTTATTGTTGATAGAAACTAAACAATAACAAATAATGGCTAAATAATTCTGTCAGAATTTCAAGCAAAAATCTACATGATTTATACTTACTACAACAACGTAACACGCAGCTTAAAGAAATTCAAAACACAAACTCTTAAAATAAACATAAAAAGTTAGTTTTTGATACAAATGACAACTATTATCAAAACAAAATATTAAGTTCTGACAACATATAACCATAAAAATATTTCTATAACTTCAAATTCAAGAATTATTACAAACCCTAAAGAAGTGAGTAATTTGCTAAATGATTACTTTAGAGAAGAACCCATACAAATTACAAATAGTATTCCAGTAAGTAATAATCAAATTAGGGATTATTTATTTATAGAAAATAGTATTTTTTTGCATCCGTATGATGAAAACGAAATATTGTCAATAACTTCTAATTTAAAAAATAAGCGTTCGGCAGGTCCAGACGGAATACCAAATTTTTATTTTTAGATCTAAGCCGCGCGTTTGACTATGTTGATAATACTATGCTTTTAAAAAAACAATTACGGCATACGAGGCGTTGCTTACGACTGGTTTGTCTCTTACCTTCAAGACCGGCACCAGTTTGTTAAATTAAATAATTATGATCAATGTACATGTAAGACTTTCAATTCTAACAAAGTAACTCTAAACTTGGGGTACCACAAGGATCAATTCTTGGACCTATCTTAATTATAATCTTTATGAATGAATTAGCTACATTTTTACCTAATAAAATCTTTATTTATGCAGACGATACAACTACTATTGTTAGTGATCTTTCAAATTCTATATTAGAACAGAAATCTTATGAACTGCTTAGTGACATCACTATGTAGATTAAAATTTCTACAAAAACTTTTATTAAGGTAATTTCTTACATAAACCAAAAATGCAGCCAATAATCGGGTTCTATACATTTACCTAACCCTGTATATTATATGCATTAGAAAACAATATGCATGTGAAAAACAAGCATTAAAAAGTTCATAATGAACATTTTTTTCTAAAACATTCAGATGATGCGTGTATCCATGCACATAATTATTTTTACGAGTAATATGGACATAATTAGGAAAACAGTAGAAAACGTATTTTTTTAATTAAAATTAAATACTCAAATACATAAAAATCAAATACAGTCAAAGTATTTTGTTGTGTAAATACTTAACAACTTTGATTGTAATTCATACTATTGATTGTACGTAAAGCCTTTTTGTACAAAAAAAATTATTAAAACAGTTGAACATAAAAAAACAATATCACAATTATTAAGATGTCTTTATTTAAATGTGATCGAAGTTTATACCGTTACTTAACTTCGCAACAAGTTCACCGATATAAGAAGCCCACTTCTAACATTTATCTATTTTTATGCCAAGACTTGTAGCATTGCATGGTTGTTTTTATAAGTCAGTTATTGCAATTAAAATAATCAATTTCTTCTAAAATGAAACATCATAAATTGGACGCATTGTGTTTTATTTATGTTAATCCGATTAATTTGATAGATTTCATCTTTCTGAAGATGATGGAGTGGCGCACCACTCACCAAAAATTCCAAAAAAATCATGGATGTAGATTTTTCAATTACTTATGAAGATAAAAAATAAAATGCTATGCAATCGAAGGTTTAGATAACCAAAAGTAAATTTCAACCCTTCTGGATTTTTTTTAAGGGTTGTATACAGAATTTGAGGGGCTAACAAAATTGTGTTGAAAGACCACTCAAATAACTACTTCCTTGATTTTTTTTAGAATTTTTTATTCAATAAGTGCGGAGAAAAAAATAAAAACGAGAAAATGCTATTTTTGCCCCCTATGGAAAAGGGGGTGGTATCAAAATTTTAAAATCCTACCAAACATGTTTTTTTTATGCTAGGAAATTAATTTTTGAGGTACTTTGGATATTCGTGATGGGGGGGGGGGAGGCATTTCACCTATGTTAAACGGGGGGACCCTTTACTTAACAGTATATCAATTGCATCATACTAAGCTGTTGTTGCGCTTGTTCTTCATACATCTATTTTACAATTTATTGAATAATTTAAGTTTATCATAGAAATTTTAATTTTTTTAATTAATATAATAATTTAGTTAATTTAATTGGTAAGGTGGTTAGGTTAGAAAAATATTTACTAAAGCTATTAATCAACCCTGGAAAATCTGTAACATCAGAAAGAGAATTACTACTTATTTTTATTGTTTACTAACTGATTTACTATGGCCCACGTGGTTTTTATATTAACTCTAAGTTTTAGTTTCGTTTAGCTTCTTTATATAAATTTAAATCATTTGTATCATGTTGTAATATTATAAACAGATAGTCAAGCATATATTTATAATTTTTGATATTTTTTATAAAATCTACACAAACAACGAGATGTTTAAAACATAATAAAAAATGAGACGGAGCAAAAAAATAAACAAATTAATGAGTTTAATAAGTTAATTAATAACAAATTAGACAAACAACATTACAAGTATATGCAATTATTTTAATGCTTACGTTACCAGCGTTGCAAAACGAATAAACATAAACAATAATTTAATTTTTTTACAAACAAACTTAAATAAAAATACTTATCAATTTTTTTTATTCCTGTGTAAAAATTGGAGCTTTTTAATGTTATATTCAAACTTAAAAAATGGGTTTGATAAAATAAGTGGAAAAATGATTAAATCTACTAAAAATTACAGAAAAAAATAGTATAAATTTTAACGGCTTGGGGTGGTTTTTAAAAGTTAGAAATGACCGAGTAAAATTTTTAATATTTGAAGTGGTATAGAATTTGACTTATTTTTAAGGTGACAAAAACAAATAAACCAAAAAGCATCGTTCTCGCTATTTTAATTCCAAAGGAGTGTAAACAAAATTAAAGTTTCTAGCCAATTACTATATTTTATGACAAAAGAAGATTTGATCTTCTTACGTAAAATGGCATTTATGTAGTTTATATATTCTTAAGAACACTTTTGGTTTGTTAATTAAATAAATTAACCTTTGTTTTATTTCTCAAAACATAAAAAATTTCTATTCTTTGTAACAATAAACTTATTGTCAGAAGTCGTTGAAACCAAGACAAATAATAATTAGTAAAATTCACCTATTCAAAAAAAGACCGCTATATCTTAAACTATTAAAACCAAAATCGCAAAATTTTTAAAATGTGCCCTTATTCTACACGAGCTCGAGTATTGCACACACGCTTATTTTCGACTCAGAATAAAACCTAATTAATATTAAGTAAATAGTTTTGTTCCTATCCAAGCGGGTAAACTAATAATATTGAATCCTGCCAATAATAAACAGCGGGACGAGGCAAATATGTTACAGTCAAACGATATCAGCGACTCGGAGAGCCAAGCCGGTGCCGTATCGGACTATCCCCCTGATCAATCTCAGTCGCAAAGTGAGACATTTAAACTCCCAAATAGGAAAAAACGGGGAAGGCCAACTAAAAAAAATCAGGCAAATAAAAAAGAAAAACAAGAGAATTACTGCGTCAACTTTACAGCAACAAATAAATACAATTAACATTAATAACAACAAACAAAAACCACAACATAGTCAATTAATACAGGGTCTCTATAAATGTCTGGAATTATGTTGTCACTTTAAATATACTGCTTTTTTTTTAAATTGTGCACCAAATTATTTACTTTGTTTTGACAGTTCAACTTCACTTGTCAAGCAAAGTTATAAATATGAAATCACAATTTCACTAGAGTGGCACAAACGTACATTAGATGGTTACATAATACCAAATTTTTATAATGACCCTGTATTATCAAACAAAACTAAACACAATAACAACAACTTTAACTTTGCATATTATGTTGAAATAACAGAAAAATGCACAAGAATTCAACTATCAGATTTATGGAGTAAAAACACAACGAACTCCAATGATATTATCTTATCTACCCAAACAGGCTTTATTATAAAAACAATTAATAATAAAGATACAACCATTGGCATGCTAAAAGAATTACAGCAACTTAAAATAGCAAAACTGTTTAAAAGAGACTCCGCCAAACAAACTGATGTTATTAAATAAAATACCTAGCGCTTCATACTAAGCGGTTATAACATCTGTGGATCAAGAAATCAACGAAAATGAAATTGAAACTCATTTTATGAACAATATCATTAGTCATCAATATTGTAAACGAATAATATCAAGAGCTACTGGACAAAATACCTATAAAATAAGAATCATAACTGCAGATGTAGATGCTTACCAAGCTTCTTCAACAAGGCGTGTTCTATAAAAACAAACACTTTCCTGTTTATGAAAAGCATGCTCCAGCATCAATCCCTATTCCATGCGGTCAATGCAATTCGTTCGAGCATACTATCGAAAACTGCATAGCAACACCAATTTGCAGCAAATGTAGCCAAAACCACAAGACTACAACCTGTTCCAGCACACAACCCACAAGATACACTTCATGTCAACAGGAAGGACACGAAGCATGGTCATTCAAATGCAAAACCGCCCTACAAATCCGATCGAGGGAATTCCAAACATAAAAATTAAATTATCAAACAAAAAGTCAGCGGTCATTAATAAAATTATCACAAAATCATTTAGAATTCATGCCCCAACAATTACCATTCACGATTATATAATCGACAAATATATAACGCAAATAAACTCCCTAACACAAACCGACAAAAGCTTATCAAGACATTAAAATCTAGATTTATTAAATCACACAATACAGATACACTAGTTTTCTTTTCCGGGAATCAAATATTTATTGTAATGTTAAATCTCCAAAATCCAAACGATAGCCCTCCCACTGTCCCCAATAATGGCATACAAGTAACAATATCTCAGCCTCAAAATGCCTAACATAAACTTTCTTTACTCAAACATTAATAGCTATCCTCGTAAATATCCTCTTATTAAAAATTTTTCTTACAAGATAAAATTCACATTTTTTTAGTATATATTCATCCAACTTCCAGTATTGAAGATAATATTCTAGTAAAAGCTGCACAATATCCTCATGCTATAATCATTAGTGATTTCAATGTAAACCTTAGAAAAAAAAACTAAACATCTTCAACAATTCCTATTCAACTCCAATTTTTCCGAAATTCATACTTCTCTAACATTTATAATGGCTGACAATCAATGTACTACACCTGATCTTCTTTTATGTACATCTAATTTAAAACCCCTTATTCATTCAGTAATGCCCGTACTAATAGTCAGAGATTAAATCTCGGATTGATCCTGGATTCATGAATCCAGATTCATTTTAATAGTCGTTGATTGGCTCTAAGCTAATTCACGAATATTGTGACGGTGCGGAACGAGTTGAAAACTATGCAACCGTCAATATAATCCTAGATTCAAATAATCTTGGGACCACCCAAGATTATTTGAGGAATACATTGACGAAATGCAACTAAAGTTGCCGTCACAAAATACGTAAATTGGCTTAGAACCAATCAACGACTATCAAAATGAATCTCGGATTCATGAATCCAGGATTAATCCGAGATTTAATCTCCGACTATTAGTACGGGCATAAGTGTCATTCCCGATTTTGTTCAAATGATCTTGCAATGTTTACAATTTAGTATTCATTCTTTGCTTGCTCCCAAGAACTAATTTATTTACAATTTTAATAATTGCAACATAAAACGTGTAAATCAAGATGTAAACTCTTTTATTAACTCTAACCCAATTATATCTCCTAATTCCATAAAATCGTGTTTATCAATTGTTTCATCTTTCATTCAAAACAATACCTCTAAGGTATTAAAATCTTATTACAAATACTCCCTCCCACCATTTATTCTAAGATTGATCAAATATAAAAGACAACTGTACAGAGAATTTCAATCGACAAATGACAGGACAATAAAAAGACAGTTCAATGACCTTAACAAAAACATTCATGACCTTATACTTCAGTATAGAAATGACAAATACATTGCAGCATGCAATAAAATCAACGACAAAAACGGAAAGACTTACTTTAGCAAAATAAAAAAATTAACTAAATATAAAAAGTCTAATGTAATCCATTCAATTATTGACCCGACGACAAATAAATATTGTTCCACAGACATAAATATTGCCAACATATTTTGTAATCATTTTAACGACGCCTTTGCTTTTTCTTACTCAGACAATTTTGACAAGGACAATTTAATTAACTATTTTAGAAGAGGAAACAATAAACATTTACTTTGACATTTTAAACAATGGTAAAAACTCAGCGCTTAGATAAGACTTACTGACAAGAAATATTTTAAGACAGTTAAATGAAAATATTTACAATTACGTTATTGAGATTTATAAATACTGTCTTTTTTATCAATACTTCTCTCACAAATGGAAATTAGAAAAGATATATGAATCAATAATTCACAAATTGAGACATAGGAAAGCTTCTCTTATAGCTTTCCTATGTCTCAATTTGGTTTCCGTAAATATTATTCAACATCTCATTTTCTAACAATCCTTACATCTAACCTAAAACATCCCACCTGGAGAGAAAACATTTGACTGTTTTGTTTATGGATATAAACAAAGCGTTTGATTCTGTCTGGCATACAGGTCTCCTTTTTAAACTATCTAACATAAAACTCTCTTTTTATTTACTAAAATGACTTAATCAATTCTTAAATAACCAAAGACTTCAAGTTCGCATACGATCGTCCTATTCCCATTGATTAACTCCACACCAAGGTGTTCCGCAAGGGTCTCCACTCTTGCCACTCCTATACAATTTATTCTGTCGCGATATTTACTCTGCTAACCCAAACGACTGCAATACTAACTCCTATATTCTGCAATACGCAGATGATACAAGTCGTTAAAGTCTTCCATCAAATAAGTACAATTTTTATTATACAGAACATGTATGTGGTTTAATAAATGGCGGCTCTTTACAAATCCATCAAAAACACAATTTTTTACTCCTTACTATAAAGTAACTATCAATTCTCCCTGTATCAGTATGAATCAACAACTAATTCCTCCAACACAGATATGCATATTCTTGGGGATATTGTTTGACACAAAGTTAAAATTTAATGCATACACTCGTTCAATTAAAGCTAGCATAAGCAGTAGAGCATAACATTTTCGTTCGCTAACATACAAAAAACCATTTGTTGTACTCTACTGGATTATGCATATATACTGTTTTTAAATTCCATCAAACCTACCCTCAATCATTTGTATATTGCTGAAAGAGCCTGTCTATGCTCCATCACTAAAATCCACCATTCCAACAACTCTCTACATAATCCCTCCAATAAGCTATTATATGCAAAGACAAAAATAATCCCACTAAGCTTGGCTTGCAGAGAAGAGCAATTAGAATTTTTGGTGGTTTGGGATATAGGGATTGCTGTAAAGAACAATTTATATATCTCAATATTTTAACATAACCTTGCATTTATATGTTAGAATGTTTATAGTATATCAACCTAACCTAACCTAACCTTGCATTTATATGTTAGAATGTTTATAGTATATCAAAGCTAGAAGATCTGAGTTCCCTACTAATGAATTCCACTGTCACAATACAAGACATAAGAATGACATAAATCTTCCGTATACTAGTCTAAGAAAATCTGAATATAGTTAGTACCAATTATTACTGATTTTTTTTTTTAACAACTGCCAGAAAATATAAGAAACTTGTCTAATATTAAATTTAAAATTATCGTAAGAGAATTTTTAATAAAAAGTGCATTCTACGATTATAACGAATATCTGTGATAACATAGTATTGTGTTGTTGAGTTGTTTTTGTCTTTGTTAAGTTATTTGTATTTAGGTTCACTTTGCTCAAATGATAAATTACATTGTAACAACTATCAAATATATGTATATTCTTTGGACCTGTGTAAATACTATTTTTGTGATACTACATAAATAAACATTTATTTATAAAAAGTTAGTAGTTATTATGAAAAAAAAATAATAATTTGGTATTATTTGTAAGGTCATTGCATAAAATAGAACCTTTTACAAAAAGATTTTTATTTAGTTTACTTGTTTGATTCTTTGTTATGTGAATCTCGCTTTTTTGTCTTATGCTAATATTGTGTACTTTTTTATTTGTTTTCATATTTATATTGCTTATCATTTCTTTATGTTTTATATGATAAATAATTGTGGGTTGTTTCATTTGATCATTTTTTTAAATTTGATATATTTTGATTTTGATTGATACATTAAATAAATCAATATTCTATCACTTATTATTAAAAATGGATCATAATTTTAAAACCTAATCAAGGACTATTTAATTATTGGAAATAACTAGTTAAATGAAGATAATCAAATTAAAAAAAAATTATTATGAATTGCCGGACATGTAAACATTGTTAATGTAATTTACATGTCCTCGGCCTCTGAACCTAAAAGGTCTTTTTTATCCCACGAGAAATTTAGTTATATTGTCGACGCCGTTGCCTTTGTTGATTACATCTTTGATAATAGTTAAAATTATTTTCAGGTTGTTCTTTTAATGGCAATGTTTATTTTCATTTTATATTATGGCAAATTTGGGTCGCGACTCGAGGTTACCACTGCCCTATAAGGTGACATCGACCACTCTTGTATAGTTATAATAAAATGAATTATCTTTATCTAATTATTATCTTAATTTTAATTCACAATTAAAGCAAGGCACATAGTTTTTTTTTTATTTATAGCAGCAATGTTTATTGACATTAGTTTGATCATCTCTAATACGTTATTTAGTTTATCCGACAACCCAGTAACAAATAAAATCGAAAACTACTTAGATTTAGAATTAGTTTCTTTTTTATAAGCGTTTGTGGAAATATTAACACTTCTTCCATTCTTAATGAATGAATTGATAATTTAAAAGTTTGTATTCTTAAATCTTTGGTGCAATAATGTTTTTATTTGATTAATGTTCATTTCATTTTTTGTGACAATAAATGGTTTGAATAATAATGATAGGACACTGAATTTAGTGTCCTATCATTATTACACGGTTATTTGTACAAATAAACATAAGTTTTATTGTTGTCCTTTATTAACAGAAGATCAAGAAAAGTCAATTTTCCATCAACTAATTTTTCTATGGTAAAAGTTAAGGACTCGTTGTGTAAAATAATCAGAGTATCTTCCATGTAAATAAATAGTCATAAATAGAGCTAGGACTTACATGCGTAAAAAACTGCAAAATAAGCGCATAAATAAGCATTAAAAAACAGCAAAATAAGCATAAAAATTAGCATTTTTTTTTAATTTTTCATATAAAAAGCATTAAAAAATAATAACTTATAATAGCAAAAATCGTATAAGTCATGCATGAGCATGAATTTATTTTAAAACGTTCGCATATATATCTTTTAAAAAATATTTTATTAACTCTTACATTTCTATGACATCGAAAATTGCTTAAAATATGCATCAAATATGCACAAAAATGCAGAAATAGGCAAAATTACTTAAAATAAGCATCAAATAGCATAAAAATTAAGAAAAACAAATTCTTAAAATATGCATAAAAACTAAAATATGCATAAAATCCGAATATAAGCAAAATAAGTTAAAATAACGTGTCATTTTACTTTCTTATTATTTGTGGACACATTCAAAATTGATATGCATATAATATTGGTAAAAATCATAACGCATTTAAATCCTAGCTTTACTAATAACGTAAATTTTTTGAAATCATTTTAAATACAAATTCAACGTAATTGTTTGTTAATCATTATTAAAACGTTAAATATTTTATATCATTTGTTAATTTTTTTGTTGTAGTTTGTAACACTTTATACCAAATCAAAAAAATGTCAATGTAAACGTTGTTAATATAGAATCTACATTTAAATATAATGTTTGAGTTGTGTACACAGTAATAAATGACTATTTTTGAGTGGAGTAATTTTATTTTTATCATTTATATTTAGTTTTTTTTTTTAATTTTTGTCTAATTATTATTTACCCATTACCTTTTATTATACTCGGTTAGTACACGTGCATTAATATTTTTTAAATAAAATGTTACTGCTTAGTATTATCTATTAATCATGTGCTATTGTTGGTCAAACATTTATTTATTTTCTACGTATTTGCAGTGGTTTTCCTAGAAATTTGAAGTTGTACTGTATAATTGTAAACAGTTCACAATAACATGAAAGTGAAGTTGGGTGGCTTTTAGGATTAAGCCACCTCACTTAAATATAATAAACCAAATAACGTTTAAATACTTAAATAAATTACACAGTATAAACTCGTATAGGTATACTAGGCAGATATAAGTTCAATTTGTGATTTTGTTGCTTTTATATGTTTTTCTTTGCAATTAGCAGAAATGAAATGTTAACTTAATTATTTTCATGGTTTTAGCTTTTGTTGTTTACTAAAATCTTGATAATGTTCTTGTATACAACCCAGATAATGAACAAATAAAAAAAATTATAATCAATGATAAACATTTGGTAACAATACAATTTCCATCTAACGTGTTTGGCCAATTAAAAATAAAACTTCACCAATAAATCGTTGTCTGTAATAGAAAATTAAGTGCAATAATGTTGTTTTGCACTTAAATTTTAGATCTTTAACAAAAAATTGAAAATATTAAATCTTTTATCAGTTATTTTCTTTGAAAATCTATGAAATGGCTTAAATAATTTAAATATTATTCTGGTTTGCAAGTTTTTATTTACTAATAACATTAACGTCACTAGTAAATTCTTAGAAGTTATATTAAATACTACATCCATCCACATAAAAGCGTATTGTAAGCTGTAAGACAATCAACTTCAAACAACTCTAGATCTAGAGTTTGTGTAGAAAGTATTATACATTTCACAGTTTGGTCTCTTTAACAGCAATATTTGATTGATTTGCTCGAGAGGGTGCTGAATAAATTTTTACATTATGATATTACACAATTTTTTATTAAAAATGAGTACTCTGATGTCTAGACGGATTTAATGATTTTGTTTAAAACTATTCTATTATTTTATAAAATTTAGTGAACGTCATACACAAAAAGCATGTTTGAATAGAGTTCCATTTCATAGCCGTTGAATTTGTTTAGGTAATAAGGATTGAGAATTGATTTTTTCGTTGATTCAATATTTATATTTAAAGCGTTAATAATTAGAACACTTTAATAAATTGTACATAATAATATATTTTGGTTAAAATGTATTTTTTGTAATATTTATTCTGTAAATTATGTTAATTTTGTTTTAAATGAGTGTACTGTAAATAAATAAACAAATAGTGTTAGACATTTTCCGAAACATAAAATAAGCTTTGTTGCCGTATCTGCCATCAACGACTGCAATAAATCTTACTTAAATTTTTTTTAAAAAGTTAAATGTCAAATTACATTATGTATTAAAAAAAATTAATTTAAAAATATAGTTAATTTTTCAATTCTATCCTCGGTTCTATCTTAATTTTTTTTTTATTTCTAAAAACATTTTTCTTATAGTGCCATGCTCACTACGAGCGTATGGACCCTTCTCGTATGTTTGTGGTGTGCGATAATAGTTCCACACAAACATGAGGGACCTACATTTTAACGTGGAATCCGAACCACATAACTATGCAAATACTTTGCTGGTTTGCCATTGACTTTCGAAGGAGACAGACATAGCATAATTATTAAGTTTAAGTTTAATAATTAAATAACATTCAAGAGCAGTATACATAATTTATTTTATGTTTTTTTTTAACTAATATTAAATTATAAAAAATAAATAATAACTATTAAAAAAATCGTATTAATTAAATTAACAAATCCAATTATAAAACTGGTTACACGTAAAGTCCAATTAAATATAATATATACTTTTGTTTAATGGTTAAATTATCAAGATGTTTTTGTGTTGTAAATTTAGATATTTAATTGTTAAGTGTAAAAAAATATAATGGTAAAATATTTAAATATGTAAAATTATTTTATATTATTGCAAATTTAATTCTAGATGAATCAACAATATTTTTATTACATGCATTTAAAGGAATGGTTTCATAACAATAGATTAAAATATTAATTATTTATTTATTTTATATTGTAATAATTTTAAATAGAAAAACTACGGTCTTATTATATGTAAATAAATAACTTTGCAAAGCATTGACAAAAATATATGTTTAGTACTTAACCATTTTTTCAGCTGATTACATTCATGTGTGTAAATCGGATGATCCAGATTTAAGCATCTGTATAACAAACTCCATAAATTTATTACGACTAAAATTAAAAGACGGAATACCAGAATTGGAGGTGCCAGCATTAGAACCTTTAGAATTGGATGTGATTAAATTAAGAAAAGGACTTCAAGTAAATATCACTGAATTAAAAGTATGGGGTCCTTCCAATTTTAAGATTCTGGATTTAAAGTAAGTTATATTTAACTTTATAAATATAATCGTTTTACGTTGTATAAGTTAATCACAAGCAATGTATTAATAGCTTAGAATATGCCGCATGAGTATTTTCCAAAAAATACCATGTTTATAGAATAGAAAAAACACCAAAAAAAAAAAAAATTGGAAAAAAATGCTTTATCAACTTTTTTGTGTATGTAATAAATAAATTAAATGAAACGTTGACTGTTTTAATTATGTTGGTAATGTATCTCAATCAATTTATCATATGAGGTATATCTATTAAGATTATAAAACTAGTTGCAATTTTTAATATTAATCAAACTTGTTATGTAACTTTTGAAAATGCATTACAAATTTTATTAAAAATGTGACAAAATTTGTTATATTAGCACATTTTTATAAACAATTTTAAAGATGTTAAGTAAACCCTTTCAGACCCGAATTAAAATCTTTCCTATTTTTTCTTTGTATTTTGTTGTTCAACACGTATTTTAAACACAAAAGTGTTTTTACTTCTAATTACAGACAGGTAAACTTTGCTTTTGTAGCAATATACATAACTACGAACAAGTTTTGGGATCACCTACATGCTCTTTTTATTTCTCAAAAATTTTAGTAAACCATATAAAAGGTAATTATCATAATATACACTCAGTTTCACATGAAATTCTTAAGTATACATTGAGCAACGTTTGACACAAAGTCTCACTAAAAAAATAGAGTTAACACAAAAAAGTAATTAATGAGTGACATGTTCACGTTCATCAATTCAAGAATTTCCTTTTCGTGTCTAGCTTAATATACGATCTTCCTGGAGTATCTCGTTCCATGCAATTTGAAGATAGTTTTGCAGGTCTTCCAAATTGCCCGAAAGCTTGGATAATATTCTAATCCACGACGAAATCGATTGGTGATAAATCAGGTGAACGTACAGATTTAAGGATCACAACTGAGATGCCAATCTTTTTCTATAAATTGTTGCCAAGGAGACTTGACAATTAAGGCTCTTGTTCAGTCTACAGCAATAAATCTTGTTCTTGAAACCTATATTGTGTGGCCATCCATCTAAGAAGTGATTCTCACAAAACGCCTTCTAGCTGGACGATCTTGCTGTAAACCATCCTTAGTGCAGACCATATTCTAGCAACTGTAGTATGGTTTTGATTTAGCCTTCTACCAATTTCACAAAAAGGCAAACTTATTTCTTTTATGCTTATATTTGCTTGAGAAAAACAACTGACATCTATCAAGTAAAAATTCATTAACCTACCTTCAAGTAAATAGCAGTCAATAGTCAAACAATTGCTGAAAAACAATAATCTTTTAGTTTCTTTTTACTGAGACTTTGATTGATTCATACTTAAATATAAACCAATTCAGCATCATCCGATTCAAGGTTTTCGTCAACTTCATGTTGCAAAAAAATGTAGAAAGAATGATCTACAATATTCTACAGGAGCTTTTTTTATCTGTTTTATTGGTTTTAAGTATTTCTTATGTAATTCAAAAATGTTAGTCTGAGTAGGACGCCCTTTGTTAGTGATATTGACGACTTTGTATTCATCACAGCGTGCTTTATGTAAATTACTTTAGTGTCATTGGCCTTGAAATTAAAAAAAAAAACATTATAAAAATCAAGATTTGTATCATCTTCCATACGCAGATTTTTTTTATGTTGCTCAAGAAAAGTTGGTAATCTAGAAAATCGATTTGATTCATTATAGTCAAAGCAAAAAGTTGTTTTTTATTTGATTCTCTTATAATTTTGTGCCAATCACTAAGAGAAAAGATAATTGGAGCATGTTTTCTTTGACGCTTTTCGATGAGACCAAAATCTCTATCAGATAGAAGATGGGTCCACTGACTGAAAAAATGGTGCGTAATGGTTTTAAACGTTTTTTTTTTAACAAGTTGTAACCACAAAAACATTAGAAGCTAATTTTTGTTTTGTCCAAAGCAATTGTCAGTAAATAGAACCAAATCATCAACGTCAAACTTTTCAGACAAAAATTTCAGAATAACGGATACCACTTTTTCACTACCTCTTTATGCCACGTCTTCAGACCATAGAAACATGTAGCCTTTGAATTTAGTACAATCATGTACTCCCAGATTGTACATCCATATTTTGTATATCTACTTATAATACACATTTTCTGATGTTATTTTTAGATTGCTCAGTTTTTCTTTTGAGAAGCTCCTGGATTCCTTTTGCTTTAAGTTAATGCAATTTTAGCTTAATTGCCAATGTTGTTGATTTTTCTTCTTTATTTTCCAAATTTGCGGTTTCAATTTTAATATTGAGCTCATCACAAGTTTTGCAAGTATCGCATTTTGGTAAATTGAACTAATATTATATTGCTTGGAAAAAATACTTCTGTAAGTATGTTCTAAAACGGGTTGGATTCTGTTTTCCTGGCACCAAGGTATATATTTTTTTGTATAAAGCATGCGGCGGATTGTTAGGTCACTGCCAAGATACACTTTGTTGATGTTCTCGTTTCTGCTGTAATGACTAGTACTTCGGAATTGAATTTATGCGGTCAAAAACGCTCTGCTTTTGCCGATCGTTTATTTTATTTGGTCATTCCTTGTATTTTTTAAACAATATTATTCAACCTGCCTTTTGACGATTATAGAAGAAACTCCTTTTTGCACACACAAACTCTAGTACCGTTTATATTAAGCAAATAAGCTGCATTTGATGATCTTGTCGACTGCTGACGCTTTTGTTTTGTTGGATAGGATCTCTTTTTTTAAGTAATCTTGATACAACTAAACAGATAAGAATTCTGCAGCTCCCAGGAGCCCAAGTCCCAAAACTTTCTAAAAATACTTGATTCCAGTTCTGCTCTGCATTGCTTTTTGCAACCGCACGGCAGCCCAAATTTCCGTGCAGCAACTGTTTCCTTCGTTATGTCGCTAATATACTTTTGTGTAAAATTCTGTCTGCATTTTCTTTTAGATCGTGAATAGCAATTTACATTTTGTTGTCTCCATCTGCTTTTTTCTTTTGCTTTAGGAGAAGTTGGTTTTTACATTTTTGTCACCGATGGTCCATCGTTTTCACTTACGGTTTCACAATAATCCTGAAATGGAAAAATTTCCAATTATAACTTACTATAATTTCTTAACTACAACAACGTTACAAGCCACATTAACAACAAAAAACAGTACCTATTCACTGTCGATGTCACTGTCATCCAATGGCGACTTAATTTCATCACTTATATTATCATAATCGTTTAAAACACAGACATTTTTCTCATTAGGATTGGCCATTTTTTGTAGCTTGTCATTAATCAATATAAAAATTATCATCAAATAGCCACCTGCTAAAACATGATTGCTGCATTGTGGCGCCATCTATTGACCAAAATGTAAAACAACTGGCAGTGTGGCTTATTGTATTATAGTATGTTCAAAAACACAAAAAAAAGGATTTTTGAAAAAGTGTGGCTTGTTATTGTTTCACATTAAGCCTTTCAAATATTAACTCTATTGTATAGGGTGATTCTTAACCTATGCGCATAAACTCAAAGAATTATAGTTTACAATCAATATTATTGATAAATGTTAAAAAATGTAGTAAAAGTTTTATAATAAGCGAGATAATGAATTATAAAGTTTCTGGAAAATTAAAATTTATTACTTGAAAAAATCGGTGATTAACATCTTTTCCAACTATTGCTATTTTGTCACTAGTTAAGGATTTTATGACTCCTGTGCGGATGATGTGAACACTATATGGAAGGAATAAAAGACAAATTTCATATAATTTATCTGTGAAACTTTTGTTTCACAGATAAATTATATAAAATATTTCTTTTATTGATAGTTTCAGAAATAGATGTTTACAGCTAGAGCTTGAACATAGAGACAGAGTAAACAAACAAATAACCGCAAATATAAAGAGGATCTTAATTGGAAAAAGCAATTTCTTGACATATTTTGCTCAAAAATTACAAAACCAAGATTTGTCTCCCAATACATCTTGATTTTAGGAGAATTGTTTAGACATTCAATCATAATATGTATTGAAAATAAAACCTTTACATCTTTAGTAAATGTTCTTCCTTATTACAAATCAGATATATTTGTGTAAATTGTCGTAAACAGATCTTCTGAAATACATCTTAAACAATGTTTAACAGCAAACAATGGTTTTTTTAATAATGGAATTTATTGAGAGAGTCCATCTAGTTTTTGGCAGTTTTAGTAGTTTCTTCCTCCATCTCACATTTCTTTTGTTCTGGTTTGATTTTTTTCTTTTCCTTTTTTTAATAATTTTCTTTATCATTTCCTTTGTTGTTTATTTTTAATATTTCAGTTTTACGTCTATTAAAAATTAATTAATAATAAATAGATCACTCTCATAGTTATCAAGCTACTTTCATCTGAACCAACTTTGCTGCTGTTTTCACGTAGGACATATTCTGTTAAGGTCAATAATTCTTGAACGTACTTTTAATTTTAGAATTATACATTTTCCTATTCATTTTTACATTATAAATTCAATAACATTTTAGACCATAAGTACATCCTAATGTACAATAACAAAATAGCTGTTCAAACGATTTTTACATGTACATCATATTTTCAAGTGCCTTATAAACAAAATATTATGAACTAACAATTATTTAAAATTGAATATTTTATTTATAAATTTTAGTTTGAAAAAGAAATAAATCATGACTTACAACTAGAATAAAATTTATTGGTTCAGAAATATAATAAAATCAATGTATTAATTGGTTTTTTATTGAAAGAAAATTAAACTAATTTATTGTTTTGTAATTATTGTACAAGTTCTGGTAATTATAAATAATTTTTATATAATTACAAAACTTGTAAGATAATTTATAATTCATATTGAATATAAAAAGTTAATTGAATATAATTAGTTTATAACTGATTAATCGCTATAGTTCCTAACGGCAATTTTTTAATTCAATTTTATTTACAGTAGTAATAAACATTAATTCTCAAATTAAATATGTTACACAACCAGTTTTTTGAATGCTTGTTTGTTTTATTTATTAATAAAATTAGGTAATTTTTTAACATATACAGGCTGTCCCGAATTAACTAGTCATGAACTGAATGCCAGAAACTACAAGCAAATTGAGTTATAATGACCTAATAAAGTAGTATATTATTTTTAATAAATTTGGAGTTACAGCTCTTTAAAGTTTACAGAAATTTTTATTTTTTTTTTAATTAACTGCTTTAATTTTTAATATTTTGTAACATTTTTTGTATACTTTAGTTTATTTCTTATTTACACAAACTGTAAAAGTTTGAATGAAAAAAGTCTTCAGGAAGATAGTTTTTTAAGATTCTTTAGATGTTTAACCTTCTGAAACTTTTTAATTTTTAGGTAAATCTATTTTTTTGTTATTTTTTTTATGGAAAATTTAATTTGAAAACTTTTCTGTTTCTTGATAAATTTGATCAGATGCACGGTTTTTGAGAAAAGCAAGTAAAACCAGAGGTCATTCATGCCTTACCCAATAGAATACAGTCGATTTTGAACACATCTTCGTTATAAGTTCTATAATAATTATTGTTTAGTGGTGTTATTAACAGCTTGTGTCACGACCAAGTAAACTGGTAAACCCAAGTGCGTTGGAGCACCACAAAATGTCATCATCCAGCTCGGATGACGAAACGGAAGTAACCGTCGGTGAATCATCGCTTGCAATGCGCGAGAGTGAGATGGATGTCTCGCACAATTCACCAATCCGACCCATCAGAAGAAACGCAAGCGGGAAAAAAATTTACTGGGTCCGCGAGATATTATAACAAGCTTCAAGAATGGTTTTATACTGAAAACAAACAACAACAAAAAAAAACACATCAGCTTCTTACAAAATTGCAAACAAAGAAATTAGTTGCAAGTTTTAAAGAACTACAACCGTGGACACAATTTGATAGAAAAACACCAGAACCGACATACTCTTGCGTTATTGCCAGAGTAGACGACGACCTAACGAATAATGAAATAAACGAGCAGTTAAAACTAAACAACATTACTCGCTGATTCTGCAAAAGAATAGTTTCAAGAGTCACAAGCAAAGCTACAAAAATGATCAGGATAATTACGGGCTGTATAACTTCGTAAGAAAAATTAATCCAATATGGACTATTCTACCAGAACCTACACTACCGCACTTATAAAAGCCTGGTTCCACCACCTCTTCCAATCCCATGCTGAAAGTGTAACGAGTTTCCACACACAACTGATCAATGCAGTACAACCATCAAATGTGCAAAATGTACCGAACCGCATCACATCAATAAATGTACTACATTATTGCCAGAAAAATGAACCTCATGTGGGGAAGTTGGACACAGTGCATAGAGCACCAACTGCAAAAATCTATTGCGTAAACCAATTGAAGATATCCCAAATGTGAGTATCAAATTTACCAAGAAACGCAGTGAACACATCAAACCAAATATCAAAAATATTAGTCGAATTCATTCATATATAACCATTCACCATCACATCATCGATACAAGCATGACAAAAATTAACGACCCAAAAAACACTATTAGACAAGAACTGCTAAAAAAATTAAATCAAAAATTTATACAATCTTATAACATAGACACAGTTGTCACAATATCTGCAAACCGTATGCACATTTTAATGTTTGACCTGAATGATTTAGACGCTTCTCAATCGACAGCCCCTATACAGGGAGTACAATCATTTACATCTCCAATGTTAATAGATGATCAAAATGGCGGTCGTTAAATTTCTTTATGCCAACATTAACTCCTTTATCCCAAAATCCCAATTAGTATATACTTATACTCTAAAAAACAAGATTGACTGTGGTATGTTTGTTGAAACAAAACCTAGCACACCAATTTTGTTTCAAAACTAGCATTCCATACAAAACGTTTCATCTATATTAACTAAAAATCCTAGAGGCGGTTTTCTAGTAATAGCAAACCCCGCAGTCCGTATAGGCAAAGCTAACCCGCCTAAAATTAATAACCCTCTAAATGACACCCTTTACTATACTATATCATTCCATAATAAAAAAATGAACATATTCCTAGTTTACATCCATTCCCATTTCAATATTGACGATTCCATATTCTTAAAAGTGTCTCTTTACGAATATGCGATTATCATCGGTGACTTTAACTTTAGTTTTACAAAAAAACGACATTTTTTCCAATTCTTAAGTATTTCAAAAAATACCACGTATATTATGGCAAATAATCCCAGTTCTACTCCCGATATCCTTTTAGCTACTAGTATTATAATTCCGCTCCTAAGCTCCATTCAACTCATTCCTGATCTCTGTTCCGATCACTTAGCTATTCAGTTTTAACTAAATACCCAAATTATACCGATTCCCAACCCCATAAAATAAATTTGATAGCACGACATATGTGACATAAATAAGGTTGATCATGACATGACAAGGTACATAGAATCCTTTCCCGCCATATCTCCTGCTGAAATATCAAATTTCCTTAAACTAGTAAGTAATTCAATTACAAACAACTCGTCTAAAAATTTTGTATCATAATTTTCCACTTCCTCCATTTATCCTAAGACTAATAAAACAAAAGAGACAGCTATATCATGATTTTAAAGAGACAGAAGACGCAACTACCAAACGTAAATTTAACAAACTAATAAATGGACAAAGGATTGTGACAAAATTAACGAACAGAAAGGACGGACGTACTGGACTTAAATAAAAAATTTGAGTAGATATAAACCATCGTTAAAAACGCAGCCATTGACTGATCCAGACACTAACACAATATACGAAGAAGAACAAGACATATGCGATATATTTTGCCAATGCAAGTTTTGGCAAAAACGATGACTACAACAAACAAAAATGGACTGAAGTTGAAGACTGGTATGACAATTATTTTGAAAATAATTACGTAACTACCGACAATGCACTGTTAACTGAAGATGACCATTTGCAAATCCTAAAATCCGGTAAAAAATTATCTCCTGGTATAAACAATAATAAAATCCTCAAACGCCTACACAATAATATTCACATCCATATAAACAAAATCCTAAACTGTTGCCTATCCCATCAATATATTCCAACTGAATTTAATCGTGGAATAGTAATTTGTATCCTTAAGGGGACTCAAATGCAACATTCCCATCCAATTACAGATCTATAAAGCTCCTTCCAGTAATAGCTAAAATCATTGAATCCTATATTAAACGTAAGTTACTAAACCATGTAAAATCTAATATCCCTGTTCATTTCGGGCTTAATATGCACAATTACAAATTTGCTTCAAGGATCCCCTCTGCTTCCTCTTCTATACAATATTTATTGCAAGTGATATGTTGGACACATTCTGCCAGAATTTCTTATCCCATTTCACCGTATATCGGAAAGCTCACCAAACATCAATCTTAATCATGCAACAACTCAACCAACCCCAACATGCAAATATTTAGGTGTGCTTTTTGATAACAAACTTTCCTTTAAACCACATTCCCAATCCATAAAATCTAAAAACATAACCCAAGCAACACATTTTTACCGTTTAACATACAAAGGCAAAAGAATAAATATGAAAACAGCTACACATATTTATAAATCAATATGCTGGTCTCTTCATCAATACTTTTTTTTCAATGCCGCAAAGTAACCCAAAACAACTTGCACGTTGTCAAACGAGCATCGCTTAGAAGTATCACCAAAATTGGACATCCAAATAATCTCGAACGATTCCTTGTAATAACTAACCCAGATAATACCTCTTCCCGACCGTCACTCTGTATTAGATGAAATTTTTTGTAATAGAACTGCTAACGAAAAAATAATAGCTAAACTTGCTATACCACCAAGCCCCAAAAAAAAACTGTGAAGTATAAATTTCCTCCTAAATACATCTTTAAACATATACTTTCACTATCCAATATGATTTAGATTCATCCGACTAACGATCATGCCACCTGTTTTGTTTGTTTGTTTTTTTTTAATTCCTAATTGTTAATATTTGATTGTTACTTTATATCACCTTCATCTACATAACCATACTCATGGGCAGAACGCCTTTTTCATTATCATATGAATTCTTTCATTTAGATTATAAATATATATTTTTATGTACATAAGATTTTGTATAAAATTATGAAATAAATTTATCTACTACTACTACCAAAGGTCATTATTTCTTAAAAATAAAAAAAAATGTAAAAATATCATCATTGGCCGTGGACGTCAAATTAAATTTCATAATTTATCAAGAGACAGAAAAGTTTTCAAATTTTTCCATAAAGAGAAATAACCAAAAAAATTGATTTACCCAAAAATAAAGAGTCTTAAAAAACTATCTTCCCGAAGACTTTTTTTTATTAAAACTTTAACAGCTTGTGTAAATAAGAAATAAACTAATGTAAACAAAAAAATTGTTACAAAATATTAAAAATTAAAGCAGTTTATTAAAAAAAAAACACAAATTCTGTAAACTTTAAAGAGCTATAACTCCAAATTTATTAAAAATAATATATTACTTTATTAGGTCAATATTACTCAATTTGCTTGTAGTTTCTGGCATTCATTTTATGACTAGTTAATTCGGGCCTGTATATATGTGGGTCATAACTAAACAACTGAGTATCTCCAAATTGGCAAAAATTTAAATATGTTATAATAGGTACCAAAAAAACTTATTTCCCAAAATTTTCAGCTTTTTAAATCATGATCACAATTTTTGGGAGACTCATCAAGTTTAGAACAACTACCAAAAATCACATTTTTTAGTTAATTTTTAACATTTGTTTTTCTCTGCGTAGGAACATTGAAAAAAAGTTTACAAAATCTATTTTGTTGTATATCTGGTTATTTAGAAAATAGCCTAAAATCCAAAAAATATCACTACATTAAAAATGTCGTGACAATAATGTCAAATTTGATCTAATTTAGCTTATTTTTTGGTTTTGAATTATTGAATTGAATTGAATTGAATTATTTTGCAAACGTTCTTCTGATCAAACATTAAAATTGCTCATTTTTGTATACATTAAATTTGATGTAACTTTTCTATATAAATATTTTTTGCCGACATTTTTATAAACCAGTCCTTCTTATAAACAACTTTAAGATAAATGAAACACATTCTCTGTGTACTATATCACAAATATATTAAAAAAAATCCGTAACATGTTTCAACCTCTTACAAGGTGATCATCAGATGGTGATACAAACAAGTATAAATATTTAAAAAAAATTACGAAGCATATATACGACAGTAAAATATAAAATGTACAGAGAGGTGAAAAATTACATTAAAATTATTATTTCTAAAATGATTATGAATTACATACAATAATACGAAAAGGACAAAGACAGAATAAGCAGGCAGAGAGAAGATTAATGAATGGCGGTTTTTACTTAACATTATTAAATTATTTCAAACAAAGGTAATTTATACAAGTTGGTTTGATCATTAAGCAAGTTTACGAAAAAATATTTTTTGATTTAGTAATTTTAAAAGCATTTAATTTAATTTTCTGCTTTTGTGACTTTTTCTTTGAATTTCGAAAATTTCCTGGAACTTTAAAAACAGTGTTTCTTAAAAAAATATGATAATTTCAGACTTTTAATTACATTATATAATAAGAACCACGAAAGAAAAAGGAATTTCTCTTCGAAATAAATGGTTTCATATTTACTTTTAATATTTAAATACCGATGACTGAACTGAACCAATACTTACATTGATAATTTTTTTTATTAAACTTTCATACAGTTAGTAATAAATGAAATGATGTATTATATTTGATTATTCTATAATTTCTGTAAAATAACCTATAAATAAAATCAGCTATTTCTTATTATATCGGCTACAAACAATTATACATATATTTTAAAAGATCGTATTTAATGCAATGTTTGTATTGATAGGTTTTGGGGTACCTGTAACATTTCAATGTAGAGGATAATCCTGGGATTTTAAAATTGTATTTATTTGGCCAGTTATAATAATAAACCCCTTTGCCGCTCACTGACGATAATATGAGATGCTTTGATTGGGAGATGGGCGTTGTTACCCTGACTGATATTTCTAGTCGAATTATGCGCTCTTTGCGGCAAACTACCGATACTATTGAGACAATTTCCATCTTAAAGGTAAAGAAGACAAACAACATTTCGCAAAAAAGGGAAAGGATTAAATTATTTCAAATAAAAGAGATTTATTTGATCATTAAGTTTACAAAAGAATTTAGTAATTTTAAGAGTTTCTAACAAATTTAATTTTCTGCCTTTAGAGCAGTTGTGAATGATTTTAAGTTTATCAATATCTGGGAATACATTACCATTTTCTGAAATATGATTTGCAAAAGTACTATCTGAATGGCGTAATCTAAAAAAGCGGTAATGTTCTTTAAATCTAATTTCGAAACTTCTTCTTGTTTGACCTATATCGTGCATTACATGTGGGACAATTTAACTCATACACTCCTGATGTTAAAATTGTATCTGTAGTCTTTAACGTTGAATAAAATGTTTGATAACCTTTTTTGACTTTTAAACGCTACTTTCTAATTAAATTTACTGAGAATATTTCCTATTTTTTGGATATGTTACCAAAATATGTGTAGTGAGGCTGTACTCTTTCTTAGTAATAATACTTTTAATTGTGTTTTTTAGAAATCTATCAATATGATTTTATTAAGCTCCTTTTGTCGAGAATTTGATGTTGTAGGCTGAAGGCTTATGAACATTTGTAACTGTTAGGGTGTACAGAATCAAACGGAATAGTTGGTTTACGGAAAATATCAAATGAAAGACTAGTAATATCGTGACATATCGTTAAGTCTAAAAGGTAAAATATTTGTAACCACTGATTAATTAATTAATTTAAAACAACTTATGAATAAAAATGTGGTGCTAACAGATTATTCTAAAGATAAACAGAAAACAGATGGCTTCAAACAATATGTACAAAGAAATAGTCTTAGTATATTTGAAGTGACTGAAACAGTATTTAAAGTCACTGAAAAAATTGTAGCCAAAGTATTAACAAACAAGTAAAAAACAAACACTGAATTAAATCAAATCATGATCTCAAAAAAAGAAGAAAAAAAAATTGCAGGCAGATTTTATTTAAATTTGCTAATAATTAATTAGAAAATCATATTTTTACAAGAATTTTAAGGCGCAAAAGTACCAATTAAAAAAAGTAAAACAAAAAAATACTCAAATTAATTAATTAGGGTTTTTGTTTTATTTGTCAGCAATAGGACTAATTCTTCTGTTTTAATTAATTATTTCCATTTGTTTACAAGTATATAAATATAAAATGAATGTTTCGGGCAATGTGCTATGCCCTTCATCAGCACTATAAGATTACATACAAAAAATTAGTAAAACTATACGCAATGAAATAATGGGCAACACTTTAAAATCTTAATAAATAAATATCTAGGTACAGATTTAAAATAATGACAATAAAATATAAAAGATAAGTCTTCGTCAATCTTGAATAAAGGGAAAATTTATGGGTTTACCTTCGATCTGGAAAAAGCATTGTCATTCCCTATATTAACTTCCTCAATTGCTTATTACAAACAAAATATGTATGTATACAACCTAGGCATACATAAACTAGGCAAAAAGGAAAAAGGTTTCATTTATAGCATCACGAGGATCGCAAGAAATAGGATCATGCTTACGTAAGCATATCATACAAACAAATTTAAGCCCCGTTATTACTTAATTTGTTGGTGCCTACCATACCGGGTGATTTTTTTATACAGTCGTTGAGGTGTTGGGGTAATGCCTCACGGTCCTAATGCCACGTGGTAGTGAGGCAATAGGTTGATGCCAACCGGAGCTTAACTTGTTAAAACACACATCTGAAGACTGGTACACAATAATAAAAAAATGTAAATTTAGAAACCCATTTGTTGTTTGCAAAATGAAAAAATTAATGATTTTTATTCCTCGAAGTTATTGGAGGAGTATGTAACACGTCGAAAGATAAATAAAAACAATTCTATGAGCCTGGTTGCATTTTAAGAACTATATAAAATTTTCTATAAAAAAACTTTGAATAAAAATTTTCTATTTGAAGTGATTAATTTGCGACTAAACCGAAAGGGCATCTCTTGACATTTCAAGAATATTGATTTGCAACCACTGTACGAGTCTTCCCTGCCAATCAATGGCAAAAAGAAAAAGAATACGGAAGAACTTTTTCAGTATATTTCTCCAGTTCATCAACAATATTTAATAACAAACATTATTAGAGATAAATATGACATCGGTCCTCTTGAGGAACAAGAAGAACTTTTTTTTCTTAAATCAAATCTTTTGTAATTATTTTATTTGATAATGTTGTTTGTTCAAATACTTTATAAATAGAAATAATCTTGTAATTTTAATATAGTTTTTTAAATATTTTTGAGATTAGATGTATGTATGTATATTCTAAGAAACGTTGAATGGCAGTTCAAGTCACAATAATAGCAAAAAAAACTGGCAAAATTGCAAAAAAAATATTTTTCTTATAATTTAAGTTAGTCCTATTTAAACAATTTTTTTGTAAAATCGTTTAATTTCTTATTTCACAATTTTTTAGAAACGTTTAAACTTTAGCATCTTATATCTCAAAACTTTTTTTTTAACTTAGACCATTCTGGCTTTCAAAGATTCATATAAAACATTATATTATATTTTTAGAAACTTGTAATGTTGACAGCAATTTCTGTATTCCTGGCTATATAACTTATCATAATAATTCAAAATTCAATTAAAACAATGATGTAATGGCTTACGTTTAGTCTGAACTAAACTGTACATTCAAACAACGTTGCCAAAGACTCAAATTCAATACTATTTTAGAGCTAATGTTAAAACGCTATAACAGAAAATACATTATACTTTCCCAACATAATTTCAGTAAGTTTCAATTCTAATATTAAGTTTTCTGCTGTCTTCCTCAATTAAAATACCAAATCATTTGGTACAGTATCATAAACAACTGTTGGTAAAGATGAAATAGTGCGGAAATAGAGGAGTTTCCTAAAAATAAAATAAAAATAGATCAATTGAATAGAAAATATATAAATTTGGGGATTCCACAGGGTAGGATGTTAGGTTCAATCTAACTTATACATAAACGATATATTAACAAAATAATACTGTAGGTAAGCCAAAGCTTATCCGACTATAACAACTATATCCGTCTTAACTTTTTTTGGTGTCACAAGAGAGGAATTTATATTAACATACTGCAGGAACAATTAATATTTTGTTAATTGTTTAATGATGATAGCAAATAGTAAGATTTATTTATTTATTTTCATTAAAGAATTTTTTAAATCTATAATTAATATTACTTCTAATTCCCAGGTTATTAATTTTTTCACTTACATAGTCAATACTGTTTGAGCGTATTTTCAATCAAAGAATGTACTGTATACTCGTATAGTCTTTCTTTTATTATTCACATACCGGGTAAATGCAATAGAAGCAGATTCAGTAAAAAAAACTCGTAATTCATGTTTTTCTAAACACATATTGTTGGTAAGCGCTTAAAATGTATTTAACTGTTAACCGACGACCCCAATTGAGGACCAGTTTTTCAAAGCTCGCTTTGTCCAAAAACAACATTTTTCAAAAATCCATTTTTTTATTGTGGCTACACATGTAACGTTTTTAATTATTTTTTATGTTAAAATCATAAAGTTAATACATCTACCCATAAACCTACCTATTTATCATAACAGTAAAATATAATATGGCCGAGAAAAAAAATCTGTCAAAAATGAAAATATCTCAAAACTCGCTTTATCAATTTTATTTAAATCAAAAATAATCATTCATGAGCAATAATTTATAGATATTATTCACTTTCAACCATCTGGGACATCCGTGGCATTGTTTTCATTTTCCATAACATTGTTTTCATTTTCCATGGCATTGTTTTCATTTTCCAAGGCATTGTTTTCATTTCTAATCCCAAGAATTTCTTCATAAATATCATCTTCTGCATTTTCAATGTACTTTATTATTTTTTGTATATCAGCTCTCTTTTCGTCACTAACATGATTTGTCTTGGGAATCTCTTCTGCTTTGTCTAATAACTTCAATGTGTTCACCCCCCTTTTCAGTACTTCCACTTCAATAGCATATCCAGAATACGTAATTTAACTCTAACTTTCACATGTGCCCCTTCTTTGTGATATTCTAAGACTCTGCATTTACTAATACCGAATGGAAGTTTAGGTTTTATTAGCTTCTTTGATTCTTTTTTATAGTCATATGTCTTCCAATCTTCCCCCCACTTCTTAACTTTCCCATGCTTTTCAAGTATGTCATAATATTGGCCTGGAGTTTCTATGCTTTCGAGTTTGCAAAAATCTTTTTCGATTCTCCCAAAAACCCTATCTGCTGGCATGTAGCTGTGACCGCGAATTGGATAAAAGTGTTGTATTTTCAAAAAAACTTTTGATTTTTCCAAAAATCTGTATAAAGCAGCTAATAATATAGAATTCTTGTTCTGCGCCAAACAAGAGTCAGTTCTTTTTCCAAATTCTCCAAATAATTTATTAACGCAGAAGCCACTTCATTGGCTCCTTTTCCAGCTTGTGTCTCTAGCCACATATACATCGATATTTTATTTTTATTAACTGGCGTGTCATTAATCATTATGCAAAGATTATATAGCCATACTTGCCTTAAACAGAATACTTCTCCTATAGAAAGTTTTAGTATAGGCTGATTTTGTTGCATATCGAAAACTATATCAATTTTGTTATCATTTTTTTGTTTCATTAACTGAAAGAATTTTTTAGCACGCAGTATGTGGTATCTGAACTCTGTACGAATAACATTTCTTTTTTCCAAATTATTTTCCATTTTTATTTTGATAAGCATTTCCTTGCAAGTAGAACAAGTATCGCTGTGAGGAGATCCAAATCCAAGATTGAATTTAGTATAAAAATTTTTTTTGAATTTACTTTTTGAACATATTAATTTATTTTCGGCTTTTTGTTCATCACAAAATCGTTTGTATATAATTTTTAAGTTTAGTTCCGGCGGTAGATAAGACCGGATGCATTTATTTCGACTGTAATGACTATCTCTGCATTTATATTTTTTTATATGATTTATTGTATCTGCGGTGACCGTTTTATCATTTTCTTTGGTTCTGTCACCCCCTCTTTTTTCATTGGGTGTTTGACCTGTTTCCAAAAAATTGCGTGCGATACGTGCCAGCCGATCCCTAGATACACCTTAATAAAAAAAGCAATGTAAGATTAAATGGAACTCCGTTAAATTTAATAGTTGTATAGCTACCTGTAATCGATTGGAAAGATTTCGCACAAATTTTAATCAGCTCATTAGTACCATCAGATTTTCTAATATTGTACTTTATTGAAACGTTTTTAGGGCATCGGACAACATCTGGATCAACACGGTGCCGTTTTGGAGCACTAACCTCCATATATTTAAGTAAAAATGAGTCCTGTGACTTTTTATTTTTATTTAAATACAATAGCTTTCAAAATTCTACGAAAAAAATGTTTAAATCAAATACCAATAAAATAAAACTAAAATATTACCTTCAAAATCTTGGTGTGTCAACATTCCTACTAAGCAACTATTCTTCTTTGATAACGGATCAGAATGTGCACAGCCAATATCTAGTATTCCCGCCCTATCTTCTGTGTAAGGACTACTTTTTTTCGCGGTTATTTTCCGCTTGCGTCCGCCTGCGACTTCTGGCACATTAGCTAAATATTCAGTCATTTTTAAGAGAATCACCGAGCACTGATCCCTAATACAATACAAACATAGGTAAATGTATTATATTAAAACACGCATGTATGCACCCTGAAGAGTAACTTCGAGAGAATGCAGAGCAGACCAAAGAAAAAGAAATATCTATGTGTGTTGTACTTGTTAAAAGTCACGTAGCAACATATTTGGATGGCGGGTTATTTAAATTCATGAATATGTACTGGATAAAGCGAGTTTTGATATATCCGTCAGATTGGATAAAGCAAGTTTTCTTAAACTGCAACAGTTTCTAATGTATCTCTTAATGTAACAAACAAGTTTTGCAAAAACCGACTACGCCAATCGATGCGGAAGGGCAAATTTATATAGGAACAACATATAGGTCAATATTGCACATTTTGGACAAAGCGAGTTTTGAAAAATCGGTCTTCAATTAAGTACCGATATTGTTCTAAAGTTGTTTGATAAATAACCTTTTATAAATAAGTGTAATGTGGTCTTGTAGATGAAAAAAATCTATGTTAGATTAATTGATTTATTCGAATATTGTTTGTGTTATGTTTAATAGCAATTAACTTTCTTTAATTAGTTTTGTAGGTATAAGATCAGATCTTGAATAAGTGTTCTTTAGTTTTGCAATTATATTTGGTATGTCGCGTCGATCGAGTTTTGTATTACAATACCAGCATATTTAAAACAGTCTTGAATGGTTTTTGCAGATACTGACTCCCAAGCTTTAGATACCATATTTATAGCTTCCAATATATTTATGGTAATTTCACAATCATTTTGTAACATCTTCATTACTAAAAATTTGCGTTAATAAGTTTTTAATGATTTTATGATGCCTTGATCAAGAGCCTAAAGTATGGATGTTGTATTTGCAAGAAGAAAATGCAATTTAATGTACCGTAAGATTTGTATGTTTGGATGTGCTGCACAATTGTCAATCAAGAGTATAATTTTTGTTTTTGATGCAGCTAATTCTTTATCCCATTCTTGCAAAAATTTGGTAAAAATAATCGACGTCATCTACGTTTTCTAATTTGAATCGTAAGTTACAGGAAGATGTTTAATACTTTTAAAACAACGAGGTTGTTTTGATTTTCCTATTACGACAAGTTTTTGCTTAATTGATCCGGTCATATTGGTTGCCAGTAATACGGTTATCCTTTTTTTTGACAATTTTGCTCCGGAACACTTTTCTCCTTTAAATTTTAAAGTGGTACTTGGCGTAATTTTGTTAAAAAATCCCGTTTTGTCGGCGTTGAAAATTTGGTCATCTTCATATTCCCTATATTTTTGGCCAAACAGATTGTGTCCATTGTTGAGTAACATCATCAACGCTCGCACTTTTACCAGAAATTTTTCCAAATTTTCAAAAACGCTTAATCCAACTATCGGTACATTTATAATTTTCTTTATCCAAATGCATTGCAAATTCTTCCGCTTTTTGTTGTGAAATGGGACCATTTATTGGAATTCCTCTTAATCGTTTATCTGTAAACCATTGAATGAGAGCCGCGTCAACATCATCATGTGCACACTTCTGTAATTTCTTTTTGTTCATTTGGTTATTTTAAACGCATCCTTAATTTTTTGGCAATTTTTCCATATTGTAGTTATGGAAGAATGAGATAAATTAAATTCTGCACACAAGGTTTTATTATGTTCACCGTTTTCCAATCGAGCAATAATTGCCCCTATTTCTTCTATTGATATTACTTTGCATTTTTTTGTAGCTGTATTCATTTTAAATTATAAAAGAATAACAATTCTAAGCGGTCTCTGCAAACAAGACTACAAAATAACAACAAAATGTATTTGTAGAGAAAAAGAAAGAACTGAATAGACTGGACTGTATACCCAAGTATTGAATCGTACCGAATTTTGTTTGTTGTTTATTAGTGTGTTTGCGCACGTCACTTTTTTGCTTATAATTATAACGCTATAAATAGTGTAAGGGAAACAATTTTAAAAGTGTTTGCGCATGTGTAATATAACGTTACGATAAAAACTGACAAGTAATCAAACTAAAAACATAACCTAAATAAACATAACATAAGGGTAATCAAATTACTTGCATATTAATAGTTTATTTTGAAAATGAATTGATGAAAAAGTCTTTCAATGTTTGGCAAAACAGTTTTAACTGCAATTTATACAAACACAGAGATAAGAAAATCTTACAATTGTGGTTTATGGCTATATTCATTATGTTTAATACACACCAAGTTGGCGATACATTTAGCGAAAGGTTTTTTGATTGGCTCCGCTAATTTCATAAATGGAGTAACAAACGATAACGTTATATTTATACAGTATAATTATAAGTATAACGTAGACTTTTATAAGCAAAAAAGTGACGTGCGCAAACACACTATTATCGCTTCGACGTTATAAGCGAACCAAAATATAATAATGATGCCGAGATTACGACGTTACAAGCGACGACGCTAAAAGCGGACTTTTTTTTACATTGGCTTTATGGTAGACCAACCCCTCGTATTTCTTTTCATTCATTTATATTGTATTAATACTAGTAGTTCACTCAATTATTATATTAAGTAACTTTAAATTACAATAATGATTAAGTAATAGTTATTTCTTATCACAGTAAAATTCTAGGAATTGTTTTTCATTCTTTTAATAGATAAGCTCGGAAACAAGAGCTCGATGATTATATTTTAAACCTACAACAATTAATAAAACATTAAATAAATATCTTTAAGTTTGTTAATTTATTTTATAGAATAAACAATAAATTGGCCCCACGTTTACTTTATAATGAAATAAAACACGCGTATTCTAAATAAATGCGGAAAATGAAATCTTTGCTAAAGTTTAGGTAAATGTTGAGTAAACGCCGGCGGTTTATTTAAAATATTAAGTGTTATTATTTCATTCACACACTACTATATAAGAAACACGTTTATCTATATTTATGCTTTAATATTCAAGATTTAAAAAAATTAATTATTTGAAGTTTGTGATATCTATTCTGCAAAAGAAATCTGCTAGTTGAAATTTTTTAATAAATAAATTTCAGCATATGATTACACTAATGCTTACAAAAACATGATACACATTATTATAACAAATAATAGAAGAGGTGAAATAGGTCACTTTGTTGTTACTTAGAAAGTTCAATTAAAATTAATAACAAAACTTATTGCAACAAGTTAAAAAAAAATATAGATTTGAAAATCTTCAAACTAGGAATAATAACTATAATAATAGACAATATGAATCAGTCAGTTAGAATTTAGATTTTCTTTAAATTAGATTAAGCTAATAGTCGGCGGATAAAATTAATAACAAATAATTTATTTAGTAATCAATAATTATTAATAATATGTGAAACAATTTTACAATTACTTATTTTTTTTTTCAGAGCAAACGTTGCAAAAAATAAGTTTGATTTTAGAGTCATATTACCTTTCTTGCATTTTGAAGGAAAATACGAAGTAAATTCCAGAATTTTATTACTAAATTTACAAGGGAAAGGACCAATTCAAGGAAACTTAAGTAAGTACTTTATTGAATTGTATATTATTATTAATAAAATATTCATTTGAATTATGCGTCTTTTGTATAGTATATTGTAATCATTTATTTTTTAACTTGAAACGGCTAGCAAAGCGAATAGAAAAGAAAATCCATTCTTTAACAAAAAAATTATTTATTAAAGTTATATAAATATGTATTTGAAATATATTTTTAGTTGCCACAATTAAAACATAATTAAACTAAAAAATATAATCCTGTTATTGAACTTAAAACTATAATTCAATTTTCAAGTTTATTTATACCATTACTTAATGAGATAATTATATAATATATTAATTTATTCAATAATATAACTTTTTTTTTGTTATAGCTGATTACACTTTTACTGGTGTACTTAATGGCAAACGCATCCAGCAAAATGGAGAAGAATATCTTAAATTTGATAAGATGAAATTGAAGATAGACTTGGGACATAGCAAAATGAAATTGGAAAATTTATTTAATGGAAATCCTACATTAGGAAGAGCAGCGAATGATGTTATTAATGATAGCAGTGAAGCAATATTAAATGAAATTAGGCCTGCTCTTGAAGTCGCTTTATCTGGCAAATTTACTGATATAGCTAACAAAATAACTCTTCGTTTTACACATAAAGAATTATTTTTGTAATACATAATAATAATATTATTTATATAAACTATCGGGATTTTAGTTATTGTTAATATTAAATTTAATAAAATCAAAATATAATTAAAACCATATTATATGAAAGTTGATTACTTTATTTATCAGTGGTTTAAAATGTAAATAAATATCTATGATTAAAAAATTATATAAAAAATTATATACCAAGTAAAATATTGTAATAAATACTTACAAATACCACATAAATATTTTTTACTAAAATAAAATAATGTTTAGTTGAATAGGTTATTAAACACAGGTCTAACTTTGTATTGCAATAAATCTATAAGCTGAACCCGGAGAAATACTATGAACGAAGTGTGTGATAGAGGTTTGCGTTTTATTCCTAACTACTTCTAAATGTCGGAATTATTGACAGAGTAGGGTAGGCGTTAAGCATTTTCAATGAAACTTTGGTGAATTCATTTCATCATTTAAGCTTGGCTGTGATGCAATTGATATTGGATTAGGGTCTGTGTTCAAATAGGTAATGGGGGGGGGGGGGCAAATCATATGCTACTTGTTTAAATCGTTATTATTTCCTAGTTGTAACAGGTTAATTAGTTTGCTGTGGTTCCATCACTTAAAAGATCTACTGCGGAGGCTAGGACAATACGTTTTTTGGATTCATTACTTGACTTTTCTATAGTACATTAGAAGTGAAATAAATGAAATATTTGTGGCGAAATAAGAGATCTATTTCTATTTATTTCTTTCATATCATTTGAAAGTTTAATTTCGTTTACCTTATTTATCGCATTAATTTGCAGCTTTTTCTTGTTTGAACTAATTGTTTAAAAAATGCCGCGAGTACAAAAATACTCAAAATTAAACCACTGAGAAAAGAAATATATTCTATTCTATTCAATTAAATTCTATTCTGTAAAAAATAACTTGTGGCTCATTGAAATCATACTGGAACTTAATGCAGTAACGTTTACATAACTAAATATCTCTTGTAGTTTTGGTAAAATTGGCCAAATAGAAGAAAAAGTTTTATTGGCCCAACCTGTGTAGAAGATATTAATTTCAAAGTACAAAAATCAACACCTTTGTATTATTAATAATGGTCATTGAGAAAACATTTTCAAGAATTATATATAACAATGAGTTATGACTAAAATTATATAATTACATCATAATTGTTATTATTTGAGGCAGATGATTTCATTTCTTTGTTGTACGTGCTAATTTTATTTATGCTGAATTGCACTTCTATATTATAAATAATAATGCGCTGCATGCAATTAGTTTAGTTATAGTTTGTATATCAAAATATCATAATAAAATTTACGCAATAAATAAATGTTTTTAAAAAGTTATTTTGTTAAACATTTTATTTAACTGGAGCAGTCGGTAGGATACGAATACAGTAATTTGTTCAAAAATCAAATACACTACTTTGATTAAATTCGTTTGAAACAATACTGGTTTGTTTCTACAATTTGTTGGGGTCCGAAATTAAAGAATTTAGGAACAGAATCCCGTTTCTCCAGAAGAATCAACAACAAGCAGAATTCCGCTCCTCCAGAAGAATCAACAACAAACATAACCCCGCACTTGCCATTGGTTCCATAACAAGAAGTTTCCGTAGGACAAATGAAAATTGTCGGGATACTAATATTAATTAACAATTATAATCAATGATATAATCAACTGTAATTTATTTCCAAAATCTATGAAGTTGGCAAAGGTAATACCTATTTTTAAAAATGGTGACAAACAAAACTACAACAATTATAGGCCAATTTCTTTACTCCCTGTTATATCAAAAATAATTGAAAAAATTTTATTTGATCAATTATTGTATTATTTTGAATCTGAGAACCTATTTACCAAATGTCAGTTTGGGTTTCGCTCCGGTTTATCTACAACTGATGCAATAAATGCATATGTCGAAAACATTCTAAACTGTTTTGAAAATAGGCAATATTCCTTGGCTACTTTCGTTGATTTAACAAAAGCCTTCGATTGTGTCTCTCACTCAATACTGCTATCTAAACTATCGGCGTACAATATAGATAATAATAGTGTAGCTTTACTTAAATCATATTTAGATGATCGTGAACAGCAAGTTTTCTTTAATGATATACATTCAAGTTTTTTAAAAGTAAAACATGGGGTACCTCAAGGCTCGATCCTAGGTCCTTTACTATTTTTAATTTTTATTAATGATTTTCCAAACTGTCTTATAAACTCCGAGACAATACTTTTTGCTGATGATACCACCATAATTAGTACTGGTAATAACCTTGAAGACATAATTAACACTAATAGGATTTCATTAATACAAGCTTCTGAATGGTTTAATTTAAATGAATTATTTCTAAACGAAACAAAAACAGTGGAAATGCTTTGTACACTGCATAAGACAGAACCACAAATCAATCAATGCACTAAATTTTTAGGCTTGCATATTGATGCAAATTTGAGGTGGGAAAAGCACGGAACAGTAATGGCAAAAAAGTTATCACAGAACATGTACTGTTTAAGAAATCTTAGATTATCTGTCTCTAGCACTATTCTAAAAGCTGCTTACTTTGCGCTCATACATAGCCATTTGAAGTATGGTATTTTGGTCTGGGGTCATTCTTCCTGTACCAGTAAAATGTTTTCGTTACAAAGAAAATCTGTAAGAATTATTGAAGGCTTGCATTATCAAGAAAACTGCAAAGAAAACTTTATCAGATTAAACATTCTTACTGTACCGTCAATGTTTATTTTGGAATGTCTGACGCATTTAAGAAAACACAGATCTCAGTATTGTACGCACGATCATCATAAATATGACACAAGAAAAAAGAAAGATATATACCAAAGGCAAATCAGATTGCAAAGAACTCAAACAGGGTCAAGATACTATGCAATTAAATTTTTTAACAAGCTATCGGAATCTACTCGGGATCTACCTTTACATATGTTTAAAATCAAAATTAAAATTTACTTAATAAAGAAAGCATTTTATAACATTGAAGAATTCTTAGAAACAAATGATATAATATAACATCTGTCTAAACCCAGTACAATTAATGTTGTAATGTAATTATTATTATTTTTTTTTTTTTTTTTTCTGTGTTATAGTTTTTATACTTTTTAATTTGTACTTTATGTGTAAACCTTTTTAACTGTTTTTGTAATATGACTTGTGTATGACTATTTAGTCTTTAGCATTAATAAATTACTACTACTACTACTACTACTACTACTACTACTACTACTACTACTACTACTACTACTACTACTAATCTCACTGTAAGTGATAATTTATTATAAACGTGTTTTCTTAATTGATAACTGATGAAATATTATTTTATTGAAAATTATTATTCTAAATTACATAAATATAATTGGTTGTAAAATATTTATTTATTTATCTGGAATCTTTTAAAGAACTGTTAGATATATTGTTAGAAATAAAAAGTGATTTTGCCGATACCAACAAAATAAGTGAAAAAACACAATGAATAAATTTTTGTTTAAATTCAATACCAACCTATAACGGTGATCCTAATAGGTTAAGTAATTTTATTAGATCGGTTAATGTAGTCTAAAATCTCTCAGAAAAACTAAATTCCCCTCTAGAAGATTTTAATAAGGCGGTTATATTTTTGAGCATTAAAACAAAAAATTGCAGAGCAAGCGTTAAATAGTATAAAAGATTCTGAATTTAATAACTGGGATGAATGCGAACTGATCTTACAAATACTTTTAAAGATAGGACTAATGCAGTCACTATAATGAATGAATTATTGAAAATACAAAATATTAAAAATCCATATAAATTTTTAGAAATAACTAAAAGAAAAGTTTTCAATATTTATATAAAGAGTTATAGTTTATCCATAGATATAGTGTCTTTGCGACATGGGCTTAATTTATCTCAACGGATTATTTCATTAGCAACCAATTATGATTGTATTTTATACCTGGAACCTGAGGTAATTTTCAAAGGTATATTTATATAATATTTTCACCGTTAAACATCGAGGTGTTATAAGCTATTTATGGTATATAATACAAACATAATTGTCTCCTCAATGCGATTAGTAATGAAGTAATCCACTGAGATAATTTAAGACCATGTCGTAAAGACATGGGCATACTGTAATATTGATGTAATATTGATGAACAAAACGTAAATTCACAAACAGTAATTAAAAATTTTGCTGAAAAATTGGTAGTAAACAATTTTATTTCAAATACTCATATCGAAATAACCTTGCAATAAGAAACCCACACATTATCAATGAAATTAAAATGTTGCTACAAAAGATTTCCAATATTTCAAATATAATTATAATCCTAATTTCAACTCAAATAGTAATACAAATAGAACTTGACAATAAATCATTTCAACAATTTAAAAAAAAAATCAAAATACTACATTTTCCACTGGACCAATAAATTTCCAAAATAGAAACACGAGACCAAACCAAACTTTTGCTCGTAGATAGCAAATTAAAAATGTCCAAAGTAATAGACCATTTCCAATGTCAGACTTTCCAAAATCAACCGGGTCCGTATAGACAAACTAATTATTTTAACCAGCAAAATCAACAATTTGGGGCACAACGACCCAATTATATTGTTAAAGACTTAATAATATGGAGCCTCATAATAAATCTCAATATCTTGAAGAGGATAATTTTTTTTAGAAATTCCCACGGGAATCGAAGAGAAATCTTAAATACATTAAAAAATTCCAGATTGCAGTTTCTAAAAGTTAGAGACTATTTTATATTAATAGACACAGGATCTACAAAAAATCTAATTAGTTAAGTAAACTTACGTATACAACAATAGGCATAAATTTAGAATTCATAAAGAAAACTTTAGTTTTAAGACAGTTACCGGAAATCATGACATTAGCAAATACGTAGAATTAAGTATTGATTGTAAAGATTTTAAATGTTACTTTATGATTTTCATGATCAATTCAATCTATTATTGAATCTGCCGGCAATGATTGATTTACAAGTACAACTTGATTTTAATACAAATATTATTACAATGCAAAATAAATAAAGAAAAAATTAAAATTAGAAATTCCGAAGAAAAAAGACTGTTTAAATTTAATTACTGAATATGAAAATCTGTTGCCAAAGGAAAATGATTCATTAACGCATACTAATGTTGTTCGACACAAAATATTAACCAAAGATGAAATTCCTGTTAATAGATACCCTGAGATTTATAAAAGAGAGATTGATAAACAAATTTCTGATTTATTAGATAACAACATAATTCAGGAAATTTATTTGCCCTGGTCATCATTAGTGTGAATGGTGCTAAAAAAATAGATAATTCAGGAAAAAGAAAATTCAGAATGGTCATTGACTATCGCAAAGTAAATGCTAAAACTATAGGCGATAAATTTCCTATCCTTCACATTACAGATGTTTTGGATAAATTAGGGAAAAATACATACTATACAACATTAGATCTGACATCAGGATTCCAAATTTAGTACCGACCTAAGGCCTTTTTGAGATTACAAGGATGCCTTTTGAGTTAAAAAATGCTTCGGCAACTTTTAGGGTTAATGAATTATATACTTAAGGATTACATAAATAAGATATGTCTAGTTTATATATCATAATTTTGAGAATATGATTACAAGAACATGCGTTAATATAAGGAAAGTATTTTCTAAATTAAAAGAATATAATTTAAAAATACAAATTGACAAATCCGAATTTATGTGTAAAGAAGTTGCTTACCTTGGACACGTAGTACCTAACGAAGGTGTTAAATCAAACCCTTCAAAAATTGAAGCCGTAAAAGAACTTCCCTATACCAAAGAATCAAAAAGAGATCAAGCAATTTTTGGGTCTTTTAGGTTACTACCGCAAATTTCTGCCAAATTTTGCAAAGTTAACTAAAACGATAACAATGTGATTAAAAAAAGGACAAACGGTAGACTTCCATAATGAAGAATTTAGACAGAGTTTTGAAAATTGTAAAACCCTTTTGATTAATGCCCCTATTTTACAGTATAGTCCCTTCAAATTGACATTTTTCAGAAAAATTTTATTCACAGCTTAGCGACCTGTATACTTAGGTGTATTTGGACTGCCTAAAAAGGGTGGTTTTGGAGTAATAGACATATATATGTCAATTTTTGCGTTTTTTGATGTTTTTTTTAGCAAAAACTATGCATTTTGGACAAAAATTACTTCTATTTAAAGTTGTAAAACGGAAAATTTTCAATC
Organism: Tachinus rufipes; assembly: GCA_963932245.1. NCBI lineage: Eukaryota > Metazoa > Arthropoda > Insecta > Coleoptera > Staphylinidae > Tachinus > Tachinus rufipes. The sequence goes on along the minus strand of OZ010741.1, from coordinate 82,178,537 downwards.
AATATAAATCATTTAAATTTTATTTTTGTTCAATTATAGACGAAACTATGCATTTTGGTGAAAAATTACAAGAGATCAAAGTTGTAGAGCAAAAATATTCGATTGATATTGGCTATTTGGATTTCCCGATAGTAAGAGCATTTTCCGCTAAAGAATGTCGCAAATTGTGACCTTTTGCTGAATATTTGGATTTTCAACTAAAACTATGCATTTTCTAGAAAACTTATAAGAGACCAAAATTTAAGAAAAAAAAAATCCGATTGATATAGGTTTTTTGACCAGAGCGCGCAAAATTGTGACTTTATTTTCCGCGTCCTCTAGCAGAAAAACGGAAAATTACAGGGCAATTTAATTGACCTACATCGATTGAAAATTTTCCATTCTACAACTTTTACTAGAAGTAATGCTTGCCCAAAATGCATAATTTTTGCTAAAAATGCAAAAAAACCTTTCAAAAACGCAAAAATATATGTCTTCAGACAGTCCAAATACACCTAAGTATACAGTCCCCAAACTGTGGGTAAAATTTCTTTAAAACGTCAACTTTTTTTCTAATTTGAAGGGACTAGTACCCCGATTTCCAAAAACAATTCTGCACTTGGTTCAGTGTTTCAGTGGTTTCAGTCAAAATTATAACGGTAAGGACATGCCTATAGTATATGCATCTCGTACTTTAAATAGTTATGATATCAACTATAGTACGATTGAAAAAGAATTATTGGGTATTGTATGGGCTGTCAAATACTTCAGGCCTTATGTTTATGGCACTAAATTTAAAATCCAAACTGATCATAAGCCATTAACGTGGTTAATGAGTTTGAAAGATCCAAATTTAAAATTGATGAGATGGCAAATAAAGTTAGAGGAATATACTTTTGAGATAGATTATAAAAAAGGAAATTTAAACTCAAATGCCGATGCTCTTTCAAGGATAAAAGCTAAATTTGAAATTAGTAAATTTAATGAAAACATTTTTAAAAATCCTCATAATTTAGTACATTGTATCTCGCAGAATTTCAAACTAGGTCAAAAGGTTTTGCCAAAAGAATAAATGAAAATTTTAATAGCAGAGCCTATTTATTTACGCAAAAACCTAAAAGTCAGTTCTATCTAAAAAAATAAATACAAATTATTTCATTTAGTAACCAAACAATAACATTTTGATAAACCTAATTTAGAAGATATAAAAGATTGTTTAATCAACCTGAGAAAAAACTTGATTGAAAACGATATTTTTGAAATTCATATGCCATATGTTCAGGGTTGGACAAGGTCCCATTCAAAAAAACTGAGAGTTTAATAAACGAAAGATTTAGTGAAACTCACATAAAAATAGTAGTTTCACCTAAAGAAGAAGTCAATTTAAACGATTTAAATGATTTAAATTATAATGAAAGTATAATAGCAAGTTTTGATGAAGAAGACTTAGAAACAGTGCATTCGGCGGCAACCGATAATGAAATAAATAACATAACTTATAAAAACACGTGTATTAATATTGGCCTAAATCAAATTACACACAGAGTTGCAACGGTCAAAACCATTTGATAATAAACAAAAAATCTTAATTAAATTTAACCAAAACAATTTAGAATCTAAATTTTTTTAGAATTATAAAAAAATATTTGGTCCCACAGGTAAAATATCATTGTTTTATTGAATATGATTTGACACCCATTATAAACAGAGTATTGCAGAACAACTTTACTAAAAATACTTATATAATAATACAATGTAATGAAGTATTGGAGGATAAAGAGGGAATCGAATACCAATTAGAAACAATCGATAAATACCATTTGGGTAAAACTAACAACAGAGGAATATTGGAAACATATCAAAAATTAAATATATGTTTGCTGACATACAAGAATATATAAACAACTGTGATATTTTTCAGCAAAACAAATATGAAAGAAAACTGTATCAAATTCCGGATAACTTAACTCCGCAACCCAGATTTCCTTTTGTTATCATGCATATCGACACGCTAACTTTAGAAAATCAAAAATATTTAACAATAATTGATGCATTTTCAAAGTTTGCACAAATAACATTAATTAAAACAGGAAGTTAGTAACAAATTAATAAAATATTTTTCATAATACCAAATTCCAAACAAAATGATATTTGATTATGGAAACTGAATTTAATAATAATTTAGTAAAAGATCTATTAAAATCTTATAATACCGAACCGCATGTAATAAGTGTAGACAACCCTAAATCAAATGGGTTAATAGAAAGGTTCCACTCTACAATAATCAAACATTTATGAATATTGAATAAAAGACCCTATTTTTGAGAAAATTTAATTGGCAACTATCGCATAATAATAATTCAATAAACTCAACTTTTTGGATCAGAAAAAGATAATAGTATTTTAAAATTTAAAGATGGTAATGAGGATTATATAGTGGAATGACAAAACCATCTTAAGTCATTACAAAGATTAGTAGAAAAAAGTAATTCAAATTGAAAAAAATAAACAATTCCTAAAACAACCTCCGACTAAGAACTTAGAAGGATTAAAATTTACTTCCGTATTGATTAAAGAAGGAAAAACCGGAAAATAAAGAAACCTTTGTTTAATCTTACAAGGTCAAACAATATGATCCTAGACAGACTGTGAGTAATTTAATTTTTATTCGAATAAAAAGCATAAATTAGATAAGATTAAAGGAAAGCGTCTCTTTGTTGCAGATGCACCTGCATAGGAGATGGACTGATTCCCATTAACGATAACCCCGGAATTATTATTTTAGAGATAGGAAGGGTAAATATTTATAAGTAAATTTTACAAAAATTAAAAAAATAACATTACTGTTAAGAGAAACAGAGACGTATACGAACATTCTTGAATTCAATGTTGTAAGACTGTATGAGTAATTTATTTGAGTTTAAACGTACCTGCACCTGCATAACATGTTGTCGAGTTTGTTGTTCTGGTCTGCATACTAATTAAATTGAATTTACTAATCGGATTAATGAATTTAAAGATGTTAATTGAGTCTAGATGTTATGTTAAAGTATGATAATAAATGAATTTATGTATTGCTTACCTGTTAATTCACCCACTAGCTACATGTAAATCATAACATAAAATAGGAATATGTTTACAATTTGCTGAATTTAAGTCTGTCAGAAGGACGATGACTCAGTCGGGTTACAGTTTCCTATAGTCCCGCACATAAGCGTAGCGATTTTGTTGAATTTATTATTTAGATTTATTATAATAATTGTGTTGTGTATATAGAGTTAAAACATACTCGACAGATACCATGTGCTGAATCATCGCCAAGTTTTGCAAGTTCCTAAAAAGAATCAAAGAAAATAACCTTCTATATTACACTGCTGTACGCTGGCTTAGCTGTGGAAAAGTTCTTATAAGACTTTATGAGCTCCGCGAGGCTATAGATATTTTCCTGACAGACATGAATTATTCGTTGGCTGAGCTACATTACGATAATTGGTTAAGGAAATTAGTTTTTTATTCCGATGTAACCAAGCACATGAACGACCTCAATTTGAAGCTACAAGGGGAGAAGTCAACTAAAGAAGGGATGTTTTGCTAATTCTTGCTTTCAGTCAACAAACCACAATACAATTTCTTATAAACTTTGCAATTGAAGTTTTGGAAGCTTTGAATCATAACTTTGAATCTAGTTTTTCTGATTTTGAAAAAATTGCGTACGACATTTAGCTAGATCAAAATCCTTTTAATGTGGATATTGAAACAATTGACCTCATATTTCAAATGGGGATAATTGCAAAGTAACGATCTTTTCAAAGAAAAATAGGCAACTTCATCTTTGTTAGACTCTTATAAGAGTTTCCCCACTACACAGTTCGAAAACCTTCAAAAATCGTTTTCTCACTTCTTGTGTTCCTGCAGCTATAAGAGAATGAATGTCGGATGTCACTTCAGACATCAACGAACTATTTAAGAATAAATCTTTTGATAACCAACGCCAGGGTGGGCGGACGGGTACCAAGTTAAAATTGTAGGCAAGTAGCTTTTTTTACTATGACCTACACACCCGTCCAAGTGTAAGTCATTTAAAGATCCATAGTTTCTCCCATATCTTGTGTTTTTGTAGCTATTATGAAGAAAAGAATAAATGTCAAACGTCAATATGACATCAAAGACTTGTTTAACAATGAATTCTTTGATAACTAACGCTTGAGCGGGCGGGCGGAGAGACACTAAGTTAAAGCTGTGGGCAAGTAGTTTCTTCTACTATGGCCCACCTACCCACCAAAATGTCATCAAAGGATTAATTATTTTGCCCACCTCTCGTGTTTTTGTATTTATAATGAATGTCAACTAAACCAAGTCTGTACTTTTTAGCAAATTAAACCTTTCTTCTAGGCGTTGAACTCTTTTGGACGTTTTTGCAGCTAATTTTTTTTTTAGTTTTGGATCATACTAGAGAAGCAAAGCTCCTCAAGCTTCTTCTAGAATTTAGATTGAATTTTCAAATTTGCAAGCAATTTGCTGTTAGTACCACGACACATTAATAAAGTCCACATCGTGGCTGCAACATTTTGCTTTGCCAGATTTGAACCTGGATACTTTTGCCATAGTTGCCATAAAACATTTTTTATTATTAATTTTAAAACCAATGGTAGTTGTTATTGCACCACTGGAACTCCAAGAACTTCCAGACCTACATCGTCGTTATCAAGACAAAAAATTAGCGCTTCTAATAAAAGCTTTTAATGTCTATCTAATTTAAAAAAAAAAACAAGTAGCTGATTTATTTCAAAAGCTAAAACCAAATTTAGATTTCACAGGCTAAATTGCCCTAATACGTCGGACTAATAGGTACATAAAAATTATAAAAATGCAAAGAGGGCTAGAATTGCATGCCAATTTTAATGGTAAGGTAATCATAGCTGTTAATCTTCGCAACTAGCAAGCAGAATTAAGTTTGGAACTGCTGCTAGTAGAAACCCTACTTAAAAAGAGGTTTAATTGTAGTAAACTCAGTACAGAAATATATGTTGATTGTAGATTGTAGATGTAGTCAAAAAATTTATTCCTAGTTCGAGTTATGTTTGAAATATTTCAAATTTTTTAAAACAACTTGAGACGGTATAGAAACTGCTGTTGTTTCTTGAAGCTTATAGAAGTTTCTGTTAAAAGTTTTGGTTTTGTTTAAAGAACTACAGAAGACACATGTGCTGTTTTAGTTTCAATTAACCTACATAAAGCATCTTGAGTTTTTTCTAAAATTGTTGAAAGCTCAATAACAAATTTGATTCTTTTTGAATAACTGGATGAAGTAAAGCAGCAACTAATTTAGCTTGAAATTTCTGAAACTTGCTGCCTGAACATTTGATTTATTTTAAAAGGATTACCAGAATTGCTTTTTTTTGTTAAAGCTGCCAAAGCTTAAAAATTAGCTTTGGATTTTATTCTGAATTACTTTTTTTTAATAAAATGAAGAAACTACAACAGGAACTGCTTTAGTTTCAACTTCAACTGGTATAGATTTGCTAGTTCATGTAGACAAAAAAAACTTTAAATTCTTATGGAACAGTAATTAGTACATGATGCTTTCGCCTCAGCTTGGGTTTATTTTGAACAACTAAAAAAATGACAAGAAATGCTTTATGTTTAATTGCTTTGACTTGTTGAAACTGCTGCAGAAAAATACTTTGGATTCTCACTGAACAATTGAAAGATATACATAATTCTAATTTAGTTTCTGCTAGAACTTTTGTTAGTGTTTCTGCCTAAACAAATTTAATTTTTCTAATATCTAAAAAAAAAAATAGATTTCTTTGGAACAACTTGAAAAACTACTAAACTTAAATAATAGTCTAGGTTGATAAAAATGTTTTTATGAAAATATTTCATTTACTTTTACTTTATGAGTTCAACATGCAATAAAATTAACAAATGACGAACATTTTTATCTGAAACATAAGGAAACTGAAAATCAATCATTATAACTCCTAGTTCAAGTCTATACGCTAGCCTTGTATCATTAGTACCAAAAAAAACAGCTTAAAATTGACCTCAAAATATTTTTTTTTATTTGTATAAAGTTATTTTTTTCTGATATTAAATATTGTGCAGTATGTATTTATGATCAGGCACAATATAAAGCGCAATTTAAAAGATTTTAAAGAGGAAATGCCAAATTTGGATTTATTTAACTTCAAATTATTTGTTTTATATTAAATACTGCGCAATAGTTTTGTATTATGTATGAAATGATAATTTAATGGACTTAAGTTAAAAATTATTTTGTTGGCAATTTTTTAAAACTTTTATGAGTAATTTGAGTTTAATTTGACTCCATATTAGCCTTTTTTGATTTTTATAAAATTAATCTTATTATTTTCTGGTGTTGACTATTGGCAATATTTATGAATCAGCCATGAAAGGGTGATCAATTCAAAAAACTTTAAGGTGAAAGTTAGTTTGTTAGTAATTTTTCAAAATATTGTTTTTATAATAAATGTTGCCCAGTATTTATGAATTATGCATACAATAAACAAAAAAAAAATAATAGACTTTAAGGTAAAAATTAGGTTTTAGCATTTTTTCAAAATTTTTATGACAAATTCACTCAAAAGCAAAAGGCTTTTGAAGTTAAGGTCTAACCCCAGCGGTTTGACAAAGAGAGAAGTTTTAATCGCTAAGCGGAAAGTATAATTAGTATATATATATATATATATATATATATATATATACAGGGTGTAGATTAATTGGCGGACAAAAGCCAGGTAACTTTGTAGATCGTGCCAAAATAAAACGAAAATCTTAATTTCAAAATGCTGAGAAAGTCTTTGCTTGGCCTCACGAGGTCCTCAAAGTTTTAATTTTGTCAATACAAATATTGTTTTAATTGCGTATTTTATGTACCAAGTACCTTCTTTTTTAGTATAATAAAAGTTACAAAGTTTATTCAAAATTAATAATAAAAAAATATTGAAAAATGTGCAAATTACTTTTCAAGAATAAATCAAATTTAAATTAAAAATACACTTGGCAACGTAGCAATTTTTTAATAAAATTCAAATTATAATGTAGGCTATGCAATAAATGTCAGTTGATATTTCAATTTTATTATGACTTTTACTTTGAATGAATATGCAAGTTACGCCGGTGATGCTTGAGAATGTCATGAATTTGATACCGTATAGTGTTTAGAAGTAAACGGTGGCCAATATAAACAGTAATAGTTTTAAATAAATAATATTTGATGTGTGTATTAAGTTGTCTATATTATAGGTTTGAATATAGAAATAGAAGTAAATATCAAATTATAACGTAGGCTATGCAATGAATGTCAGTTGATATTTCTATTTTATTACGACTTTTACTTTGAATGAATATACAAATTACGCCGGCGATGCTTGAGAATGTCATGAATTCGATATCATATAGTGTTTAGAAGTAAACGGTGGTCAATATAAACATTTGTAGTTTATAATAAATAATAACATTTGATGTGTGTATTAAGTTGCCTACATTATAGGTTTGAATAAAGAAATAAAAATTTTGCTACGTTGCCAAGCGTAACAAAACTTTGAGGATCTCGTGAGGCCAAACGAAGAGTTTCTCAGCATTTTGGAATTAAAATTTTCGTTTTCTTTTGGCACGGTCTACAAAGTTACCTGGCCTTTATCCGCCAATTAATCTACACCCTGTATATATATATATATATATATATATATATATATATATATATATATATATATATATGTAAACGTTACTAATTTAAAATAAACCTATCTTTATATCGGACCTGGAGCTCTTTATTAAAATAATCTGCAACCTACGAAGAAAAGGACCCCACCCACAACCCCTGAGCAGCCGGAGCCGTCAAATTGACGTTAATGATCAAGAATAACGTTTAAACGTTATAACTAGTTTGTTTGCAATTTTCCAAAATGTCGATTTTTTTTTTTCGTTTTTTTTTCTAAATTTGTTTATTTTTTTTTATGTTAAATACTTAAGTTGAAAATTAGTTTGTTGGTAATTTTCCAAAGTTTTGATACCAATTGGTGCAAAATTTACTTTTTTTTAATTAATTCAAGTTGTTTATTTTAATGTAAGTTGCCAGCATTACGTGCAGAGATAGAGGCCAATATCCAATAAGAATAGAAAACGGTTAAGGATTTATTTTATTTTATTATTTTTATGTGTTTGTCTATGGCTAGCTATTAGAAAATAACTAGAATTTGAAGCAAATTTACCAGACGCTCCATAGTTTAAATATGAAAATATGACAAATATGAACCAATTTAGTTTTATGTAAAGATAAAATATGTTAATGTAAGTAATAAAAAACAATATTTATCACAAAAACAAATATTCTTAGGGCCGTGATATTCACCTCTTAATAAAGTTCCTATTACTTATTAGGAGAATGAATTATTTAATAGCTACATAAATTATTTTCTGATATCCTTGGCAATTTATTTACCTAATAGTTACTAGGTGCTTTATAAATGTTTACAAGTTTATTTGAAGATTGGCATAACAGAGTGGTAAATAAAGTAAAGTGAAATTAAACGTAAAAATGAGTGTATTAGTTGAAACGGCGGGATACAATGAATAAAGCTGATAAACGTAAACGATCAATTAATTTTTCAACTAATGAAGTGAAACGGCCCTTCGTTTCAAATATAATATAAAAAGTAAAGAAGCACATGCAATAAATTGGAAGGAAAAAAAAAGGAAGCATGGAAACAACAACAATTCCAATGTCCACAGAGACGTAAAAACAATACGTCTTAAATATGACTGCATAAAAAGAGATATTAAAGTAAAAAATTCTAAAAATAAATTTGAAATTTACAAAACTGGTGGAGGTATTCCCAATTTGAGAAATATTGAGGAACATAAGGAAGCAATGATTGCCATAATGCCAGGTTTAGATGGCATTAAATATGGAACTTACAGTAATTCCGATCATTGTAAGTAAATATATTATGTAATAAATTAAATAATAAATTCCTATTATGTATGTAGGTAATCTACACCATTGGAAATATCACAAAATGATAATATTACTGAATATGATTTTGTAGATGGCAATTTTGAAAATGACAATAATGGTAAGACATGTTTATTTTATAATAATAATAATAATAATAATAATAATAAACTTTATTTTTACTTATAAATTACAAATAGAAAAAGACAAAGTTTAGACTATGTCTACCACTTAACCTTACAAAATTTAGACAATAATTTTTATCTAAATTTTTTATTTAAAATTTATTGCACACATTCCAACTGCATCCAGCTCCATCCTAACCATGGTAAATGTAACAATAACTTTATAAATATTGACTTTCCATATTAGTGTATAATTTATAATGCAAAAAATTTGTCAGCTAAATAAAATAAATAATAAATATTATATATTATACAATAACGGTTTTACCTAAGGAAATACTTTAGGTAAACTAAAACAAAGCTCGCTTGCATTTATATTTAACTGAAGTATAAATGAAAACGTTATATAGTATTATTCATAATTAGAAACAATAAATTTATGTTATAGTATATCGTTTACTAATCAAGTTAATTGTATAATAAAATTTAAATATCACTTATTGTAGTTCAATAATTTTAATGTTGCAGTTTTTGTTAACATTGCTTAGTCACCACAGACGTTCCATCATGTTCTCTGGCATCGGCAGTATCTACGTTACCTGAGGCATCAACATCCACAATTCCTATATAAGAACCCTGTAGACCATATGTTTACAGAAAAATATAAAACTATTAGTAATGATCGAGCTAATTTAATTAACGTTCAATTAAAGAATGCTCTTCTTAAAATAAATAATAATTATTATAAAAAAGAAAATGGAAGATGAAAAAGAATGGAAAAGAAATTGTATGGAGTTACAACAAGAACATACAAAAACGATGCAAGAGTATGAAGAGGAGAAGGAAAGGCTATCAATTGAGAATTTGAAATTAGATATATATGTATATATAAAAAAAGAATTAGATATTAAAAAATTATTAAGAGAATAAATTATATTTAATAAATAAACAAGTTAAAAGTTAAAATTGTTTTAATTTTTTATTTTCATATCAAAGCAAAAATAATTCATAAAAAAAAGTTTATTTACAAATTTAACATTTTTTATTTGACCTATTTAATAACAAAAATTTTTTTTTATATTTAATTAGTCGTAAAAATATGTCTAAAACCTCAAAAACTTACAATAACGTTTGGAAATTGTCGATAAATAGTTGTCGTGCACCTGCATTATTTCCTTCCGCTACGATTTCATAAATATTGATTTTGAGATGGTCATCTTCAAACAGTATTTCTTTTTGTTATGAAGCACCTGAGTTACAACAATAATGTCAAAGGCCAAAGGAGTTTTATTTCTGATTCCTAATGACAAAATTGGGAATCGTCGTTTCCATATACCGAATGTCCTTTCGGTAATGGTTCTGGTTTCAATTTGGGATGAATTGAATAATTGCTTTACTTGTGTTGTGGGATTATTAATCGGAGTCATAAGATAAGGACGTAGTGGATATCCACTATCTCCGAATAATATACTGGACTCCATTCAATTATTCTCAAATATTATTTTTATTATGGAGTTTTAAAAAATATGGCTTGATCCTGGATAATTAACAACTATTTTCTGATTTTGTAGTTTGCATCGCATATTGTTTGGACATTTAATAAAAAAAAAACCTTTTCGATTGCAAAATATTTCTGCATTGTCAAACATTATTAAAAAAAAAAACTAGCATTGTACTAATGTGTAATTTGATAATTTTACGATCATACTTGGACTTTGGATGCGGATGCGTATATGTGTTGCATCAATCACTCGAGAAAATCTTGCTATCCTAAAAAACTCATCTGTCATCATCGACATTTCCTAGTTTGTGCTAGGCATTTTGATGTACTGTTGCCTTAACTCAACTGTAGCGTTGGTGACTCTTTTAGTTATTTGATTAGCTGTTGTTCGATGTACGCCATCAAAATTATGCTTTTTATGCTTTTTACGGCTATTTTACATCGCCACAGTAAGTCTACGACTTGTTTAAAGTGGTTTGATGGGACCAACAACTTAATACGTGACTTCCGAACCACGCTGGTGGATAAAGAGCAAGTTATCATTTCAGTCATATTTCGGGGATTGAACCCCGGACTGCTCGCATGATATGCAAGTGCTCTACCTAATACAATCTAAAAGGATCCGCAAGCATAGAATTGTAATGTTGAACTGTGTGTACGGCATGATTTCTAAAATAAAAAATATTATTGAGTTTACTTACCTGTCTGTGCGATGTTTAATTTAATTTTTGATCAATGTCGTAAGATATAACACAGTATTCTTGTATAATCTAAACCTTTCGACAAATTCCATATCGGTCCATTTTTGAAAATTGTTTATTCAATTTACTAGCCGATAAGGTTGTCTTATATGCCTTATCAAACCTACTTCTACCAACTCTTTAATTTTCTGTTGTTCCAAAATATCATCTATTTCTTCCATATTTTAAACTGTAAACATTCATATTTATAGGTTACGAGTATATTCATAAAAGATAAATGTATTTTTTTTTTTTAGAAATATCTGTAAGGAAATATAATAATACATACCTGTATAAAAATATTTTTGAGAAATATGTTTAATATTACACAAAACACCTTAAACAAACACAAAGTTTTTACTTAATAGCTACCTATAGCAGCTAATAAATTATTTAGCTAATAAGTATATTTATTAGCTACATAAAATTTATTAGGAACTTTATTAGGAGGTGGTTATCATGGCCCAAAATTATTACATTTTTTGTGTTACTTTTTAATGAATTGACAATGTAGGTTATAAGTATTTAATCATAAAAGAGTTATTAAAATGTATTTTTTACAAATATCTGTAAAGAAATATACAAAACATTTTTTAAAAATATATATAATATCATACAAAACGGCATAAATAAACACATTTTTAATTTAATAGCTACTATAAGGCGCTTTATTAGAAAGTGGATATCATGGCCCTTAGAAATATCAAATGCATAACAACTTAAATATAACTTCATACAAAAAATAAGAAAATTACAAACAGTCTTAAAAAGTAAACAATTATCTACATAAGCAGTTTGCAGTCGGAAAAAGTAAAATTAAGTTATATAATACGTTAATAACATTTATCTTAATTAACCCTTTAATCCTCATTAGAAGATGAAGACTCCGTTGTATTTTTTGAGTATAATAAACTGTATACTGTATACCTAGTCACGCCGTTCACTTTCGGAGTAGGCAATCAAAGTGTCGGGCACACCAATCCACAGAGAAGATATGTGTATGTATGTTTGGATGAGTATAACATTTTTCTAGTTATATCTTTTATTAGTTTTGGAGTAAATTCAAAATTATAACAATTTCCGGTAGTGGCTATAAAAGTTTTTGTTAAAAGGTCTTTAAGAATTTCTAGTATTTGTATTTTTGAGATTAACTTGTGAAAATAAACGTTCCAAGTTTACACCAAAAAGTGCAAGACAGAATAAATTAAAGAATTATTAATAATTAGAAGGTAGCCCAAATTTCAATCTACTCTCACCACAGTAAATTTTTGTTTTTTTTTTTTCAAAAACAATTGCTATTGATTTTCGAGTTCTTGTAAAGCAAATATAATATTTTTTACACTCAAAATTATCAAAGGCTACCTGTGCCTACCTGTGACCTGGGTCCCCCATCGCCATAGCCCTAGTTACGGCACTGAGTTTGGTGCACAGACAATTTTGGCAAAACATAACGCTAAACAAAATATATTGTACAATAAATTATTCTTAGCTAATCGCTATTTGGAAAGATTACATACACTTCAGACAAGAAAATTTAATTCTTTTTTTTTTCTTCTGTCTTTCAATGTATATTATTTGAGTAGAATCAACGGTATAAAGGACTATTGGTTTATTAATTATAATACAAATAAAATGTGAATCTTTCAAATCCAATCTTGAATTCTTTCTTTTTTTATATGACCATGTATGAGCCAAGTGTACGGAATGAACTTTTTTTGCACAATTTTTTGAAAATACATAATTTCTGATCATGTGAATTTTTTCAGTTAGCCATTTACGAGTAATCAAAATTTTTAAAAAACCAATTTTGTTGCGTTTTTTTTACATTTCTGAGGAACTTTTTTTTAAATTGTTCATACAATAATATTTCACAGCCAATTTTTTTGTTCCTTGAATTTTTACAATGTCCCTGAACTTTTATTGTTTTCTTTTTAATAAAAGAAATAAATTAAGTTATACATGAGATTCATTACTAATGCTATAGTTAGATAAGATTACTGATTATTCATTAATAATAGAATATAAACTTGCATGTAGTATTTTTTTGTTTGTTGTATATTTTATCATTTATTTATATTGTATAGTAATTGAATTATTATTTAAAATTATTAAATGATGTATTTTATGTAAATTGTCTTTGCATCCAGTAAGAGACACTCTCACTGGTCGAACAAACAATTTACATAAAATTACAGTAACTATTAAACAATTTATGTTTACTGATGTGTCGAAGGTGTTAACGCAATGCCCCAATGTTAAGAGAAACGTTGAACTGTTTGTGTGTGAAGGAGACTGTAATACATTATTGCTTATTACTAGAGCTAGGACTTATATGCGTAAAATACTACAAAATAAGCGCATAAATTAGCATTAAAAACAGCAAACTAAGCATAAAAATAAGCTTTTTATTATTTTTCAAATAAAACGCATTAAAAAATAATAACTCGTAATATAGTAATAATAAACAACAAAAAAAAAACAAAAGTAAAATTTAATAAATAATAATAATAGTTTGACAATAATAGTAATTAACATAATTCACTTTTAAAAGAATTAACTATAATATGTTTGTTCCAAATTTTCCATAAAAAAACCTTCTGTCAAAAAAGTCGGGCAATAATCGCATGAGTCATGCATGACCATGAATTTATTTTAAAACGTTCGTATATATTTCTTTAAAAAAAAAAAATTATGTTTTATAAAATTAAAAATTGCTTAAAATAAGCATCAAATATGCATAAAAATTAAGAAATACAAATACAAATTCTCAAAATATGCATAAAAACTAAAATATGCATAAAAACTAAAATATGCATGAAACCCGAAAATAGGGAAAAAAGGCCAAAATAAGAAGGTGTCATTTGTTTTACTTTCTTATGATTCGTGGAGATATACATTCAAAATTGATATACATATAATATTGGTAAAAATTATAAAGCATATAAATTCTAGCTTTACTAATTACATATAAAAAACAAAATATGTATTTAATATTTATAATATACCCTGTTAATAAATTCATTTTTAAATAATAACAATAAGAACGATTTAATTTTCATCAATTCATAATGTAAACATGATTTTATGGTATAAATACAAATACATTACAAAACCTCTCGATTCTCGGGCTCGAATCTTAATGATGCAGCGCAGTCACTAACGACTCGAGTCGCTAATTACTCAAGTCGTCAATGACTCGAGTCCTTAAAAATTAATCAAGTCGTCAACATCTAATATTTTTGTCTTTCCATAGTTAAAATGATGGCCAACAATCATGTGGTGTGATGATAGACCTGTAATGTTTTTACGATTAATGCAATCCCGTTTATGTTGATTAACGCGATAAATGATGTTTGTCTTGTTTGACACAGTTGAAAGACCGAACACCAGATTTCAATAAAAATAATTTAGTATATTCAATCCCTTGCAATAATTGTCAACTAAAATATATTGGTCAAACAAGACAAAAATTAAGTTGTCCCTTAAAAATAAAAGAAAATACAGTATTCTATTTAAAAAAAAAAACTGATGATGACGTCATATCTCTTGATTCAAGGCTTGTATTAAAAATCAAAATGCATTACTATATAGATCAAAATTTCTACAAAAACTTTTATTAAGGTAATTCTTTAAATAAACCAAAAATGCAGCACATAACGGGTGTTTCCATTATTATTATAGGAAGAATCCGGAATAGTATTTAAAATGTCCACATTTTATCTCGTAATTAATAAACCAATAGTCCTATATACAGTTGATTAATTCTACCCAAATAAGAAAATTTAAATTGCAAAAATTACAATTTTCTTTAATATTTAGTTTATATTTTATAAACTGTCATTTTTTGAGTACATGTGTTTTTGGTGTACACAATAAATATTTTATTATTAATTAATTTATTGCTATTTAAAAAACTAAAAGTAGATAAGCAATAAGTTAAAGGGTGAGCAGTGCGTGTAAATATTACAAAATAATAGAACATTAAAGAAAACACGAAAATAAAAATCTATTGTCAGATAAATTGTCAAATATCAATTTGTGAAATAAAATAAAATTAATAAATATGCCGAATAAGAAAATCTCTGATATGAAAGTAAAGGATATCAAATTGGAATTAGAAAAACTGGGCATTTCAAAATCCGGAACAAAAGAAATTGTTTCAATTAAATTAAAAGAAGCTCTAAACTCGAGTTATATATATGATAAATCAATTACTGATAAACGTAAGAAAAATGCATATTTTCAAATACTAAACAGAATTAAAATATTAGAAGATAACGTACGTTTTTTAAAAGTGTCAATTACAAAATTGAGACAAAATAAAAGTAAAAGTAAGAACAATTCTTGCAACTGTAAATCTTCAAAGAAACTATCAAATTTTTATGAAATTGAAATTAAAAACAAATTAGTAAATACGGAATCACAAACTGTTTCTAACGATAACTTCTTCGTATCGTCAATTCAAGTAGATAATACAGTGCGCCCGATTGGAGAAGCAGAAGTGCATTCCATCAATTTACAGGAACCACAAATTGCCATCGACAGTAAGATATCAAATCAAAATTTTATGAAAATGAATCTAATAAAAAATATAGAAAGCAAATGCTTAAAGAAGCCAAAGGTATTGATATTAGCCGACGATATTGTCTTATTTAAACCAGGCGCCAAATTTGAGCAGGTAACTGCTGGAATAAAATCACTAGTTAAAGATTTTTTAAATTCTGATTATGTTATAACTATGGCAGGCAGTAATAATGCTATAAATGGATACAATATTTTAATTCCACATATCAAATCTATTCTTTGTGACCTAAAGTCAACAAATTCTATATTTGTAAGCGTACCACTTATTCGGCGTCCTACTATCAATATATTTATAAATGTTATCAATAAAACATTATCAAAAATTGTTCAACAACATAAATATAAACAAAAAATAGCATGTGAAGGTTTAAACAAAATAATTATAAATAATCATACAACTTCAAACCTCCTTAACAAATCAGAAAAAAGAATTTTTATTAAAAAAATCTATTCATTGATTCAAAGGAAATCTGATAACTTAAAACTACTTGATTATATTAACTTAGATAATTTAGTAAATATACAAACTACTAATAATCTTATATTGCTGCCAGCTACGGCTAATAATGATGAAGATAACGACAACGATAGTAATAAAAATAATGATGTCAATAAGTATGCTTTTACGCTTTTTACGGCAATTTTACATCGCCACAGTAAGTCTACGACTTGTTTAAAGTGGTTTGATGGGACCAACAGCTTAATACGTGACCACCGAACCACGCTGGTGGATAAAGAGCAAGTTATCATTTCAGCCATATTTCGGGGATCGAACCCGGGACTGCTCGCATGATATGCAAGTGCTCTACCATTGAGTCATGAATATAGCGTTAAGTGTAGTGATCATAATGTTAATTACAATAACTTCATCAAAATTTATGCTAATAACGACAATATTAACAGTTCTTTTTTAGAACAAACAGTGACTTAATTATAATGCATTTAAATATAAATACTTTTTGCAATAAAATTTTAGATTTGGAAGTATTTTTAAATTGTAATAGTAACGTAAGTGTAATTTGTATTGATGAACATTGGCTATCGCCTAATGAATGCAGTCTTATATCTATTTCTAATTTTAAAGTAGCTGCTTATTTTAGTAGAACTTTATCTACGCGTGGAGGTACAATGATACTAATAAAAAACGACATTAATTATAAAGAAATTGATATAAATACCTAAGAAATTCATTTTGAAACTTGTGCAATTCAGTTAACTGACTATAAAACCATTATTATATCATCCTATCGTACTCCAAAAAATGATTATAAATTTTATTTAACTGCTCTTGAAATTTTTTTAGAATCAATCAGTAATTGTAAAAATATAATTTTATGTTCTGACTTTAACGTTAACTTTTTAAACAAAACTAAAGAAGCAGACCAAGTATGTGCACTGTTTCTGTCATTTGCTCTTCAATTAAGAACACACAAACCTACTATAAAAACAGAAACATCTCAAACTAACATTGATAATATTGTAACGTTATTAGAAGATTTTGATAGCATGGCTATTAATGTGGAAATTGATTTCAGCGATCATGATGTTCAAATTAAAATTAAAATTTAATAAAAACAAAGTTATGGCAAAAAATAAACTTTATCGTATTGGAAGAGTATTTTCAAACAAAAATTATTTAAAATTTATAGAAATTCTTAAATTCATAAATTGGAATCAACTCAATCATTCAATAAGTAAAATAAAATGTTTTTTATAAGCTCTTGTATGATGTTTTTAATATTGCATATCCTAAAAAAAGATAACTAATAATATAAATAAAAATCAATGGATAACTAAAGGAATTAAAAAATCTAGCAAAACAAAAAGAGAAATTAGTATGTTAATTAAATTGGTTCCTAATAACTTAGTTTTACGTAAATACTACAAAAAATATAAACGTATTTTTGGTAAAACTTTAAAATTAGCTAAATTTAAATACTTAAATAGGAAAATATTAAATTCTAACAATAAAATAAAAACGTGTTGGGACATTGTTAAAAACGAATGCAATAAAACCAAATCACAAATGAGTAACATTATTTTAAAAGTGGATGAAAAATTAATTGAATCAGGAACTGAAGTAGCAAATTAATTTAATCAACATTTTGCAAATCTTTCAATTTTTCCCGCTGTCAATAATTTAACTATATTAAATTCACAACAATCAACTACTGTCTTAAATTCAATTTTCCTTAATCCAGTTACTATTAATGAAGTAAAAGAAATAATTGCATCTTTAAAATCAACAAAATCGGTTGGAACAGATGAAATACCTATTCTAATATACAAAAAAGGACAAACTTATTTATCAGAAATAATAACACATTTGGCTAATTATTACTTTTCAATTGCAAGCTTTCCTCTGTTATTACGCTCTTCTAAAATTATGCCACTTTTCAAAAAAGGAGTCAAAGAAAATGTTAGGAACTATAGACCAATATCTTTAATAAACTCATTAGCAAAAATATTTAAAAAATTATTATTTACACGTTTACAATATTTTCTAAATATGAATAATTGTTTCAATTCAGTCCAGCATGGGTTCAGAGAAACTAAGTCAACAACAACTGCTTTACACAACATCTTAACAAACATCTATAAAAATAAATGATAAAAAAATTACAGCAAGTATTAACTACGACATGTCAAAAGCTTTTGACTTGGTGAATCACAAAATACTATTTTATAAATTAGAAAAGTTAGGAATACGCGGACATTTTCTTTAGATAATCAAATCATATCTGTCTGACCAAACACAATTTGTAGAGGTATTTTTGGACGGAAAATGTTATATATCTAATACTATAACTACTAACATATGTGTACTCCAAGGATCTATTTTGTGTCCGATGCTCTTTTTAATTTATATTAATGATTTAACGGATTATATAGAATATCCTTTAACAATATACGCAGACGACATAAGTGCTTGTATAACTAGTAATTCTCCAAATGAGCTGCTTAATGAAATTAATAATTGCACAAACAAAATTAATAAATGATGTGTTTGTAATAAACTAAAATTAAATACTGACAAAACTCAGATATATCAATTTGGAAATCATTGTGTTATTCCTAATTTTTGTGAAAAGGTAAAATTTTGGGTAAATATATTGATTCTAATTTAAACTGGTCAACTCATATTGACTATATTAAGCATAAATTAAATTCCGCTAATTTTATACTTAGACGACTCAAATACTCAGTTGACTTAAAAACTTTAAAAACAGTTTTTCTATTTTGCGTCTCTTACAAGTCTATAAAAGCACCCAAATGAGTGCTTTTATAGCATAAAAGAGTGCTTTAATAGCCTAGTGCAATTTAGTTTTTCAATGGTGGTAACCATGATCTGTCATCTGTCAGTCAGTTGTAAGAAAATAATGTATAATATCAAAACAAACGTTTTTATTAATAAATTATGTGCTTGTAGCTACTAATAAATGAAAACTTTTTTTTATATTATATTATAACACATTTTAACAAAATTGGCAAATGAAAAAGTTCGTTAATTGTCATTTAAATTATGTCCGTGAAGAGTACAATTTGTAAATATGTTCACTGTAACTTTTGATGTATCTTGTGGGTTTATTGTAACACCAGGTAAATTTTGTGTAGTTACAATTTTTTGTTGAAAACTAGTCGCATCATTAATAGTTATGTTTTTGTCAGAGTTGGACGTAAATGGTACATGTGGATGTGGTGCGCTAGAACATGACGGTAAATTTATATCTATTTCCGATCTGTCGTTATCCTCGTTGATAGTGCTTTTATTTGGCTGTGATGCGATCAATTGAGATACTTCAATTTTATGCTTTTTAGAAGCTTCCACATAGCCCTCGGCAACTGCCGACGACCTCCACCCGCCATGACGTTTGATAGTTAGCAAATCACCACCACGATTTGCCAAATGAGTGGCACTAGATCGCCTAAAGCAATGCCCAGTATATAGTTCAGAATTTAGCAACTTTAGAAAAGCTGCAATACTTTTAGGTACTTTTCCCATAATATTAATACCTATTGGACTATTAATGCAGTAACCGTTTCTATATGTTAAAAAAAAATCGCTTATGAGTCACATTACTTGGTCTTAACTTAATGTATTTTTTGATCAAAGTAATCCATTGTTTATTAGTGATAGCAAATTTTCGTGGTATATTATTTTTTGTTTTATTTATCGACACAAATATGGAATCACCTTTATATTCGATGTCATCGATTGTCAAATTTGTCAGCTCTTCCCTCCTGCACGCACCGTTAAATCCAATTATCAAAATTATTTTCATTGCTAAATACATTTTATCATCTGCTTCTTGGATAAATTTATTAATTTCGTCTTCTTCCAATATTTTAGACTTTTTTGCCACATAGCCTTCAGATGAACGTTTCAAAAATGCTTGCAATTTGTTGTACTTTGATATGTCCTCGTTGTTGTGTATGTTTAGACACGTTCTCAACATAGAGTACGTTGTCCATAAAGTTGACGATTTATATTTTTGCTTCAATACTTGAAAATACGCAAGTAAAACGTTCTCCGATATTCCATTTATGTCATTTTCACTGCGCCATTGTAGAAATTTTGTGTACTGTTTTTCGTACTGTTCGCCAGATTTAGTAGGCAGTAAGTTACCAACCGCTTCTTCTGCAATTGCTCTTATTTCTGGAGGTGTACAAGAGACTTCTTCGTTACTCATCTTACACTGATGAATTGAAAGACACAAAATCAAATTTCAAAACAATCTGTCAATGTCACAATTAGTTCTGCCAACTACAATAAAATTTCCTAGATTTTGAAATTTCTATATTTTTAACTAAAATAGACTACAACACTAGCAAAATAAAAAAAATAGTATAAAAAACTTGTTTAATAAGTCATTTGTAGCACTCGTCCTTTAGAATAAATAATAATAAATTTGGACTCGTCCACCAAAACTTGACTTATGAAACACGTTCTTTAATATACTATTATTTTTCTTATTTTGAGTCTATAATAAGATATAATATTATTTTTTAGGGAAATAGCACGCACTTTAATGAAATATTGTTGCAACAAAAAAATGCTATACGTATTAGATTAAAAAAATTGCAATCTTGTAGAGAAAGTTTTATTGAATTGACTATTTTTACTGTGGTCAACTTATTTCTATATGAAAGTGTACTATTTTGTTTTAAAAATAAAAACTCAATTTATAAAAATGGGTCTGTAGTGCATACGTACAATACAAAAAGTTAAGTTTCTCTGAGACCTAATAGTTCTAAAACATCTTTATATTCAAAATCTTATCTTTTTAACATGTGTAAATTTCACAATAAACAGCCTGCTAATATAAAGACTTGAATTTGAAAAATTTTAAACAAAAATCTAAAGAGTATTTTCTAAATTCAGTATTTTATACAACTGAAGAGTATATGGCTGGTTAATTTTATTATTCTATTTTAAGTGATTTTTATGTTATTTGTTAGTATTATTTTATATATGATATATCCATTTTTTATGTTTTGTAAAGTTATTATTATTTTTTTTTTTATATATATGCTAATGTCTACACTTTTTTTAAAAGTTTTGAATAAAGCACATACTTACTTACTTACTTGTATAGTAATTTTAGTTATTTTGTGTTATTTTTATAGAAAAAAATGTTATAAAAGAAAATCTAATGAACCTGAACTACTTTTCTAATTAAATATAAACAATACATGTGCTAGTTGTGAACATCTAATAGACGATAAAGAATTTGTGTGTACTATTTGTGATGCTCCGGATCATCTAGAATGTAACAAATCGGAAGACAAACTAGGAGTAGCAGCATGAGGGGTTTGTGACAAGACCGGCTTGTAGAACTTTGGAATTATTAAATATCTTGAAGAGAGAAATATTTGATCTGAAGGAAGTTGTTATTAAGAAAAACAATACAATTGATTACCTAGTTAAACAAGTAAGCGATTTAAGATACAGTAGCAATCTATCAAAAAATCCAAATGAATATAATAATGCAAATAAATCAGCAAAACACCAAACAGATTTACAAAAACCTGTACATAAAAGTACATACAGCACAGCACTACACACAATAGATGGCAATAGCTCAAATGTACTTAAGCAAAAAATGAATAAAACATTAGAAAATATAAAAACAAATAATAATAAATCTACAAATCAAACACTCGAGGCCACAAACGGTACAAAAAGTTATAAAAAATATAGCAGTTCTCTGATAGTATACCTGAAAATAATCCACATCAAGAATCCGAATGAAGAACAATTACATATAAAAATCAAAACAAACGAAATTATAATAAAACTACTAGCATGGGAGAATTTTCAAATCCATAATTTAAAGCGATTACAAAAAAATAGCATAATTCCATATATCTAGATATTCCCCTAATGTTACCGAGCAGCAACTTTCTCAACAACTAAATGAAAAATTTAATACAAATGATTTTACGTGTAAAAAAATTGTTAGTAGGCATCCAAACCCAACGTTTAATAGTTTTATGGTAGGAGCTCACATATCTCTTCTTGAAACTTAGCAAAATCCAGACTCGTGGGAAGCAGGAATTCAAATAGACAAATACGTTTTTTTTCGGAAAAAATGAATGAAAAACCAAACAGTTCAATAACATCAATACATTGCCCATAGAATCAACAACAAAAATCAACAATAACAAAACATAATCATTTACTCAATTACGATTGTTACACATAAATTCACAAAGCTTAAACAACAAAATGCTAGAAGCATATCTGCGCAATGTAAATGCAATTCAGTAGATGCAATCCAATTAGAAAATAGTTATACTTGTGTTATTGAACATTGGCTATGTGCTGAAGAACTGGATTTCTTTAGACTAGTGGGTTATAATAATATATCCGGTTATTATTGGGAAAAAGGCAACCACGGAGGAGCAATGGTACTGGCTAAAAAAAATATATCGAGTACAGCAATTACTCAAATAGAATCATTGTCAGTTCCTTTTAAAATTGAATTTGCTGCTGTACTTTGTATTAATTTAGTTATTGTCAGATTATACCGACCACCTACTGGCGATTTTATAATATTTTTAAACAAACTAACTGAAATGCTAGATGTAGTCTTCAACCTAAATAAACTTATTGTTATTTCTGATGATTTTAACGTAAAATTTAATTACGAAAATGATGCAAAAACCATTCAAGTTATTTCATTAATGAATTCGTACGGCTTGTTCACCAAAGTCGATTTCAACACTCGGAAAAACAATAGACTAGATAATATATTTACAAATATTGATGATAATGATTATAATGTCTGTGGGAAAGATTTAGGGTTTGGAGATCATAAGGCACTGATCGTACATGCTTCTATAAACATACAATTAAATGCTGCAAATCGAGTAAATTATAGACCACTTACTAAAGAGGGATTTTATAATTTATACAAAATTATCAAAAATGAAAACTGGGATTTTATAATAAACTCAAATTTATTAATAGAATTTAAATTTTATAATTTTATAAATTTTATCTCGCATTTCCTTTAAAATGTAAACTTTTAAACACAAACAAAAAAGTTAACTGGTTCAATTACAACTTGCACCAAATGAGATTGCAATTGCATAATCTTATTGCTTTTAATAACATACATAAATTAGATATTGTAACATTTGAAATTAAAAAACTTCGATGTATATATAAAAATAAAATGTTAATTACAAAAAAAGAAGCACATGATACTTTTATAGAAAGGTCTAAATGTCCACAAAAAGCGATGTGTGATATTGTAAACACTCATACGACACAAGCAAGATACCAATTTTTCACTGCAAACGAGTTTAACAATTATTTTGCAAATATTGCTACAAGCACAGTAAATAAGCTACCATCTTCAAAACACCAGTCAGTGAATATTTAAATCATGTACCAACTATAGACTAATTTACATTTAAAGAGGCTACTTTTATTGAAATGAAAAACATTATTAAAAATCTTAAAAACGCAAATAGCAAAAATGTAAATATTAAAATAATAAAAACAATAGTAAATCTCATTCTTATACCACTTGCTTAAAAATTGCAAAAGTAGTGCAAGTTTAAAAAAGGAGATAACGTCTTATCAAATTACAGACCAATATCTGTTATTCCTATATTTGGTAAATTTACAAAATATGTCTTGCACTACAGCTATCAATGCATAATATGGAAAACAATAACCTCTTGAATAAAAAACCAATTCGGTTTTCGCAATAAAAAGTCAACTACGTTAGCAATAAATGGTCTTGTTCAAATAGTACTTAATGTGTGATCTCAGCAAAGCATTTGACTTTGTGGCTCGTCCTGTTTTGTTAGAAAAATTAAATTCTTTAAATTTTAACACTAATTGCATAAAATATTTATCTTCATATCTCAAAAACCGTATCCAATATGTTAATGTAAACTCTCTTGAATCGCAAAAACGTAAAGTGATTCTGTGTGTACCACAAGGATCTGTGCTAGGTCCAATATTATTTTTAATATACATAAATAATCTCCGATCATGTGATACTAGTTCTCATTTTACGTTGTTTGTGGACTATACTACTACAATAAAAAAACATAAGAATATAAAAACGCTCAAACAAGGGATAACAGATACCCAGTTCTATGCAAACCAGTGGTTTCTAGCTAACAAATTAAGTTTAAATGTAGATGAAACTAACCACTTAATATTTTCTTTAAAGAAAATTAGTATACAAGACAATAGTAGTATTAAGTTCCTAGGAGTTATGCTCGTTAGCAAATTGGTATGGGATAAACATACTGGGTACATAATTAAAAAAGTAGCAAAATATATTAAGAAAATTATTAAAAACATTAAAAAACTGCAGATATCTGTATTCTACGCTCAGATCCAGTCTACACTATTTTATGCTATATTAAATTAGGAACATGCACCACATTTTAATGATGTGTTTCAAATTCAAAGAATTGTTATACGAATAATTGATAATATAAAATACAAAGATTATTGCAGAGATGAGTATATTTAATTTAGCATACTAACTGTACCATGCTTATACATTTACGAATGTTTAAAATTCATAAAAAGTAATTTAGATAATTATAATATGCAAGGCACTATACATAATCATAATACACAATATACCCATAATCTACAATCCATGGTTGGGATAAACTATCATTCTCTTAATTTGTTTAGTAGTCTTATTTTTGTTGAACAATTTATTCTGTTATTGAATTCTCCTTCAATTTAATTTTGGATAGCCATATTATTAAATACTTTGAGCTCTGTAAAAACTATTGTATATATAACACCAATAAATGTCATTACTATTATAAGTTGTAAAACTAATTGATGAAATTCACTCATCGGGTACAGATGGAGAAAATTTTCAAGACCCTTTTTTTTATTATGTTTTTTGTAAAAGTCATAGTTTTATTTTAGAAGTAAACAACAAACATACATATACCTTATACTACTTCAAATAAAAGTTATGTTGGCAGCACTCTTCTACTGACAGATATGAGTGGGAAATTTAAATATGTGGTGGCCCCTAGTGGGTGGCGTAAAACCGTAGTACATTTTGGGGGACAGTAGCATCTCGCCAATAAATATTGATAAAATGAAAATACATACTTTTTGTATTTATTTTATTTTAATAATTTACCATTTACCAATATTATTTATATATTGTTTTATCATCAATTCTAATTATAAACTACATATATTTTTCGATTGCGAGGATATGACCGTTTGATAGTAAAATATCTGAGTCTTAAATATATTTGATTTATAATTACTATACACAAAACCTGAAATATCTAATCAACATTTTTTTAGGAAGTTAGTGAGTAGATTTTTTTAGAATTTTCTCAATTAAATGCATTTATTATATGTTACCGTTTCAGCAGTTAAGACTCATCTTGTTGTACTTCAACGCCAACTATACTAGTATTTATAAAAAAAATCATTTCTAGCAAATTGAAATCATTCTAGAGCTTTTTTTATTTTAACTTAAATTTATAGAGATTATACCAGATTTTTTTAATATTTTTTTTTATGTTTTAAAAATATTACCAGAAGTTCAGAACTATATTAGAAATTTTCTTTTTATATTTATGTTTTTTTTATTTAGTTTATTATTAAAATAAGTCTTATTTGTGTTGATTCTTATTGAACAAAGCTCGGATAGTTTTTTTCTTGTTTAGTAAAATTGGCTAAAAGAGTTTATTGGTACAACCTGTACGAGATATTAAATTCAAATTACAAAAATCAACACAATTGTAATAATAATAATGAACATCGAAACAATACTTTCAAAAATAATTAGCTGAGAATTTTATTAGCTTGTTAATATATATAATTATATAAAAATAAGTTACGACTAAAATTTGTTATGCAACTGGTTATTGAAAATTAAATAAGAAATATAAAAAAAAAATCATTTTTAAAAATGCATTTTATTTATTAATTTAATTAAAGAATGTATTAAATACATTTATTTAAAACATTTTTTTGTCAAACAAACTTAAAACTAAAAATAATATAAGAGAATCAGTGTACTGTGCCATTTGTCTTGCCGTAAAATAAAATTAATTTTACGAAGAAACTACTGTAATTCATTCTGAAGTTTTTGAAGTTGTCGTTGTAGTTTACGTAAATTCTTTTGTATGAGTGCCATTTGCTTCATGCACAATACACATAAGAATAATACACAAAAAATAAAAAATGACGTAAGACAATTATTTATGCAGTTTGTTTCACAAGAAGACGGTGTTCTTTCATAGCAGTACTCATCTCCGCCATAGATATTCATCGGGTTGAGGCTGAGTAGATTTTTTTTTGTAAATAGTTCATTTTGGGAAAACCCAGCACATTCACTCTTTCCTATAATTAAACCAAAAATTAAATACAACTTTTAAAATTAAACAAATTTAAATAATTACCGAAATCGGTAGTGAATGACTCTGTAGACTTAACAGCAATAGATTCTTTGTAAGAGAAGCAATACATCAGACACCTACAATTACATAAATAAAATTTGTGATAAAATTTGAATAAATAATTAAATATGTAACTTACCATATAATGGTGACTATAATAAAACATGTCTGGTAAGATAACATCTTGATTTAGTTTTTTACTTGTTGAATGAATCAAATCTAACTGAGCTTCAGCTTACATGGTCTTGGCTTTTATATTTTTAACAAGCAAAAAAAATCAGGTGATACGTCAATTTTATCTTGGAATTTTTTATTATAATAAACAATGACTGGCCCTTGTTGTGCAGAACACCTGAAGAATGCGATTATGATTTTATATGTTTATACTAAGTGATAACTTTTGCTATTAAAATATATTTGTTTCCTCTTGTTTCATAAACATAGATTAGGCATGTTATTTACATTTGATGAATCGAGCGTCCTGCATTCTATAAATGATTAGTATTTGTAGATTAAATTTAATAATTAAGTATATTATAGATTTGTTATCTTATTACACAATTTTATTATACCAAGAAATTATATTTCATTAGAAACAAGAGATTTAGATTCATTTTCAAACAATTTTTTAACGTTCTTAGTTACTAGTCATTTATAGTAAACTCTCAATCTTACACTCAGGGTGTACTCAGGTAAACCCGCGTTCAAATAAACTTAGGTTCTGTGTTACTATCTGCTATGAATCCCAATTGTTATTGTGGCTTTCAGTTTTCCTTAACAAATCCCTTTGGGAATATTTATAGCAAACTCTTTGTGTTTTACATTTGAAAGATCTTGAGTTAGTTCTTTGAGATTGCTAAACATTTCTTATTTCTTCCTAATTTTTTTTCAGTATTAAGAAGAAGCTCTGACAAATTTCTTATCCATTAAACCAATAAACCACTTGACAATCTTGTGTTCTATCCCGGAATCATTATTATCATCATAGTAGGTTATCCGGATGAGTTTCTCTCACCCTCAATGACCTCATTTTGCCTTTTTGCCAGATCTTTTGTCAGACTCTAGTATCTCTCAAATGTAACTATGTATACCATTTCCTTTCGCTACTCTGCATTGCCTTAATGATGTTGTCAATTTATTTCTTTATACGGTCGTTCCTTTTCAGGCTAATTGCTTTAGATAGTTTTTAAAACAGCTTTGACCACTTAGAAACTGTGTTAACTGGTAGTCTACGTTTCCGAGTTTTCTGTTTGTTCATTGTTTCAATTCTTTGATGAGTTTCTTGGTCCACTTTGCTTTACCCATTTTGGTTGTCATCGAGCTCATAATCTTTTTATAAATGTTTTTCTTTTGCTTCTGTTTTTTGAAGGTTTTTCCTTTTTGCTCTGCCATAAGCTCTATTAAAGAGGTGGCCGCAATGGCCAAAATAACTTCTGTCAATACTGTGCAGTATCTGCTAAAAAAAATTTAATACCAGGATTCTTTGTTCTTATATTTGTCATAAATCAGTGCTACTTTCCAGATCTGGGCCCCATACAGCATAACAGAGTGAGCCACAACACCTAGCATTTTTCTTTTGGCCAATCACCTTGTGTTTTCGGCATGATTTTCATCAGTGCCAATATTGTTATCTCTATTTTTGCGGTTACATCTTTGACATGCTCATACATGTTTATTTTTGTTAAGGTAATTTTTCCGGCTGCTCTGCTCCTCCAACTGACAAAGGGAGGAGTCGACATCGCCCTAATCCAAGAACCCTAGGTCGTGGGAACTAAGATCTGTGGGCTGGGCTCTGATAAGTACTGTACGCAAAAAACGCAAGTAAGCCACGCTCGTGTATCCTGGCAGATTAAAGTATCAACGCTTTTATGATGCCTAACCACAGCGATTGCGACACTGTCACTGTATCAATGGGACTTTTTAACCGTAGGTTATAGATGATCTCAGAATACTTTGCTCAGGAGAAGGAAAGTCCCCCTGAGGGCTTCCATAGCATTATCAACGAAGCCAACCGAGTAGGGGCGGACGTGATCATTGGAGCCAATGCCAATGCCCACCACACCATATGGGGCAGCTCGGACACGAATAACAGAGGTGAATCTACTAGAATATATACTAACCTCCGACCTAGAAATATGTAATATAGTTAGCACTCCCACCTTCACTACAGCCGTGAGAGAGGAGGTACTTGACATTACACTCGTTTCCACTAAAACGCCTAACCTTGTAAGCAATTGGAAAGCGTCAATGAACACTACTTTTCTGATCATAAGTATATAAAATTTAAGGTAGACATACAGATACAAACAAAGCCTAGGTTTATAGACGAACAAAAGACTGACTGGGGTAAGTATAAAACTACCCTATCGATTCTTCTATTGGAAGAGCCGCCCCTAACACCAAAAACAGGGGATGAGCTAGACAGAACTGTAAAACAGTTTACTTCTGCCTATAACAAGGCCATACGCACATCATGCAAAGTCGTGAGCAGGAAAGGTAACAGCAAACCACGGTGGTTTACACCGTTAATAAGCAACCTAAGAAAGGAATGCAAGAGGCTGTTCAACAAGGCAATAAACACCAATGAGTGGACTGCCTCTAAAAACTGTTTGCAGAATTTCAAAACGGAGGTCAGGAAGGCCAAAAGGTCATCCTTTGCTTGGCTTTGCAAACAAATAGAGAAAACCTCAGAAGCCAGCCGATTGCGAAAAATATTATCTAAGGATCCGGCAGTCCAAGGCTTCATTCAGAAGCAAGATGAAAACTGGACAATCTCATTTACAGAAACGCTGGAGCTACTCATGGATACACACTTTCTAAGCAATGGAATAAGTGTAGTGGACTCCACCATAACTGCTCCAACTCGGTATCTGGCTGACAGAATTGTAGGTAGAGACAAGTTAATCTGCAGCATCAAAAACTTCAAACCCATTAAGTCACCTGGACCTGAATTGAATAAAAACATAAAAGATTTGTCGAAATTACATACATTACAAATGTAAAAATAATTATTTCAACTACTAAAGGGTCCAGTTAAGCTGCAAGAGGCCATTGTTATAGTTATACCTTGGTTGGTGACTATGTTTAAGGCATGTATAAACTTTTTATACATCCCAAAAATTTGGAGAGAAGTCGAGGCGGTCTTCTTCCCAAAAGGAGGAAAGGCCTCACACACCTCCCCCAAAGACCTGAAAATAATCAATTTATCATTGTTCCTGCTAAAGACACTTGAAAGACTAATTGACTTGCTCATGAAAGAGGCACTACAACCTGAAATGCTGTCAAAGTCTCAGCACGCATACACAAAGGGAAAATCCGTGGAAACGGCACCCCACGCCTTGGTAAACCAGATTGAAAGCTCGATGAGGTATAGGAAGTTCACGATGGTTGTCTTCCTGATATAGAAAGGGGATTTAAAAACGTGAAGCCTGAAGCCATACTCCAACTTAGGAAATCTGGCTGCAGGGTCGTCGCTTATGCGCAACTTGTTGAAGGGGCCCCATCGAAACTAGCGCAATAGTGCAAAAGGTGTGGCGTAGATGTCAACCCGGCAAAAACCGAGCTAGTCGTTTTCACAAAGAAACACAACATCCCAGAATTCAAGCTCCCAATGCAGAGCACTGAACTGACGATCAAGGAGAGCGCCAAATACTTAGGTCTCATACTAGACCGAAAGTTATCATGGAAGCTCAACATAGACGAAAGAGTACGGAAAGCATTGGTGGCGCTGTACTCTTGCAAGAGAGCGGTAGGAAAATCCTAGGGCCTCAACCCCAAGATTATCTTCTGGCTATACAGAGCCGTAGTTACACCAATACTCTACTACGGCGTATTCATATTGTGGCCGGCACTTAATAAAAGAGTCCATCAAATGGCGCTCCTGATAACGGGAGCCAATCCCGGTCAATCTAATGGGCAAGCAACTTGCCATTACCACAGCACTCTGACTAAAACCGGTGCAAATGTTGACATCGGATTATCGTGCCCAAAAACATAGACCGCTGTCTAGCAACATCTGCTTTTGGCATCAAATTCTCATACCATATACCCTCTAAAGAGGAGTGGAGGGAGGACAAAGTGGGCTGCTGAGTTTTCTCCAACGACCTCAACATCAGAATCAGCTTACGCCTGCCAGACTACTGCAGCGTTCTACAGGCGGAGGTAACCGCCATAAAAGAGGCAGCAGAGTGGGTGATGGTAAATGGGAACCCTGGTGAACAAATCCACATTTACACCGATAGCCAAGCTGCTCTCAGGGCAATTACTAACGTGTGCACCAACTCAACAGTGGTCTCTGACTGTCGGAGAAAGCTGAACAAGCTGGCAGCACACACAACCTTAAGACTCATGTGGGTACTAAGCCACAGCGGGATCCCAGGTAACACATAAGCGGATGAGCTTGCAAAGAATGGCACAAGCCTGCACTCAATCGAAGTACTACGGAATATTGGTATTCCATTTGCCTCGTGCAAGGAGACCATAGCCGTAATAACCTCGAACCTAGCGGAGCAAAGGTGGAGTGGTGAAGACACCTGCGAGGTAACAAGGCAAGTATGGCCTCACCAAAACAGGAAAAGAAGCACTAAAAAAAAGCGATATCAGACTTGCAGTGGGAGTCATCACGGGACACTGTTCTATTGGCAAGCACGCTGAGAGACTGGGTATAGCAAAGCGGGACTACTGCAGAGGCTGCCTGGACGACGAGGAAGAGGAGAGTGTTCAGCACTACTTATGCCAATGCCACTCTCTGTCCGCAACACGATTGCTCTTCTTAGGCCAACCTTTCTTTGATGATCTCTCTGACCTCGCATCACTAGATGATGTTGTGCGTTTTTTTAGTCTCTATTACAATAATGTAATAGAGACTAAAAAAAAAAGAAACAAGAAAAGAAATAAATCTTCAGACTGATCAACTCAACATTTATTTTACCATTAAACTAAATTATTAATTATATTTTCATGCCATAATAATTAAAATCTTTTAAATGACAAAACAGATAAATTGAATGCGATTCTATTAATTTGAAAAATATTATTTTATTTATTATTGGTTATATTAATGTTTAATAATCTAATATATTAGGTACATAACATTTATCATGTATAATTGCATAAGACATTTAGTACCACAACAATTATCTCATGTACATTTGCGTACTCGATCAGCACAATTTGTTATACCTTGATTAATGTAATCTTAGTTTCTAAAATTATTGCATTTATTAAGAATGCTGACATATCTTTTGTCTAGAGTATAAATACGTTTTGTTATTGTAATTTCCACAGGGAAGTTCACAAATTCACAAGAACACAGCCAACCAGAAACGAGAAATCAAACCAGACAAAAAGGTAAAAAAATTAAGATAAAGTAAAAAACATACAAACTAAAAGAAGTGCAAATACAAGTGGTATACCAAGAGATACTACAAAATAAAAATTAGAAAGAAAGAAAAAAGAACGTGCATAGAAGGAAAATGGGAAACAAATTATTCCAAAAGCTGTAAAAGAGCTGTGGATCAGCAAAAATAGTAAATAAAGATATTAAAAAAACTAATTGGTGGACAGAAGAAGTTAAGAAAGAGGTAAGGGGCAAAAAAGAAAAATAGAAAAGATACTTACATATAAAAACAAAAAGACTACGAAAAATACAAAGAAAAGAGAAATAAAACAAAGAAAATAATAAAATAAAGCAAAGATAAAATTATGGACAAAATTTAGAAAAGAAATGAATGAAAACTTTAGCCAAAATCAGAAACTATTCATCGGAACATTAAAACATCTAAAACAAAAAAAAGAATACAATATGATGAACATAAAAGATAAAAATAATAAAATAATAACGGAAGAAGGTAAGATAATGGAAAGATAGAGCCAATACTTCCAAAAGCTAACCGAACAAGAAGCAGAAGAAAACAAAACAAGAGAAAAGGAAGAATTGCTACAGGACAGAAGAACGGAAGAAATAGAAAAAATTTAAATAGGCAAAGTAATAGAAGAAATTAAAGAACGGAAAGGCACCGGAAACAGATGAAATAACGCCGGAAATGACAAAGTACATTGAAGATAAGAGAATTGCAAAAATAACGCAATTAATAAACGACAATCAGAAATAGGAAAACGCCAAAGGAATGGAATAAAGGAATAATTCTACCCATACATAAAAAAGGAGATAAAAGGAAATGTGAAAACTTTAAAGGAATTACACTAACAAGCACACCAAGCAAAATATTCACAAGAATTATTCAAAAAAGAATGAGATACAAACTAGAAACGACAATAGAAGACAGCCAATGTGGACTTAGAAGAGAAAGAAGCACACAGGATTTAATATTTATAATAAAACAGCTAAGTAAGAAGATGATAAAAAAAAGTAATGCTCGTATGCTTTGTTGACCTTGAAAAGACATTTGACAGGATCAAAAGAGAGGAAATATGGAAAGAACTAAAAGAGAAAAAAATTAAGAAAAATTAAGAAGAAAATAATAAACTTAATTAAAAACATGTACACAGAAAACAGAAACATAGTCAGAATGAATATAGAGGAATCAAAATAATTCCAAACGAAAAAAGGGGTGAAGCAATAATATGTGTTAAGCGCATTGCTCTTCTCAATTGGCAATAAAACACGCAAAGAAAAAAATGAAAATAGTAAAAATAGGATATTGAAAAATGGAAATAACATAAATAGCAGAACTACTATTTGCAGACGATATGGCAGTGATTGCTGAGACCGAAGAAGACCTACAACACAATATGAAAATAATAGAGAAGCAACTAAAGAAAATAAACATGAAAATAAACTATAAAAAAACAAAGACCATGATAATTGCAATAGAAAAACTAAATCACGAAATAAGAATAAAAGAAAAAATAATAAAACAAGTCGAACAATACAGATACCTAGGAACAACTATACAAAGCAACGAAAAACTAGACAAAGAGATAGAATACAAAATAGGAAAAACAGCAAAAATATATAACATGTTAAAAAACAATTTCTTTAACAAAAAAGAAATATCAAAAACCACAAAAACAAAAATTGTAAAAAAGTAATCAGACCAACATTAACATATAGTAGCGAAACATGGACAATGACAGAAAAACAAATAAAAAGAATAAATGCTGTGGAGATGAGATTTCTTAGGAAGATCATAAAAAAAACAAGAAAAGATGAAATAAGGAACGAGACATACAGGACAAATTTAAATATAATACCAATTCTAGAAAAAATTACAGAAAGTCAAATGAGATGGTATGAACATATCAGAAGAATGAGTGAAAAAAGAAACACTAAGAAAATTTATAAGACAAGAGTAACAGGAAAACAAAAAAGAGGAAAACCCAAAAAAGAATGAAACATCACAATAAAGGAAGAGGTTACAAGAAAAGAGAACACTTGGGAAAAAATAAAAGAGATAACCAAGAAAAAGAAAAAAATAAGAGAATAATATACACATTGATATCTATTGAGATGGCGCTAGTAGAGTAGAGTAGACATGTGCTAAGTTGTTCCCACAAAGTGATTTATAAACTAATAAAACAATTAATATTATATATTAAAAAGCTATATATATATATATATATATATATATATAGATGTAAGAAGTGTATTCGTCCTACAATTTTTATATATAATCGTAAATGTTGTAGTCCTACATTTTTATGTAGGAGCAATACACTTTATATCTTAACACACAAAAATCAGCCTGCGGGCTTATAGATACGTATAGATACCGCCTGCTGTGAGGGTCGAGCAAGTAACATGGAATAAGAGAGTTATTTAAATCTTATCAAGATGTTTGTTTAGGACGTGGAATTTATTCTTTTCAACTGATAATATGTATTATATGTATATTGTGTGTTACCTTATTCTAACGGACATTGCAATAATTATGCCAATTTTAAAATTAAAATAATGTGCAAAATATATTGAAAATAATTTAACCATATCATTTATTTTCAATTGTTTTATAATTACAATCAGGTTAGTAAATGTAGCTCTACAAAATCTTATTAGTCAACAGCTGCACTTTTATTACAATTAAAACGACGACAAAAACTAGATAAACAAAGCATCCATTTTAATAAAATTAACATGTGGGTGATATAATATATATTATACAAGTGTTATTACTAAAATGTAAATTAGAAAAACTGTAATATAAGATTGCAAGTACATAACCACTGCATAACACTTTATTTAGTTGCTTTGATATAAATATTATTGCCGATTTTCTTCTTTTTCTTAATTCAAAAGCATTTTTTACTTTTCTAATGTAATGCTACTTACTAGAAAAGTATTGTTTTTATGTCAAAATGATATTATATAATGTATGTACGTATGGGTGTCTGTGAACACAATTGCACAATTGCACCAGTGTATGAAAATGTGAGCAGTAAGAGTAGTAAAAGTAGTAAAAGTAGTGAGAATGTGAGAATAATGAAAATGTGAAAGTAGTGACATTGTGAGAGTAGTGAGTATAGTGAAATCGCTAAAGTAGTGAAAATGTAAGAATAGTAAAAATGTGAGAATGTGAAAGTAGTAAAAATGTGAGAAAAATGAGATTGTCTGAGTAGTAAGAATGTAAGAGTAGTGAGAATATAAGAGTAGTGAGAACTTTTACATTCTCAATCACTTTCAGTCAGTGTAGGGAATATGTAAAAATATTGAAAATAGTGACAATGTGAGATTAGTAAGAATGTGATAGTAGAAAGTTTTTGAGAATAGTAAGAATATAAGAGTAGTAAAAATGTGAGTTTAGTGAGATTGTGAGAATAGTGAGAGTGTGAGAATAGTAAGAGTGTGAGAATAGTGAGAGTGTGAGAATAGTGAGAGTGTGAGAATAATGAGAGTGTGAGAATAGTGAGAGTGTGAGAATAGTAAGTGTGAAAATAGTGAGAGTGTGAGAATAGTGAGAATAGTGAGAATATGAAAATAGTGAGATTGTGAAAATGTAAAAGTAGAGAAAATGTAAGAATAGTAAAAATGTGAGAGTGGTAAAAGTAAGAACATAAGAGTAGTAAGAATAATAAGAATGTAGGAGTAACTAACATGTGAGAGTAATGAAAATTTGAGAGTAGTTTAAATGTGAAATTCGTGAGAATGTGAGAGTAGTGAGAATATGAGAGAAGTGAGAATAGTGTAGAAAGAATGTAAAATAGATAAAATGTGAGAACGTGAGAATAATAAGAATGTGAATGTAGTGAGAACGAGAATAAAGAGAATGTGAGAATAGTGACAATGTGAGAGTTGTGAAAATGTAAAAGTAGTGAGAATGTGAAACAAGAGAAATTGTAGGAAATGTAAAAATGTGAGAGTATTAAGAATGTGAAAGTAGTGAGAATATAAGAATAGTGAGAATGTGAGAGTAATAAGAATGTGAGAATAGTTAAAATGTGAGAGTAGTAAAAATTGAAAAGTTGTTGGAATGTGAATGTAATTAGAATTTTAGACTAGTGAGAATATGAGAGAAGTGAATGTAAAAGTAGTGAGAATGTAAAAACAGTAAAAATGTAAAAGTAATGACAATGTGAGAATGTGAAAGTATTATACATGTAAAAGTAGTAAGTATGTGAAATTAGTGAAAATGTGAGAGTAGTAAGAGTGTTAAAGTAAAAAAAGTGTGCGAGTATTGAAATATGAGAATACTGTAAATAGTGATAATGTGATAGTGAGAATGTAAAAATAGAAAGAATGTGAGAATAGTAAGATGGTGATAGTAATAAAAATGTGAGAGTAGTGAAAATGTAAGAGTTGTAAAAATAGTGAAAATGTAAAAGTTGTGAAAGTAGTGAGAATGTGAGAGTAGAGAGAATATAATTAGACTAAAAATGTGAGAGTAGTGAACAAAAGTAGTGAGAATGTGAGAATAGTGAGAATCTGAAAATATTGTGAATATGACAGTAGGGAAAATGTGAGAATAGTGATAATGTGGGAGTAGTGAAAGTAAAACAATAATCAGAATAGTAAGAATGTAAGTGTAGTAAAACTAGTGAAATTGAAAAAAAAATTAAAACATAAAAGTTGTGAAAATAATGAGAATGTAAGAGTAACTAAAATGTGAGAGTAATGAGAATATAAAAGTAAATAGAATTTGAGATTAGTGAGATGTGAGAGCAGTGAGAATGTGAGAGAAGTAAAAATGTAAGTGTAGAGAAAATGTAAAAATTAAAAAAATGTGAGAATAGTTAAAGTGTGATAGAAGTGAGAATGTGAGAGTAGGAAAAGTTTAAGAATTAATAGTGATAATGTGAGTGTAGTGAAAGTAGTGAAAATGTGAAAGTTGTGGAAGTAGTAAGAATTTGAGAGTAGGGAGAATGTGAAAGTAGTTTGAATATGAGAGTAGTAAAAATATGAGAATATGGAGAATAGTAAAAGTAGTAAAAATGTAAGAGCAAAATGTTGTAAAATTGTAAGTGTAGTAAGAGTATGAGAATAGGGAAAATGTGAGAGTAGTTATTAGTAAAAGTAAAAGTAAAAGTATTGATAATATGAGTGGAGAGAGAATGTAAGAACAGTAAGAATGTAACAATAGTAAAAATGTAAGAATATTGAGAATGTGAAAGTGGTGAGAATAGTAAGAATGTAAAAGTATGAAAAGTAGTATAAATGTAAGAGTAATGAAAATGTTAAAATAGAGAAAATGTGAGAGTAAGAATATAAAAGTGAAAATGTGAGAGTAAGAATTTGAGAGTGAGAATGAGAATGTAAGAGTAAAAATATTAAAGTGAGAATATGTGAGTGAAAATGTGAAAGTGAAAATGTAAGAGTGCGAATGTGAGATTGAGAATGTAAGAGTAAAAATTTGAGAGTTAGTATGTGAGAGTGAAAATGTAACAGTAAGATTGAAAATGTAAGAATGGGAGAATGTGAGATTGATAATGTGAGAATGTGAGTGTGAGAATGTGAGAGTGAGAATGTAAGAATGAGAATGTGAAAGAAAGTATGTAAGAGTGAAATGTAAGAGTAAGAATGAAAATGTAAGAGTGAGAATGTGAGAGCAATAATGTGAGAATGAGAGAGCAAAAATGTAAGAATGAGAATGTGAGAGTGAGTATGTAAAAGTGAAATGTAACAATAAAAATGAAAATGTAAGAGTGAGACTGTGAGAGTGATAATGTAAAAATGTATGAGTAAGAATGTGGGAGTGATAATGTAAAAATGTAAGAGTGAGAATGTGAGAGTAAAAATGTAACAGTAAGAATGAAAATGTAAGAGTGAGAATGTGAGAGTAAAAATGTAGCAGTAAGAATGAAAATGTAAGATTGCAAATGTGAGAGTGATAATGTGAGTGTAAGAATGTAAGAGTGAGAATGTAAGAGTGAGAATGTGAGAGTGAGTATGTCAGAGTGAAAATTTAACAGTAAGAATAAAAATGTAAGAGTAAGAATGTGAGAGTGATAATGTAAGAGTGATAATGTAAGAATGTGAGAGTAAAATAGAGAAAGTAAAAATGTGAAAAAAATAATGTAGATTGTAAGAGTGAGATTGTGAGAGTGAGAATGTGAGAGTGAGAATGTAATAGTAAGAAAGTGACAGTGAGAATATGAGAGTGAGAATGTATGAGTGAGAATGAGAATGTGAGAATGTAAAAGTAAGAATTTGCAAGTGAGAATGTAAGAGTGAAAATTTAACAGTAAGAATGAAAATGTAAGAGTAATATTGTGAGAGTGATAATGTGAGAATGTGAGAGTGAGAATGTAAGAGTGAGAATGTAAGAGTGAAAATGTAACAGTAAGACTAAAAATGTAAGAGTGAAAATGTGAGAGTGATAATGTGAGAGTGATAATGTGAGAGTGATAATGTGAGAGTGATAATGTGAGAGTAAAATAGAGAAAGTAAAAATGTGGAAAAAAGAATGTAGATTGTAAGAGTGAGATTGTGAGAGTGAGAATGTGATAGTGAGAATGTGAGAATGTGAGAATGTGAGAGTGAGAATGTGATAGTAAGAAAGTGACAGTGAAAATATGAGAGTGAGAATGTAAGAGTGAGAATGAGAATGTGAGAATGTAAAAGTAAGAATTTGAGAGTAGAATGTAAGAGTGAAAATTTAACAGTAAGAATGAAAATGTAAGAGTGAGATTGTGAGAGTGATAATGTGAGAATGTGAAAGTGAGAATGTAAGAGTGAAAATGTAACAGTAAGTAAAAATGTAAGAGTGAGAATGTGAGAGTGATAATGTGAGAGTGAGAACAAGAAAGTAAAAATGTGAAAAAAATAATGTAGATTGTAAGAGTGAGATTGTGAGAGTGAGATTGTGAGAGTGAGAATGTGAGAGTGAGAATGTGATAGTAAAAAAGTGACAGTGAGAATATAAAAGTGAGAATGTAAAAGTAAAAAATTGAGAGTAAGAATGAGAATGTAAGAGTGAGAATATGAGAGTGAGGATGTGAGAGTGAGAATCTGAGAGTAAGAATGTGAGAGTGATAGTAAGAATAAAAGTGTTAGAACGAGAATGTGAGAGTGAGATGGTAAGAGTAAAAATGCGAAAGTGAAAATGTGACAGTAAGAATGCAAATGTAAAAATAAAGTGAGTTTGTGAATGTAAAGGTGAGAATGTGTGAGTGATAATGTAAAAATGTAAGAGTAAGAATGTAAAAGTGAAAATGTGAGAGTGAGAATGTGAGAGTAAGAATATGAGAGTGAGAATGTGAAAGCAAGAATGTAAAAGTAAGAATGTGAGAGTGAGAATGTGAGCGTGAAAATGTAAGAGTGAGAATGAAAATGTGAGAATGTAAACGTAAGAATTTGAGAGTGAGAATGTAAAAGTGAAACTTTAACAGTAAGAATATAAATGTAAAAGTGAGTAAGTTTGAGAATGTGGTGATGAGAATATATAAGTAAAATTGTGAGAGTGAGAATGTAATAGTAAAAATAAAAATGTAAAAGTGAGAATGTGAGAGTGATAATGTAAGAATGTGAGAATGAGAATACAAATTTCAAAATAAAAATGTGAAAATAAGAATGTAGACTGTAAGAGTGAGAATGTATAAGTAAAATATTTTGGTGACCCATAATAATTGATTATCTGTACAAGTCAGAAAGTTTTTTATAGTATGGTTTTACTTGTAGAAGTAAAGTAGTAAAGTGAATTTTAGCACCAAAATAGCAATATTTGCCAATTAAGCTATTAATCACAAGTTTTTTTTTCAACTACATATCACTGGATTTGCTATTTTTAAATCTATCAATTGATGTATTTGGCAAGCAAACGCGTTTTTATTTATTCTAGTTTTGATGCTAGTGGTTGCAAGTGCTTTTCGTTGGCATTTTATTATAGTATTTAATAGAGACAACTCAGAAAAATATTACTATAAGTGGCATTTTATTTGTCAATTCATCTAGTTTATTTTGCTTTTTTATAAAAAAAACGTACAATTGCCTTATAACTGAAGGTCAGCGGTCTAATTTTAATGCTTTTATAATAATAATATAATTTATAATAATAATAAATATTCTGTATAAATTTTAGTTTAATCACTAACTGCTATTTGAATTTGTAAAAGTATTGCAAAGATAATAAAATATCTTTAAATTAAAATAAGTGAGCCCGGCCAATAAAAAGAAACTTATTAATTACTGACAAATTCAGAAATTTTAAAATCAAAACTGGCATTTACTTATAACCGGCAAAATAATAATTTCAAATTGTCAAATTAAATAAATTGATGAATAATTAATACATAACAAATATAATTAATGAATTATTGTTATAAAAATGACAGACAGATCCAAAAAATTGAAATAAGTTTTGTTTTTAATAATCATCAGCTCTAAATTAGAATTAAATAAGAAACTCCATTCAGTGCAAAAATGATTGTGAATACACCTACGTGATTAACTAATAATTTTTATGCACCATAGTTATCGGTATTAAGAAATCACTAATAGCCGGGATAAATTTTTACCGTCGCATTACGTACAAATTTAGTAATAACCGGCAAAAAATAAAGCAATGGTACTAATTTGAAAAGAACAAAACCACTTGATAAATAATTAAAGAATGACAAATCTGATTATTGCATTGCAATTATGATAATAACTGGCGCCAGACTTTCTAAGATATCCTTATTGCAACAATTAAGATTTGAAATAATTCAATTATTTATTGTTTTAAAATGATTTAAAGATTGACTTTGGATCCAATAGTTTTCATTATTTGTGTCAATAATTTTGATATTTTTGCGAATCATTTATTTTTAAAGAGTATAAAAAAGTCTTGATTATGTGGGGGTATTCAGATAACAAGAACTAAATAGTAAGATATTTGCTTATCGTTTCAAACTATAACTCAAAATAAGCTAAACATTGTTACACATGACCCTTCACTTGTTGATAATTATTATTAAAATTGCTAAAACTGCAAGTTGCTACCTGTAAGCTGCTAAAATTGTAAAATGTTTTGCCAAAATATAAACAAAATTATAATTGATTTCTTTATAATTATACAGTTAGTTGCAAATTGTTATTATAGTACGAAAGCTAGCAACGTTTTTGAGAAACCATAGAAAATATTCAAAAACTAACAAAACTTAGTTTTTGAATATTTTCTATTCTTATTGACAATATGTTAGGACGCGCCGCGTCTGGCAGCTGGGAGCGGTCGCGTATACCTGCTGGCGCAACCTCCCTGAAGAGGTAAAAATTGAGCATTTTTAAAACACTTTAAGACAAATTTGTTTTTTCATAATTTTATATGTCACTTTACCATTCCAAATCTATTTTGCCAGACAATTTTGCCATTGTTAACATTGTGTCTGATACAATTTAAATAACTAAAAAATAATAATTTTAAAAACAATTTAAAATGTCTGGCAATTTAATATATTGTAATTCCATGATAAAAGAATATACTGTTAATTTGCCAGATAGAAATTTGGTTGTTTAATAAGCTAATTCATCATCTAGGAAAGAGGAAGAGCGCAGCATGTAATTCCTCGGGTGCGTGACAGAGATAACAACCAAATTTTTGTCTGGCAAATTAACAGTATATTGTTTTATCATAAAATTACAATATATTAAATTGTCAAACATTTTAAATTGTTTTTAAAATTATCATTTATAATTATTTAAATTATGTCGGGCACAATGTTAATGATAGCAAAACTGTCTGGCAAGATGGATTTATAATGATAAAGTGACATAGAAAATTATGGAAAAAAAATTTCGTCTTAAAACGTTTTGAAAATGCTCAATTTTCACATCTTCAGCGAGGTTGCGCTACCAGATATACACAACCACTCCCAGTTGCCAGACGAGGCGCGTCTCTACCGATCGTCAATGAGGATGGGAAATATTCAAAAACTAGCCGAACTAAAATGATTTTTTTTTGCGACGTTTTTTATCACATTTTTTAATGGTTAGGAAACAAATAAATAAAAATTAAAATGTTGCAAACGTTATTTATAAAACCTTATGCTAAGTGCATTAAAAGAAGAAAATAGATAAAATTATGTATTTCACACTCTTACAAAATCAACTAAACTTACAAAATAACAATTTCTAGTTAAGTTAAAATGTTAGTATAAAAATATATTATATGTCGTATAAATACTCATTAATTATTCAGATTAAATAAATTATTAAAACTAATAATAATAACTAACTCAACGAACCAACGCGCAGCACAATAACAAGCTGCAAAAGGGCGCAGAGTGCACAGGAACCTTGTGCAATATTAAAACATGCCCACCGACGGATAAAGATGCTTCACCCGTCTGTCTTTCGCACTGCGGTATTGTTAATGTCAGGATATTTGCAGTTATTAAATACTACTATGGCAACGTTATCTTAGTAATACTACTATTATCAATAATTACTTGACAATAATTAGTTTGTAATACATAGTTAATAATTTGCTCTATTAAATTATTTGTATATAATAAATAATCTAATGTATGCATTACATAATAAATAATAAAGATGTTATAAAGAAATTTTTATTTCTAAACCATTCAATTATAAAATTGTATAAAAAATTACAATAAAATTTCAACAACAGCCTACTTTGTAAAAATAACATGAACGAGCATTTGAAATTTATTGCACAAATAAAACGCAACGGGACATAAAAATTTGCCGCGGGGCAAACGTTAGTCCTACACAGACACAAAGTTCGTTTCCGTCGGATCTCTGAAAAATGTAGCACAAAACCACTTTAAACGCAAAACGTTACTCCTACGTAGGAGTAGCGCACCGTGTAGGAGTACAACGCTTTATACACTCGAAATGTAGGACGAATACACTTAAAACAAACCTATATATATATATATATATATATATATATAGATAATCAGTGCTTGTAATTATTTGTGCATCATAATGGGCCCTAAACTTGAACCAAAGCGAAGTGACCGATTAAATTCACAAAATGAAGATACATCGGTAGCTAATATTGTGAAAACTACTTTAAAGAAACTCATAGAAGGTGATTCTGAGTTCATAAATAAGTTATGTGAAAAGGCAGGAAGTATTATGGACAAGAAGTTTAATGAAATGTTTAAAAAACAGTCAGAGGAAATTCTTCAGTTAAATAAACGTTTAAAAAAACTGGAATCAAATATAGATGTCATGGAACAATATTCAAGGCTAAATAACTTAAAATTATATGGGTTGCCGGAAAATGCTGGTGAGGATTTAAATGCAATTGTTTTAAATATATTTAACAATAAATTAAAAGAGAACGCCAATAAAGATATGATTAATAATGCATATCGAATTGGAGTTAAAAAAATTGGCA
This sequence comes from Tachinus rufipes, assembly GCA_963932245.1. Taxonomy (NCBI): domain Eukaryota; kingdom Metazoa; phylum Arthropoda; class Insecta; order Coleoptera; family Staphylinidae; genus Tachinus; species Tachinus rufipes. The sequence goes on along the minus strand of OZ010741.1, from coordinate 82,134,969 downwards.
AACAAATTCCTCGGCCAGTAATAATTAAATTCAACAACATCAATGAGCGACATCGTGTATTTAACAACAAAAGTTCTCTCAAAGGCAGCGCATTATTTATTGCAGAAGACTTAACAAAATATAGAGCAGATCTCTATAAAGAAATTGCTGAAATACACGGGAAGAAAATGGTTTGGACCTCCGCTGGAAATATACAGGGTGTCCGGAAAATACGTGTACAACGTTTGACGACAGACTCCTGACGTCAAAATAGGTCGATCTAAGCCGACTTAGTTATATCCAAAATTGTCTCATTTAGCCGGTAGAGGGCGTCAAAAATTTGTAAATATTAAAAAGAAATTACCTGTAACAATAATTTTTTAAGTGACCTTGTTGCTATGGCGTTTAATAATTTGACAATTATTGACAAATTGTCACCAGTCTATGAAATTTACTCAAGTATACGATCAACATTCTTGAATTACAAGTTCATTTTACCATTAAAAATGGAAAATTATACAAACTCTCAGAAAGTTGACATGCTCCTGGTATACGGGTTTTGTCAAGGAAATGGGCGTCAGAGTGTTAGGGTTTACATGGAGAGGTTTCCTAACCGTCGAATACCAAACCACCAAACATTTGCCAATATTGAGCGTCATCTTCGGGAAACGGGCAGTTTTGAGAAAAAGTTTGAAGGCAGGGGTCGTATGCGAACAACTCGAACTGTGGAAACAGAAGAGATGATTCTGGAAAGAGTTAAAGAAGAACCAAGTACCAGTACCCGTCTCTTAGAACGTGAGTTAAATGTTCCTAAAACGATTGTCAATGAGGTTTTAAGAGAACAGTTGTTACATCCTTACCACATACAAAAAGTCCAGGAACTTTTACCGACTGATCCTCCCATGCGGCTTACATTTTGTCAATTTATTAGAAACAAAAAAATCCTTGTTCCAAATTTTTGTAGAAAAATTATGTTTACTGACGAGGCATGCTTTACAAGATCTGGGGTAACCAATCTGCACAACGAACATATTTATTCCGATGAAAATCCACATGCCATTAAAGTTGCACATCATCAGCATCAATTTAAAATTAATATTTGGGCAGGTATTATTGATCACTACCCCAATAAGGTAGTGATCAATAATACCTCCCATTGTTATTCCAGACAGGTTAGATGGAAATATTTATTTAAATTTTTTGCAAGACACATTACCAATTCTTCTGGAGAATTTGCCCCTTTTACTTCGGAGGGAAATGTGGCATATGCATGATGGTGCCCCGCCCCATTTTTCCGTTGCCGTTCGGCAATACTTACATCATCAATATCCCAACCGATGGATTGGAAGAGGCAATGATGCACCAGTAAAATGACCACCACGTTCTCCTGAATTAAATATGTGTGACTTCTTTTTGTGGGGCGTTATTAAAACAGAAGTTTACAAGACTCCGGTAAACACACGCGATGATTTATTGCAGCGGATTTTAAATGCAGGCAACCATTTTAATAATCCCGAGACATTAGATAGGGTCCAATATCATTTTTTAAAGAGTGTTAATAAGTGTATTCAGCAAGATGGCGGTCATTTTACACATTTGCTTAAGTAATGTTTTTGTTTTACTTAGTTTCTTACAATAGATACTTTCAACTTTGTTATACTTTTGTTTTTTTTGACGCCCTCTACCGGCTAAACGAGACAATTTTGGATATAACTAAGTCGGCTTAGATCGATCTATTTTGACGTCAGGAGTCTGTCGTCAAACGTTGTACACGTATTTTCCGGACACCCTGTATATCTATCAATAAACAAGAAAAAAATTAAAATTACAAACAGAGACGAATTTGATGAAGTGAAGTTAGAATACAATACTTGATTATTTTTATATCCTTTTTATTAATAATTTTAGTTAAATGGTATAATTTGGGTTTATATTTTTTATTTTTATTTTTTCTTTTTAAATTTTTTTTGATTTCGTGGGGACAAATAGTCCATGTTGTTTGATTTACTAGTTATCTACTATTATAATATACACTTTACACCGTTTTTATTAGTTTTAAGTCTTTAAAATTCATTATACAATTATTTACTTTAAAACTGATATATTATTTTCTTTTTTTCTTTCTTGCTCTTATACAGCTAAAATTCTATATAAGTTATGAACACCATTAAAATTGCTCATCTAAACGTTGCTTCCCTGCCTAAATACTTTATACAGGTAAAGGAGTTAATACTAAATAAAAACTTTGATATATTTGCAATCAGTGAAACCAGGCTATTACCTTATATAAATAATGAACTATATAATATACCAAGTTATTCATTGCTGCGAAAAGACCGATATGGAAGAGGTGGTAGGGTTGCCATCTACATAAAAAAAACAATTTCATTCAAAATAACTATTACAGAGTATACTATAGAACAATTGTGGCTTTCTTTATTAATTAATAAAGCAAATATTAGCTTTGGTGTATGTTATAAACCGCCAATTGCTAACTGTAATTACTTTATAGAAGAACTAGAAAACACGTTATCAGACATTGTACCTACTTGCGATATAATTATTCTTCTGGGCGACTTCAACATCAATATGTTAAAACCTAATAACAATGTAACAAAATTGTTAGACATGGCAGAAGGATTTAGTTTAAAACAAATAATAGATAAACCAACTAGAATTACAGAGACTTCAACCACTCTTATTGACTTAATATTTGTAAGCAATACAGATCTAGTAACTATGGGAAACGTGGAAAGTATCAATAATATTGCAGATCACGATTTGGTAAGTTGTTCGCTGTTATTAAATAGAAAGCAGTCACACATATTTCATACATTTAGATCTTATAACAACTTTGACTTTGATGAATTTACAAGTGATTTGCTCAGTATGCCCCTCTATCAAATGTTTAATATGTTAAATATAAATGATAAAGCTAATTTTTTAACTGCAAACTTGCAAATACTTGCAGATAAGCACATGCCTTTAGTGCGATGTCGTATCACTAAACCACCAGCTCCATGGCTGACTAATAATATACGGGAAATGCAATTGCAACGAGACAGAGCTTACACAAAATTTAAAAACTCTCGGCTCCAAACTCATTGGGCCTTCTATAAAGAGATGAGAAACTTAGTTAATACTGCAATACAAAGAGAAAAGAAAGCATACATAACACATACAGTACAAAATACTACTAAATCACTCTCGAAAGTGTTAAAGCAGTCAAATATACTCACTAATAGAAACATCACTATACCATATTATCTCAATAATGTCAATGCAATTAATCAAAGTTTCATTCAATCCGTTCCTAGGACAAATGATAACATTTGTGAACTGCTTAATTATTACAATGAAAATAAACTTTATAATAACAAATTTTCTTTTTCACTTATAGATAATTTAGATATTTGTGATATTATCAAATCAATTAGCTCTAATGCAGAAGGATCTGATGGTATTAATATAAATCTTATTAAACAATGCTGCCCTTATATCATACCATTTATTACACATTTGGTAAATTCATGCTTGCTAGAGGGAATATTTCCATCTGTTTGGAAGCACTCTATCATTATTCCATTGCCAAAAGTGACTAATCCCACTTACTATAAAGAACTTCGCCCTATAAGTCTGCTACCTGTTCTTTCTAAAATAATTGAAAAGGTTATTGACCGGCAATTGCGTAAATATCTGGATGAATATAATTTACTACCATCTACACAGTCAGGATTCCGTCGTAACCACAGCTGTGAAACTGCCTTAACAACTATAATTGATGATATTGTAACAAATACTGATAATAATAAATTAACACTGTTAGTATTAATAGATTATTCAATGGCATTTGATACTCTTAATTATGAACTGTTGATTGCGATTTTAAGATACATTGGATTAGATATCACATCTTGCAATTTTTTTTATAGTTATTTGTCTAGTCGCACACAAACTGTAAAACTTGATGAACATCTTTCAGATCCTTTACCATTATCATCTGGTGTTAGACAGGGAACAATCTTAGGCCCACTTTTATATACTATATATACTAGCAATCTAAAAAACTCTTTAACACATTCACAAAGTCACTTCTATGCGGATGACACGCAATTATACTATACATTTTCAATTCAAGATAGTAAAACAGCATGTGAAAACTTTAACTCTGATCTTAACTCACTGATAGATTACTCAACAAAACACAATTTAAAAATAAATCCTAAGAAAACCGAATTAATGCTTTTTGGACCTACACATTTACAAACAAAATTTTTTGAACTTAATTTGCCAATTCAAATCATGGGTGAAGTATTACAATATAAAGAATATGCAAAAAATTTAGGTCTAATAATAGATGTAAATCTTAAGTTTAAACAACACATTAATAAGTGCGTACAAAAAGCATATAGCTCATTAAAAAAGTTATATACAAGTAGACACTATCTGACTAAGAAAATAAGATCTCAGCTCTGCGAATCTCTAGTACTTTCTCATTTCAATTACTGTGATACGTTTATGGTCCATTTCTAAACAAAGCTGAAGCATATAAAATTCAAAAAGTTCAATATGCTTGTCTGCGATTAGTCTTTGGACTGAGAAGGTACTGCAGAATCTCTCATAAACTAGTAGAATTAAGTTGGCTAAATATGAAAGCGCGAAGAAAACTACATGCAGCCTGTCTGTTTCATAAGATTATAAGTACTTTAAAACCAATTTACCTGTATAACAAGATTAGCTTTAGAACAGACGTTCATAATTTAAATATTAGATTTAAGGGTACCATTACTCCTCCTAAGCATAAATGCGAAAAATTTAAAAGTTGCTATAAATATCAAATATCTCTTATATATAATGAAGTAAGTAACGATCTAAAAAAATGTCTATACATAAGTTTAAAGTGTGTTATAAGAAAAAAATGTTGAATGGACTTATATAGTACAAGGCTCTGTAATGTGCTAGATGTATAATGTGTTAATTAAGTTAAACGATGTAAAGTGTATAAATGAAACGTAAAGTGTGTAAAATTAAAAACAATGTTTAAATACAAGGTATAAGTGGAAGAGCAGCATCAATCTAAGGAAAGATGCTGAACTTCACCTTGAGGTTTTCCTTAATTTTGTTATTAATTTAATTTATTTATATTACAATGTATTTGTTTATTGGGGAAAATAAAAACAATTTATTATTATTATTATTATTATTAATAATGTATACGCCTTACACTGAATGGTAAAAAGGCAATGGATTATTCCATAAATAAAATATTGTAATTTAGTTTGTTTTTAGAATTATATCCAATATGTTATAGTCGCAATGTCGCGAATTAATAAATAAACCATTTTCAAAAACTGTTCTTTTGCAAATCAAAAGTTAAATTAATTAATAATATATATATATAATAAATTTCTTTCGTTCTTTTTTATTTTCTTTCGTCCTTCAATGTATATTGTTTGGGTAGAATTATTCAACTGTATATAGAACTATTGGTTTATAAATTATTGTACAAATAAAATGTGGACGTTTCAAATCATATCTCCTGAAACAGGGCTTGTATTAAAAACCAATATGCATCACTACATAGATTAAAATTTCTACAAAAACTTTTATTAAGGTAATTTACATAAACCAAATATGCAGCCACTAATGGGGTGTTTCCATGCATTTACCCAACCCTGTATAATAAAAAGAATATTATTTAAAAACATATTAAAACATTAATTAATTAGTATAAAACTAGACATATTAAAAAAAAGGAACAACACTAGGCAATATTACTTACCAATTATTTTAAATTGACAAACATTAAATTAAACAATAACATTACTAGCATTATTCTCATATCACAGCTTTTCTAAAGTAAATTATATATTATTTTATTTTTATTTTATAGGGAGATGTTATCCCCTTGGCGTGTATAACTGGAATGTATCATTATTTAATCCTATTAATTTTTTTTGTTAAATTTATAAAAACTATTTTCTATAACATATTGGAAACATTTTTTTAATATTTAAAACTAGACAAAGAAGTAGAGTTGCTTCATTTATCATTTTTCATTTATTTTAAATTATTTAACTACTTGGTTTTAAGAAATTGTGAATATGTTTTTATAATATTATGGTAGACTATACTTAAATTTTCCACATCTGTTTGGAAATTTACATTTGGATTATTATTAATGTGAAGTAATTTACTAATTATGCTTTATAAACCGGTTCAACATCTAATATTTCTGTCTTTCCATAGTTAAAATGATGGCCATCAATCATGAGGTATAATGATATACCTGTATTGTTTCTTCGATTAATGCAATCCCGTTTATGTTGATTAATGCGATCATTTCATCGAGGGTGTTGACGCAATGCCCCTTATTAGGAGATATGTTGACCTGTTTGTGTGTAAAGGAGGCTGTAATACCGTTAAATTCTTAGACGGACAAACAACGGCATTGTTGGCGCGTTTTATTTGAATCAGATGACCGAAACAAATTTATCATTTAAAATTAATAAATTATGTAGTTTATTTAAATTGCCTTTTTATCCAATAAAAGACACATACACGTGTTTCAGGGTATGCACCCATCATCGGTGTACTTAGCATCTCACTTAATTTCAAATGATAAATTTGTTTCGGTCATCTGATTCAAATAAAACGCGCCAAAATGCCGTTGCCTGTCCGTGTAAAGATTTAACTGTATCATAGTCTCCTTCACACACAAACAGTTCAACGTTTCTCCTTATAGGGAGCATTGCGTCATCACGCTCGACACATTAGTAAACATAAATTCTTTAATAGTTACTGTGATTTTATGTTAATTGTCTCTTTGACCAGTGAGATGCTAGGCACACTGATGATGGGTGCATACCCTGAAACACGTGTATGTGTCTCTTACCTTACTGGATGAAAAAGCAATTTACATAAAATACATCATTTATTAATTTTAAACAATAATTTAATTTTTGTCTTCTTTGACCAATATATTTTAATTGACAATTATTGCAACGGATTGAATATACTAAATTCTTTTTATTGTAATCTGGTGAGCGGTCTTAGTCTAGCCCCCAGGTGTCTTCATTGATCTCGCCGCATACTTGTTTCCAAGTTGGTTTTTTTTGACATTCAATATTGCATATTTTTTATTAAACAATTAAGACTTGCTTGGTTGCACTTTTTTTGCTACATATAATTTCTTAGTCTATTAATAGACTGCCCTGTGATTTTGCTTTTTTACAAAAGGTTTTATTCATGACCTACTTTATGGTGTACATTAGCTCGCCAGTGGTTGGGTTGTTCATTTCGATAACTTTCTTAATAAATCTCTCTATGAGAATAGGTAATTGTTTGGTCTTTATTTTTTGCCTATATTTTTGTTTTCTTTATGTCTTTTTATTTGCTTATATAAAAATGATGCAAACCAAGGTTTTTCTTTTTCGATCTTCTAGTTATGTATTCTGTCTATGATTTTATCCGAGCATATAGTTATGTCGATAAATGACTCATAGAATTTCCTCAGTTTTATTATTGAGTTAAAATCATAGCCCGCAATTAGAATCGGTTTTTGCTGCGTCTTAATACTTTCTCCAAGTTTGTACAGTATCGTAGTCAGTTATGGTGTTGTTGGGCAATCAATAGCAGGAGTATATAACTATGCCCTCCACCTCTGCTCAAACAAATTATTTTTGTCTTTGTTATCATTTTGTGCTTGCTAGTTTTTTACTATATACTCTTATATAATCAGTTTTTGTCAGCAAGCCAGAGCCTATTGCATGCTTTTATTGGGTTCCGTAACTATCCATAAATCGAAAGTAAATTACCAAAACCAATAACACAAATAAACAAATAAAAAAATTCCGCAATTAAATTATAAACAATAAATTAACTTATAAACTTACCTAAAATACCAGATTTACAAACTAATTAAATTCTCAATGAAAGTAATATCTTGCTGCGTGACCATAAAGGCTATTGTACCGAGCGAGCGCAAGCTAAAAGAATGGTGGAGATCGAGAAACTGTCGTAGTCCCGAGTTGCGAACCATTGCGTTCATACAAAATGCCGCGCAAAAAGTACCCGCTATATTTATTTATCTGATGTAAATAATAATGTGTTACTACTTATAATAGTTGTATGTGATATAGCAAACTCCAACCGTACCAATTAGAATGCGTTATCAGGATTAAGAACTATTATAAGTTTTAAAACAAGTATGAAATGTCCATGTTAAAAATAAATATTGTTTAGTTTGCCAAAAATGGTAATATTTTACCTGCTGTAGTTATTGTGGTTAATTTTAACAAAAGCCAAGTTATAATAAAAATAATAGTAGTAGGTTGCCTTCCAAGAAACAATTCCCAATTACAAGACTACATACAAAAAAAAGTACCATATACAAGTGAAATTAAATAATAAGTACATACAAAAATAAAATAAGATTAATATTTAAAAAAATAAAAAATAAAAAAACCAACTAGCTTGATCAATTAAACACTTAAGACTATTATTAAAAAATCACAGCAGGGTGGCATATTATTTAAATTGCTACAAACATTATCAATTGTTGACTTAAGACCATAACCAGTACGTATAGTTGCTAAAGTTAAGGTTGGTTTTTGTCGACTTTTAAAAGACGGTATATGCAATTTAATATGTTGTATAATCTCAGGAGCATCGATAATATGGTGCAAGAGTTTGTACACAAAAATAACAGTTACTTTAGAACGTTTAAGCTCAAGCAATTCAAACTTAAATTTGTTGAGTAAACTTAGGTGATCAAAACCTCTGATAGGAAAATGCCTTTTAGTTTTAAAAAATATATATAACAACGTTAGCAATAAAAAAACTAATTATAAGCTAATTATTATTTTAATTATCCGATTACCAAATTAATTAATCTTGAAATCAATAGAAAAGGATATAACAATAAAAACAAAAAAAATAAATATTTTAAAAACCTGCGTTTTCAATTTGTTTTGTTTGATGTTGGTTCTGTAGATACCAAATTAAAGAAGCGTATTCCTATTTAGAACGCACAAAAGAGTTAATAACGCCTTTTAGGCACATAGATTTTGAAAACTATTGGTGTTATGATAAATAAATTCTATAGCTTTTATGGAACTCTGTACAAGGTTTTCAATGTGATAGTTAAACGTTAATTTAGTATCAAAGTGAACACCAAGGTCTTTAAAATTACTTACAAACTCAACTGAATAGCTATTAATAACATAATTTGTTGATGTTTAAATCTAATCGATTAACAACACACCATGTGAAAATTTGGTTTAACATGTTCTGCAACTGAAAGCTATCATTGATGATGTTGATTTTTTTAAGATCATCTGCATATAGAAAATGCTGACAACCTAGAGATGTGAAAAGGTCATTAATAAATAAATTGAACAGCATGGGCCCAATATTAATCCTTGCGGAAAACCAGAAAATGGAAAATAGGAATTAGATTTATAGTAATTTAAGATAAGATGACATCAGTAAAATGGATGAACTGCAAAAACCAAAATCTTTAAGTTTAGCTAAGAGAATATTATGTTTAACTCTATCAAAAGCCTTTGACATATCTGAATAAACAACGTCAATTTCCCCAATGTCAAGAGTTTTAGATATTTTGTGTGTAATAACACACAGATTTGTTACAATTGAACGTCCTGGAACAAAACCATGTTGATTAATGTAGATATAAGGTTTAACATGGTATATTTGATTATAGAAAATACGCTCAAAAACTTATAGCAATATGTGGTAGGATTGCAATAGAGCGATAGTAGTTATCAATGATGTGAAGATTGATATTAGTTTTAGGTATTGGACAAATAGAAGTTATTTTCAGATTATTAGGAAAAATATAGGTTGTAATAAATAAATTTAATAAAGTTGTGAGAGGATGACAAAACAGAATAACACAATCTTTAAATAAAAAAAAGCCGGTACATTATCATCGCCAGTAGAAATTTTATTTGGAAGGATTCTAAGAATCCTTAACACAGCATTTTCTGAAACATGAAAAAATATAAAGTTATGTATATTACAGTTATCAAGGTTGACATTAGAAGACAGGAGAATGTGCATGGATACAAAAAACTTTAGCCATTAGCAATGTTCTTAGAATTATCAAATACTTCATTATCACAAATCAAAGTAGAAAGAATTCTAGATGAGTTGGATTTCTTAGAGTTGATGTATGTTCAAAGCTATTTTGGGTTAGAAACAACTTTATTTTCAATTGAACATATTAATATATAAATACTGGAAGCAGATTTAGTTTTCCGTTTAATTAAATTAAACTCCGCGGTTATCTTGGGAGAGTTAAGCTTAAGTTTTAATCTGACTGAAACTTTTTCTTTAATAAGCTTTATAATTTCTATGTTATACCAAGGTGGATATTTTCTTTTTTGTTTAACTTTTCAAGTTGGAATAAATTCTTGCAGCGCACTATTTAATATATTATTAAAATCAACAAAAGCTAAATTTACATCAGAAAATTTAAAAGTGTACTCCACTCAACATTGCTCGAATACGCATATAGTGCCGGGTAGTTACCTCTTTCATTTTTAGTTAAGTTTGACAGCATCCTTATTGATTGAAGAAAAATCCGGAAACTTTGTGAAGCAAAAGTATGTGCAGGGTGGTGAATATCTTCAGAAACTATAGGAAATGTTTCTCTAAATATTTGACATTCGATGTTAGGAGTATACTAAACCCAAAATATTATTTAAAAACTTCTTAATTAAATTTGGCTAGATAAACTACTGAGTAAGAATTATTTCTAAACAGTTAAAATCACTTACAAAAATATTTTTATTGTTGTATTAAGTTATTTTGAGTTAGCAAATCAAAAAATAATTTATATTCATTAGTTAAAGCGCTAGTTGAAATATAAACAAAAACAATAAATAACCAATTAGATATAAGTTTACATTTACATATTAATCAACTAATGGAACTTGTTATTTAATAAAATCTGTGGAAACAATTTCTACTTTAAACGATTTGCGAACAGCAATTAATGATTTTCCATAGAGTATTCGATTGCGATCATTTCGATAAACTTGAAACGATTTGTCAAATAATTCACGGCTGCCCACACTAGGTGTTATCTACGATTCAGTTATAAGCACTACATTATAGTCACAATCACTAATTAATTATTAAAGAAAGTCTCAATTTTAGTATTCAGTCCACGAACGTTTTGGTAAAAGACGGTGCTATTTCCAGAAGACGGGAAATCTTATGCAGAGTTTGTGATAACATTAGGGTAGCCATTAATAAATATAATTGTTAAATTTGTATCACCGTTCTGCTGCTTATTTGTCAATTCAGTTCATTTAAAATTTTACATTGCTTCGGAATACAATGAGCCCCATGCGAATATTATTTAAGTTGAGATTCTTATACTACTAATTTTTATAAAATTAATAACATTGTGTTTGTTATTAAATTGAGCTTTGTTGGGTTTAGGTCGTGTTCCAAGTTGCAAGACAAGAACTTGTTCAGTAAGAGCTGTTATTGCATCAGTACAAGTAGTTACTTGTTTTTTTTTTAAGTGAGTTTTAAATATATCATTCATCGCAGCAATAATTTCTACTTTAAATGACGTTTGTTGGTCTGCAAAAATGGTATTATCTAACTAGTAACATGTAGTGCAAGTTATGCATGGCTTAATATATGAGCGAATGATAGCAGTAGAATGTTGCAACTATCTATTACGTAATTTTTAAAACAAGTTGAAATATTTAAGCAACCAACAAAATGCAAACTATTTAAATTTAAGAAAATTGCGTAACATACATATTTTGACATTTTAATTATCAGTAACCAATGTAATACAATATTGAAAAACAATTTAAAAACCAACTTGAATTAAAAAAAATATATATTTTAAAATAACGCAGGCCACATTTTTGTTGAACATAAATGTTGTATAGAATTAATTATGTTTGCCAAAAAAATGAGTCCTATAAATAAAACTACATAGAGCAATTTATTCATATTGGACACAATTAAAATTATGCTAAGAGTCATATTTATGACGTAGACAGCAATGTAGTAGATAAATTTAATGCTGCTGCATAAAAAAAAGTAGGTGGAAAAAAACTTTTTTTTACGGCAATTGCATATTGGAATGTTATTGGTTTAAGCGAAAAAATTGTTATTGTTAAACTTCTAAAATGAGAATAAAAAATTTTAAGTGAAGAAAAAATGTTGTACACATTTTTTTTTAGATGTTATTTTCTACGCCAGATAAGCACGAAACAGACTATTTTCCATGTAGAATTGTTTGCAAATTCAAATTTTTAATAACATTTAGTGTATAGTTTCTCTGAAAACTGCTAAATGTGTATTTGTAAAACTTTATGTTAAAAAATAGGCATATTTTTGCAGTTTTTTCGAGTTTTAGACCCTTAAAACCCAAATACACAAAACAAATTTATATTTTCCAATTAATTTAAATCAAAATACGTCAACTTTGGCGGTTAAAGAAATTTAAAAAACGCTAAGAACAAAAACATGGTTTTATGGCTTTTGCGGCTTATATTCAGGGTATAGACTTGAAATGGCACCAGATTTGGGTTTTACGGAAAATTTCTGATTTATTTCACTAGTAAATTTATATTTTTTGAGTTAAGTTTGCTATTTTAAACAAAAAAATACAATTAAGTTAAAAAACGACAAAAAACTAAATAAATCGTAATATTTTTTAAGGATTTCATACTCTCATGAACCGATCAAAACACTGCGAAATAAGTTATAGGAACTGAAAAAAAAATACTAAAGCCAATGGGATGCCCTGCTCTGGTCCGTATAAATGCAGGCTTCTCTGATCATACAGCACAATTAATAGATATTCCATTAAAGCAGAAGCTAACACAGAACCAAGAAATGATTTATGTTAGAAATTACAGACTGTTATCTTAATCAATTCAGACAGACGTTATGTGAAGAAGAATGGTATGAAATGAAACCTACGCATGACATAATACAAATTTTGTCATTTTTTTTAATTTGTTAAATTATCACATTAATATGAGTTTTCTTCTAATTAAAATTAATAGAAATAGAAAACCGAAACAAAGTAAATGAATTACAAGAGGAACAGTAGAACATTACAAAACCTAAGATTATCAAATAACGAAGAAGTTACGCGCATTATAAGTTATATAAACTAAGTTATAAAAAAGTTGTTTGTGCAAGTACTAAATATTAATGATGCTAAACAAAGCAAATAATAAATTAAAAAACTTACATTGTGAATTGGTTTTGTGTATCAATTATCAATATTAATTTAAACATATATAATTTTATCAAAATAAAATGAATAAGTTAAGAATAAAAATTGTATGCGATTCGTATAATCTCGTCAAATAAGTTTTATGGCATTCGTTGCGTTTTTTGTGACTGCGAAGTAATGCCATAATTTTTTTTTTTCATACTCAATACTATATAAATAACTATTATTATAGTTGAATAAACAAACAAATACATTTAATTGTTACCACTACATATACACAGTGCGTCTATTGTGCAACTTCATCATGATTCAAAGGTGATTTATATAACAATTCGCTTAATTGCTAAGCGCAAACTCTCGTAAGCATTAGTAGTAATTTTGCCAAAATTATAAGTGGAAAAATATATCGTACATTATATTAAATCTTGATGCATAACAATGTAATTAAATATGAATATATTAGGAAATTTAATATTATGTTTGGTTCAATTAATTTAATTATAAACAAAATTAATAACAATTACACGTCGCTGTAAGTTCCTCATATCATAACAAAAAGAAAAAGGAGGTAAGCATCATCGAATTAATTCGTTGCGATAAAATTGGTTTCAAGGATCCTACTGGTTTATGGTAAATAAAATCTGCAAGCATTAACTTGTCATTTTCGATATAGTAGTGGTGATGACAAGTAATCAATTTAATACAAACAGAATGGAACATACGTTGTGCTATGGAATTCTTTTATGTGGACTAATAGCATTTTCCTGCGGAACAATACGTAAGTAGACAATTTGTGATTTGAATGATTTAGTTATATTGTAATTACTTTAATTAAATTTATTTTTAATTTGTTTACTAAATTTTATATTATTCCATTAAAAGTGCATTATTGTTTACTATAAATAAAATTTGTTGTTTCAAGGAAAACCATAGTTAATTTTATGATGAAATTTTACATTGAAAGTAGCTCATAGATTTATACAATAAAAAAATATTTTAATAAATATATGCTAATTATTTTTCAATGTAAATTAATGTGTTTTGTTATGTGCATTGCGGTTGTACAAAAAATTGCCTGTTAATATCCTCGAAAATTTATAAACTTTGGCCTTCGTCTTAAAAATTGTATTTCACGGTACTTAACTTATCAATATTAGGTAATTAAATTGATCTCATTTATAATTATTGAATTAATATAATTAATACTTTCTTATTATTTACTCGACATACTTTAATGTCATAAGTAAAATAAATTTAATTTACTTCCATACATTTTGAAAACTTATTGCCAGGTAAATACCAGATACAAACAAGTTTAAAAACATCTTGCTGTAATTAACAATTATTGACCTACATATGTGTACTACATTTTATATATTTAATCCAAAATTACTTTACCACCGTACATTTATTTAATAATATGAGAATACTTTATTCTTTAACAATTCTTTCTAACAAAATAAATATTTATAATATGTATAATATGTTACAAATAAACAATTAAATAAAACAAGTTTCAGAAGACACATTTTTATTGCACGCTCCGATTGTTTTATTCATTTTTGTATTAGAAACCTAGTAAGAACATATATTTTCGTTGATGTTATTATAATAACAAAATCTGCAAACGTCTTTTTAAAAATTAAATTAGAAGAAGTATTAAAACATTTTTACTGCTTACATTAAAGGAATTTGTGGCAATTGCGTAATATTTATTTTTAACAGTATGGATGGGTTACTTGTGTTGGACAAGTTCCAAATAAAAAAATTCCAAAACAGTTAAAAGATACAGGAAGTACCCTGAGCTGCCTAATCACTAGTATTGACTCCACTGGATTGTTTGAAAACGTCGATGGTAAATTCTAGAAATAGTTGTTGATATAAATACAAAAAGGTTCTCTAGAAAGTTTAAGTGAGAATTTAATATAAGTAATATTTCTAATGCGCTAAAAATTTAATTTTTTCACTACTAAGTTGGTCAAATATCATTACATCATCAAAAATACAGAGTAATGCAAAGTAAAAAAGTAACAGGGATTATTTGTTCCAGAATATCGTATCCAATAACAGAAAAAAATAATATACTAATAAACTTGTATGAATGTTAATAATTTATGTTGAATAAATTTATTAATATAAACAAGCTATTGAAGTTTGTAGAAAGACCCCACAAACAATATTGTATGATAAGTTTGAAAATACCAAAACATAATAAATGTTAATAATAAAATCTTTATGGAATTGATTTTTGATTCTTGAGATAGTAGGGTTTATTAACAAATGTATTTTATATGTTCATTCTGTTAAAGATGTTGATCTATAACTACGCCTAAATATGTTGTAAGTGCTACAGATTTAAAGTCATTATTATTAAAATTAAAAGTTATAAAGTTAATATGCATTATTACCGTTTTATCAACATTTACTATTAATTTATTTTGTTCACATCATCTATTAAAATGTGACATAGCAGTATTATTAGCGTATTGTTGAATTTGATGGAAATTTTGTTGTCTATACATTTTTGTGGTGTCATTAATGTTAGAAGATTTGATAATTGATATATTTAATGTGTTATGTGATAAAGTTAATTTAAAGATTTGATTAGTTTTTAATGATGAACATTTCTTAATAACTTGAATACTTTTAGATTTTGTATAACAAATGCAATATTTCTTTTATGTTTTGGGTACAACTATGTTACATAATGGACAATCGCTATTTTGTGCAAAATTAACGATTGAAAGTAAATATGCTGACAGTATTTTTTCCTTTGTTTCTTTAAAGCATCTCTCATTTAATGAGCACTAGTTATCAGATGATAAACTATGTTATCTTAAACTTGATGATTATACTACAATATTACAGTATCCGGATATTGTAATAAAAAAGGTTGGAGGTATAGCAATATTGGCAAAACAAAGCATGCACTTGTAAGATGTAATTATAGCAACTGTTTACAGAACTCCTACAGGTAATTCTAATATTTTTTAGATGTTTTAGAAAAGGCTCTTAATATCTTGAATAGTTATGGAAAATCCATTATACTTAGTACTTACAGATCATTTTAATGTAAAATTTAATCTAAAACAGGATTAACATACTATGCTAACTATTGCACTATTGTCGTCATATGGTTTAAACTCAAACTTAAATCAAAATACCAGAAAAAAACAATACTTTAGACAATATCTTTATTGCAGCAGAAAATGATATAGTATGGAAGTTATACATTTTGGATTTTCTGATTATAATGCAATAAGTTTTGTATTTAATAGAATACTAACTGAAATTTTATAAATTCATTACATTTATCTTTAGACGAAACAGTTGACAATTTTCTAATTATTATTGATGCATTTAAACAATCTTTTCCGGAGAAATCTAAATTAATTAACTGTAACAAAAAAGTGTGTTGGTTTTCCCATCATTTTCATACAATGAAACATCAGATATTGAACTAAATGATCTTAACGAATTAATTAAGTCAAAAAAAAATTGCTAGATTAAAAAGTCTTACTCATGACAATTACATAAATAAGTCTAAATTCCCTCAGCTTGCAATGTGGGACATTATAAAAGCACAAAGTAATGATAATAACATAACAGCAACACATCCATTCATATCTGATGAACTGTCTCACTATGACAATTATTTAACACAGCCTCCAGAATCATTACAGTTTGACTTTTGTAAAATTACATTTATACAAATGCGCGACTTAATAAAAAACTTAAAAAAATCAAATAGCAAATATTGCTATAATCTTACAACAAAAGTAATAAAATTTGTTGTAAACCTTATAACACTTCCAAACAAACAAACAAAACTGATAAATATGAGTATTAAAAACTGTTAATTCCCAAAGCAATGGATTGGATCAAAAGTTATTTAACAGATCGGAAACAGTATGTAGAAATTGATGGCCATAATTGAACACTTTGGATTCGACCAGAGCGGCCGTTGCTTAACTATCGTTAGCGCTGGTATTTGTACATGCCCTCTCTGCCGTACTGCCTTTATATAAATCAAAATTGAACAATTTAATACTTGATTGCAGTTTCTACAGCGTCCAAGAATTTGATGAACATTTTAAATAATATAATTTTATGTATTTTAAATTGTATTTTTATCCCATATATGTATATGTTTCATCTTATGTGTATTTTATTGTATTTACTATGTGATATTGACTTTTCCTATGTATAATGTATTTATCGACTGGAATAAATAGATAATTATTATTATTATTATTAAATGTTTTTAAAATTTCAAATATGGTGCCTATACACAAAAAAAGGTAAAGAATTGTCTAACTTTAGACCAATATCTATAATACCAGTATTTGCAAAAATATATGAAAAGCGTCTAGCTTTACTAACATCAACATATCTTAAACATAATAAATTGTTATATGAACATCAATTTGGCTTTAGAAATAAAAAGTGGACAACATTTGTCACTTGAGTTTTAAAGAATTAAGTCATACTTATGTTTTGCAATCTAAGCAAAGCATTTGATTGTGTGAGTCATAAAAATTTGTTAATCAAACTAAAAGCTATGGAGTGCTATGAAGCTACTGAAGTTTTCAAAGTATAAACTTTATACCTACCTTCTTGAACAATTGTTTACAGTATGTTCATATTAATGAGATAAATCGCAAACGTGTGAGGTGAGCCTTGGTGTACCACAAGGGTTTGTATTAGGACCAATTTTATTTTTAATGTATATTAACGACTTACCACGCTCTTTATTTTTGCCGATGATGCTACTATTGTGTTGAAGAATAAAAATTTTGACAATCTTAAACAGAACATGAGTGACACACAGTTTAATGCAAACCGAATATGTAGTTTTCACACTAAGAAAATTTTTTAAGATAAAGAGTGACTTAATTAAATTCCTAGGGTTACAAGTTGATAATAAACTGCAATGTGATAGACACACAACTTACATATCAAATAAAAAATGCAAAAAAAATTACTTGCTAAAAAAGTTATCAGAAATTACTTCTAGAAACTTACAGTCATATGTTTATTACGCCAATATACACTTTTTAATCTCATATGGTATTTTCAACTGGGGCCTTGCTCCTACGCTAACAAATGTATTTAGAGTACAAAGACGTGCTATACGAGTTATAAGTGCATGTAAATACAGGGTTGATTGCAGATCTCAATTTATAAATCCTGGAATTTTGACAGCTCCCTGTAGATATATTTATGGATGCCTTAATTATATATATAAAAAAAAACATTAGCCAATATAACTTAAGTTCAATACATGCGCACCCAACTAGACATTCATATCTTATAAAAGTTTTAGAATGTTTTTCTTACACAGATCCTTGAATTGAGTATAGATAGCTTTAATAAATAATTTTTCTGATATCTGATTATCATAATCATAAATACATTATATTTTAGTGTAGAGAATTGGATTGCTTTTGACAATCATCAAGCATTGAGGAATATATTTTTTCTTTTAAATAACGACCTAGTATCATCTTGTGGTAGTGAACATTAGCTATAAAATGTTGTTTTGTTTAAGTTTTTATCACAATGTTTGGTCTATGTTAAACTACCATCAAAGTAAAATCCCAAAAATTTAACTGGTTCTGTAAAACAAGGACATCTTGTACTCATAACTAGTTTTGCTATTTATATAATAATAATTCAAAATTTAGAAATACCTCATTTAAGTTTTTATGACGGTTTAATGCTGTAGTATCATCCGCATAAAGTATGATACGTGATTTTATGTGTAATATCATTTATAAAAATTAGAAAAAAAAAAACAGAGGCTCAAGTATAAGATTTGGTCAACCAAAATTAACGGGTATACATATCTGTTGGTTACCAAATTCAGTTTCTTGCCATAAAACAAAAATTCAAATCACCGTTTGATTTATTTTACAAATAGAACATAGCTAGCCTATGAACTCTAGAAGATGGCCGAAATACACCCAAACTAAGCAATTTGTCAAGTTCTTTATTTAGTAAGCCCAATATATAAGGTGCCTTTACTTAACAGGGTTATTATTTCTTGTATCTATTTTATGTAGGATATTGTTAGTTCTATCAAAAAGTTAATGATTTAAATCTATTGGCGATCGTAATCAGATTAATATTCTGATTGGCGTTAATATACTTGCGACTAAAAATAATAATAATAGCAATATAAATACTTTAGTTATTAGTTGTGGAGCATTCACGCAAAAGTTAATATGTCCATTTTTTTAAATTTGAGAATATTACATTTTTTTAATTAGAGGCTTAATTTTTTATAAAATTTTACTATTTTGACATTATTATGTTGTCAGAGTTACGAACATTTGTTTATTGTATAAGAAGATTTTTATTAAATTCAAATGTAAGCACAAAAAATAGCATTTTGATTTGGATTTATTGAGTTTTGCTTGAACATTGTGGACCTATTAAGTTTTGATCGGATAATGAAATGGACAAAACAAGTTTTGTTTGAAAATTTTATTTATAAGTACAAAAACTTTTAAACTTAAAAATTGTCAGATATGAGAAGCTATTTCTTTGGTTAGGCATTCACAAGCTTCTACCATATCTGCATTATCACCAAGATTTGAAAGATTCAATGTTAGTATCTCTTTGTTTATGATATGTTTGTACCATTCCAGATCTGGGTCGGTGACTCAATCTTCATTAAATTTGGCTGCAATAGAGATTCAAAATTTTCAATTTTCTTTGGCGGTAGAAGTCTTCCTACTGTGATATCTGGCAGGTTCAGATTTCCGTATATTGTTCCTCTTTGGCATACGTTTTGTGGCATTTCAATATCTGCGTCATATCTGTAATTTTGTAGTTCTCGAAATAATATTTGTGTTTTTCCTTTGTTAATTGTCTTTTCTAACACTGTTTGTTTCATTTCGCTAATTCTTGTGACTTTCTTAGAGAATTTTTCCAGACTTTTAATATCAAATAATTTCCAGTCTGTATCTAATAGTTTTAAATTTCCAACTTGTTTATACAGGTTGGTACTTTTCTTTTTTCTTGATAAAGGTTTCCTTTCTGAAAATTTTTTCTACTCTTCCGAATACTCGGTCTGCAGGTAAAAACTATGCCCACGAACAGGAAAAATAATCGTGATGTTGCTGATGAAAGTCGTTGATATAGATAGTCAATGAATGAGCTTATGGATGATGTGTGAATTTTTGTTCTTGCCACCACATCCATCACAAAATAGTCGTAGCATTGTTATATCTTCTGGCATTTCCAGACTTCCTAAAAAATGTAGGAGAGCTGACCTTATTTCTGTGCATCCCCTTCCTGCTTCATCCTCAGTCCAAGTATAAAAATTTGGATTTCTGCAATCTGTACCTACTACGCAAAATGTATAGTAGCTAACTTGACGCAAATTAAAAGCATCAGATAGAGTGGTTTTGGCAGTGGTTGTACCTGCTGTAAATCAAAACATTACGTCTTGCTTCTTGGTGGATTCTCTTTCATAAATTGATAAAATGATTCGGCCCGAAGCTTGTAAATTCTTTTTTCTGTTTGTTACTGTATTTTCTTTGTTGCATCTTTTTCTCTACCAATGCTATTCTTTAAACGTTCACAAATCCGATATTAAATTCCCTGCAAAAAACTCCAAAGAGTTTTGGAAATGAGACTATTTTGTAAACATTGTTTTTGTTTTTATAAAGTCTATATAATTTAAAAATATTTAAGTTGCAGTGTAAATAAATTCTTCTTGCTTTATTTCGCACATAATGACTTTCTGTACCTTTCAAACCGCGTACAAATTTTCTCACTTCTTCTTTGCTATCTTTTAATTTTTGTGACACTTTATCTCCACTACGTTTTTCTTTTGTAATACCGCCTTCCTGTACAATTTTTCCAGTCTTAACTGGATATTCTAGCACGAGACAACTTAAATCGAAAAATGATAAATTTTGAACACACTGTTTTGTATCCTTTTCGGGACGGTATCACATAATTAACAGCTATCAAGTGAGAATTTTAAGAAAAAGATCAAAGGTAACTTGATCTTTTTCTTGGAGGCGATGTTACAGTGAATAATCGACAAATTTGGTGATCCTGTTCTATTTTATTTTTCGTCTGATCATATATTTTATCTCTCCAGCGTTCTATTTTTTCCAACGTTACTTGATTACACTCATAATGCTTTTTAGAATAATTACACGCTTGGTATGCAGCAAAAATTTTCCGTTTGAGTCTAAAATATTGATATAAAACATTATATTAAAAATCTTACATAAGAAGTAATTCTAACCTCTTAGTTTTCTCATCTTCCCTTTCTGACTTAATTTTTTGTTTCTTCCGTGATCTAGAGCTACCTTCTCTTACGGTAACTTTACTTTCATTATTGTCCATTTTTTTAAGTTAAAATAATATTAATTGTTATTATTACATGCAAAAGCATACAAATATGTATTATAACCACAAAATAATTCACAAATTGATACACTAATGGTGCCTACATTTAACGCATAACAAAATTTCACGAAAAAAAAATTCTGCATTATCAGCAAGCCAAATAATATCTGTTTTTTTTTATTATTATGTTCTCTTAATTGATTAGCAACTAGATTTTCTAGTAATTTAGAAAAAGTTGGAAGTATACTTATATGTAAGACTTATAGGTAGATTTTAAATCTAATAAAAGTCAATTTACTACTTTATCAGCCACTGTTTTAAAAACAAGTAATTCTTAAATAAACATTTTTGTTATTATTGTAAAATTCGACTTTTGGTTCCAGTATTTTGAGTAGGTACCGTATTTATAAAAAAATTGTTTGAGTTTTAAATTTTTTAAAGATGCAATGGTATGACATCACTTTTTTGAGTAAACATTTTTTTAATTTAATTCATTTCAGACTTCTTTAAACAACGCCATAAACATATTGTTTAAAAATAAAACTGTACTGTCAATATTTTTTAACTTACTAATTTTCAGTTTTCCATTAAGAAGTGTCACTTTAAAGTTCACGCCATTTTTGTACTTGTAAAGATAAGAATGTTAGTTTTTGACAGTTAAAAAGTAAAAACTATCCCATTTACAAAAATGGTACGATATACGCGGCAAGAAAGAATAGAAATTGTGAAAATTTAGGCGTGACGGTTCGTAGAATTAGCGGTGTATTAGGTTGTGTGATTTAGCACCGCTAGACTTTTTCCTGTAGGGCTGCGTTAACCCTTAGCTACTGAGCATACAAATTCGAACATATTAACTGAACATGGGTCGTTACAAAACTTTAATTAATAGTGTTCTTTATTTTTTTTAATTTTTGATTTTTAAGTGAAAGCTTTATTAAAACATTTAATTTTCAATACCAAATACTTTTAAATCAAAATATTTTTTTATTATAGCAATACAACATAAAATTTAAATTAAAGTGGTGTGTAAGAAGCATAAACAAAAAGTTTTTTTTTTTTTTTATTAAAACAAAACAGATCTTTTCTAATATTTAGATATTGTAGAGAAATGTATGCTTAACTAATTAAAAATAGAAATTGCAAAGAAATGGTAATGTTAAAAAATCTGCACTGGGTAAACATTCATATACAATTTTTACAAATATGGGCAGTTTTTCCAGCTTTGGTTTCCAGTTTAGTTGTCTGTTTGTGCCTATTTTTGCCATAAAAATAATTTAGAGCACAACAATTATTTATATTTTCCGAATTAGGTTTAATTTGTTCACTGTTAGTGTCAATATTTTTATTTTTCCTTGATTGTTCAGAGTCGGTGTCATGTTCACTTTAAAGCAGATAGTTTTCATCTCTGTCGATATCACAACCACTATCTGTTTCTTGAAAACGTTTTATTACTGTTTCTTCAAAGTCACTATCACCATAACGTACTATATTGGACGAACAAGTTTTAAAAGCCATTATGTAAAAAAAAAAACTTCAAATAAAATTATAACTTATTTACTGATCATGGGTTAATCTGACCCAAATAATTTTTTTGGAGCGCACATATGCGTCAACGCACCGCCGAACACATATTAACTTAACTTGAATAATTTGTAAATACAAAAATTCTTGGATCATTTTGACCCATGCTCAGTAACTAAGGGTTAAAGACAAAGTTTACGCCAATCATCCCAAAACAATCAAAGACTTCAAGAACAATATTTGGGCTGTTATTTGCAAAATAGAGCAACCAATGTGATGCAGCATTTCATCAAAAGAATGGAAATTTGAAACCGCAGCCATTTAAGTAATATTGTGTTCCACAAGTAAACAAAGTTTCTTCTTAAAAAAAACAAGCAGTATTTATCATCACTTAGAAAAGCTTCAAGAACCAAATGCGGTCTATTCCTTAATTTGTCAATTTGTTTGAATGTATAAACCACTTAAATTTGTTAAGTAAACTGCAAAATTATGGAGTACATTGTTGTGAACTTGATTGGTTTAAATCATAATTAGCAAATAACCAACAATTTGTCCAACTACATAGTGAAAATGGGTATATATAGTCAAATACGCTACCAACCAGTATGGGGTATCACAAGGTAGCATAATTGGTCCTCTGTTATATGTGTGTGTACATAAATAATCTACTGAACTATATACATTCAAAATTTCCAAGAGTAAATATTAACATAGTTAACTACGCAGAAGACACAAATGTTTTAATATGTGCCACAAATCTGCATGGTGTATCTCAAATCAGTAACAAAGTCTTAAAAGAAATGCAAACTTGGTTTCACAATAACAGTAAGTTACTAATCGAAGAGAAAACCAACTGTGTTTTGTTTAAATTAAAATCTAACTTATATGCAGAACAGTTTATAATGAATGACTATCAAAAAAAAGGTTAACTACTCATACTAAATTTCTAGGAATTTACATTGACGAATATCTAAAATGGCAATTTCAAGTAGATCATTTATGTACCAAACTAAACAGAACTTGTTATGGTATTAATTACGTTGATAAAAATACATCTTAAACCCTATACTATGCAAATTGTTATACTCATTTCAAATTTGGAATAATATTCTGGAGTGCAGCTAATGATATCCAACGTGTTTTTGTAATTCAAAAGCGTCTGGTTTGGCTGCTTACTTCTTTAAAGTATCAGGATTCATGCCGTACAATAGTCAAATCAAATAAGAAACTAACAGTAACAGACTTATTTGTTTTTGAATGTATTAAATTTGTAAGAAGAACTTAAACTATTTTAATGAGTACGTTTTTGAGCATTGTCACAACACACGCTTGAAACACTTATATAAATATCCAGACCACAGATTATCTCTAACAGAAAAAAGCCGCTGTGTTATATGTGTATTAGATTTTATAACTAACTTCCTGAAAACATCAAAACTATTAAGCCATTTAACTATTTTAAACTATCTGTTTTTAATATAATCTGTAACATAGAACCCTACACAATCACGGAATATGTTAATAAACTATCCAGCTTGTGAATTGTATTTTGTTACTTATTTTTATATGACGCATTTCAATACAATATGATATTTCTATGTACTTATTTTATACTATTTGAATAAAGAAAATATTTTTATTATGTTATTATTGAATTACAAATATAGTTATTGTTATTATTATTAATATTGTTACGAGTTTTTTTATAAAATTAAAATTAAAATTACGATCATTTTAAATAAAAAACAAATAATATGTTTTTTAAATTTTTGTTATAAAAGTATATTATTATTTTACATGATTGCATTAAAAAATGTAAAAAAATGTATGTTGCCATTTAAATAAAATAAAGTTTGTTGCCATAGCAACTATATTAAAAATAAAAACAAATATGTGTGTACCTGCCTATATAATACTCAAAAAACCATTTAAAATAGTTTTGAATTATATAAATCGGCAAAAAAAAGTTATTCAGCCGTACGTTTTTTGTCTAACACCCTCTATGTTGCAATTTTTAGTGTGCAGCAGTTGGTTGGTCTCATATTCCGGCTTCTCTGGTCAAATTTTAAAATCAGTTTAACATGCTTCATTAATGTAATGGTTTTTAATGTGGCATGTTATAACATTTTCTTTGCAAATGCGAGCATTTGTTGCAGGGGCGGACTACAGAGCAGATTTCAATCTTTTCTCCAACAACTCAAAAATTTATTTTACAGTGAATTTGCATGTAATAAAGATATTTATAATTATAACATAAGGCAGAACGGTAATATCAGAAACTTACTATATAATTTAACATGGCTTGTGTAAATACTTCTGTATAAGCATCAAAATAATATTAATACTGTTATTATTTCTAAACGAAATTGCGTTTATACCCATAGGAAATAATCCTGCTCTTAAATACTAATTGTAGATTTTTAATGCATTTTTTATAAATACTTCTTTGGGATTATGAAACCCAATAAACTAAAATAATATGATAAAATTATTAAACAATTATTTATTAAATTGTCCGTTAATTTAACAATAAAAAAATTAGGTTTTCTTATAGTATGAAAAAGTTATTTCTCAATTCACTACTTTTATTTTTTAATAAATTTCTTAAACAATGTTTAATAAATACAGTAAATTCAATTCAATAATTAATTTGATTACTTTTAAATTTAAATTTCTTAGAAATCTCTATTATTATTTGAAATAAAAATAAGTGTATCCCCATTCAAAATTATGGTATAGTAATATACTATTATTTTGTAGTATCGAATTAATTGTCATTGTAATAAATAACAGCCAGGTAGCATCAACCTACTGTTTCTGTCAACAATGTCTGTAAGTAAAATCAACAACATGATATTGCAAAAAAAAATAATGCATAAATTGTGTACGCAGTAATCAATGAATTTTTATTACTAATGCGTACAATCAATGTATTTTTTTTTTGTTTTAGTATCATTATTATTAAACAGTATTGTCTATATTAATGTGTAATTACATAGCATAATAATTAATTTTAGATTGATTAATTTATATTCAAGGACAGTGTAGATAATTTAATTTAAGTTTGTATCAAAATAAAATTATTTTTAAATGATTGTATATAACTGTTCTGCGAATTAAATTGCGCATTACTATAGTATTAATTACATTGACAATTGCAATTATAAAACTGGTTACATTTAAGGTCAAATTAAATAAATATATACTTTTGTTTAATGGGTAATTATCAAGATATTTTTGTATTCTAAATTTAGATCATTAAAAGCGTAAATATATAATGCTAAATTAAAATTTTATTATATATATAAACAAGTAATTATGGTAATGCAGTAATAAAAATATATATCTAGTTTAAAACCATCTCTGTAGAAACAGTAATATAAAACGTTTTATCATCAATATTGTTTCAGCGGATTACATTCACGTGTGTAAATCAGATGATCCTGAGTTAAGCAAATGTATAATAAATTCTATAGATTTATTACGACCAAAATTAAAGGACGGAATACCAGAATTGCATGTGCCTGCTTTAGAACCTTTAGAATTGGATGTGATTAAATTAAGAAAAGGACTTCAAGCAAATATCACAGATTTAAAAGTATGGGGACCTACAAATTTCAAGATTTTGGAATTAAAGTAAGTTATAGATAATTTCCTATATATTATCGTTTTATTATTTTTGACTTTATTAAGTTGAGAATATAACAATTTCTTAATTTTTGTGTGAGTTTTAGTTTTGTATGTAGTATTATTTACTGGTCTAAAAGAAACATAAATTTTTAAATATTTTTGTCGTTGATAATAAAACTTTCAACAATAATCAGACTACTACACTGCACAGAGTGTCCTATGACTCAAGGTCTATAGCTTAAGGACGTGTTACCGAAGTCATTTAAAAAAAGAAAAAAAAAACAATGAGAAAAGATTGTTTATTGAAGGAATCGTGAATGCAAATCCAAAAAGAGGAAATAGAAAATGCAAGATAATAACTGATGTTCTAAGGAAAGGGAAAAAGGTACAATTAAATGTAAAAAAGGCCAAACAAAAATAAGAAAAAGAACGTAGGACTTACAAGAGGCAGAACAGCATATTGATAAAATAAAAAAGTTGGCAGTTGTAAAATATTAGCAGCAATTTGCTAATAGCGGAGTACCAAAGTGGCGCGTATTTGATAGAATTCAATTCTAAAAGACACCAAATCTTATCCTAAATATACCGTTGAACTTACATCAATTTCATTGATCAAAAGAGTATGATATAAAATTTGAATGAAACGCAATCTATCCACTAATGTGCAAAACATATTTAATCATGCAGGTGTGAACAAGAGCAGACTCTGTTGCCAACGGTTTTTGATTTACGGATGAAGTTTTGTCTTTGGCTCATATCAGCATCTGCTTGACAACATTTTGTTAACTGGAGAGGTTATCTTCAGAAGAGATGTCAATAATAACAAAAATTCACATTTCTGGTCCAGAAAAATGAACAAAAAAACGATCAACCTCGGTTTGCGGTAAACATTTGATGCAGAATTATTAACGATGAACTTGTTAAATCTTTTGTAATGGAAAAGCAACAAGAACATATTATGGATCGGAATAAATTTTAAATAAATAAATTTTTATAATATATAATAATTTTGTTGCTTCTTTATTAGTAATTGGTTCTTTGTTATCTTTTTGTCCTTGAAAGTTTGATGTTTTGATTTAATAACTTTAACAACTCTTGATAATTAACAGCGGGAACTAATACATTTTTATCATTTTCTTCATCTTTCAAATTTTTATTGATTTGAAACCAGAAATAACAAAACAATGTTGTATTGTGTTAGTTTTTATGGCTCGCTGTCAACAAGAAACTTTGTCGCTTACAAGTTAATTTTTGAACTAATGTTTTTAGCTATTACTAACTTTCCTTGGTATAATTTTTTTTATATTTCCTATATCCAGTAGCTACAATATTGATGTGGTGTTTTGCAGAAAGAAACTTACTTGTACTTGTATGATTTTAAGGGTTTTTAAATGGAGATGTGCTGTGTTAGCACATTTCCCAATTACCAGCAATTTTAATTTATTACTACTTGACATGTTTGCATAACATATAACTAATAGCAGTCCATTGCTTTTTATACGTAAAGTTTTAGATGTTTTGGTTTGTACATATACATTGTGGATACATAATAGCAGACTACCATATTTACACTAAATCGCGCACGCGTTATTTTCACCCAGTCCCATTTTGCATTCTATGAAGAATGGTTTTTTTCGCCGTTAACCATTCTCTCGTGAGCATTTTAAATTGTATTTGAATGAAAAAAGAGTTTAACAATAAATATATTTGATGCACCCAACCTTGTGGAATTTTATTACCCACGACCCCCCCGCAAAACTGCTTTGTTACAACTTTGGAGCCCAACGTGGGGCTTGGAAGGAAATATGCTTCTTCAACATTCCCCACAAGGTAACTGTTTAAATATACATAATTTAAGAAGAAAGGAGATATGAATATAGAAACTAAAACAACGTACGACAATGGAAGCAGTAGCCCATTGAATAATGATAATCAACTGAACATAGGTGCTGGCCCTGTCATCTACAACAACGCGGAACAAATAGATAAGTCGGAATTAGATTATATAAATACCTCCGATTTTGATGTAAGTGTTAATTCATTTAATTGTCCGGACATATCTACTGTACGCAACTGTCATATTTCTTAAGGAGCATATCCTAAAATTAAAAATAGTAAAGACAAAATTATTAATAATAAAACTGATGATTTTGTTAATGTTTTTTGGATTGGAAATATTTTATCCTAATAAAATAAAAATTCAACTGGATAAACAAAAATATTTAGGAAATGACATTGTTGTAAATTCTTTAGATAGAAATAAATATGATTATTCTTTTATAAATAATAAATATGTACCTAATAATTATAATCCACCAAATTGTAATGCCGTTGATAATGATGTGATTGCAGATATAAATAATTTAAGTTTAAATAATCATTCAAAAGGTATGTAAATTATTGCCCACATTTAATGGTGAAAATTTACACTCAATTATTTTTTGGAGAAAATTAGAATTAGCTTTCAATATATAAATATCATATTTCATTTAACGAATTCTCACTGTGGGTGTACGCTTTATTTACAGGTGATGCTAACTCATGGTTTAATTACACAGTAGACCTGTGCGATTCTAGCGAAGAATTTAAAATATTATTCTTAGATTGTTTTTGGGGTCCAGCACGGCAACGTGCGATTAGGATTAAAGTGGAAATTGGTCATTATAACACAATTCGGGTTTTTTTGCAGAATATTTTATTAAAATAATAACCGATGCTAAATACTTAAATCCTCCGTACGAGAAACTCTCGCGGCTCATTTCCTATATTGGAACTGGATTAGTGGACTGCTATACTTTGCTCGACGCATTAGATAAATTAAGGACCCTCGAACAAATTCATTCGCGTAATGAAACTCGAAACTTGTATAATTCAAATTTATCTCGAAAATTTGAGCCACGTTCTACTACTTACACACCGACACAGCTTACTCAACAACATTTCTCTAATCGTAACTTTAATAATAACCATCGCCCACAAGTTAATAAATACACTCAGCATAATAGAAAAATAACAAACATTGCTATTGACAAACAAGAAGAAGACACTACACACGATCAGTAGGAAAACCAGGAGATGTCCATATTTTAGATCGGGAAGTAAGAACTATAATAAAAACCGGTCAAACTAAAACTTATTTTAATCAAAACCCTTGATATGTTTTAATATCGGATACTTGCGATTTTATTCATGAAACTTTTAATACACGCTTACCTACAATTGCTTTTAAAGTGGGCAACTTTGAATTTCCAGCACTAATAGATTCAGGAAGTGAAACATCATTTGAAATCTGGCAACAGATTGAATTGAGTTTACCTGATGTACCCATATTTCCAGTACAAAATAAAGTGTTACAGTGGCATTTAAGCAAAAAATATACAAGGTTTCTCATTAACTAAATCTACCCTTTTCTATCAATAACATTTCATTCAAATTGGAATTTTTAGTAGTGCCTTACTTTTTTTTCTGTCGTGATAGGACTTAGATTTTTTAATGCAAATTTAATTTTTAAAGCTTCTTTGTAAATTTGTAAAAATAATGATTTCACTATAGTCCCAAAACTCAAAAAAGTACATGAATTTCAACCATTTTTGACATCTCCATTAAGAATTTACGCCATTAACCATTCTCATCCTACCATAATCAACAATAAAGTAGAAAACAATACATATTTACAAGATGTTGTTAGTAAATTAAATATTACGGAAGGTGAGAAAACAAAATTTTTAAACTTATTGCTATGTCACCATGCCATTTTCTCATTTCTTAGATAAACCGGGATTAACTCAAGAATATCAACATGAGATAGTTCTCTCAGATGATACACCGCTTAATGTTAAACAGTATCCCATTCCTATTGCACATAGGAATGCGATACAAACAGAGATGGAGCAAATGAAAAGATGGGGAGTATCTAGGTCCGACACCCTTATTAATAGTCCATTAATGACGGCGGTGAAACGCAATGGAACTATCCGATTTTGCTTAACCGCAAGGCCATTAAACAAGTTCATCAAGTCTCATAGCAAATTACCCCGCCCCGTAAAGGTAATTCATAGACCTGGGGGATAGAACAAGACTCTGCATTTAATGCTTTAAAAAACAAATGTCGCAAGAAACGCTCCTTCGTCATCTTGACGTACATTACCCTTTTATTGTTCAATGCAATGCCAGTGATGTTGGTGTAGGTGTGGTGCTTTTTCAAAAGATTGGTAATCAGAAACACGTAATTGCTTATTCCAGTAAATTACTGTTAGATTGAAAAAAAAACGCTATTCTACGCCGGAGAATGAGATTCTAAGTGGTGTCTATGAAGTGGAGAGTATTTCTGATTGGCAAACCTTCTACCATTCTGACTGACTATTGCTCTCTAATATACCTAAATAGCTGTAGGTTATTATCACCCGCTGAGTATTAGCTCTACAGGAGTACAAATTTCAGATTAAATTTGTACCTGGTAATCAAAATTTTATTGCCGATCTTTTTTTTCGAAACCCACCACCATATCGCCCTTCAGCATCACGCGATTGCTGTTTGCAAATTTTAGCTAAGCAAAGTAGACCCGATATAGGAGATCTTATCAAAAATATTCCGCTAGCACTACACAACGACGCTAAATTATTGAGTATAATTAAACGTATTTTGGATGATAATAAGGAAGTCTCAACTAATTTTTATGTACACAAAAATATGTTGTTTAAAAGAAGTGATGATTTTTCGCCAGTAGTCCTTTGTGTGATTGATGATTGCATACGTATATACCACACATTTTATGGACATTTTGACATAAATAAACTAACCAAACCTAACCTAACCTAACCTAACCTAAACCATCACTAAAGCCTTTGATACCCAGTAGACCAAACGATATTGTAGCTGTGGATTTATGGACCCTTACCTCGTTCAGTCGGTGGAGTATCGTATATTTTAAAACGAACCACAACTGACGCCGTAATAAACCGGAACAATAAAAAATATTCCTCCGAAATCGGACATCCTGATAAAATTTTATGTGACCAAGGTACTCAATTTACGTTACAAGTGGAAAAAGTTTGTAATTGAAAGTGGTATAAAGTTGATTTTTACTTCACCATCGCGCAAGAAACAAAAAAGTTTTTGCCGCTTTTTATAGGGCCATTTATAATAAAGAAGCAGATTGCTACTAAAACATTTGTGCTAGTCCTTCCCGATCAAGATGTCAAACGAGGCACATTCCATGCCTGCCATCTGAAGCATTATATTTTGGATTCTTCGAAATTACCGGCGTCTTAATTTTTTGAATAGGGGCAGATGAAACAATATTAATAAACATACTTTGCTTATATGTATGTGTGTGAGTAGTGGACCACTCTATTTACTCTAAATCGCGCACGCGTTATTTTCACCCCGTCCCATTTTCCGTTCTATGAAGAATGGTTCTTTTCGCCGTTGACCTCTGCTCTTCCTGGTATCTACTTACCACTTTATTCAAGAGTTATTTGCTTGCCAGGTATGTTAATATTATTTGAAAAATCTTATATATAAACTGTATAAACGAATTATCACAGAGAATTATTTAAACTACAGCCACGTTTATTGCAATGACAATTTAAATTGTATTTGAATGAAAGAAAACTTTTGTTTAACAATAACGACCCCCCCAGCAAAACTGCTTCGCTACACTATCTAAAAAATGCTGATGAGCAATATGTACATTTTTTCAGACTATAAATACTAGTGAAATTATTTTTGAACCATACATTGAAGCAATGTTTTTGAAAAAACTAGAAATTATAGCCAAGTTATATGCGTAGCTGTTTATGTATATTCGTAACTTAACATTTTATTTATAATGAAACAGAATTATGTGTATTCAGTCAGGTAGATTTTTTCTAAAGTAATTTTCTCTGACCAAAGATCATCAATGCTGTGATAAATAAGACAAGAATTTAACACCACAGAAACGAAACACACCCAGGCGTTCTGCTTTAATCTTTCTTTATTTAAGATTTAATTTAAATATTTACATAGGGTTTTCCAATAAGAGGTTTCAATTTGATATTTAAAAAAAAAGGGAAGTTTTTAAGAGAAATCAATAAATGTTTAATTCATTGTAAAGAGGAAGGTATGCCATTAACATTTGAAAACGATATCAGTCAAATGGCCGCCACGGTTCCGGTTGCAGTACCACATTCTTTTCATGAAATTTTCCATGACCAATTTGCACGTTTGAGGCTGTATGTCCTCGATAACTTCACGAATTCCATCTTTAAGGTCTTGAATCGATTGTGGAGCATTGTCGTAGACGTTATCTTTCACGTGGCTCCAAAGAAAAAAGTCTAAAGGCTACAAGATCTCGGTGGCCAATTGTGATCACTTCTTCAAGAAATAACACGGTCAGGAAACTCTTCTAGCAAAATTGCAATTGTTTTGTTGCTTGTGTTGCACGTAGCGCCGTCTTGCTAAAAATAAACGTCGTCCACATCAATATCTTCCAATTGCGGCCATAAAAAATCATTAATCATAGCTCGATATCGCCATCCATTCACCATAACAGTTGCACCAGCCTTATTTTCAAAAAAGTATGGTCCAATCACACCGCCAGCCCAAAAACCGCACCAAACATTGTCACGTTGACTATGCAAAGACATTTCAACAATCACTCTTGGATTTTCTGAGCCCCAAATGCAATAATTCTGCTTATTAACGTAGCCTCCGAGGTGAAACAAACCTGGGTTTTCTTCAACACTACGGGCTACATCAGCAATATTCTCATGTGTTCTTGAGCGATGCACACGGTTTCGATTCTTCACATCACAAACTTGTCCCAACAGCTCAAATTTTTCTACCAAGTTTACTATTGCTGGCCGAGAAGGTGCTTTACGACGACCAAAAAGCGCTTTAGTATTGCGAACTATGACTGAAAAATTTTCACCATCTTTGTAGTGAATTTTAATAATTTCAATGCGTTGTTGTAGCGTATATCGTTCAATTTTTTATAATGGCGTAGTTTTTACTTGTCAAATGCAAAAGGTAATAGCTTCAAAATTGACAGCTGCCTAAATAACTTGCTATTCAAAATGAAACTTCTTATTGGAAACCCTTTATTACAAATGTATATAATCTTAATTAAGTAAATTAACTATAATATTTTTTTCGTCATATAAAAACAAAAAGTTTTAATAGGTTGTGCTACTAATATCACTTAGATAAATTGGACATCGTTTATAGATTGTATAATGTTGCCATTTACACATTATTTATTGTAGAAAACAAGTTTCTGCAATATAATACTTTTAAATGTGTGTAAATATTTATTACTTTAAACACATCTACATCCTTTTATAATTCTATTAGTACATTACTGAAAATGCGCGTCTATCGCGATTTTGGTTAAAATTAAAAACTAGTAGTATTTAATAACTGGGAAATATCATATAAATTGAAATAATAGTGTACAAGTGATCACAGCTGTGTAATATTGTCAAATGAATTAACAATCACACAAAATCTTATAATATACCTAATTTTATCATCAATATATAAATTCCTAAATATATTGATTTACATTAGTACATTATAAATAAGATCATGCAACAGGTGCATTAAATAGTTATTCCACTAATGGGGTTTTTATGATAAATATGGTTATGTTTGTATAGTGCAGATTCAACTTAAAATAATTTTAAACAGAATAAAAGTATTAAATTTATAGTTAATAATTATCTTCAAATACCAATACAACAATTAAACTATTTACATATAACTAACATCTATGTTTGTTAGTTTAACTATATCTATAGCTCAACTTTAAATTTGATTTCTATTATTATTGCATCAATTAATATAATTTGTTTGATATTTTACCACCGTGAGAATTATGATGCTACTGCAAGTTTCCTGCTTTATAATTTACAATTTTCCTATAAATTGGTTTCAAACTATAATTAATTCAAGTTTTGAAATATCATATTGGAAAGTACGCGATTATTGCCAATTATAAATATAATTGACACAAAATTACAAATCTCAATTAGCGATCAATTTGGGAAATGTTAACAAAATTAATAACTTATGAAAAATGAAATTGGCATTTTTATTTTTTATTGACCTCACTAACCTGGTTCTAACAGGCCAAAGGTCCTTCCGAGTACGAGTGGTGAAATGAGGCGAGATAATTAATGTTTGTTTGTTGCTGAAACTATTATTGCCTAAGCGCTTAAAGCGTTGAACAAATTCACAAATAATATACAGCAGAGTAGGATTTAAATTATGTACGCCCATATTGATTTTACTTTTATTATAATTGTTGTGTCAACACAACTTTATTAATCCAAAATTTTTAATAAAATATAAATTATTTTATTTTAATTACTTTACTCTTTAATGTTTGTTAATTAGTTTAATATAAATTTAGATTACATTGACAATGATATTAAAATATGAATACTAGAAGTATAATTCTTTAAACTTTTTTCACACGCTCACAAGATTATAAGTATAAAATATTTAGTTCATTCATTCATGACCTTCTCTCTTCTACCGGCATAGCAAGTGTAGATATTATAATTCTTTACTCCTTGCACATCTTCCTTCATATTTTTCTGCATTTATGAAGTCCCTTTTTTGTATAAATCATATTTCGCCATTCCATTTGTCTTCTTCTTTTTTCTTTGTTTTATACTATTTTTGCTAGGTAATGTGACCGTACCATCTGAGTTCCTTACTTCTGTATTTTTGTTTTTGTCTGTTATTCTTAGTCCTGCTATTTTGTTCAAAAATTTCATTTGACTTCCCTGTATTTTTTATCTTTGAGACTATAATTCCGCTCTATATGTTAGTGTTGAAACATTGTTTTATAAATTTTTGTGTTTGTTTTTCTTGATAGTTCTTTCTTGTCAATTATTTTTTCCTTAGGGCATAGTATAGTCTCATGATTTTTATTTTCTACATCTTATTCTATTTCAATTTTCCCGCCTTCAAAAATCATTGGGCCTAGATATTTATATTCCTTCATTGCTCTACTTTTTTGTTTCATATTTTGATCTAAATTTTTTGTATTTTTTGCTATGCACATTACCATTGTTTTGTTTTTATTAATTACCAAATCATATTTTTAAAGTTATTTTTGTTTCATATTTTTATATCGGTATGAATGTGGTTAATAATTATTTTAACCAATAGGTAGCATCCCCACGTTGTGTTTTTTGATTTGCATTGTTGGTGGTCTATCAGTATTATGAAGATGTACTATAGTGTGTTTGTTGTGTATCTGTATATGCTTTTTATACTCTTTATCAGCTTTGCGTCTTTCAAATTATTTCTCTGTTGTTGCTCGTGCGCGGTTGATAAATTGTTTTCTATTTAGTATGTGTTTAAAATTAGAAATTTTTGGTTATGAAAATGTTGTTTAGCAATCTTAAGATTATTCCGACCGCTACTTTGACTTGCAATATTATAAAATCAGCAAATAGTTAAAAGACATTGGCCTAGAACTAGAACCACATATAAGTTAGGTAACGACGCTGGCGGAAAGAAAAAGAACAAAAATTGATATAAAATTTAAAATAGAAGAGAAAAAAATAACGCCGAAAAATCCATCAACAAGTGAGTTTTGATAAGAATCTGTACCCACATCGAATAAGTATGTAACAGAGCAGGAGTAATCCTACCGATAGAAATAATCTTGCCTTGCTAAGACATGCCAGTAAGGTTAAGAGATCTTTTACTCT
Source organism: Tachinus rufipes (assembly GCA_963932245.1). NCBI lineage: Eukaryota > Metazoa > Arthropoda > Insecta > Coleoptera > Staphylinidae > Tachinus > Tachinus rufipes. The sequence continues at coordinate 82,098,513 of OZ010741.1, read as the reverse complement.
CCACCAGTCTGGGCTGAAGATCTAGAATTCCAAAAAAAAAGAAACTGGAATTTACGCATACAAAAAACTTGCTTGAAAAAAATTAACCGTTAAACTTCATGGTGGAAGGAAAGAACAGATTGTAGAAAGGACAAACGCGAACAAAATAGGGAAAGAACAGAAACCATAAAGAGAATGGAAGAAAGAAGAGAAAAGCAAGTAGTTGCACACACTAATACCAGACCTACGGCCATGATATTACAAGAAGCATGGGGAAATTAACTTCTTCCTTTCCCAGCCACTAACAGGGCACCGGAGCTTCAACAACTACCTGGACAAGTTTCACCTAAGCGAAAGAAACTTCTCGTACTGCAGAGAAGAAGACAACGCATCACACACCGTATTTCACTACAAAAATTGGAAAAACCAACGAGACAAGCTTGAAAAAGATAACTCCTACTAATATAGTCGAGCAAATGCTGGAAAACAAATGCAAGTAGGAAAAGATTAACAGCTATATCAAAAAGATTATAAGCATAAAAGCATTAGTTTAAACTACATTGTGCAAAACAAGCTGCAGCAGAAATTAAACAAATGGAAAAAGCATGACTGAAAATATGCCCCAAGGCAATTCCGGCTATGATAGCAGTGCAAAATGGTTTCAGTGAGTAGAATCAAACAAAACTCAAAATTATGCCGCTTTGACAGCTCTACTGGGTTTGATCTCCAAAATTTAAATAAAATTTTGTACACCGGGGGGTGATTTGAAATTCACCTAATATAATAAGTGGTTGGAACATCAACCGTTTTTAACAAAACTTATGAGGCGATGTAAACCCACTATAAATTTAAAATTTACTCTTTTGACTATGATAATAAACAATACCAATCAGTAAGTGATCCAGATTTTGGAATTTAAATTTTCTGTATAAGATCAAGCCTCCACTATAATTAATAAAATAAATAAAAATAAAACACAATCTATAATAATACTTCAATATAGTTTTAAATATTTTTATGTAGTAATGATTAATATTTTAATTTTACAATAATTCAATTATTTTTTTTAGGGCAAATGTTGCAAAAAATAGATTTGCTTTTATAGTCCTATTGCCCTATTTGCATTTCAAAGCAAAATACGAGTTAAATTCCAGGATTCTTGTTGTAAATTTACAAGGAAAAGGACCAATTCAAGGAAATTTTAGTAAGTGTTTTATTGAAATTGTATGTTATTACTTAAAATTCATATTATTGTGCAATCAAAGATACATTTTACATGCATCAACATTTTTATGCATTTGTTAGTATACAGTACAATAATGTACAGATTAATTTATCCAAATCGTAGTTTCTCATGGTTATAACTAAATTTAACAAGAACGAAAATTGAACTAAATTATTTTTAATTGCAATACTAGTGCCTAATTGTTTTTACACTAGAATTAAAGCTAGCTATTAAAGTGAATGGAAAAGTAAGTTAATTACAAAAAATATTATTTATTAAATTTATATCATCATATGAAATAAAAATATTTTTGTTAACAAAATTTAAAAATAATAAAATACAATAATGCTGTTTTTATATCTTTTTAACTTACTACTTACACCATTGGAAGAGATTAGTAATTATATAAAATATTAATTTATTCAATATCACAACTGTATAATTTTAATTTGTTTGTTTTAGCTGATTATAGTTTTACTGGTGTACTCAATGGCAAACGTATCCAGCAAAATGGAGAAGAATATCTTAAATTTGAAAAGATGAAATTGAAGATACACTTGGGACATAGCGAAATAAAATTGGAAAATTTATTTAATGGAAATCCTACTTTAGGAAGAGCTGTGAATGATGTACTCAATGACAGCAATGAAGCAATATTAAATGAAATTAGGCCTGCTCTTGAAGCCGCTTTAGCTGAAAAATTTACTGATATAGCTAACAAAATAACTCTTCGTTTTACACATAAAGAATTATTTTTGTAATATATAATAATAAGTATAATAACAACAGCATTTATTTATGTAGCCAATAAACATAAAAATGCATTAAAATATGTAAAATAAATAAAAAAATACACTATTAAAAATATGATAACGAATTTAAAAAAATAATCAATATACAAACACTAACATAGTAGTACATTAAAAATTATACTAATATTTGAACTATTGCGGCGCCCCATCAGAAAAATAGTGTTTTTTTTTTATATTTTTGAATTGCTTTTTTAGTTCTTGAATTATGATATTCATAAATGTATAAACAGCAACATTGTCGTGAGTCAAATTGTTAGAGGTAACTTTTGTGAATGTTCCATGTAGTAAATCAAATTTCCTGAAAAACTGCGATTTTGTTAGTGTCTATGTTTACCTTCGGCGTAACATATATTAACAATTACATTAAAAAAAAACTGCAAAACTAGTTGAAAACAATAAAACAAAAAATCTCTTATTAGAACTAGATTATGCATAAATGTTTCCGAATGTAAAACAGTTTATGTTTATAGTATTTGTTTCTGATTATTGCACAGTTTAAAATAATTGAGGTTAGGGTATTTTAATAAAAAAACGTAACACCATCAAAAATAACATCTACAATCAAAAACATACATCAGACAAACTGACTAAATCAGGAATATACTAAATCAATTGTCAAGATTGCACAGCTTCATATATAGGACAAACTGGTAGAGCACTTAAATACGGACTCAAAGAACACACACACACAAATCACAACTCTACTTTTTCCAAACATTTACAAATACACAAACACACTTTCAATATCAACAACAAAAATAATATAAATCTCCTACACCAATGTAAAAAAGGCTTAAAAATGACAATACTAAAATCTTATGAAATAGACAAATTAAAAAACAATAAAAATTACAGATGCCTAAACAAACAAATCAATAACCCATACCAACATATCTATACATTTTTAAAAACAATAACCACACTACAGTTAATCACTCGACCACAATAACCAACTAATGTAACAGTAACCACAACAAATTTACACCACCCGCAACACACAACAACACCTGTAAAAAGAAAAGTAAGTTTTGTTAAAATCATCTATGTAACACATATATACATTTATAATTTATGTAATATTTTTAGAACTGATGATGGCCTAACAGCCGAAACCGGTCTTAATATAAAAAAGCAAAATCAGCACAATAAAGTATATAAATTTTTTATTAAAATACCCTGACTCAATCAGTTTATATTTCTTATTTTAATACTTGCATATTGAGTAATTATCAATTGCAACTAATTGAGTTATAGTTTTTTTAAATATTTTCCATATAATATAATATTTTATTTATTTATTTTATAATATCTCTTTATTGTAGACATAAATAGTAAAAATTTTAATTTAATATATTATTTATTTTTAGAAACAAAAAGGTTTCAATGATTTATCATAATTTTTAATGTAATATAATAAATTCAAATATGATTGATATTATTTTTTTTATTAATTTCCAAATTTGCATTCAATTTGCTTTCACGCAGTTCTTTGATCAATGTATGAATGCGAGAAACAATTTTGTAATTTATTATCTGAGGATCCAGCTATATAGCGCATTTATTTAAAAAAATTCCATGTTTTGATGCAACTGAAATATTTTCAACAGCTTACGTAAAAAGGGCCTGATTTGATTATACATTTACTGTTGAAAATCTACAAGCCATTGCAGTATTTATTAGTATATATTGTTATTGTGTTAATTTTATGCTCTCCAAATTTAGTTTTAGTTTCGAAAAGCAAAACAATTTTACTGTTTATTTTAGTTTGTGAAGAAGCATTTCTAGCTAATTCTATTTTAAGTTTATCAATTTTCATTAAGCATTGCATTTTCTTAATCTCTATATAGTATGGTGAATTTATTTTTTATATTTCTTAATTTCCTTTTTATTGGATCTAATACTAATGTAATATAATAATAATAATAAAAATATCTTTATTGTCATAGACGCTAAAAAGCAAACAACGTCAAGTAGATAATACATTTAAAATTTCATATACAAAAATAGACAAAAATTAGCAAAAATGAACACAGATTTACAAAGTACTATTAATTATTTTAATAATCATTCAGTGTATAAAAACAACTATTTAAATAATGGGTATGACTTTATCGATTTTAATCCTTTTGGCAAATTATAAACATAACTTGCAGCACATACTTTAACAAGATTATGGGAACTTCATCTAGGCCTGTGCTATTTTTATTTGGCATTCCACAGATAATTTGCTCTACTTTATACTCTGTTATCGGATCTATAAATATAAAGTTATTGTTATTGGATAAAATTGTACAGGATTTAGAAATTTGACTGCCAACATATGAAGTTGTTTTACTTTGCCCCAGGATAGCAAAATGATTAACAAATAAAATACCAAATTTTTTTTTTATCTTGGATGAATTTATGGTCTTTGTTTTAAATTTTAATCTCAGTACTACGGGTTTTGTTTTGTCCTAATTTCAAATTGGCATTACGTTAGATTTATTAATTTTGTATACATTTTATTTTCATTTATTTTGGCTTTAAGTTGTTTTTATGATCCTTAAATGTTTCACGCAGATTGCAAGAGTTGCTTGTTTTACATAATCAATTAAGATATTTTAAGTTATCATATTGTCTTTCAAGTTCACGGGTAATTTTATAACAATTGAATTTATGTTTTAGTTTTTGCTTTGGACATGCTACATCTAAACACCACTGAAAATGACTCAAATTTTTTTTTTATTGTTGCATCATTAGAACTGGACAAATTATATTTGGAATAATTAAATTACTGCTAAGAGCTAATTCGATCAAAGAAATCTTATTAGTTAGACATTGTAAGTTTGCGGAAAAAATAACTAAGTTTGAACAGTCATATTTATCTATATTTTTTAGTCCGTTATTGTGTCCCCTAAAAAAGAAGAATTCTCACTTATAGAATTACATACTTTTTCTATATATATATATATATATATATATCAATATATAAAAATTATACACTTGGTTGTTTTACTACTTTTGACGTTAGCCATTTCCAGTGCAATAGTTTTATTTGTTATACTATAGGTCTGTTCCAACTATTCAAATCGTGCACACAACATAATATTTGTCATACTTGAATATTGAATTGTATTGCGATTACAGACAAAAACACTCAAAACAGAATTTGCTAACTAAATAGAATATTAGTAAAACATTTATAGTAGTTGTGGCAGATAATGCCGCAAATATTAAAGATGCTGTTATAACTGTTTTAGCTCTTGTTAATAAAGATAATTCATCACTATCTATAGATGAACGATGTTTATGAAATCTTTAGTATGTAAGTTCTGAGGAAGCGGATTCTTTTTTTAAATTTATTATTTTTGTACAATCAATAACCAAACAAGTTTCTAAATATGAAAACAACGTCCCAAACAAATGCACATCTATGGTTAAAACTGTAAAGGAAAAATTAGTAAAGCTATTCAAGAACATTGAAGAAAATGATTCGATTGGTAATGTTTGTAGATCTTCGACTTAAAAAGTATGGGTTTTACTAAGAAAGTAAGTTTTTGGTCACTTACAAAGCCATATGTGATAAATATAAAGAAGTTTAAAATGATAATTTACATGAAGAGCAAATTAAGCAAGCAGATAATGTAGATACAGATTTGCAAATGAATCTACAGGTTTCTGCAACTGATATCACACTGATACGATACATACAACGAACAATATTTTGATTTGTGTACGTTAATTTATGCAGTTTAAGAGATCATAGGTAAGTTTTTTTATTAATCAACTTGTGTACGTGATTAAAAGTTTCATACCGAGTCAATCAGTTGTGAACACTCAAATGCAGTTTTGTGCAAAGTTTATTGTTGAAAGACACGGACGATTTTCATTATGACTAACAATAATAAGCTGAGTGCGACTTTGAAATTAGGGAGGAACGTTGGCTCAAACTTTACTGGAGGCGTGCGTACAGTAAGAACACCCATAAAATATCAAGCGTCAGACAAGCTGTAGAAAGAAGTCCGAGACGATCCAGAGCGAATCCAATTACATTGTAAATTTACGAAAGAAGCTTAATAAAATTTTTTTATTCTAATTTGCACTTAATGATTAAGCTTATTTTCATCTTATTATGTGAAATTACTTTAAACATTGTAAAACGGAATTTAATGTTTTTCAAATAAAAAAATAGGATATTCTTTAAACATATTTTCCTTATTGGCATTGAAATATTTTCCTGACCTCCTCACCTGTGGCTAGAACGCTCCTTTCAAACGGCAGTCCTTAGTGTCGGGAGCGAGTCGTAGTTTCAAATTAACATTAAAGGCTGCTCTCCAATTGTTTAAATGTTTGTGCCGTTCTAGGTTTTCCGTTGCCTCTTGGGTATAAACAATAATTCTCCTAGAAGAGGTGTTTGTGAAATTAAATTGTATAAGTTACCCCAAACATAAAATTTATTATAAACCTTTAATGCTCGTACTAATAGTGAGAGATTAACGCCCGGTTTCTCCAACGTCACTTGAGACGTTACTTGACTAAGTTTAGCTTAAAATCAAGCCCAGCTTATGTCGAATTTGTGTTGCATCATGCATTTAGAAACGACGTCTTTGCTAGGATCCGAATAGATTTGGCAATGTCACCAATATTCACAATGCTGTTTTCTAATTGGTCAAAAAAAAAACTTTCTTAATAAATTTTTTACTGACATTAATTTATTATAAAATATAAATGTCAGAAATTGTTACATTATGGTTATCTATGCGTCAAATAATTATAATTTTTAAAGATCACATTAATTAGAATATTTTGAAGCTAATTATACTGAAACTTATTAAATAATAAAATCAAAATTAATATGCTTTACAGTATATAAAGGCAAGTAGTAGTATATAATTGTTTAGAAGAATATTGATGACAGTTGCAGAGCTTGAGCTCTCAAAACGGCATCTATTATTTGAGCTCTGCTTGACGCAAATAAGGTGAGATTTTGCTTTGGTGCAACGAAATAAGCTTGGCTTTCAGCTTAAGGCCTAGCTTGAGGCCTAGTCAGGGCTTGAGACATGTTGGAGAAACCGGGCGTTAATCTCGGATTAATCCTGGATTCATGAATCCGAGATTCATTTTGTTAATCGTTGATTGGCTCTAAGCCAATTCACGGATATATCATTGCTCGCTAATTCTCGGATCGAGTTGAAAACTATGCAACCGTCAATATAATCCTAGATTCAAATAATCTTGGACCCACCCAAAATTGTTTATTACTGTGTCATATATTAATTCTGACGTTTGGTAATAAAATACATTGGCTGATCGCAACTATATTCACCATCATGATATCCGTGAATTAGCTTAGAGCCAATCAACGATTAGCAAAATGAATCTTGGATTCATGAATCCGAGATTTAATCTCCGACTATTAGTACGGGCATATGTGTTTATGACATGTAAATAGAAAAATTACTGTACTTGTAACATAACATGTAATAATTAATAAGTAATTGAAATTTTAAAGAAATAATATAATGAACTCTGCACACAGCTAGATTCTAGATCCCACAACAAACATACATCGAACAAATAATTTAGAAATAACTTATAGTTTGAGTTACTGACCGGTCAAATATCACGATCAAAAAATTTAGAGTTTTAGGCTGGTCAAATCCACAGTTCTATTTCGTACAAACCACTTGGAAGAGCTGGACTGGTCAATTACTACAATCCAATTGAATTTAATGAAACAGTGTTATCAACTGTTGATAAATAAATTAAAATAGTTGGCAAAGTAATTACAACACCATACAACACGTAGTAATAATGATAATTAATTGCAAAATCAAAATCTCTGGGTACGCAAAGCGCAACAATAAACAGTTAATTAATTAAAGAATAACATGTGGGTGGTTGGTTACATGGTTGACTACGTTAACTTACTTCAAACAACATAAATAACTGTCAAAACCAACACGGCAGCGGGTTTGCCGGGCATCTAACCCAACTTGCACTGACCGACTCTTACAGTCGGTTAAATTAGCGTGGAGCATTTCTAATTTAGCAAACAAAATAGAAATAATAGTAAAATAGCCCTTAAATTAAATTAAAAATTAAAATAATAACAAAAATAAATGTTATTTCATAAGAAATAAAAATAATAGAAATCAGTGTCTTTTTAAAATAAAAATAAAAGAAATTAACAATTATAAACCCGGAAAACTATTTCACAGAGCACACACGCACTGTTTGTCTTACGGGTGTCTAAAAAACTTAATAGTTTCTGTCTCCGAGACGCGTAAAGTCTTCTTCTGCGTCCAGCAGCTGGTGTTGCAGTTGATGCAGGTGGCGGATGCGGACGGGCCACGAAGACTGCATTCTTTTCTAAGAACCATGAGTGCTCTAGAGGTGAAGGACGGGTATACATCGTCTGCAAGATAAGCTTCGGAGGTGCTCTAGGAGCTGGCGTTGCTGACACATCGATGAGGGCGTCTTGCACAGCCACTGGGATTTCCGGAACGGCCTTGATGACGGCGTCGTCTTTAGAGATGGATAGCAAAGGACTAATCCACCCCGAAGGTGTACTAGGCAAGCTGTATGGTATCGTGGAAGCTTGCGATGTCGATGGTGACTGACAGGACTTTGTTTGAGTGTACAGACCGAATAACATGGCTTTCCGAAAGTTTCACTGTTCCTGAAACTCTGCTGCTTGACCAGGAGATGGTGGCAAGGATACCGGACAGGCATCTAGTTCCAGAACATACATTATCGCAATCTGCACAGACTCAATAAGGTAGGATACCGCATAAAATACAAACATTTCCCAGGTATCTCACTAACACAGAATAACATCACTAAAGTAAATATACCATTACACAATTGTTAATTAACTAAAACATTCATTAACTTTTGACCGACATACATTAACTAGAAATGCGGGACTTACCAAAGATTAAATTAAATAATAAATTAATTCAATAATTAATTCCTAATTATTTATCTTCACACAAGTACTGGTACGGCATCGTAATTTAATTCAATTGGTCACATCAGCGCTAATGAACCAAAAAGGTTTTCATCAGGACAAAGCAGACCCATCAATCGGATTGGCCTAACCGAATGGCTAGAAAGGTAAGCTTAAACCTAACCTAATAATTAAACAATATTTTAGCTAATACCTGTTCTCCTTCTTTTTTAGATGGCGATTTGGCACTCAGTAACGAGCAAAGAAAATGAACGTTACAGCATAACAGTTACTTGAATTAGGTATTTGAAATGTATGTAAACCAATTAGCTCAAAGCTAATAGAACATCTTTCTATAACCCATTTATCCTTATAAACCTATATGAATTTGGTGATCTTTTTGTAATAGTGACAGCCCAGACAACAAAAATTATTATCATCTAATTTAGAGTACAGCAATTTATAAGTTAGATATAACGTTTATAATTAATATTGAAATAATAAAACTACATAAATAATTAATTCATATTTATTTAATTTACCGTAGCAAACAAATGATTTATTTTAATTTCATTACTGTAATAGCTATAAATTAATTTCAATTAATTGCTTCTCGCAAACATAATGAGGCATTATATTCAATAAATTATAATTTTGTAATATTTTGATAATTACTGTAATAATATTTAATTTATTTAACATGTCATTTTTGCAACGTCTAAATAACAAATCACAAAGCTGGTTTCTGCGTTTCATTGTAATACTAGAAATTATTATATTATGTTACATAATTATTATTTCCACTTTAGCAATACTGTAATAATTTGCATTAAATCATAAATAATAATAATAATAATTTATAAAAGGCGTGCTATATGCATTCTTGTTGTAATTTTTAGTCTAAGTAAACTATAAAAATGCTAGGTAATGGAAATTATGAAACAATTAATTAATAACTTTTTAAGATCTGATAATTGACGTTACATTATAATTAATTCAACTCAACAATGATAAATGTATTTTATTTTTAATTTAAAAAAAAATCTACAATTATAAGCATAATTCAATCAAATATATCCTTTAATATTTTGTTATTAATGAATATATTGGGTTAAGATTTTCATTACTAAAAATTATTTTTTTTGTTTGAAAATTATAGATAAAATAAAAAATTATTTTTTGGAACCATAAAACAAATAAAACAAAAGAAAGAATATAATATAAAGAATTCAAAAGAATAGAAATAAAACATATTTACAGAGGAAGATATAATACAAAGATCGAAACAACATATTGCTTGAAAGAAATAAGTAAGAACACCATAAGTTAAAAAAAACATAAGAAGAAGCTCCTGGAATAGATAACATAACTCCCGAAATGATAAAATACATAAGTGAGGAAGGAATACAACTGCTAACAGAACTAAATAAAATAGCAAACAATAGATGGATGGCACTAAAAAAAATAGGAATGGACGACAAAGCGATAGCAATAATAAAAGCATGTACAAACAACAAGGAAGAATCGACATAATTTGAGTAAAACAGAGTTGCATACTAACAATTCTTGCAGTTTCACGTTTTCCTCGCACATATTTTTTAAAACTTTTTTTGTAATGTGATATGTTTACTTTTAACAGTTTTCTCTCAGTTTGTTCAGTATTGTTTACAATCAAATTGATATTAGTTAAATAATGTTTTCAAAATTAAAATATAGTTTTAAATGCCACCTGCCAGAGCTATTATTTTTATTTAAGATGAGCTGTTACACAGACGTACGCAGCTTGGGTTTTTGGTGCTTTAGGATGTAAAGTTTAGAAAGCTATAAAATTATTTTAGCGAAACAGGAGATTACACCACAAAGTTGGCTCCGTTTTTTAACATGGCAAGCATTCAGAAATAAGAAGACAACTGTATTTGGTGCGCAGAACGAGTTGCAATAGGTACAAGGTGTAATTAGTGTATAACCGTAAAGAGAAAGTTAGAATAATACAGATTACGCGCAAAAAAATTTGCAAATGCTCCATAATTGACCAGGAATAATCAGGTAGAGCGGAAACTAGAAAATCGAAGCAAAATTTTGATTATTTACGATTAACATCTTAATGAAAAAATGCCAAAAAGAATAGAATCTGCAATTCGAGTACGGAAACACAACACGTACTATTATGTTTTTTTTTTGTAATTTGTCGTTAATTTTTAATTTAAAGTCTATCCATTATTAAGAATTGTGTATTATTTTTGTTCAGTAGCGTAGTTGAGATTTTTGGGATTTACCGCAAAATACCGAAAAAAGGGGTTCTCAAAAACGGGTTTTGAAAAAAATTGGTTATAAAATATTATTAGAAAAAACCAAAATCCGTTCATAAACTGTAAAAAAGTGTAAAAATCAAATCTACAATAATAAAATCCTTCCATGAAGCATAAAAATAATGTTTAATTTATTTTGTAACTTTTCTCTGGTTTTAAAACAGAGGTCGGGAGATCCTGTGTGTTTGTGGGCCTTACCGCAGTGCCCTGCTTAGAGATATCAAGGTTTCTGTTTTGTTATTAAATAAACAAAGCAACATTACATGTTTAATTAAATTTAAATAATCAGAATAATGACTGGCCCCACTAAGTGCAATATTAGACTAACTGCATTGATTGGCACAAGACTCATACCTTCTATTTGGAGATAGACAGGAAAGAAGGAGGTTGAGAAGCCCTATAAGTTAGCTTTTAAATATATATTGTTGATTTTATAAAGTTATTCAAAATGGACGTGAGAATCTTATCGAATAGAAATCGGGAAAAATTTCCTACAACGGATATGTGTATGTATTTGACAAGTTGTGTAATTTTGACGAAACTATAAAGTTATGGCGTTGTGAACAAAAAGATCGATGTAAGGAAGAATACATACAAAAATAGAATTTTTTTGAAGTTGATAAACAATCACAGCCATGATGCATCTGCTGCAGGTATCGAAGTAGCACAGTTGATAACAAAAATTAAGCGTCGCGCAGAAGAAACTGCAGATGGAACTGTAGAAGTCATAAATACCTGCTTAAATAACTTGCCACAGAGTGTGCTCGGGTCTGCACCAAATCATAGTGCAATGAGAAAAACAATTCGTAAGAAACAAAACGAAATAAATGCTTCGCCGGCAGATCCTTCTTCATTGGAAGATTTAAGAATTCCTGAACCTTATAAACAATATGTTCCAGAAACAGGTGTTATAGAGAATTTTTTACGTGCGACGATGGAGATAGACCTAATAGAATTTTGATTTTTGGAAGTCAGAGCTGGTTGCAGCACTTAAAAAATTCTGAATGGTTTATGGATGGGACGCGATTATTTATACATATATATATACAATTATGGCAAAATTGCACAGTGGAGTTCTTCCAATAGTGTATGCTCTTCTTCCAAACAAACAACAAACAACATATTTGTGGTTATTTAATTTAATTAAAGACATGGTGCCAAACTTATGTTCTCAAAGTGTGACTTGCGATGTTGAACAATCGGCATTTACCGCTGTTCAAGAGTGCATTCCAGGAGTGACTGTGCATGGTTGCTTCTTTCACTTAGCTCAAAAGAAGCATTTAGGGGAGATGGGTATTCTTTGTGAGTATAATTCAAATCCCAAATTTTCATTAAAAGCAAAAATGATCATATCATTGGCATTTGTGCCAAAAAATAGTTTAGACGAATATGTTGATGTTATATTCGAACATTTGCCAGATGAGTTACAACCATTGCTGAACTGGTTCGAAGACTTTTATGTAGGCCGAATGAATAGGCGCCAAAATGGAAGTCGTCCTCCGTTATTTCCAAATAACATGTGGAATGTATATCACAGAACTATAAATGGGGGTAATCGGACAAACAATCACGCAGAAGCAGCCCATAGACGTTTAGGGTGTGAATTAGATATGCACCACCCAACACTATGGAAGTTTATTAATGCTTTGAGGGGAGTTCAGAAAAGTAGGGATCTTTATTTAGAACACCTATTGGCCGGTCATCAACCACCAAAAAAATTAAAAAAATATTAAGCTGCGAAACATTACTTAAGCAAATGTGTAAAATGACCGCCATCTTGCTGAATACACTTATTAACACTCTTTAAAAAATGATATTGGACCCTATCTAATGTCTCGGGATTATTAAAATGGTTGCCTGCATTTAAAATCCGCTGCAATAAATCATCGCGTGTGTTTACCGGAGTCTTGTAAACTTCTGTTTTAATAGCGCCCCACAAAAAGAAGTCACACATATTTAACTCAGGAGAACGTGGTGGCCATTTTACTGGTGCATCATTGCCTCTTCCAATCCATCGGTTGGGATATTGATGATGTAAGTATTGCCGAACGGCAACGGAAAAATGGGGCGGGGCACCATCATGCATATACCACATTTCCCTCCGAAGTAAAAGGGGCAAATTCTCCAGAAGAATTGGTAATGTGTCTTGCAAAAAATTTAAATAAATATTTCCATCTAACCTGTCTGGAATAACAATGGGACCAATAAGGTAGTGATCAATAATACCTGCCCAAATATTAATTTTAAATTGATGCTGATGATGTGCAACTTTAATGGCATGTGGATTTTCATCGGAATAAATATGTTCGTTGTGCAGATTGGTTACCCCAGATCTTGTAAAGCATGCCTCGTCAGTAAACATAATTTTTCTACAAAAATTTGGAACAAGGATTCTTTTGTTTCTAATAAATTGACAAAATGTAAGCCGCATGGGGGAATCAGTCGGTAAAAGTTCCTGGACTTTTTGTATGTGGTAAGGATGTAACAACTGTTCTCTTAAAACCTCATTGACAATCGTTTTAGGAACATTTAACTCACGTTCTAAGAGACGGGTACTGGTACTTGGTTCTTCTTCAACTCTTTCCAGAATCATCTCTTCTGTTTCCACAGTTCGAGTTGTTTGCTTCAAACTTTTTCTCAAAACTGCCCGTTTCCCGAAGATGACGCTCAATATTGGCAAATGTTTGGTGGTTTGGTATTCGACGGTTAGGAAACCTCTCCATGTAAACCCTAACACTCTGACGCCCATTTCCTTGACAAAACCCGTATACCAGGAGCATGTCAACTTTCTGAGAGTTTGTATAATTTTCCATTTTTAATGGTAAAATGAACTTGTAATTCAAGAATGTTGATCGTATACTTGAGTAAATTTCATAGACTGGTGACAATTTGTCAATAATTGTCAAATTATTAAACGCCATAGCAACAAGGTCACTTAAAAAATTATTGTTACAGGTAATTTCTTTTTAATATTTACAAATTTTTGACGCCCTCTACCGGCTAAACGAGACAATTTTGGATATAACTAAGTCGGCTTAGATCGACCTATTTTGACGTCAGGAGTCTGTCGTCAAACGTTGTACACGTATTTTCCGGACACCCTGTATATATATCGTCGGCCACGTGGCAAAATCGTGTATCTCAAAAAATCCAATTTTTTAGGAGGCACTAAAAACATGTTTTTGTGGCCTATGCTCACTTAATTATTCTAATTTTACAGAAATAAGTTATTTATTAATTCTTACATTATATTTTATACCAAAAATAACAATAATTCCTCAGAATTACAAAATACAGTAGATACATTATTTTGTTGCACCAAGCTGAAGGAGATGCATGATTTTGTGTTACGAGTCAGATTAGTTGACCCGTTTGTACCTATATCAAAAAGGTCTTTAGAAACGAAATGGAGGTTAAAAATCGTTTATTTTAAAAAAGTATCAAAATTAACAAAACTCGTAGGTATACAGAAATTAAAAAAAAAAGTATTAAAATTAACAAAACTCGTATACAGAAAATTTAAAAAGTAGGAAAATATTTGAAAAATTAAATTCACTGCCTTAAATTAATGTCTTAGATTGTCATAAAATGGCCAAGCATGTTGTAGTATTACCATTTTTAGTTGTTGTAAATGATGAAATTTTTCAGCTTTAATTTTAATTGTTTGCTTGTATAAATTAGGTAGTGGATCATTTTCTACTGCGTTATCCTTTATTTTCACCGGTAAAGCTTTCCAATTATCACTATACCTTAACTTGTATTCTATGATTCCATGACAATATTTAAGGGCAACTAAATTTCCTTTGGAAGGATCTCCTCTTCTTGTCCCTGGTCGAATAGACATGTAGTATATAATGTGTTCAAAGGATTTGAAAAAATCGTACAAAAGATACTTAACATGAAATAGCTGGCTTCTTCTTGCCTCCACACATACGTTAATGTAGTCTGTGGGCAAATAGATGAACCGGCCTTTTAATTTTTACTCAATAAGAAAATGTGCGGCATCTACTTCCATCTGCGTATGTCCTTTCTCTAAATATTTTTGGTATATTGTTATATTATGTTTCCGGGAAAACCATAATAGCGCATTGGACAATAAAGTATTTTTGTTTTGATACCCGCAGTTGTCCGAATACATAATTATTGTCTTAATATTGGCATCTTCGGCAAGCCTTCTTTGTAAATAGTCAGTAATCATCGTAGCAAATATGCTAGCTTCTAAACCTCCATTTGCTTCATCCCAGAGGTAACAATATACGTCTTTTGAGTGAAAGTCAAAGATTGTATAATTGTGCACACAAAACTTCGTTTTGTAATAAATAGCACTAGCTTATACTTGCGGCGATAATTTCACCGCCTGTACATCAACTGCAATCACAATTGTGCGTTGATCCTTCTCGTATCGTTGTTTATCTCCCTGTTTTTCCAGTCTTGCTTCTTGTTTCATATTTATATATGTTCGACATACTTTTCATCATTACTGTTTCCCAAAGCATTTATGATACAAATGTCACATTGGTCTTTTTTGGGCTTGTGTATCATTATATCGCTATTTTTCATTTCATCAGTAAAGATTGTCACGCACACTAGTTTCACATTTGCGGCAATCGCTGCTAATTTATATTCTCTATACACATCTTTCTTAGTATAGAATGTGGGCTTCAAATACAACTTGGATGTTGATTCACGGCAGTAGTGTGATTCCAGTTTCGGAATTTCTTTTAGCCATGTTTTCATAAATTCCAATCTACTGGCGACAACGTCAGTTGTCCTGGATCTTCTTGGCATTCTATTAAGAGTACAAGGAACTTGTGTGCCATCAATTGTATTAAGCCTCCAATTAATTGCCATCGATTGTTTTATACTTAATGTGTTTAAAAACATTGCTTTACAAACTTGCAACCTTACTCTGATAGTATTCTTCTCGTCCTTCAATTTAATAAATGTAGAGGAAGTTTATTTTGTTAATAAAAACAAAAACGCCAATAGGACTTATATTATAATTTAATTAATTTTTAATCATCGAACGTTTCGACAGAAACACCTGTCTTCATCAGCACTGCAAAGACATTTTTTAACATTATAAAAAATAATTTTATGAGACAGATACAAATACAAATTACAAAAAACATTAATATTATTAAAATCTTACCTTAATTAAAAATAAAATAAAATTGCTTAATAATAATAATAAATTTTTTTAATTATTAATTAATGTTAAATTATACACATATATATATATATATCACAATTGTAAATGGAATTCCTATAAGATTATTAGAAAATATGTTAGAAATATTCCAATAAAAATATTTTTTCTAAATAAGGCATAAAAAAGTAAAGGACATCGAGAGCAAATAATAGTCGCTCTTTCATATTAATATTCATATTCCAACTAGAACACTCACACAACAATACATATACACTTGAATAATGTTATTTCATTCCGCATAATTTTAACTTTTGTTTTTAATGATTTTAATGTGTTAGTTTTTAATCTTGTAAGTGTTAGTACTATGTACTGGATAATCGACAATTTCCATTTTGATGATTGTATATTGGTGATCCAAACATAAGCAATTTTATTTTATTTTTAATTAAGGTAAGATTTTAATAATATTAATGTTTTTTGTAATTTGTATTTGTATCTGTCTCATAAAATTATTTTTTATAATGTTAAAAAATGTCTTTGCAGTGCTGATGAAAACAGGTGTTTCTGTCGAAACGTTCGATGATTAAAAATTAATTAAATTATAATATAAGTCCTATTGGCGTTTTTGTTTTTATTAACAAAATAAACTTCCTCTACATTTATTGCAACCTTACGTTCTTATTTAGTAGAAAATATTTATAAGTAGCATCTCGTCGACCGGTTTCTTCTTTGGACTTATATTCCTTTGGTTCTACTACATCTACTAATGAGGCAACATAAATTTTTTTCATGTCCCATGACATTTTCCAAAAGTTATTAAATATTTTTTTTCGGTCATTTTCGGTAATATTTTGACAATGACGATCTTTAAATTTTTTGCATTGTTGAGAAGTACATGCTGTTTTAGTTTCACGCTTGTGTCGATTTACCGTTAATTTGTATTTATTTTCGTTGTCTTTCTTCATTCCCAGATATTTCTTACCATACATTCGCCTTTCTTTTTGTATTTTTCTATTGTCTTTTAGGGTGGAGGGTGGGGTATTATTGTTATCAGATTCTTCCATAAGCTCTATCTCACCTCTTTCTTCATTTTTATTTTGATTACTAAGTTCCGATTGTGTACTAGCAATTCTTACTTCTTCAGGTTGTACCAAAAGCTTTGTCTCACCTCTTTCTTCATTTTCAATTCGATGACTAATTTCCGATTGGGGAATAGCAATTCTTTGTTTTTCAACATCTTCATCTTCAACATTGTCATTGATTAAAATGACTTGGTCTTTCCAAAATTCAGCAGAACTAACGATTCTCTCAAGCTCGGCGTCACTTAGAGTTATGTTCATTTTTTGCAATAATTAAAAATAACTGAATATTTATTCTGCTGTTTCAATATTAAAAACTAATAAATAAATTTGCATTAAGTTCATTTTGCATGATAATCCAAATCGTGTATCTCGAAATAAACACACAAAAACATTGACACAAAATCGTGTATCTCTACAAGCCATGAACAATGCCCTAATACTAAATAAATCTATTGACAATGCATATTACAGAAAGTTTAATTTATAATATATCTATTACTGTATTATAAAAGTTCATTTGCTTTAATTATTTACATAAAAATTAACTCATTTACTTACATTTTAGCGAAGCACGTGCACGATCACTCCCACTGCGTGGTTAACTAAGGGCGCGGAATCGAGATACACGTTTTTGTTACCGCTCTTGAGTTACACTGTTTTGATTTCTTGCTTTTAAAAATCACACGAATTTTTTAGAGAAGTACGGTTTTGTTGGAGTGTGCGTAAAGTTGCATAGAATATAAAAGCGCCAAAACCAGAAAATTAAATTTTTCGGAGATACACGATTTTGCCACGTGGCCGACGATATATATAAACGTTTATTTCTTGTCTTTCGGCCTTGAAAATTCTACAACTTAACATAACATTTACCATATAAACTTAATTCATTTCTAATATAACATATAATCTTAATTACCCTAATCCCTGTTTTTAATTAATTATTTATTACCGCCATCATCCATTTTATTCCTCTTCCGTCTTCTTTCAGTACTTCATTTCTCCTCATTTGCTCTTCTCTCATTTCATTGCATTTTAACATGTGTTCTATGTTTTCTCTCGCTTCTCCACACATTCTACACATTTCCTTTCCTTCATCCATCCAAAATTTGCACACTTTCTCCTCATTTCCGCATCCGAATCTTGCAATCATTCTTTTTTCTATTTTTTCATACTTTATACTTTCTAGGTACTTTGGTAGTGCATCAGTTATAATATGTACATAATTTGAATTGTACCTAGATTCATTTATCCTTGTTCTACGCTCTTGCACTTGTATATCTCTATCTCTTATCATAATTTCATTCCACATACTTCTATTTATTCTCAATCTATCTACTTCCTCACTAGCATATCCATTCTTGTTCAAATATTTTTCTCTGCAAGCTCCCATTTTTCCACATTTTCCTTTAATTTTCTCCTTCAGGCATTCTTGTAATATTTTACATTCATTTCTTTCTCTCACTCTTTCTTCATACCTCATTGCACGCTTTCCTGCTTCTACTCTTAAGTTGTCTATTTTAATTTCTTCCATTACAATGATTTACTATGAGTATTTATTATTTTATTTTATGTTTTCGTCGACTGGAAATGTCAGGTGCGTAAACGAGCTAGAATAATTAAAAATAGCCTAAACGAAACAGGCAACAATGGAACCCCCAAAAAACTCTTCACTGAGCTAGAAAAGAAACTCCTGTACCTAACAGGTGACCTGGTGGTAGAGGGGATGGGTCCAATCCCAGAATTAGGAGTGCAGAATAAGGAAAATATCGAAAAAGCTAAGCTGAACAAAAACAACAAACAGTTGCAAAAAAAGTGAAGGAAACTTCAATTCTAACACCAAAAAAAACGTGATGATAATCTTCTACAATCAATTAATGTAAACCTAGAAAAATTAGTTGAATTAAAAACTAAAAAATTGAATTTAATGCAATTAAAATTGGAATTGAAATATAAAGTAGAATTTAGAGATGAAAGTAGTGATGATTTGTGGCAATAGATGCAATAATACCTATTTATTATATTGTTTATAGAAAGTACCTACCTATACTGTTTTGTTTTATATTTTACGTTTAATAGTTTTCGGAATAAAAATTTTTAGTTAAAGACACTGTTTCAGTTTCATAAAAGTTTTATTATTTTTGTTGGAATATATTTTATTGAATGAAACAATCTTTAACAATCTTGTTTATTGAAAATTATTTTTCTAATGATATTATATATATATTTCTAATAATTACACCAACTTGATAAAATTCATTCTGTTGATCAGCAGGATGCGCTTCGTCTTGATATTCATTAGGAAGAAAATTGTCATCTTCTACATTTGCATTTTTAAGAATATTATACAATGTAGCACAAGCAATAGTAATT
Source organism: Tachinus rufipes (assembly GCA_963932245.1). NCBI lineage: Eukaryota > Metazoa > Arthropoda > Insecta > Coleoptera > Staphylinidae > Tachinus > Tachinus rufipes. The sequence goes on along the minus strand of OZ010741.1, from coordinate 82,078,653 downwards.
TTTGATGCGGTACATGGATTGTAATGTAAAGTTCTGTGTTTTAACAGGCACCTAAAAAAACCTTTCAATACTCCAATGCATTTCTCAATGCAGTTTCTTGCTGAAGAAAATGCTTTGTTCAACCTTCCTTCTGGTGTATCGTGTGCTGCATGTAAAATAGGAATCAGTAAAAAGGGTTGGAGAAGATAACCTGAGTCACCTAACAACCATTTCAGTAATGATTTGTAAGATGATTACAAATATCACTCATCATCTAAATGGCTGAATCATGTACACTTCCTTGGTACCTAGGGCAGATTGCCAATATTTTCAAATTTGAATCACAACTAATCTGACAATTAATGCTGTAATAGTTTTTTTCTGTTAAGAAATATTGCTCTTGGTGGAATTCTACCAAACACAGGTGGTACAATGACAATGTGTGTTCCATCAATAATCCTTATTAAACCAAGGAAATCAAATTTCATTTAATGTTGTTGAAAATTTAATATGTCTTCCAGAAAAATTGTACATTATAACATTTGTTATACTTGTTATGCAGCCGCTAACTGCTGATTAAAACATTGGACAATGGTTGTCTGTTCCTACAGCTTTTTGATAACTGCCTTGTGCATAAAAGTGTAAAGCAACTATAAATTTTACAACTCTTCTAACATCTTCTAGAAAAGGGTTTATCTCCAGAAAAAAATTATGTGCCAAATTGACTGGAAATCTAAATAATTTTCTAAATATCTAATCAGGTATATCAAAGGGGTTACTGCATCTCTCACTCTTTACCGTTTTTGTAATATTGCTTCCATTGTCAAATCGATCTTTCATTCGCACTGTTTTGCAACTTGTAACGACCCTTAACGATAGCTATCTAGCCATCGTTAGCCTACGACTGTAACTTAACCTCAAAGTTGTTGAATAACGATGTCGTTATAAGTTACAAAATAGGTACAGTCTTTCAAGAACGACGTCGTTGTAACTTATAAAATAAGCTTGTTAGTGTGTGGCCACAACGGCGATCCGACCATCAAACAGCGCTCCGATTAACGAACAGCGCTCCGATTATCGAACAGCGCTCCGACCATCGAATAGCGCTCCGAGCATAGAACACTAAAATTTGTTCTAAGCTTGGACCCTCGCACACCGCTCGAGCCTCGTATATATATGGAACTGAAACTTTTTTAGCGGCGCACAGAGAGGTAGAGCAACTATTTTTTTGGCAAAAAAACTTGAAACTTATAAAAAAAAGTCCAAATAAGGCTTGTGATTACAAAAAAAATGATTAAAAAATTCTATTAACAAATTGGGGTAGTTTTTAAGGGATGGAAGTAAAAATGGCTTAATAAAATTCTGAAACTTTGGATTTGTATAGACTTACAGTTTAACGAAAAAATAGTGAAACAAATCTCTTAGATAAAATAGGGTAGTTTTTAGGGTGGCAAAAACCAAAAAACATGATAAAAATCCTACAACATTCCGTTTTTATGAGCTTAGTGCGCTCATTAGCTTCTTGATAAGCACCGTTTTTTCTCCATGTTTTTAGCCATTTACTATATTTCATAAAAAATCTACTTTTGGTCTTCTTATATTCATCCATCCTGACTTGAATTTAGACTTAAAAAGGTATATTTTGGTATATAGATTGTTCTTCAGAACACATTTCTTAAATTTGGTTTGTTAATAATAAATGAACTGATATTCAATTTAATTTTGTCCGGAACTTTATAAAAACATTCTTTTTAAGTTATGAACTTATTACCAAAAGTCGTTGAAACCAAGAAAAATAATCATTTGTAAAATATGCTAAAATAAAAAAAGACAGGTATATAGTTAAGACTCCGACCGCTACCTTGATTTATAGTATTTTAACAAAACCGGCAACTTTGGAGTCATTGCTGTTTCTGCATATTATTAGATAATCAGGTTATTTTTCTTAACTGCAGTAAAGGCCAAGAAAAGCGTTATCGGTTTTGACACACGCACATTTTTGCAGGCTACACTAGGCCATAAAGACAAATATGTTTATTGCACTTTAATTTATGATTAAATTTGAATTAATACCAGCTTTTAGAGTAACTGACCCCACTGTGCGGCGTGAGTAAAATTATTACATTATATTTTTTAATTACTAAATTATTTTCCTCTCACGCTGATAGAAAAGTTTCAGTTCAATATACATAAATACGAGGCTCGAGCGGTGTGCGAGGGTCCGAGCTTAGAACATATTTTAGTGTTCTATGCTCGGAGCGCTGTTCGATGGTCGGATCGCCGTAGTGTCCACACACTAACAGGTATGAATGAGATAAGATACTTTGTACCTTAAGTGCATTTATGATAAATGCATTTTAATGCTGTATGCAACGTTATGCAAAAAATCTAACGTCATATTTAGATCAAGGTCGACTTAAAATGCGGTATAACATGATCAATCACTTAGGTGGTTGAACGAGATAAAACCCATTCGTATTGCAGTTCTGTCGTCAAATGGATATTTTTTATCAACTCTGAAGGAGATATTATGACATTTGTTGTGCACTTGCAATAAGCACTACATAAAAACTTACCTCATGATTTTAACTGCTACAAAACAATATTAATGGAAACAGAAAAAATGAAAACAAGCACACTTATTTAAAATAACAATAATTTTTAATGATAACATACAATAATTCTTACATTAAAAAATTTAATAAATATATTTTTTTTAAATAACTATTTTTTTTTAAACGCAACAAGAGTTTGTAACTTTTCACGTAGGCATGAACAAATCAAAAATACCTCCTACGTGAAAAGTTACTAAAAATATTTTTTTTATTATTACATACATAAATGTTCCTTGTCGCGGGTTTTCCTTTTGTCATTTGCTTTTTCTAAAAATAATAAATAAATTTTAAAAGAAAAATGATGACACAAAGAAACACTCACCAGTTTTCCACCTTCTTTTTTTTTTTGTTAAAATATGTTGCACTTCTGTTAGCACCATGCTAAAAAAAATAAGATATGTAAGAATATAATAATTAATTTGATTGAATTGATTAACTATCAATAATCAAAGTTTTATTGTTCAATTAAGACTAAATAAAATAACGAGTAATAATAATTTTAAAAAATTTCCTTTTTGTTTTCTTTTTTCTGAGTCTGACCAGTTACTGCAGCCGGCTCCCTCTGAAAACGGGCAATATCCGCTTCTAACTCTGCTGCTAAAAGAAGATAAATTTATAAATCGTTTCGAATAACTTACATTTTTTCATGCTATCCGACATGCATAAAACTATTTAAATATATTCAATAATGAAATTAATGAATTTAACATATATATATAAATGTAACATACCGCTCTTTTCGCTCTTTTCCGGCTGCACTTTTTTAATATATTTAATAATAAGGAAATAAAGAAGGAATTTAGGAACAAATTAAGGTACGAAATAAGAAGGACCCTGTAATTATTAAAGGAATATTTAGCAGAAAACAACTATCGCAGCAAAGTGCAGGAACGACAACAACCGTAAGTAATTAAATAAATTGCCAAATAATTTAGCAATTATAGCTCTCTGAAGAACACTTGTCTCTCCTTCTACATTATTCCTACTGCCCATACATAAAAACAAATAATTTAAATTGAAAATAATAATATATTTGTGTTTCGTAGGTAAGATTCCCCTATCGAGCTACATAACATCGGCAACTAAAGCAACAGCTTGGCATCAACGATTGTATATATATATATATATAGTAAATATGTATATAAAAAGTAAATTTAAGTTTGTTTTTAGGTAGGGCCACCGTTTAGACCGTAAAAAGTAGGAAGTGATAGTGCATCAATTCCTGCTGCTGCAGTTACTTCACCTTCATTTCCTAGCTCTACACCTCCTTCATTATTATTTTGGAGAACAGACATCGTGGCTGTGGCCTGAAAATAAAGTAAAACCTTATTTCAATGAGGTTAAACTTGACAAAAAAATGTTTTCAAAAAATTGTTCAAATTAAATTGGCTGCCACCTGTTGTACACTTTCCCAATGAATCATATATTCTATTCGTCAGATAAGAAACCGGTACTACGGTAAATAACCAAAACTACCGTCTAACCTTGCCCGTCCCATGTTTCAATGTCAATGTCATTGTTTGTAGAACATATGAAAGGTCGAAACGTCATCTGTCTGTCAGTCAACAAGTAAAATAGTAAAATTGTGAAAACTGTTTTGTTTGAATTGAAACACATCTAGATATAATAAAATTGAATTTATGAGTATGTTTATCTACACGGGCTTTAATATCCAATTCCTAATAAGGCAACTAATAAACTATTAGCTGTATAACCTAACTTTTAATTTAATTTATTTTATTAAAACCTCTGAATAGTCAACTAAATATATGCTTAACATATACATTTATAACAAATAAAAACATCAAGCATATAATTTATTAGCCGCCCACAAGTGTTAATAAAATAAATCAAATTAAATTTTAATTTAATTTTAAGTTAGGTTATTCAGCTAATAGTATATTAGGAGTTGGATATTACGGCCCTAAAAATATAACAATAAATTATTATTATTTTTTATAGTTTGTTTTAAGTATTTTAATCACAAGACATTTGGATCATCTCCAAACATTTAATATTTTCTATGGTTTCTCAATACTGGTTCTTTATCAACGATGATCATCAATTATTACTTCAAATAAATTCTTAGTTGAAAACATTATGAATTTTATTATTTTATGTATAGAAAAAATAAAATGCAGAACTATATTATATGTACCTCATTTTTTTTTATAAGTATCCACTCTTCTTTTATACGGTAGGTTTTTGTTTAGTTAGCTGGTATTGCGAACTGCAAATATTTATATTACAATTTTTGATGCCGTTGATTAATTGGAGCTGAAACATATGATTGTGGACAAGTTTCCAAATCACTCAGGAGGTACTGTCCCAATTCGTTAAACCTTTTTTGAAATGGAGCTCGCCAAAACCAAAAAGTCACCCATCAAACACAATAAGATATGTTATCAATCCTACTGGGTATGATAGATGAATTTTTATGTTTACAGCTCTATATAACCATTACGTCAAATTGTTTGACATGCATGCTAGTGGGTATTTTGGTTTTTTGAGTATAATGTACACAGGCTGTTTAATGTCAAACTATATTTTACGTTTTCCATTGTGTTCATTGTGGCTAGGGTAATTAGTTAAAAAGTGTCTCTACAAAAGTTACTAATTATCAACTAGCCACAAATTAGTTGTACCACAGTGGTTACCAAAGTATTTCCATTCTCTTGGTAATTTGTTAGTCAGTTAATTAAGAACCAAGAGGAGACGAGACATTTTTTAATACACAAAATAAATGTTTCGAACTACTTACACAAATTGCAAACAAAATGATCCGTCACCTTACTATCAAATAAACATTCTTGATGTGTTTGTCTTTCACAAATTAATTATTTATTGTGCACGTCATTTGAACATCCACAATAAAAACAATGTTTTGAGAGGTTTTCCGATTTATCTGTAATATTTAATTGGACAAAATTTGATGTCAAAATGGACTTGTTTATTATTAATTCCATATAATATACAATATACACACCACAGTTAAAATTATCATTCTGCTATGGGTGTGTAAAAGACAACACTCTAATGTCTATACATGGGTGTTGTTTAGCATTCAATCGAATATATGGTTCGAATTTACTTTTATAGTGTTCTGAATCATTTTTGTATTTTTCAGTGGATCAAAGTAACAGAAAGTACTATTATCTAAATTAGCACATGCTAAACACCAATGATTACCACTCACATTGATGGGCAATATAAGTTATTCTATGTTGGAAATCTAACTTATAAAAATGTCCTTCCATAATCCTGGCGGTTTCATGGACTATAAATACTTTTGCCTTTAGTCATTTCTTGGAAAAAAAATCCCAGAAAAATTGATTGTGAAACTGTCCAACCACATATTCTCATAATCTCTTGCATTTATTTGCATAGTTAATCATTTATAACTAGAAAAATACAATTTTTCCTTCTCATATATTGAGACTACATAGTCCCTGGGAGCAGATTTTTATGAAGTTGCTTGTTTCACTGCATATGCCTTGGCCGCTTTGTTCAGTTTGGTCAGCGGTAGCTTTAAAATAAGTTTACTTATTTTTTATTCGTTTGCTCCATGTTTCAACTGCCACATCCGGTTCTTGGTGTGTCCAATTTCCATTCTTTATAGACTTTTAAAACATGATATCTAATTATTGTTCTGACGAATCAAAAACATTTTTGTTAAAGGTTTGATTGAAAAATGTTGTTCTTCACTAAACCAAACCAGTTGTTGACTGGAGCATTGCACTTACGCTCAGACATTACTGCTGTCCATAATAGCAGGTATTGTACATTTTTTTTTTTAAATATTTCATGAAACCAGGGCTATTGAATGGATTCAACGGTTCGTTCATTTTTGTGTTACAAATTGAATCGATAAGACTCAAATATAATCCCTTAAATCTTTGGTAAAATTTAAAATTTTCATAGAATGTGTCTTTTCTGCTCGTTGAGTCATATAGCATTTCGTCGGTATCTTTATGCCAATTTAAGTTATCAGTGTTGGTACTTTGGTTCAATAGCTCATTCTTAGCAATTTTCACATTCTGACGTTTCGTATTTCAAAGCTGTAATAATTGTCAATTGACGCAATACGTTCAATATTGTTAAAATTTGTATCATTGTACAAACTTTCCCAACACTTCCATGATATTAGTTTTTCTACTTATACATTTAAAATGTTTAGAGCAATCTTTCGACATTAAATTTATTAAATGTGCACAACACAATTTTATAAATGTACAGTTAGGAAGACGGTTGTCACTTGATACAAGATGGTTGTGGATCATGTTGAAATAATTTTCAAGAAATGTGGAACTCCACGAAATACACACCGCATTGATTAAAGCCATGCTGAAGTCGGTTGTTTTGAAAGCCGGCCACTGTTTTTTTTTGCAGCCTAACTGTTTATATTCCATTGAAAGGAAAATATTGTTGCTGTATCAAGCTTGCTTGGACATTAATTCCAGCAACGGTAAATTTCTATGATTGTCAATTAAGGCAACGCCAGCTAGTATAATACTCTTTTGCTGAATTTGTTTGGTTTTCTAACCACTGAACCTGTCGCATTCACGTACAAATCTAAAGATCCACAATGACATTTTATAATGTGCAATTGTTCTTTGCTAAATATGCTCACATATAATGGATTAGCAACACGCTGTACATAATTCCCATTTTGGCGTTGCATCAACAGCATATCATAGACGTCGTCGCTACTTCTATCAAACATTTTTTAGCTTCCGCTTTGTGGTTCTATACGCCGGTTCAGACTTCACGTTACCCATGTTCAATTTGAATAATAATGCGGTGGACGATAAATGTATATCATCCAATCTAATTTGTAATGGCGTTTTTGTTATTAGCCTTTTTCCCAAAAGCTGGCGCTCAATTCTCCTGACATGTCTGGGCAGTTTGTATTTATGGCTAAAGTCTAAGATTGAACTACAAAATTGTAAAAAAAAAACGTTTTGCGCATCTGCATTATAATTTTAAATGTTTTACAACAATTATGCGCACAATAGCAATAAACGGTGATTGTCTGCTGACTTGGAGCTACATTATACGATTTAAAGTTAAAAATACATAATATATTATTTATAAATTTCAACTTTTCTTTTAAATAAAATTTATATAAGCTCTCATTTAGTTACTTTTTGCCGCGTTATAAATCAATATAAATTCGTCATGCAAAATTGACAACTCACCTTCTTGATTGATCAATTTGTTCTCCCTTAAGTTCTTGCAAAATACATTTTTGGCATCCTTGGAAACCGGCAAATCTGTCTTATGGCTGTTACTGTAATTGTTTTTAATTACGTCTGGCAGTTGAATTGACTAGCTAGTGACATCTGCGACATCGCCGTCTTCAACTTCCAATATGTCACATTTATTTAGGTTGAATTTGGTTTTATTCATAATTTTTCAAGAATATCAACACTTGCAAACTTTAAAACGTGTAAACCCACTGCACTGGTAATCACAGTAACAATTCACTTGCAAAACTTAATATTGTATTGTAAACACGCTACACGAGAATTTACAGAAAAATTACACTTGCAAAACATACAAAACTTAATAAGGTGTAAACACGTGCTTGAGATTGCCACAATTTTACGTTTTAATAAAAAAAAATTATAGCAGTTTTTTAAGTTAAAAAACAGCAAAACAGTTTTAAATCTAACGGGCACCATCAGATGGCCTTTTTAATTTTTTTTTAATGTGGTAAAGTTTCTTAATATGGTGATATAATTAATATATTACACTTGAAGAAGCTAAATGTCAGCTAATGGTTGACATATCTACATTCCAATAGCTACCTTCGTATTAAATCCGTATACATAACGCATGCTATAGTACTTTTCTAAATAATAATTGAAACAAATAATTTTATTTTTCTACTCCCTTCTATATACTGTCACTTTTATTCACGAGTAACTGAATGGATATGTATCATATATTCACTCTAGTGTAGATATGATATGCCGTACCAACCATAAAAACAAAAAATACAAATCACAATGTTTATTTGATTACGTCGCTAAATACAACAGGTTTTTTTATTTGTAAAATGTCAAAAATAGATTAAGAACGTCTTATTTATTAAATGTTATTATACATTTTTTATTAAATATTTTAACAGCATAATTTAACCAAAATTATAGGTATTTAGTTCTAAATTTGATAATTATGCGAAACGTCAGATGTCAAACATAACCTGAATTTATTTCAATATAAAATAATGTTAAAGGATTAATTAAAAGTCTTAAAATAAATTTTAGATTTAAAACAGTCGTAGAAAAGGTAAGCTGTACAACTCGAGTGGAATGCCCATATTGCACTTAGACGTTTGGAGGACTCCGTCTGCAGCGTCGTGCTCCAAATTCGTCTTCGTGCAATATGGGCATACTATCCACTCTTGTTATACAAAATACTATTAATATTATTAATTGTTTTATATGTATATTTATTAATACAGTTAATATAATAATTATTATTATATGGTAATTATCAAATATTTTTTTTGTAGATTGATTTTATTTGTTGTAAAGTATATTTTTACAAAAAATTAGCAATCTTGAAGTGACGATTTGCTAATTAGGTCTAATTAAGTTTGTTAGTCAGAAATTTCAAGAGCTATCGAATAGTGTATTTATTTGTTTTTTTTATCATTAATAACTGAGCAAATGCATTTTTAGTCAACCTAGTTTTGTTAGTGAGATTTGTTGGTGTCGGACTAATGGAATGTCTTTAAGAAAACAAACCGCTTAAAAAAGATTTTTTCGATGTAGCAAACACCATGTCTAAATTTAAAAAAAAAATGTTTAAACTGTGAATAAAATTCTTTTTTTAGCTAATTCAAAAAATTCTAACTAAGAATTGCTTAAAAAAATCATTTATGAAAAGTTTGTAGTTGCAACAATTCTTTGGAAATTCCAGTTTTTGACATAGTAATCCATCGCCAACAAGTTTTTAGAACATGAAAGAAAAGTTTTAAATTAGGCCTATATGTTTAAAGTATATTACGCTCAATCAAATCATCATCTGTTAATATTACTTTTGGTTTTATTTTAATCGGAAGAGTATCAAGAAGGGCGCCTACTATAGATTCAAATGTGTTACCTTTTTAGCTGCTCCATAGATCCTATTAGTAAATCACCTGCTGCAAATTGAGTTGAAAAAAAAAACTGTGGTCATCTACGTGACGTTTTCTGTAGCGCCAACAAAAATGATTTCAAACGCTTGATGAATTGTCAAAGCTTTTTGTATAATTGGCATACATATTAAAACAGCATAGTTGTTACCAAAGTAACTATTTTAAATTTATGATTTTTAAATTGTTTTTCTAAAGATATTCAACATCTTCTTGGTAAATAGTATCTATCAAAAGCGTATTTTTTGTAATTGTCTCCAACTTTTTCCATTTTTGATTAACTAATTGTATAATGTGATGCTGTGTGTCTACGATCAAATAAATCCAATAACTGTTTTTTTTGCATCAAGTTTGAATTTTAAAAACTTCATGTCAATAGTTGTGTTTGTTAATAAATTTGACGGCACATGGCACAGTTGAAAATACTGATCTTAAAAAAAATTGAATTGAAAAAAGAAAAATTTGAAAGTTAAAAAAAATCCATTGGTAAGATTTGTAGATATTGAAGATTTTGTTTTTATATTTTATTTGTTTCTCCTTCAAAAAAACTATTGCTTAGTTTTTAAACTTTCTTTACACAGAACTCGCGACTCATCAATGCATAGCTACTTTTAGGTTTGATAAAGCAATATCTACTTTATACAGTCTATTTCTAGGTTTTTGGTTGTTATTATTATTACAAAATAGTAGTAGGCGTAGTAGTAATATCATTCGACCATTCCACCAACATTTTTTAGTTTTTTAACGCGTAGGAAAAGAAAAATCAGTAGTGTCAGGTTTTTACTGACTAAAAACCCCACAAACCACACATATATGGGACAAGCAGCTTATTTAAAAAAAAATTAAACAATTATATTATTTTCCCATTGATCTGCTCTTGGTATAATTACAATTTTATAATCGTTTGGGGTCCATATCATTAAAAAACAGTTGGTTTTGTTTGTCTAGAACATCTGCCCTTATAGTTGGTCCCAATATTGATGTTTTTGATTTATAATTGCTTTTCCATCAAAATCTTTATGTACAGGGTGCGCCAGAGAAACTTACTTATTTGATAAAACTCCCGAGCGGTGAGTTGGGCGTGGAAGGGGTCGAGAGGGGGCGCATCTGGAGGGGGAAGTCCCCAAGTTTGTTTCTCCCTCCAGTCAGTTGCCATCATGCTCTGGTCTAGAGAGCAGCGGGCCTTCGCCGTCGAGAGCTTTTTTTCTAACGGTCGCTCACTTGTTGCTACGCAACGTGCCTTCCGCGCTCGCTTTGAAATTCCTCCTCACGGACTCGTTCCTGGCCGTAATTCTATTCTGTCGTGGGTTAACTCATTTCGGGAGTGTGGAAGTGTCGCTAAACCCAGAAATGGACTTCAACGGACCAGCAGAACTCCGGAAAATATCGAAAGAGTGAGGCAGTCAGTTGTGCGTTCTCCCCGGCGTTCGGCTCACAAACACGCAGCTGCTATGGGAATTTCTGACACCACTGTTCGACAAATTCTCCATCAAGACCTTCAATTTCATCCCTATAAATTGGCTGTTGTGCAAGAATTAACTGAACGCGATTTTGTTGCCCGTCAAAATGCATGTGAAATGCTGATTGACAACCTGCCTGAAGACGCGGTAGTTTTTTCCAGTGACGAGGCTCACTTTTACATTTCCGGCTGCGTCAACAAGCAAAACATGCGTTATTGGAGTGGTGTAAATCCGCGTGAACTTCACCAGAAACCACTTCATTGTGAACGAGTTACTGTCTGGTGTGCGATGTCGGCAATGAAAATAATTAGTCCTTATTTTTTTGAAGAAAACGAACGCGCAGTTACCGTGAATGCAGCTCGTTACAGGAACATGATCGAGGAATTTTTTCTTCCAAGTCTCGAAGAAATGAACGTTATAAAATGTGTGGTTTCAGCAAGATGGAGCCACAGCACACACAGCACGAGACTCAATGAATTTGTTGCGACAACATTTCCCCGACCGCCTCATCTCTCTCAGAAGCGATCTCCAATGGCCGGCACGCTCTCCAGATTTGAATCCGTGCGATTTCTTTTTATGGGGTTATTTGAAATCCCTGGTTTATGTCGATCGACCACGGACCATAGCACACCTCAAGAACAACATTCGCGACGCCATTGCCAACATACCGATTGATATGCTGCAAAGAGTGGACACGAATTTCAAAAATCGACTTAATCAGTGTATGCGCAATGGGGGTCGCCATTTACCCAATGTCATTTTCAAGACTGCATGAAAAAAAAATTGGGATATTGTATTCTCAAATAGACAAAGAATTAAAACAATAACTGAAGTACTTTTGTTTTTATTGACCTTTCAAATAAGTAAGTTTCTCTGGCGCACCCTGTATAATATAAGTTTTATCTTTTTAAAACCTCATCAATACAACATTTCTATGTTTATAAGGACACTTTACTTCAAGTGTTGCATTATTAACAGAACCATCAGGATTGACTCCTAAATTGCCTGATTTATCTAATCATAGTCCTGTAGGTTTAACTTTGAATCCAGTTACAGAATAAAATTTTTGTAAGGCTTGTGCTTCGAGCTCTTTTCCAAAATTATATCCCTCCTAAGACCTTTGAAAAGAGAAGTAGAAAACTTATTTCTTCTGCAAGCTGACAAAACTTGCCCAAACTTGCTGGCCGTCAACCTATGTTTTTGGGATATCAACCAATTTTCATTGGAAGTTTGTCCTACAGTAACTTCTGCCAATTTTTTAATTTAGTTTTCTGATACTTAAGACCGATCTTCAAAATATTTAGTTTTGTTATCAGCCGATATGTATTCTGCTGAAAACAAAATATCTTTAATTTGTGGGATAAATTCCACAACATTTCTTGAAGTACTAGGACAAAACAGCCAAGCTAATCCCACGTTTTTATTTAATGCTTCAGCAAATTTTGTCACTTCTGTGCTATTTGTTGTTTTTACCGCACAATAATCCGGATGTTCAGGTGGATAAAAATCTTCTAATGTTTTTGTACCAGTATTACCAATATCAGATTGTTTTGGAACATTCTAAGAACAAGCTGTATTAGTAATACTGATATTATTGTTGCCATATATGCACAAGGCAGCCATATGATGGAAGATGACTTGCCCCCGTGGACACCAACAAGTAACCTCAATTATCCCATCTTCTTTATCAATAAATATCTGTAAGTAACATAGAATTTAATTTTTGTCATGCCAGCTGCGACTACTTTTGAATAGCATCGGTTTTACATTTGAATCAAAAATCATTTGGCATACGTTTTCGCTTGCAAATGAATTTTTACCTTGTTTAAGCTATGAATTATTATCCTTAAAAAGGCTGCAATTGTTGAAAATGACAAAACTTTTTCTGCCATTATGAAACTAAAACAATGTTGACTCTCATTCACAAAAGAAACAGAGTATTTTTGGGATCATTTTTCTATATTATTAACGTTTATAAATTTTGTAAAATAAAATTAATTTTGTTAATAAAAACAAAAACATTATCATAGTTTCGTTACACATAATCAAATTAACTTTTACTTGATTGAATTTTTAAGACATAAGCAATTTAATTTATTTATTATGTTTATTTTCATTACTGAAAATAATATAATTGTATACAGGGGTAAATGTATGAAAACACCCGAGTATTGGCTGCATTTTTGGTTTATGTAAAAAATGATCTTAATACAAGTTGTTGTAGAAATTGTAACCTATTTTAATTTTTAATACAAGCCTTGTTTCAAGAGATATGCCGTCATCATCAGTATTTTTTTTAATGGTATTACTGTATTTTCTTTTATTTTTAGAAATAGCATTTTAAAAAGTTACAATGATATGGTTTTATGGGTCTACGACTTACGGATTTTGAAATATTCATTAAAATCGAATTGCGAAATTCTCTAAAGTAATTGGTGCGATTGATTGTACGCACGTAGAGATTTAATCACCAAGAGGCGCAGGTGCAGAATATTATTGCAATAGAAAAGAATAGTTTTCATGAAACGTCCAAACCATTTGTGATGCTGAATTAAAAACTCAAGATATAATTGTGAGATGGCCAATAATTCTGCACTTAAAGGGAAATTAATGCAAGGTATTTTGGGAGATAGAATAATTGTTGGAGACAGTGGATATTGTAACACTTCTTACCTAATGACTCCGTTAGCACACCAAATTAGCCGGAAGAAATTCTATACGAATGAAAAAATCGAAAAATATTATTATTGCAACCGCTGTCCTCTACAATATGGCAATTGATCAGAATAATAAATTGCGTCAAGATGATCCAGCAATAATTGCTGCTGTTCAGGCAAATGAAGCAAGAAAATTACCAGAACTGCAACCATCACAAGGAAATGAACGGAATAATGAAAGACGGCTAAGTCTCATAAGAGATTGTTTAGCCAATTTATTATCAATAATAATTTAAATAAATTTATATAGAAAAATATTTTTATTTATCAGTTTCAGTTTTAATTAACAATTCCTGATTTAAAATTTTTATTTTCAGTTTATGCTTTTTGTTGTCTTTTTTCATCTTTGCATCATGTTCTTTTTTAATAATTTTATTTGAAAGTCGATAAATTCTATTTTTTGTGCCATTTGCGTACATATTGTTGTCTCAGTTTGTTTGCCTTTTCTGTTTGGTCTGTAGGTTGGTGGTGATTTGGGAGTATGTACATTTTGAATTTTTAAACATATGTCATATATGTTTAACTTAATAAATGAACATATGTATATTTATTGTAAGGAATGGTGTTTTATTTTAAATTATCTGTTTAATCTTTAATATATGTTGGAATTTATTTTGTATAGAAAAATATTATTTTAGTTTAGATATAATAAATGTATTTTAACTCAAATAGACGTCAATTAACAACAGAACTGTATAAAATTCTACTTACATTTGCAATGCAACATGTTTCTTTTTTGCCGCATCGCAGCTGGATTACATCCTTCCCAATTGAGATATACTTATAACAAAATATATTAACAAATATTATATTAGTGCCAGAGCCAAAATTATTGTGTATTAATAAGTTTTGAACAAAAGTTTAACCAATATTAGCTTTCTTGGTATTTTTGACAAACAAACAAACAAATTCTATTACTTTACTGGTTTAATGATTTTGTATATTTTCGGTTATATTTATTTTCATTAAGTATGATTTCTGCTTCTAATTTTTGCATTTTAAATATATATATATATGTCTAAAATATTTCGTGAGTTATTACTAAAAGGGTACATAATACTGTTCTGAGATACCAAATGAATCATCGGCATCACAATCATTCCGACTCAATGTGCCAGTGCCACTTACTCCCATCACTTTCAAAATTTTGATTTCAATTGTTCCCAAATAATTTCGGCCAGCAGATCTACCGCCAGTCTGCTTCAGATCTCTTTCTGATTGCTGTAATTTTTTTGTGTAGATTTTTTTTAAATAGTCCCATTTGCTTTTTTCACCCATCTGTTGCCATTTTGTTATTAAATAATTCAGCAATCTGCTCCCAACATTGCTCTTTCTATGAGTTTGTTAGGCAATCAGTTTCTTTGGCCCAAACAATAGGTATGTTAATTATGATGCTTTTCTGTTTCACTTACCTATTTTATCTCGATTTTCTATAACTAATAATACTAATGTTTCCACTTCTGCTATAGTAAAATTGCAGCTTCTTTTTCTTTTATGTGACATTTTTTAACCTTTTCTTTAAGTTTACTTTGTAAAATTGCTGCTAGTTTTATTTAATATTTTGACGTTTCGAACAGACCAATAAGACGCGAGTTTAGTTTAGACTGTTGTTTATCTAACCTGTGCACGGTGGTATAAGTTATACTAACTTTATCCTGGTATTTATTCTATCTAGCATCTATCCATCAATTGTAAAACTTCTTTTCTTGATTTATCCGTGGAGTAACGTTATACGAGCTTTATCCAAAGTTTGTAAAAATGGCCCTTAGTAACGTATTTTGATTTTGAATTAATCATCAGTTTTTTAAATGGAACACTGTATTTTTATTTTATTTTTACAAAAAGCATTTTTTAACAATTACATATAAGATTTTATAGGTGTACGACTGAAATAATAAGTACATTTTAAATGATTTTTAGTCAATAATAAATAATAATAATAATATTTTATTGTAGAAGTAGTAGAAGATGTAGAAGTTGTATGCCCAGATAGAGAGTATGTTGTTAGAATCAGCAATTATTACAAGGAAACAATTCCAAAATACACTATAAATCAATTCAAAGATCATTTTAGAATGACTCGAAGTGCAGTTCAAGTAAGTATCCCAATAATTTTAATACAATTGAAAAATAAAATAATTTAAATTTAGATTAAACTATATTGTGTGACGCTTACATGTTTTGTTGGTGATGGTCTCAATTTATTTTGTGCTTACCTGATAAGATTAATTGGAAATGGGAGGTTTGAGTTTTTTATTATTTGTAAATGAGCACAAAATAACGATGTTCTTAATAAATACGGGATTCAATTAAAAATAAAACAAAATAAAGGAGACATGTTAAAATTTTTCACCAATTTAAAAAAACAAATGATTAAACAGATATTTTGCTTAAAATAACAAACGAAATATAATTTTAATACTATTAACAAAAAAAAAATTAAAAGTAATTACTTAATGACCGACAATATAAAACTATTTAATTTAAAGGAGATTAACTAGGTAAATAAACTGCCACATATCTTATTGGTGGTTTTTGTCTTTCGCCTTTAGACAATTTACTCCATGGCCTTATCCGATATAATTGTTTGAATTATGGTGCAATTAACATTATTTTATTACACTTTTCTTATAAGTAAAATGGAGAAAATGGAAGAGATTGAAAGATTATGTAGATTCAATGACACAGTTAATTTTATTGGTTTATTTATCTTTTTGATTTAAATAAAATAGCTATTTATTAACATTTATATTATTATATTCCACTGTGTGCAACCAAAGTTGGTTATTTTAAATCATATCAACAAAAACCATTGACCAAATCGGACCATAACAATTGGTTATTGTGTTATCAAACACCATAACAATTGAACATGCTGTTAATATACCCTTAGAGAAAATAGTTTTATTTTTTATATGGATAATAAGCAAGCAGGAAATCTTTCTAGCAGTAGAAGTCAGATTTGGCATATCTAAAAGAAATGGACATTTTATATTTAAACAAATAGTTAAAGGATTAGTTCAGCTTGCTTCTACATATATAAAATGACCAAACGATCTGCAACAAGAAGCTATAGCAAATGTAAGGCATTAACAACATAATAAAAATATTATTATTAATCAAATTTTATTTAGGTATTTAAAAGAGAATCTAGTTTCCCAGGTGTAATTGGAGCTATAGATGGCTGCCACATACCCTCTAAACAACCGGTGGGCAATGCAAATGATTATTACAATCGAAAAGGGTTTCATTCGAATGTATTACAAAATATAAATTGTAAATAAAATAAATGCCATTCTAACACGAATTATTACAGGTATGCCATGTAGTATGCATGATGCCAGAGTATTCCAAAATAGTGGCATATATCAAAAAATTATAAATGATGGTGAACCACATCTGATAAAGTTATTGTCGCATTTATTCAGCTTACGCTTTGTTAACAAAATTGATGGTTCCATTTCGAAACACAGGTCACCTTATTCCAACTTAAATAAAATACAATATCCGTCTCAGCCGTACGGTCCACTATTGAAAAAGCATTTGGGTTACTAAAGGGAAAATTTCGTCAATTAAGATATTTGGACATCAGCCATTTTGAGTTGGGTAACAATACTGTTGTGGCAGCATGTGTGTTGCATAACTTTATTATAGATAACAATCCAGAAACTGATGTGGAAACTGATAAGCAGCATATTGATAAAGATTTCAATAACAATGTGCGATTTGAGCATCCAAATGCAGAAGCTCAAGCTAAAAGAAATCGTATTTCAGAAATGTTGTAGTCAAGATTTTTCTTATGTTTTCTTAATCAAATTTGTTTTGCTTGTAGAATAAATATGTGCAATTTGTTTTATAATTTGTATAAAACCAATAAATAGTAGTAATACCAGAAAAGTAATTAATATGTGTATACCATTTAAATTATAAATAACTATAACCTAAAAAGGTTTGCAAGTAACCAGTGAAATAGAACTCGCACGCAAGTAAAAGTTTGCGTTAGAATTTGGTCTTGATTTAGAACATGACATGGTGGTGCGGCGTGTACTTGTTTTTTATGCATTTCACTGCAAGTAATAAAAATATGCAACAATTATACAAAAGAAGGTCAAACACACATGAGACAAAAAAAACATCTTATAAATTTGTTATAAAAACTTTTACTTATATAATATACAGGGTGTCCGGAAAATACGTGTACAACGTTTGACGACAAAATAGGTCGATCTAAGCCGACTTAGTTATATCCAAAATTGTCTCGTTTAGCCAATATTAAACAATATTTTTAGAACTTACGTTTGTTTATTTAACATTTTCAGTGTTAAATAAAAAACATATAACTTTACCTTTTAAAGGTTTATAAAAAAATTTCATAAAAAAGTTAAATATCTTTCAATAATAGTTTTTTTAAAATTCTTTTAATTCCCTTTTAATTGCATTGGACTCTTGCAATGCAATTCTTATTATACGTAATTTCGGAGATGATCCACACGTGTTCTGCGAGGGGATCTTTCGTATACAATACATTGGGATGGTTGCAGAGATCGGGGAGATGACTGTTCGGATGTAGATGGCTGTTGGAATGTGGATAGCTGTTACGATGTGGATACCTGTTGGGGTGTGAATGACTGCTTTGGATCTACATGGCTGTTGGGATGTGGGTGGAGGTTGGGATGTAGGTGGCAGATGGAATGTGGATGGCAGATAGGATTTGGATGGCAGATAGGATGTGGGTGGCTGTTGAGATGTGGATGGCTGTTTAGATGAGAATTTTGGAGTAACATTCCATACTTGTCGTCAGTGAGTCAAATGTGTAACCCATATTAACAGTCTTGTTTGTGAAAAATTCTTTCAAAAATGTCAAAATATTCCCATTTTACCTGTCGTCGTCCTGTCTGTCTTCTGTTGTCTTTAATTGATCGATATGTAGCTTTCATATTTCATATTTTTCTGTCTAATATGTCAATTGTAATGTTATCCTTTTGTGCCTCAAACGCATTTTTTATTTCCTCCCACAATTCTCTTTTTTGTTTTCTGAATAGATCAATTCTTTCTTTATATTCACTAAGAAGTAGAATAACTAGTTCATCATTCCATACCTATTTTTCAGTTGGATCAACAATATCTAAGAAAATAAAATAAATTATTAATTTATACAAATATCTATTTTTGTAATTCCTTTCCTTAATAAAATATTGTAAATGAAATCAAACTTTTCATAATTTATTAATATTGTAATAGCTTAACAACATATCGCCGTTGGATCTGCAATACCTCTTATGTGCATAGTTGGTCCATTTTAAGGTTTTTACATAAAAATATGCGGAAAAATGAGCTCTACATGGTGGAAATAACTCCCGTGTGTAATAATAATTCAAATTAATTATATTCTAAACCTCCTATATGTCGGACCTCTTTTTGCGTGCGTCAATACCTCCTACGTGTTTAAGTTGAATATATTTCTAGAACTATTTGTATCTGTCGGCGAATGTCGGTACTTCATGACATGCGGAAATATAACCTATGCATTTGTATCTGGCTTGACAGTTCGCAAACAAAAATTAATATTTTAATAGGATTTATTTAAGTTTAAAAAATATAGACTTGTTAAACTGTGATTTATTCGAAAAAAGTAAATATTTGTTCTAGTTTTGCCTAATTGTATTTTAATTCTAATTAAGCACAACTTTCTAACCTCACTATTTTCAATGTTATACTATTTATAATTTTATATTATTTATAACTGTTTAACTATATCATTCATGTTTAACAATTGGACACTAATATGTGTAATTCTTGATTTACAGATGAGTATCTTTTTCGAACGTGTATTGTTCGAAAAAGATTTTATTATTAGTTTTGCAACAACCCTGTCACGAGCAATCGGACCAGGAACAAATGTTAAAATTAGAGAGAATAATGACACTGTTACTTATTATGTCGAAAATGCTAATATCTTTTTGGGGTTTCTTCCACCATATCGGAAAAAATGATGCTTGCCAATGATGAAGAACTATAGGTATACCAGAATTTCTTCTCACTTCTTGTAAAATTATAGAAAATGTAAGTACTGCAGTTGAAGTTAGCGATATAAAACAAGAAGAATTGAGAGTATGCAAAAATGTAGAGATAGAAGTTATTGACGTAGTAGAAGATAAAGACTTAGTGCATGTGGAAAATGTACATTTACGAATAAATGATATAGAAATGGCTCAGGAAGATGTAGAATTAAATGATGATATGGAAATTGATGGTATGCTTCAAGATGATAAAGACAAAGAATTGGCGAGAAATGAAATATATCAAAGCATACAAATGAAAAAAAACTTGCTTAAAAAAAAAGTTTGTGGAATAAATATTTTGGCTACCAGCGGTCGGACGGTAAAGTGACTTATGACATACCAAAAGAAGGAAGACAAATGAAAATCCGATGTAATCATACAACCAAAAACGTGATAACTAAAAGATCTTTTCAGTGTTATAATATCTCCGAAGAACAAAGAATATACTTGTTTGATAACTTTTGGATGTTTAAAAGTTGGCAAGAGAAGAAAGCGTATGTTAAGGGGGTTGTATGTTCAAGGGCCATTACACGAAGAAGAACGGGTCAAATTAATTTGCAACGCTTAAAATTAAAAAAGCACGATATATATTTTCCCACCGAAAGTGGTGAAAACGTAAGCGTATGTCGTTGTATGTTTTTAAATACACTTTCTCTTGGAGAAGATACATATAAGCGGTGGGTGAAAAATGAAGATATTGCATTATGCAGTTCTTCTGACAACGACAAAGAAAATAACAAAGAAAATGACTTGACAGATGAATCGGACTTTCTAGATGATGAAAGCAATGAACTAACATCACATACATTTAAACACAAAAAAAACAACACGAAGAAATGCGAAAACGAATGAAAATAATAAAATTTATTATTCTAGAAAAGAACTGAATGATAAAAGAAAAAAAGCAATTGACAAGAAGAGAAAACAATTAATAATGAAACAGAGGAAATAAATTTTTAGAAAAAAAAAGTATAAGAGTGGTTAGGTCTACTACCGAAAGTACCTAGCCATTACTGTCGCTCCTCATTCAAAAAAATATATGTTAAATCTTTGTTTAGATCGAAACTCCATATGTATGAGGCGTACAAAGATTGGTGCAATACTACAAAACATAAATTATATGTAGGAAAAAAAAAGTTTGACTCTGTAAAGAAAAGAAACAAAATAAAAAGCCATACATTCCCCGCGTAAAGATCAATGTGTTCAATGCTCTTTGTTTAAAACCGGAAACCCTACCAGAGACGGAATACAAAGCCCATATTGAGGCAAAAACTTCAGCCCGCAATATTAAGACAGCAGCTAAAGAGAGTGCAAAAAAAATAATTGGTATTAACTATGGATCTACAGAGTGTTCTTTTTTGTCCCAAACCTCACAAATGTAAGCAAGTAATGTTATAACCTGATGTCTCAACAACAATTGGAAATACGGTGGTTCCATATATAAATATATTCTAATATAAATAAATAAGAATGTTTCATTTTAAAGGAGCATACTCCTACTTTTATTGGTAAAGTTATATGTGTTTGTAATTGTTCCTAATTTATTTAAAAAACGTTTCTAATATGTGTCATTATTTTATAAGTTGTAATTGTTATTGTGAATGTGAATGAACTATATTGTAGTTTTGACTGAAGAAGAAGAATGTAAAGTCTCCAAAACGTCTTTCTAATAAAATTGAATAAATAATTTAAAAAATATTGTCCGTTTATGCCATCCAACCTACCAATATCACTTATTTGCAAAATAATGAAAAATATTTAATACTTTCAAAATAACGAATTTGTCCTTAGGAAAACTTGTTACAATAAAATCAAGTTAAAATTAGAAATTTTTCCTAATGCCATTAATAGTTTCTTGTTATCTATTGTTCAAATAATCCGTTTTTTGTCTCTCCTATAAAAAGTGTTTCTATGCACATAGGAGATTTTGCAGATCCAACGACGATATGTAAATTAGCGATGTTATGATATATCAGACATCAACTAATATGTGCTCTAGTGTACATAAATAAAACAAAAACATAGTGATAATATAAGCTTACCATCAGTTTCAGCTAATCCGCTAATCTCTAAACTATTGAGATTGTTTTCAAAAAAATAATTTAACTTTTTTGGATCTAGAACAAGCATATAGAAAATAATGATTCATTATTATCATCACTATTTATAAATTTTAAATTTATTTTTAGATTTTGTTTTTTAAATATATAAATTATTGTATAATAGAAAACAAAAGTTTAAAATCATTTACTCAAACCCAATCCAAAACCAAATACAGACAATTGTTTCGGTTTTCACAAATTTTCATCGGTGCATCTTGGTGGTACGGCATCGCTTGATGGTGAAGAATGAATTCGAATAATTGATTTACGTACTCTTAACACAAGTTTTTTTTGCACCACTAATTAATATAAATTATTATTATATAACAAGATAATAGTCCAATAATATTAAAAATGAAATAAGTAATTTTAATTTTATCAAGTTATATTTAATATTTCTTAGCACTAACGTTTCACAAGTTAAATACTTGTCACAGTGGATTCCAAAATAGATACAATAACATTTTTATAAAATATGAAATAACTAAATAATTTATTCAAACTCAACCCAACAATCGCAGCGACCAAACCTTGTTTTTTTTTTGTTGTATTTTAGCGTCGACTACTAAGGTCATTAGCTAATTATTTTGTTTAAATAATAATAACCTCAGGTTATAGACCTGAGGAAGACAAAACAACACATTAAAATGGTTAAATAAATAAATAAATAGATAAATACTAAATCTAATATCACAGTTGCTAAATTAAAAACTAAACTAAAAACTAATATCACAGAACCTACTATCACAAATTACAAGAAAAATGTAAAAGACTTTGATGTCAGTACCTATTCATTAACCTAACTTATGATCACAGATGACACCAAAGCTGTAAAAGGCTTCGATGCCAGACCCTAAAAACTAAAGTAACTAAACCTAATATCACAACTTAACCTAATATCACAACCTAACTTAATACCACAGATGACATCGAAGCTGAAATCTAACTATCACAGATTGCTTTAAACAACTCAACAGCACAAATTGATCAATAAAAATAAATAAATAAATTAACACCAAAATCATTATAAAACAATACAAAACTTGGCAAACCTTGTTATTGTGTCTTCTATGACTACTACATTGCATGATGAAGCTAGAATCATTTGTCACTATATATATATATATATGAGGCGATGAGTGCAATAGTGGCCTAACCCACAAATACAAGAAAATACCAACAAACGTAGATTACCCCAAGCTCACCCTCTAAACATTTTTCACTACTAGAATATTAATTGTTTAATCAATTCATAGACAGCAGCACCTTGGCCTACCAAAAACCATGTAAATTAAATTAGATTGAATGCAACACTTTGCACATAGCAACTGATTGGAGCGTATTTACGCCAATCAATTGATCGCCATGATTTTTCTGGCGTTGAATTAATCTTTTGTTGTTGTTTTTTTTAATTTTTTTTCTAGTATGCTTATACTTCATGACAGTTTATAATAACTTTTATTTTAATTAATGAAAGGCATAAACACCTTTCTGAGAATAAAATTTAATTATTTAGTCTACAAACATGGATATTGATAGACTGTTAAGTGGTAAATAGCAGTTTAATTAACTAAATTTAAACATCAATTAAAAAAATAAGTACATACTTTTACCTGGTCAAACTATAAATAACTGTAAAATGAAACTTTTTCAGATTTGTTAGGGAGTGAATCTTCTGGTAATGGTAATTCAGTTCTGGCAGTGATTCTGAATTCAATTCATCAACGGGGGAAAATAATGGTTCTTCTTCTCTTATAAATAATGAAACAAATAATAATAATTGGCCAGCCAACTCTTTAACTGAATTCACAAAACTAAAAACGAGAAAAAGAAAACGCGATGAGGCCAACTGGGTTTGCAATATTTAAAAAAAAAAACGAAACTTGGGAAAATCATATATGAATTCAAAAAATGTTTTAGTTGTAACGAATAAATATAAAATTGTTGACAAATGCTGTAAAAATGATTGCTATCAAATTTTAATACAGATGACCAAAGAAAGATTTTTACTTCATTTTACAAAATAGGAAATTTTGATTTGCAAACAGCCTACTTATGTGAACTTATTCATGTTACTGATATAAAAAGAGGAAGCTAGGCAGGGGATGCATGATGATGGAGAATTGGCCAAACAACAAAATAAAAAAGTTAGAACAATTGCATTTCATCTAATGAAAACTCTACCAACACAAGACCTTACAACAGGTGTATTTTATTACAAAAGCCAGCTATGGACCTACTGCTTTGGTATTCATAACCTCGCAACAAATCAAGCGGTTATGTACACTTGGAATGAGTCTGTTGCTTCTAGAGGCCCTCAGGAAGTCGGATTTTGTCTAATGCATTATGTTTGCAGTGGACACTCGTACTTGCCCTGTGACCAAGATTTTGGATTAGTCACGGCAGCCAAAAAAAAATCACTCTTTTATTTATGTTCTCAATGATTGGAATAGAGTCATCTTGGCTGCTCAAAAGAAAAACTCATTCAAAGTTGTATCTATGGAGAAAGAACACTATTTTTTCCTCAAAGTCATTGGAAAATAACATAACCAGAAGAAAATATCAAAAACCAAGCAAAAAGTTGAATGGTTAAAAATTTATTGGTTAAGTTTTGAAACTAATGAGCCGTTTTGTTTGAAATTTAAATATACAAATCAAGAAGATGTGAGTTTTAGTGTATTGGATCTGAAGAAAAAAACTTCACAAGTCCTGAATAGTTTGGAGTTGTTGCATCCTAATGGCAACTCCATAAGCGTGGAGAAGAAAAACGACCTTTTCTAACTTATGGCTTTTGTCCCGCCACCCCCCCCCCCCCCCCCATTCACCATGTTTTTTTTTTTAATTTACGTACCGACTCTAGAGCTAGTAATGAGGTTTACATACGTACTACAGAAGATAGCGATTGCGAGGAGTTTTAGTTTTAGTTTTTAGAAGATAAGAACAACTTATCAGTTTTTTTCATTAAACTGTTCTTTATTATTAATATGAATTAAAATATAGTAATTTAAATTTTTTGACTAATTTAATCAAAACGTTGAGAATTTTATTTTTGAAAGTTCTAAGTAAAAACTAAATACAGTTTTTTTACCCACAAGTGCAGTTAAATACCTGGCCTAATAAACAAATATAAATAAACTTTTATAAATGCCTAACTGCAAAAGTGGCCTGCCTAATCAACATTGTTTCTTTTATTTTTTGAGAATTTTCCAGGTTTAAGCTGCTTGAAGTAATAACAAAACTCAAAAATAATCACTATAAAACAAATTTTAACAAAATAAAAAACATTGTTAACAAGAAAAAAATTGAAAAAAATCTCAATATATATCAATTAGATGTGTTGGTGGGTTAGGCCACTCTTGCTCTCATCGCCTCATATATGTAGGTAATTCCATTACTTTTGTACAATTTTCAAAAACTTGAAAATTTTTCAAAAACACAAAAAACAATTGCGCCAAACAGTACATGAAAGTATGAACCAAAAAAAGAGGATTCCAAAGTGTTTGCCCTCTAGACCCTTTTTTGCTCTTTCTAGACCCATACAAGGGCCAAAAAATGGATTAAAAAAAGCGTGAAAATAGATACCGATACGTACCCGACGTCAAATGATATGTTATTTTATGTATTTTGCATATTGAAGTATCTTGTAGATATATTGATATATACCGCTCCGATTGTGAACACATTTTATGAAATTTGACCTGACTTCAAAGTGCCGTGCCACATTGCGAAATCACAATATAATTAGATTCTCAAAGGCTCAAAATGTTCCTTATTTGATACTTTTTCCAAATGTTTAAGGTTTTTTATGATCACTCAAGTACTATATATAATTGAAAATTAAAAAAAACAAACGTTGTAAAAAAATACAGAAAGATTCTGCCTGGGTTTTAATTGCGAATAAGTTTAATGCTAGAGGTGCTGGTGTACATAGAAACATCGAGTCTTTAAGGATCCAATGGAGCAATATAAAACAAGAAGCTAAAAAAAGCTGATAAAGAAAGAAACGAAGTCTACAGGACTGGTGGTGGCCCAAGAGACCCCAAAAGTATTGTCGAACCAACAACCAGTCTTAGCCTGGCAATAATGAATAATAAAACTGTCTATGGGCTGAAGAAAAGTGACAACTACGACAGTGATGAAGTGAACAAAGGTATTAATTTTATGAATTACTTGTGTTTACATATAGCCAATATGTAGTATTTTTAAGTATTGTTTGTTAATATAACAGAAAATGCTCAACGAGAGGACAAAGAAATCAGATATGTTAAAGTGGAGCTCGAGCAGTCTGAATTTATTGAAGCTGATCCCGTTGCACAATGTACTGACCCACCGGTTACAGAAGTTTTTCTACCACGTATTCAAAACGAACATACTTCTCAACACACACCATGGTTTGCACGAAGAAGGCCAAAAGGTTACGAAAAGTAAAACTTTGTAGACATTGCTAAAATTGAAGTGTCAGGCGAGCAATTAAAAAATGAATTGAAAATAAGAGAGCAACAAGAATTACTATTTGAATTAGAATTTTAACAAAAACAAAAATCAAATCTCCGAATTAAAATTAAAAATAAAAGAAATCGAATTAAAGTTATTGCAAAATAAATTAAATAATAATGAATGTTAATTTTTTTATTAAATAAAAAGCTTTTTTTATATAAATACAAATTTTTATTTTAAATAATACAATTTATGGTAAGGTTAAGGTCAAAACCAGACAGGTATATTTGGAATGTTACCATTTTGTGTAAGTTGCTGAAGTTCATGGTTCATACATCATTCTCAGGTGGTGGCTCAGTTTCTCTTCTCAATTGTGCAATGCTATGGAAAATTGCCGTTGCTACAATTGCGTTTAAAACTGTATTTAATTTTAAGCGGCATCTATATGCCATAATTGGAAATTTTCTTTTCCAAACCCCAAACAAATGTTTTATTTTACCATGGATATACTGGACACCTGACTCGCGATTATAAAGTGACGCACAATATTTTACGGCGGTCATTTTGTGAATGACTTGATAATACTGTATATGTATTAAAAACATCTTACATTTTATCATTTTAGTTTTTTAAACATTTAAAACATGCATAATATGCTACTAACATTGTAAACTAACTATTAAAATGTTCCGAACAATAATTGGTTAATTAGATCCAAAGTAAAGACCATTAATGCGTTTGTGATAAAAAATTAATATCTTCTAAACGAGTCTACCAACTTAAAACAAATTTTAAATAAACATTACTACACGTATTGCTGAAGTTTTACTAGTATAGTTAAACTTTGTATATACAAGGGTGTTTGCGGTATAGTAGTTTAAAAAAAATAACTTCTTCTTCTTAAATTCTTTTAAATAATTAAAACCGTCTAACTTTTTTACGAAAAACAATACAAAAATTGGCAACAATCGTAAAGCATCACCAAACATAGTACATTTACGTAGAACATTTAGATTTTTATTTGTAAACTTTATGTGCATGCTATCTGCAAGGGAAGTGATTTTTTATTTGTTAAATAAACTGAATTAATTTTTTTAGCATAATTACCAATTAAAATAAGTTTTAAGATTGTATACATTATATGCATTATGTATATGATGATAACGTTGAAGTTTTGTAAAAGTTTCAAGAAAATTGGTTTGTAAATAAATCAGTGACGAATATAAGTTTTATATATATATACAGGGAGTTTATAAATGAATGGGATTATGTAATCACTTTAAATATGCCGCCTTTTTAAAATCGTCCACTATACTACATATGTTTTCATATGTTTGCTTGACAGCTGTCAAAGTTGATCTGTCAAAACAAATAGTTTAGTGAACAATTTAAAAAAAGCGGCACATTTAAAGTGATTACATAATCCCATTCATTTATAAACTCCCTGTATATATATGCATAAGTTAAACAGAAGTAAAATACTTTTACATCTGTTCAAAAATCCTAGTTTTTTAGACAGTTTAGAAGCTATGTCAACAAAATGGTCGTTCCACAGAAGATTATGTGACAAATTGAAGAAGATTTAGATATGGATTTGTTGTTAAGTTTATTATGATGATGATACTTCGGATTTTGATTTTGAAACAGTAAGAAGTTGAGTTTATTTAGAATTAAAATTGAACATGTTGAGAATGCCATTCAGATATTGTTTTAAGGTCTTTGTTTATAGATGCTACAGATTCTATTCTGGAAATTTTAAGACGCTCTGCCATGGTTGTCGATATGGTTTTTGGAAAGTATGAAGTATGAAGGGTGCTATCATTTGCAAAACTATGAATAGGACTTTTAGTTATTTTAAGAAGTTGATTAATTTAAATCAAAAACAAAGTTGGCAAACAAGCAAAACTTTGAGGAATGCCAGCATTTGTGATTTTGAGATCAGAGCTAAAAACAATTATAACTATAATTTTTGTATTGTCAAGAAAACTATTGGTAAGATTTACAGATATATGATCAAGACCTATACAATGGAGATTGTTGATAGGATTAGGATGCCGTATCCTATCAAATATACGTTGTGATGGCGACAAGTAAACACGGTCGTGCGCTATCTGAAAGCGAGCTAAACACAACGTTAATAGACTTAAATTCAGTTTGTGCAAGTTGTGATAAAGCTATATTTTGAGACTATTTTAAATGTTGTATCTGTGAAGTTTTTTATCATGAAGATTGTAACAAGTCGGAAGATGAGCTGGGAGTAGGGGCATGCACAAAAGGTGATGGAAATGGAGTGCAGAGAACTACTCTTAAACTGCTTTGATTGCTAAAAAGGAAAATTAGCAAATTTAAAATGGAAATTGCAAGTAAGGATATTTTAATTGAAAATTTAAGTCATAAACTAGATATATTATCTGAAAACAATAAAAATTGCAAAAAAACTGACATGCCATGTAAAGTACCAACACAATCCGAACCTGGAACGTTACAGCGTAGTGTTAGTGCAGACTCAAACACAAAAAGCAAGAAAACAAAGAATACAAATACAATCAATCCCGCACAAACAGATGGCTCTGTTCTAACACAAAACGATACGTACGCAAATGCTTTAGCGGCTAACTTGGACAAGACTGAAGACACCAATAACCGATGTAAATATCCAAACTAATACGTGGAAAACTGTATCCCATACACGGAAGAAAACTAGTTTTGAAGGATCGGCGACATCTAGCAAACTTCCAACAGCACCATCAAGTAAACGCAAATGGTTATTTGTTTCAAGATTTGCTAATAACTGTACTGCAAATCAAATTAAAGATTTTCTTAACAAAAAAACATTATTCCAGGCCATAGTGGAGCAGCAAAAAAACAAAACACAAAGGATATAGTTCTTTTAAAATTGGAATTCCTGTTGAAATAATAAATCAAGTAAACAATACATCTTTTTGGCCCAAGGGCATATTTATAAACAATTTTTGCCGGAGTACTGTTGCAAATCAACTACCGGATCTACCAAAAAATCAAACTTAAATATTAAATTGCTGCATTTAAATACCGAATGTATTAGCAATAAAATGAATCAATTTGAAGCTTTACTTAATGGCTGTGATAATTGCAATATTAACTGCAATCATACTAAATATATTTATTTGTATAAATGAACATTGGTTGTTAGAAGATGAATTAAGTTGTTAAAAATTTCCATGTTATAATGTTGTTTCAGGTTATTGTCGAGATAAGGGTAGTCATGGACACAGATCATACAATAGAAGATAAATCAATTCCCTATAAATATTTCGCCATGAGTTTTAGCGCCTCTTCGCTCCTGGGAAGAAACATTAAGTTTGTAAAACGGACGCCTAGCGGCGCTGAGTTACGTTTGCGTCATTAAAAGGCGCTATTTTTAAAACTTTGAAATGGCAAATCCACACAGAATTTGCAAATAAATAAAAATTCTATTAAAATAAATAATAATTCTTTAAAATAACTATAACTATAATATATATTATTACAAAATGACATTTTTCATTTATATTTGCAAATACCTGGTGGTGACATTTTAAAGCCTTTGAGGCAATCCTTAAATTTAAACTACGTGAACGCGAATAGGTTATGCCCGTTATGCCGGCATTCATGCCATGATGCGCATGAAATTGTGCGTCTAAATAAACAGTTGTTCGACCTTGACAGAAATAAAATAAAACCATTATTCGAGCCACTGCTTGGCTCCTGGGTCAGTGCAGTTCGTGAATTTTACGTGTGGCCATATCCGTTATACCTATTGGTACCCCCAGGTCATGGAGGTGTTGCAGTAATGGCCAATGAAAATATTGAATGTACTCCAATAGTAAAAATAAAAAACTTGTCTGTTTGTTACCATATCGAACTAGCAGCAATTGAAACTGGAAATATAATTATTCCCACAGTATATCATCCACCTTCAGGTGGTATAAACATATTTTTTAACATTTTAACGGAAGCTTTAGAAGTATTAACAACTCTATGTAAAACGGTGTTTCTAACTGGTGATTCAAATCATTTATTTACTCTGTTCTTTTGTACTGAACTCAAAGCTAAAAGAACCAACAAGAAAAAAGAATACTCTGGATAACTGGATAATATATTCAGTGGTTTGAGTGAGCATAAGTATGAAATTAATACTATAGATGCAGGATTTTCAGATCATCTAAAATTAGTCTCATGTTTAGTCAATTTATTACCAAATAAGCCAAGAGTGAATTATAGACCTTTTACAGAACATGGATTATAGAATTTATACAAAATAGTTGAAAATGTAAATTGGGAGTTTGTGCATAATTCAAACATAAATGCAGAATTTAAATTTCAAATATTTATTGACATTCTTACATCAGCAGTTTGTCAAGCATTTCCTGAAAAATGCAAAATACTAAACTCAATAAGGTCAACTGGTTTACTCTTTTGCTACATAATATGAGGCAAATATACTTGATTTAAGAGTTTTAAACAAACATGTACACTCACAATTAATATCTAGTCAAATTAAAGAACTTACAAAACATTATAAAACTGAAATCAAACCAGTTTAATAACTATTACTGCAATGTTGCAACTCAAATAATAAATAATTTACCAGCAAGTATAATGCATTACACAGAGTACATGAATGAAATACCAATGTCAAATCAATTTAGTTTTCGAGATGTCACATACATCGAAGTACGAGATATAACAACAAATTTGAAAAACTCTAATAGCAAAGACAATCTTAATTTAAATTCGAAAATGATTAAAACCGTTATTAATTTAATATTGGTACCTCTGACAAAGTTAAACAATGAATGCATAAAATCAAATATTTTTCCAGACATCTTAAAAGTGGCTAAAGTTGTTCCCATATTTAAATAGGGAAAAATTGAATTAAATTACTTTCGACCAAATCGGTTGTTCCAATATTAAGTGAAATATTTGAAAAAAGTTTTGCAAATAAGTGATCATCTTGATAATAACAATCTGCTCTCTGAACAACAATACGGGTTTAGAAATAAGAAATCTACTGTACTTGCTGTGAAAAATTTATTAGATGTTGTGATTAATGGTTTTGACAATAAATGTTATACGTCTGCTTTTTTTTGTGATTTAAGTAAAGCTTTTGATTGTGTGTCCCATGATGTCTTGAAGAAAAAATTAAAAGTTTATCATTTTAGTAATACATCGATAGATCTTTTAATATCTTATCTACAGCATAGAATGCAATACGTTACCGTAAATTCTCAATATTCAGACATTCAAGAAATTCGCTTGGGTGTTCAACAAGGTTCGGTTTTAGGACTGTTACTAATCCTAATCTACATCAACGATATACCGTTTTGTGACATTGAAGCTCAATTTACATTATTTGCTGATGATACGACGGCTTTAAAATCTAATAAACAACTTGATGTTTTGGTTCAAGATATTGAAGAAACGCAGTCCAAAGCTTACCAATAGTTTTTAGCAAACAAACTTAGTTTTAACACAAATAAGACTCAACATATACTTTTTTCATTAAAACCTGCAGTTTCTTTTGAATTATTCAAATATCCATATCCATATTGAGTACCTAAGATGAAGTTAAAAAACATGACAATGTGTAAATTAATAATGCTGATCTATAATTTGAAAAATCAGACTTGTTTCCCATTTTAGGTATAGGTTGAACATTTACAACGTTTCAACAATTTGGAAATGTTTCTTTTTTAGTTGTGATATAAATTTACGTCTTTCAATATATTGATTGTAGTAATGTTGATTATGTCCTTTTTTTTAATAAAGACTGGGATAATTAATCAGACATTCATTAATAAAATTTCTATTTCAGAGTGGACGTATCGGGTGTATCATCGACACCCATCATCAGCACTATAACAACGTATGGAGTCAATTTTAATGTTACAATATTTAATATAATTAATAATAACTTACCAATACATTTTATTAAGACTAACATTAAACACATTAAAATTACAATTACAATGTACATTTAGATCACAGACAATTCATTTTAAAAGTTCAATACTAACAACGTGCAGATGGAGAAATATGTTTGTTACATTTATTTTTTCCGTTGTAAAACAATAAGACCTAAAAAAACAAAACAAAAAATTATTTATTTATTTTCAAACAAATGTGAAAATACGAGGGGATTTTAATATGAACCTAAATTACAAGTATAAATGTAAGATTAAAATTAATATATTATGTAATTGTTACAATGAATCGTCCCAGCAAATCTCTATTATTACAAGAGCGAATAATTCCTACAGAAAGCTTGCGACTCTCATCAACCACTCAACGATAAAGACGTTAATAATGCCGTTGGCCAGTTGATAAAAGTCCCAAACCTCCAACAGGTCGCCCCCTTCCCGTATACAAAAAGGAACAAGCCTAAACATTCATTAATAATGTATTGAAGGAAATCAACGTTTAAATTTAAGTTTTGCAATGTTATGATAGATAATTATTAATAATGAAGACAGCCAAACCGAACAAACAATACTGGATGAAAATCAAGAAAATAAAATATGGACAAAGAGCATAACATTCCAGTTTATTTCATATGTCGAAGCCAATAAACAGAACTTCGAAAAAGAGAAGAAGAAAATCCAAGGTTATAGGAATATTTGAACGCTATTCACAAATTTATGCATAAAAACTGAAATAGCACCTGTAGCTACATGCAGTAGCATATCTGGATTACAACTGCATATAGTTCAACCCAGCTGCACCAGCAAAAATAATGCCGGTCTGGGTACTGGTGTAGAATGCAGCACAAGTGTTTCAGAATGCAGCACAGGTAGAAAATACCACTAGCTCAGAAACTACGCTTAGTTATCAATAAAAATGTTAAGGAAAATGTACTTTAAAAGTAAATGAAAAGACAACATAAACAAAAACTTGCTAGACAAGACAATGTTTTAGAACTTATGATCGATAAAATGCCTTAAATTTTTTATAAAAATATTGTTTCCATACAAGTTCTTAAAATATACTATTGTGATATTTAGATATTATTGATTAACACGGGTGTGCTTTATTTTTTGTTTTAGAATTAATTTTTTTATTTTCAATCATACTCTTTTGTTAACTTTATATAAACATATTGTTGCAATTTTGACAGACATTTTCAAACTGCCTTGTCAAGTTGTCAAGTCCTGATGATTTTATTCCTAAAAATAGAATAGTTTTTTAATAATGTTTATTTTTATATGATGTATTTATTATTGCCAATTACTACATTTTTTATATCACAGTGTGACTGCAGTTTTGGCAGAAAAAAATACATTTATGTATTGTCTAAAGAAGGTTGAGGTTCAGTCGAAACTGCAGTCACAGTGTGACATAAAAAAATGTAATATAAAAACGTAGTAATTGTTTTATTTAAATTTCTACAATATAAAATGACTATTCTATCAGCATATCATCGGATATTCCAAACAAATAAAAACTGTTATAAGAATAATAAAAAATGTAATTTGTTTGTTGAACAGAATACTATTCGTAGTGAAAGTAATGTAAATTACTTTTAAAAAAGTTACCACTCATACACTCGTGCAATTATCATAGGTAATTAACCCAGGAATGCCTGAATTTTTGTTTATTTTGTTTTTTAGTTTTATAATTGACTTCAAAACATGTTTAAAAAAACTAAAAAAATATTATTTGAATTCGAAGAAATACAGGCGCTCTTTAAGTCCTCTTCACATAAATATTTATCTGTTAGAGGGTCGCATGCATTAGTTGGCAACATAATTGTTATCCCAATCTTATTACAATCAGTCACACTATCTTCTCCATTTTCCAATTATTCAATAAATTCTTGCAAGCTTAGTTTTTCTAAAAGCACATTTAGTTTTTAGATATTGGTTAACAAAACTTTTGAGAATTGATTTTTTTACAATGTATATGTTTTTGACACATAGTAATAATAAATTAATTAACAGAATTAAAAAAAAATCAGGTATTATATAAATATAATATACATGAAATAAATTGCAATTTTTTTTTGTAACAAGACTAATTTTACACACTTTTCTAGATTAAAACAGTGTGCAAATAATTTACACAACCTTAAAATTGATTGTTGATTCAAATATTTATGAATTAGTAATCAACGCTGAAAAGTTTGTTTTTATTTTTTATTATTATTATATTATAAATTCGACATAACAAGGTATTAGTGATTAATGCATAAAACGAATTAAAAGCAAGCAAAATGATAGATATGAATATTTATTGAAATAAAAAAAATATATACAAATTATAAAGCATTCATTATTATAGGTAAAGTATTTACAATGTTGTTTCTTTTTATTCTGGCCAAGTTATTTTCTCTTTCCTCATCAATATCTAGCCAATTAAATGGATTGTTATTTTGTTCTTCTAAAACCTATGACCTATTGCTACCGAGTTTTCGCTATCCTCCACATGAACCGAATACATTTTTGCCAAAAGATTCTCAAAGGGACATTTTAAAATGCATTTTAAATTGCATGTCCTTCATGTTAATTATTGATAACTCTGCATAGCTGTTAATTTTTTCTAGTAAGACACTTTCATTTTCATCTTTTTCATAATCATAAAAAAAAATACTTTGGGCATATTTTAAAAATGTTGCCCTAAAAGCCATAATTACTACCAATTCACCGTTTAATGTTTTATTATCGGATTTGAGGTTATAATTTTCAAAATGGAGCTGAATCAAAGTTCCGTTGCGTTCGGATATTTGTATTTACACCAAATACTCTTTCCTTCACACCACCCCACTCTACTCCAATAACACTTGCCCAAATGGCGCACACACGTTAAAAGATTAATTAAATTATTAATAAAACTGTAGTAACATTTAATTAGCAATTATTATAAATATTTAAGAATTAAACAGTTTATTTGCTGTATTTGTAGATTCGAAGCACGGATTGTTTGAATGCTAGACATGCATTATGTACATTGCGCTAACAAGACGTGTGATTTTCTTAGCCATACTTACAACACCTCTTAAATGACTAAAAATGACTAGCACTCCACATGTAAGTAAACAGTAGGTAATAATGATTTGTAGTTTTTTTAATTATCTGTGTCCAACTAAATATTCTCTGCAGACTCTTTCATTCGTTTTTAAACAGAATTTATTTCTATAAAAACATTTTTGAACCATAACGAAGTTTTTTTTCCATGCGGGATTTTGTGTTATAAACATCCAATAAATTTTTATGTATTTGTATTTTTTACTCATAAGTTTATTAAAAAAGGTGTTCATGTCAAGTATTTGGATTTCCCATTTAACCATTTACTATTTTAATTACTACTTCTATACAATCTTCGCCATTTTTCCGTTTCATGTTATATTTCTTTTAGGATCGATACCAGAGTATTTATTGTAGTAGAATTGATTAAGATATAATTCTTTTCTTCAAAAAATGTTACAAATTGTCTCCATATCGAATTATTATTTGTAACTGTATTTTTACTTCTGCTTTCTACCATTTCTTCAGCAATTGCTGTGTTCGAAACGCAATCAAAATACTCATATTTTTGCTGACAAATAATAATTTAACAAATCGTTATGCTAAAATAAGACACATCATTAGAAAAGTTAATTTGTGTACAATGATTATGAAAAAAAGTTACAAAGTTTGTAACCGGGTAATTCCATTACTTTTGTACAATTCTCAAAAACTTGATTTCTTAGAATTTTGCCAAATTTTAGTACATGAAATTATGAACAAAAAAAAAAGGATTTCCAAAGTTTTAGCCTTCTAGTCCTTATTTTGCCCTTTTAGACCTTTAATAAGGCCAAAAAAATGGCTTAAAAAGACTATTTTTTAATTTCCGTTTTCTCAGCCCTGAAAATAGGGTACCGATACGTACCCGGCGGCAAATGACTGTTATCTTTGCAAATTGAGGTATCTTGTAGATACATTGATATATACCGCTCCGATTGTGATCACATTTTATGAAATTTGACGACTTCAAAGTGGTACCACATTGCAAAATCACAATAAAAATTTTCTACTCCCTTCTATATATTGTCACTTTTATTCACGCCTAACTGAATGGATATGTATCATATATTCACTCTAGTGTGGATATGATATGCCGTTACCAACCATAAAAACAAAAAATACAAATCACAATGTTTATTTGATTACGTCGCTAAATACAAATGATTTTTTTATTTCTAAAATCTCAAAAATATGTATATTAAGAAAGTCTTATTTATTAACTGTTATTATACAATAAAGCTTAAAAACATTTTTAATTAAATATTTTAACAGCATAATTTAACCAAAATTATAGGCAGTTTTGAATTTGACAATTATGCGAAACGTCAGATGTCAAACATAACCTGAATTTATTTCAATATACAATAATGTTAAATGATTAATTGAAAAGTTTTAAAATAATTTTTATATTTTTTTCAGTCGTAGAAATCGCACTTAGATGTTTGGAGCACTCCGCCTACAGCGTCGTGCGATATGGGCATACTATCCACTCTTGTTATACAAAATACTATAGACTCACGAGGGCTCAAAATGTTCTTTATTGAATACCCTTTCCGAATGTGTAAGGTTTTTTATGATCTCTCAAGTACTTCCGGAGATATTCGTCCCAGCATCACATTGTTTTTCGAGGTTTTGATCAAAAAGTATGCATTTGTTTTAAAACTTATAAGAAAACAAAGTTATAGAACAGAAAATTTCCTGTCGATATGAACTAATGTGTTTTTTTTTTTCAAATTCTGCTAGTTTTATCGCTAGACGGCAAACATAGAAATAACTAAATTTGACTCATTCATAATTAAATTGTTCAATAATTTAAACAAGAAGAATTGAAATTTCACGTATCACATAAAATCAACTCAGACGGTAAATCAGAATTCTGCAAAGTCGACAGAGATCAAAATATCGCTTGATTTTTACAATAAAATTGTGTTTACATTATATAATATATTATGTAAAATTAGTTGATTAAGGTATAAATTTTTTTTTTATTGTAGTTGAGTGAATTATTGATAACCATGATGTAAAAATTATTATTATTTGTAAAACATTGATACGCCCTTATAGCCCTTGATGTTATAAAGGCTATACCCAGGTTACTCAGTGAAGAAGGGGGAGTCAAATAACACAGTTAATGCAGATTTAAAAAAAAATATGAATAAAGTTACCATCAAGAATTAAAGAAAGAAAAATAAGAAATAAATGAGGACTTACCCTTAAAATAAATCCTTATCAAATTGTTAACTAAGCGGGCTCCAATTGTTTAAACAAAACGTCACTTCCTCGTTCCTCGTCTCCGGCCACGTAAACAATAACGGTGCTGAAAGGGAAGTAATTAGAGGAAGGAACAGGGGATATGGAAAAACCAAATATCCTAAGTAACAAAATTTATATAGCAAAGAATTGCATAAAACAAGATAATTACAATATAAAATAAAATATTGGTGAGTTAACACCTCCAAGTTTGCACCCACACACCAGACACACCAACTTAATCTTAAACTAAATAATTAACTAATAAGTAAATTAAAGAAAGTATTGGAAATAAAAATACAAAATGAAAGATTAACAGTGAAAATCAGAATTTTTAAATTAAACAAATTGGTCGATGGCAATTGCCAATATACTCCAGCATAGGCTTCTTCTTCCACGTGGTCGGCAGATTAATTTACGAATAGTCTATTAAACAGATCTATTACAAATCCAGTAAGAAATAGCGTTTAATAATTGACCTCACTAATGTGAGCGGGCTACATTTAATTTGTGCTGTAATAGCACACATATACATATGTATGTATAAACAATAAAAATACACGGGTCGACAAAGGACCTGGAATTAATTAAAAAGGGACGAAATAGAAAAATGAAACAAATTAAGAAGAATTAATAAACTCACCAGGATAGTAGCGATGCAGCAATAGGATTTAATTTTATTAATTAAAATATCTTTAATTAATTTAACTTTTATCGGTGTATTCGTTATTTGTAACATCCGCACATGCGGTTTGAATAACGAAAAATTTATCCGCAAATCTGCGATCTCTTACTGCAGAGAGTCACCGGTAAAAAGGATCGAACTCGGAACCTCCTGGACCTTCCCAAGATAAGTTGATTCTATTGCACATGCTAATCTTAAATACCACAGTAAGAAAATTAAAACTACTTAAAGGAAAAAATGAAAGGATGGAGTAGAAGTAGGAATGACATCAGTAATTAAAATAACAACATTAAAAATAACCAATAATGAACGAAACATAGCTATAATTCTATCTGATATTTTTATGTGGAAATTTAAATTCAAACCGAAGCGAGTAACATTGGCAACAGTGTAAACTCGAGGTGTCGGTAACCGTTCCTGTAATGTGGTTGTGAACGTGAGCGACGGCTGACTGGGGTTAATTAAATTAATAAAACAAATAAATGGTAAGTACAATAATTAATTACCTATTTTAAACAGTCATTAGTGATAATTAATTAATCAAGACTCCCTAAGCATGATGCTGAATAAAATTTAATAATTTATTTCCAATGCTAGGTTATCAAATACAAATGTCAAAGATGGATGTAAACAAATAGGAATTCAATTAAACTAAAAGGATGGAAATGGGTAGACAAAAGGAAGGCAATATAGTAACAAGGAAAGGAATAAGAAATATGGATATGGTTGTACGAAGCCGAAGAACAATAACAAGTAAGTAACTTTATAAATTGTAAGCATCCTCATTAACCATATATGAAATGGATATTTTTCTTTCTTTTGTAATTCTTAAATTGTTAATAACCATGTAACTTTCAAATAATTAGTAACACAAAACAAAAAGTATAATAAATAAAATAACTGTTTTAGGTGACATCCCTATTTTCTACCTTCAACGAGCAACCCAACATACCGGAAAGCCAGGCGGCTAGTCGATGTATCTCCGATAATAATAAGATAAGTAAAAATAAAATATCTAAATAGTTTTAATACAAATATTTGGTATTTTTAGGTGTAGCTGAAAATTGAACCGTAACAACATCATCATCATTTTTTTAAACGAGAAATAAGAATTTTAACAATCAATATAAATACTATCAAATTGTATTTTTGTATATCACTATTTCAACTTGAAATGGAATATTAATAATTAAGATAAAGACCATCAAATTGTATTTCTTTTTTTATATTCCGTACAAACAGATTTAATTATTTTATTATCATTT
Organism: Tachinus rufipes; assembly: GCA_963932245.1. Taxonomy (NCBI): domain Eukaryota; kingdom Metazoa; phylum Arthropoda; class Insecta; order Coleoptera; family Staphylinidae; genus Tachinus; species Tachinus rufipes. The sequence goes on along the minus strand of OZ010741.1, from coordinate 82,038,917 downwards.
CAATGCCATTTGTAACGACATTTTGAAAATACAACGACCACAGAAGAGTATCCAACTTTATTTTGTTGAAGATTATTACAGTTATTGACAATTTTAATTTTTAAAAATGGATAAATTATTATTGGACAGGTTACAGCGACAGATTGTCACCTAGGAATATTTTCTGACAAAAAGAATTGTACAACTTCTAAGATATGGATGAAACTGAACAATTACTTTTAAAGTTCAGATTGGAAAATTATTATCAAGAAATAATAAATGGTCTGTCACTATCATAAATGTAAATACTTGGATTATTTTAGTTTAAATTATCGAAAGTGTTTCGACCCCTAGAAGAACCACATAAAATCGATCACAACTAACCTTGAATTAATAAATATTGTATTATGTAAAGATTCCATGCAATTTATCTTTGAAACTTGTGCCAGGTCACAAAATTTGTAAGAAATTTTTGCATACCATAACTTAAAAAATTAAAGCAAAAAAAAAGAAGTGATTCTACAACAGGTAATAATTGATTATTTATTTTTATTATTTAAGGTTAAAATCTATTTCGTCGATAACTTTGATAAACAGACTGCCGTTTTATTTTGCTTCCTTCTATATGTTCACTAATAAAAATTATTTTTTACTGAATGTTTGTTTTTAATAAAATCAGTTTCAAAAATACATTTATTTTTGAAAAAAATGATTTATACATGGAAAATTTTGCAAAAGTACCAAAATAATTGAATGATAGAGTATCCAAGAAAAAATATCCATCACTGCAAATCACAATACAGAACTGTAATTAACACAGTAAAGTAATACAGCAACTTCTTCTCAATCATCCAATACTTCAGAAGAATCTCTTTTTACAACCTTGAGTCAAGACCAAACAAATATTAATCAACTTTTATCTATTATATCTATTGGATATTCCAACAGTAAATTTTTTCAAACTGTCTGAAAAAAAAAAAGTTTACTAACCGAAAAACGTTGACCTTAGACATAAATTTACCAAACAATTCGTGTCAAGAATTAATCACAGAAAATGAATCATTTAAAGAAGTTCTAGGAAACTTACATTATAATTACACAAAGAATATTCTTCTTTATTGCGCGTTTTAGAGCTATTTTACATCGCCCCAGAAGTCATACGACTTGTTTGAAGGAGGTTAATGGGACCAACGGTTTATTAGGCGACTTCTGAACCACCCAAAAAAAAAAAAAACATGCATGGAAGTTAAAATGCAGATCTGACCAAGCTGAGACTATCATCGGAACTAGGAAGCATCACTGTTTCATATCAGTAAATGAAAATATAATAAAGATCAAAAGAACTTTATTTGATGAGCAGAAACATTTTGTTAAAACCAGAAAAAAATCAAATATTCACAAACGAAGAAACAAAAAATTCAAAAAGTCACTTGATTATTATTATTTTTTTGTTTGTTTTACAAGCATATTTATTCTTATTTTTTCAATTTTTTTATGTGGATTGTGAAACTTCATTTCTTCTTGTTAGAATTATTGAACAATTTAATTATGAATATAGATTATCGTTATCTTTCAGTCAAATTCGAAGTTTTTCTCGGTGTGCCCTCTAGCTAAAAAAACTACGCAGAATTTGAAAAAAACAAATCATATCCGTTCTACAACTTTGTTTTCATATAAGTTTTGAAAAAAAAAATTCATACTAAATTCATATTAGCTACTACAAACTCCGAGTTTCATATCCAAACTTTCAGAATTTATTTATACATGTTTGAAAAATATTTTCCCAGAATTTCAAGTAATTTCATTTTGATAGAAAAATTTTACGACTGTTTGAAAATGCCAATTTTTGCGTTTGTTTGTCAAAAATGGCCAACTTTGAAACACTATATCTCCGGAAGTACTTGAGTGATCATAAAAACCTTAAACATTCGAAAAAGGTATTTTATAAAGAACATTTGAGCCTTCGTGAATTTAATTATATTGTGATTTTGCAATGTGGCACCACTTTGAAGTCAGGTCAAATTTCATAAAATGTGTTCACAATCAGAGCGGTGTATATCAATGTATCTACAAGATACCTCAATATGCGAAATTTTCAAATTAAAGTACATAAAATAACAAATCATTTTCCGCCGGATACGCATCGGTACCTATTTCCAAGGCTGAGAAAACTGAAATTAAAAAATAGCCGAAAAATGGCTTTAAAAGCACAAATTTCAATGCGATTCATTAACAAAATGTTATCAAAAGTAATAAATAAACACTAACTAATTATCTGTAAGGCTATCTTCATTTGGCTGAGAAGGTTCTTCTTTTCATTCACACTTCAACCGGTCATAAAACCACATACAGTCAGGAGGCACATATTTTGTTGCTAGTTCTTTCACATGACTTAATTTGATCTTCGATTTGGTGCAACAGGGAGAGGAAAGTTTTCTTGTTCAAGCAAAATCGTCAAGTAAATTCATTATCATTATATTCCTCCATGTAATTAACCCTAAAAATGAATTAGCATTAATAATTCATAAATAAATCATAAAATCTTTTTTGACATTTTACAGAATTTAATATCTAAGTTATTATATCAACCAGCAAACAAAATAAATAATTTTATTCAAGTTTTTTGACGTCCTTTAAATTTGTTACTGGTGGATTAGTTAGAATGACAATTAGGACTAAAATAGTAAAATTCAGAATCATCATCATTATATTTAAATTAAATAAACGTTTTAGAAGTTAAATCCCAACTTCCTGCATCAGCGCTACAACAATTTTAGCATTAACAAAAAACAAAGACATATAATTGAGATAAGTTATAAAAATATAAAAGAATATAAAAACACTACACTAATAAAATCATACGGAAAAAAAATTTATTATTAATTTTACGAAAAAATTATTATTCTATATAAAAAGTTCTGCATGGTCTTAAACCTAAATTGCAACTATCAGATATTAATTTTTTTCAGTCGTATACGCGGTTTCTCAAAAAATATAAATTTGGCTCAACAGTAAATTAAAAAAAATGAAGAAGAATTGTTTGACAGTAAACGTCAAATAAAATTTGTTATTATTTGATATTTAGTGTGGAAGAAAAAGTAGAAATTGTGTTAATCATTAGTGGAAATCCAGAAAAAAATATACACCATACCATCGGTAATGAGAATTATGGAAAAATTCAAATCATGTGGAGATGTTAATAATAAATTTACAAACAAACGTCAAAAATCTGTTGCAAGTAAGGAGATGAAGATAAATGTAATGTTATCTGCAGTGAAAACTCTAAATTTTCTCTGCAAAAAGGGGCATCTTTGCTTCCAGATAAAATTGGTAAAGATACAATATCATGTTTTTTTTTAAGAATAAGTTTTAACCATATAAATTACAATATATCCATACTTTAAAATCTGAAGACTACGACAGACTACTAGAATTTTGTTTTCTTATCCAAGGACAGCTAGAAAACAATCCTTTTTTGCTAAGAACATATTTTTTTCTGACGAAGCTACATTTACGTCTAATGGAAGAGTGTCTTCGCAAAATTGTCGATGGTGGACTGACTCCAATCCTACTTTAGGATAAAAAAAACTCGCAATCAATATTATTTTAAAACTAAAGTTTGGTGTGGCATTTACAAGGATAAAATAATTGGCTCTTTTTTTCGACAATCTATGATTTTTAAACGATATCTATTTTTTTACAAAATCAGTTGCATGATTTGATTTGTGATCTTCCAAGACATGAGCGGCAACAGGTATGGTACCAGCAGGACGGCGCAACATGTCATAAGACAATGGAAGTAAGGCAATACCTTGAAAATATCTTTAACGGAAGGTTAATTCATAGATATTCCGATATCTTTTGGCCAGCCAGATTTAACCCTATTAAATTTTTTTCTTATAGGGTTCCTTAAAAGAAAAGGTATATCAACACAGGCCATTCAAAAACGTAAAACATTTGTAACAATGTATTTAAAAATGTATTGAAGGAAAACTATAAGACGCTTGTTACGCAATTAACATTTTTAGCACTGTATTTATATAATTATTGTAAAATAAATTATTTTGTTATGTATCATTTATTTTAATGCATCATCAAAATAATGCAATATAGAAGTTAAGAGACGTAAAGGTTATCAAATTTTTAACGAATAAAGAGTTAACAGATAAAAGTTTCCGATATTTTCAAAACTAAATTTACTTTAATGTTGGACAAAATTAATATTTTTTTATGATTGTATTTTAGATTTTAGAACATAAATAATAACTTCTTTAGTAAAATTAATAATAAAAAAGTTTTTCATATGGTGCGAACTTAAGCAGACACACTATATATTACATACTGGGTTTATATCTGGATAAGATTAACAATTTAAAAAGTTTTATAACTTATTTCATCTGTAGAAGGTTTTAGTAGAACCAAAACTAGTAATGCATTTGTAAGAATAAAACTTTGATAAAAACATACTAAATTGTTTTACTATTTCATTTATTAATCATATTGGGATTTTCATACTTTTACGGCATTCTTTTTTTGTTCAAGTTTACAAAAATATGTTGGCGTTTAAATAACTGTAATAAAATTTAAATATTGCTGTCATTGTTTGACATTGCTGGACGCTTTTTATTGACATATTAGTAACACAAATTAAAGTGTAATCGCAAATCATTATGGAATATGATCAAGTAGCTGCATAAGAAAAGGCGCATCAAAGGTTACGGAAGGATAATACAGGTTATACTTGGAAGAGTTAGATCATAATGAACCATTCTAAACCAACAAATTTAGCCCTAAGAATCCTGATGCTTTGGACAAAACCTGGAACACACTGGTTTTAAAACTTAATACAAGTGGTGGACAAATAAAACCCGCACGGCCGTGGAATGAAATATTTTTTATATTTAATGTCATTTTTAATTATAATTATTGTAAACAACTATTGTAGAGATTTTCTGATTAGAAATGCAAAGTGACAAAAAAGGTAAAAAAATTACAGTTATTGCAAATAAAAACTGGTGACCTCCATCAGATATTCCACTTACGGATCTGGAACAAAGATTACTAGAACAGTTCTAGTAAGCTGTTGCTAAATTGAAAATCGTTCCAGAATTAGTCCTACACGGTGAGTAAAAAAAAATAGACAATGGTCCTGAAACAATGGAAGAACATTTCTTGCCAGAAATTACGCATTCCGCTATAGCATCTTCAACTACTCCATTTGAAAAAAAAAAATAAGAAACCAGCGAACAACTGTGACCGTTCTTTTGTTTGTTTAGCCAAAGCCGCGGAGAATTTTGAGTTTTTAATTAACGGCTTACCACGAGCTAGCAGCGGAGACCTGGGGAGCGGTTCAATAAGTTTAAAGAAAACAGTAATTACCAAAAAATCAATTATATAATTCCGCAAACCGGACATCACATAGAATTTTACATATCTTAGACAAAGTAAATAGGGCGCCACCTAGGTATAAAGGCCTAGGACCTTGGTTAACGTTTAATTAATTAATTAAATTATTTATATTTAAATTGGTACCAATAGTGAAACACTTGAAGAGTTGAAATTAAAATGATAAATTAATTTATAATGCCGCGACAATTTTAAATACAAGATTAGTATTAATATAATTGGTAACTCTTATCTGTAATCTTGCGATGATGATGTTACGGACTCCATGCGGTGGTCAGTCATTCTTTAAATTGGAGTTTGTTAATCCATTACTGATTCCAATCCGGCTGCTTTCTCTTTGTCCATTAATTTTATTCTATTCCGCCATATATGCGGCTTTCATTGGCACGTGTATGGAGATTCCAGCGGAAGGGTGAAAAAAGCCTTAAATTAACACATCACGTGGTAAGAAAAATGTCGATTAACACTAGCACACGTAACCCAATGCTAACGTTACATAGAAATTACATAGATAAAAAAATTAACTACCTTTAGTTATTGGGCGGCCTTTTTGAAACTTTATTAAAACCAGGGCATCAAATATCAAGTATTTGCACTCTTAAGCGCGAACTGATGCTTACGACGTACCCTGGCAGAGAGAGCTAATCGTACCCAAGGAACGTAAAAGAGCGCTCACGGTACTTTTTTTTCTCCTCGCACAAAACATTTTATTTTTATTATTCTTGAACACAATTTTTTGTTTTAAAACCGCAATTTCTTATTTTTTATAACAACAACAATTTATTATCCGGCTTATAAAATAATATAATTGATATTAATTACGTACTATTTATTCATGAGATATACAAATGAAAAACTGTGAGGGTTCAATTTATGATTGGCTTTAATCTAATATTATCTATTTAATTTTGCTGGTTAAAGTACCCAACGCTATGGGGTTGATCAGGCTCCATAAGGCGCTGGTTTAGCTTTGTCAATTGTCACGTTACACAACATAAAACATTGTTTGAAAAAGATTGAACTTTGATAAAAAATGAAACCGTTTCTACAAATGTCATTCAAGAAATAAACCAAAATTTAAAAACTCTTGTTGAATTAAAAAAAAGGAAATCATCATTTCAGAATTAAAATTAAAAGATTAAAAAAAAAACAAAGAGTTTCAATTTTTAGTAAATGACTTCAAAGTTTCAATATGTATAAAATATAATTTCATAATTAAATTTAATAAATTCTTCTTCTTGTTTACAATTATTTTTTTTAATTTTCACGTATCAAGAGCTGAATGAAGTGCTGTGTACCCACAAGTAAGTAGCTGACGTTGTAATGTCGAAAACTGTATAAAGTTTACTTAATTTTAAGTTTTTGTTTGTGCTATATAAACATGACAAGAAGACAAGTTTAAAATGACATTTAGCGAGTTTTACAGGTATATCCACCGTTTCATATATAGAATAGAAAGTTACACAATATATACCAGTTAACTCGTTTATTAAATAAAAGCGCTATAGTAACATCAACTATCAAAAATGCTGCATCACTACATTATTTTATATTTGATATTCATATACCAGTCTAACAATATTTTCTGTATGATGATCATACACCGAAATTTAAAATCATATAAATTATTATTTATTTAAATCATTCTTACCAATACAAACAATAAAAAAATTCCAAAAATTCTAATTTCCTCATTCATAAAATGTTAAGCAAAATTGCACATGCGTTTATAATTTTCGCAGCAATATCTGGGGTTAATAAAACACACGATCTTTATTAAGAGACTGAAAGTATGTTTTTAAAACTCCAATACACCTTTCAACACAGTTTCTATTTTTTTAATGAATAATTTAGAAGAAATTATTCTAATGGGTATCCTGAGTCAGCTAATGAATTTTTGTTTTAGTAAGTGTAGAATATTGTACTAGAAATGATTACTTAGAAGCCATGTTGATCTATCTCCTTCGTTTATATAGTTGTTACTTAAATTTTGTTTTACTCCTCTCATCATCCATATCGCAGAATTGTGTATAGATTCTAGAAATATTGCATTGATGAACAAAATATTTAAATCAGAGTAAAAACCTGCGTATACAAAATTCAATAATATACACTTTATTGTCTATATTTATCATAATTATATTTACAATTTGCCTATACTGTGAAAAAGTCAAGTTTAAATAACTACATATATCTAATATTACATAGATTTTTTGTAAGTAAAAAACATCTTAAAACATAACTTTTGCCTTTTTTCCTAAAATGTTTATTTTATTATCAATTTTTAAGTTAACAAAAGTATGGAAACATTTTAATACATGAAGTAAATCTAAATAAATTGAAACTAAATTAATATTTGGTGAGATAACCTTTTGCTTTTATCGCCGCCAAACAGCGGTTCCTCATTGAATACACCAATTTTGCACAATAACCGGGTTGAATGTTCTTCCACTCGCTACAATTTTAATTTTTAATTTTTATTGTTCTTCTTTCGGATTCGTTGTTCTAGGTGATGCCAGAGATTTTCGATAGAATTTGAATCTGGGAATTGGGATGGCCATTCTATTACTCGAATTTTATTAGTGTTAAACCATTCTGTGGCTAATTTTAAAGTGTGCTTTGAGTCGTTATCTTGTTGAAAAGTCGACTACAATAGCATTTAATCTTCTTCAAATGGTAGTAGGTAATTATCTAGGATACGCACGTATTTCTGAGCATTCATTTTTTCATCAATTTTCACAATTGGTCCGGTGCCACTACGTCGTTGCCACCTCCATGTTTGACCGTTGGAATTAAATACTAAGAATCATATCTTTATCCAATTGGGCGTTTTACATATTCAGTGTCATCACATCCAAAAAGATTAAATTTGCTTTCGTCACTAAATAACACCAATGACCACTGTTTTGCGGTTCAATCCTTGTAATCTCTAGCAAATGTTTATCTGGCTACTCTATGACGTTTTGTAAACAATGGTTTTCTAACTGCCCTTCTTTCAGGAAGATTTGCTTTAATAAGTCGACGTCTAATAAACATAGAATACATTTAAAGTAGGATTTTCTGCTCGTAACTCCTTATTTAAGTCGACTGCACTTTTCTAGGGTCACGCTTAGCCTTAATTTTTATAATGTTATCAATCTTGGGGGAGGTTTTTTTTTGGTTTTCCGCTCTTTACGGCTGGATCTACAGTTCCTCTCTTCAAATAATTATTTATAATCTTGAAAACAGATCCTCGGTGCATTTTCAACACTTCAGCAATTTTTATTTGTTTTCTACCAGTTTTGTATAACTGAATAATTTTTAATTTAAAAATCTGCTGTTGTACAGCAAAGGTACTTTTGGCATTTTAAGAGTACTAAAACACTTACTGACTCCGTGAAGTAGTACACTACACTGAACACCTGCGTATATTGAAAATGTTTCTATACTTTTGTTATCCTAAACGTTGATAATATATTAAATAAAATAATCATTTTAGAAAAAAAGCAAACATTTTGCTGGAAGATTTTTATTGATCAAAAATGCTAAGTAATATTAGATAGATGTAGTTATATAAATTTGACTACAGTATAGGCAAATTATGAATTATGTATAAATGTTTCCAAACTTTTATTTGCCACTGTGTATCATGCACTGCTAGTGGCGGAATAATTAATATATGAGTTCTATCCATACATCTCTATTCACCTGGAAAACCAAATTTTTAAATTATAAATTCATTTAGGCTCTTTTTAACTTCACTTTGTCAAACACTACAGTGTCATTCTTTGCCTACTGATTTTTGATAACTACTTGTGCCAAAAAATAAGAGGAGGTAATAAACTAAAAAACAAAAGAAGTAATAATTTGTTTAACAAACGTAATTCAAATTCAGACTCTCACAACAGAAATTTTCTTAACTTTTCTGCCTAATCCCATTTACGGTCACTTTTCTACTTAACCTGTAAAAAAAATTTTTTTTAGGAATTAAATAAAAATCATATTTTTGCAATCTGTTATTCCTCAGCTCATTCAAAACTTCGAAAATAATGTTACGTCTATTTATCACTATTTATGCACTATTACTTTCTACAATTGTAACAATAATAAAATCAGTAAATATATTAATATTATTAATAATAAATAAAAATATATGTCAAATTGACATTTTGCAACAATTGTCAACAAAGACATCGTTCGTCAACGATCACATGGTACCGGCTTAATTGTTTCGCAACAATTATCAAATTGTAAGGAGATCGTTATGAGTTGTAAAATAGGCTTAAATTTAGGGTGTAATAAAGTAAAGTTTAAACAAATATTTTGACAAAAAAAAATGATACTGTGCATGACCGCACATTTGTCTCTCCAAAGCACATACTTTTAGGTATAGTCTTCATCGGTGCGAGAGTTATGTTTAAGCATATGTTTGATAAGTTTTTAAAAACACTTTATTTTTCTTACAAACATACTTTATTTAAACTTTAACATTTATTTTAATATTTCGTACATGAAATATCATTATTATATAAATTACTTTTTTAACTCCGCTTTTATAAGTACGGAGTACGGTTATAAATGAATATATGACGATGCGTGTTACATGTCTGATCTATAACTAACTAATATTACACATTAATTTCTATTTATACTTAATATTAGATTAATAAGCTTTTTATTATCTCTTAAGGAGATAATACAAACATACAAACAGAGTGCATCTAAACTGCACAATTGCAATAAGGAATAACAATACTATTGTAATTAGAATGAATGGTTAATTGTTTATATACAATGGTGTTACTATTATAGGGGTCGGTTAACTCGGGGAGTAATATTTGTCTTTGAAGATTTGTGGATTATCTTAGATTTTGTGTTAAACAAACACGACTAAGAAGCCCGATCTTTAAATGTAAAAGTAAGATTGACCAAACTAAGATTAACTTTCAAACTTCGATTTACGTCGGACGAGTCTTTTAACACGAGTTTACTTATACACATATGTTTGTTAAGGTGAGCATTGGAAATTACTAACATAACTGTAGCAACAAGTTTGTTTCATGCATATTATGTTATACAGGAAGTTTATAAATGAATGGGATTATGTAATCACTTTAAATATGCCGCCTCTTTAAAACTGTTTACTATACTACATATGTTTTCATATGTTTGCTTGACAGCTGTCAAAGCTGATCTGTCAAAACAAATAGTATAGTAAACGATTTTAAAAAAGCGGCACATTTAAAGTGATTACATAATCCCATTCATTTATAAACTCCCTGTATATATATATATATATATATATATATATATATATATATATATATATGTATATTAATCCGTCAAGTCGGGCTCTTTCTGGGTATGAATCCGGCAAGTCGGGCTCTTTTTGGCAAGTCGGGCTCGTGTGTCACCTTGCCGTTCACTTTCGGGAACTAATCCGGCAAGTCGGGCTCCACGGCACCTTCACCAAAAATATTTTGATATGTAATAAAAATAATTTGACTTTACAAGATAGTATACATACATCCAATACATTTTTTTATTTTATTGTTAACAACCCTAAATTAGTATTTTGATAAATAAATTAAATAACAAAATTTTTAGAGTAATTGCTTCTTGGAATAGCAATTAATAAGCACAATTAAATTTATTTTATTATTTTGCGCAGTTTACCCTTAACAACCCCTAATTATAAAATTCATTATTTTTAATTAAATTTGGTTGACAAACGGCTTTTGAAGTAAGCGGATTACAATGGTAGTGTTAGATTATATGTATTAGAAATAACAATGTCATAAAGTTACAAATTAAGTTAAATACTTTGCCCACAGTCTGACATTAATTATTAAAATAATACATTCTATACCAAATTTGCTATTTTGTGTAGAAATGTTGACATTTATGTATGTTCAATATTTTTAGATTTTTTTTCTAAAATTTTGCATACAAAGGTTTTATAGTTGGAGGATTACAACGATAGTGTTAAGTTATAAGTATTTTAAATAGTTGTGTCAAACTTTTGGCATTTAAGTTAAATCCTCAATTTAGCTATAAATCAGCTTTCCATCAGGTGCAAAAAGACTATCCACTGCAAAGAAATTTTTTTGGGACCTTTCTTAGACATTTAAGGAGCATTTGACAATACTTCATTTTCAATAAACTGGTACGGGAATGGAAAACAGAAGCTCTTTACTTCTTGTTAGATATTTGGTGAACTTCATGTAAAGCAAGTACATTATAGGAAAAGAGCTAATATTGCTGCCGGATGTCTCCCTTCTCAGCTACAAGTCAACGCAATTAAATAGAGAAAGCAACTAGAACAACTCTCACAGCAGCTATGGAAACACTGCTTTTGCTACCACTACTTCACTTATTTGTGATGATGAAAGGGAAGTAAGCAACGTATCAAATATAGATAAACAAACACACCCTAAATCTTGAGGTTCCTAGACCAACAAACGTGTTACATGAGAAAGAAACACTGAAAATAATATCACACTTTATAAAAAGTTATTGCATGAAAAAATCTTTTCATTTAATACTACCGTCGCAAAGCAAAAGAATTTATATGATATAGAGATAGATCTTAACATTACAATAGCATCAGAACCGGAATTATCCCTAGACAAACATGCTTTTTCAAGCAAAATTAGCTATTATTAAATGTAGCTCTAAAAACATCAAATCAAGACAATACTTTAACTGACCAATAACTATCATGTCGCAGAGCTAATCGGTTCTATAGGCTATACGGTTGTCAGTAATTAAATGCAAACTAGTGATAAACTTCATAAACAATCTGCCACAAACAACAGAGTCCGCCTCATCTGCATACCAAAAGATTATAATCTAAAAAAGCTTACAATACGCAACGTAGAGCATTCTTTGGCAAGCAGAAGCTAACCAAAGAAAAGCTTAAAGCAGTCTATCTTTTAGTAAAAGTTTTTGAAGAAAACTGGATTTACTAAAAAAGTAACAAGGTACACAAGAAATTGTAGTCGCTAGACCACTTCTAAAACCAATAGTTTTCAAAATTCTATCAATTATTAGATTAGAATTTTTGGATTCTATTGAAATTTAGCAACCATGCAGTAATAATAATAAACAATCATTGTAAACTGCACTTGATCCATAAATAACTATTTTGTATAGTTGAATAAACATATATACAGGGTGTCCGGAAAATACGTGTACAACGTTTGACGACAGACTCCTGACGTCAAAATAGGTCGATCTAAGCCGACTTAGTTATATCCAAAATTGTCTCGTTTAGCCGGTAGAGGGCGTCAAAAATTTGTAAATATTAGAAAGAAATTACCTGTAACAATAATTTTTTAAGTGACCTTGTTGCTATGGCGTTTAATAATTTGACAATTATTGACAAATTGTCACCAGTCTATGAAATTTACTCAAGTATACGATCAACATTCTTGAATTACAAGTTCATTTTATCATTAAAAATGGAAAATTATACAAACTCTCAGAAAGTTGACATGCTCCTGGTATACGGGTTTTGTCAAGGAAATGGGCGTCAGAGTGTTAGGGTTTACATGGAGAGGTTTCCTAACCGTCAAATACCAAACCACCAAACATTTGCCAATATTGAGCGTCATCTTCGGAAAACGGGCAGTTTTGAGAAACAGAAGAGATGATTCTGGAAAGAGTTGAAGAAGAACCAAGTACCAGTACCCGTCTCTTAGAACGTGAGTTAAATATTCCTAAAACGATTGTCAATGAGGTTTTAAGAGAACAGTTGTTACATCCTTACCACATACAAAAAGTCCAGGAACTTTTACCGACTGATCCCCCCATGCGGCTTACATTTTGTCAATTTATTAGAAACAAAAGAATCCTTGTTCCAAATTTTTGTAGAAAAATTATGTTTACTGACGAGGCATGCTTTACAAGATCTGGGGTAACCAATCTGCACAACGAACATATTTATTCCGATGAAAATCCACATGCCATTAAAGTTGCACATCATCAGCATCAATTTAAAATTAATATTTGGGCAGGTATTATTGATCACTACCTTATTGGTCCCATTGTTATTCCAGACAGGTTAGATGGAAATATTTATTTAAATTTTTTGCAAGACACATTACCAATTCTTCTGGAGAATTTGCCCCTTTTACTTCGGAGGGAAATGTGGTATATGCATGATGGTGCCCCGCCCCATTTTTCCGTTGCCGTTCGGCAATACTTACATCATCAATATCCCAACCGATGGATTGGAAGAGGCAATGATGCACCAGTAAAATGGCCACCACGTTCTCCTGAGTTAAATATGTGTGACTTCTTTTTGTGGGGCGCTATTAAAACAGAAGTTTACAAGACTCCGGTAAACACACGCGATGATTTATTGCAGCGGATTTTAAATGCAGGCAACCATTTTAATAATCCCGAGACATTAGATAGGGTCCAATATCATTTTTTAAAGAGTGTTAATAAGTGTATTCAGCAAGATGGCGGTCATTTTACACATTTGCTTAAGTAATGTTTTTGTTTTACTTAGTTTCTTACAATAGATACTTTCAACTTTGTTATACTTTTGTTTTTTTTTGACGCCCTTTACCGGCTAAACGAGACAATTTTGGATATAACTAAGTCGGCTTAGATCGACCTATTTTGACGTCAGGAGTCTGTCGTCAAACATTGTACACGTATTTTCCGGACACCCTGTATATATAAAACATGCCAATTTTAATTGAATCAAAAAACGTAATTAATTTTAATTTATATTGTTTTTCTTAATCATTATTTACTTCTGTATCAAATAAAATAATTTAAGGTAAAATCAAATTATATATTATATATTATGATTATAACATATTTGAATGAAAACATTGCCGCTTTACGAGCAAATGTTTCCAAGTATTTGACCCTAAATTCTTTACATTTATTTATGATCTTTATTGTAATCAGCCTTCACCACAAACCAACGACTTCGAGATTTAAAATCTACCAGCAAATGTGTATATTGAGTCGTGTTCCGACGGCAAGAAATTTTGTATATTCTTATTTTAAATATTTATTCTAATTGTTTTATATGCATTGTACTGGAACATTGTATAGCCCAGATGTGCAGTTTCATTTGTAAAAATCTTTCATATTCTATATTTTTCATGTCATTGCTGAGCCACAAGTTTAACCATTGGCTAATTATCTATTGCAATCATTTATCCTTATCTTTTAAAAACAATTTGTATTATTTTATATATTTAAGTATAACTTTTCAAATGTTATTTATGTAATAATAAAATATAATAATAATAGTATAACAAAATTAATTAAAATCTTAATATACCTAAACATAAATATAACAAAACTAACTATTTTCACCAACGTTTGTTTTCATTCTTCCAACGCGGCTTCATTCACGTCATTAATTGCCTCTTTGCAATTAAATAGCAATAAGTAAAACAAAAACAAAAAACTGTTTTAAATATTTATTATTATTCAATTAGATATATATTATAAATGTAAGAATATTAACATTGCATTATAATACGATTCTGTGTCGGACATGAGAAGTTATCACTTTAATTTATGACACTACCTGCTGCTATAGACCTAATTGCGGCCTATAGAAATATTTTAAACATAAATATAATAGAATTATATTACACAATATAATGTCGTGTTGTTTTTGCAATAGCTACACAATTAAAAATTTGTTCAACTTTTAGATAATGTGTATCTTACATTGATTTCTTCTGATGGGATAGATTAATTTAAATTTCTATCAAAACAGGTTATTGTGCTATTTATTACAAATGCTCAAAAGTCAGCAGCTATCTGTTTTATTTTTTGAATTTGTTGAAATAATAATATTGCATACTTATATAAAAATATCTACAGAGAGTTCTTTATTTTATTGCATGATGTTAACATCTAATGTATGCTTAATTGAGTCTTATGCGGATAATAAAACATACGACTAAATATCTTTATTTTTCTGCCGATTGCATCTATGTTTTTAATTTTAGTATTCTTCAAACTTTCATAACAAAATGTTGTTGACCCACAATATATATTTCAAAAACGAGAAATTATTTTAATTAGTTTAATTAACATCTATAAAGAAAAACTGATTATTAATCTAGAACAGTAGCAATTTTTGATTCTAAGAAAACTATGAAATTAAAAACCAAATAGTTGTCTTGATAGTCCAGTTAAAAAAATTATCTTACATATCGAAATATAGTATGTAAGTGTTAAAATGCTTTGCTATGTACTAAGAGTTTGTTTAAACATCATTGTTTTGAATGTTTTTGAACATAAATCATATTTATAACAATTGCAAATAATTGTGAGTACTTAATGCGCTAATCCACCATCACTGCTAAATTTAAGCTAGTTTTATTAATTTTTAAAATAAATTTTGATAACATTACTTTGAATAATATTAGTTTGGTATTATTATTATAATCCGCATACAGTAAAAGCACGACCATGTATGTATCGAAACATCAAACTGATTCTTTGAATGCTTGTTATTACTTTTATATACTGCATAATTTAAAACCAGTATTCTCTAAATATTTTGAAATTGGAATTTTTATTTTTCATTTATTTGATATTACGCTGTGTTTGCTAAACTTTAGTTAAATCCATACTTTTTAACATACATTTTGACATTTTGACTTTGTCATTATTAGTGTTCTGCTTTTTGCAGGTCCTAAGTGTATCTTCTTCAGTTTTCTTGGTTCTTTGTCTTTTGCTTTGTTCACTGTACCTTTCCCTATTCCTTAAAACATCAGTTATCCTGCATCTTTTTCTTTATCTTTTTCTTTACGGATTTGCACTTACCATTCTTTTGATCACGTTCTTTAATAAACAATCTCTTCTCATTGCATGTACTATCCGTCTTTTCTCTCTTACTAGCGCTCTTGACATTCTTAATACTTTTTTATTCCGGATCTTGTCTGACCACGTAATGTCCAAGCTTCACACTTTATGTTTAACATTTCACAATTGTTATTTGCAAGTTTATACCTAACTTGCTACTTAAAATCTATCTTTTCTTTCTAAAAGCTTTTTAATTATTCCTATGCTAACTATTATTTATCTTTGTTTTTCTAATTCTTTGTTATTTTAGTAGCTGTACTTTCTCACTTGCTCCAATTTATCTCTTTTAACGTACGTTTTTTCTTTCTCATAACCTATGTTTTGTTTTTGTTTATACTCAGTAGTTTAGTGCTTTTGTGCTCTCTGCAAACACGATTATATCATCGGCAAATTAAATAGATTATATTCTTTTTCCTCCTATGCAACAAAGGAGTGATCTTTTCCTTTACAGCACTTTGCTACCATCTTTTTGGCATGCATATAGAACAACGTTGATGTCAAACAACAACCCTGTCTCACTCAATTTTTAACTATAATCCACTTAGTACTTTGGTCATTTAACCTCAATGCTACTTAGTGTCTCATAAACACTTTCAAAATTTCTTACAAATTTTTTCACAAAACACAGTCAATTGCTTTAACTGATTTAATTTAATCAGACTTCTTTCATTTTGTCATTTTTATTGTAATCCGCAAACCATAAAACTTATGATTTCTAAATTTTAGTTAAATTTAAGATATTGCATATGACCACACATATTGGATCTGCTACTTTGAAAGCTTATAATTCAACTTTTGACCGCTTGCTTTGAAACTTCTGTATCAAACATTTTTGTTGAAAATGTCAGCTAAGTCTATAGTAATAAAATCGTTGTTAACCAAATTTTAAGTAAATCCAAGATACTGCACAGGCATATCAAAATTTTAACCCTGTTACTTTGAATGCTTATAACTTCACCACATTATTGTAATTTGCATACTTTAAACCGCAACTTTTAGCTAAACCAATAAATGTTGTTATTTTGTCCTACTTTTAATACTCCTAATTATACAAATTTTCTAAATTTTTATAAAATTTATTAATCTTTAAATTAATATCAAAGTTTTGTCTGCTCATAATTTAATAAATATTTGTCAAGTTAGTAGAATTTATTGTATTTGAACAAAAATATGATTCAAATTATTCACTTAAATATTGATAATTTGATTAAAACTTTGACATTACTTTGAATGCTCTTAATTTCACAACAAACAAACATAAAATCATAAGATGATAGCCATGTAATGAATCACATGATTTAAGATTAAAAACTTAAGTCTCAGTTTTCAAAATTACAAAGATGGTAATTCTACAATTAACAATATGTATAAAAATTATTTTTAAAATTTTTAACCTATTTGTTTGTCGCAAATGCAAGTGGAAAATAAATATTTTCCTTTTGCACTATTACTAATTTATATAACTTTTAATAAATATTAAAATTTATGTAAATAACTTGTTACTATTGCCGCTTGATATTTTTTGCAACTATCCAGATGTAAGGAAATTCTGAATAAATATCAGGACAATAAAGAAGTCGTAAATTAAAAAAAAGATGCATGAATAGACTGACCTTAAAATAGTTTTACTGCTTTTAAAATAATTCATCATAAATTCATTGATAATAATAAAAATTAAAGATGTAATACTTTGAATATTGTTTATACTTGTTAATCAATAATATAGTAGTTTCAAATACATGCAACTATTTTGTTGTAGTCTACATTATTAAATTATTTGACAAATAAATATGCAAAGAAGTCTATAAAAGAATATAATAAGTAAGTAATATTAAAAAAAAACAAAATATAAATTGTCGATATTATGCATAAACATTCAACAAATCTTACTTAATTTATATTTTTTTCATCGTAACTGTGTAAGTAAACTTTTAGAAACAATTTAAATTATTATAGATTATAAACATTTCTGTAAAACAATTTCTTATAACTTTTACGGTAAGAGCCCAAGTTGTCGAGTTTATAAACGAACATTCAAATAAACATTAATAACTTTTTTATCACAAATGTCTAAGAAATATTTAGAAACAACTTAAATGATAATAGATTCTAAATATTTCTATAAAACCATTTCTCAACTTGGACTTATACGATAAATTGTAATAAGAGCCCACGTTGCCGAGTTTATACACGAATATTCAAATAAACATAGGTTATTTATAATTTTTTTTTCATAAAATTATTAGCAACGTTTACAAGCTATGAATATAACAATAAATTATAAATATATTTTAAAAATAATATACCCACTTTGAGTTACAATAAGTAGCAAAGAGCCCGACTTGCCGGATTTATACCATTGTGGCTATAACTTTTTTATTTGAAGTAATAGACAAGGGTTTGTTTGTCCCTAGGAGGTTAGTTTGACAAAATACATTAGAATATGACATAATATAAATATATATTTTACGAGCCCGACTTGCCGGGTTAACATATATATATATATATATATATATATATATATATATATATATATATATATATATATATGGGTAATTCCATTACTTTTCGACCAATTTGAAAAAGTCGACCTCTTTGATTTTGCTCAAATTTTCAGGGATCAAAATATAGATGAAAAAAAAGAGATTTCCAAAATTTTAGACCTTAGAATATTGCCTGATCAAAATGACACACATTTGAAGGTCAGAAAACGTAATTTTTAGCTTATTTTGTATCTCAATTTTTGGGCTTCTGGAAAATGATAAAAAGGTCTACGATAGCTCAAATTATTCCTTATTACATGTACTTTAAATCCCATATTATTAAGTTTAAAATCGTGGCAGTTATTTTGATATATTAAGCTTTAAACATTATTCCAAAAAAAACCGTAAATTTAGCAGAATCGCAAAACTTTGCTTTCTTTAAACCGTTCTAACTTTGTCAAATCTTTACAAAATTTAATCCACAAGGTCTAGATTTTTTTATGTTTAATCTTTTTTTAAAGTAATCACACAAGACTTATAGAATCAATACGTATACACTACTATTTTGATGCAGGAAGTTGCACATAATTTCGCGATCTTCAAATCTTGTAATTTTCAGGTCCCAAAAAAGCGCTGTCACCCTATGTCGATTTTTGTCAAAATTTCAGTAAATACTCTTTGGAGCACAAGAAAAAAGGGTATCTACATGAGAAATGGTATATCGGGCATTATCAACAAAATTTTAATATTCAATAATTGGCAAAATTGGCAAACCACACATTTTTGTATCTCAGTTTTTGGGCCTTTAGAAAAAGATTAGAAGGTCCACGATGGCTCAAAATAATCCTTATTACATGTACTTTAAAACCCATATTTGTCTATTTAATGGTAGGCCAGTCATTTTGATACATCAAGCTTCAAACATTATTCAGAAAAAAACCGAAAATTAAGCAAAACTGCAAAATTATGCTTTGATTAAACCGTTCTAACTTTGTTAAATTTTAAAGAAGTTTGATCCACGAGGTCTATATTTCTTTGTGTTCAATCTTTATTTAAAATGATTACATAATACTTATAAAATCTATACATATTCACCACTAATTTGATGCAGGAAGTTGCACATGTTTTTGCGATCTTCAAAACTTGTAATTTTTAGGTCTCGAAAAACCGCTGTCACCTTATGTCGATTTTAGTCAAAATTTCAGTAAATACTCTTCAGACCACAAATAAAAGGTTAGTTATATGAAAAATGGTATATTGGGCATTATCAAGAATTTTTTTATATTCAAAAATCATCAAAATTCAGAAAATCTAAATCACTTTTTGTCTATCTTGCTTTGTTTTTGAGATAGTCAACAAATACAAAATATTTAAAAAACTTTTTATTTAGCAAAAAAACACAAACAAAACAACATTACTTTAACAAGTGTGCATTGATGCAAGCTTTTGATACTTGTTAAAACAGTTTTCTTTGGTTCGGTTAGTAAAATTTGATAAAAATGCTGTTCAACATAGAGAATACGCAGATATCATTTTTGTTTACGGACTTTGTAATGGTAATGCCCTAGCAATTGAGATTTCCTGACAGAAAACAACTTTTTTGACTCGTTTTTTTAGTGAAAATGTTTACCCATATTATTATCAAAAGTAAAACACCTACAACCAGGCGACACAGCACAACGACTTGCATTTTCTTAATGGCTTCTATAAACCATTTTTCATATAAATAACTTTTTTTCTTGTAGTCTGAAGAGTATTTACTGAAATTTTGACTAAAATCGACATAGAGTGACAGCGTTTTTTCGGGACCTGAAAATTACAAGTTTTGAAAATAGCGAAAACATGTGCAACTTTCTGCATCAAAATAGTTGTGAATATAAATTGATTCTATAAGTCTAGTGTAATTACTTTAAAGAAAGATTGAACACGAAGAAATCTAGACTTCGTGGATCAATTTTCTTTAAGATTTGACAAAGTTAGAATGGTTTAAACAAAACATAATTTAGCAATTTTTCAAAATTTACGTTTTTTTTAAATAATGTTTAAAGCTTGATATATCAAAATGACTGCCCCAACATTAAATATACGAATATGCGTTTTAAACTACATGCAATAAGAAATATTTTAAGCCAACGTAGACCTTTTTATCTTTTTCCAGAGGCCCAAAAATTGAGATACAAAAATGTGCGGTTTGCCGATTTTGACAATTTTTGAATATTAAAAATTTCTTGATAATGCCCAATATACCATTTCTCATATGAATAACCTTTTTTCTTGTGTTCTAAAGAGTATTTACTGAAATTATGACTAAAATCGACATAGGGTGACAGCGCTTTTTTGGGTCCTGAAAGTTACAAGTTTTGAAGATCGCGAAAACATGTGCAACTTCCTGCATCAAAATAATGGTGTATACGTATTGATTCTATAAGTATTGTGTGATTACTTCAAAAAGAGATTAAACACGAAGAAATCTAGACCTTGCGAATCAAATTTTGTTAAGATTTGACAAAGTTAGAACGGTTTAAAGAAAGCAAAGTTTTGCGATTTTGCTAAATTTACGGGTTTTTTTGGAATAATGTTTAAAGCTTAATATATCAAAATGACTGCCACGATTTTAAACTTAATAATATGGGTTTTAAAGTACAAGTAATAAGGAATAATTTAAGCTTGCGTAGACCTTTTAATCATTTTCCAAAAGACCAAAAATTGAGATTAAAAATAAGCTAAAAATGACGTTTTATTGTAAAATTTCTGACCTTCAAATGTGTGTCATTTTGATCGGGCAATATTCTAAGGTCTAAAATTTTGGAAATCTCATTTTTTTCATCTATATTTTGATCCCTGAAAATTTGAGCAAAATCAAAGAGGTCGACTTTTTCAAATTGGTCGAAAAGTAATGGAATTAACCATATATATATATATATATATATATTATTTTAAGTTCCGGCAATGTGTTTGTTTGATTTGTGAAAGTAAAATTAGTTACTCATAAATTAAAAAATATGTAGTCTTGTATTTAACTTGCTTTGTTGTTTTTCTAGATCCGTGTAGAGAGTAGAGATAACGAAAAACTTCTGATGAAACTTGATGCCAAGTAGGAAAAGCTAAAATAACTTTACTTGATGAGCAAATTACAGAAGAAAGAGAAATTAAAGTTTGGCAATGGTATCTGAAACCACCATAAATAGTACATTTTGGTTGCAGTACTTTTGTGAACTCCAAAATCTCCGATAGCAACTAAGAAAAATCAACGCCAATATTGATGGGGAAAACGCTTCATTATTCAAATAACTACAAAAATGACATCAGATACTATTTTAGCGGTAAGTACCTAATTTTTAATAATATGATTTGGCAAATTACAAATACCTATTTATGCATAATTCCAACACACTTTCTGCTCCATCGATTGATACATTTTTTTTTTAGTATTACTGAAAGGTTTTCCCATATGTAATGAATTTTTTTTTTAATCTATGGACAGCTAATTAAATACATGCTTAATATAGACATTTATAACAAATAAAAAATTTGACCATATAATTTATTATTATAATGTATTCATAAAAGCTGATTAAATTTAATGACTATTAAATGTGACTACATAACCTCACAATTCGATAAAACGTCAAAACTATTTTTATAAATTTGATAGAAATACATGTTATTTATTTTGCGTTATTATTAAATATTATATTTCATTCATTTCTGATAGTTATTTATTATGATAAACTTGTTTTTATAGTAGAATAAGTATAAATAATTTTGCGGTTGTCAAATTTAACGGTCCGTTACTGTAACTGACTTTTATGAATACGGGCATAATAATGTCAATATGGGAAAATTGAAAATTTCTCGTCAGTTATATGTTCCACAAAAAGTTATTTTGAACTTTATAATGATGAACAATTTTTTTTAGATTAACAGAAGGATCTACATTATATTTATATCAAACATTCATTAGAATATACATATGCAAGATAGGCAACAATTTTTTTTTTAATCAAATTTCAGTATACGTTTGATTGATTTTAGATAAAAACAAATCGATTAACATAATAAATCAATAATTGATTATACTGAGAATGTCAAGTTATTAAAGCAATTAATGAGACGCTTTTAAAAATAAATTCTCAAGGCAAAAAATTTATTTTTTTTTTAAGTAAGTACTGACGAAAACTGCATCTTCCTCGAAAACCAGCAAGCATTTTGTCTATGGTTACAAATTCCAAAAGATGATAGTTATACAATTTTTGACAAAAAGTTCAAGCACAACACGAATGGGTGCCAATTTGTCGGTTTGTTTTCGTTCTAGACGAGTGTCTTTATTGTCAAATCTTATACAACGAACTAAAAATCTGAAATGTTGCAAAGACATTGAAAGGCAATATAATTGTACAGCGGAACCATCTGTTTCCATAAGTCTTCAGTGTTTAGACAATTTGCATGACACATTCCAACTATAGCAGCCCAAAAAGAGCGCGTATCTCCATGGACTTGGTTAGAGCTGCATCACTGTTTCTTGTAAATCCCAATGCCACAAATTCTATATATTTATTTGTGCATTCTACAATTATATTTTTATCTCTTCATTTATAAAATATTCCCATATACTGATTACTGATTGCCGATTAGTTGAGCTGGTGGGACCGGGCAAACGCTTTATTAAATTTTCTTTTCTTGTTTTAACTTTTTTTGTTCAGTATGTTTTCTCCAACGTGTAACTTTATCTTTTCCTAGAAATGGCAAAGGATTGCTACACGAAATATCGTCTTCTCCCTTTTCTGATATGTCCTGTTCAGATGCAATAATTTCATGATGCTGTTCTTCATAATCAGATTCGTCGGCATCAGATTCACCACGCAATTTATTTTGTTGTTATCTTTATTTAGAACGTCAACAATTTTTGGAGACGCTTCTGCTCTTTTTCGTTTGACGACATTAATCTCACTGTTATTTAAATAATAAACATTATATATGCAAATCATTTCTTATAATAATATACAAATTACCTTTTATTTCACTATTTATTTATAACTAACACAAATTGCGCCGTTATTTACGCCGGTGTCACAAACCGGTTTTGTCGATTTTTGTTTACTGTACCTACTGCAGCCTCTACGATCACATAAACAACATATATTTTAGGAGGATACTAAGGGGGGGGGGGGGAAGCAAGCGCTCTATGGTTTACTAGTAATATAAATAGTATATAGTGTTTCAAGGACCGAAAATAGGCTTTAGCAGCCCGCCCCGCTTAAGCGAAGGGCTGCTAAAGCCTTTTGGCACGAGTTACACTCGATATTTTTTTGCCTACCCCAAATAAAAATATTATTTAATAGAATAGCCGAAAAAACCAATGGGCATATGCGGGCAGAAAAGGATGCTTTCGGTAGAGGCAAGCAAAAAAATTTATATTGGAATACTGAAACGTTAAATTTGACATACGTATTAAATTGCTTCAACTGCGGTTTTAAATTCACCTTGCTGGTTGGTACTTTCGGAGTGAAAGTAAATAACCAGTCGCGACAACACAATGGTTTAAAACCATTTGATACCAAAACGTCATTGCAAATTGTAATAATTTTATGCCATAACAGATAGACGAATAATTTACAATTTATTAAAATTGATCGAAAACAAAGTTTACGCATTATTAGATTCGGTAAGTAGAGAACCTGATAATTTGGATACTGTAGACAAAGTGATTTCTCTTCTAATGACAGTGTTCCAGACCCTATTTTTGTTCTCATTTGTAACAAATCTACTAAATATAGGGCTACTATGTTAGACAGTAAGTATGAAGATGTAATCTATTTGAATATAAACAATTTGGAAATAAAAATAGCGATTGAAAATCCCGTTGCATCAACATCGACTAACACAACCTGTCAAACAATTCAAACGTCGGTATGAAGAAACGGATATACCACTCAATGCATTCTTTGGTTCTGCGCTCTATATTGATATAAAAAGTGGAGTTTTCGGAAATATGTTATGGCACGTTATATTTGTACCGCAGAGGAATATTTTCTTTAAGAACGATACGAACGTATAAATTGTCCACTAGTAAAGAAATCCGAAAAGAACAATGTGGTTTTTAGAAGAAAATGTTGGTTTATATTTTGGCCTAGATGTATAGAAAACCCTGCAGAAAGACAATAAAAGTGTCAGATTACATATGTAGGGATCAAACCATTTATTGTGGGTAATGTTGAATCAGTTACCACTAAAGATGTCATGTTTTGAACAAAACAACAGCGAGAGTTGTGA
Organism: Tachinus rufipes; assembly: GCA_963932245.1. NCBI lineage: Eukaryota > Metazoa > Arthropoda > Insecta > Coleoptera > Staphylinidae > Tachinus > Tachinus rufipes. The sequence goes on along the minus strand of OZ010741.1, from coordinate 82,013,943 downwards.
TGGACTGTCCAACAATAATTCATGAATATAATGCACATATGGGTGATGTAAACCTGATAGATGGATTATCAATCCATAGCTATCATATACATACGAAGACAAGAGAATGAACAAATAAAATATTTCAACACATAATTGACAAAGCCAAGGTAAATGCTTAATTATTTGCATAATAATCAAATTTTATTTCAAAAGGTTACAAAAAAAATTTAGAAAACAGGTCAATAAAAAAATACAAATACAATTTAATTTATGGTATTAATATAGTCATAAAACTCTGTTAAGTTATATGGCTCCACTTCACATAAAAAGTTAAAAATTTCAGTTTTATAGATATTATAATTTTTAATGTTTTTTATATACGCTGGTAGTTTGTTAAATAATTTACTACACATATATGAAGGATGTTTTTCGGTAAGATTCAGTCTATGTATTGGATATACGTAATCATATCTATGCCTTGTATTATAAACATGATTTGAAAGGTTATCTTTAAAATAAGAAGCATGTTTAAAATTAAATTTCAAACATTCTAAAATATAAATTCCTGTACAGGTGAGTAGTTTATTGCTCTTGAACAAACCCCTGCACGAATCTCGAGTACGTAGACCAAACATAATTCTAATTATTCTTTTCTGAATAACAAAAACACTATAAGATTTTACACAATTTCCCCAGAAAATTATTCCAAATTTTAATATTGATACAAAATTAGCAAAGTAAACTACCTTTAGAACGCCTACATGAACTGATTTGCTAAGAACTCTTATTCCATAACAGACAGAACTAAGACGTTTACACGTATGTGTAATATGATAAGACCATTGTAAACATTCATCAATATGTAAACCTAAGAACTTGGTATGGCTTGTAAGCGTGGAGTTAATATACTCTGCTGATATTGGTGTTTGTTGACGTTGATTGCATTTAAAAATTATTATTTTTGTTTTTGTTGAATTTAATACTAGTTGGTTTTTTTGAAACCAATTATTTGCCAATTGTAGCGCATTTTCACAACTCTGGTTAAGATTGATTGTATTATTAGCTCGAATCAATAGATTGGTATCATCTGCATAATGAATTGTACATATTTGTTCTCTATTGATTGTACTACTAAAATCGTTTATATAAATAATAAACAGTAACGGTCCAAGGATGCTACCTTGGGGAACACCCATCTTTACATTTAGAGCATTTGAAATTGCAGAGACTCCATCACTCTCAAGCGAAACTAATTGTTTACGTCCTACTAAATATGATTCAAACCAACGGTTTGCAATTCCCCTAATTCCATAGTATTTAAGTTTATTTAATAAGATGTTGTGATCAATGCAATCAAATGCTTTAGATAAATCTAAAAACATTCCACGAGCTAAATCTTTACTTTCCAATGTCTCTATTATATTTAAAGTATATTTGTACACAGCCGTTTCAACACTCTTGCCTTTTAAAAACCCATGCTGGTTTTGGTTTATTAATTTATTTGAATTAAGAAAACAAGTAACGCGATTAAAAACAACAGTCTCAAAAATTTTAGAGAATATTGCCAATAAGCTTATTGGACGATAACTATCAAGTTCATTTCGATTTTCCTTCTTGTAGAGTGGTTTGACTACTGCAATTTTTAAAGATTCCGGAAAACAACCCGTTTCTAAAGAAGCATTAATGACATGGCATATTGGTTTAGCAAGTATACTTACACAATATTTAATAATGTTTACTGGTATTTCATCGATACCTACAGATTTTTTATTTTTTAAATTAGTTATTATATTTATAATTTCGTTTTCTGAAGCAGGATATAAAAACAAAGAACTTGCAATAGTGTTGCCAAAGTCGTTTGAACACATAGGTGTTAAATTCAAATCACTAAGTATATTAGGTGCAGCGTTAATAAAAAAATCGTTAAATTTTGTTGCCATTTCCTCATTCAAATTAGATGGCAGTTCACGTTTTTTTGCTTTTCCAGTGATGTCATTAACAGCTTTCCACATGGCCTTAGATTTATTAGCATTATTGTTAATGTTGTTTTTTATGCGTTCTTGCTTTGCTGTTGTCAACAAGGTATGATATTTAGTTCTGTACATATTATAAATTGGTTTATAACTACTTATATGTGACGAAACAATTTGATGCAAAATCATCATATCATAACACTCTTTTAGTTCCGGAGAACTAGAAAATTTTACTTTGTTATCTGTAATTTTTGATTTAATTTTTGGAAAATAAGTTTTAAAACTATTTGATATTTTCGTTAAAAAATTATTATATTTTACATTAACATTAATATTATTATCATAAATTTCCTCCCATTTTTCGCTAGATAGATCAGCATAAAAATGTTGCATGTTAAATTCTGAAAAATTCCTTGTTATTTTAAATACTGCTTTTCTTACAACGTTTTTTCCAAATTCCATGATTTGTGCTGTGTGATCGGAAAAACCCGTAAACACAACATCGGCCTTATAATTTTCAATATTACAGATAATGTTATCCAGACATGACTCTTTTGTATTTGAAATTCTAGTTCGCTCGTTTATAATTAATTTTGCGTTAAAAGTATTTAATAAGTTCATGAAATTTTCAGTTGCAGAATCCTTGCTAACTATATCAATATTAAAATCTCCAGCAATTAACAAAAGACTGTCCAAAACGCTAAACGTACAGGTACCAATATTTAGAAAGCAAGTTGCTGCTATGTTGAGCAAATCAGAAAACTTTTGTACTACCAAAAAAACAGCTAGACATCCAAAAAGTAGTTCAATACCACCTACAAAGAAGTTACCACAAAAAACATTGCATATGCTCAAAATTTATATTGGTCAACCATGTCAATTAAAAAAAAAAACGTTTAGATCAACATAAACGTGATTGTTTAAATTCTAAAAATAATTGTCTACTTTCCAAATATTCAGTTAATAAAAATCACCAAATTAATTTTGATACTGTCTAAATTTTATATAATAAACCATAAATCAAAAACAGATTGTTTTTATAAAATAAAACATTTCAACTGAGATAAATTTAATATGAATTTTATATATACTTTGTTATTAAATAAATAAGTTTTAGTATTATTTTATTGTTTATGTTCATTATTTTTTATTTATCTTGATATATATTATCGTGTATATCAATTTATTAATCAAAATAGACATTTTTATTTATTAAATTTTAAAATATTTTATTTTATTTAATCGTATTATAATAATTTTATTTTTTACCTTTAATATTTTATATTAATTTCATTATTTTAGTTTTTTATTTACATACTTAACCACTGATGAAGAAAATAAATTATAGCTTCGAAATATATGGTTCAATTTTATTTACTGTTTTTATTTTATAAAAGAATGTTTTCTCCCAATAATTAATTAAATAATATTAACAGTCAATAAACAAACAAATAATTATAATAAATATTATTAATTTTTATTTGGTAGTTTTAATAAGAAGTAAAAAATGCCTGGAATTATTAGAATAATTGATAGCACCCACGTAGAAACCATTATTATACCATCATTGAATGATTTAAATAACCCTCCTTTTGTATTTATAAATAGAAACCATGAACCATTCGCCATGGTTTTTGAAGCTACATGCCAATGTAAACGAAGGGACTCCAGAAGCTGAATTAAATATAAAATTAAGAAGACAAATGCTATTTTAAAAGAAAGATTTCGGTGCTTGTCAAAGAACAAATTCGTTGCTATCATGTTTACATGTTCCATTACATGATGAAGCAAATATCGGTAAGGATTTTTTTTTTTTTATTTGATTTAGTTTGTTATTATATTTGAAGGTAATTCACAACATAATGATTTGCTAGAGTCTGCCTGACGGCAAGTACTTTTTCGTTGCTTTTTTTGTTTCTATTTAAATCAATCCTTGTTTCCACCAACCTGTAGGGCCAGGTGATTTTATTTTAGGGAAGAATACTCCTTTCATTTTTAAATTTATATTTATATTTATATTAATAAATTATAGTTTGACGTATGCACTTCAAAATTAATTTGCCAAAACTTTCAGTTCCATTTTTAATTCTTTCTAATCAAATATTGATTGTATACTAATCTTTCGTTTGTAGAGAATTTTTCATTACTATAGTACACCAAATTTACAATTTTTAATTTATTTTAATAATTCAAAATTGAAAAAATCTATTAAATAATTTAACGTAGTTTTATTAAATTAAATTAAAAAAATAATCATAATTAATCATTTTCAATATTTTGAAATCCACATATGCAATGAAGTCTGTAGCATCTGCAACGGGAATTTCATCAAATGCTTGTGGTAAGCAACCTTTCTCGATACCAACGAGTCTTGTAACGGTTACCGTTCTCCATACAGATAAACCTTTTTCTTCCAACGGTGTTAATTTTAAAAAACTGTGTGGACCTCCCCAGTTGCATTGCTATTGTCTTTAGTTTTTCAGTATTTAGCACGGGTAAAATTTTTTCAGTCTTAAAACCGCTACAAAAATTTACATATATTATATTATACAGATTATGTATTCTATCAAAAAACAAAAAATACCCTCTTCCACTCTTCATGTGACAATTCAACTTCTCTACAAGCGAGTTTTATTTATTTAATATAATTCTCACCTAGAGCGGGATTTATTGTAAACACACCGCGAAAGATGTAATCATTCTCCATCTCCTCTAAATACAATTCATATTGTTCGTCCGCTTACTGTTCAAACTATTTCAAATTTTTGAAACGAAAACCTTACAAAACAATATTTTATTTGACAGACAAAACAAGAATGAAGTTATCCGTTCTATAGATGTGGCGCTGTAACAAACTAGTTCAGAATACCGTTTTTAACGCGCCGTTTAATTTGATTTAACATTGCATCTTTATTACATCGATGTTAAAATTGCAGCTGTTAATAACATTTGTTCAGAATACTACCATGCATCCTAATTTAAAGGAACTGAATGTTGGCTACAGATGTTTTGTAGCAATGCTTTTGCAGATAAAATTATTGCGTTTAAATTTAGTTTCCAATTTAGTTTTTAATGTAGTTTTAGACGTATTTAAACGGTATTTAGAAACATGAAACCACAAGCGTTTTTCTTGCTTTATTGCTTTAAATTGTTTATTATCATATTTTTTTTGGTTTCGAATTTCCAATACATCTTCGTTTTTGTTTTTTTTTTTTTCGTTTTTCAAGAGTTTCTTTTTTGGGTTTTAGCTACGGTGGCGGCTGCAGTTTTATATATTTTTCTCATCTTTGTTTTACTTGTTTTTCTTAACCTATCTATTTGATCGGATTTTAATTGACTAAAAATTTCCATAATTGACGTAGAGCACTTAATTCATACTTAATATTAATTGCAGAGTCTGTATGTGATGCATATTAAATACTCGTCAGATATTTTTGTTTTTGAGTATATTTGTGCCTGATCTATTTATTCGATATGAGATATGTACACTGGCGTTGCACCCAAAGCAGAAGATAAAATCTTGACCACTTTGAACAAGCACTTTGAATTCTATGCAGTTGGAATTTTGTTGTTTACTTAACGGCATGCTGCTTGCTAACTCGCATAAGTATGGATGTAACTTCCTAAATGCATATATTACTTAATTTAATTTCAAAAAAATGCGTTATATGAATGTTCTATAAAAAGATATTGGTTAAATACTTTTTTACATTCCAAAAACAGTTTCTGTTTTAGTTAATCAACATTTATTCTAAAATATCTAAAAATGACCAAATGATAAGAATAACTAAGAAAATGCAAAACTGCCTATTCTTCTTTCATTTCATTACAACTGAACATTTTATTTAAAAAATACAATGTCAGTTTATGATAAATAAAGATTCCATAGTTATAATAAATGATACAATTTCATCAATAAAGTAATTATTGTGTTTTTAATTATTAAATAGTAAACATATTATATAGAGCAATCATTAATAAAATTCTAGAAACTATAAATACATTGTCTTTTTGAAAATTTGTTATTAATACAAGCAAATACTTTCCGTAATTATGATAAATGATTGAGATATACACTGTTGCGAGAATTTATAAATCGTCGTGACCTTACATCATTTCATTATACTGACTAATGCTGCTCTGAATACTCTATATTTAAAAATGCGCTCTATGTTTCATGCACTACTTCTATACACATACGTTTCAACTATACATGCAAAAATTAATGAATTCCGTAAGTAATAAATTTAATTTAATTTTTTTAATCATTTATGTACCAAATCTGTTTTAGCATCGTATATAAAAATATGTAAGCGAAATGATCCCCAAATTAAGCAATGTTTGACGGAGAATGTGGAAATAATTAGACCTTATTTAAAAATTGGGATACCGCAAATGAAAATTCCACCTATTGATCCATTGAAATTACCAAGAGTGTCACTTTCCTTAAATAATTTGAATGCATCGTTTATAGATATCACTGTTTCTTATGCTTCCATGTTTATTCTTAAAGATTTTGATTTAGACTTAGAACAAATTTATATAAAAATATTTATGGAACTACCGTCTATCAGATTATCTTCAAATTATGAAATAAGTGGTAAAATACTAATACTGGAATTGGCAAGCAGTGGAAAATGTTGGGCGAATATCTGTAAGTGTTTTCATATCATTTATATTAATCTTATGTTGTTGTGGGAATCACATAACAAGAAAAACCCTCTTTTATTTTATGTTTTGAAAAAAACTCATTCATTACAAGAGGAGAATAGAAAACAACAATAGCATTAGAAAAGTTGGCATCAGATGTACGGTACCTAAAGTTGTAAATAGATTAAGAAGTAGTATCTTATTTTTTGGGTATTGATTATCTATAATTGTAATTTGCTTAGAACTGCAATTTTTTTGTTTTAATATAGTCAGTCACAAAAGTCTACATACACCCCTCAAAAACCTTCAAATATTTGTTAAATTTTATATAGAAAAACATTTGTTTATTAAAATATTTTATAGTACATTTTTCAACCTCAGTACATGTAATTTTCAAGAAAGTTTTGATTATTTGAAAACAAAACAATCCAAAAAAATTTACGCGAAACTGTCAAACACTGTCGGTATGGTTTAGTGAGCTATGGCAGCTTCTGGAGTTGGAAATCTAGTTTTTATTGAAGGAATAATGGACCACAAATTATATTTAAAGATTTTGCAAGATAAATTGTAGACCTCCGTTGATTTTTTGGGATTAAAAAATTGATGGATTTTTTTAGCAGGACAACAATCCAAAACGTACGGCACCTGTTGTTAAGAAATATTTGCTTTATAGAATGCTAAAACAGTTTCATTCTCTTCCCCAGTCGCCTGATCTCAACCCTATTGAACATATTTGGGATGAGCTAGAGCAAAAAATTAGAAAAGTCAATATAACAAATCGCAAAACTTTAAAAAATGCGTTAAGACACGCTTGGTCTGAAATATCTTCTGTTATAACAGAAAATTGAATTCAGTCTATGCCGCGGCGGTTGCAAGCTGTAATAGATTTACAAGGAGGTTCAACAAAATATTAATATTGTGTAAATTTAGCGCTTTTCACTTTTTTTTTACATTAATTTAAATCATCTTTAAGTGTATGTAGATTTTTGTGAGCTATTAAATTTGAATTGTATTTTATTTTTCTAATTTTCTGATTTCAAATAATCAAAATTTTCTTAAAAATTACTTGTACTGAGGTTGTAGAATGTACTATAAATTATTTTAATAAACAAATGCTTTTCTATATAGAATTTTTCGAAATTTTGAGGGGAGTATGTAGACTTTTCTGACTGACTGTACATTAATAAACAAAAAACATTATTTTTTAAATTAAATAATCAAGTATTGAATTTTAATAAATACTTAGTGAATTGAACACCATTATAATATGCACTTAATTCTTATCGAACTCAAATTCTTCTAAATTTAAATATTTAAATTTCAAATTTTTTATAAGAACTTGTTTTACATAATATAATAATAAACATAATTTAATCAAAATTCAAGAATGAAAATACTTACAAAAATATAAAAACTCGTCAATAGACGGGTTTTCAGATTTTTGTCATTTTTTGCGTGTCAGAAATCATGAAATGTTTATTTAGCCGGGTTTTACGGTCTGTAAATAAGAAAAGGTCTCTATTGTATTGCTTTAATGGCACAAACAAGACATACAAAATTATTTTTATTATTATTTCGTTTTACAGAATATTATTTCTTTTTTAATAAAACTTACGGATATAATTAAAATTAGTAAAGTTTTTATTTAGGAAAAGTAAAATAACAATACTGTTTCCAACTTAATTAAATAATTAGATTAATTAAATCAATTACCAACTTTATTCATGTTTTAACATCATAATTTATAAGATTACAATTTTGTCAAAAGTGTTAAAATCATTTTTGTATTTAGTGTATTTTTCATTGCATCATACAGTTTAATTTGTAAATAAGAAAATGTCTCTATTGTATGCTTTAATAGCACAAGCTAGACATAAATATTTAGTTTTGTTCTACAGAATATTATTGCTTGCCTAATTATAATTTTTTGTAATTGCCGTTAAATTTAGTGGCGATATATCGTAACATAATCGTAAAAACAAATGAATTTTAGAAGCTTGTTTAATGATTTACAGATATAAATAAAAGTTAGTAAAATATTTATTTCAAAAACTGAGATATTAATATGTTTTACATCTTAATTGAAGAAATAGTCTAATTGATAGACATTAATAACTTCAATTGTGATTTAATATTACAAGTTATAAATACCGTAAGAATACAATAGTTGTTTAGATGTTTAGTAGTTGTTAACTTGTTTAGATCTTTAAGTGTTTTGTTTGTTTAGTAGTTGTTTAGTAGTTGTTTAGTTGTTTTTTAGTAGTTGTTTAGTAATTTTTCAGTAATTCTTTAGAAGTTGTTTAGTAATTGTTTAGTAGTTTTTTAGTAGTTGTTTAGTAGTTGTTGAGTAGTTGTTTAGTAGTTGTTGAGTAGTTGTTTAGTAATTGTTTGGTAGTTGTTTAGTAATTGTTTAGTAGATGTTGTTTAGTTGTTGTTCAGTAGTTGTTCAGTAGTTGTTTAGTAGTTGTTCAGTAGTTGTTAAATAGTTGTTAGTAAATGTTCAGAAATTGTCCGGTAGTTCTTTAGTAGTTCTTTAGTAGTTGTTCAGTAGTTGTTCAGTAGTAGTTTAGTAGTTGTTCAGTAGTTGTTTATAGTTGGAAAAAGTTGTTCAGTAGTTGATAAGTAGTTGTTTAATAGTTGTTTAATAGTTGTTTAATAGTTGTTTAATAGTTGTTTAATAGTTGTTTAGTAGTTGTTTAGTAGTAGTTTAGTAGTTGTTCAGTAGTTGTTTAGTAGTTATTCAGTAGTTGTTAAATAGTTGTTAGTAAATGTTCAGAAGTTGTTCGGTAGTTCTTTAGTAGTTCTTTAGTAGTTGTTCAGTAGTTGTTCAGTAGTAGTTTAGTAGTTGTTTAGTTGTTATTTAGTTGTTGTTTTGTAGTTGTTCAATAATTGCTCAGTCGTGTTTGTAGTTGTTGTTTAAAAGTTGTTATGTAGTTGTTTATTAGTTGTTCAGTAGTTGTTTATTAGTTATTCAGTAATTGCTCAATAGTTGTTAAGTAGTTTTGTTACGTGTTTGATTTCTTTACAAAAAGTTCGAGGTGTTATATAAGAATTATCTGGCTTGCCGGTAGCTGACAGTGGGAAAGGGGGGGTTTGACGACTAAAATTGAGGGCTCCACGTAATTTATTTAAAGCCAGATATTTCCTAGGTACCGATACCCATAATTACGAAACTAGACAACGGTAATTATTAAACAAAAAAGAAAGGATTTTAAATGTTAACAAAAAAATAAATATAAAGTGTGGTACTGGAAGTAGTGGGCACAACGATAAATAACACTTGGAATTTTCCCATATAATTATTTAATATCCGACGTGCAAAAAGAAACATAAAATGTATATAATTTCTAAAGTAAATAAAGAATACACAAAAAAAGGATTGCTAGAAATATTCAATAAATGATAATAACTTTGACCGCGAGGTCGTGATTTGAAATTATTCTTACGATTAGGAGTAACGAAAGAAATTCATATATATATATATATATAAAAACAGATAAGTTCAATATCAATTACAAAAGGACAATAAATTGGGCACAAAAGTGCGAATCAACTTAAATTAGTAATAATGGCAATTAAGAGGAATTAAACATGCCTACATTGCACGTATAAAATGTTTTGATACAAATAAAATGAAATAGCACTATATAGCTTATCTTATTTATCCGATGCTCCGATGAAGTAGCGATGATGATCCTCCTGGAGGTCCATGCGGTAATTCGTCGCGTGGTGATGGTTAGAGTTCCGCGGCTTTGCAATTTGTCGGCCAGCATAGATCTCACCCCGGACTACGACAATCGGTCTACTTCGTCCGCGGTATAATAAGTAATATCCTCGTCAAATTAATATTATTGCATATAGGATATGGAGTGGAATACTTTAATGTTGAATTAAAATATCAAGTATTAAAAAAAGAAAAAGGCCTAAAAACAATTAGTAATTGTAATCGATGCTAACACCAGAATAAATATCGAATTATTGAACCATTAATTGTAATTAAAACACACGTGCTCACCTGAGATATTAGTCGGCCTCAAAGTAATTTGGTTTGGGGTTCCAAAATATTTTATCCATCAAAACGATGCAATTGGAAATTGAATACGAACAATCCCAATTAATTACGTAACTTTGTATATGGTTTGATCCACAACATTTAATAAATGTTACTGTGAAAAACGACGAATTATACCATACTTGTTACAAATGGACCCCAAACCGAAAAGAAGCTAACCGCGGAGTGAGCAATGAGTTTTATTCAAAATAAGGACAAAAAAAAATGACTATTTTGAAAAATGAACTAGCGGAGGCGCTGTTCCATTGTTGCCAGTACCGCTTTTATATTGTAATAAAATTCTCCTATTCAATACGCAAAATAAATAATTGTTGTTAAATTCCGAAATTTCCGAAATCGCGGCAACATGATTTTTACTGGTACGAATGTTTATATAGTTGCCTACAGACAATGACCCCTTTATTTAAATTAATATTTATTGTTTTCTAAACCGTAACAGTTTTTCAGTAGTTGCTCAATAGCTTTTTGGTAGTTGATCAGAAGTTGTTCAGTAGTTGTTCAGTAGTTGTTTAGTAGTTGTTCAGTAGTTGTTTATAGTTGGATAAAGTTGTTCAGTAGTTGTTCAGTTATTGTTTAATAGTTGTTTAGTAGTTGTTCAATAGATGTTTAGTAGTTGTTTAGTAGTTGTTTAGTAGTTGTTTAGTAGTTGTTTAGTAGTTGTTTAGTAGTTGTTCAGTAGTTGTTTAGTAGTTGTTAAGTAGTTGTTTAGTAGTTGTTAAGTAGTTGTTTAGTAGTTGCTCAATAACTGTTTAGTAGTTGCTTAGTAGTTGTACAACAGTTGTTAAAAAAATGTTTAGTAGTTTTTAGTAGTTGATCAGTAGTTGATCAGTAGTTTTTCAGTCGTTGTATAATAGTTGTTTAGTAGTTGTTTAGTAGTTTTTTAGTCGTTTTTCAGAAGTTGCTCAATAGTTGTTTAGTAGTTGTTTAGTAATTGTTCAGTAGTTGTTTAGTAGTTGTTGAGTAGTTGATTAATAGTTGTTTAGTAGTTGTTCATAGTTGTTTAGTAGTTGTTTAGTAGTTGTTGTTTAGTTGTTGTTCAGTTGTTTTATTAATTGTTTATTTTGTTGTTGTTTTTTTTTATACATATTTAAAAAACAATGTTACGGTTATTTATAAAACCTGTTTTATTTAACTAACTATAGAATTTATAGAAATAAATAGTTTTAAAAACATAATATGAAAAATAACGTTTTTTAAATTCTCAAAAACCAAGTAAATTTAATAAAAAGATTTTGAAAGAGAAGAATTTGAACAAGTTTCTGTGGAAATATAATTATTATTTGATCATTTGTATTCCAAGGTGAATGTTCAGCCAACCTAATTATTTACAGTATAGTAACTATGTTTAATAATTATGCAATGTTTAATGTTAATTATTGATATATTGTTTGAGAAAAAATGTTGTCATTTGATAAAGTAGAAAAGGAAACTAAAAAATGACAAGCCATATATAGTTATTCAGTAATTGCTCAATAGTTGTTTAGTAGTTTTTCAGTAGTTGCTCAATAGCTTTTTGGTAGTTGTTCAGTAGTTGTTCAGTAGTTGTTCAGTAGTTGTTTATAGTTGGATAAAGTTGTTCAGTAGTTGTTAAGTACTTGTTTAATAGTTGTTTAATAGTTGTTTAGTAGTTGTTCAATAGATGTTTAGTAGTTGTTTAGTAGTTGTTTAGTAGTTGTTTAGTAGTTGTTTAGTAGTTGTTTAGTAGTTGTTTAGTAGTTGTTTAGTAGTTGTTTAGTAGTTGTTCAGTAGTTGTTTAGTAGTTGCTCAATAACTGTTTAGTAGTTGTTCAGTAGTTGCTTAGTAGTTGTACAACAGTTGTTAAAAAAATGTTTAGTAGTTTTTAGTAGTTTTTAGTAGTTGATCAGTAGTTGATCAGTAGTTTTTCAGTCGTTGTATAATAGTTGTTTAGTAGTTGTTTAGTAGTTTTTTAGTAGTTTTTTAGTCGTTTTTCAGAAGTTGCTCAATAGTTGTTTAGTAGTTGTTTAATAATTGTTCAGTAGTTGTTTAGTAGTTGTTAAGTAGTTGATTAATAGTTGTTTAGTAGTTGTTTAGTAGTTGTTTAGTAGTTGTTTAGTAGTTGTTTAGTAGTTGTTCAGTAGTTGTTTAGTAGTTGTTTAGTAGTTGTTTAGTAGTTGTTAAGTAGTTGTTTAGTAGTTGTTCAGTAGTTGTTTAGTAGTTGTTTAGTAGTTGTTAAGTAGTTGTTTAGTAGTTGTTTAGTAGTTGTTTAGTAGTTGTTGTTTAGTTGTTGTTCAGTTGTTTTATTAATTGTATATTTTGTTGTTATTTTTTTTTTTCATACATATTTAAAAAACAATGTTACGGTTATTTATAAAACCTGTTTTATTTAACTAACTATAGAATTTATAGAAATTAATAGTTTTAAAAACATAATTTGAAAAATAACGTTTTTTAAATTCTCAAAAACCAATTAAATTAAATCAAAAGATTTTGAAAGAGAAATTTGAACAAGTTTCTGTGGAAATATAATTATTATTTGATCATTTGTATTCCAAGGTGAATGTTCAGCCAACCTAATTATTTACAGTATAGTAACTATGTTTAATAATTATGCAATGTCTTATGTTAATTATTGATAAATTGTTTGAGAAAAAATGTTGTCATTTGGTAAAGTAGAAAAGGAAACTGAAAAATGACAAGCCATATATATATATATATATATATATATATATATATATATTATATAGCAGCAACTCTAAATTCATTTTTGACTAACCTATTACTTTTATCAAAACAACAATTTAAAAAGCGCTGGACTATTTAAGCGCCTAAAATATTAAAATTTTATAATTTTTTATTAATAAATCGTACTGCTTCCAAATTTTGGTACCGTTTATTTGTAAACTATCACATTTATTTATTTATTATTTATTTTATTTCATTTATATTTTGTCATTCAGTCATTTAGTATAAGTCATGAAATCATGTATGAATCTAGAAAAAATGAATCAATTACTTTTTGTTTTGTTATTTATGTTTTTTATGTTAAAATTCTAGTATAGACCAGGTTCAAGAGGAAGACTAGATGAATGTTACTACATTGAATCTAATCTTGAACCCATTGCACGAACATTTGTTTTTTGATATGTTTTTTTGTAATTATGTAATCGATATATATTTGTACTATGGGCAATAAATGTATTTATTATTATTATTATTGAAGATTGAACACAAATTATAATTTATAGCACTACAATAATCCTTTTTATTTGTTCTCATTAAAAAGACATTTTATTTTAATCTGATTATGTTTTCCCCCCATTTTTTCTACTTTCTTAAGTCGGCTTTTGTTAGTTTACCCAAATAATTATCGATTCCCGGATTAGTAGCGGTTCCAATATTCCCAGTAATGTAGAATAAAATTAATCCTTTTGTTTTATATTATTCGGTACCAACAAACTAAACTAGATTATTCAGAAACTTCAGTCGTGTTGGACGTATTTCAGCGTTGTATGCACTTTTTAATTTTTTGAGTTTAGATTTTGGTTTTTCTTATTGTTATCGTTATTGCTATTGTTGTTGATGTTGATATTGTTATTGTTGTTATTATTGTTACATTTTTGCTTTTAAAGTGATATTGTAAAGTGTGAGTTAAGTTTTGGACTTCAATGTCTTCGAGAACGAAACACCTGTTAAAACTGGCACATGCTGTGCATAGGTAAGTTACTTTATTATTATTTATTTTAATATATTTGCAATTTGTTTTTAATATCATGTTTTTGGTTCAGTTTGGGTTAAAATAAATCACTTCAATATGATTTAAAAGTACTTCATTTGCATTCTTGTCATATTATTAATAATGATTCAATTTATATTTATTATTATGGATAATATTACAATTTCTATATAACTAAGTATAACCATTCATTTATAACTTTTTTGACATTGCTTTTAGAAATTACAGATATTTTAATTTGCTACTCTATTTTTACAATAATATTACCAATACAAATGTTTTAATTTAGGGTTTTTGTGTAGTTCAAGTTATATAAATTGCTCAAATAATAGCCTTAAATATTGTTATTTTACATATTAAATCTGAATTAAAATAAGATTGATTTGATCTGCATATATTTTATGTATAAGAATAATAATTATGAAGATTATGTTTTTTTTAAATATACTTTAATCTGCTAAGGCTCGATTTTATAATCAATCTTAACGCTGCATTAAAACTTGATGAAATCATTAACAAAAAAATTGATTTCATAATGAAAATAACGTAACATTAGCAACAGATGGAGATGAAATTTTAAATGTGTCATGTTCGTCCCATCAATGACATTAATGGTGCCATTAAGTGTAAATATAACTTAGTTTTTTTGTTTTAATTAGTATTTTCTATATTAAAAACGTAAAATTTTGCTAGAAATGCCTGAATACAAAACTGTAATTTATGATTTATAATATTATTAATTTTTTTCTAATGTAATTAGTATTGAAGTACTATAATAATTAATTAGGCTTGATTTCATAATCAATCTTAATGCTTCATTAAAATTTAATGGAATCATTAACAAAAAAATTGATTTTATAATGAAAACAATGTAACACTAGCAACTAATAAAGCCATAATTTTAATGTGTTATGTTTATCCCATCAATGACGTTAATGGTGCCATCAAGAGTAAACATAACTAAGTTTTTTGTTTTAATTAGTATTTTCTATGAAAAAAACGTAAAATTTCGCTAGAAATGTTTGAATACGAATTTGTAATTTATGATTTATAATAATATTATTATTTTTTTTCTAATGTAGTTATTATTAAAGTTCTATAATAATTAATTAATATTACAATGGTTTTTGCAATTTAGAAGGTCAATAATACATTCATTAATTACATGGTGTATTGATTATATTCATTTTGAAACTTCAAGAATAAATTAAAACAATCGTCCTTACTTCAAAAGATTTATTTAATGCTATATATATTTCATTTACGAAGTAAACATCAATAGCTTCTAAATATTTTCAGATCAAGCGGTCTTATTTCTATCTAAAATATTCCATAAAGCGGAAGTGGGTTAATAAAAATGATTTTCAACAGGTAGTTAAGATTTTCTAATCGTATCTAATAATACATTGTTCAAAGGGCTTAAATCTAAATTAAGAAGCTTATATTGTAACTTTTTCATCTCAATTGCTTCCAGCATATTTAATCTGTAATCCGTCGAATGTTTTAATAGGACTGTATTGTTTATTGAAAATTTATAACTAATATCTAATAAATAAATTTTAAAAGTGTTGTTGAATGCGCTTTTTAATTGCGTTCTTGTATAGTGAGCTAGATCAAATTTTTTAAAATGTCTATTGAATTGGTGATCTACAATTGGTAAATAACATAACTTAATGTATTTATTCTTAGTTTTTTTTTTTAATAGGTTTTAAATAAGTGATAGTATGAATTTTAAATATATTTACATGTTTATTAATTAGTTTGTTTATTGTGTGTTTGTTGTAATTTAGTGACTCTGCTATTTGTAAGATCATGTTAAATTCTGTTTTTCTGTCTGACTCTGAAAGGGGGAGATTGACTGCTCTATAAATCCTGCTATTAAATGCTGCAAGATTATGTTTCATTTGGATAATTGAATCAGCGTGAATATAATTAAAAGTGTTTGTGGGTTTACTATAAATGTTGAATTCTAGTTTTTCTTGTTTTCAAATTATTAAAATATCTAAGAAAGAGAATTGTTGACTAATTTCAAGCTCGTCTGTAAATTTTATACTTGTATATAGACTATTGAGTGATGCTAAGAAATGGTCTATATTCATATCTGACTTAATTATTGCAAAAATATCATCGACATAGCGGAACCAAATGTTTGGAAAATTTGGTATCGTATTTCTTGCTTTATTTTCTAATTGATTTAAAAAGATGTTGACAAGAAATGATGATAGTGGGTTGCTCATTGCCGTGCCAAAGGTCTGTTTATAAAATTTGTTATTGAATTCAAACGTATTGCACTCCATTAGTAGTTTTGTGAGTAATATGTATTCTGATATATTATTTTTGGGATGTCATTGTCTGATAATAATTGTTTTATTATTTCTAACGTCTCTTCTATCGGAATGCTTAGAAATAATGCACTATTTCAAATGAAATTAAAATTTTGGTTTGTTGTATTTTAATTTGACTTAGATTATTTGTTAATTGAATTGAGTTTTTTAATGAACAATTATTATTAATTTTAAGTTTATTAAATTGATTTAATAACCATTTTGCAATATTATAAGTTAGAGAATTTTGATTTGAAAATATTTATACTAGAGGGAAAACTGACTGATGGATATGATAAATCATCTCCAGCAACTATTACTGAACTGTCAACCACAATTAAAAAATGTGGGCATATATTTCAAAACAAATTAATTGAAATTAAAGCACCAAGGGAGAAGAAAAAAAATGTTGATGAATTGTTGCAAATATTTGGAGACGAACTACAGACGGAAGTAAACAATATAGTTCGAGAAACAAATTTAAGACGTAATCGTCAGAAAAATGTGGTTATACCTACCGTAGCGGATGTTACAAAATTAATGCATTTTTTAAAAACTACAATTGAAGAATCTTATACTGACCTCTGCAATAAAATATGTCCACAAACTTGGATAAAATGTCTTTCTGCTGTATTAGTTTACATAATGGCATTCAACAGACGAAGACCTGGTGAGTGCCAACGATTGCATTTAGAAGATTTTAGAAATTATCAACAAATTGATGAGAATTCATGGGACATGTTTTCAAAATTAGATTTAAAACAACAAATGATGTCTAAAGAATATGTCAGAATACCGCTGAAAGGAAAATTAATTAGAAACGTATTCATTCTTATGCATACGCATATATTTAACATTTTAGAATTTTTAATAAAATTACGCAAAGATGTTGGTGTAGAAGTTAGCAACCCCTATGTTTTTGGACTGCCAGGATTAGATCCTGATTTCAAATTTTTGGATGCATACCAACTTTTAAGAAAATATGCATTTTTGTGTGGAGCGGCAAATCCATCAATACTTAGAGCTACAGTTTTAAGAAAGCAAATGGCAACAATGGCCGTAATAATGAAGTTAGATGGAACCCAAATATCGGACTTGGCGACTTTTATGGGCCACGATGAAAAAATTCATCGTGAATTTTATCGGCTGCCTATATCAAACAGGGAAATTTTATATATGGCACCTTTACTGGAACAGATCCAAGGAATAGAAATAGAAGATGGTTTAGTAGAAACAAATGGTAATTTATTCATTATTTACTCAATTTCTAAACAAATTTGGTTTGATCATGTTTTTGATGTTGGCGGTTTTAAAAACTTATTTTGTTATAGTCAAACAATAAAATAAATATAGCAAATTTAGAAAGTTAAATACCGTGACATGTACATTAAAAACTTGTAACCTGTTTTGTTGTTATAAAATAAACATGTTTTATCTATAGCAAGTATATTTAATATTAAATAATTAATTTGTAGAAGAGCCAATATCAAGTGAAGTTCAACCGACTACAATGCTTAATAAAGATGAAGGAATAGCTGGGCCATCACGTATTGTAACTGATCTTGATAATGATGATGATAATGATGATGATGATGATGAAAAATTCAAGACTTGTTTAAAGTACAAATACTAGAAAAAACACTTCCAACTTTAAAAAGTTGCAAAGAAGCAATTGTAAACCATGAAGAACTGCAAAAAAAGAACACCAGCCCAAATAAAAACATATATTTCACACATACACAAAAATAAAACAGGTATATTTCTATTTAATTATTATTACAACACTTTTTCTATACTATTTATTTTTACAGGTAACCGAACTTGGCAGACGCCTCAAAGAAATTCAATCAAAAATTATTTTAAAGATTTAATAAATGACGAACAATTGCCCACTCTTAGACAATGTGAAACCGCAGCCAAGTGTTGTACACCATTAAAAAATATGCGTCCGGAAATTATAAAAGCTTGGATTAATTGCGAAATAATCAGAAATAAAAAGAAAAAAAAAATAGTTAAGAAGAAATTGCGTTTTTAAATGTATTTGTAATTTAATTCAAAAATAAATGTATGTTATTTATAATTATGCTTTTTATTCAACCTCATAATGATACCTTATTATCAATTAGTTATTAAACGTATTTGGCAGTTTTGTTGATTGCTGATGTTTTTCAAACTTGACAAATCATAATTTGTATATTTCATTTCCAAGTTTTAATATTATTAGGTGCTGATATTTTTTAATTTTACAAACTACCTCTTCTTTATTTAATTTACATAATTACATAAATTTGTGCAGCTATTTTTAACTATTCCGCCATACATATTTTGAAAAGCAACAGCAAAAAGTTGCTTTATAATTTTTTTATAATTAGTGGTCAGACTAGTAATTATTAAATTACTGCAATTATATTATGAACCAATAGTACGACTAAGATTGTTTTTATGAGTAGAAATTAAAACAAAACTTATTTTTATTACTATTACATTTATTAAATTACGTACCGTAAAGTTTTTAAATTAATGAAAATTATTCTACTCTAAAAATTGGTCAAGGGCGCATTTATTATAACAAAACATTTGTGAACAATGAGTTCGAATTGAAAAGGCTTTCAAATGAAATTAAAAATACATTTATTATTACAATAGCGCACGATGACAGACTTATTGCAGCGGAACTCGACAAAAAAAAATAATATAGGCAACGCAAGGCGGCTGCGAGATGCTCACATAGAAGGAGAGTCATATGACGCCGGCCGCGACGTTACATGCTCCCATCTAAGAGCATATCGGTTGTCACAAGCTCCCATTAATATATATATATATATATATATATATATATATATATATATATATATATATATATATATATATATACTTATACATGATTGTATGAAAGTGAAGATCGTTGTGTACATCTTAATCTCAGGATTATTGTAACAAAACATATTTGCTTATTAATATATACTAAAATAGTTTCGTAAACCTTTTGCTAATTGCCAATGTAAAAATTGATATGTTTTGTAAAGTAAGGTACTTGTCGAGATATTTCATATTTTACAATGCTACTGTTCTACATAAAATGAAGATTATTATGTGTAATGTTAGTTACGTACTGTTGGAAGTCCAGTTTGAAATTGTGTGAATTTTGTTGCCACTGACGTACCGGTAAAACTAGTTAAGTACAGTGTGTACACTTAATATTAGATGGCGTTATATTCAACAATAAATATTTGATAGTACAACTGGTAGTAGCGTTACTAAGAGTACATCCCCTTTAAGAATTTTTTAAAAGCAAGCTGGTTAAAAAGTATGAGTAGTCAAGGTTAGAAGATTTACTATATGAATAGCGGAAATAATTTTCATTTAATATTGACATTTCAGAGATTTTTATTTTGAAATATATTTGTATTAAATATTCGATTTTTTTTAATTTTACATTTAAATCGCAGTTATATTAAATTATTGATAATTTTATTTAATACGTGTTTGATTGTTAAGTTTTATATAAAAATAAATTACTATTTTATAAAAGAATAGAAAAGGTTTGGCAACTTTGTTCCATATTTACATTAAAATAGATATAATCACTAAATATTATAAATTTCCAAGTTAATGTAAATTTACTTGCAATGTCCTAAAATACATTGCAAGTAAATTTATTAGTTAGCATCATGATAGTTTTTTTTTCTGTTTGATGCAAATTTAGTAACTGTACAATTATTTTATAACACTCTTGAATGTTGTAGGGTACAGAATTGTGTCGCCCTCTCTTAATATATTAAGAGTACAAGTTTTACTCAAATATAAGATCAAATGAGAGCCAATATCGTAATTTGTACAATTGTTTTATAGTGGTCTTAGACTAATTTGTCTCTGCAGCTGCACCCTAAACATTGTACCCAATCGTCGTTTCAACTCAATAAATTAAAGGTACAATACACAAATGTAAATAAAATGCATTTCTCATGTTTATGTAAAAATGATTTGATTTGACGGTTTTCCATGTTTAAATGTTACTGAAACTGATCATAAAATTTTATTATTAATTATTTCGCTAACAGGGAGTAATTATATTAAACCAAGTGAAGTCATATAAATCCAAACAAATCATTTGGAAACTATAAATATTATAATAATGTTCAAGAGCATATATTTTGTGTTATTTGTTTGAAATCACATTTATATTTTGCTTGCTTGGCCTTGCCACACAAAAAGGGCCTCTCAATTGGGTATTCAATCTTAAAGTAAACATTTTTTTGTAGGCATTTATCTTTTTATAGCTTTCCGTTCTCACATTCCTTATTAAGCAAATATTTTAAATGTTATATTTAAGAAGAAATATGAAGAATGAATAGTAAATATTTAAGTATGCCGATTTCAATAGATATAATTAAAATTGCAAGTTGACGGCGTTTATGATGTTAATGCAAAACATATATAAATATAGTTTAAACAATGTTTATGAAAATTATTTTATAGTGCCCCAAAACATTGTAGCCTTCCGTTCCTCTTATTTAATAAATTAAGGGTACAAAATTGCACAAATGTAATATGGGTATCAAATGAAAGCAAATATGGTAGGTTATACAATTATTTTATGTTACCCCAGAACATTGTACCCTATGGTTCTCCATTAAACAATTAAAGGTACAATATAGTATATAATGAAAGCAAATATGGTAACTTAATTAATTATTTTATAGTACCCTAAAACATTGTACTCTATTGTCCCCAGCTAAACAAATAAAGGTACAATGTTGCACAAATGTAATATGCGTATTAAATGAAAGCAAATATGGTAGTTATACAATTATTTTATGTTATCCCAGAACATTGTAACCTATCGTCCCCCTGTTAAACAATTAAAGGTACAATATTGCATAAATGTAATATGGGTATCAAATGAAAGAAAATATGGTAACATATATAGTTATTTTATAGTACCCTAGAACATTATACCCTATTGTTCCCCAGCTAAACAAATAAAAGTACAATATTAAACAAATGTAATATGGGTATCAAATGAAAGCAATTAATGTGGTAACTTAAATAATTATTTTAAAGTACCTTAAAACATTGTACCCTATTGTCCCTAGCTAAACAAATGAAAGCAAATATGATAACAAAAAATTATTTTATAACAACCCAAAACATTGTACCTTATTGTCTCCCTGCTAAACAAATAATAATATGAGTATCAAATAAAAGCAAATACGTTAACTTACAATTACAATTGTTTACCCTAAAACTTAAAGATCTGCAACGTTACGTCAATGTTGTAAAGTATTTAAGTCATTTGTCAATTTTGAATCAAAAATAATTTAAATAACTTGTTTTTAATAAAATTTAGAAGAGATAGTCTAAGTCTCAAATGTTTCTCCTAATATTCCAATACAGAATTGTACAAAACTATAAAAAAACTATTTACGTCCATTTAGAAATCCTAGTATTTTAAATATATAGCCAATCCAAAAAAGAAGTAATTAGAAAGAAGATTTGATATACATTTGTTGTTTCATTTAATACGTTACGTCTGATACCTCGAAATTTAATTTTAAAACATTGAAAAGTTAATATTGGCTTAGTTGAGAGTACTACAGTCAGATATTCTTTCAAAGTCTTTATTAATTATTAAATATTGGTACAGATTCTAACCTAGTACATAACTCTAATACGCTCTGATAAGTTTGTCGATATTGTCTTCGGAAAGTATGAACTATAAATTGTGCTCATTAATATGAATAAAAAATAAAGTCGACAAAAAAGCAAAATCTTGAATAACACCAGCATTTATTATTTTGAAGACAGACATTAAACAATCAATTCTAGAAATAATACTTTTGTTGTCAAAAAATCAATTGACAAAATTTACAGATTTTTGATCAAGATAGGACCTTGTTATTAAAATTCGGATGCCAAACCTTATCAAATAAGTTGGAAATTTCTAGAACTATTGCAAGATAGAAATATCTGCTTTTTCCTTTTAATTAGTAACTAATTTGTTTTGTTTAAAAGAAGGTCTTACAAATTTTGAACAACCTTGCAATAAAATTATTGTTTTATATATTCCTGTCAACTCACTTTTATCATATTGTATTACATTATCATAACCTGCAAACAATTAATTATTTTTTGTTAAATGCTTTACGCTTAATATTAACTGTCTTTTGTTTTGGTTTAATAATAAAAAATAGAATTTATTTTTTTATGTGAACTTTTGGATTATAAGAAATGTGTAAAATGTGAAATTAGTAAAAAAAAATGTTTATTTTGAAATAACTTTAGATGAAGCGCGGCTTAAGTTCAGTAATAATAACAACAGTAATAAGCAAATGTTTCTTTAACAGCCTCAACAGTAGTTGTAATCTCTGAAATAATATGAGAAAAATGGGTGAGTTTCTAAACAAGTTGAGTAAGGCTATGAGAACTAGGCAAACAACCACGTTTTTGGGCGGATACTGTTGTAAAAGATGAGTGACTTAATCATTCAGTATTATGTATATTAAAACCTCCTAATGAACTATATAATTGATAAAATATTAAAATTTTTCAAAATTGCATCATCCAAAAAGGTTTATAGTTGCTTTATTTTGATAATAGTATAAGAATTTACTTTTTATTAGGTATATCATATCATATTACATTTGAGCAATAATTGTAGTCTAATTTATTTAGCTGAGAAAACAATAGGGTACAAAGTTCAATGAAAATATAATATAATTTTACAACTTATTATATTTGCTTTTATTTGATAACAATATTAAATTTGAGCAATAATTGTACC
Source organism: Tachinus rufipes (assembly GCA_963932245.1). Taxonomy (NCBI): domain Eukaryota; kingdom Metazoa; phylum Arthropoda; class Insecta; order Coleoptera; family Staphylinidae; genus Tachinus; species Tachinus rufipes. Next base: position 81,990,464 of record OZ010741.1, on the reverse strand, counting down.
CTTAATTCATTTACTTAGGAGGACAATAGGGTACAAAGTTCAGAAATACTTTAAATTAATGGTAGATTTTAACATATTTGCTCTTATTTGATACCTATATTACATTTATGCAATAATTGTACCCCAATTCATTTAGCTGGAGGGACTATAAAGTACAATAATGAAACTATAATATAATTTTACAACTTACTATATTTGCTTTTATTTGATACCCATATTAAATCTGAGCAATAATTCTACCTTTAATTCATTTAGCTCGGAGACAATAGTGTACAAAGTTTAAGAGTACTATAAAATAGTTGTGCAAGTTAGCATATTTGTTCTTATTTGATACCCATATTACATTTAAGCAATAATTGTACCTATAACTCAATTAGCTAGGGGACAATAGGGTTCTATAAATAAATAACATAATATCTCTTAGTTAATACTTATCTTGCATGATTTATGCTCTTCTTATTTAATACTCATATTTTATTTGAACAATAGAAAGACAATTGAGTACAAAGTTCAAAGTTTAAAAATGCTATTAAATAATGCACAAGTTAGATATTTGCTCAAAATTAAAATTTTGTTATTTTTATTGTGAAATGAATACTCCAAACTTTGCTTTGTAATTATTATTCTATGTTATTGACACTTACAATAAAAACCATATTTCCTAAAAAAAACAAAATTAAAAAAAATCAAATTATTTTTTGTACCTACCTAATTATACAATCAACATGGATGATCATGAGAGCTATTAGTAATAATTTAATTGTAAAGATTAATTAACAGACAAATCAGTTTCAATATTAACATGATTCTATCTGATTAAATAGAAAAAAAATCTAATTTATTTTTTTGACAAACATTTTGAACGGCATATGTGCTATTGTATTTAATAGTTATTGTGTACCCAAGTCAAGAAAGGTCACGGTCCACAAATTTACCGACCGCTTTAAAGAGAGAGATATTTATTTGAAACGATAGCTTGTTGAGAGAAAATTTTATTAAAATGTATGCAACTCTCTACGCATGTTCCGTTATAATAAGCCTCTCATTGATAAGAAAGATTGAATATATGCAACTCTGTTAACAATATTTAGTATTACGCCCTCTTATATTGTAAGTAAAAATTACCATATACGCCTAAGTTCTTACTTTTGGCCACGGAGATGTGGCAACAATTTCTATACGTTCATAAACTGTAGTATCATAAAGTAAGCTTGTAATAGCTTTTTGAGAAAGAACGCATTATTTTAGACAGTATATACGTATAATCCGCTCTTTATAGTACTACTGTATACAATAAAGTAAGGATATCCTTACTTTCTAAATAAAGCTGTCTTTACTAAACTGAAATAGTATTCAAAGCTTCATTTTCATACAAACATAAAGATATATATATATATATATATATATATATATGTTATTTTATATATATATATTAATACTATTCACACACTGCTTTACTTAATTATAGTATGCTGCTAATATTATAATTACTATATTAATTCAACAAAAGTCTGCATGTCAAATCCATAAAATGTTTATTTAATTATAGACACTATTTACGCACTGTATTTTTTAAATACTTAATTATAGTATGCAACTGAATCTTAAAATTACTATAATTGCATATATTTGTTATGAAGGTTGTTAATTAAATCATAAATAAATTGCATTGGGGATTTACATATAAATGATTTGTGCATAATAATTAGTTCTGAATTTGACCAATTGAATACATAAAACATTAAATTGATGATTATCGAAAATACAAAAAAATTAAGAAAAACTTTACACGTCGAGAACAAAGATCTCTTATTTTGAAAACAATACTTACCACAGATTATTTTAGATTGCATTAAAGTGATTAGACTTATAACAAAAAAATATCATTACTTGATTCATCAAGAACCTTTGATAAATTGTGTAATGTTTGTTTTCATCCCTCATTACTGGGGCACAATTGTTTTATTTTATTTTGAGTTACTTTCGATCTAATTACTACACCGGCCCTCTCTTCAAGCAAAGAAAGCAAGAAACACTTAGAGAGATTTTCTGAGCATTACATTTAGAGCCCAACTTTGGTAACAGGTTAATTAATACTTATAAAATATTGATAGTAGTTAAAAAATGGTAAATTTTGAAACAGATTTTATAAATAGCAAATAGTTTGTTTCTTGTCTGTACAGACATGCGATAACAATGTTGCCGGTGTTGATTAATGCTGTTTTCATCCTATTGTTGCATTCCCGTCATTGTCTATCGCGGTGGTGTTTGTTTTAATTCGTTGATTAGTACTTACTACTATAGTAGTCATGGGTGACATATTTTATGTTTTCGATTTTCACAAACATGAGGTAGAATATGAGTTACGGTTAAGTAATTTTCCGTGTGCTGCAACTCTGTAACTCTGGTAACAAAAAAGTATGATAAATCGGAAGATAAAAGATGAAGTCTCGGACAGCTCATATATTTAGCAGGTTGAAACGGATTATTTCGCAGAAAGAAAAGCATGAATTTATAAGATTGCTTCAAAGTTGGAGAAACAGAGTGGATTGGAAAATAAAATTGTAGAAGTAGAAGATACAGAAGTTGCTTCTATAATGAATATAGAAGTATGCCACAGCAACACAGTCCAAGAGCATACCGAGATGCAAATCCAAAATGCTACCAACCTCTATCGACACACCCAATACATGCACTTCAATTTTTGCATTAAATCTGAAATCCGATAGCAACCAACGCTCACCTAGTCTGAAATATACAAACCCGTTTTACCATTAGTCAGGATGTTTTTAATCTTTTGCTTTTGTTAGAATATCACAATCCAACTTGATTGATGCGTTCATTAAAGACTGAAACTCTTTAGCTATAGTTACGATTTTATGCCAGACGACTATGAGATTAAATATAAAAAGAGATACGTACCAGGAAACAAAGAAATGACAACCACTATGGTATCTACTGTGTGGTCATGGATGCGTAGTAGGAAATTACAAATCTAGTATCTACTTTGTGGTCATGGAAAATCTCTCCAAGCATTTTCCAACACTTACAAGTAAAAGTTCTTTTTGCAGACGACTCAAAAAGACTTTTGTTACCAACACGATTTAGAAGAGGGTATAGATGCAAAACCGGCATTTACCACTTTACTAGCAATTTTTTTAGGATACACAATTTTATAATTACTCCAGAACTAAACAAGATTGATGATTTTTTCTAAACTAAAGTGTACACTTCATATACCTCAGAATGCAAAAAAATCTATTATAAAATTTAAGTAATGTAGTAATAAAGACTGGAAATTGCTGGTTTTGCACCTTACATGTGAAAATGGCCAATTTTGCATCTGACATTCTCAATATTTTCTAAAAAAGCATAAACTTTATATATGGGACTTAAATTTGTTGCTCTAATCTGCTACATTAGAAAGTAGATAGTATTAGAAGTTCTGAGTATCTAATGTTTGTCAGGAAGCACTTTTTGTAATCATCCAATAGATGGGGAAAACAATAGTGATGAAATTCTTTTACGATTAACTACATTTTTTTCTCAAACAATAAAAAAAAATTTAAATTATAATTAATAAAACTAAAGATATAATTGAAAGGATTGTAATCAAATGAAAAGATTGTAAAAAACAAAAAATAATATTAAAATATGTATATATTATTACCTGCGTGTCCTAAGATAAGAACAACATTTTGCAGTCGTATGTTTGACCTGTAGGCTTCTTTGCTTACTCTAAATGTCCAAGTATCTAATTTCTATTACAGGTCTAATTAACAACATACAACTTTACTATTTGTGATCTTACTGAAAAAGACAATGGTCTGTAAATTATTAAATGTGGCATGAAAGAAAAGCTAAAAAAATGGGGACAGTTAAAATAGCACATACTTGTTGCATTATTAAAAAAAGATTGAAGCTTCTAAGACCGACGATCTTAAGATTGTATTGTTCTCAAAAACAAAGGCGTGGTTACTGCTTCATTTTATGTTGTTACTAATTACAAGATCAAGTCAATTACACACAAAGATGCTCAATCAATATTAAAAGAACATTAAAAGCTGGTCTATGAACACCTTTGTCTATTATGTGATATCAGTAAGACTGGCATAAAATCAGAAAACCCGTTTAAGGTATTTGAAATGACTCACGATATTTTTTTAACTAAAACTTTTAAGTTTAACGGATGTATCAATCTTTAAAGTAAGAAAGCAATACTTTAATCATTTTTTTGTTTTGTTTTATAAAACTTCCTTTAAGAATAATAAAATAAGACTATTCTTCATTATTTGGTTTTCAGTTATAGAAAGCCTACTTTAATACAATACCAATTGCCAAAAAGAAGTATGACGACTTAATGGTTTTATTAAAAATAAACGCGATTATAAAAATGTAGATCCATTTTTATAACAATTTAAGTTTTTAACCAAAGATACTTTAAGCTATATACTTATGTATTCATCATATTTTAACTTAAATATTTTGGTCTGCGTAGTTCTTTATTAATAGAATTCATTATTATCAAAAGTTATTCTCAATGCCGGTGAACGGTATATACTTCTATTACTATAAACAATGTCAGTGTTTCAAGTAGTATGAAACCAAAGCTTTTATTGGTATTAAGATTTTATTTATATCAACGACTTAAAACAAACGTTAGTTTACAATACAACAAACATTATTTATAGTATTATTTAATAAACCTTATTATTATAATAATATTTCTTGAAAAATAACAAAAATTACGACCTATTATTGTAAAGTAATAATTAAATTGAATGACTATTATCGGTATAAATATAGTTTAACTATTTAATAAAATTGTATTACAAGAAAAGAAATACGTATAAACTAACTAATTAAACAAAAACTCCACAGTACATGATAAAAAATTGAACTACGTAATTGATATGACGTCGTAATTAGATTAATAAATACTTTCAAATACTATGTAAGAATGTGATCAAAACAGTTCTATACAGTTAATATTAAATGTGACTTGTTGTATTTTCATTCTAATTTAGCGAATTTGTATAAATTATATTAGTTAATTATGTTAATTGTTTGTTTAAAAATAAAAACCAATTATTATAATAATTAGCTTACAACTATAGTAAAATCAAATCCATGCTGGACTAGAAATAAACAAATACAAGTGTTCACGTGCACAGCTGAAACACTCTGACACATTTATTTTTTATGCATGATAATGCAAGGCCGCACACCGCAAGAATTGTGCAAGATTACATTACGGAAGTCGGTTTTTGGGTTATGGAGTGGCCATCATGCAGTTCCGACCTAAACCCAATTGAACATTTATGAGGTGAGCTAAAACAAAGAATTCGAGCTAGACTTTGTGCCCCAACTTCGATCCCAGAGATTATTGTTGCAGTAGAAGCAGAGTGGTTTAACATCTCACAAGAAACAATAGCGAAGTTGATTTGATCTATGCCTAATCGTTTGAAAGATGTTATTAGTGCAGGAGGAGGTCATACCCATTATTAAAAATTAAGTGTTAATTTAGATATAACAATATTTATTTTCGCAATATAAAAAGTTAATTTGTTTCATGTATTAATTTCTTATCTTAAAGCATATTAAATTGTCTTTCAAGCAGCACATTTTTTTTTATCTGATAAATAGTTAAAAAAAAAAACTAATTAAATTCAAAAGTTTACAGTGGGCCGATTTTTATGCACGCAAGTGTACAATAAAATTTTAGGTCCTGTAAAATTGTGTTCGGTGTATACTTTGTGCGCTTATTTTGATAATTTGACATTTAAGATCATAATTAAATTTGTTAATTTGTTTTAGCTAATGCCATGGTAGTAGCAGAAATGAGAGGAGTTCGGTATGAAAAATATGGAAAAACTTATATGAATTTTACCGAAAATAAATTGTCACTAGTCGTAAATGATATCCAACTTTACTTTGATGGACTATTTGGTGACAATGAAGAATTAACGGTTACTACGAATAAAGTAATAAATGAGAACATTCAAAGTTTTTATGACGAAGTAAGACCGTTATACGAAGACACCGTTGGTAGTTTTATATTTAACGTAGTTAAACAAGTATTTATAAAATACTCTTTGGATGAATTATTTCCAGTTTAAATTGCATTATAATCACCACATTCGTTTTAATAATATTAATACAGAAACAGTTGTGTTGGAAAATCGTTTATGAAATATATATTCACTTTTTGCACTATGGTGGTAGACCTCTTATTAATAAATTATTACTATAAAACTACATTGGCTTGTAGTATTTATTTAATCTTGCCCTAGTGTCATTGGATACTACAAAACGTTCACATTATAGGTTGGATTTTTTTGTCAGTTAACATTTTTTATTTCATTAAAAGTTAAAAAAAAAATTAAGCAAAACAGACTACAACAATTGATAGCTGGAAAGAACATAAGACAAAGTGCGAAAATCAAAAGCAAAAATGAATTTGACAAAGTGCAGACACGTGTCGTGCTACAAAGATGTTCTTCTATAATTCTTCTATAATTAAGCCATTTTTGAAGAATTTATATTGAAAGAGATAACAGGAATTAACATAAACGGGTAGTACATAAACAACATAAGATACGGTGAGCTTTCCGAAAAAAAATTGGAGGTGGTAATTAATTTTACATCTTTGCGAGCGTCTCAGTGCCAGGTGTCCCGACGGCAAACCTGCTGACTCTAGGATGGCTATTCATGATTAAAATGGAACCCAATCTCAAAATATCGACGCAAGCTCTCCGACTATAACGACAATACTTTGCAATAACATAATCTGCATGGAAAACTTTTTTTTTCAAATTCATTATATACACTAGAGTTTGGATGTGAGCGACTCTAACTATATCGTCTTTCCCAGAACGAATCTTTTTGATTTTCTATTTCTTTTATTTTAAAAGTGGTAAGACTTTCTGTATTATTGCCAGCTGTCTTGGCCTAATTGAAATTCCATTAGAATATTTCCATTTGATTTACTTTGAAGTTCGTCAAGATATTCATTTTTCCATCTTTTCCAGAAGTGGTCATGCATTTGTTGTATGTGTTGCCATCAACTTGTTTATACGTATATGCAGAAAACTAGATTCAGGCATGAAGTTGGAGTTTATTGAATCTCCTATCAAAAAGTGTTCTGGAATAATAATTATCGTTCATTGGAATTAGTTCTATTGGTTTTTATTGGATCTGACACATCGGTTAACAATTGAGAATTATTTTCTATTTTACTTTTTCTACCAACCTGTTTTTGTCTTTTTGGCGTTGGTATTTGCAAATTATCCATTGAGTTTCGGTTTATATCATTTATGCGTTTGTTGATTCCACATTGCTGCACTTTTGGTAGTAATGGTGCTGATAAAGGACTCTCAGTTGGTAGAGAAGCTGTTTCTTTTTTGACAACTGGTAGGCCATTAATTTGTAGTAATTTTGCTGCATCAAATAAATAAATATACTAGACTAAATTCTGCTGTTTCTTATTAATTACTCTCTTCTGCATATTGATGGCAGAAAAAGAAGTCACAAGGGGTCAAATCGGGTGAACGTGGCGGCCACTCAAAATCACCCACCAGCGATATAAGGCGCCCTGGGAGGTGCTTTCGCAATACAGCCATCAAAGCCATTCAGCGTTTTAAGGGTACAATGACCTCTATTTGCGTAATATGACTTATTTAAAATGTAAATTTTGTTATCTACAATAACAATTATTAATTCCAATATTTAATACAATTTTATTTTTATAAAAAGGCACATCTAAAACAGGAACAAAGTTATTCCAAACCACATCAACTTTAATAAAAATTAAAGCTTTTATAGAACTGCTATAATTCAAAATTGCATGATAATCTTTTAAAGATTTGTTGTTTAAAATTATAGAAAAGTTTGTATTTTAATCAAATAATTGCAATAATCTCAAAGTGCATTTGTATTTATTTTGTCATAACTTTAGATTATGTGAGGGTATTGTGTGGTATCTCCAAGAATAGTAATTAGTATTTTTATTTATTTATTCATTTAGTTAAAACTTTATTTACATATCTTTGCTACAATTTCGGCTTTAAAACTGTTGTTCATTTAAGTCTTTTAACTTACAAAAAAATAGTTTAATATACAAATTTAATTTTGCACCATATTCAAATTCGATTTTTTATTTCATTCAATATTAGTATTAAATTACACTGGGAGAATTTAACAATAATTTTTACATTATGAACAATATAGCTGTCAATCTGACAAATTAATTTATTGATGCTTAAAATAAAAATATTATAGTAATATAATTTTTTTTCTGAAGATATTCAATTGATGCGGCGGATACCTGTTGACACTACACAGTGTTTTTTTCCTAACCCTGTATATCTGGTGCTTTGCGCAGTTTTAATTAAAATTTAGAAAATGGAAATGCCTATGAAAATGGTACATTTATGCTCGTACTAATAATCGTAGATTCATGACTCCGAGATTTATTTATGGATCTGAATTGTTATAAAATAGTCACGATTGCATTTTGTTTATAACGGGATTAGCTGTGAGTGAAAATACCAGCTCAAAACTACTTGTAAGTAAAAAATTATATTAAAAAAGTATGTAGAACTTCTTTTTGATTTTTTAACATCTATACTAAATGTTTTTATTCATTATAAATTACAACCTAATTTATTAAGTAAAGGTTGATTTTATTTGTTAAATCGGATATAATGGTCCAATTGTTGTAGCCACAAGGAACAGCACGGAATAAAAAAATGTGAACAAACTTGAAATTAAGATGAGACAGGTTATTGCAAACATTCAATCGTAACAATATGCAAGTTGTGAATTAAATTAGTATGGAATAGTCCAAGTGTAGTATATGATGTCAAGTTCAGAGTCATCAAGTTCTTTTGACTCTGATTCTTCAGCTTCAGATGACTTGGAACCAAAGGCAAAACGAGTTAAAATGGTTAGGTTTGTTGAAGGACACTGTTACGAATTATATGGATGCAGAATTTAAAGATCACTTCCGCTTGTCTAGACAGACTGCATTCTTAGTTGTTTTGTGGCTTCTTGCCAATATAGAAACTTTTTGTGAAGTGTCAAATCTTTTTTATTTATCTACAGTTCAGCGCATAGGTCTTTGAGAAGAGTTTTAAAATTTTTATGTTCAATTTCTTCCAAAATAATTAAATTTCCTGTTGGAGAAAGAGCCACATTTATTAATAATTTTTTTTAAAGAAAATGCAACATAAAATTTTTTATTGGTGCTATTGATGGGAGCCATATAGAAATTGGAAAACCGAAATTAAACCAAAACGCATATTGCAACAGAAAAGGATTTCATAGCATATTGTTGCAAGGCGTAGTAGACCATGAAAAAAGATTTATTGATGTTTTTTGTGGAAAACCAGATTCTATGCATGATGCAGGTTACTAAGAAAGTCGGCATTGTATAAATTTTTTTCTGAAAACTCAGATTATATTAAAAATTATATTATACTTGGTGATTCCGCATATCTAAACCTACAGTGGTTAGAGACCCAATTTAAAGACAATGCGCATTTAAGTAAGCACCAAAAAAATTTCAACCGTCGACTTTCTTTAGGAAGAGTTATAAAGGGTTTTCCAATAGGGACGCCCCTGTTTTGAATAGCTGCTATTTGAACATGTGTGAAGTTAGCTCCATATTATAAATTTTACCATTTTTTTTAATAAAAAATGCTTTAGATTTGCTGAAAAGAAGATTTCGAAAATTAAAGAAACTTGACAACTTTGATTTAATGTTATGTTCACAAATAATATTAGGAGCTTGTGTGCTACATAATTTTTGTATTAATGAAAGTAATTTAATTGAATCGGAAGAAGTAGATTTTAATCAACCAGAACAGGTCGATTTAAATTAAAATCAGAATTACTAATAATTTTTGTTCAGACTTACCTTAATTTAGTTATTGTAAATAAATTATAAATTTAATCGTGTAATAAAATAATAAATAACTAAATAAAACTTTATTTATCATAAACAACGTTAATAAATCAACAAATATATTCTTACAAAAAAATAACAAAATAAACAAATACTGTTATGTTATATAATTTTTTTTTTAATTATTCCGAAAGCAACTCTAATTTTTGTTGTTCTATTTTCATTTTTCTTTTTCAAATTCCATTTTTTTGTCGTGTCTTTTTGTTTCTTTACATAATCTTCTTTTTTGTTTTCAATATACTGACGCTTTAATTTTTTGTCACTTTTTTTTCAGTTTGTACTTTTGTTTGATTATCTAATGTTTCAACCTCTATTGCTTCCTTTGGTAGTATATTAGTTATTTTAGTTTCTTCAGCAACAATCATGGAATTTACTGAATGACTGCAGTTATTTTTCGGCTTAGTACTTAGTAGCTCATCCATAGATTCCTTGAAATGGAATCTACTTGGTCCCTGCCCAGTTCTATTTTTATTGTACTTTCCCATTTGTTCTGTACATGACACATCGACATTATACCCAGAACTGAGCAGATCGTTGGTTACATGCTCAAAGACATGCTTCCTTTTTAGTGGATGGTCTAGTATGTGATGTAAGGTTTTTGTAATTGTAATTGTGTATTGGGTAATAATGTAATTGTGTAAAGGTAAAAAGAAAAAAATTAAGTAAAAGTGGCAATACATGATGTAATCTCGATGCTTGTGTGATTAAGGTTATCGGAAATGTTAAAAATGTATGCGATTTAGAGTTATGTAATTGTAATTGTGTAAGGTGTAATTGTGTAATAGTGTAAAGTAAAAAAAAAATTAAAGTAAAAGTGGCAATACTTGTTACATAATGTAATCTCGATGCTTGAGTGATTAAGGTTATCGGAAATGTTAAAAATATATGCGATTTAAGGTTATGTAATTGTAATTGTGTAAGGTGTAATTGCGTAATTGTGTAATTGTGTAAAGGTAAAAAAAAATTAATGTAAGAGAGTTAATACTTTTGACATGATCTAACCCCGATGCTTGTGTGGTACAGGGTATCGGAAATTGTAAAAATGTGATTTAAGGTTTTGTAAATGTAACAGTGTAATGGGTTATTGTGTAATGGTGTAAAGGTAAAAAGAAAAAAATTAAAGTAAAAGTAGCAATACTCTTTACATCATGTAATCATGTTTTGTTTGGTGCGCAATAGTTAAGATAGTTTTTAGTATTACTGTTAAAAGTGTTCTAATACTGAAATCTTTATATAAAAAAAATAATTTATCATATTTATACTATTACCCAGTATAGAAATAAATATCGGGTTAGAAAAACCCTTGCTTTATTTGATGTCCAATAGTTGAGACTGCTTTTAAGATTAATGTCAAGTAAGTTCTAATAAAAAAAACTTTATATGAAACAAATTAAAATAATTTTGATATATATATATATATATATATATATCTATACTATTAACCAATATAGGAATCAATATTGGAGCAAAGAAACCCTTGTTTTATTTGATGCGCAATAGTTGACTCAGTTTTTGGAGTTTTTGTCAAGTGTTTTCCAATACAGGAATCTTTATTGTTAACAAAAAATATATTTTGAAGAGGGGCACAAACGAGAACGGCAATGTAAGATAAGAGTAAATTTGTGTTAAATGTAAATGTCAAAAGTGAAAATAATAATAAAGAAAATATTGAGTGGGAGAGATAAAAAGGTTGCAAATTAAAGTAAAATTATGTACTGCTGCGAAGTTGGAAACAAACTTAAAAAAAACCTAGCAACAAATATACTCTCACAAAAATGACATTATCTCCCTTATTATAAGACCTAGGTCAATTATAAATATACCGTTAATTACTGAGATATGAACTGATACAGTGCGCGCTAATATAAAACAGTCTTGACACGCTCATTTTGTTTCCAGGTAATTTAAGGGTAGTAGATATTGAAAAAATTGATTTTTGAATAATGGATTATTTAGATAAAACATGTAAAATGATCATATATAAATGGCACAAATCAAACTTAATTAATTACTGAGATATGAACGAATAAAGTGCGCGCTAATCTATTAGTTTTAATTTTAATTATTTTATTAGTAATTTATTAACTAAATATTATTTAATTATTTTTAAATTATTTATTTTATCATATTAATTACCTTAAATATAAAATTAATAATTTAAATCAATTAAATTGTATTAAATTGTAAATGTCATGATAATAGTTTATTTTTAAATAAAATATACGTCATGTTTTATATCCCAATTTTTTTTAGTTTTTGTTATGTTTTTCTATAACTAAAAAAATTGAATTTAAAAACATTTTATTAAATATTTTTTATAGTTTCAATTCATTGTGTTATTGTACTAAACCAAGTAAGTATTTAGACAGATAATTAATGTATTTATTGTTTTTTATATATAATGTAATTATATTAATTAATTAATTATTTTTAGATATTAATAATGTCAGATAACAAGGTAGAAGAAGTTGTAGCAAAAAATGCCTCATTTGATGAAATTAGAGGTAAATATTTTTTATTTATTTTTATTAAATAATATATAATGTAATTAATTGTTTTTAGCAATGCAAGAAGCAATACGCCAATTAAGGCAGTTAGTTGAAAGTTTGAGAGCGGTAAGTAATAAATTGAGTATAATATATTTCATATAATTAATATATACATTAAAAAATTAAATTTATGAAAAAATATTCTAAACTAAAAACATCCATAGACGCGTTTCGAGGTTTACCTCTCATCAGTATGGCTTTATTTATTTAAACATAATAATTGATTTTTAACTTACTTTGTCAACATTGTTCACCACCACATTTCAAAGTGAATATTTTAAAGGGTGTATTGACTATTTATACTAACTGACTTAATGACTTTATTTTAATGGCTATGGTTAATAGCATTCTGAGAAACTAATGATTTCGGGATATTTAGCTGATGGTAATAACATGAAAGAATTAAAAAGGAAATTTAAAAATTAAAAATAGAATAAATTTTTTGCATAAATTATAATTACTATTATACAATTTTGTGTATATCAGAACATATATAAAATATATAAAGAAGAGACGCAATGTCCTCAAATGAGACAATGTTGACAAAGTAAGTTAAAAATCAATTATTAAGTTTAAATAAATAAAGCCATACTGATGAGAGGTAAACCTCGAAACGCGTCTATGGATGTTTTTAGTTTAGAATATTTTTTCATAAATTTAATTTTTTAATGTTATTATTGGGTTGTCCGATTGAACAAATAGTAACGAGCGCTACATATGTCGTTGTGGCATTCGTATAAATTTACCTATTTAACTAGGCTTATTCGAAATTATTGCTTTTACAACTGTCTCATTTGAGGACATTGCGTCTCTTCTTTATATATTTTATTAATTAATATATAATATCTTATTTTATATTTTAGGAAAAACAAAAAATTTTGAATAAGAAAAAAGAAAAAGAAAGAAGAAGAAAAGAAGCAAGCTGTAAAAATAATTCAAGAGGTAATGATGGAAGGGGTGATAGAGGAGGTAGAGGAGAACCGGGTGGTAGAGGAAAAATTAGTTTTTAATTTTGTTTTTATTTAATTATGTTTAATTAACAATAAATTTTAATTTTTTTAATATTTCATTTAATTCAATAAATTTTAATTTAATTATTTATGTAATACTTTTCTTTAATAAAATGTTAATTTTCTTATTAATTTAAAAATAATGATTATTTTTCTTATTTTACCCAAGATAGAACCGGATAAAAAATTAAAAGGTAAGTAATTTTGTAATATTATTTTTCTTTATTTTTAATTCAATTTTTTCTTGTTAAAAAAATAGATGATAAGATTAAACGATTTAATCATAAATCATTTAATCTTATAAATTAATTTGTAATTATTGATATTCACTATTATAGTAAATTTTTTGAATTATATCAATCGATTTTTTTGCAATAATAAATTAAGAGGAGGTAGTAAAAAAAATAGTAAAAATAAAATAAAATAAAACAAAATAAAAAATTAGATTATGTCTTAAGTGGAGATGATTTTGGGAGCGGCAAATCAAAAAGAAGGCGAAATATGTTTTAATAGTAAAAAATATTGATTGGTAATGACCAAAAAAGCCGGTAATGAGAGTAAGAAAAAGTAATGTATAAATAAAAAACAATGTTAAGGGTCAAAAATTAATGACACGTGTTGCAATGTTAAAGATAATATTGTAAAAAGTAAAGAGAAAGTAAAAAACGATTATGTATAAATGTAGATAATGTTAAAAATAAAAAACCAGTAAATTTTTTTGTAATAATAAGAAAAATATTAAACGGAGTAGTACAGAGGGCGAGAGTAAATTAAGAGAAAGTAATAAGTGTATAAATAGTAGATAGTGTGAAAAGTGAAACTGAAATTATTGAAATTAAAATGAAAATATTAAAAAGAAGGAAGGTCACAAAAACCGCTTTAAATTAACATTAATATGAAGTAGAGATAGATATATATATATATAGATAGATATCAAATTAAAATATGTGAATAAAATTATTATATATAAAAATTTAATTAAAATAATTATAAAATGTAGAAAATTGTTTTTGTAAAAATTAATAATTAATTAGAATTTATTTTAAAAGAATTTAATAATTAATTTAAAAATATCTGTAATTGTTGTGTCTTATCAAAAGTTATTGTATTTTTTAAATTATATTTTTAAATTCATACAATAAATCATTTTTTATAAAGTACACAACAATAAATTTTTAATAATAATTTTTTTAATTTTTTTAATATTGACTTTATATTTTCCCAATATGGATATATTTTTTTTTTGATAAAAAATATAAACTATTTTTATTATTTATTGCATTCTTTAAGTTTTGATTTATTCTGTCATGATATTGGGATTTAAACAGTTGTGTTGTATTTGTGTGTTGTGTTTGTGTGTTGTGTTTGCGTGTTGTGATTTCAATTAATTGATTAACCATGACTGATAACAGTAAGTATTTAAGTAATAAATTAACTGTTTATTAATATATACAAAGTTAGTTAAAATTATTGAAACAAGTAAATAATTCTTCAACCGTAACAAATTTTATTTTTTTTTTAAGTTTTTTTGTTTTGAATAAACTATTTTTAAATATAAAAGGTGGTTATTTTATTATGGAATAATAATAAAAAAGTTCAAGTAATTAATTAACGTTTTATAAATATGTATTAGTTACAATAATTTGTTAATTTTGAAAAACATCATATTTTGTATTTTATTGTGTGTTTTTTAAATTAAAGGCTAACTCTCAAAAGTTTTATTTTAAAAATGGTTTTTTTTTTTAGATATCTCACTGGATATGTGCAAACATATCTTGAATAAATGTTGCGTCAGCCTACTTTTTATAACTGACAACAAAAATCAAGACTTTTAATGATAAAATATGTGCTCCAACATATGGACTATTTAAAGGACAAAATTTTTTTTTAGCCGGCGGATTTTGTTTGTATTTGCATGGTGTCACAAATAAATTTGGCGATATTGATGTTTTTATTGAAAAAACAGAGGACATGAAACCAATAAACAGTTCGTACAATTTTTTTGTTGATTAATTTGATTTCAACTTTAATGGAAAATTATTTAATATTAACAATGTTTTCATTAGTGGACCGTTAAATTGTGAATCAAAAGAATCGTGGATTTTACGAACAATATCTATGTTTGACATGGATGTTTGCAAATATACGTTATTTAAAAATAAAGACAATATTTTAAGTTTATTTTTAGAGCCAAGGTCTTTATCGACGGCGTCTGCGTCGTCGATAGAAAGATCAATTAAATATGATTTTCGCATTAATTATGGAAAAAAATTAATGCCAAATTCCCTAAAAAAATTATGCCGTTTAAAAATGTTATAATTTCTTTGATTTTATTTATTCTTTTAAATAATAATTTTTAATTTTTTTATGAATTAATAATTTTTTATTTTTTTTTAAGGAATTTGAAATTAATTTTTTGGAATTGTTTTTTATTTTTATTGTTCAAAGGAGGTTTTTAGCCGGTAGAAACCCGGCACTACTGTGCAGCATTGGCTGTCAGTGTCTTAGCTGAAGATTATCCCCTTTAAAAAAAAAAAAAAAAAAAAGAATAAAATAGAGACAGTATTTTAAGTTTATTTTTAGAACCGAAATCTTTATCGACGGCGTCTGCGTAAAGCCCCGTATTGAGGCTCGTTCGGATTGACGTCGGTGACGCTGTGGTAGACTTTGCCTCCGATAATTACCATCGGCCAATTGCGTGGTCCGGTCGGGGCGTGCACGTCTGCGCGTATGCTAACAAAAGCGAATAAATTATTGTATTCGCAAATATTTTCATAAAAATTATTTCCACGAACCGTTGAATCTAATAATAAATTTTTCAACAGTCCCGGATAATTTACTCCAAATTCCGGCACTTTTACAGTACCTCCTCTGCAGCATGACAGATGCGTTTCTTTTTTAAATTTTAAAGCGCCGCACGCTTTGCAATTGTCGTTAACGTTTTTTACGTCCAGAGAACCGCACGTAAACAAATCGGCTTTTCGTTCTCGACGTGCCAACAAATACCCGCTATTCAAATTGGCCGTTTCACATCCTGATTTTTTTCTTCCGGATGTTTTTTTGGTTTTTTCTACCTCCACCGTTGGAGGCACGCGGTCCGAACATTTCGTAAAATAATCGGCCGGATCAAATCTCGGCACGCAATTTAATTCGTCAATGACAAAAGCGGACAAGCTGAAAAGCTGTGTATCTTCCGGCCTGCTTTCGTCGTGTCGCATGCAAGCTATTACATGACTTACCAAGTCTTCCACGTGAGAAAAGTGGACTAAGCAAGCTGTTCCGTTAACGTCGGTTCGCATTCCAAAACTGTCTCGTGAATGCGAATCGAAGACGTAATATCGATTATGAAATCGGAAAATGGCTATCGATAGATAGTTACATGTCAAATTAGCCATGTCTTGTTCGAGCATAAACAATGGTATGGCTTCGGATAAGGTATAAAAACCATCAACTTTCCGCTCCAGATTTCCAAACTTGTCGAAATTCTCTTTCAATACCACTTGCACCTTTCTCGCATTAACCAAAAACAATTTGTGCACCTCATTGATAGACAAATAATCTGTCGGCACGTTAATGTCAGGTTGCGGTGCGACTCGTGTGGTCATTGAGCGACAATAGAGCTGGTCGCCGAGATCGACTATATCGTCAATATCGTTTGGTGTGGAGGGCACTCCGTATAGTTTTACGTATACGCAACTCATTACAGCACAGGCCAGGCAGTACATTGTTTTCCTGCCGATGCATAAGAAAATTTATTATTATTTTGATTAATAGTGCCACGCACTATTGCAAATTTAGCTGAAACGGCAAAATAAAAGATTAATAAAAATATTCAAAACTTTAAACAACATGAATTAATTATTTTGTGACAATTTGAATAATTTTTGATTATTTACTTAAAGTTAAAATACTAAAAAGAAATTACGTACAAAAATCAATAAACAATTATCAATTATTTTTAAATGAATAATTATATTGCATTTTTAGAGATAAGTAACAAAAAAAATTAAAAAACATATAATTAAAAAAAAATCGTATATTTAAAACAAAAGTGAAATTTTAAAATTTCAAATTGTCACAATTACTTTATAAATATAAGTAAAAATATCTAAACATTGCCTTAATTATCATAACCTTTTGAAATCTTGTTAAATTAAAAACAAATAAAAATAACAACAAAATAATGTTGTGTTAAAACGTGTAATAAAAACAACAAAAATATTTATTTATAACTTTATTAATTTATTAATAACACTGGAATATAATTTTTAAATGTATCATATCTTCTTCTTCTTCTTCTCGAATTGATTTGTTGTCTTCTTTTCCATTCTATATTAATGATTCATATCAAATTTTAAAAACAATCACTTAATAATAATTGCACATTTCGTTAACCACTTTCACTTAAATATATCACCACCGTTAAACATTTATTTAATGATATTTAATATTTAATAAAAACATTTTTATGTAAATATATATCAAATGATAATTTAATTTTAATTGATTTCAAAAAGGAATAAATTAGTTATTTTTAAAGGCATTTAGATTTTTTTTCTTATATGCAAAATTGTTCAAAAACTTACTTGATACCACAGGGAAAAGAGGAACGGGTGGTCTTTTCGATTTCTTCGATCGTGTTGTCTTGGACACGTTAGCTTGAGTAGCAGGAGATGACTGAAGGCGGCTGGATCTTCTTAGACCGCCTGAATTCATACTGCTGCCTCCATCCGAAGAAATCGTCATGCACTCGATACTCTTGTCGAGGTCTTCAATATTCTCAACTTCTTTCTTAATATGTTGAATAGGAATGGAAACTGGTGTACTCGATTTTTTCGTATCGGCATCTATCCAGTCGTTTCAATCAAAATTACTTAATGACCAATTCGACTCGCACTCTGAAGAAAGGCTTTTTTCGGAGCAAGTCTTTTGCTTCTGGTCATTCGTCTTGTTTCGATATCTGATTTTTTGTGGTCATCCACACTTTTATCGGAACAAGTCGAGTTACTTCTTGTAACTCTTTTGATTTGTTTTTCAATTTTAATTTTTTTAGTAACTTCAAGTTTTGCGGAAGAAGCGGTATTCTTTCTCTTTACACTTCCGTTACTTGAAGCATTCGAGTCGACACTCTGAACACTTTGTCGTCTCAACCTGGTTATTCGACCTAAATAGAAATTAAAATCGCATAAAAATAGTACTCAAAATTATAGAATTTATGATCAAAATAATAACATCAACATAATATCAATGGGTTAAAAATTTAAACTTAAATTAAATTATAAGTTTGTTGTCATTATGGTTTATGTATAATTAAGTTAAAGACTAACAAAATTGTAAATATATAAAACTACAGGGAGTTTATAAATGAACGGGATTTTATACTTGTATTGTAAACAAATTCATTTTAATTTAAATTCTTTTATTTTATTTTATTTCAAATTATATAATTGTATCGTAAACAAATTCAAACTGACAATAATTGATTTTAATTTAATTTAAACTTAAATTTAATAATAGAATATAATGTTTATCGTATTCATACAATTATTTTATTTTATTTTAAATTTTTTAATTGTATCGTAAACAAATTTATATTAACATAAAATTCATTTTAATTTAAATTCAATAATCGAATATAATGTTTATCGTGTTCATACAAGTATTTTATTTTATTTCAAATTTTGTAATTGTATCGTAAACAAATTTATATTAACATAAAATTCATTTTTATTTAAATTCAATAATCGAATATAATGTTTATCGTATTCATACAATTATTTTATTTCGTTTCTGATTTTATAATTGTATCGTAAACAAATTCATATTGACCAAAAATTCATTTTAAATTTAATTTAATAATAGAATAAAATGTTTATCGTATTCATAGAATTATTTCATTTCATTTTTGAGTTTATAATTGTATCGTAACAAATTCATATTGAACTTTATTTTAATTTAAATTTAATAATAGAATATAATGTTTATCGTATTCATAGAATTATTTTATTTCATTTCTGAGTTTATAATTGTATCGTAAACAAATTCATATTGACCGAAAATTCATTTTAAATTTAATTTAATGAAAGTATATAATGTTTATCGTATTCATACAATTATTTTATTTCGTTTCTGATTTTATAATTGTATCGTAAACAAATTCATATTGACCAAAAATTCATTTTAAATTTAATTTAATAATAGAATAAAATGTTTATCGTATTCATAGAATTATTTTATTTCATTTCTGAGTTTATAATTGTATCGTAAACAAATTCATATTGACCAAAAATTCATTTTAACTTTAATTTAATGAAAAAATATAATGTTTATTGTATTTATACAATCATATTTTATTTCTAATTTAATAATTGTATCGAATACATGTAAATCATTTTGTTTCGATTATTTATTAAATTTTTAATTTTACAAACGCATCGTGGACAAATTTTGAAAGACTATTTAATTTCATTTTATGTTTAATAACTTTGTAAAGTGTTTTTTATTTAAATAATTTTATTCAATTTTTTATAATTGTAAAATACAATTATAAAAAAATTAAGTGTAATTTATTTTCAAATTAAATAGTTATGTAGTGTTGTAGTGTTGTAAATTAATAATTTAATTATTTAATATAGATATTGTATAATATATAATATACTTTGTAAATTTTATTATAAAAATAGAATTAAGAATTAAAATAATAAAATTGTATAAATACGACAAATATTATATTGATTTATTTACGTACGATATAATTATTAAAAAGTATTTAATAAATTAATTTAAAAATTTACATTATATGTACCTATTTGCATCAATATATTCTGATCTAATTTATATTGATTTATTATTAATCAATATAAATTATAAATATTTAGTAACAATTTCATGAAAGAATTTAAATTCAAACTTGATATTAATATTATAAATTAAAATTAAAATAAATTGTTTCTTACCTTGAAAATTATCTTCAACTTGAAGGATGGTTGGTGTCGACACTTTTCTCGAGTGGTTAGATTGATTTGATGAATCCGAGTCCATATCCATCTGCGATAATAGGTCTGTTCCAACCTACGATTTGGACAGTTTGCAAACCGTCCAAACTGTGCACACAAACAAATATTTGTCATCCTTAGGCAATCTTTTATACACAGTAATTGTTTGTGTGCATAGTTCCTGACGGTCCCAAACCGCGTTTGGTGTCGGTTGGAACAAACCTATTGATGTTCTATGAGCAGATCCTTTTTTAATTTGTAAGGGTTTTGATCGCTAACTATTTAACTTTTCTTCTTTCTTTCTCGAGTCTAAAAATGTTTATAATTAAATTAATATTTATTAGTTACCTACTAAAATTATTATGTACTTACCAATAGAAAAGAATGATGCCGAAGAATCGGATCCATCATCCAATTTTTTCATTAATTGGCGATAATTTTCCAGATTTCTACAGTTTCTTTTTGGTGGCATATTTAATTAAATGTCGATTACTAATTGTATTGAAAAATACAGATAATTGTAAATGCGGTAATGTTATTACTATTTGTGATACCAATAAGTTTCACAAAACACAACACAAGCACTGTTTATACTAACATAAACAATAATGAATTGTATACAATTGTTATGTTAAAAATAAACTCCCTAGAGCACGTGACTGCTTTTTATGTATCACGTGCTAACACAACAATACGAGTGAAATAAAAACATAAAAAGCAATCACGTGACCTATGGAATTTATTTTTACAGATGTAGTTCATTGTAAATAATATTAATCTAATAATTTTTTATTTGCACATATTAAATATTATGACATATAATTAAAATTAAATCGCCGGAATTAAAATTATTATTGTTGTTTTCTTACTCATACTAATTGAATTGTAATTAATATGCTTTGTCTCGCATTATCTAAATAATATCATTATAAAAATCACTGAAACTTTAAAAAGATTTTTAATTACGTTTAAATTAGCGCACAAACACGGGAAACACACCGTTATAATCACAAAACATTAAAAATTAATATCCATAAAAAATAATTCAAAAAAAATCATTTGTTTTAGCTGCTCATTACGTGGGAGTAAAATGGTATTCATTTTAATAAAGCCGAAAATTATATCTTTTCTCGCTCGCACTTATTATAGTTGTTATACTTTGTTTCGCATTATTTAGATATTACATTTCCTAAACGGTCGTTTATTATTATGTAAAAATAATCGTACAAACACGGTAGACACATCATTGTAATTATAAAACTTTAAAGATTAATTTATGAAAAATAACTTTAAAAAAAAATTACTGGATTAGCTATCAATTACGTGGGAGTACAATAATAAGGAACATGATATTTTAGTTGCCAGGCACAATTTTTTTTTCTCGCTGGTATTTAATATAGTTGTTATATTTTATCTCGCTTTATTTAGATATACATAATTCCTAATTCATGGCAACTCTCTCGCTCGCACTTGTTGTATTTGTCCTGCTTTATTTAAAAGTAAAAAATAAAACATAATGAAACAGTTTTTTTTAATAATGCTGACAATAACATCTGTTTTCTCACTCGCACTTATTATATTTGTTATGTTTGTCTTTCTTTATTTGAAAACTAAAAAATCATTAAAACTTTGATATTTGTTTATAAATAATTCAGAAGGGTAGCGCCTTTGTGTACTTTACATTAAACAAGTAAAATGGCAGCAAACAATAATACTGGTAAGTTTTGTTAAAATTATTTATTTTCATATTAATTAAAATTTTATTATTATTTTAGAGAAATTAAGTAAATTATCTCTGGATCCGACACCAACAATCGATGGTAAGTATTAAGATACAATTTTTTTATGTATTATTCTTAACTGATGGTATAAAATTTAAAACTTTATTTTTACAGTAGAGACCACAGATCATACAATAGAAGATAAGTCAATTCCTTATAAATATTTCGCCACGAGTTTTAGCGCCTCTTCGCTCCTGGGAAGAAACATTAAGTTTGTAAAACGGACGCCTAGCGGCGCTGACTTACGTTTGTGTGCATAAAAAGCGCTATTTTTAAAACTTGCCATTTTTTATTTTCGGGCTGGGAACTGACAACGGCAGAGTTAAAAATGGCTAATCCACACAGAATTTGCAAATATATAAAAATTCTATTAAAATAAATAATAATTCTTTAAAATAAACAAAATATAAATTCTGTAAAAATAAATAATAATACATATTATAGTCCTATAACTGCTATCAGTTATAGAACTGTAATATATATTATTACAAAATGACACTTTTAATTTATATTTGCAAATACCTGGTGGTGACATTGCCTTTGAGGCAATCCTTAAAATTAAACTACAAAACTAATAACAATAATAACTAAAAACTATGGAAACATCGAAGTGAACGCGAATAGGTTATGTCCGTTATGCCGGCATTCATGGCATGATGCGCATGAAATTGTGCGTCTAAATAAACAGCTGTTCGACCTTGACGGAAATAAAATAAAACCATTATTCGAGCCACTGCTTGGCTCCTGGGTCAGTGCAGTTCGTGAATTATACGTGTGGCCATATCCGCTATACCTATTGATACCCCCAGGTAGCGACTGTGCAAACCTTAATAATGGAAATAAATAAATTAAAAAAAGAATTAGAAGAGGCGAAAGCCTTTTCTAATTTAAGAAATATGGAGGAGGAGGAGGAGCAGCCTATGGATTCGGCGTCAGTCATAGAAACTGTGAGTATATTTATAATTTTGTCATATTTTATTAATATGTGATTGTTGTTTTAGGACAGCGGAACAAGCAGTGGTAGCACAGGAAATAGAGGAGGATGGCGTGGAGGACAGAGAGGCGGCAGTGGTAGCACAGGAAATAGAGGAGGAGGGCATAGAGGCGGCAGCGGTGGCAGAGGAGGATGGGGCGATGGCCAAAGAAGCCGCGTAGGTAGACGCCGCCGTCGTCAAAATGTAAGTATTTTATTTATAAATTTAATAAAATTGTTTTTTAAAATTATTTTTTATTACAGGCCGCCGTAATAAAAAACTATTATGGAAAAATATTCAAAAAGTATAATTAAAATTTATTATATGTATTTTCTAATTATTTTATAACAACGGAAAGTTTGTCGGGGAGTGTATTTCCAATTATTTTATGCATGTGGATAGTGTTTTTCGACTGTCCTTGCGGGGCTAGTTTGTTGGGAAGAAAGTCGCATGTGAATAGTGTTTCTTGTATATCCCTGCGGGGCTAGTTTGTCGGGGGGGAAGTTGCATGTTGATTGTTGTTTTGACTTTCCCGGAAGGGCTAGTTTGTTACGGGGGGTGTCACATGTGAATAGTGTTTTTTGAGGGAAATTTTTAAATTTTGGGCGGTAAACCTTAAAGTAATAAAAATTTGTCTTAAAAATTATTTTTACATGTTATTGTGATGCTAGACTTCAATTTAGTTCATTTTTGTCATATTTAAAAAAAATATTTTTTTCAGCAATTTTTAGGTCGTAAAAATTGTTTCAAAAAAATAAAATATTTTTTAACAGGTTAAAATGACGCGCAGGACTAACTAAAAAAAATTTACAAAAGTTGAACCGTTTAAAAATGGTGGCTAATAATGTGAATTTTTGTTTTTACCTTAAAAATATGGGTTAACATTTTTTGAAAATATTTTGAATTTTTAATGTAATACCTTGTGATATTCTAAGAATAATAAAATTTACCCGAAGTCTCTACTACCAACCGTTCTCAAGTTATGAATTTTTTAGTGCAAAAAGGTAAAAATTTATCGAATAATTTTATCGGCAATTTAGGGGTGCATTTTTTACCCTTGCCGATTTTGATGAAAATCATATTTCTGACTAATTTGGGTATGAGAAACACGAATCTGGCATTTAAAAATCTGAAAAAAAATTTCTTCTTGTTTTTTTCGAAAAAAAAACTAGTCATTTTTGAAAATTCATAAAAACGGTTGTAGGCAAAAATTCAAAAAATTGATATTACATTCTGTTAATTAACTCTTCTTCTTTCGAATAAGACTATGCGCAGCTCTCTACATTAAACTCTTGGGCACTTCTATTCTTTGGCGCAAACCAATTTTTAGCCAAAAATCGCGTTTTTCCAATTTTTGACGAACCGCCACTGGTTTATTTTTACAGATATCAAAAAAATTTAAGTACAAGAATGGGTCTTTCTTATGAGACTAACTACAATTTTTTCCGTGGCCGGGTTAATCATTGGTACTCTCTCAAAAAATAGCAAAAAACGCCGAAATTTCAAATTTACTCGAGTTATTACAAATCTCACGCCGCTACATTATTTTTATTAATGTTTAAATCAAAAAAATTATACATTTAATTAATATCACAATCACGCAAACAAAAATATCGGCTGTGAATGAAATGCAAGCAGATAGATGTGTCATCGATTAAATCTAACCAAAAGTAGTAACTGCTTTTAAACCACTCGAGTCCCGCACATCTCGCTTGTGCGAAAATAACAATTGTCTCGAGAAAGTAGTTACTACTTTTATAATCGATTACCAAACCTGCATCGGAATCCATAGCCGAGCATCGAGAAGTACAATCAATGTGGCTCTCTAGAAAGCGATGCGAGTCCCTGAATCGATTATAAAATGCGAGTCCCTGAATCGATTATAAAAACTGATAGAAATTATTATTTTTAATACAGTTTGTGTAGTTTTGTTTGCACTAAATTTATATATCGATAAAAAATATATTATTTATTTTATATTTTAACCTGAATGGAACCACCATTCAACGAATCTAGACTATTTATAAACTATACCAAGCCCACTGAATAGAACCGAATAAATTTGCACGTTTGTGTTAGAGTTTATGCAAAGCATTTTATGTATTATGACTTTTGTTTGGGACGTGCGAAGTTGATGACCGTTTTTTTTTTATGAAAAAAATAAATGAAATTGTACATGAGATTCATTACTAATGTAATAGTAATTAGTTAGATAAGATTACTGATATATTAATAATAACACATTTATTTTTTAAATAATTTAATAACGCTTCAATTTTCAACAATTCTTCATAATGCAAACATGATTTTATCGTTAACAGAAGTTTTTATACTCTCGGTCTTGAATCTCGATGATGCAGCGTATATATTTCTTGATTTTCTTGAATTCATTATTTATTTTTAAATAGATAAATTTTCAAATTTAAAACAGCTCGAGTCGGCAATGAATCGAGTTTATAATGACTCGAGTAGCTAATGTCAATGACTCGTCTTCAAAAATGACTCGAGTTGTTTAATTTAATGACTCAAGAATCTCGAGATGCTTTAATAATCGATTCAGAATCGATTAATGACTCGAGTTTGCCCATCACTACTTTAACTACAAAATACAGGGTGGAGCGCGGCACTTTGCTATTTTGAGAAGAATGTTGTGTAGGCCCATGTAGCCGGAAAAAGTGAAGGGCGGTCTCCTTGGATGGGGTAAAATGGGAAGTTTTTGTTCTTGCTCCGCCCAGTAAAAACAATGCAGTGGTTGATAGAAGAACGCTCATTTTGCGTTAAGACCTGTTTTTCAAACGCCCACTCAATTATTGCGGTGCAGCGTGCTTTCCGTGCACGGTTTGCAGTTTCCCCTCATGAACGCCAACACCCAGATGAAACAGCAGTACAGAAATCTCCGAAACAATCTGCTTAAAAACAATGTACCTTATCTGCATCTTTATAAAATGGTCATGGTCCAAAACACAGGATTATGTAACGTGACAAATATGTAGTAAAAACATGCTCGCCACTCTTCCCCGAGACGCAAATGTGTTCTTTTCTGATTGCTGCGGTATTACAGAAACACAATTCCCAGGAAACTTCACGATTTTTTTCCTGCACGTTTTACCTCTCTCAGAGAGGATCTCAACTGACCTGCACGCTCTCCTGATTTAGCACCATGCGATTTTTTTGACGATACGGACCAATACCGTATATACCGGATATTTTACCAAACTTGAATTCACTGAATTTTTCTTATGGGGAACCTTTAGGAACAATCAGGCTCATTTGTAAAGTTCATTTTTTTTTTTAAGTAAAGCCAAAAATAAAATACTATCTTGCAGTCGCTGTAGTGTTGTTAATATAAAATATAATATTGAAGTTTTTCCACTTAAGACATTCCATTATTCTGTAAAAACAATGTATTGTTATACTTGGATGCAAATTTACATGTAAAAATCATGCACAGTCTTTTTGTAAAAAAAGTTCAAAATATGAATTTTATTTAAAACATTTTAATGAAAATTATAGTCTTAAATTTGGAAAACCTCAAATCAGGTGCAAAATTAACCACGCTATGGTAAGATTTCTCTTAGCGTTACAAACAACCAAACGATTCAACAAAGTCTACTATAATTTTCCCATCTTTTTTGCCCTGTGATAGAGATTTTGGAACATTGAAGAGATTGTGTATATATCCCAGAAGAATATACATGAAAACATCTTGCAGAAAAAAAATAATTCATTTAATGTCAATTTTTTTTGTGATCAGGCGGTAAAATCTTAAAAACAGACTCAAAGTGTCGGATTCACTCTCACGAGGAAAGTGCCTACCGACTAAAGACCGCCCCATTTTGAGTACCGGGAAGTTCAAGACCCAAGCTCATAAACCTTTAATAGGAAGCCGTATAGGCTGTGGGGTGAGGTATTTAATATCAAACAAATTAGTTACGAAAAACCACAAACGTAGCAGGCACTGCAGACAATAAAAGTTTTGGTTTGTCTATAATAATTCAACCCCTGGTTATGTCACAAGTTAGGCGTATATTGTTGGTTTTATTTCGCATTTATTTAAACTATTAAAGCAAAATAAACTTAGTCCATGGCTTTTAACTGAACACGCTTATAAGGAGCCAGTTCCCATAAAACAAATTAAGATAAATAATTTCAAAAAAGTTATGCACTATATTACAGGCAAAAATTTGGAGTTTTATTATCATGTAACTTTTTTATCATGACTGTAGATCATCATTTTTTTTTTGTATTATAAAAATAAAATTTTTACTTTAATAATATTGTGTCGATTTGATCTGAACCAGTGCTAATTTTTTAAGATTAACGAATGTCTAATAAAGTTGAATGAGTCTAGTAATTCTTTAATGATCGTTTTGATGTAATTTGTAAAGCGGTGAGTGAACTATTTGATTAGAAATAAGTTGATAACCTGCAGAGCGTATCTAACATTTTTTTGAAGTCAATAATTTTTTGGCCAGCGCGAACAAAAACAGACGGTTGTGGCTCGCATAAATAATATTGATACTACTTATTTATTTATGCGAGCCTTTAATTATAAACTGTGGTATATGCGACAATGCTTGCAATATCGAAAAAGATCTGCAGTGTGATAAAAGTAAATATTTAATTCTGGTCTAACTCGCCATGAAGTTACTTTGTACCGTTGAACGTACGTGAAATTACTAATAACGTACGTGAAATTATGGCAATGTTGAAAATTAATCATAATAAAATAAATCCATTCAGATTAGGCAAGTACGACTCGGCAATATGTAACAATTGCCGCGTAAAATTAATATTAACTAGTAAGGCTTCTGTGTCAAATAAAAAAAAATAAAAAATCCGCATTGCAAGTGATCAAACCCCAGTACAATCTTCATTTTATATAAACGTCTGTGAAATGTTACTCACTAGAAAATGAAAAGTAACCAAAAAAGTAACAGTGACAGTTGTATGTTTACGTTTTTTAACTATTAAAATTTAAAATGGATTATTCAATAATAGTTTAGCATTGGAAAAGTATCTTAGTGAAAATTTAAATAACTCACTTTTAATGTTGATTCAATTAAAATGCTTGACAGTACATTTTGGAGCGTAATGAATATAAAACGTATCTAATTGCTTTCTCTTGCGGAGGTCGGTAGCTCCGTAAGCCTCAGTAACATGTTGCCAAAGCATACTTGAGTAATACATGACGTCATCAGTAAGTTCGCCAGAAAACGAGTAAGGTGTAACTGCAATTAACCAATGCTTAATTATTCTAGCCAGAAAACGAGTTTTATCGTGTAAGGACTAGTACTGACGGAATGATGAAAATACTTAAGTATTTCCGGATATTTCGTAATACAAACATCAGATCTCCAATATTATGGCCATGCCAATAAAGTGGTGGGGATATTGACAGTAATACTGATAATGTAAGATCATTTTATATTAGTACAGAGTTTGGTGCTAAGTGGATCACTGCAGCTGTTGTGTTTGTTTATATTGCTGTGTTTTGCTAGCTGAATAGTTTTAAATTTTACTAGTTTTGATTATTTTTTTGATAATGTTGGAAGACGAATCACCAGGTTTAAATGAAAATGTTGAGGTTAATACGGATAACCCTAAGAAAAAAATTTTGAAGGAGGATTTTGGTGATTGCATAAATGAAGGTCAACAGGAAAGCGGTAATTCATCTTCTCAGTCACAAGGTATATATTTACGCTCATCGACTGATAACGCACCAATGCCAGTAGCAATAAAACAAAAACGAACACTTGGGCTTGTTGCTCGTCATAATGAGCTTCTACAAAAAGTATCCTCATTTTTAGAAGGCTCTGCTACGGTACAGAAACCAGTACCTACAGTTGCCATAATGTGAGGTAAGAAGCTGGAAACGTTAGATCCACATCAAAGAGTGTTTGCTGAAAAAGGTATCGATAACATTCTGGTTGAAGATTCCTTAGGAACTTTCAACAGAAAATTGATATATATTAACCAAGTTCCTGTGAGTAGTCTATCATCGTCCATTTATAGCGGCTCATATGTGAATTATCCATCTGACGTTACAGTAACATCTCTACTTACTCCTTCATACCACGAGTTACAAAATCGGAAAAATATAATTATTAAAGGATATTCACAATTACAAGAAGATGCCGGGCAGTATAATATAACTTTTACCGATTAATTTAACAATTTGGATTCTATTTTTTTTTTTTTTAATGTTTGTCTATGTAATAATATTCTGTTTTGTAAACTTTTATAAAATGCAATATGTAAATATATATTTATTTTGTTTTTTTTAGGAATTACATAAGGGGAAGAGGGCAAGACGCATTCAAAATAATTTTAAATCAAGCACTCCAAAATAGTGATTTTTTTATTGCGCTGCAAAGTTTAAATTAAATCAAGTACTTACTTTCATATCTTCTTCTTCCTTGAGCTCTACAACCCTAAATGGGTTTTGGCTTCCTCTCCGACTTCGTTCCAGCTCTTCCGGTTTAGAGCTCACAATTTCAAATCCTCAAAGTACCTTTTCGTAGCGAAGTATTTTAAAGAAACTGCTAATCTTTTGTCCGCTGAAATACACTTTCTCATATTTGTATCTTTGCAAGAAAGGTTGCAACAATGTTAATAACTTCTTATACAAATCGTTACTCATACAAAAATAATTTATGTAGTCGTCTGCATCTGTCATGAGAATTCCTTTTAATAATACAGTGTGCGAGTACTGCTCAGCGAAAAAGCGAAAATTATTGCAATGCATGCTTTTGTTTCGATTATTTATACTAAAATACTTTTGTACTAGTCAGTGTCTTTTATGATACTGAGGAAAATAGTGGCAATTTGGAATAACTGTAAAAGGCGGACAAAATACTGATGCCGGATTTTGTGATGCTGTCAGTATTTTTAAATGTCAGTATTACTGACAATGTAACGCCCCTTTTTGTGAAATTTCATTAAACAATTTTATCAGTAGCTCTGAACATTTTTATAATACATGTGTAATTGCCTCGGGTGGCCAAAGCTATGATGGGCAGCGGAAGTCAAAAGAGCAGGGCCCATTTATAGACATAGAATGATACGATTAAATTAGCGGGGAACAAGGTCTGTTTCACAAACCAATTTAATCAACCAAACATTGACTTAAGGCTTGGTTACACAGTGCGAGCTAGCATCCGAGCTAAAAGAAGGAGGACGAAAAGGACCATACTGGTGGTGCGAGGAAATAAAAGAATACAGACAAAAAACAATACAAACAGGAAGGAAAGTCAAAAGACAGAGAAAAAGAGGAGAAAATACAGAGGAAACGGAAGAGGAACTAAAAAACGACAGAATAATCTTAAAAAAGGCAATCAGGGATAGCAGAAGAAGATGCTAAAAAGAAATGATGGAATCTTTAGACGGTGATCCTTGGGGAAAACCGTACAAAATAGTGATGAACAAACTGGGAGCAAGAGCAAAGGGAGTCTACCTAAAAGAAGAAGAAGAAGGAGAAAAGATGATAATTAAAAAATTGTTTCCCAGGAGAGAACCGATAGAAGAACCAGAAAATGAAGAAGAAGAAGAAACAATCATGGCAACAGTAGAAGAGATAATGGAAAACAAAATCATAAAAGAATTGTCTAACAACAAAGCACCAGGTCCGGACAAAATAACAACAGAGATTGTTAAAGCAGCTCTAGACGGGAATGAGGTAGAAATAACACAAATAATCAACAGATGCCTGAAAGACGGAATTTTTCCAGAATGTTGGAAAGAAGCCACCCTAGTACTGATTGAGAAAAAGAAAGAAGTAGGAAAAGCGACTTCATACAGGCCAATATGCTTAATAAACACACTAGCTAAAATAATGGAGAAAGTCAATGTACGGAGAATAGAACAAGAAATAGAAAAAAAAAAGGAGGAAGGGAAAAAAACAACACGGATTTACCAAGGAAAGAACAACCTTAGGAGCTATTGACAAAGTAAAAGCAATAGCAAACGAAGCAAACAGCGGAACGCAGAGGAAAAGACAACACTGTGTAATGATAGCGTTGGACATACAGAACGCGTTTAACAGCGTGTTATGGGAAGCAATTATAGAGGCGGCAAAGAAAAAAGAACGGAAGAAGAAAACAATTACAGGGTAGAAACCTAGTGACCAAGAACGGAAGATTCAAACTTACGAGAGGGGTACCACAGCGCTCAGCTCTAGGACCAAAACTATGGAACCTTGTTTATAATGAGTTACTTCGAATGAGGTTGCCGGAAGGCGTGACAATAACGGCATTTGCGGACAACATAACAATAGTAGGTAGGGACGTAGAAATGGATGTACTAAAAGAAAGACTAGAGCTGGCAATAGATATGATACAGTTATGGATGAGAAATAAAGGTTTAAAATTAGCAACACAAAAAACAGAAGCAGGGCTATCGACTTAGGCCCGTTTGCACCAACATCGCTTAAATCTGAAACTGCCCTTAAAACGTTAAAGGTGGCTTATTTCGTTGCACCACATATTTAAGAGAGTTTAAGGCTTTAAGGGACCCTTAACTTAAGCAGTCAATTTGTTGGCTTAGTAAAAACTTAACCTAAAAATATAATTCAACGTAAAGATTTATTTTTTTTGCAGTGATATTCTAGCTTTATTTCCGTTATTAAGCAACAATATTAATTAAAATGTACAAATTTAATATGATCTGGACTGACACACGCTATTAAAGGTTAGGTTTTATGTTATTTTTGCGTTTTTATTAAATAAATAGACACAAATACCAACAGTTTTTGTAAAATTACTAGAAATGTGCAATGTTGCCATGTGTAACTGTTTTAAACTTTTGTTTGCTAAACTACTCTTAAAATATGTTGGTGCAATACAATAAAAAATAAAACTACCCTTAAAGTTAACTATGGTTTAATTAAGCGTAGATTTAAGCCACTATGGTGCAAACGGGCCTAAGAGGACTAATAGAGAAACAGGTATGATACAGGTAGGAGACCAAGTGATAACCATAGGGAAAAAAATCAAATACCTCGGGGTGACACTTGAAGCAAAGGGATGAAACGAACAGGTTAAGAAAGCAGTCATGGGAACAAAGGAAATGGAGAGAAAGCTCGGTAGACTCATGCCAAACAACGGAGGGCCAGAAGGTTAATAGCAACAGCAGCAAGAAGCAAATTTTTATACGCCGCAGAAACATGGGGAGAAGCCATGAACACAAAAAAAACAGGATAAAAATAAGAGAAGCTACAAGGTCCAGTTCGTTAAGGATCAGCAGGGCTTACAGAACGGTGTATATTAATTTATAATAATTTCAATATTTAAGTATAAGAATGACAATTTATTATGTCGAACAATTAATTATAATTTTAGTAGTTAAGTATACGATAAACATTTTATTAATGATGAATTATAATAATTTTAATAATTACTTATGCAAATGACAGTTGATTACTTTAATAACCTTAGAAGCGTTTTCATAATTGAGTAAGCGTAGGACAAAGTAAAATAATCAACTTTAACTGACTTAAGAATAACTGTTTAATTAAAACAGTTATTCGGACCTATTCTTTCAAATTGTTGTTGAATTTAATTTTTGGTCAATCAGTTACCAAGTTTTTAAAATATTACCTATAAAACTTCTAAATATTAATTAACGTCGCTATTAAAAATATAGAGAATACTGCCAATTTTGTGTTATAAAATATACAATATCTGATTAAGCATACATAAATAATGAAACTTTTATTACACTTGATACAATATTAAAATGTTATATATTTTCTTTATGTTTCGGATCAATAACATAAAAAAATATGTTTTATGCCATCTTATCTACATTTTTCTAATAACTTTGTTGGTTTTATGTGATCTGTTCTGTATAATTTATACAATTTATTATATTACGTATTAGAAAAATTAGACTGCACTAAATTGCGAGAGCACGATTGAGTATAAATCGACAAACCATGAATCGTCTGGGATTAAGAGCAATGACACGCGTTTGTAATCAAACAAAAGCACAAACGATGAATCCTCTGGGATTAAGAGCGACGACACGCGTTTGTAATAAAACAAAAATACAATTAAGATTTAAATAAATCTTGCAATGCAAAAATATGTGTTAAAGTCAACACTGACATACAATTTTAAATGTGTACAAAAACAAATAATCACAGACACTTAAAACCAACACACACACAACATTTTTTGTTTGACCGGTTTATATTTTTATATTTTCTCCAGTGACAAAATCGTCTCGCCGACAGACGGTCAAACCTGTCGCGTTGACGAGAATTTCTAAGAAGAGAGTTAAGGTCGACATCGAGGAACCGATTCTGGTCCAACCAAAGAAGAAACGACAAAAGAAGTCCCCCGTTCCTTTGTTACCGGTTGTCGGCGAGGGCGTTCAGGCTGTCGACAAGGAAAATCGGATCGTCGGCGAGGGTAAGTTTTTTACATAATTTTCTTTACTTTAATTATACGTAGAATGTGTCGATTTGCAAGGTATTAAAATTTATTTTGTTTTGTTTCTGTTCAATTATATTGTGTTATTTATTTTTCAAATTTTTTCAAAAAAATAAATTTTTGTTTTATTTGATAAAAAGCGGTTCAAATATATGATGTTCAAAACGAATAAATAAGTTTCTTTTGTTGATGTCAAAATATTTTTTTAATTTTATATATTAAAAATGATTTCATTGATTAATCTTTTGCGGCTGTAAAGACTACTTTTTATACAACAGTTTATAAAATGTTTTTTATTTATATATATAATAAACATGTTCGGATCGACGATTTCGGACATTTTGACTAAATTTTTACTGTGCACATTTGCGCATTATTTTAGTAATCGTTTTGAATTTTTCAACTTTTTTTTCCGATTTTTTTTAATACCTTTTTTTCGAGTTTTCAGTTCTACGGGGTACGATCAATCAAAATAATCTGTTTTTTTTTTTCGAATCGGGGGGCAGAACATGCACGGCCTGCGCGGTCGTTAGCGTTGTGGTCGCCGAACTTTACGGAGTACCGCGCACGTCTTCAGACGTAAACGACATCGTCGATCTCGGCGATCAGTTGTATCGTCGCTCTGTAGAGACCCGCTCCTCGTTGCCACCGCAGCACGATCGTACTTCCGTCAGTGAAGTACGTTCGAAGTTTGTAGTGAGCGGGATCAAGGTGCGAGTGTCTCTGAAAGAGAACCAGGACGTGTTCGGTTCATTAGAAAGAGAAAGAGACGGATTTTTTTACGTTGCGCAAAGTTTTGCCGCAATTTTTTATGGACGCCGATACCGCAGTGTTGATCTGCAGTCAGTTTCGGTGTTCAAACGGGGGGATCGTTTTTATTTATTCGATTCGCCGACGAACGACGGCGGCGTCGCCTGTTTAATGAGTTTTTCGAGCGCGGAAAACTTGGCGGAGCACGTCGTGGCGTGCACGAAACGGCGCAAAAGCGGACAGGAAGACGTTTTAGAACTATTCTCTTTGTCCGAATTCGCCGTCGAACGGCTACAACTTGAACCGAGACTCGATCCGGCGGATCATTTTTTCAGGCGCTCGGATCACTCGCTTCCGACCGTCAACGCGGAAGAACGTCCGAGCGAGTCCAAGCCGATTAACGGCAGCTATTTTTTGGGCGTACAGAGAAGAGGGCCGAACTTTTCACGTGCGGCACTCTCGACGCGGCAAACAAGGCCGACTGCGGCAAGTGCGGTACGTTGAAATACATAAAAAAGACGCACTTGTCGTGTTGCAGAAGCGGCACCGTGCAGGTGCCCGAATTTGGCGTCGATTATCCGGAAACGTTGAGACGTTTACTGGACGATCTGACGGCCCGAGAAACAAATTTTCAGATACAAATCCGAGAATTTAACGGCATGTTTGCGTTTGTCAGCATGCAGGCGGACGTACACGCCTCGACCGGAAACCACAATTGTCCGATGGTCATCATCGGGGCAAAGTGTACCACAGCGTGCCGGACGTCAACGTAAACGATCCGCATTACGGGGCGTTGTACTTTCACGACCCCAGCGACGCCAACAGAATAAGGCGCAAAACCAATCCCGCTTTGAACGCGGACGTGTTGGGCGAGATCGACGACATGATGCGCCGACTTAATCCCGCGGCCAAGATGTACTTAAACATGCGTCAAGTGCTGACGAGACAAGAAGGCGCGACCAACGATTGCAACTCCCGACAGCCGCGATATCTGATCATGTTCTTCATGGACGCGAGTGCGGACAACTTGCCGACCGACCCGAACGAAATCGGGGCCGTCTGCACGACGGCGAGGTGCCGTCGCGTCCGCAGCTTTGCTGCTACGTGGTCAACGATAACAGAGACGTTCGGACAAGACAAATCAACGCCGCTTCTGGAATCGGATTGCGGCTTGCGTATCCGATCATCCATCCGCGCGGTGAAGAAAGATGGTGTCTGAACGTGCCGAGAGTTCGAGTCACCGGCGCGAGACAGAGAGTTTCTTGTCGGGAGTATTACGCCTACAGGCTGATGGTACGTCCTAACGGCGATGAAACGGGCGTCAAGTTTAATCCGATTCACGAGACGCGTCGGCTGGGACAAGAGTACGTGATTGCCATGTACTCCCACGTCGAGGCCAATCGGATCGAATTCATTAGAAACCATTCGATACAACTCAGGGTGCAATCGTACGCCGGCCTGCAGGATTACCTGCACCGTCGGTGGGCGGTTAACAAACGGGACACCGTCGGCGACGGGACGACTGCGGAAGAACCGGCAACGCAGGACGTTCCAGAGAACGTCGATCCCGCAGTTTCGCCGACGAACAATGCAGCGGTTATTAATCCGGACGCGTGAATTGACCTAGCCGGACGCATGGTGGTTTTGCTCAGCACGTTCACGAGAGGTCGCAGGTACATGGAGGCCTGCTATCAGGATGCGATGGCGATAGTCTCAAAGTACGGCAAACCCACCTACTTGATCACCTTCACCTGCAATCCGAGGTGGCCGGAGATCTAGGAGCAGCTCAGCGGTCAGGATATGACGCCTCAAGACCGTCTGGACGTCGTCGCCAGGGTGTTCAAGGTAAAGTTGAACCACCTGATGCACGTGTTGCTCGATTTGAAGGTGCTCGGGGACGTGGTTTGCGGTATGTACGTCGTTGAATTTCAAAAGCGCGGACTGCCGCACGCGCACATTCTCATCACCGTCGAACCGAGCGTCCAGCCACGCATGGGCGCCAACATCGACGAGGTGATCTGCGCCGAGCTGCCCGATCCCAACGAAGACCCCGAACTGCGCCAGCACGTGTTGAAGTACATGACACACGGATCGTGCGGCGACAGGTTCAAGGAATGCGTGTGCATGCGAGACTGCAAGTGCACGAAGGGCTACCCAAAACAAAACGTCGAGGAGGACTACAGATTTGTGCACTACCGCAGACGGACCGATTGCGCCGAAGGTACCGTGAGGCGTGCGGGAACGACGTTCGCGGTTACGAACAAGGACGTCGTGCCGTACAACCCGTACTTGCTGATGCTCTTCGGTTGCAGTCGATAAAATCGGTCAAGTACTTGTACAAGTACATCACCACGGACACCGATTGAGCACTGATCACGTTCGACGAGGAAAGTGTTGAAGTGTACGACGAAATAAGAGAATATCTCGAAAAAGGATATCTTTCGTCCGTCGAAGCGGCCTACAGACTATTCGGCAACGAAATAGTCTACACGACGCACAAGGTGGTGCGGCTTCCGGTTCATTCGGAAAACAAACGAAACGTCGTTTTTGACGTGGAAAATCCAGAGGAAGGGTTCACCCGTAATCGTCCTTCGATGTTGGAGGCGTACTTTTGATTGAACGCTTCCGACAACGAGACCTGCAAAATGTACTGTGCGCACAAAGCTCACATGATGGAAGGAGTTGCGACGCGTGGCCGCTTGTTTGCGGTACCAGCGGCGGAACATTGCAAAGTTCAGGTTCTCTCGTCTGGTCGAAATCGAACAAGAGGACACGGACGACGACGACGAGAACGAGGAACGCGAGGTGGACAAAAACGGCGATCCGAGGTACTTCCACCTGCAGGGAAGTGGAGGAACGGGCAAGACGTTTCTTTACAACACCCTGTCGACGAAGATGACCTCGATGGGAGAAGAGGTAATCGCGGTTGCTCCCACGGAAATGGCGGCTTTACTGCTGAAAGGCGGGCGGACGGCGCATTCGACCTTTAAGCTTCCCTTGTCGGTCGATCCACATTTGACGTCGTTTATGGAGATAGATTCTCCGGAAGCTGCGGCGCTGAGGCGCGCAAAACTGCTGATATGGGACGAGGTGTCGATGACTCCGGCGCCCGTCCTCAACATGGTCAACGCTTTGTTGCAGGCAATTTGCAACGAGAAGAGACCTTTTGGAGGCATGTGCATGTTGTTGGGCAGAGACCTAAAGCAGCTGCTCCCATCCGGCGGGACCGGATTTTTAAAGTATAAATTAGGTTCGGCAGGATGAACGACTGGTCCAACTTGTGGGTCGTGCTCCAAACTGCACCGACGAACGGCAACAAGCTGACGTTTGTTGACTGGTTGCAGAAATTGGGCAAAAACGCTCTGCCGAGACATCCAAAACTGCCCGACCCCAAACCGGGAACAAGCTTTTTCGAGGTACCCCCGGCAATGTCTGTGCGAAGACGTCGTAAACGCCATTTACGGACACATTTTGGCCGTCAACAAAAGTGCGAGCGACGAGGAGCTGCGTCGCGCGGTGGCTACCCGAGTGGTGCTGGCCACGTGCAACAGTGTTTGCGACGAAGTCAACGACAAAATGTTGGAACAGTTCCCAGGCCAGGTGCGATTCTTGACAAGCACGGATCGGATCGTGTCCGACGATGAGCGAGAGGTCGCCCACTCTCCGGTAGAGTTTTTAAACACCATAAGGAAAAGCGGTTTGCCCAACCACATGTTGGTGCTGAAGCCGAACGTGCCAGTCATGCTGCTGCGAAACGTGTCGTTGCAAGACGGACGGACTCGTTAACGGCACCCGCATGATCGTGAGGCAAATCATGAACTATCTTCTGGTATGCGAGATTGTGACGGGAACGCACGCCGGCGAGAAAGCGTTGATTCCGAAGATGAACTTAAAGTCCAGTACGGGACCGTACACGTTTTCGATGTGCGGTCGTCATTTTCCGGTTAAAGTGTATTTTGCCATCACCATCAACAGATCCCAAGGTCAGACCTTCGAGAAAGTCGGAATCTTGCTGACGTCGCTTGGTCGAGAGCCAGATCTTTCGACGGAGTCAAAATTCAAGTCGTGAGTGGGCGGCAGCAGGAAAGAATTCTCAGCGGATCCGCCAAAGTTTTTACGCTGAACGTGGTGTTTCCGCAGGCGTTCGGAATTCTAGGGAGGAATCGCGTCGGCACGCCACAGCCGAACGCTCTCTGGGATAACGAACGGGAGATAATTGACGTCGCAAATGAAATGGACAGAGAGCTGCTAGAAGACGGCGCCGTCGCAATAGAAAACGATGCGGCGACCGCCCAAGCACAAGAAAATTTGCGATCTCTAGAAGAAGCCCACCGGGACGACGAGATTCTGACGCAAGAACACGCGGAGGAAGATATACCTTACTTAATAATACTTTATTCACGGTATATACAAAACCATTTACATCTACATCATTATATACATAAATAACGATGAATTACAAACAATATTACAATTACACAAAAATATATAAAAGAATATTGAAAAATAAAAGCATGGAAAAAAGTATACATAAATAAAAACAAAATATAAAATTATTCATCAACACATTTTAATTGACACTTAAAACTACATTTTGAAACACAAAATAAATCAATATTATTAGAGAAACTATTAGCAATTCTACACATTCTACCAATTGGATTATTAAATCCATAATTGGTAGAATGTATAGATTCTCTAAATAATGGAGACTGTCTGGTTCGGCGATTATTGTTGGGGACTTGAAATGGAAGAGTTACAAGTAGCTCTTGGCAATCAATCTCAGACATCATTAGTCCACGTAAAAATGATAAATCGGCTCTTTTGCGCCGAATTTTCAGCGGCGGAAGATTATATTGCAATGCAATGAGGTTAAAATCGTAATTTTCGGATGAAATGCCTAATTTGTACGATAATAAACGAAAAAATTTGTTTTGAATACGTTCTATATTGCATATATGAACGCTGTAGAATGGACACCAAACTGACGGAGCGTACTCTAAATGAGAACGTACTAAAGCGCAATAAAGTAATTTGAGTGCGCTAGGAGATAGGTCAGTAGACATTCTGTAAACAAATCCTAACATTTTCATAGCACGGTTGCACATATAGTTTATATGCTCAACAAAAGTTAGTTTTGAATCAAAAATTACACCCAAATCTTTTATTTGTGTAACATGCTCCAAAACATTATTATCGATAGTATAGTCAAACGATACTTTACTTAAAGTTCTGTTGAAGCTTATCGTAAAACATTTATTTGCGTTAAACAACAAGTTATTAATAAGACACCATGAATGAACAGAATCTAAATCATTTTGCAAACTAATGCAGTCCTCGATAGATGATATTCTTTTATAAATTTTAAGATCGTCAGCAAATAAAAGATAAGACGAAAAATTAATAAAATAAACAAGATCATTAATAAAGAGTAAAAACAGAATTGGTCCACCTTGGCAATAAGAATCTGAGACGCGCCCTTTTAGCCCAAGTTCGAATTTTGGGACTAGCCTGGTTCAGATCAGGAAGACGGGCCGGGTTGCACAACAAAACCAATAAGTTAAAATAAAAGGTAATAAAAGACTCACCACGTGTATGAAAAATAATTGGCTCCAATTGATCTTTACTAAAATCCTCTTGCCTTTGGTTTTTAATTCCTTTCCTAGCTGCCACGTTTAGGGAGATCAATAAACCTATACTGAAATAATGAAATAACAAAATGGGAATGGGAAAGATACACAATAAAAGAAAGAGGGCTGGTTAACATGAAATATAATATAAAAATAATAATAATACTTTTGTCACTTGTTACCACAAGTAAAGAAATACAAAAAAAATAACTCTCATTCACTCTACAATCACTCTTTTGTACACATATACGATTTGAACAATCGTAAAAAAATAACAATAATAATCGTAATATAAAAATAACAAAATTAGAATTAGAATTAGTACCAATAGTACATGGCACAAATATGTAAAACAAATAGGAGGGCTTCTCCTGCTTCAGGACTCCCGGCACGGTTTCCACGTGGGAGAAAAAAAAGATTCTTCTTAACGATAGTGGTTCTTGACAATGACAATAATTGCAATTTAATGAGCTTCAATACAACATTACAAAAACTTGAACACTACAAAGGAAACGAAAATTGAAATTAGGGAGAGATAAAAAAAATGACAAATGAAACAAAGTTGTAATTACTTACTTGAGCCACAGCTTTTACTTGCTCCCAGAACACGGTTACACCTGACTTAATACAAATATTTAAATCCGCTATTGAGCGAAACAATTTATAATTGCACATAAATATAATTTGTATTGCCTTATCCGCTTATGCGATGATACCTTGGCAAGAGTCAGAGGTGAAAAGGCTCGGGATCCTAATTCTCCCTGGGACCAGAACTCAAAAGTCCCCTGCTCAAGTTTGGCTCAAATAAATAAGGACAGATGATAAACAAACAAGACAAAAGGGAAATAACAAAAGGGGATAATTACTCAAAAAAAAAACATACTTAAAAGTTAATTTACAAACTTCAATTAAGCTTTATACCGTAATTAAATGTACAAATTATCTTGGCGTATCATCAAG
The DNA here is from genome assembly GCA_963932245.1 of Tachinus rufipes. Taxonomy (NCBI): domain Eukaryota; kingdom Metazoa; phylum Arthropoda; class Insecta; order Coleoptera; family Staphylinidae; genus Tachinus; species Tachinus rufipes. The sequence continues at coordinate 81,949,415 of OZ010741.1, read as the reverse complement.
ATAAAATTTCCCAATCGGCAACACTGCCTTCGAGCACTGAAGTGAGTTTCGACCAAGTGCTACCAACAGGATAAAACTTATAGTTCCCTAGTTGTGCTGTGAAAATGGCAAAGTGAAAGTGACAGCTGGTATTTTTATATATGAATTAATTTAAGATTAGTTATATGAAAGTACCGCAAGCAATATTTCGGGTAAGTAAGTAACCGGTAAGTAAGTAGATTATTTTTTAGAGTTGACAATAATACCCAGATTCCATAATAATTAATCAACGTTATAGGTTATGATAGCAGTGAGAAAATAAACAAGTGGCATGGAATGGGAAATATTAACTAATTGGAACTACAGAAAGACAACAAAAGGGAATTTAGGAACAATAAATGGTTTATGAAGTATTGGAATTGATTCTCTGAAGGTGAACCAACATATCGGTGAGTACATACATATAACATTAAAATTTAATCATCTTCATTTAACAATTATTTAATACATTTAACAGTTTTATTGTGCTTGCAGAACCGAACCCATACACTGACCCAATGCTCCAAAACCCAACGAACATGGATAAATAACAAAACATCAACCCGACTAACCGAAAGATAAGTATACTTAATTAAAAATTCAATTATTACAAAGACTATTATTGTTTTAAGTGAAGTATGAAAATGGACCGTATCAAATCAAATAAAATTATAAAAGAGAAAAATCAAATCAAGACAATAACAAAAAAACAACGAAACTGAAAACGATCGATGTGCGTTTGGTGAGTTTCATATTGTTGTTTTTTTTTTTTTTTTTTTTCAAAGCCTAAAAAAGAACGTTCTGCGAATATAAAACGGCACAAAATTTTTTTTTGGAAATTTATTAGTGTAGATAAAAGCCTCGAAGACACGATTAGCGTTTTGCCATGTGAAATTTACTAAAACGTACCGGTTGTAAACGCGGTTACATCTGTCATTATTCATTTTTTTATGACAATAAATTAGTAATCTCTTTGCTATATAAAGTTTATTTTTCATAGTAGAATATCCATTTTTAAACAGCAATTTTAAATTTTTGAGTACCAACTACGGTTTCAACATCAACGGTATCTCAAGGCAAAACGCTTAGTATATACACATATATACATACAAATCGACACGCGCGCGCACACACACACATACATGTCCGTAATCTTTGCATTTAAAAGGATTTATAATATATCATTTTTAATTTAACATGTGTGTGCGCGTGCGCGCGCTCGTGGTTTTAATGTAATGTTCTTTTTGATGGCAAATGCGATTAAATAGTTCCAATAAAAAGTTTAATTTTGAATGGCATTCATCTTTTGTCATTTGACAAGTAAAAACTACGCCATTATTAAAATTGGAACGATACACGTTTCAACAGCGCATTGAAATTATTAAAATTTACTACAAAAATGGTGAACATTTTTTTGCAAAACTAAACAACTTTTTGGTAGTAAACCTGGTGGAAAAATTTGACCTGTTGTTGAAGAAAACTCGGGCTTGTCGATTCCTCGTCGATCTTTGGAATTAGACACGACATTACACCGTATTTTGCATAAAGACTTGACTCTTGGGGCTTTCAAAAAACTCAAGCCGGTCGATCAGCATAAACGTCGTCGACTTCGCTGATTGGGTCTTTCAAATGCATCAAAATGAATTTCATCAAAAGTCTTTACATTCTCTGGCGATGTGATTGGACCCTACTTTTTTTATGTGAAACAAATAATAATTTTAGTAGTTACATTAATTTGTTGTTAAACTTTGTCGACAAGTAGTGCTTTTAAATTATTGTTCAGTTGTTAAAGTTAGTCGAACAGTGTTTTATTTTTAAAGTTTTGTCGAGTAGCTATAATTTGTCGATTAGTGTTCAGTCGTAAAATTTTGTCGATTAATGTTTCTAATTTTTGTTTGGTTGTTAAAGTTGTTGGTCGAGTAGTCTTTTAAATTTTTTCTTCGAGGAGTGTTTTTCAATAACTTTTTTTTGTGTTGATAGCAGAAATGGACCTACTTACGGATTTGCCGAATGAGGACACGGAGATGGACGACTTCATTAGAAGTTATCGTAACTTTTAAAATATTTTCCGAACGTCATTTTTCCACACACCAATTTCAGATTTACAAAATCGAAATGCTGCTGCCGTTGCCGAAGAAGTGGCACCACCAGCAGCAGTTCCTGCGCCGGCAGAATAATAGAATATAATGATTATCGATCGTATTCATACAATTATTTTATTTTATTTCTGATTTTATAGTTGTATCGTAAACAAATTCAAATTGACAATAATTGTAGTAGTGTAGTGAGGCCAAACGAAGAGTTTCTCAGCATTTTAAAATTAGATTTTCGTTTTCTTTTGGCACGGTCTACAAAGTTACCAGGCGTTTGTCCGCCAATTAATCTACACCCTGTATAAAGCATTAACTCTCTTGCTATTTCGCTCTTCTTGCGTTACTTTTATATCTAAAAACGTTTATAATAAAATTCATTCTACTTTTATAAGATAAAGCACAGAATGCTTACCAATCGAAGAGGATAATGCAAAAGATTCAAAAGTTTCATCATCTGATTTTTTTACCAATCCGATGTTTCTCCAAATTTTTCTTTTTTCTTTTAGGTGGCATAATTAATAAAAATTTTAACTACTTGTGTTAACAGTAGGTTTTGTTAGCATTATTTATAATAGTTAATGTTTTATAAATATTGTTATTTGCGTACAGATAGAGCGACTGAGGTTTTGTTAAAGGTAGATAAGTAATAGACTAGTTATAGATTGCTATATTTGTTAATGAAAAGGTTTGGTAACTCTTTACCTTGGAAAAAGAGACTTAATTACACAATGGCTAGGGGAGCTTTTAGGGGTATAATACAGACTTAATTACACAATGGCTAGGGGAGCTTTAAGGGATGTAATTTAGCTATCAGAGGTTATTCACACATAGACCGGTCTTAGATGTGTGTAATACAAAGTACATTGGCTGGAAGGTCATCGAGGTACTGATAGCTATAGCATGCTTGAAGGGCTGATAAGATTGTTATTTCACACACTGGCAGCCGAGGCTTTGGAGTTGTGTGAATAACACTGTATCTGGCAGTAGGGCCTCATACGTAACAGCCAAAAGTATGTTGTACACTGGCAGTTGAGGCCATGGGGTTGCACAATAACTGCAAAAGATTGTCAAGCTTACAAAGAACAGTTAGGTCTAGGGGTTCTATGCAGGGCACATTACAGCGATAAGGAGCAGTTATAAACACAACTGGTATTAGAGTATACCTTGGGGATGTGTTAATTAGATATTTGGTAGTATACCATGTATTGATATAATTATAGGGATTCTGGCATAACAATTGGTATTGTGCTAGAGACATACGTATATATTTATTAATTAGACAAAATGTATTAATAATAGTGTGCAGGTTTAATTTATTAAATAGTACGCGGGAACATTAGCGAAGGTATTGCAAGAAGACGAGATGGACCGGTTCAGCACGAATGAATTGCAATGCGGCAGAGTGGGAGTCGACTGCGGGACGAAGGAAGGAGGATCAGTAACATCGACGCAGTGAAGAGATGTGGTCGCATGGTTTGACGGCAATGAATTAATGGATAAATTAGTGATAATTAATAAAGTTACGACGTTCAAGCACGGTGTGGTGGTTGGGAGGTTTAACGTGCGTTGCGTCAGTTATTAAAAAAATAAATAGGTATAACTGGACGTAACACTTGTTGTATTAGAAAAATACAAATAATTATAATTTGTAAATGCGTTTACGTCAGTGATATTAATTAATTCCACAAAACACAACACAAACAAAGTTCGTTTATACTAGCATAAACAATACTAAATTGTGAAGGGTTACTACGATGAAAATAAATTTCGATAGCACACGTGATATAAAAACAATCCTAGTGCTTTTTATGTATTATGGGCACTATGGAAAATTTATTTTTACCAATATGAGTGAGCGAAACAGATATACATTGTTGATTGTAAAAAATAATATATAATAATAATCTAATCAATTCTTATAACGGTATAACAGTAAATTAAATGAAAAATAATAAATGATTTAAAACATTTTTATACATATAAAATTTCATGACTTAAATTAATTTTTTTTATACATTTGTATCTTTTATTAAATTATAATAATTTGTTGGTGGGGAAATGAAACAAACGTTCTCTTATTTCTTCCTGAGTATTGTAATAGCACAATAATAAAAATTACTATTGTTTTCTTACTCACACTTATTGTATTTAATATGCTTTGTCTCACATTACCTTAACAACATTACTTTTGTTCATGGCAACATTTGTTTTCTCACTTGCACTTATTATATTTGTTATTTTTGTCTTTCTTTATTTGAAAACTAAAAATCATTAAAACTTTGATATTTGTTTATAAACAATTCAGAAGGGTAGCGTCTTTAAAGTACATATTAAACATAAAAACGGCAACAAACAATAATACTGGTAAGTTTTGTTAAAACTATTTATTTTCATATTAATTAAAATTTTATTATTATTTTAGAAAAATTGAGTAAATTATCTCTTGATCAGCCTCCAACAATCGATGGTAAGTATTAAGATACATTTTTTTATGTATTATTCTTAACTGATGGTATAAAATTTAAAACTTTATTTCTACAGTGGAGACTGTGCAAAACCTATTATTAATGATAAATAGTTTAAAAAAGAATTAGAAGAAGCGAAAGCCTCTTCTAATTTAAGAAATATGGATGAGGAGTAGCCTATGGATTCGGCGTCTGTGATAGAAACTGTGAGTATATTTATAATTTATAATTTTATGTCATATTTTATTAATATATGATTATTGTTTTAGGACAACGGAATAAGCAGTGGTAGCAGAGAAGGTAGAGGACGATGGCGTGGAGAGCAAAGAGGCGGCAGTGATGGCGGAGGAGAATGGAGCGGTGGTCAAAGAGGGCGTGGAGGTAGACGCCGCCGTCGTCAAAATGTAAGTATTTTATTTATAAATTTAATAAAATTGTTTTTTAAAATTATTTTTTGTTACAGGCAGCCGTAATAAATAATTATTACGGCAAAATATTCAAAAAGTACAATTAAAATTTATTTTAAATATTTTTTTGTAACTATTTTAATTTATTTTAATGTTATTGTTTTTTTTATAAAAAAGCTCTCGATGAACCCTATCCAACAAAAAAAATTAAAAAGAGTCGAACCGTTTAGAAATGACAGCCGCCAATAATGTCGATTTTTGTATTTACCCTAAAAATAAAGGTTAACATTTTTTTTTTAATTTTTAATATAATATATTGCATCATTTCAAAGACAATAAAACTTGTTTGAAGTGTATTTTTGACCCTCACCGATTTTGATAAAAGTCATATTTTGACTAATTTTGGTCCCAGGAACACGACTCTGGCATTTAAAAATCTATAAAAAAATTGTTTCTTGTTTAAAAAAAAACTGTTATTTTTGAAGATTCATAAAAAGGGTTGTAAACAAAATTTTAAAAATTTGATACTACGATCTGTTAAAAAACTCTTCCTCATTTGAATAAGACTATGTGCAGCTCTCTACGTTAAACTCCTGGGCACTTCTATTCTTCGGCGCAAATTAACTTTTGGTTTATTTCTTTATATATCAAAAAATGATAAGAATAAGAATTTATAGAGCAAGGTTGGATCTTTAATTTGAGACTATGAAACAAATTTTCGTGTCCGGGTTAATCAATAGCACACTCTCAAAAAATAGCTAAAAATGCTGATTTTGGGACGGCACTGGTGAAAAACAAAGACCTAAATAAAAAATGTGTTAAGCCTACTCAAATTTGATTTAAAAAAAAATTCAAAACAAAATTATTCCCATAAATAACAAAATGAAAATTATTTGAAAATTGGGTTGAAAAAAATAAAATTTACTATCTCCGCTCGTGCTTTTAGGGGCGTGGATAAAAATGATTTTTGAAAGTAGATTCTAAAAATTCAGAATGTTTTACGATATTTTCACGAATAAAAAAGTTACAGCCATGAAAAATACTGTTGAAAAAAAATTTAAGGGGGCCCTATTTAGTGAAGGGGGCCGAAACGGACCCCGACAAAAAATCCATGTAGAGTATTGATCGTTTGAGTTCGTGTAAAAATTTCAGATCAATCAGTTGAAAATTGACAATGTTGGGAGATATTAATTGACAGTTGGACGTTTTTTTGGTAAAAGGGGTAGAAACCCTTAAAATGGGGGTAAAATTTGGTAGACGCTCGGCCTAAAGGCCTCGTTTGTACATGGATAATATAATAAAATAAAATATCATATATATAATTAATAATTTGAACCCTGGGAACCCCACTAGTAGGTATGAATGTGCGTGAATTTATTCCGTTTAGATCAACAAAATTGACCCGGTTGTTAACATAAAATGCCAACAAACTTATTAAGCCAACACTTGGACCAAATGAATGCAATTTTTTAATAAGAATGTGTGCTGAACTTGATCAAAAACCTTAGACAAATCTGTGTAAATGACTTTTAGTTGATATTTCTCATCTAAGGCTTTTGAAACAACATCCGTAAAACTACATAACTAGATTTTCGTTTCACAAAGCCATGCTAATTAGATTTTATAAAATTACTCACGTGACAATATAAAGGTTTTTACAGAATTATTTCAAACAATATAGCAAAATTAGATATTAACGTTATTGGCTGTTAATTCTTCACGTCATTACGATTTAAGTTCTTAAACACAGAAATAATTTTAGAAAATTTTCAACAATTAGGAAATATTGATTGGTTTAGAAATAAATTATAAATATGCAGCAATGGCTTTGATAATATCTGGCAACAGTCTTTTACTAATAATGCAGGAATATTGTCAGGACCCATAGTAAAATTCGCTTTTATAGACTTTGCAGCATTAATTAAATCAAATTCATTAAAACTATTAATTGCTAGTAGTGGATTTTGGTAAATATTTTGAAAATTTAATGTGTAAATACAGTCTTTTACGGAATAAAATGTACAAAAATAAAAAGGCAAAAGCATTAGTTATATCATTAACATGTTGTTGTACGTCAGGCTAGCAGGCATTTTAGGATTATTTTTTCGTTCGTTAATAAATCCCCACATCTCTAATATATGCTTTAAGGAGGCAGTTTGATGAGTGTCATAAAACTACGAGCAGAACTCACTTTTTTTTTTTTAATCGGTTTGTTGCAACGTGTTGAGAACAAAATATATAAAAATCCAAAACCTTCAATTGGTTATTAAATTTTGAAATTAATTTGTAATTTTTTTGTCAAAGTTATACTTCATTGGACATTAAACTTAGTAGGCTTTTTACTGTGCTATAAGTTATTTTTCTTAAATAACAATTGTTATAGTTCTGCTTATAGTTGTGAATATATGATAAAACGTGATTTTTGAAATTCCCGCGTGTATTAATTTTTCTAACAGTTTGGTACTTGCGCCACATTAATTAAAATCATAATAAATGTCATATAATAAGTTTATAGGTTATAGCAGATAAGAACAATATCAAGTTACCATCCGCCATAATCTGTTAATTTATAATATGACTATATTCATTCTGATTCATTCATTATGATTTTAATTAATGTTTACAGAAGCTTACAGGAAAATTCAATTTCAATTTTTCTAATGATTCATACAAATTATTTACAATTTGTTGTATTAGTCACTTTGTATAGTATTGTATTTATGATTCATCTATAATATTTGTAAAATGGAGTTGAATAATATGTTCTTCACCCAACAATTATATCAAATAATTTTTATACCAAACATTGTTTAACTTTACCATAACCATGTAAGTTTAAATTATGTTGGTTTACTCTCGTCTACTATTCTCTTTGCATAAAACCTCTAACATGACTAGTATTAGGGAAAACCCTCAAATTGTAACCAATTTGCTACCCCTATGGTAGGGTGCGGAAGAGTGTATACTAGACTACGGTCACTGCGCTCACTCCCGTAATCCTAACAAACTAGATTTTGATAGCATATAACGATTATGACTCACTAACTATGTTCAGTATACTAAAAGGTTAACAAAACTCGCTCTATGACCTTACTTTTAGTACCTGAAAGTGAATGTGAGTTCCAAAACTATTCCCTTGAATTGACAAGTGAGTAACAAAATTGATTCCTTGCGTAGTACAGTACAAAACTCGCTTCTCGCAACTATAACCTACAAAGGTGGTCGCGTCTAGCGTTTTTAATTCGTATCCTTTCTGTTTTAATCCTACGTTTCGAGTAATTATTTGTAATTTGTTATAATGGAAGAAGAGAACCATACAAGAAAAAGAATGCGTCAGCCTGAAATGTGGAAGAAAAACATAAGCAAACTTAATAGGTAAGAGTAAAATTATGAAATTATTCTTTGACTATGCTCAGTATTCTGTGTTTATTAGTTTCTATTATTTAGTATTAAATAATAATAGGTACTGTTTTGACACATATATTTTATTCAGATACAAGTCCAAATGTCTTCCTCAAATGCCTGACTGACATCATGGTAAAAAAAAGTTTTGGTTTGTGAACAACTCAGTATGCAAGATATTCGCAGATTCCATGAAAGATTCTACTCTAATGTCTCTAAATCGGCTCAAGACTGCTTTATTCTCAAATGTACTCGGCAATCATTACTGAAAAGGACTCAAACTTGCAAAAGATCAACAGAAGTTGTCATTAAATACTTTATAAGCACAAAAAACAGAGGGAATATGCAGGTTTGTAACCAAGAAGTTTTTTTTTTCTTGTATTCATCTATTTGGTACTATATGGAAAGATTACATTACCTATCCAATAGCTCATTTTTCAAACAGGCATCTATATGTCATTTCTGGTTTTTTGGTTTGTCAAAAGGCATTTTTGAAGATTCTGGGCATATCGAAGTTCAGGGTTCAAAACATCAATAAAAACTTTTTACAAGATGGGAAATCGCCAAAAGAAAAACGAGGTGGCGACCATTGCTCTGGCAAATATGCAGAAATTAGAAAGAGCGTAAGGAGCTTCTTCGACCAGCTGCAGTTTGTAGAATCACATTACACAAGGGGCAAAAGTTTAAGGCGTTACCTACCGAGTGAGTGCAATGTACGCAAATTATGGAAGCAGTATAATAAAGAAGTAGATATTGAAAAAAAAGTAAAGTACTCGCTCTTTTTGCACATCTTTAATTATGACTATAATATAAGTTTTAAGTCTCCTGCAACTGATGCATATTCAACTTGCATCAGTCTAAGATCAAAAATATCTGTAACGCCGCTAGGTAGAAATAAGACTGAACTAATGGCACAGTCAAGTGTTCATAAAATGAAATCCAGGTGCTTCTATGACATGTTGAAAAAGTAGAGGAACCAACTATCATGAAACTATCGTTTGACTGTCAAAAAAATCTAGCTTTGCCCTGGGTTCCTGATCAAGCAGCATACTACAGTAGACAATTGTATCTCTACAATTTTACCATATGCGTTGGTGATTCACAAAGCGCCCAAAACGAAAACTCTGTCTTTATGTATACGTGGTGTGAACATGAGAGTTTGAAAGGATCTAATGAGATAGCTTCAATTCTCTTTCATCAACTCCAGAAAAGTGACTTGACGAATATCCAGGAAATCAGACTATTCTGCGACGGTTGTCCTGGTCAGAACAAGAATATGATTGTGACTGGTATGTTGTGCAAGTGGTTATCAAATACAGAGACTGGTGTGAATAAGATAACAATAGTGTTTCCTGTTGTTGGCCATTCATTTTTACCGGCAGATAGTCTTTGGTCGCATAGAAAAGAAAGTAAAAAAAGTCGATAATTTGGTTGAACATTTTGAGTTTGGAACAGTCCAAAAAGTCATTGAAGAAGTTGCTGTTGCAGACTGGAAAACAGGTTTCATGTGTGCTTAAATCAGCAGGTGGGTTGCATTTCAAGTTTGCACCAAGCAAACGAATCATTATCAATAAAGGAAGAAGGGGAATTATATCGGTACAAGGAGCACTACCGGTCAGATTTAGGCGTTGCCAAAAGCATTTTAAAAAAAGGGAAAACACTCGAAATGATTAAGCCTCGTCAATTACCTTACACTGTGAGAGCAAAGCCTGAAAAATTGGCTGACGTAGACAAGCTTTTTCAGAAGCATTTTGGAGTAGACTGGCGAGAAATAGAAAGTTTTACCATAATATTTTGGATAATAACGTTGATACCCCTGAAGAAGCAAACGAGGACCATGATAAAGAAAATTACTATGAAGATGATGAAGACCTATGTATTTAAGAAGGCACATGCTTATCATAGCACATAAATTTTGTCTATAATTTTGTTCAACTGTTTTCTTTCAAATTAAAAACTTTTTTTAACCTTAATTTTTTTTTTATTATTTAAGTAATTGATATAATATCCTGCGTTCCACCCTTCCGCCGAACTACTCAGTACCTTGAAGAACTGCTACAAAACTGTTTTCTGGGAAAACAGTACTGCAAAGTTCCAAAACTCGCTCCTTGCAAAGTAAAAGTCTTCAGTGTCGCTATATTTATAAAAGAAAATAGTTTTGCTTTTACACGGACAGATTAAATGCCAGTCCAATAAAACAACAAAAAGAAAATAGCCCAAATAGAATTATTTAGCTTACCAAAAGTTTTTTGCGATTTCTGAAAAATGACTTAGCATGCAAGTAGCGAGTTTTGGATATTTCATAAAGGTCTCAATCCGCAAACTTTATATTTAAATATGATATTAAACTGATTGTTCTTATTATTATTATTATAAAATACATCTCTAGAAGTTGAAACAGGTTTTATATTTCTAAATTCTAGTGACATACATAAAAAAATATTAAAACATACAATGTACAACATTTTTGAACAACGCAACCTATTAGAATCATATATTTTAAATTTAATATTGCCGTTTAGCCAATACTCAAATCGTTGCTCATAACTTTCTACATATAATTAGAAATTACATTAGTTAAGTTAATGGTCGACTTGATACGTTTAAAAGTATTTTTTTAAACTGACAGTTTATTCCATTTATATTTTACAAAATTTACAAATTTCAGAATAATTAATTAATATGAATATACAAAAAAATTATTAAAGCGATCAAAAATTCTACTGACAATAAAATTGATTTGATACTTTAATTTGTAAGAAGAGTAGAATGAGGAATTTTATAAATATTATTAGTTCTGAACGATTTTAGTTCCACAAATAGCTACACATTTGAGGAGCAATGGAAAAACAATTTGTTTTTTGAATGGAGTAGTTGAAACTAACCCAAACCAAGACATTTAAAAGAAATTAGTTTTATGCTTAATTACTTTTTTTGTAATTGCACATCTTATATTGAATTTTAAGGAAAGAACAAAATATGGCTGACTAAAGGATGATCATAATATGATTTTTATTCCTGAATATTTGTTAAAAGGAAAATAACCAAAATATGATTATTCCTGTTGGATAAAATGATTCGAACCATTTTGGTAGTACTAAGTTGCGCTTAACTATTATACTCGATGCAATGAGACAAAAATCTCGCAAAATATAAAAGTCTTAAAAAATAACAGTCGTACACAGCAAAATTAAAAACGAAAAAAAAGACAGTAGTGATGGAAAGAGAGTTCTACGCCAAAATTGTTATTCGATTACAGAGAATATTTGCAATATTTCCCCCATCTTGGATTTTATTTTAGAGTGGAGGCAAGTTTTTATTTTGTTGAAAAAATGTTGCCACTGCCGGGGTTCGTTCCGAGGACCCTTAGTGTAGAAACCAAAGCATATAACCAGTAGGCCATGAAGGCTAATTATATGAATGCGTTTATTGTTGGTCTATATAGTTAATACTTATTGTATGCTTATATGTATATAATGTTGTCTATACGGAGAAATAAATATAAGAAAATATTTTATATTTAATAATTATTTTATTAAAAAATGTTGCTGTTGCCGGGGATAGTTCCGAGGACCCACTGTGTAGAAACCAAAGCATATAACCACTAAGTCATGAAGTTTAATTATTTGAAAAAGTTTATTAATTGGCGGACAAACGCCAGGTAACTTTGTAGACCGTGCCAAAAGAAAACAAAAATCTTAATTCCAAAATGCTGAGAAACTACAGTAACACGGAAATGAGTGATATGCATCTACTCCTTGAAGAGTGTTTAGGAAATGCAGCAGCAGCAGCCAGACGTTACGCCGAAATGTACTCTGAGCGACAAAAACCAGAACCAGTTTTTGGCATTGGATCAGCGATTCTGAGAAAATATTATGCGATTAATTATAGATTAACATTGAATATATCAATCTTTAAGAACTTCAGTTTTATAAGATTCAAATTGTTCATGTATTAAAAGATGCAAAATTGATTACTCGCATGTTTGTAATAAATTTTATGATAAAAAGTTTTGGATTTCAATACACATTGTGCTGCTTTTTTATGTTTAGAATTAATGTGGACCCATTTCATATCACAACTGTTACTCTTTACTGCGTTATTAATTACTCAACAACGCAAGTTTGTTGCTATAAAATAATTTGAATTGAGTGACGTTTCTTTAATATTAGTATGTTTGTATTCCCGCCGACTACGATAATAAGTTTTAATGAAGGGTGAGCCATGTTTTAGTTGAATTTTGAGTCACAATTACATAAGAAAAGTGTGCAGAAGATGCATCTTTTACTTTGGAGCATCGTTTTGAAATAATTTGAAACAAAACTAAAAATTTATTTTGAAAATGAGTCACATTTGTCTGCAACAGCGCAAAAATTGCGCACGTTGTTTGAAAGAAATGTAGAGTCATCGATCAAAGTAATACGAAAGATTATAAAAAAAAATGCGTGAAACTGGAATGCTGGTAGACAATACGCGAATCAAGCATGCTCATCCAATGCGTTCTGACAAAATTGTCGCTTCTGTGGCTCGAAGTGTACGCGAGCACCAAAGAACATCTCCGCGCAGAAGCCAGCAACTGGTTATTTGGCGGATTCTTCACAAAGACCTTAGTACACGTTTGCGTACAAAGTGCAAATCGTCCAAGAAATTAAAATAGCCGACTTTTATGCCCGTGTTTGCTTTAAAGGCTTTAAACAAATTGAATGTTGAGCGTAATTTTAGCTGAAAAATGTTGGAGGTTATATAAACAAATAAAACTGCCGTATTTGGGGAACAGAAAATCCACATGCCATAGTTAAGAAACCAATGCATCCATTGCAATTTTAAAATGGTGGCGTTGTTGGGCCATTTTTCTTCGAAAACAATAAGAGCCAACGTTACTGTTACCGGAGATCGTTACAGAGGCATAATTACTGATTTTTTTGTAGCTCGAGATTGGAAGAACTTGATCTACAGCAACTCTGGTTTTAACAAGATGAGGCAAACAACCCATGCTGCACATGTAACGATCAAAAATGGTGAGATGGCTCAGTTATAGAGCGTTAGCGTAGCACGCTAACAGTCCGGGGTTCGATCCCCGAATATGACTAAAATAATAACTTGCTCTTTATACACCGGGGTGATTCGGAAGTCACCTAATTTGCCGTTGGTCCTATCAACCCCCTTCAAACAAGTTGTAAGACTTTTGGGACGATGTAAAATAATAGCTGTAAAATGCGCAACAAAGAAGAATCTTTTGCTCACCAAATTCAATAACCGTGTTATTAGCCGTTTCGGTGATGTGAACTGGCCAACACGCAGGGGCATTGAAGGAAAAGATGTATGCTGACAATCCACAGATAATTGACCACTTAAAGCAGAACATTCGCAAAGCTATCACCAAAATGCCGCTGGAAACAGTGGCGCAATTACTCGATAATGGTTCTCGAGAATGGCCTACTGCCGGAATATACACTCTCTGAAATAATCTAAAAATAAGCCGTTTGTTCTTTATCTTATATGATTAAAACTTCAACTTAAAGATGGCTCACCCTCTATTTACTCGGTAAACAAGAAATAGCATTATTTTAAATTTAAATAACTTCTTCAGGTAAACTTAAACGTTTCTATTTTAAATATCATACTAATTATGCCACATATTTCTTTCTTATTTTATAAATAAACAATATTAACATTATTAATATAAATTAATAAATAAAATTGTAGTTGTATGTTATTATGTATTAGATTAGTTATAATCGTTATTGAAACGAAGTGGATAAATCTGCATGTTTGTGCATTCCAGTTACAGAAACCATAGCAACCGTGTACAATAAATTCATACAATAGAAACTGAATCGACGGCCAACTAACATATACATATACTTTTCATGATCTATAATAATTTAAGACTACTTCTAATTATTTTATTGCAAATAATAATTTATCATATATTATATTAATGCTCCATATTATTTAAAATAATTAATATTATATATTACCCGACGTTATATAAATAATTTTAAAAAAATATGCAAACATGTTCCCAATTATTAATTGTATCTGCATTTTTATTAAAACAGACCTGCAAACTTTAGTGTCCAATAAGCACCATGTTCATATTTTTACAAGACACATTTTGACACAATTACGAATTTGTAGGTGTGTCATGTGTGACTTTTAATTATATAATTATTGCTGTAGCTGGATATTATTGAGCTTTAAATTATATTATTGTTGCAAAATAATATTAAGATGATTACACAATCTATGTCTCTGATGCCGTTGTTGAAGCGAAATCAACAAACACCGCATCTATGTGCATTTCTTTGCAGAACCATAGCAACCGTGTAAACATAAATTCACACTAGGCAAAGACAGCCAACTAATTTATTTTGTAGAATAATATTATTTTATTTCAAATAATTTATTATTTACAAACATTAGTTTTTACCATTTATATGATTTAGTTAACATATATTAGCCGTTAACGCTGGCAGTCGATGTGCCATATTTTATTTAATAAAATATGCAATCATATTCTTAATTATTGTATTACAGGCCTTTCTCGCCAACTTAATTTTATAATTAATTTTCAACTGTATATTATTGTGTTTTGGATATATTATTGTCGATTGTAATTTGTGGAGAATATATGATACACAACCAACGAATACAACCGCTTTGCTACTAATGAAACGAAATGGATGAACACCGCATCTGTATGCATTCGTTGTTATCGTTGTTATAGAAACTATAGCAACAGTATAGAAATTAGAAAGGCAGCCAACTAAGATAATAAAAAGAGCATCCCAACAGCTACCTTGATATCTAGTATTGTTACGAAAACAGCAACTTTGGTGGTATTTCTACATATAATTTGATTGAATTATGCAAAAAATAGAAATAATTAATTAATATTTTAATAAATAGATTAACATTAACATATTTATAATTACAATTAAAATTCCATTTGTATTTTACCAACATAAATGTCATTATATTTAATTATACAAATTAATGATAAAATTACAATAAAAACTTACATTTAAATAATTTTTGTTTAGTGGATGTTAGACAATAAATAGACATACGGCTGAATAACTGTCATTTTTAATTCGATTTGAATAATCCAAAAACTATTTCAAATAGTTTATAAAATACTATAAAAACAAAAAGCAAAAAGTATATTAACCTTACTTTTATTATCATAAGTCATTTTTTACATAAACTAAAAATGCAGCCAACAATCGAGTGTTCCAACCCTGTATACTTAATATTTCTATATTTTATTTTTACTTATATTGTTTAAGCTCAAACGCAACTGATTATGAATCACAGTCGAAAAAAACTAGATTTATTCCTTCAACTCCAACGCTAGGATCCTCCGATGAGGAGAAAATGGAAACTCCTATCGGTAGAAGGAAAACGTATTGTAAGTACTTGCAAAATTATCTTTTTTTGTTTTATTTACGTTTTAATATTGCAGGGTCCTCAGCTTTAAAAATAGTTAGAAGTGGGCCAATTCAACCACAACTCTGGCCCAACATCTGTTTGGGTTGGAACAAATCGGTGGCCTGTAGTAAGTATTGATAATGAACAATAATCATTAATATTTTGTTTATTATTTCTCCTTACTTTTGGGTCTTCAATAATAATCCAAGAACCAACTCCAAGAAAAAGAAGCCTAAGCGCAGTTATAGCCGATTTGTGTAAACAAGCAGAAGAAGAAGAAGAAGAAGAATTGGATGAGTCAAGCAATAAGAAAACTTTTCCGCGGCAACAATAAAACTACCGCTAGGAGCTTCCGATGTTAAAGAAGTAGCTACTCCTAGCGGTGGTGAGAAATGATACTTCAAAGTTTTCAAGATTTAATTTTATTAATTTTTTTAATATTGTAGGGTCCTTAACATTACAAAGAAGGGTGAGCCCACCGCCCAATTTAAACACAAGTTTGGCTTATTATTTGTTCAGTTTGGAGCTGCCATTGGTGGCTCCAAGTAAGTATTATTATTTCTTAAATGATCATTACATTTTAGTCAGTGATTGTAATGTGATCATTTATACTTTTAGGTACTTCAATTAACTTAAAACAGTTCAGATAAAATAACACCACCCTTGTTTTACTTTTTCAAGTGTTCCAAAACGAGTAAATGTGACTTTTTAGACTTCATTTTAAAAGCCTACTGCATTTCTAACAGCCCTGAACCATAACTTGAAATATACATAATGTTATTTTGAAAAACGATTAAATATTATAAAATTATATGATATAATTGGATGCTACGTGGTAGCTTTTAAACTACTGCTTAAATTTATATTCTGAAATATTTGAAAAAATTAAGCAAAGTTGTTTCATTTTTTCAAAGTGTTTCGATATGGTTTTTTTGAACTCCTTCATTTGTGATCGGCAGATTAATATTACTCTGTGACCCATGTAACTCTTATTGCTTCAAACCTGGTTTTTGTGGATTCCTTAATTTTTGATTTTTGCTTACTTTCAACTGATGAATTAATAGTTATTAATTAATATTGTAACTTAACTGAAACACTTCCAATTTTATATTGTTTTAAAATGGATAGAAGCAATCCAAGTTGATTTGAGCAAATCTCAACTTGAAAAGATTTGCGATATCCATTTTTGATTTGAATAGATATGGATCATTCTTATTCCTCCAAGAGAAGACGGAATTGCAGTTCAACAGAACAGATAGGCATCAACAAAAGAAGACATAAAAGATTACTAAAAGCCATCAACGTCTCCCAGAGCAGTGTTTGTGTTTGAAAGGTGGCATGTACTGGATTGCAAAGAATTTGCAGACAACTGTTTCTCTAGAAAAAGACAAACTTAAGACTAATGAATGTCCTAAGACAGCTGAGGAGATGCTGAAATCGGGTAAATTCATAAAATCAATGAATGATACATTTTTTTTTTCTCAGATTAAAATGCAGAAAAAAGAGCTTCAACGTTTCACTTGATAGCAGATAGTTCAAATCCACACAGAATTTGCAATGAAATTTCATACAGAATTTGTAAATAAATAGAAATTCTGTTAAAATAATAATATTTCAGCGGCAGCGTGGATTAGTTGCTTAGATGCTTGCCACTCATGCTGGGGGTCCTGAGTTTAAATCCTACCATTCCGTATATTATTTGTGAATTTGTTCTCCGCTTTAACCGCTACGGCATTCATGGTTTCAGCGACAAACAAATTTATAAACAATAATCATTTCGCCTGCTAGAACCAGGTTGGTGAGGTCGATAGAATATAAAAACGCTAATTTCATTAATAATATTTCTTTAAAATAAATAAAATATAAATTCTGTAAAAATAAAGAAAAAATCTTTTAAATAAATTAAAAATATATAAAAAACAATATATAAATTGATCTAGACAATCAATGTTGTAGAACTATAATATGTGTTATTACAAAACGATACTTTACATTTATATTTGCAAATACCTGCTATACCTATGACACCCCCAGGACTCAGTGCAGCCGCTACATCACCTAGTAATAAACTTTTCTTATCAGAATCATCACAAATTTTAACATATAAACGCTCTCTCACTCCTCAACCCGCCTTGTCAGCGTGGGGTTTTTGCAAGTAAGATCTTTCTCTCCACTTTAAATTGTAGGTTTACCCGAAATGTAAGTTGCTAGCATTATTACTAGAGAAAAGGCTAATGCGTCAGCAGTGGCGTATAAACGTTTAAATTATGATGCCCGACAATATGGATAACACACAATCCAGAACAGAACGAACTGGCATCAAAATGGAAATCAGGATACTATACTTCCCCAACTAAGACCTGCGCAACCACCAATTCCGCAAATGAGACCTACGCAACCACTATTTCCTCAACATTAACAAGAGCCACTTGCAGTTTGTGAAATTGTAGTTCAAGTCGGAGTAAACCCTACGGCAGTTGCTCTTCAGCAACACGGGATGGCCATACTGCACTATATTTGGTTGAAAGTTCTTCGTCTCAAGAATAAGCCTCAATTTATAGGCTACTACTACTCTTTTTCAACAATTTCGATAGAATTTGCCGCTGCAAAATAGTATTATCCATAAAGGTTTTTTGAATTTCAATCTGCAACCGGATCTAACTCCAGTCAATCTTCTTTAAGTTCCAGTAAATCCTGGTCGAGTTAATCATTCAGAGACAGGCTAATGTTCCTAATCGGCAAAATCTTCAACCGGTATTTCAATTTGTGGGCGTGGATGAGGAACGGTTAAGGCATTCGATAGAGCACACAACATTCGTCCAAACTAGGCTCAATGCTGCATCAGATGCATGTCAGAAGGTGAATAATATTGATTTTTAATTTATTTATAGGATTAACTATATTTTAGAAAAGCGAGATATGTAAGTTACATATATAGATTATTTTATTATATGTAGGTAAATATGTAGATTTGTAGAAATATATTACATTATGCATAGAAACATAATTTTAATACTATTTAATAATAACCGACAATAAAAAAAACAATTAAAAAATGCGATTTCATGTTTAATTATTTATTTTCTTTAGAACCTGCATCTATGCATATTAAACCAATTTCAATGAGCACTTTAATGTTACTATGTTTAGAAACTTAATATTAAAGAATTAGTTGATTTTATTTCTTAGCTATATAACTTTCAATTTTATAATTATTGGTATATTGCAATATATTGTGTATTAGATTGTATTATCATTGATTTAAAGAATATTGAAATGATACACAAGCAAAGTTATAATCGTTATTGAAACGGAAGTGTGTTTGTGCATTCCAGTTACAGAAACCATAGCAACCGTGTAAACATAAATTCATACAATAGAAATTGTAACGACGGCCAACTAAGGATATATTATAGATATATGATTTATTTTGTAGAATAATTTAAGACTACTTTTAATTATTTTATTGCAAATAAAAATTTATTATTTACAAGCATATTAGTTTTTCATTTATATGCTTTATTATTTTAATGCTCCATATTTTATTTAAAATAATTAATATTATATATTAATACACGACGTTGTACGAACAATTTAAGAAAATATGCATTCATGTCATGTCTCAATTATTGATTAGAATCTGCATTTTTATTAAACAGGCCTTCTTGCAAACGTTAGTGTGTCCAATAAGCACCATGTTCATATTTTTACAGATACATTTTTAGAATATATTTAGACACTACGAATTTGTAGCTGTGTGCCTCTTAATTACATAATTATGGCTGTAACTGGTTAATATCGAGTTGTAAATTATATTATTGTTGCGAAATAATATAGAGATGATACACAATCGATGTCTCTGATGCCGTTGTTGAAGCGAAATCAACAAACACCGCATCTTTATGCATTTCTTTGCAGAACCATAGCAACCGTGTAATCATAAATTTACACAGTAAAAAATGCAAAGACGACCAACTAATTTAGTTTGTAGAATAATATTATTTTATTTCAAATAATTTATTATTTACAAACATATTAGTTTTTACCATTTATATGATTTTATCAATATATATTAGCCGATAACGCTGGCAGTTGATGTGCCATATTTTATATAATAAAATATGCAATCATATTCTTAATTATTGTTTAGAACCTGCATTTGCATTGAAACAGGCTTTTCTCGCCAACTTAATTTTATAATAATTTTTCAACTGTAATTATATATTATTGTGTTTTGGATATAATATTGTCGATTGTAATTTGTGGAGAATATATGATACACCACCAACGCTATGCTACTAATGAAACGAAATGGATGGACACCGCATCGTCCGCATCTGTATGCATTCGTTGTTATAGGAAACTATAGCAACCGTATAAAAATTAGAAAGACGGCCAACTAAGATAATAAAAAGAGCATCCCAACCGCTACCTTGATTTCTAGTATTGTAACAAAAACAGCAACTTTTGTGACGTTCGTATTTCTACATATAATTTGATAATTTATTTATTTTTACCAGTACATTGAGAAAAGATCAAATTATATTTTGTCATTGTATTTTAGTCAAATTATAATTGGAAATAGCCGAAAAATATCAAAATATAGAAATAAATCCATTTTTAGATATCTTTGAATACATTTTTGCGATTACAATTGATTAAATGACTAACAATTTTTTTAATAGAGCATTGAAACTAACCATAAAACTTAGCTAAGATTTCCTATAATAATACAAAGGAGCAGTTTTTAGTTTACATAGCACATATGCAATCAATTGTTTGAAGTTTTAATTATTGATTATAATTCAGCGGACCTTCCTCAAGTTATGATATATTTGATACTCCAAAATTTATCATAGCTTTCATAGAATTTTAATATCAGTTAGTAATCGTAATAACCATATTTACATTTCTAATGCATGTATTTCCGTTCCAATTATGCAAAAAAAATAAAAATGATAAATTAGTATTTTAATAAACGGATTAATATTACATATTTATTAATATTAAAATTACATTTGTATATTACCAACGTAATTGTAATTACATTTTAATAATACAATTTAATGATAAAATTTCATTATAAAATTTACATTTAAACAATTTTTGTTTACGTGCAGCTTCTAGGGTGAACATGGTTGCCTATGAGTTTATAAATAAAAAGTGTCTCAAATGAACCCCCCTACCCACCCTAGAAGTTTGTTATCCCTAGAGATGGGGTTGCCGATGTAGAATGGTTGGTTGAGTTGGCTGGCACTGAAAGGGACAAATAGAGATTAATTTGGTACATTTACTTTTATTTTTAATTACAGGGATTAGTGGTTATAATAGGAGAATATTGATACTTAGCTTGTTAATATCCTATATTCCGATTGTCAGTTTATTCTTCATTTATAAATACTATCCTTGTATGTCGATTGGATTTATTTCCATAACTGTTAAACATAATAATTTTACTAAACTTACCAGTATATGGTATGGGTGTTACTCCCTTCTTTCTCTGACTTTCAGATAATTCAAGCCCATTGAAATATCTGTCTTGACAATTAAAATATATTTATAACAACAATGGATGTTGACATTAATTATATAATTAGGCAACTTTCATTACTATTATGTTTAAAACTTAATATAAATTCATACATCTATACTAAAAATATGCATGCAAATGCGATTTAATGGCATGAATAATTATATTTTATACATAAAATGAAAAATTAACTATCTACAAATTGATATTTCTAAGAGTATAAAAAGAAACAACATGTTACATTTACATATGTAAATAAATATTTGGTATGTAAAAGAAGTAATTAGTAATAAAGAACCATAACCATTATATTATTGCTGAAGTGTAAATAAATTTAAAGATTTTCTTATAAAAGTGCGGTATGACTTTGAAATACTGCTTAACATGATCAGAATAGTATATTAATGCCCGTATGACACTATCCATAATTCTTTATAGAGAATTATATATACATATATATATATATATAATTATGGATGGAATTTTAAAAAGTCTGTAAAATGCACAAATGATCATCAATTTTATTGCAAATTGAAATTTTAAAAATATATTTAGTTTATCTTTATCTTTTTAGCAAAAAATGTACGAATTAACAGTTTTAAAAAAATAGTAAGGTTATATTATAAATGTTATTTCTCACATGTTATGTGTTAATTATAAAGAAACCTTTAATCTGCGTACACACTTGCAACAATCTGCCGTACCGCAACATCGTCGCGTACCATCACTCCGCAACATAACTGCGTACCGCAACATCGTCGCGTAACATACTCCCGCAACACAATGCCGTTCCATCAGTTTATGCTGTTATTATAGACAAGATGGATATAGCAGCAGCAGCTTACATATATAGTAATGCATTATTTAGTGAAAAAAAGGAAGCGTAGGGAAAAACGTTAGTGGCAAACACATTTATATACAAATAGAAGTGTGTATAGTGGTCGCCAATTATTATTGGATTTAAAATTCCAAGCAGTTAGTGGCCATTACAAAAATTTTACTCAAATGTCATCTACTGATTTCGATTTTTTATTAATTTAATTGGACCTAAAATAGCTCGCAATGATACTCGGTTGAGGCCAGCTATTTCTGTTCAAGAGAGGCTTGCAGTAACGATTCGATTTCTTGAGACTGGTGATTCCTTCACGAGCCTTCAATACTTATTTAAAATGTCCAATCAATCGATTAGTGCTATTGTCCCTGAAGTGTGTGAAGCTCTTGTGAAGGCATTAAAAGAAAACATACAGGTAAAAAAATTTATTTATTTATTTAAATAAAAAAAGTAAAAAACATAAATAATAAATATTGCGTATCAAATAAAAAAAAGTAACAAAAATAAAGATCTATTCATAATAAACTAATTAAGTTAATATGTAGATTAATATAGGTCCTTGATCCAATTTAATAAAATGAAATAAATTTATTTAATGAAAAACATTTATATTTATTTTAAAAGCTAGCGGTTTCGACCAATTGGTCACCTTCAGGCTTTTGTTTTGATTTTTAGAATATATTATTCACTTAATAGTATATTTACTAAATAATGTATTCTAAAAATAAAAACAAAAGCCAGAAGACTACCAATTGGTCGAAACCGGTAGCTTTCAAAATATATATATATATAAATGTTTTTCATTAAATGAATTTATTTTATTTTATTAAATTGGATCAAGGATCTATATTAATTTACATATTAATAAAAGAACGAATCCAATCATCGGAGTACAAACATTTTCAACTAATTAAGATACAAGCAGTAAATAAAATTCATTGTGAATCCAAAGAATGTGTAGATGATGAAAAATTTGTCATACTTGAATTGGTGCATGTCTGAGATGATAAGGGTGAAGACGGATAAACTGCTTGATGTATAGTTGGAGAATTTTGAGGCATGTAATGATTCTGATTATAATAAGAATGATATTGTGGCGATTGGCCGTAGTATGGTTGTGGATGATTATTACGAGATGAAATTGCGTTACTATGCTTTCTGTCAGCTTCAAATAAAATGTTCATAATGTCTTGCTGAACAGAAGTTTGAAGCTCACTTGAATATTTATTTAGTTTTTTAGCAACTAAATTTCCAAATATTTGGGATTCGTTAATTTCCTGCACGTTAGCTGATGATGCTTTTGTTAGAATTTTGAACGCTTCGTCCAACATTTCGCCATCTGCCCGCTTCTTACGCTTTTTATTAGGTGCCATCTGTGGTGGATTATTTTCTTTTTCAATTACTTCAGATTCGTAACTGGTGTTCAATAAAACATCTGAATTTCCTTCTTCTACATTATCTTCTAGTTCGTTTTCAATCTACAAATAAACTTTTTATAATGCATGATAATTATTTGATTTGAATTAATGAAAATAATAAATTAATAAAGAATATTTTATATTATATATTTTTTTCTAGATACCAACAACACCAGAAAGATGGTTGAAAGTAGTAAAAGAATATGAAAATATATGGAACTTTCCACATTGCCTAGGTGCTTTAGATTGAAAACATGTCGTTTTGCAAGCACCCATTAACACTGGAAGCGAATTCTTTAATTATAAGTCACAATTTAGCATAGTTCTTTTCGCATTAGTTGATGCGCGTTACAACTTTCTCTACGTCGATGCTGGTGCACAAGGGCAAATTTCAGATGGGGTGTGTTTAAAAACAGCTCACTTTATAAAAAAATTAATAAAAATAATAAATTTTCCACAACCAGAATCTTTAGATGGTAGGCAATTGGAAATTCCATATTTCATTATTGGAGACGGGGCATTTGCTTTGACCGACTCATCAATGAAGCCTTATTCAGGAATGCACTCCAAGGGATCATTGCAACGCATTTTCAATTACAGATTATCTCGCGCGAGGAGAATTGTGGAAAATGTGTTCGGGATTGCTTTTGCAATTTTTAGGGTACTACGTAAACCCATGTTGCTAGAGCCAAAAAAGCAGAACTTGTGGTAATGACAATAGCTCATGTACATAATTTCTTAAGAAATAGTAACAACTCGAGTTCCTTGTACACACCACGTAGAACATTCGATACAGAAGTTGAAGGAAAACTTGTTGAAAGAACGTATAGAAGTATAACAAATGAGCCAATGTCTTCATTACTTCCAGTTAGAAACATTCCCAGAAAAGCGCCTATAAACGCTAAGATAATTAGAGACGAGCTGGCGGAATTTTTTCACAATGAAGGTCGCGTTTTGTGGCAAGACAAATATGCATAAAAAAGTGTACTTACAGTGTTTTGTGTAGGCCGAACCTTATTTTACTCCGAGAAAAAATTAAGGCTTTCATATGCGAACCAATTTGGTTGGTATACATCAGATTGTGCTGTAATAAAATTTGTATTTGTGAAAAATATTATTGTTTTATTTCTCCACTCGCGTTTTAATATGCAATTCATTTTCTTGTATGTAGTTAAAATAATTTACTCTGAACTCGCAATATTTGTTATTTATAAAATAAAATTTACTGATAAATCATTAAGAAATAACTCTAAATATTTTTTTGAACAAACGCGCTCAAATGCAAAACACCTATTATGTGTTGTTATGGACAAGTAAACAAACTAAAAACAATCTCAATTAATTGTGCTGTAATAAAATTTGTATTTGTGAAAAATATTATTGTTTTATTTCTCCACTCGCGTTTTAATATGCAATTCATTTTCTTGTATGTAGTTAAAATAATTTACTCTGAACTCGCAATATTTGTTATTTATAAAATAAAATTTACTGATAAATCATTAAGAAATAACTCTAAATATTTTTTTGAACAAACGCGCTCAAATGCAAAACACCTATTATGTGTTGTTATGGACAAGTAAACAAACTAAAAACAATCTCAATTAATTACTTATTTTGAAAATGAATGCTTGCAATTCGTACAAATAAAGAGATAAAAAATTATATTACTGCGTTGCTAATATCTGCATACAAATCGAGTTAGCGTCGTGTTTTTTTTGATTGACAAATTGCGTAACAAACTATATCGTCATACTGACTTTAAATTGCATCAACATGAAAGTTGTCACAATAGAAACGTTGATAGATTTATCAAATGATAAAGAAAAGTTTCTGGACCAGCTTCAAACATTGGAAACTTCCGAAGGAAGGTGACTGACTACATGTGTTGCAAATGTGGCGGAGCACTTCTCCTGAAACCTCTTCATGGCTCGTAAGTTGTAGCTAATAACATATTTGTATAATAAAGTTGTGCATACAATGTTATATATTCCCAATTGTAATTTAATTAATTTTAGTATCTGAAATTGTAGGTTTCTTATTTTACCATTGTTATGTGTTTATAGATAGATTATATTTTAATCATTTATTCAATTATTTTTATTTTTTACCATTTTTGAGAGTTAAATTAGTTTCTAGACTGTTAATAATTTTATGTCAATTTGGTAACATTTGTTGACAATTTTGACAGTTGACAGTACTATTTTGTCAAATCAGCAATATATTTATGATATTCTAGTAATATTTTTGACAGTTAATTGATTTCATTATAAAATTGAATGTAATGAGTAATGACAGTTAAAAATCAATTCGCATCTATCAAACCTAACCTAACATAACCATGTAGCATACATTTTGACAATTTTCTAGTCAGTTTGTCAACGTTTTTTGACAAATTAGAAAATATATTTTCACTAAATATGAAACAAGTTGATTATGACAGATCAGAATAGATTTCGATCAATATTGAATAAAGCTAATTTGTTGAAGCATTTTGACAGTTTTAGTTGTCAATTTAGTCGACAGTTTAGAACATATTTTGACAGATTTCAAATGAAACTGACAATGTGATGATAAAATTTGACAGTTAGCAATTAGTTTTAAAACATTTTAGTGTAGTTTTAATATTAATATATAATATTAAAACTACTAATATATTGTACATAGAAACAGAATCTGTATCAGTTTGATGTCTGTCCAATTTTCATTTAAAATGGTTATACATTGAAACCACCAGGAAAAATAATTTTGTATATTGATATTAAATATTTTTTAGGACAGATGGATATCGATGGCGTATAATAAAATTATTAAAAGTCATCAGAAACCCAAATTATGTAGAACTGACATAGCATTTCGGACAGGATCTTTTTTTGCTGGTTCAAAATTGACAATTAGAAAAAAAAAATTGTTTGTAAATTTGTGGGTGGGTAATGTCAGTTCTAAATTTATCATTTGGCAGTTGCAAATTTCCCATAATACTTGCGTGAATTGGTCCTCTTTTTGTAGGGAAGTGGTATTAGATCATTTTTTTAAAAAACCCAGTCAAAACTGGGGGTCCTGGAATTACAGTCAAAATTGATGAAAGTAAGTTTGGCAAACGGAAATACCACAGAGGACATCGCGTTGAAGGTCAGTGGATTTTTGGGGGATTTGAACGTGGTACTGGTAGAGTGTTCATAGTAACCGTGGAAAAGACGGATACGCTATCTCCAATAATCGAGAATAGATCGAAAAAAAATTACAATAATTTCTGATTATTGGAAGGCGTATGATTGCCTGACTGAGCATGGATATGAACACTTAAAGGTAAACCACTCTTTGAATTTTGTCGATCCAGTGAAAAATGCACATACCAACGCCATCGAATCTTCCTGGAGACATGCGAAGGCGATCATTTCAAGTAGTGGCAGAAGAAAGAATCATTTAGCTGGAAAATTAGCTCGGTATATGTTTGATAAACAATGTACCGAGCTAAATGTAGATAGAACGACAAGGTTCTACGAATTGGCAGGTAAATTGTACAACCCTTGCCAACCACCTCCAATTGATAGTAAAGAAAGTGAAGAAGAAGGAGACTGCTGATGCCACGAAAAAAAGGGAATTTTAGCCGGTAAAAGTCCGGCACTACTTAGCACTATTGAACTCAGTGTTAAGTGTCCATGAAGGATTTCCCCATCCAGAAAAAAAAAATGTTTATTTGGTCAATTTTTTTTTTGGGCAGCCTGATCTAACGTCACGTGACCTGACCTTGCCTAAAATAACCTCAAAACTGTTTTTTTAAGTAAACACATTTTTTTTTCTGAGACCAATCTTGAGGCCCAGCTCGTTAATTCTACGCCGCTCAATGAAGGCAAAAGCGCGGTTTTCCGTTTCCTCCAGTTCCCCCCTAGAGCGTTTTGTAATTATCACCGCCAAGTCGTGGGCGTAAGCTACCCGTTCAACACCCATGGGCAATTCCAGACCTACTACGTCGTCGTAGAGGACGTTCCACAACGTGGGGCCTAAAACTGATCCCTGTGGCACCCCCCCCCCCTGTTAAAATTATCTCCTCCCTTTTCCCACCCTCTCCCACTAGCAAAACCCTGTCCCACAAATAGCTGCTAATGATATTTAGCAGGTATTTGGGAGTTGAAGGCGTTCTTTACGTCCAGGCAACCAAGACGCATGCTTTTCGATGTGTGTAGCTGTATTTCTTAGCAGCTACCTCAGCAAGCGCGCTCAGGGATGACCGGCCTATCCTAAAACCGCACTATTAGGTGCTCAAGAAGCTTTCCGGCTACGTCCAAAAAACATATGGGTCAAAAAGCTCATGCACCTACCCCACCTTTACCCTTGTCTAGAAGAACATGGCACGCCCTTTTTCATAGTTCCGAGAAGTCTCCGTTTGTGAAACATTTGTTGGCTGCCGCTAGCCACACCTTGGGATATTGTTTCACTCATTGCGATCTCGCACCACGTCATAGATTTACCCTACCGGAGGGGAAGTGTGACATTTAAATCATAAATTTGTAATTAATAATACATATTGACGTTAAAAAATACAATTAACATAGAGCTTGGTATTGGGTTTATATTACTAGATGGTCCTGTAGTACAAAAAGAGATTACCGGCAGATTTCTACGGAGATCCCGTCAGGCCCTGGTACCTTTCCACAACGTATTTTTTGCGAAGCCTCCCGAAGCTCGTTTTCCAAAAAAAGACAAACCTCATTTGCCTCTACTGGCCACTCTCTACGTACTCTTTCCTCCTGTTTTGGAAAGAGTTCCCCCACAACTGTTTTCTGCATTTCTACCGATACCATTAGTGGTGTTTTCCCAATTTTTCTTATTACAATTTTGTACCTTCTACCCCATATGTCCCCGTCTACCTCCTGACCTTGCCTAACATGACCTCAAAACTGTTTCTTTTAAGGTTATGTTAAGCAAAGTCAGGCACCAGAGCAAACATTATATAAAGTGACCGTAATACCATAACAACTATTAATCAGCAAAACAAGCTACTGTCTAATAAAACATTCGAACAAAGATAGAAATGAAACAAAAATACTTTTGTTTGTTTGTGGCGTAATAGTTGCTGGTATTAAGTATGATTTTTACATTTTATTTTATTACTTTAAATCAATTGGCTATTGAAATAGTCACATGTTTTCAAATAAATGAAAATAAAACAATTAATACAACTGTTTTGTTTGTGGCTTAACAGTTGCTAGGGTTCTGTATAATTTCTTTGCTTTATTTCATTATTTCAAGCGATTGGTTACAATTGTTTTTTTGGTGGCTGGTGGTTGCTAATGCTAAATATAATTTTTACGTTTTATTTTATTATTTTAAAGCAATTTGCTAATGAAACAATGACGTGTTACAACTGTTTTGTTTGTGGCATAATATAGTTTTGTACTATAATTTCTATGCATTAAATCAAGCAATTAGCTAATGGCACAATCACATGTTATTAAAGCAATCAAAGTGAAACAATAAATTCAATTATTTTATTGATGGCTTAATAGTTGTTAATTGCATTTTAAATCTCTTATTTTTTTAAACAATAAATAAATAATTGTAAATGTATTTTAAATCTCCTAAAACTTTGACTTTAAGTACAGTAATAATACTTGCTTATTTTTATTCTTCAAAATCCACATTTATTTTTGGTTTTATGTTGAATTGATAATCAGACATAACCATTAAAATACATTTGCTAACATACTTTTAGTATGTGAATGATACTTGCAAAATTTGTATGAAATAGTATGAATTTAGGTTAGTGTTGAACAGTGTAGTGCTGAAAGTTGCCTAATAATATAATTAATGTCAACATCCATTGTTGTAATAAATATATTTTAATTGTCAAGACAAAAATTTCAATGGGCTTAAATTAACTGAAAATCACAGAAAGGAGTAACTCCCATACCATATATTGGCAAGTTTATTATAATTATTATATTTAACAGCCATTAGAATGTGATTAGTTGCTTTATAAGGATCGGCCGGGTGGACGAATAATGGGAATACATGTTTTAGGTGTATTTATGCTATATTTCATATTCCTGGGAAGAAAATTACATACTTGAGTTTTTCACTAGAGATTTGGAAGTCTGGCAACGTCCGTTAAGAGGATCATGCGCAAATTTGAAATATTTTTTTGTTAATCGCAAGGCATTTAAAGTACTTTTTTGAGAATAAACGGCCTCTTTTGTGCAAAACATTTGTTTGGGTAATTTATATAACTTTTACTCGGCGAGTACACCAATTTGTAACGCAGTTGTAATGCGTTTTACCTCGAACGTTAAATAGAGTTGTTGTGTTAGTCTGGAAGAATGTCGACTTAAATTGGACAAAGACACTTGGCCGCCATGTGCTTCTTTTGATGGGTATGTCCAATTTTGTTAATTTGTCCTTGTTTGATAACAAATTGGATGCGCAGTCCATACATACCTCATATCCAGTCCAGATAATGATGCCGATTTTTTTTTAGTAATAACTAAAGTTAAAGTAATTACATTGATGTTTAAATTGACTTACGTTCTTTTAAACATTACAGGTTTGAAATTTATCATTTAGTTATAATTAAATGTTTTTTAATAATTACATATACACCTAAATAATTATTTATCTATTGTAGTATAATTGTAAAGCGGCTATAAGCTTATACTCGGGTCGAACACATGTTATCTAGTTTTAGTGTATTGTGTATACTGTTTAAAACATTCCTGTGTGATATATTATTTATCGGAACGCATATAAAAGTACGGTTTTCCGCGGGAAAAACCTATGCGCTTCATCTGCTCCCGAACACCTGCACAACTAACTATTAGGGTGTTGGTGTTGAATATAGTTTTAGGTGCCTAGCATGAAAAAAGCCTATTTCTACTTCGGTTAAAGGATGTTGAAGTACAAAAGTTACAACATAAATTTCTTTGTCTGTTTAGACACCGCGGAAGACAAGGGGTTTGTTCTAAGCAAAACTAAATCTAAATGTAGTCAAATGACGACCAGGATGTAAGGACATTTACCTTGTCGCTCGCTTTGCCCAAAAATGTCTCCCTGGCAAGATATAACTTAATATGATTATCTTTATAATGAGTTAAGTTGGCCTCCGGAAAATCAAGGACATTCAATAATATAGGGTTGGGACTTTTCCCAAAAAAAAAAATTATCAAATACGTCTTTTTTAAGACGCCTAAGGACTGCGTCCGTTGTCGCGAACGAAGTAGGCAAAGGACCATATAGATCAAGTGCTAAAAGACCATTTGGTTCCTCCGGAATTATGGTTTGGTGTGGGGGTTGTGGCTTTAAAGCCACTTTAGTAAACTGACATATTTCACAGTGATTTAATTCCTGTTTAACACTTCGGTGTAAGCCTTTCTTCTCGGCGTAAAGCAGCCCACGTTTTAAAAACCCCAAAGTGGCCAATATTTGACTTTGCGGTATGCATAGATACGCGCTTAAAGACTTGCCTTTAAACAACATACCACTATGCATTATAAAACGAGTATGATCTTCATGATCATCAATTGTTAAATTTTGAATAATCTTACCTAAGAACTTATCATTGCGTTGTTCTGCCGGTAATAACGTTTCCAACGGGCGTATAAAGTCGAGTAGAAGAAAAACGCGACAAAGTATCAGCAAATACGTTTTCTATTCCGGATACATATTTAATAGTAAGTTTTATATATTCCTAAGTGGCCTGTTTTAGGATTATCGTGACAAGCATGTAAATACTCTTTACGACGTTCCTTCGGCACTACCACTTTCCACCAGTCACCGTCAAACTCATTTCATGCGACGTATTCCACACACCTATATAATTGGCCATCAACCACCCGTAAATTTATATAGTTTAGTGGATCTTCCGTAACCTTCGTCAACATCCTCACATACCACTTATCTTAGATAACACTCGTGGCAGACAGTTTCATACTACTAACGGACGCTTCGGGGATGGCGCGGGACAGGCAATCAGGAACGACATGTTCCTTCCATTTGGGGTGCACAACAGTAAAGTTATACTGTTGCATTCGCAACGCCCTAGTCGCCGTGAGGGTCTTTTAGGTTGTACAGCCATAACAAACTATAATTGGTCTGTTATGACCGTAAACCTCGCACCCTCCAAGTAGCATCGCAACTTCTCCACACTCCACAAAACAGATAAACACTCTTTCTCGGTGACATGGAAATTCATCTTTCCCTTAGAGAGATTTCGAGAAAAATAACAAATTACCCTTTCTTCCCTATCGATTTCTTGAGATAGTACAGCACCCAAGCCATATGAACTGGCGACACACTGTAGCGTGAACAGAAGTTCAAAGATAGGGCATGCCAACACTGGTGGTT
This sequence comes from Tachinus rufipes, assembly GCA_963932245.1. NCBI lineage: Eukaryota > Metazoa > Arthropoda > Insecta > Coleoptera > Staphylinidae > Tachinus > Tachinus rufipes. Next base: position 81,917,479 of record OZ010741.1, on the reverse strand, counting down.
TCACCAACGCCTCCTTAACGTTGTTTAAGGATAAGGCACAGTCTTCGGACCAATATACCATAACGCCATTCCAATGATTCGCCGCACATCACAAACACACTTCGGGACTGGCATACTATTGCCCGTACCGTTTCGGGGTCAACATTAAGACCGTAACGGTTCACAATGTACCCCAGGTACCGCAACTCGTCTCTGCAAAAGACACACTTTTCCCTGCTAAGGGTTAATCCACCTCTTTTACCATCTTGACATGGGTTTTAAAATCTGGAGTGGTAATTACAGTATCGTCTAGATACGTAAACAAGAATGATTCCAGCTCAGCTTCAAAGATTGTACCAACGGGGGGATTGGAAAGTCCCTGGGGCTCCACTTAGCCCAAAAGGCATTTGTCGGAAATGAAATAAACCCCGGAATTGTAAACGCAGTATATGCTTTGCTGCTCTCCTCCATTGGTATTTGCCAGTAGGCGCTTTTAATATCTAAACTAGACAAGTATTTTGAATTGCCTAGCTTAGTTAAAATGGAATTAATAAAAGGTAGAGGATATGCACATGGTTCCGACACCGCATTGAGCTTCCAAATATCCACACAGAACCTGTAAGATCCGTCCTTTTTGGGGATCATTAGGATGAGCGAGTTCCAGCCACTAATGCTTCGCTCTATCACCCCAAGATCCAGCATTTGACTTACTTCTTAGCCAATTAGTGCTTGCATGAACGGACTTACAGGGTAATATTTGGATTTTATTGGAGCGCTCTTAGTAACTATCTTATGGGTGATTCCCCATCTTTGAGACTGTCAAAATACCCACTAACCGATTATCATTCAATTCCTTTCTTTCAGAGGCCGTTAAATCATTCGAATTTTTCAATGAATCGATAGACAATTGACTATCCCTAGCTAATATTTCATTGAACTTTCCAAAAACCCACTCCCCCGTCCTTAGATTAGGTATTATGTCCATTTAGAACCAAAAGTTTATGCCTAAAACTAGCATATGGCGTAATTCAAGTACCACATAAATTTCAAACAACCGTACCTTGCCTTGCAATTCAATCGGAGCTGCAACTGTCCCGATACAACTAACGCGACTGTTATTAGCTACTGTGCATTCGCTATTGCTCTTCTTTAATCGTAACCCCATTGATTTTAATTTCTCCCAACCAATCATGCCCATAAAAATGCCATTAGCACCAGAATCAAGTAACCCTAATAATTTTATGCCATAAATTTTTACTGACATATATGGACATTCGTCTTCCCCTGATTGGCTGAGAATGAAATCTAAAATCAACTTCTTCTCTTGTTTCAACGGATGGGCAACGGAAGTTAAGGGAGTCAGAGCTAAGCCCTCTACTGACTCCGTTTCCCGTTTCCCGAACACTTTCGGCAGGTTGGCTATGGACATTCGTCTTCCCCTGATTGGCTGAGAATGAAATCTAAAATCAACTTCTTCTCTTGTTTCAACGGATGGGCAACGGAAGTTAAGGGAGTCAGAGCTAAACCCTCTACTGACTCCGTTTCCCGTTTCCCGAACACTTTCGGCAGGTTGGCTTAATGTAACCTGGCTGGCCACAACCAAAACACCTAACCTCTTTGACATTACACTCCCGCGCGTAAACAGGTTTTCTCTTGACTTTGAGAGTCATCTACAAAAGTGACCCTAGCCTGCCCAACATTTTTGTGACCACTTGTGTCTATTCTACCACCACAATTGTTCGCTGGTTTATCTACGTTGCTTTGTTTACCATTTCTATCTCTACTCCGTTCTTGAGATCTACCTCGCTGATTATAATCCCTTTCGAAACGACAATCCCTACTACAACATTCTTCTTGTCTTGGAGTTACTTTCCAACCTGCATTACTTTGATCACCACTGTGCTCTTGAAATCTACCTCTCGAAACACAATTCCTTTCGGAAAAGCGATCCCCACTAAACTCTCTTGTGCTACAACCAGGTCTATCCCATTTATCATCTTCGTCGTATCTGTACTGATACCAGGACCCCTATTCTGGCACTCATTGCGATCTCGCACCACGTCAAAAATTTCCCCTACCGGAGGGGAAGTGTCACATTTAAATCATAAATTTGTAATTAATAATACATATTGACGTTAAAAAATACAATTAACATAGAGCTTGGTATTGGGTTGATATTACTAGATGGTCCTGTAGTACAAAAAGAGATCACCGGCAGATTTTTTTAATTAATGATGACGTCATTAATTGCGATAAGCGATACATGCCAGAATAACCCCCCTGACATATATATCGCTAAGCACCCTGCCAGTTTTTCTGACATAAGATAAATCAGGCTCTAAAGTAAGCTTATAATTACCTCGGGTCGGCGGAGCATAGCCTTCCACCAGACCTCGTGCCTCCTCGATCTTACGACATAGCGAGATGAGCTTACGTTCGCTATCGATCTTTTCCAAAACCAACTTGTTTTGATTCATACTATGAATTTGTTGCCACAGATGCTCATTATAGTTTCGCGGCAAGAAGTCATCGCGCAATCCTTCACACAAGGATGCCGAATCAAATATAAAGTCTTTATTGGCACGATATCAAGGGTATGAGGATATACGGACATATAAACAACGACAACCCAGGTATATTGAAGAAATCAACCGGAGTAAATGTAAGTAACCAACTATTACTAAATTGACATCACATTTAAACATTATTGTCTCTCTGCAATAAAATAATCACTGTTCATATAGTACAGTTATAACATATTCATTTAAGGACAGAATTGTCAGGAAATGGTAAACCACCGGGAGTGCTTCACTCGCACTGGAGTAAAATACCGCCCACGGCGCCGATCACCCAATAAAATCAAACTACCAATTGTGTAATAAAAACAGTCTTGTTTTAAACGTAACGACAAACAATCTATTTTTTATTATCTAGTTAGTAATGGGCGGTACTACTTTTAAAGCAAACAAATAATCATTTTAAGATCATTTTTGCGGCATAATTATTTTATATAAATATCATTAATATGAACTAAATTTGAAAAAAATTGATCAATTTTTACCACTAAACTTTTTTATTTATTAATATATTTTTACCAAAATAGCTTATTTAAATGTTGTTATTATACTCATAATAATGCCAAAACAGAAATGAATTACCTTAATTAACTTCCGAGAAAAGCTACACGATAGTTTTATGGGACAATTTTCCCAACTTAATGTGAACATCATAAATTTACAATTACATATAATAACTATAAACAGTGTTTCAGGCAACCAGCCGTTCACCCAACAAGTTTGACAACCCGACGTACCTACCCCTATAAACAAGGTTGCCTAACGTCACTGCTTAATGTTAAGATAAGTAACAATTGAACTCAATTACTATTAATTTAATTTATCTATTCTATTCTTTTCTATAGAAAAAGAAATGCCGTTCCTCTAGAGAAATAAACAAAATATAAAAAAAATAATGTAAATGAAAATAAATTAAATTTGCAATAATTTGAATTTTAATGTGAATGCTACCCCATGTTTAGGCCGTAACAAACATTTAAACAATGATAAAATCTGATGATAAGACCTTTTATACCGATGAAGCTTGGTTTCGTTTATCAGAACATGTAAAATTATCAAACCGAGGCTGTTGTCAAGATTGCAATTTCTAGGAATAATTGGACCTATATTTTTTGATAAAACGATTAATGCAGAACAGTACCGCATTATAAGTTTAGATGGATTTCCAAAATGCGAAATAGAATAAATAACTATTTTAGCTACACCAAACAATCGTCATTGCGACTTTCTATGTCAGAATAATGCCATAGATTTTAATATTCTTTAACTTAATATACCCTAGTACTCAAATTTATTTTCCAAGTGAAATATATTTAACTTAGGAAGATAAAATATTTCTGTATATAGCTTACAGTTCTTGGATTATGGCACTATAGCAATTCCTCGAGTATTGAATAGATTCAAAGTTAACCCAGTTTACCTCCTAATCTTAATCCTGCAAAATTATAATTCTATCAAACGTATATATAAAACATCTTGATGTAGTGTAATCAAGCATCGTTTGACTACAATATTTTTGTAATTAATCTTAAGGTAAAATAGCAGCTTAAATAGTTACAAATTTTTTTTTTAAGTAGCATCAAATTCATTAGCGAAGTAGTGGAAAAAATGGATATTGCTTACTTTGTTTAGAAGTATTTATAATTTATGTAACCCCTCTCAGTAGTTGCGCCACTGTGCATATATCATAGTGACCTCGCTACTCCGTAAATATGTATGTGAATTTAAATTCTAGTTAAATTTACAACCTTTGCTGTGTATAATTAATATAATATTAATTGAAGCAATGTCAGATTTAATTCCAATCAATTAAATTTTAAGTAGATTATTTATTATATTCATAGAACGTCGGGAATAAATATATCAATGGAACCAATAACTTCCAAATAGAAAGATTATTGGGAAAGAATAAAGAAGAGAAAGTTAAATAAAGCAGTTCCAGGAATAAATATAACGATGGAACAATGCGAACAACGAATAACAGCCAAGCAAAATATTGCGAGAGCTTTGAAGAGAAAGATGAACCTCAGATGAATAACAAAACGAATATTTTTGTTATAGAAGAAATTGATAAAAAATCAATTTATTTTCCCTAATAATAATTTAAATCAATGTTGAATTTGCAAATAAAAATTATGAATTCGTTATAATTATAACGAAAATCCACTCACTTTTTTAATTAAATTTTATATGAAGATGAAATAGAACGATTTAAATTTATTTATGCTATTTCAATCACTTCAATTTGTGTGTTTTTAATAGTTCTAATGATATTTTAATAATTATTTACAGCAGGAAGTTAAAATGCTCTCCACTCAACCCGCATAACGGTGCGGGTTGACAGGTGGAATTTACAAACTGAACTAATTTTATTCAACACAAACGCACGGCAATTCATCGATGTGTTAAGGACGTCTATTCCCCTTATGATTAGTTGCAGCCGATCACATTGATGTTCATGGTGCAACCAATAGGATATTTTATTTATTACGTAGAATGCTTTGTACACAACCAACGGTTTTATTCTGTATTTTCCATCGATTTTGTGGCCAATATGTTGTTCCATTGTTTGAATCACTGGATTTATTAATACAATAATAAAATAAACAACTGTTTATTTTATAACTTGACAAGTTTACATTTACTATTACAATAGTATTCATACGAGGCTCAGTCTGTGGCAGACGGGAACAGACTGACGCTCCCTCTCACTGCTCGTTGCGGCCGGCTTCCCAGGTATTTCTCACGACTCGTTCGTAAATAGGGACTTTCCCGGAGCAGTCCAACTTGAACATAACACGTGGGGTGGCCACATAAGATGGGTAAATCAGGTGAATACTCACATACAGCATAATATATACTTTAAATTATGTTTATGAATAAGTGAAACAAGAGGGAAATAAATTTATTTTTGAGTTTTGAATTAATTTAGCTTTTGTAAAATAAATGCGATTGGCAATATAACATTTTTGTTTCAATATACAGGGTGAACAGAAATTAAAAAAAATGTTTTGGTAATTGTTAGCTAGTAACAAATTTTTACACCATTTGGTGTATTAAATAAAAAGATATACTGGATTAATCTTAATATATGTTATGTTTATTAAAATATATACTTGTATACTAAATTATTTATTTATTTTTACTTATAATTTTTTGACTCATCTTCAGGATCATGTTTGATAAAAGTTTATTTAAATCTTTTTAATAATATATTGAAGATAAGTCGAAAAAACTCGATATGAAACAAAAATAAATAAATAATTCAGCTTACTTGTACAGGGTGGTCCATAGGTTGCGTCATGGTTTTAACTATTAATAACTTTTAGTTGTTCAATATTTTACAATTTAATTACATGTTACGTCCAGAATTCGGCGTACAACTAAAACAAAACAAAAATTACATCATTAAACATTATTTTATTTTTATACTTATCTTTTTCAATTTTATTTTTATAATTTTATGGAAGGTTGGCTTCTTTGACGGTCGGGTTGATTTTTGGGTTGCAGATATTATTCTGTGGAAAAATTATATACACACATTAATTTATTATTTGTGGGTGTGTGCTTTGGTGGAGATTAATTGTGAATGCTTGCGCAAGTGTGGCAAGGTACCGGTTATAGCTCCATTTAATGTGTAATATTATATTATTATTACTTACTGTTCAATATTATTGTTGTTGTTGGGTGAACTTTATCCGGGCAAACCTATTAGTTTTTCCTTCTTCCATTTTGTTTCCTTTTCTTGTTTTATTAATTGTAACACTTTACTACTCACACTGATTATGCATTTCACAAATTTTAATTAATTGTCAAGGTTTGACAGATGCCAATTTATATGAAGCCAACTTCAGTGGTTATAATCCCAGTGGCGTAGGTTGGTAGTGGTATTACAAGTTTCTAATTGCAATTAACGCGCATAATCAGTTTGATTACGGCTTATCCTTATCTCCACATTTTATTTAATTTCCTTTTTACATTCCTTAATTTTTAATTTTGTTTTCTTACGTCCTATTTCATTTTAATTTCATTTTTCCTTTACTTATTTTGAGACGGGCCTGCGCAGGGGAGAATTCTTTCGGCAGATCAATCTGCAGCACTTACGATCATGTCCTTTTTACCGTGAACTTGAAAGAGTGAACATCGCAAGCCGGATTTACTTCACTCTGCAAATCTTTCACTTTGAATAAGTATTCGCGTTTGCGGACTTAAAGATTTGTATGTTTTCGGTATTTAACAAAATTAATTCTCCTCTGTGTGGCTTGAATCAGGTATGTCTTTTTATTATTTCCTTTATTTTTCATTTCACATCCGCTCATTTACCTTTCAGGTTTTTGGACATTATGTTTTATTTGTAATGTGCTTATGTGTATGTAGCTTAAGTATCTAATTATAAAGACCGCATCAATAATTACAACTGTCTATATAACCTTTATGGTCATATCTGCCATAGCCGTAGTATTAAAATTTTCATCACCACGTGTGGAGGTCAACCAAAGGGGCCTTCCAACGTGGAATATATTATTTACTTTTACAAAGACTCGATTTGGTTATTGTGTACCGCAAGTTAAGTTCACGTAAGTTGTGATTTATGATTTACTTTAAATTTTATATTTATATTTGATATGGAGTGATTGATGTGTGTGTGTGTGTTTCTTACTTTATGTTGAATTGTCAACCTTTAATTCATTTATTGTTTATTAATTTTTCATTGTTATTATTTTGTATTAAACATGTTACAAGGGTTTTTGAGTTTCCTATAATATCCCTATTTTCCTAATTTCCTTTTTCCTTTTTCTTTATTATTTTCTACAGAACTATTAGCCTGGTTTATTGTTTCACCCAGAAGGTACCAAACCATCTTTTGGAACCAAGGAGGATCATTTTATTAATCCAGGCAACAACAACAAAAAAAAACAATTGGAGCCCTAACCATACCCATTGCAACAATTTTTTTTAGTTATTCATAATTTTTCTTTATTGCTGTGCATCCCGATTGGTGTGTTATTGTGTGTATTTAGCAACATTGTTAGCTAATTTAGCTAATTGCCAAAGGGGTGTAGCATACATAATATAAGAAAATTAATGTTTTAATTCTGTGGCTAGTTATTTCATTACCAACCAATTATGTTTGTATTATATAACTAGAACCCGAAATAATATTTAAGAGTGAAAATATTGTATATTTATATAATATTTTTACCCTTAAATAAAAAGATGTTATAATCTATTTAGGGTATATAATACTAACATGAGGCAGTTATTTACCCAAGGCGATTGGTAATAAAATAATCCGCCGCCATAAATTAAACCCATGTCATAAAGACACTATATCTATGGGTATACTATACAATCATAATTGTCTCCCTAAAGCGATAAGTAATGAAGTGACCCGCTGAAATAATTCAAGCCCACATTGTAAAGACACTATATCCATGAGCATTAAACTGGTTTTTAAATGATTTTTTTGGAATTTTTTTGTGTGCACTCTCAGAAAGTGATCTTTATGCAAAAATGTAACCTATGCCAAATTTCAGCCTTTAAAAATCAAAACCTTACTTAAAAAAACATTATTAGAATGCTACAAAGTTGATAAAATGAAAAAAATACGTACAATATGTCATTTTAAAGGTTTTCAATATAAAAATAAAAATTATCGACCTAAGCCTCAAATTCTTATAATTTTTGTTCCGAGTCTAATTTTATGTTCAAAATTTAAAATATAGTAAAAACATTAATTAAATTATTTAATTAAAAAAAAAATTAAACAAAGTATATTGATGTAAAGTTTCATATGGAACCTATATAATTAGCACTTATTAAGTATATTAATTTTGAAAATTCAAAGGTAGTGCGACACGTGTTCTTTTTAATCTTAAAGGCTGACATTTGGCATGACTTACTGTTTTGCATAAAGATCATTTTCTGAAGATGCACACATATAAATTGCAATTTTTTTTTTAAGAACCAGTCTAATGGACATACTATACTTGTACTTACCTAACCATTATACTATTGCGTATCTAATGATCAATGCGTGCCCCGCCAATTTTTGACAGGGCTAAAAGATAACATTATTTTTCCGTTTGGGTTTATATGCAGTACAATTTATGTAGATAACTGACAAAGTATTATTTTTGGGTATGAAAACTTATTCTTTGGACAATTTTGAAGAAAAAAGGTTTTTATAATTTTTCCAAAAATGCAATCCTGAGAAGTTACAATAGATCAAAAAATGTAAAAAAACTTATACTTGTCTTATACTTAAATATTGAAATTATTATTAATTGTTTGACATAATAAATTGTCTGCTCTCATATAATTATCTATTGATATTATTATTAATTGTTCGACATATGTAATGTAATAATAATAATTTTAGTAGTTAAGTATACGATAAACATTTTATTAATGATGAATTATAATAATTTTAATAATTACGTATGCAAATGACAGTGGATTACTTTAATACACCTTAGAAGCGTTATCATAATTGAGTAAGCGTAGGACAAAGTAAAATAATCAACTTTGACTGATTTAAGATTAATTAAACAGTTATTCGGGTCTATTCTTTCAAATTGTTGTTGAAATTAATTTTTGGTCAATCAGTTACCAAGTTTTTAAAATATTACCTATTAAACTTCTAAATATTAATTAACGTCGCTATTAAAAATATAGAGAATACTGCCAATTATGTGTTATAAAATATACAACATTTGATTAAGCATACATAAATAATGAAACTTTTATTACACTTCATACAATGTTAAAATGTTATATATTTTCCTTATGTTACGGATCAATAACATAAAAAAATATGTTTTATGCCATCTTATCTACATTCTTCTAATAACTTTGTTGGTTTTATGTGACTGGATCTGTTCTATATAATTTATACAATTTATTATATTACGTATTAGAAAAATTAGACTGCACTAAATTGCGAGAGCACGATTGAGTATAAATCGACAAACGATGAATCCTCTGGGATTAAGAGCGATGACACGCGTTTGTAATAAAACAAAAATACATTTAAGATTTAAATCAATCTTGCGATGCAAAAATCCGTGTTAAAGTCAACACTGACATACAAGTTTAAAGGTGTACAAAAACAGATAACCACAGACACTTAAAACCAACACACACACACAACATTTTTTGTTTGACCGGTTTATATTTTTATATTTTCTCCAGTGACAAAGTCGTTCTGCAGTAGCTTTCGGAACACTACCGTTTACTGTCAAATGACGATGCACATTGATAAATACTTTCGCGTTAGGTGTTCTTAGACCAGGGAACCTCCTTTGATACTCCCGCACTGACTCTCTTGCATTTCCATTGCAGTATCCATAAATAAAGTGAATATCGCCATATTCTTGATTTGAAAACGTAGCCATACTAAGTTAAACTTAAAATGACAACTTCAAATTGTCATCAACAAAACACTTGACAAAAGAGTATAAAACAACGTCACGCTCACTTGAATTTAATATTGCCCATAACTCTATAATTATTGAGTTTTGAATAAAAGTGAATAAATTAAAGTATGCGCATTGAGTCACAGGACACCCTGTAAACGTATGTATATTTGATTTCTCGTTTATCACTTATACTTTTTTTTTATTATATTTGTTTTATTTATTTATTTTTTTCACTATCGTATAACTTTATATATTGTAGGGTTGATGTATCAATTGAAATCGATTGCGCCAAAAATAGTATCGATAATATTGATTTATATTTATTTTGGATTATGAGGGTAACTTACAATGTTAAAACTAAACTAAACTTACAATTACAAACTGTTATATGATAAAATATATGCTGATGTTGCATAACACGTGCCACACGTGTTCATGCTCATCTTTCTTGAAATTATTTATTTATTTTATTTATTCCATTGTCTTTTTACCTTTCGGTGTAAGGCTGTATGGCGTATTATTAATTTATATAATATTTACGCCATTTCTTTCTCTCCTTTATTTCTTCCCAAGTGTTTTCTTTTTTTTTTGTCGCTTCTTCTTTTATTGCGTTGTTTCATTCTTTTCTTGGTCTTCCATTTTTTGTTTTCCTGTTACACTCGTCTCATATATTTTCTTGGTGTTTCTTTCTTCACTCATTCTTCTTATATGTCCATACCATCTCATTTGGCCTTCCGTAATTTTTTCTTGGATTGGTTTTATTTGTTTGTTTTGTTTTCTATCTTCCTAAGAAATCTCATCTCCATTGTATTTATTCTTTCTATTTATTTACTTGTCATGGTCCATGTTTCATTTTCTTGAAATTATCATAATTGTAAAATTGCATTTTAACATCTTATATTCTAAGAACATACAGACAAACCGTGTGAATTAAAATGTAGCACATATTTCATGGTCAATGTCCAATATGTAACATAACACGCGCTCGTCTATCTGCGCCATAATAAATCACAATTAATACAACACGACAAATTATTTGATTTTTAGCGGTGGGGATGTTAATTTGAACTATCCATGATAGATTGCTAAATAATTTAAAATCAAGGAAATAATTTGAATGAAACTAATCCAGCTCAACACACCGTAGTAGTCCGAGCGAAAAGTAGATAGTTTTTACCGAACGATGTTCTTAATAAATGAAATTAGTAAATAATAAAGTGTATTAATGAATAATAGTGAAGTTCAAGTTCTAGGTCAAGGAATTTATCTACAACAATCATTAATTTAATAATTATGACCAGCAATTTCCTAATAAAAAAAAACTAAAATTTTATTAACATCAAATTAATTCTGACAAGTGACTATTTTAGGAGGAAATAAGCCAAAAAATCAATTAATTAAAATGAAAGTAGAAGGAGGCATATAAATGAACATACCAATGGGCTAAACAAAACAAAAGTCGGAACAATAATATGGATAAGCAGCAAGCAATATTTACTGTCGAGATAAACAAAATCATTGTAAACCGTAAGTAAAAGTTAATTAAATTCACATTTACATAATAGATATCATTATTATAATGATTGAGTCTTCACTTCTCCACCTCTTTGTCCATTCACACAAATCAATTCTAATTGCAATTTATTAATTAACTATTTTAAATAATATATGTTTTGTTACAGGAAACTGTAGTTCAAGATCGCAACGACTACAATGCATACCACGAATAAAGATAAATAGCAATTTATTAATTTGAACCAAATACCTATATTACCCCTATTCTGGCATGTATCGCATATCGCTTATCTTGCGATAATGACGTCATCAATAATGGTGATCTCTTTTCGTACTATCTAGTAATATAAACTCAATACCAAGTTTCATGTTAATTGTATTTTTTATTGTCAATATGTATTATTAATTACAAATTTATGATTTAAATGTCACACTTCCCCTCCATTAGTTGCGATATGCGATATGCGATACATGCTAGAATAACCTCCCAGAACGTAACATACTTAAACAGTGTATTCAACTCATCAAATGGAACAAAAAGGTTTCTATAAACATGTATTTTTAAATTAGTACAGCATCTGTCAATAATACACATTTGTGCAGTCAGTAACAATTTGTTACATGGTTTGACATGTGCCAAGACAGTTTATTAATGAAAAATATTCAAACATTCATTTTATTTATGGATTTTGCAACGACAATGTTGCAACTGAATATTAAAGGCATTTTTCAAATAAGAGGCTCTCAAGTGCCCAAATATTCATTGGTGTGCAGCAACGTTTTTGTGAATTACGTTTCAATAAGAATACCTCGAGTCGAACAGAAATTAAAATCCAATTCATAAAAAAATAATAGCATTCTTTATTTATTTTACTTTAGAAATAGAAACTACAGAGTTGAAGATTTATCGTGCAGGACCAGTGGTCAGGTTTGCCCTCCAAGATTACCAGATTTTAATCCATTCGAAATAGACTTAAGAGAGCTCGAAACCAAAAAAACTGAAAGTATACAGCTAGTTTTTTAATATATCGATCTAGTAGTGGTCCACATTAACATACTACGGTCAGCCAAGCTATTGTTGGGACAGGTGCCATTGGTTCGTCCTCAAACATTTTGTGAATACCGAGGTAGTATAGTAAGTTTTTAAAGGCTGGAACTTTGCAGGCTGATTGAATATTGGGTATAATAAAAAAAAAATATAGTGAGTCAAGTGTATATAGAGATGGGAATTGGTCAGTCGGCCCTTAAGTATGTATAAAAAATTAACAAATGTGACACTAAATTGTAATGTCAGTTTTGACATTAAGATAAATATTTTTTCTTTAAACTTGGGGCTCTTGTAGCTAGACTGACCATCCATAAACCTAACTGACTAATATAATTCTTTATTATATGTAATATTTCATCAGTGTCCAAAGTTTGAGCCTTTATAAACTAATACCTCGGTATTCACGACATCTTTGGACGCACCAATGGCACCTGTCCCAACAAGAGGCTGACTGACCGTAGTATATTAATGTGGACCACTACTAGAATGATATATTAAAAAACTAACGTTTATACTTTCATAGTTTTTTTTTTGGCTTCGAGCTCTCGGTCTAGTATTTATATTTGCAAAACTCTTAAAAGATGAAGTATGTGACACGCCAGTTAATACAAGAGGCAAATAAACTTTAAAGATTGAAGTAGCATGCAATGAAACAAGACAAAATCGAATAGAAATATCAAGCGCAATTGATGCGTTGACTCGGAATTGCAGAAAAGACATTTTTGGTCTTAACATTAGATCTAATTAGACAATTTTTGTCTTGTATATTTAAATTGTTTATAACATACAATTTATGATTTAAAAGTTTAAAACCCCAAAAATAATAAAACGTTTTTAATATTTGTTCTGTATTACTAATGCCCGTGTGCACCGTTTCCATTTATCTCGGCTTATCTATTGAGCTCCACTTAAGTAGACCTTAAAGTTTTAAACGGTTTGCGCGACACACAAAGTACTCAAGTTAGGCCTCAAAATTGTATGGCATAAGGTGCACATACACATAACTTATTGTGAAATGTTAGTTCAGCAAACTTAAAAGATTGATTTTATTTTTGCTGTTGAGGATGTAGATGCTTTAGAATTAATTGAATATGGTATTCCTTGTCAAATTTATAAAAAAAGCTGTTTTTTGCCTTTTTTAAACAATTCCGTCTTAGAAAAATACTGTGTTAGCACTTCTACCACAAATTGAAGGTAACTTAGAGTTTCCACATGGTAAGTAAGTATTGCCCGCTGGCACTGCTTTTACTTATCTCGGCATATAACCCCACCGCACAAAATTATGATTAGCATAGAATAAATATGGCGATAATGCCGTTGGTCCCATCAAACCCCTTCAAACAAGACTTCTGGAGCGATGTAAAAATTATAAAACGCACAATAAAGACAATAACAAAAACTATAAATAAACGTAAAGTTAAGCACATATATTTGGCCGTATTCTGTATATTTTTAACAGCGCTGTTAATTAATGTTTAGAACGTTACTAAGTAATATTTAAAAAACTTAGTAATCGATTGACTAAAAACTGATTCTAACAGCAGTTTTAACTAACATCGATGTTAAAATTTTACAGAATAAGCTAAATACTGCCTCTTTTTAACAACTTCGTAGCTAAGAAAACCTAATTATTTACACGTGCAAACCAAATTAAAATTAGGTGAATCTTAAACTTAAGTGTAACGTACGAAGCGACAGATACAAATGGGCATAAGTCACAAACTAAGTGGCTGTCGTAAATTAATTTGCTTCACTACAGAAACTCACCTGTGTACGGAATCATGTATCCAGTTATATATAATTATATCCATGGCTTTACCATATTTTTTGTAACAAAATCGACATTATTTAAATTTCTTTCTCTGAAGGTTTCACAAATTAATAAATAAATGCTCTAACCTGATATTTTAATCCAACAAAAAATTGTTAATTAAATATTTTATTAAACTCAGCATTTAAAAAAAAATGTACCGTACTACAGATGCAATAACTTTAGTTTTTCAGATTAAATAATTCATTAAAATTAATATTGATTAATATTTTACTATTGCATATTTTCAAACAATAAATATTAATGAAAAACTAAGGTTTAAAATCAATTACCCAAACCCAATCCAACTCCAAAGCGGCCAACCAAATACAGACAATTGTTTCGGTTTTCTCAAATCCTAATCAGTGCATCTTGGTGGTACGGCATCGCTTGATGGTGAAGAATGAATTCGAATAATTGACTTATGTGCTCTTAAACACAAGTTATATAATAATTGAGCAACAACTACTTTGCACCACCAATTAATAAATATTAAATTAAGTAGAAATAAACAAAAATAAATTATATGTAGAACATGTAAATATGCTGTACAGAAACGAACTTCATCTTTTCATTACATAATGACATACCAATCCATCACATGGATACGCAACGCAAGTGAAATAAAACTTATAAATGTCATCGTCTGATGAAGCGATGATGCTTGTTCCACGGTCGTACGACTCGACCCGTGCTGTTAACGCCGAGTATAGACTTACAATAATAATAATACATTAATTTGACAAACGTCACATTGACAAATTTAGTAAATCATTAATTACAAACTGTATAATTAAAAAAAAAAAAATAGCATCTCTGAAATCTCCGCTCTCTGATAAAACATATACTAACTACTGTGACATCTTATTGCAATGATGGCAACAAAGTTACATACAAATTTATCCAACAAATATTTTTGAAAGATTTATGAATATTTTAAACTCAAAATGTATTGTTATTAGAATTAATAAAGATTACATGTTTATTGCTTTCATATATTACCATTTCCATATAAGAATGATTGGAACAAGACTTATACTAACATAAAATAAAAAATCTTGTATAGCTTATAATATGCATAAAGCCGCTTATTTAATATAAAAAACTGTAATTGAAGTATTCGAATTAATTACTGACGTTTGTTAATTATTTGTTTATATATGATCAATAGCCATGGAAACGATGTGATTTATTTAAGCAGAAACTACTATAATTAATTGCAGTCACAGCTTATTTGATTAAAAATGTATAATATTATTATAAATCTCGGTTTAATTTTTCACATGTTTTGATGCTTTTTATAATGTTATAATAAATTGAGCGCTTTTTAAATTAATGATTTAACAGATTATCGGGTCTATTCTCTAGTGACGCTGTTAAAATTAACATCGTTGTTAAAATTAATATTATCTCTAGTTGATTTTAACATGTATGTTAATATTCACGTTAAAACTGTAAATTAGTACTGCGGCGTTAAAAATCAATGTGAAGTTAGCAGTGGAATCTATAAAATGAGGGGAAAAAGCTTACTATGCGCACTTCAGTCATATAAAACAACAAAACAAAACAAACTTTAATTCCCGTATGACACTATCTATAATTATATCTTGAATTATATATATAATTATTATTATAATTTGTTATATAATTCCATATATAAAACTTAATATCCTGTATGACACAGTATATAATTCTTTATATAATTATAGACACAATCCACAGACCGACGTTAAGTTAGCACCCCATTCTGCCGACCCCATTCAAAATCCATACGCGCGCTGTTTCAAAATCCATACAATTGTATAATGCTAAAATAACAATAAATAGAGGTAATTTAATCAATATTAAAAAACTATAATGTTAATAATTAAGTAAAAATATTAAATAAAATAAAATAAGATTTATTTTAATTTTAAAATATATCAACAATTTTCAATGTGTTCCCGGTAGTCAATGTTGATGAAAAATTGGACTTAAGCTTGTCATGGCAAAGTCAACCTACCGTGAAAATGTCATGGTGGCCGCAAACCGGAAAATGCCATTTTCCTCTAGTTATACATTTTGGGGTGGTGGCATTACATTTGATTTTTTTGCAATGTGTTCCCGGTAGTTAGTGTTAATGAAAATTTGAACTTAAGCTTGTCATGACAAAGCCAACCTATTGTGAAAATGTCATGGTGGAAGTTTTTTGAAAAATGTTATTTTTCTTTTATTATTATTATTTATTTTTATTTGAAACTTATTTATAAATTCTGATTTTACACAGATCTATTTAAAATAAAAACACATTTATGTTGCTTACGTTTGCGTAATATTATAAAATAAGCAGACAAAAAATATCAAAAATATATTAAAACGTTTGAACTTGTTTGGTGTAATTCGGATTTTTTTGTATTGCTATTTAGTGTTCGCCGCGCCATCTCTCGACAACATTTGACACTATTTACTTTTCTCGTTTAGTTTCGTCGTCCGTTGTAGATGTAGACACACGTCATACTTCAGACGACAAAATTAAACGAAATTGCAAACGTTTGACATTGACATTTCTATATTAAATTGACTATAGGCAACTTCTAATACAAATATACAAGGTTTGTTCTAAAAATATAAAAAAATTATATTTAAAAACCAAATATTGTAAGCTAAATCTTTTTATTACTAATTTAATCTTTATAATAAAAACGTCAGGTTAAGTAATAAAATGTAAATTAAAGTATTGAATAAGTTTTAAATAGTGTGAAGTGTGTTATGCACAAACTGTGATTAAACAGAATTGTTAATTAAATATTTAAATTATATGATGGTCTTTGTTTAAGGTTAATGTTTATTAAAATCTGTTTAAGTCAATTTATTAATAAGTTATAAACTGTAAAGTGCAGTATAAATTTGATAGTGTGTACTATGAATTGGATGTTCAAGTTAAGTACAATAGTGTTTATACAAGAACAGAATGCCTTTATAGTCGCAGTAAAACTAGTAATAAAAATGATACAAGGTTGTATTCTCTTTAATTTGCAGCATTTCTTATATAACGATTGTGATTTAGAAATTATGCAACTGTAAAAAAAAACCACCTGACAGGCTATTTATTGTAACTGCAGAAGATGTTTACGATATAAATAATGATGAAATATTTGATAAGTCCTTTTTACTGATAAAGCTTGGTGGTTATGGTCAATCCTTATAACTTACACAAAACAACTGGTATTTCAATTGCAATTTTATGGCAAATCGATAAATGGAAACTATAAGAGTTGGTACATAATCAGGCTTGGCAGTAAGGTTTAATTAAGCTTTTCTGCTGCATTAATGACATCTTTATCAAATATATTCTTAGATCATTTACATTATTGTTACAAAACAAAAAGATAATGGGGTCTATAGTTCTCTAGAAACTGATAGCGGTATGTGGCCGTTTAATATCTTATTAAAAAATACTATTTAATAGTTTTAAAAATATTTATAGTAACACTAATTTTGTTGCTGATGTAACAAATTGCCTTTTAATAACAAGCAAAGAATAAAAATCGTTTTTTCACTCCAAACTATCAATAATAAGAAATTTTAAATGTATGTAGACTGATTGCATTCACTTTTTATATAAAACAGAGTGATAAACAAATAGAGGTTTATTTAATGTTAATTACAGTAACTCAAGAACAAGTTGGCCGATATAATTGGCAACTTTATATACACAAAAATGATGTTTTCTTTGAACGCATGCCTTTGCCCTTTTTAGCATCTTTTATTTGCGTTTACATTCCATAGACCATGCTGTTCTGGGATTACTGTAATTAACCGTAAATTAACTGGATTACTTTATTATGATAAAAGAATTTACACATTATTCATATTATCAATAATCATATTCTTGATTGTATTTCTAGCAACCTTTCCTGTTGGTGTGTATGGAAAAGATTTTACAATTTGAACACCTCCTCTTAGTTTGTTGCGTTCTTCAACTTGATCATCAACAAACTTTTGTAGTTCCTTTTCTGTAATAGTTGCACCTTTGTGCAAAACTACAACTCCTACAGCGTGATTATCATCTTTGTTATTTGGAATCCCAATAACTACTGCAAATTGAACATCTTGATGTTGTTCTAATATAGCTTCTAATTTAGCTGGTATAATGTGCCAACCACAATATTTAACCATTGCTTTAATTCGATCAGATACATAAAAACAAAAATCTTTGTCATAATAAAGCATATCACCAGTTTTGAAAAAACCATCCTTATCAAAACTATCTGAAGAATCTTTGTTATAATATCCATTAAGTTGATATGATGGTTTAATACGCAGTTTTCTAGTTTTATTAAATTTTACTGGTTCTTCTGTTTCTATATCTGCAATCTATAATAATTGTTAATATTTATACCGATTTTAATCAATTTTACAAACCTGGAATTGAAATTCAGGCAGAGGAAAGCCAACAGTTTCTTCTTTACTATTACTGATTTTATTGTTTGTATAATCCGCAATAACAATTCCAACTTCAATTAAACCATAATTCATTGTTATTGCTGTATTTGGTAATGAGTGTTATATACTTTCTAAATAATTTGGTGACACTGCTCCTCCAGCAATAAGAAGATATTTTAAATGTGTTGGTTTGTAATTAGTAGGTTTTAATTTATAAATATTAATTGCTTGTGAAGGAAGCAGTCCAATTGAGTCAACCTTAAATAAAAATAGTATTAAAACATTGATATAAATATAATATTGCTTATGCGATATTGCTCAACATATTTCCGAAAATAAACCAGCTTCAAACTACCTACACAACAAACGTGTGATATTTTTTTCAATATAAGTTAGAATAAATATATTAACTCCAATCCAATATAAAGACAAGTAATGTAAAGTTATCTTAGTACTCTCCACTTGGATCTGAAATTATTAAAAACTATTATTATTGTTATTTTTAATAAACACTTACATACATACATATTGCGGCTGTTTACAATTAAGAAATTGTGGCTTAGTGAAACTCCTTTTGGATAGTTCGTAGTTCCACTAGTGAATAAAATCACAGCAATTTCATTCCCTCCATTTATAACAGTTGGTTCAAAATTCGTTTCATCAATTGATGGTTTAAGAAACTCATTAAAATTTATAAAATTAGTGCAGTTACCAAAAGTTATTATTTTAACATTTAAATTTTCTAACAGCATTTTCAATCCAATTTTCGCAATCATCTGATATAAAAATCATAACTGGTTTCACAATGTTTAATAAATATTTTATATCTTTTAATTCAATTGTTGGATCAAGTGGTGCAACAATTATGCCTAAAAATTGAGCTGACAAATATGGCACCATAGTGTTTAGTTGATTATAAGAGCAAATTGAAATAATATCACCAGCTTTTAAGCCTTGACGTTTCATCTCAATTGCAGTTCTAATAGATTTTTCTAATAAAGTTTGGTAAGTATCAAATTCACCTGTAAGTGCATATATCTGAAATAATTAAATTTAATTCTATTTGAAATATGATTTTGCAAGAATATACTTGTGCTTTCGAGTCTTTATTTAATTTCATTTTATCGAAGAATAGCTTTCCTAACACATTTTCTTTTAAAAGTTGTTTTTCTTTTCTACTTATTATTTTTGTTTGTGGATTATATTCAATTGTAATATCTGCAAATCAAACTAATATCAGATTATGCAAATAAAACTCACCCATTGTAGATAGAAGTCACTACAGTTCCAGTGTAAGAATGAAATAAATATTTTATGTCAGCCAATTTAAAAAGATTATTTTTGTTCTAAAACAATTAAACAATTTTATCTGTTTAAAATAAGTAAAGTAGATCATTTTGATTTAAATAATTTACATATGTAAATTGTATTTTTTCTTTATATTTTCTACACTAATGAGTTTTTTTTTTGGGTCGAATAGGTCATTAGCTGCATATATAAGACAATAATAATCTTAACCCAAAAACATTAAAATGATTAAAATAAATAAATACTAAATTTAATACCAAAAATGTCAAAATTAAAAAGTAAATTTAAAACTAATAACACACGTAACACCAAAGTTGTAGATCATTTCGGTACCAGAGTCTAGAAATGAAACTAATCTAATATTACAGTACAACAAATGTATAAAAGACTTTGTAAAAGACTACGGTGATTTAAAGTGGCAGCAAACTGAATTCTGAATAGATTCATAATATTAAATCGGTTTATGTGTTTGAGAAAACACAGTCTCGGATAGAGGTGTTGAGAGGGCAGAAGTTTAAACTTAAATTGCTAATCTTCTGGAACTAGTTCAGTTTGTTTTGTTAAGTTTTAGTATCCTAACGACTAAAACAAACACAGTTTTGCACCAAAAGTGTCTATTTTGACAGTTTTTCGAGTTTTACTAAAATGGTGTGATAGCTCAATGGTAGAGCACTTGCATATCATGCGAGCAGTCTCGGGTTCGATCCCCGAAATATGGCTGAAATGATAACTTGCTCTTTATCCACCAGCGTGGTTCGGAAGTCACGTATTAAGCTGTTGGTCCCATCAAACCACTTTAAACAAGTCGTAGACTTACTGTAGCGATGTAAAATAGCCGTAAAAAGCATAAATAAATAAATAAATAAAATAAACTTTAAACCGGGCTTACATAAGTCTATTTAAGTACGCAAATCTACATTAAATTGCGTTTTTTTTTTGGTACTAGTTCAGTTTGCTTTCAATCAACGATATAACAGTATGGCATATAAACTATCAACTTTCTTCTTATGCAAATCACCTTTTACGTTTGTATTGTTAATTTTGTTTATGAGCTGTAACAATAATTGTAGGAAATACAGGGTAACACAATTAAAATTATAATACTCTTTAAAAAATAAACTTTATTCAAAACATTCATTTGTTCTGATTTATCAAATATAACAAAAATATAAAACTCTAACAAAATTTAAAACTAAAACATAAAAAACTTAAAACTAAAACAAAAACAAAAAACAATAAATTACTAGCCACCCCTACAATGGAAACAAAAAAATTATTCACAGTATAAAAGTATAATATAAAAAAATATGCATAAGTAGTTTTATTTTTAGTTCATTTTATAATTGAGGTAAAAGTTTCTATTTTTTTTGTGTGATTATACATATAAAAATTCATCGCCGGGTATAGCGGCTCGAATAAAATTATCAAATCAAATCAAATCAAATCAATGTATAGATAAAAAACTCAAAAAAATAAGCATTTGTGCGCGATTTTCATTACGCTTTTTCAAATTAAGAAACATTAAGATTGATAGTGTGTAACTTAATAATATACACAAAAAATTCTTAAAAACAATAGAAGATAATTCAATTTGAAGTAAAATTCAAACTTTAATTCCTCAGAGTTTTTGCAATAGTTACAAAAACTAGTTTGTACATTTTTTGACAGTTGAGAATGTTAGACAAATGTTTTAAATTACCTGACAGTTAAGAACGGTTTCTAACAGATTAAAAAAACATTTTGAATCATTTATGTTAAATTTTAGAACATATTTTTTGACAGTTAAGAATATTTTTTAACAATTAAAAACGTTTTCTGACAGTTAAGAACAGATAAAAACTTATCTATATTTGTTAGACGTTTTTAGACAATCTATAAACACATTCATGTTTTAGACAATTTTTAGACATTCATATTTCTTTTTTTTTACATAGTTTGACAATTTTAGATCATTTTTAACAATTTTAAATATATTTTAACATTTCTAAATATTATTTGACAGTTTTAAACATTTTTTTGGACAGTTTTTCACCTTAAACTTTAGTTATTTTTGACAATTTTGAATAATAACTAGATTTTTATAGTTTTTGACGTTTCTACATATTCTTTAACAGTTTTGGATCATTTTTGATATTTTTACATATTTTTTTCACCGTTTTAGACATTTTTTAAAATATTGTTTGATAGTTTTAATCGTTTTTTGAGGGTATTTGACTTTTTTATTAATCTTTAAACTTTTAAACAATTTTTGTAATTCAAAAAATAATCACAATAAAATTTCAAATATCAAAATTAATGTCAAAACAAGATCTCAATGAAGAAAAAAAATGTTTTAATAAAATATCTGACGGTTGATAACATTTTCTGACAGTTTAAAAAAGAACATTTTGGATCATTTGAGAATATTTTATTTTAAGTTTTTAACATTTGAAAAGTTTTTTCTGACAGTTAAAAACGTTTTCTGACAGTTGTGAACAAATAGAATCGTGTCTGTTTTAGACATAGATTTTTTAATTGATCCAGTTATTTTTTTATAAAAAAATAAAAATAATAAATAAATAAATATGTATAAAAAAAATACTTAACCTAAACTAATCTAACCTAATCTAACCTAATCTAACCTAACCTAATCTAACCTAACCTAACCCCCCCCCCCCCCCCGCTGTCTTACAGCCCGGTATTATCTCGTGGGATACATTTTCTACGGGAAGGTCTACTTTGCTTCGGAATCTTTTTCATTTTTGGTTGTGTGGTGGTGATCCTTTATACCCGCAGTAAAGCGTTTCAGATAGCTCTATTGCTCTTCATGAATACGCAACCTTTATCTCGAGAACAACCGCATCATAGTAGCTCTACTCATTGATGCACTGTTCTCCTTTCACCCTCCATCTCCTTTATTTTTCTTTTTCTACATTTGGTCTAAATCCAATTCGACCTCTTCATACAAATAGCTACATCGCTATACATATCGATGAATGTATGTTGTTTCTATAAAGCATGAAAATCAAATTCCCGCCACAATGCAATTACCAATATTATGATTCAAGAGATCATCCGATGCCATACATGGCATGTTTGTTTGTTTTGTCTGAAATTATGAGCTGAATGATATAATTAGAAACTGAAAACCTATTGCAGTAGAAATGTTTGTAATGGAATTGAAAAATGCAGATATTGAAATAGATTTTGTTTAGTTTAGTAGGGTATAAACGGTAATAACCAATCAAAATTAAGCGATTGAAAATAAAATAAGAAACATCTTTACATTACATTAAAAAAAATTCTTAAAATTAAAAGTAATACTAAATAACACTGAAAAAAAACTAAAACTTAACTATATACATATTTCCTAACTCGCACTAGTCATCCAACCGTATGTGCTTACATTAATTAAATCTAAAAAAAAAATTAAAACTAAAAAAATTTAAAATTTAACTATATACATATTTCCTAACTCGCACTGGTCATCCAACCGTATGTGCTTACATTATTTATTCTGAAAAAAAAATTAAAACTAAAAGAAACCTGAAAAAGTCTGAAAAAAAAAATTAACTTTATACATATTTCCTAACACGCACTAGTCCTCCAACCGTATGTGCTTACATTAATTAATTCTGCAAGAAAAACTAAAATTAAAAGAAAATCTAAAAAAATTCTGAAAAAAAAAAACTAAAACTCAACAAATTACATATTTCCTAACCCGCACTGGTCATCCAACCGTATGTGCTTACATTAAATTGTAAAAAAAAAAAAAATAAATAAAAAACCTGAAAAAACCTGAAAAAAAAACTAAAATTTAACTAAGTACATATTTCCTAACACGCACTGGTCATCCAACCCTTGTGCTTACAATGATTTAAGTTTTAAAAAAAGTTCTAAAAAAAATATGCTAACATCATAAAATTTTAAAACTAATCTTAAATTAAAATAATGTTTCTAATTTTATCAAATAAGTTAACTATAAACATCAAACACCCGATCAAAGTTATTATTTTAAACCTATACCCGACTAAACATAACCAGTTCTAATTATTTACCTGTATTTCAGAATTCCATTATAAACACTACAACTACAACAGGTATTATTATGTCATTCAAAAAAACAGACAAAACAAACAAACACGCAACGCAAGCAACGAATGACTCCGTTCATAAAACTGAAATGCATGTATTAGGAACAATGATTTCCATGTAGAAATAACAATACATCCATGTAAATATATATAGCGATAAAGCTATGATGAAGAGAACCAATCAGATGTGGATCAAATGTAGAAAAAGAAAAATAAATTCAATGGAGGAAATGGAGAATTAAGGCGGTTTCCATATGCGCAAAATGCAGCACAATACACACCGGTAGGAGAATGCTACATTCTCCATCCGGTATGCATTAATGCTACAAATTTACACATACAATAAGACGCCTTTTATGCATCAACATGTAGAGCTACTAAAATTTTGTCCTCCAGATAAAGATTGCGAATTCATGAAGAGCTACGCCATCTGAAACGCTTTAATCCAAATTTTCATTACTACTGACTACCGGGAACACATTGCAAAAAAATCAAATGTTATGCCAGCACACCAAAATGTATAACTAGAGGAAAATGGCATTTTCCGGTCCGCGGCCACCATGACATTTTCACGGTAGGTTGGTTTGTCATGACAAGCTTAAATCCAAATTTTCATTAACACTGACTACCGGGAACACATTGCAAAAAAATCAAATGTTATGCCAGCACACCAAAATGTATAACTAGAGGAAAATGGCATTTTCCGGTCCGCGGCCACCATGACATTTTCATGGTAAGTTGGCTTTGTCATGACAAGCTTAAATCCAAATTTTCATTAACACTGACTACCGGGAACACATTGCAAAAAAATCAAATGTTATGCCAGCACCCCAAAATGAATAACTAGAGGAAAATGGCATTTTCCGGTCTGCGGCCACCATGACATTTTCACGGTAGGTTGGCTTTGTCATGACAAGCTTTAATCCAAATTTTCATTACTTCTGAGTACCGGGAACACATTGCAAAAAAATCAAATGTTATCCCAGCACACCAAAATGAACAACTAGAGGAAAATGGCATTTTCCGGTCTGCGGCCACCATGACATATTCACGGTAGGTTGGCTTTGTCATGACAAGCTTTAATCCAAATTTTCATTACTACTGACTACCGGAAACACATTGCAAAAAAATCAAATGTTATGCCAGCACCCCAAAATGTATAACTAGAAGAAAATGGCATTTTCCGGTCCGCGGCCACCATGACATTTTCACGGTAGGTTGGCTTTGTCATGACAAGCTTAAGTCCAAATTTTCATTAACATTGACTACCGGGAACACATTGAAAATTGTTGATATATTTTAAAATTAAAAAACCGTTAATTTTCTGTAATATTGTTAGAGTTATCTTATTTTATTTTATTTAATATTGTTACTTAATTATTAACATTATAATTTGTTAATATTGTTTAAATTACCGCTATTTATTGTTATTTTAGCATTATACAATTGTATGGATTTTGAAACAGCGCGCGTATGGATTTTGAATGGGGTCGGCAGAATGGGGTGCTAACTTAACGTCGGTATCCACAGCCGTCTCTACTTACAATACTTACAAGCTGTGCTCATGGTTTGTATTGAAATACATGTATTGTGTCGTCTATGTACATGTGATAGTGGTAAGAAAAGTGTAAATAAAGTGTTTTGAATTCAAATTTAAAGGTAAGTCTAACTAATATTTATAATATGTGGATAGGAAAAATATCATTCTACTTATTTTCTTGCTTTATAAGTCAATATCAATGTTTTTAATTTAAATAAAGCTGGTGTTTTGGTTTTGTTTTGTTTTTAGGTTATGTGATTAAAACCAGTTTAAAGTCAATATTAATTAATAAATAGACACCACAACAGTTAAAAGCTGTATTTAAATAAAGTGATTTAATTCTATTGTCTGTTGTGCAGATAATAACATGTACTTTTCATTTTAGATGTCGGGAAAATAATATACACACTGGAAACAAGTGGGTCCTGTAGTTTCTTACAACATGAAAAACAGATAAATTGCACTGGTTTAATATAAACAAAGCAATGGACCTTATTATAATATAGTGTTTTAGTGAAGTGTTTTAAAAAAGTGATATCTGTAATATTCTGTTTAAACTTTTTGAAGCCGATAGAGCCTGCGAAGAAAAAAATGTCTCTAACGGATATAGTTATTATAATAATTATAAATTAGTGCCAGTGATGTCTTATAATATAGAAAACAGTAAACATATTTATTGTACGTAAGTCATTTTCATTGCCATAATTTTGTATGCCGTTTATCGCATAACAGGTAATTACAGGTAATACTTCATTTATTTGTTGTCTTTTTATATAAATTATCTGTATTGGACTAAGCAATTTTTGCTTTTATACGACTCAACTCTGGTCTGTAATTTATATTATTACTCATTTTGCATTTTATTATTATGTATGTATAAAGGTTTACGCATTTGGTCAACGAACTAGTCAATTAACCAGTAATTTAGTCGACTACTCTCGATAAAATTACTTGCTACTTGACAAAATTTTACCAATTTTGTATTTGTGTTTTATTATTTTTGTATACATATCTCCGGTCATTATTATAAATTATTTATTTTTCAGTAATTATAATTTTTATGTAGTATATTTTGTTAATAAAATCTGATTATTATTATTGCCTATTTTGTATTTGTGTGTATTATTATTTATATCTGTGGTTATTATAATTTAGATTTTTCAGAAATTATCATTTTTATATAACAATATTTTGTTATGCCTGTATTACACTGTCAATAATTATATCTTGAATTATATACATATATAAAAATATTTTAATCTTAAAAAGTCTGTAAAATACACAAAATATCATTAATCTTATTGTAGATTAAATTTTTTTAAATATTTTTAGGTTTTCTTTATAATTAACACATAAAATGTGAGAAATAGCATTTGTAATATAACCTAACTATTTTTTTAAAACTGTTAATTCGTACATTTTTGCGTCAATTATAAAAAAAAACTAAAAATATTTTTAAAATTTTAATTTGCAATAAAATTGATGATCATTTGTGGATTTTACAGATTTTTTAAAGTTCCATTCATAATTATATTTATTATAGGCCTACCTATGGGACCGAATGCGACGTGCGCAAGCGCTTTATTGTTCTGTTAAATGAGCCCGCTAGATATGAAATTGTGCACATGCATATTTTAAACGTCAGTTTATTCTGTACATTTTTAACAGCGATGTTAATTAATATTTTGAACGTTGCTAGGTAATATTGAAAAACTTGATAATTGATTAGCTAAAAATTGATTTTAATTGATTTTAACAGCAATTTTAACTCAATGTTGAAATTTTACAGATCAATTATCTGTTAACATTGTTTGATTGTTAGTCACCGGTAGTATTACTTATCACATATATATTATTATATAATTATAATTACTATTATTAAAAATGGAACTACCAGATAAACTTAAAAAAGTAGTGGCAATTGCTATTTGTGGAACAGCAGTGGCAAAATTTAAAAATATTTAAATAATAAATATCCAGCCTCGTATCAAAATTTTTTGCGATTGGACTCCAATAGTTTTGATTTTTTATTAGATCTAATACATCCAATAATAGCAAAACAAAACACTCAAATTCAAGATAGTGTATCCGCAAGAAACCGGTAATTATTATATAATATATTATATTTGTAATAACAAAATAAGTAGATTAGTATAACAACTGGATTTATTAAACAGTGTTTACAGTTTAAGATAAAACAATATTAATGTTAAATAATACATAATATAAAATTGTTGTAAATTTAACAAAACAAATAGACAAACAGCATATATGCTTGGGCATATCGACATAGTGAAAAATGAAAGTTTAACACTTTAAATCTTAAACTATTAACATAGGTTTGATCCTAATCTAGTTAATTGCAACAGCATAATCTTTAAGCCTGATGGTGGTCTTCAAACATAACTAGCTGTAAAATTTTTGGAATAAGAATTTATTCTTATAATATCATACCTATCCAAATCACCGTAGAACTTCTATATATGTATTTTTGTGTTTTAGGTTGGAAGTTACACTACGGTTTTTAGGTACTGGTGAAACTTATAGATCACTCATGTATTCTACAAGAATACATGAGTCAACTATATCTAAATTATTTAAAAGTATGTAATAATCAAATATAAATTAAATTAATGGTCACAAACTTATTTTTTTAATCAAATAGTATGAAATAATAACAGATTTTTTAGACCCCTACTACAAAAGAAGAATGGGAAGAAGTTGCAGAAGGCTTTCAAAAGCTATGGCAGTTCCCACAATGCCTTGGAGCAGTAGATGGCCGGCACATTAAGTTTAATGCACCAATGTCAGCCGGTTCTTTTTATCATAATTACAAAGGAAATAATTCTATTGTTCTATTGGCATTAGTTGATGCTTATCATAAATTTTTATATGTAAATGTAGGTGTGAATGGTTGTGTAAGTGATGGTGGGGTGTTTAGAGATTCTACATTATCAGAAGCACTTACAAATAGTTTGCTAGATTTTCTAAAATCTCAAATACTACAAGGTTGCACTAATCCCGTGCCTTATGTAATTGTTGCCGATGATGCGTTTCTGCTAACCGAACATATTATGAAACCATATCCGCAACGAAATCTTACATATGACAAAAGAATTTTTAATTATCTTATTATTTTAGCAAATCGTTTTCGGATTCTTTTAAATCCTATTAATTTAAATCCACAAAAAGTGAAAACAATTACATTAACTTGCGTTGTATTGCACAACCTGCTTACAAAAAACGTCTGTTGGTGATAACACAAATAATGTAGAATTTCAGCATCAACTTGAACGGTTGCAAAACCAACAAGGTGCTAATCGCTCATCTCAAAATGCATTACATATTCGAGATACATTTAAAAATTATTTTACTTCATCAAATGGTTGTGTACCATAGCAAGATGAAGCAGTGACAAATTTCAATATGTAAAGCAACGAAGACCCTTGCTCCGGCATAAGGTATTTTTATTTGTTCCAGCAATTTTATTGAATTCAATCAATTATAATGTAATTATTTAAAAGAATGCTTAAAGTTCAAAGCAAAAACTTATGATACGATGCTAGGGTCGCCGTTGTGTCTGCACACTATCTTCTACCTACATGGATAATTGAAAACTAAATTACAGGGATCTTGTATATGACAAAAATAAATTTGGCACAAGATATTATAAACTGATTTAATAAATCAACAAAAGTGATTATAACTAGATAACTATTATGTTAGAACTTAAATCACTTTAAAATGTTTCAAATTTGAATTTTCTCAGATAAAGTCATTCATTTTAACCTTCATTATTCTTCCCAAAAACATAATTATAACATTCAAATTATGTCTTCTAACTAGCATATATGAAAGGTCAAAGTCAAAGTGAACAAGGTAAAAAAAAAAAAAAAAAAAATGCTTTGATTTATTAAATATAGTCATATGATTCATACATTAAATGACATTTATGTATTTTTTTGATATATACCATGTTATGTTGTCTCTAAACTGGACTATAGCATATGAAAAAACAATTTTTGCATTAAACATTTCCAATTTGTGGACTTTGTTCAGTTTAGCACGGAGCTCCTTATTTAAAAGTAAATTTTTAATAAATATAAATATTTTTAAAAATATTTTATATATTTATTGAATAAATAAAATGTTTTATTGTTTTTATTATTTTTCAATATACTCATCAAATACTTCCAAAAGTACTTTTTCAGCCTCATGCCGCATATTCCTATTGCTAATTCTTAACAGTTTACTTCTAAAGTACGTTAAAAATGAATCAACTTCTTCAACATCTGGGTTTGATGGTGGTGCTGGAGCTGGAACTGGTATTAAATTTCTTAGAGCAGCGTTTTCAAAGAAAGAATCCTCTTTTGACAGCTCATTTTGTTTTCTCTTCCTGGAGGGAGCTTGATGTTCAGTTGAAGAAGCACTGGGTAATTGACTTGTGCTGGGTGTAGTCTGTGCATCAAACTCATCTGTTAGTTCATATATAATACCATCTTCAAGACAAATCTAAAAATAAAAATTTTGCATGTATTAAATAATTAATAATTGTTTTTAGTATTATTTTAATTGAATATTGTATGTAATAAAAAAGCAATTTTAAAATATTCTACTAAATTTTCAAATATTATATAAAACATATTCTGTTAAATGTTATTTAAATAATTTGTTAAAAATACATATCTTATAAATTATGTACATGCAATTACATAGTACACGTATGTACTACTCTTAGTAAAAAAACAAGTTTTCATTTCATAAAAAATACAATATTTATTATCGTATCAAAAAATAAATTGATTTTACCTGTTCTGATGATTCCAGTTCCCGACTGCTATCATCTAAACTATCGTAAGAACTTTGGTTATTAACTGAAGATTCTAATAAAAACTTCATTATATTGTAATACCAAATTGTTGGTTCGTAAATCTAAAAAAATGCAATATATTATATATATTTTTTGTTTAACGATATTGAGAGAAAATGTTCTAAAATGTCCGTTATTAGCACACAGCAATCATTAATTAGATGTTATTAAACATCTGCTGATAACAGGATTTTCTCAATATCGTTATTAATATATGTATAATAAGAGTCGAATTGACAATATTTGCTTACCTAGTCAGTTCCTGCACCACTTTTCAAAGAATTCACATGTTTACGATGTTCATTTAAAAAATTGGACCGTAATGCTAGAGAAACTTTGCTTTAGATCCATTGCTGTTACACATCGCAAAACAGAAAAATTATTGACAATGGATTCCAATGCAAAGTTTCTAGCATGTTTATTACTATACTGCTTGGATTTAACATCATATAAGCATGGATATTTTTTGTACTCGTTTATTAATAACTCCACTTGTTCCCGTGACCATGACATTGTTAAAGTCGTACTATCTCAACCAGATAAACAATGAAACAATGAGGTAACAGCCATATCTACAAGCCATACAAAATATTGTTACATTAAAATTAAAACAAAAAATTGAAACAAAAAATTTAAACTTTAATAATACATATGAAATATAATATTATGTACAGATAGATAATAATTACATACAAATACAAAAAAGTATCAATAAACATATGAGGAGAAACTTTTTATAAAACATCACTCGAAGATTTTCTTTAATTTTCATTTCGTCTCCATTTTCCATCAGTAGTATAAAATGGGGGCTACATCCGGTGTTTCTTATGGAGAAATACATGGACTTCCGCCGGATGTATGGCCACGTGTTTGAGTGGTGGCGCCACCGTCGCTGGTGTTGGCGGGAAGAATTAGGGCGTTGTCCAAGATGGCGACTTGGCGGGAAGAATGGCGTCCAAGATGGCGACCACTTGGCAAGAAGAATGGCGTCCAAGATGGCAACCGGTTGGCGGGAAGAATTTGGGCGTTGTCTTGGCGGGATGTCAAAGATGGCGTCTTGGCGGGTAGTCGAGTTGTCCACTAGATGGAGCGTTGTTCAAGATGGCGTCTTGTCGGTTTGCCAAGTTGTCCACTAGATGGTCGAGAGTATGCAACCCAAGTTACATTGTAAGTTGTGTTGCATTTGCAACTCAACTTACACTGTATGCTTGGTAGCATCGTATTTTTTTAGTGAGTCTTGCCTGCTAGGATTTGAACACCGGTCGGCTGGTTGAGAGCCCGACGCGCTACCCATTGCGCCAAACAGTGTTACTGATAAGGAATGGGAAAAGTGCTATAATAATGGGACCTCAATGTGGACTTGTAAAAAAAAAATAGAAAAATATATGTGATGACGTCAGCCCTAAGCGCTTGCAATTTATGATATAACTAAAAATAAGCGATTATAACCCTTAATATATCGAATTACTTTTAATAATATAATACAAATATGGAATTATATAGAAGGGTATAGGGATGACGTCATCACAACTATCACTATACAAACTAATTGAAAAATATTCACTTATGATCCTTAAAATATTTTCATTATTAATAACAATATCTATATATAAAAAAATGTGTCTTTGATAAAAAAATATTTATGACTACTATAATATATAATAATAAATAAAACAATGTAATTCAATGAGAGATCTTTATAAGCGAGGATGGTTGTTGTAAACAACCAATTTTTCTGCAATCTGCGCATAATTATCTCTTACCGTTCTTCTCAAAAACGCATTTCGCTTCATCTGCGCAACGGTCAGAAGGGCATTAGAGTGTCACACCTAAGCGATAACGTGAACGAGTTTACGTCATCGACGCGAGACGGAGCGCGTAATCTCCATGTTTGCGGTTACTACTGATAAGAACTTACTACTATTAAATAAAATCACAATCCTGATAAAATAATTGAACAAGTTATGATGAGTAATAATAAATAAAAACTATTTTAAATTACATAAAAATATATATATTAAAATTAACTGATAAATATTCTATTATGAATATATTTTATTACCTATAAAAATAATTATAACGTGTGCCTATTTTTCATAACAAAACAATGTTAAATTGTAAAAATGTATGATAAATGCACACATTTGCATAAGAATGCTTGTAAATCGAGACACAAACTAGAAGATATTTGCAAATTATTTCTTAATTTTCAATCAACCAATCATATTGATTGTTATAACAACCAATCAGATTAAAAGTTATTAGGACAAATAATATTGTTTAAATAAAATCAATTAGTATTAGCAAACATGTGTGACGATATTGACGTGCCGTGTATATCAATCGAAAACGGCAACAGCGGTTGTAGTAGTGATATCGCCGGTGACTTTCTAGAGAATATGTTGAAAGATCACGAAACCGAATTAAGCAGTGAAGATAGATTAATTAACGAAATCTATTATCCACTGAACAATCAAGTTAAAGTGTCTGATGGTTTGAGCTCCGTACGAGGATTTTACCAGTGTGTGCGTCTGAGTTCACCGAAAAAAAGTATATCTTTCATTCAGCCTGAATGGAATACTTTGATGCAGTACAAAAACGTCATGGAGAAGAGTGTTTTACAGGCGGAACGCAAGTGTACATGTAGTTACCAACAGAAGAGACCTCGTTTATCCGATGATGAAGACTTCAAACCCAGGATTAATGTGTTCGATACTTGCTATATTGACCTGACAAAGTGCCGAAAATCAAAGATTGTGAGCATCGGTTGGCGGGGTGCGGTCATAATGCTAAATAAAAGTGCGTTGGATCAATTGTGGCGTGTAATTGATATGATCGAATATCGTTTGCAACGCTTGAATAATATGCAATTTTTTGAATATTACAACAACTGTCTATTGGAATTCAATAGATTACAAGCCGACACATCATCTGCATTCATTAACATCTTACCTACGGTAAATAACTGCTATTATGAAAATATCGAATGCATGCGGGAAATTATATTGTATAACCGCAAGAAATTAATGCACGATTTACAAACAATACGGTGTTTAAGTGGAGACAATGAATTTAAAAGTCAGTTATACACTGATAATGGTGATGTCAAGAACGTCCCCCATTAAACGTCTCCATTTAAGAAATCGCCAACAACTAAACTATCGATTGGGTAGTCTACTGCAGCAAATTATAAATGTTAAAAAAATTATTTGTGATTATGAATTGCAAAAGCAACTGTGTGCAAAACTCGACGGTATGCAGCTCCGATGAAAATAGCGAAGTTGAGATAAAATTGTTTAAAAAAATTAACAAGGCTGTAGATTTGTATCACGACAACAAGTTAACTGGAGAATGTGTTAAATATTTACCACAAACATATTTGCGATCGCTATATGGACTAGAATTGGAGCGATTGTGGGACTTCCTGCCTGAAAAATGTAAGAGCGATTCATATTTCCAAAGAAGACTTCCCTGTCATATGCACCACAACCTTCCAACCGATAGGTGCCACATAGACGGACCACCTCCGCCCATAGAGAACTGTTTTAGATGCAACATAGAAGAGTGTAACTGCAAAGAGTGTCAAGAGCGCCGAAATGAATAGCACCGCATTCATACTATTATCAACTCTGCTTAATGGAACTTTGTTCATCACCAAACCCAAAGATGTCAGACAATGCTACATAACCGCCAGCAATAAAGGAATCAATGATAGTTGGCCTTCGGAATGGAAAATAATGTACCTCGATAATAACACTAACCCAAGAACATTTAAAATAAACACCAGCATAATTCCGGGAGTGTCAAACGTGATGAATGCAACTTTTATGTTCCTCGATAAAAAACGTAGTGTAATAAATGTTTCAAATCAATTAATAATGGGCAATGTTGTAAATAATGATAAAAATGTAATTTTGATTTTGGAAATTATACTTATGCTTACCAATGTTGGTATATTTACTTATGTACTTTATAAATTATATAAAAGGTATGTTTACAAATATTAAATAAAACACAATATTATAATAAACCGTATTTTTATTTCATTATTTTAACTACATACTAAATTGTACAGGTTATAATTAAATTACATCATAAAGGTAAGTCCCAAAATTTGTCTCATTAAAACTAAAGTATAATTATAAAATTATTTATGCAATTATAATACATTTTGTTTATTAATCCAACTATTATGTGATTTATCCATGCCAAGCCATTTTACGAATACTTGATTTCCCTTCTTTCGCAATATTTTTTCCACTAAATATATCTTAGGATTTGATGTTTTCTGCAATTCCTCAGCGTAAAAGGCTCCTTGTATAGGATCTCCTCTTTCATCTTCCAATAAATACGTCACCGGGTTGGTAATTTTAATTTTAACAATTTTAAATAATTCAGTTGTCCAATTTGGTGTGTATCCTTTTGCAAATAAAGCTTTTTGTTTACTCAATCGCACCATATCACCCACTCGGAAATTCCCTTTTCCTGCAATTTTATTGTGCGAGTAGACAGTTTTTAATAACATCTCTTTCTTATCGCCGCCCGGAAGTACATCAGCTGGTCGCATTCCTATCGTACGGGTCACAATCAACGTCAGTTGATTGTTGTACTCTAACGTAACCTTGTTCAAAATATCATACCAGCTGTAGCGCCCACGCAAACTGAATTGTTTATAAAGTTTATCTTTTAGCGTGCAAATTAGGCGCTCGACAATGGCAGCTTTCATTATTGTATATGTCGAATAATGATTAATATTATATTTTTTCATTAATGTAGAAAATTGCTTGTTATAAAATACCTTGCCATGATCACTTTGAATATTTTTCGGTGTCCGACTGGCGTTTTTCAATATTTTTCCCATTGTTTCTGCAACAATCACACCGGTTTTATTTTTTATTGGTGCAGTCCAGGCGTATTTTGAGAAACAATCAATTACTACCAGTATATATTTATATCCTTTATTTTCACGAGAGAGTAATTGAAACTCGGCAAGATCTATTTGCCACAGATCGTCAACACCTTTAAGTATTGTTCGTCTTCGGGCAAAATTCTTTCTTGCCGGTTTGTGTAACTCTCGCACTACATCCTCTTTACTCATTTTGACTTCAACGGTTTAATGGGGCAATCAGCTGTTTGATGCTAGTTGTTTGATTTAATAATAGCGTATTTAATTCAATCTTGAACTGCTCCCATTCTCTTGCATTATCGTTTTCAATTGTTTCTATTTTGGTATTCGCAGACCCTATATTGTTTTCAACTGATTCTATTTTGTGATTCGTAGTAGTTTTATACTCCTGCAAATCCGCGGATAACTTAATTAACCGATCCAAAGAATCCATTTTTACAGGTGTAATTTTGGAATCTACCATACCGGGGACACTGTTGATAATCCCATTTACTTTTTCATGTACATTCTTTATTAAATTTTCAACATATCTCTTCTCTTCAACATGCAAATTGTCGACATATTTCTTGTTGGCGGCATCGCTCTCATTAACCGGTAATTCCAAATATTTTATTCTTTTACTTTCAAGGTTGAAATGTTCATCAAAATCGCGTTTAAAACCATTGCCCGGTGGTCCTCTCACTCCCACGCATTTATTTATTTTATTTTGTAACGAATGGCGTCCAAACTTATCGATGCTCATCTTGTAAATAAAATCAATGTAGAACGTTATACTAATAAATAACATCTTCTTCGCGTAATTCCTCTTCGATTGACGCAATCTCATTATCCTGCGAATTATTCCTCGCATTCCTCGATGCGTGCAATAAACACAATCTATCCACAAGTTCGCTTAAATTGTTCCAATACTTGTATTGCGTAGGGACACGTTGCACTCGCAACTTTGAATCAAATCCTCTTCCTTGGGTGGAATTTGAATCGGAATCCAACAAAGGTTTAATAATCTTTGTATACTTTTTAGATTTTGATCCCTGTATCTGATCATTTGGATCAAAATTACGGTATATTGCATGTGACTTTAATAATATTTTTTTATAATGTTGTAAATCATCGTTTGTATAACTTGCAGGATCTTTCATAAAAAGCAGTTCGTATAAACCCGTTGTTCCATCGTATGTAGAGTCACCAATTTTAAAATCTTTTTTATTGACCAGTTTAACTTCATGATTTCCAATCATCCATTTATGCGAGTGTAAATTAATTTTTATACCTGTGGTCTCATCTAAACTGTGATGAGCACCAAATCTCTTTGCAATGTACTCTCGAGGCTTTTCATGGAACGAATCCAAAAACTTTTAAATTTTTATGGTCCGTTCGCTTTGCGGTGTTAAAGATTTACGAAGTGTCTCTTTGCTTTGATGCGCTACCTCTTCGCTTCGATGCGCTACCTCTTCGCTTCGATGCGCTACCTCTTCGCTTCGATGCGGTACCTCTTCGCGTTGATGAGGTACCTCTTTGCTTTGATGCGATACCTCTTCATCATCCTCATCGTTCAAATTACGTTTTGTAAAACCAGTCCATTTTGTCATCTGCTTCCTCTTTCGCGGCCGCACCGCCTTGACCGTATATTTAGTGTGTTTGGGTGTAACTTCTATCAACGGTTCGGTTTTATAATTTTGATTCGCATCATTATCGTTATCATTCTTGAAATTTACTTTTGTACGTTTGAGAGAAATTATTTCCTTCAACGGATCCAATAACGGTTTATATGCTTTGTTCAAAAATTCGTCATTTTCCGATCGGTTTATTTTCATGGCAAACAGCTTTTTTCTTATAGCCTTTTTAATGTTGATCAGACGATGTTTTATCGCACGGTCCGACATGTTCATTTGCCTGCGTAAATTTGATTGATGAAATCAGTTGTCAATCATTATATAGCGATCGAAACCTTTGCGGTATCTTCCCTTATTCGGATCACAATCCTTATTTATTACTATGAATCCGTATTTATCTGCCCAACACAGTCTACAGATTTTTTTAAATTTTTCGAAATCCATGTCGCTGCTCACATGATCCGCATACGCATGTTTCAAATTCATTTCATCATGCTTGAATAATACGATAAAATTGGCATTATCACGTATCAAGTGTTTGGGTATTCGTGTATAAGTCTGACATAAATAAAACGAATCAATGTTATTGTGTCTTCCCATGCTAAAATATTCTCTGATTTTCTCTTGACCGTCGCACGCAACATCATCAATAATAAAAATTGAGTTTGGTTTGGCATTCTCGGGATTAAGATTTCTTCATTTTCTTTAAACTAAAAGTATTTTATTTTTCGCATAGACTTCATAACGCTCTCCAATAAGCGATACTTTGGTTGATACAACGATTTCGAGTAGATATAAATGTTCTCAA
Organism: Tachinus rufipes; assembly: GCA_963932245.1. Classification (NCBI taxonomy): domain Eukaryota; kingdom Metazoa; phylum Arthropoda; class Insecta; order Coleoptera; family Staphylinidae; genus Tachinus; species Tachinus rufipes. The sequence continues at coordinate 81,879,587 of OZ010741.1, read as the reverse complement.
AATGTAATCCGTTTTCACTGAACAATAAACTTAACATCGCGTTTGATTTTCCGCAATTGGACGGTCCACAAATGAGGGCTCGTATTGAATTTGGTAATAATTCACCCGACACGTACTCATCCATGTTCACGATCGGCAGCGACTTTTTCTGCTTGACCACTTTCATTGTAATGGCATAAAATGGGGTTTGGACCTGTGTTATAAATAGAAGCGCTTCATAGTGAATCTTTTAAATGCATTTGTATCACGGTGCAGGTATTATCAATTTTTTTATAAATAAGTTACCGGTTGAATTACATTTACCGGGGTATCAGTACTGTGGGTCGGGTACAAAATTAAAGAAGCGTTTGCAAAAAGACGATCCGGGCATAAACAAGTTAGACGTCGCATGTAAACTACACGACATTGCATATTCACAAAACAAAAAATTGAGTGATAGACACGTTGCGGATAAACAGTTAGCGGAAGTCGCTTGGCAAAGAGCAAATCCTCAGACGCATCGTTGGGTAAAAAAGCGAGCGCTTTTGCTGTGACGACAGCAATGAAAGTGAAAAGAAGATTAGGTATGGGCATGTCATCAAGAAAAAAACAAAGTGCCAAGAAAAAAGTTACGTTGCAAAGCGTAATTGTGATGAAGGCAAAAAATGCGTTAAAACAGTTTAAAAATAAAATTAAACATAAGAATGATATAACTGAAGGATCACACATAGCCCTTAATGCGGCAAAACTTGCCGTGCGCAAAGTTGGTGGAAGAAAAAAAATTCAAACACCTCGTATAATTCCAGTGCCTAAAGTCGGTGGCATCCTACCATTGATTCGGACGCTCGTCAGAAATTTGGTGAATCACAACGGCACAATAAGATGATGGAAGCCATTGCAATCGGCGGAAAAGCAGGAAAAGGACTCTATCTTAAACCGCACAAAAAAGGCTTAGGGCTATATTTGCAGAAGCCAAAAAACTACTAACGCTACCTCGAAGAGCGCTAACCGATAGGGATCTAAAGATGTTTGCAATAAAAGCAAAAGTACCATATTTTAGAGCTGTTTTTATGCGCGATATCATGCCGATTAAACCTCATAAAAACAAATCCGGTATTGTTAATCTAGATTATTCGAGAGGAAACGGTACACATTGGGTGGCATACAAAAAACGCGGAAAATCACGTAAAATACTTTGACAGTTTTGGTGACCTCCCACCGCCCAAAGAACTTTTAAAATATTTTCAAGGTAGCGAAATTACTTACAACCACGATAGATACCAAAATTTTAATACGTATAACTGCGGGCATTTGTGTTTGAAATTTTTGTTATAAATACAATGGCAGACTAGGGAATTGCACGCAGTCATGTCTTATACGTTTACTCTGCAGAGTGACAGCAGCATACTCTCCGTAAACTATTATCCTCCCATCGAGTTAGACCCTAACAAAAATTATTATTTGGGCCTGATCGGGTTGCAAACGTACAACACTATTCCAAATATATAGGACGGGTGTAACAAATTTTATTACAAGCATAACGGTAGCAAAGTAATCGACATACCTACCGGTTCGTATGAAATCACTGATACTGAATCTTACTTGGAATCTGTTTTGAAATCGAGATCGAAAGAATCGGAAGAGTTAATTGTCTTAAAACCAAATAATAATACATTAAAGTGTGAAGTTTTGTGCAAATACAACATTGATTTTTCACCGGCCGATAGTATCGGTAGCTTACTCGGATTTTCAAAGAAAAAATTGGGTGCAAATAAATTGCATTTGTCCGATTTACCTGTTAAAATTATAAAAGTGACCAGCATCAGACTCGAGTGTAACATAGTGTCGGGTGCTTTTTACGGTGATAAACTATCGCACACGCTTTTCGAATTTTCACCTTCCGTCGATCCGGGTTTTGCCATTAACATAGAACCTCGAAATATATTATATTTACCGGTTAACGTACGCAACATCAACAACATTACAATCAGAATTATCGATCAAGACGGAGCACCCGTAAATTTTAGAGGTGAAAACATTTTAGCAAGACTCGAATTGAAAACGGAGTAACGTTATGCCGATTCAATTTAATTCTAATCCAAATATTAATAAATGGGGGGCAACCATTCGAAACATCACTCCTCAATTATTCTTCAAAGGACTAACAAGTCACGGCCTACAGAGACTCTCCTCATTGGGCTACAGGCTAAGAAAAAAAGGAAACAATGGATAAATTAGACATTTTTGATAAATTCAGTGTGGACGAGAGCCTTGTGAAAGAGGAATTTCACAGTTATCAGCCGAGAACGCTAAGAGATAATTATGCGCAGATTGCAGAAAAATTGGTTGTTTACAACAACCATCCTCGCTGATAAAGATCTCTCATTGAATTACAATGTTTTATTTATTATTATATATTATAGTAGTCATAAATATTTTTTTATCAAAGACACATTTTTTTATATATAGATATTGTTATTAATAATGAAAATATTTTAAGGATCATAAGTGAATATTTTTCAATTAGTTTGTATAGTGATAGTTGTTCTTATCACCGCGCCTGGAATTATTTACAAGTGTTGTGATGACGTCATCCCTATACCCAACGTCTATATAATTCCATACTTGTATTATTAATATTATTAAAAGTAATTCGATATATTAAGGGTTATAATCGCTTATTATTAACAGTTATATTATAAATTACAAGCGCTTAGGGCTGACGTCATCACATATTTTTTTCTATTTTTTTTTTACAAGTCCACATTGAGGTCCCTTTATTATAGCACTTTTCCCATTCCTTATCAGTAACACTGTTTGGCGCAATGGGTAGCGCGTCGGGCTCTCAACCAGCCGACCGGTGTTCAAATCCTAGCAGGCAAAACTCACTAAAAAAACACGATGCTACCAAGCATACAGTGTAAGTTGAGTTGCATATACTCTCTCTGACAAGTATATGCAACACAACTTACACTGTAACTTGGGTTGCATACTCTCGACCATCTAGTGGACAACTTGACAAACCGACAAGACGCCATCTTGAACAACGCTCCATCTAATGGACAACTCGACTACCCGCCAAGACGCCATCTTGAAACATCCCGCCAAGACATTCCCGCCAACAAGTGGACAACAGACGCGTCGGGCGGGGAAACTCAGAACTAATCACGACGCATGCGCACTTCCATCCATGCACTGAAAACACATCCGGCGGAAGTACATGTAAAATCACATAAGAACTTGAGTGTGGCACCCGCGTTTTACCTCTACTATAATATATTAATTAATAAAAATAATTTGTAACATAATATGAAACAATAGTAATTTAAAACATGATGAATAAAATTTGTTATGAGTTTTTATTACTTACCTTTTATAATAAAGATATTTAATACACAAGTTACAAATCACATAAACAGCATAACAAATATGTTATAACACTAATAATCAAATGTTTGGAGTTTTATGTTTATGTAGTTGGTGATTGTTTACATGGTTGGTACCTAAAAACCGGAAACTGTACATAAAAGATCGCTCTTTAAGAGCGGTCCGCTATAATATCTTCTATATATTATTTACTTACTTGTAAAATACAAAAAATACACAAAGTATATGAACAAAATGATAATAATACATACAATTGACTTGGTATTTATTTTATTACTACATATTTATAATATGTAATAAATGCCGTAATAAACTTCTTCTAAATTTTAAACGCGATATAGAATATTTCAAAATATTTGAGGCGTGTAAAAGCAAACTTTAATCAATTCCGAGATAAATGAGAAAAACGTTTACATGGTATATTACTTAATAATTATTATAAATAATAAAATATTCCTGTGTAAGAGATTGATAAGAACTGTCAACAGAAATTTATTTAAACAATATTTATAAGGTTTTTGATAATCATTAAAATTAAATATAAATAAGACAAGTTTTGCAACAATAAAATTGAAATATCAAAATATATTTTTTTATTTTTTTACAAAAAGAAATACAATTCAAAAAATATTATAATTTTATTAAATCATAAATCTTTTAGCATTAAAAAACCTAAAATGCTAAATGCCGTGACAAGACGTGTTTAAAAAGTTCTTTAACTTTAATTTTTCAATCTCTCACAGGGCAATTCTTACCGAATTCTGTTACGTTACAATGACATGTTTTTTTAAAAATTTTGTCTGTCAATGTCACACGCAACTCACTAGCGCCTAGAAACCTCGTTCTTTTATTGGCTGCGTTGATAAGACCAGTTTGCAACCTGAGGTGGATAAGTTTTGCAACTACATCGATATTTTACCATTTATTTTGAATGAGATAAATCGAGCTTTGCAGTACAATAATGTATTTAGCACATACAGAACTAAAGGATCTACACAATGACGTATGTAACTCATTTTACACCAAAATTTTACACGCCTCATTTAATTTAATTATAATTTAATACAGTTATGATTGTGTGAGATCGTATTTGTGCGATTAACACTTGGTAACATACATACATATCTAATATTGCATGGTGCTGATGTTATCGTTATAATAATTCTAACGTGTTAGGGATTAAGAGTATAAGTCAAAATATGACATTTTTCAGTAGCGTGGTTCAAAGATTTTGAAGTTTGGTGCTGTTTTGATGGTATGTTTTTTTGCAAATCATCACATGCATATATTACTATAAAGACTTTAATAACGTATAAAATATTAAAAAAATTGAAATTAAAGATTAATTTTAAAGTTACTTGACTTATCTTATTTGGTTTGCTAAGTACAGTTGACTTATACTCTTAGGACCAAGACTTGTACTATTCAGTCCAAATTTTTTCTATTAGATATACGAAAATACATACTTATAGTATTTATTTTGTACCTAGTTAACGAGCGGCTAGTTTCCTGGAAAATACTTAGAAAATTGGGAAATTTTCTGCAAATACGGGTATGAGAAATATTTGCAAAAAGGTTTCGGTTTACAAAAGAAAACATTTTAGGAAAATAACAATTCTTTTTAATGGTAAAAATGTTGAAAAATTGCATAACAGGAAAAATTTTAATTATTAGTTCTCGCAAAACTCTTCAATGTCCGGGAAAGCTGATTTTTTTTTCGGATTTGAGTGGGTTTTTAAATTTGTATAAAAATCATGGAAGGTCGGATTGATGAAGCTCCAAAATATCTTTTTTCTTCTCATGCGTGATGGAAAGGGTGGCATCATAACATGGCATAGGCAGTAAGTTTTCTGCTGCCAATGAGTTTCGCTTAACAAGTTTTAAACACCTAAAAGGTGCATCTTTCTCTAGGGTGTATTTAAAATAAATTGTTGCTTTTTCATGGGTGTAGCGAAACCACCTTATATCGGTCCATTTGAATGCGTTTCCTTCAGAGTCTTTTTTATTCAGGTAGAGACTATTTTTATACAAATCCGCAAAGTTTAGAAAATCTTTATGGTTTAATTCTACAACATCGAATTTCTTTTTTTTTTCCTACTGTGCGGACCAGCTGGTACCAGTCATGCGGATGCGAAATAGAGATCTGTAACTTTTTCTTTTGTTTTTCTATCATTCGTCGACGTCACATTCTAAGTGGCTATGCCCACTTACCATAAATTTCTGGTCGATTATATCTAATTCATTCGTGTTTTGCATGATCGTTAAAAACATAGCCGCTACATGCGAGTTTCTGTTCTGGCCTCCACATGTATCTGAATATAGTGTAATAGATTTAACATCTTCAGGGAGGCCAGAAAGCTCTTTGTACAAGCATGTTGCTATTTGATTTGCGCCTCGACCACCCTCGGCCTCGTGCCACATGTAGCATCTAACACTTCCTGAGCCAGTTTCGTGCATAGTTAGATTGAAAGTCCACAATTGTATCTTGTAAAAAGAAACCGAAGAGTTGACAAATGGTGTTGGCAGACACTGCTGCAGGTCAAAAGTGTAACACCTCTTAGTGTTATCTTCCTTTGCCTTCTTTTTGTCAGCATCTTTAGTTAAGTAAGCACAATCAGCTTCCTTATGATGCTTATCTATTGCTGCCTTTATTGTCTGTTTTTCTTCTTCACATGCTGTTACTTTTAATGTCATTGCCATGGTATCACATTTGTGGCATGTGTCCACTTTTGGGATTTTAAATGAAATGTTTATTTGGTGAAATTGTTTTTCGTAAATGCTGCGACAAACAGGGTTAGTTAAAGACTCTTTATAGAGAGAGTACATGATTCCCAGATTCAAAAAGGCAGGTAAATATTTTTTTTTCATTTTTCCTTCTGGTATAATGAGATTCGTAGGCAGGAAATGACTCAATGTGCCTCCGAATCTCATTAAGCTTCTCAGGAGATGTCTTATTTGCAGGTGGATCTTTTCTTTTAGTGTCAGTAATAGGTATGCCCGAAATAGAGCTGCTTGTGCTGTTTTTTACGGCTAATGTTACATATATATATATAAACATATTAGTCTCATCTAAAACTTTCATAAAGCAACCTTTGCATACTTTGGTAAGCACCCCATTTACTTTAAAATGGAATGTGTAGAAAACCATTCTAAATTTTTGTTTATCAGGATCCTCGGTACGCCTTTTTTTTGTTTTGGGCTCCCTTGTTTCTATAAGGCTTGAAACAAAGGTCACTCTTCTGTCCCTACTTCCCAGAGCCCAATACTCACTGAATTTTTTTTTACGCACTTCCTCCGGTTTGTTAGTTCTACATTTCTCACGACAAAGGTCAAGTTCTTTCATTTTTCGTGCTCGCTTTACCTTGCCATCTAACGTAGAGTAGCTCTCGCCTGCATTTCTCGCTTTATATTTTTCTACTTTTAATTTGCGTGAAAATTTTCCTTTATTATCTTCATTTGTAGGTAAATCTAATTTTGCTGCTTTTTGGGTGCGTTTTTCCCGAGCATTTATCTGATGAAAAACGTCAATTTCATCATCAGACGAAAGTTTATGTTCACTTGGAGTGGGAATGTACTCATTATCATGGTTATCTGTTCCATCTAAAAACAATTATTATTACATTTAGGCCCGGTTTTTCAATTGCTGGTTAGTGTCTGATTACGCTAATCAATGTCAGTTTTCCTAGGAAACGATTGTTTCAACAAAGCAAATTAACCATGATTAGTCTAACCGGCTGTTAACCGACTATTGAAAAACCGGGCCTTAGTAAGTATACCTAGAAACATTTGAAATTATAATATCTTACCGTGTGATAAAACTTCATTTTCATCAAGTTTGCGAATATAAGCATGGTCTGAGTTACCAACATTTTCCTTTCAGTTGAAGCAAGAATGTTATCATTATTATTAATATCATTGCTACAGATATCCACCAGCTCCGTTTCAGTCAATGATTGGATTGTAAATACTTGATCGGTATCAAATGTAATAACATTTTCTTCCTCCGCTTCAATTATAATTGTTTGTTATGTGGTTTCAAAGATTGTATTTCCTTGGATAGTCTCATATGGTATATTATTTTCTAAATCACACTGATTTACTTCATCCAAAACATTGGTCTCTATTTCCACATCCAATAAATTATGGTTCAACAGAGTAATGTCTGTATCAATATTTTTCATTTCAACATCATTGTCTAAAATAACCGAAATAACATGGTAACAATAAAATCAAAAACCTATTACCTTTACAACAATGAATTTACTTGAACTAGTAGTTGAAGATGTTGTTCCATTTAACTTTACTTCTTGTTCATACAAAAGCTGCATAATTTTCTTGGATCTATCAGATTGATTAATAATTTTATTATAAACTTTATATTTTTCCATGTTTTATTTTCGTAGATTCAGGTTGAAAGGACAAAACACTTTCTGAAGAAGAAAAACGAAATACTCGAAAACAAAACTTAACCTCACTTTTTAGCTGATCTTAATAGTATAAGTCACGTATGACATGCGTATGACAGTAGCCGGTATCATGATCACTTCTGAACCTAAGAGTATAAGTTGACTTATATTATTACTCCCTAGTTAAAACGTACCTCGCTGAAGTTAACTTATTAAATTCAAAAATAAAATAACTATAAAAAAACACTAAATCTTGACTTATACTCTTAATACCACGTAGAATACATATCATGCAATCGATTTCTGACTTATACTAAAATTGCAATAAAATTGACTTATACTCTTAATCCCTAACACGTTAGAATTATGATTTCCAGTATATACAGGGTGTCCGGAAAATACGTGTACAACGTTTGACGACAGACTCCTGACGTCAAAATAGGTCGATCTAAGCCGACTTAGTTATATCCAAAATTGTCTCGTTTAGCCGGTAGAGGGCGTCAAAAAAAACAAAAGTATAACAAAGTTGAAAGTGGTGTTATTTCTGCAATTGCCTGAAACATATTTAAATATTATTTTAAAATTGTGTTTATGATACTATACACTCAGACTTTAATCCATTGTTATAGGCAAAGCAGTAAAACAATCTATGGAACAAACGGAAATCCAAAAGATTGTTTAATAGAAATAGTATTTTCAGATCAAATAACCAAAGCTTTCAGTTAAAGAAGGTAATTTTTGAGCATACTAAATTTATAAGTAAAAATTGACGAATAGATGAAGTCTTTGCATTAATAGAATCATATTGTGAAACTAATCACTTATTTAATTCACCACAATTTAATAACAAGCAAGTATGGAAATTAATAAATAAACTTTTTAAAATCTGGTTGCAATTCCGACAAAAAATTAAGAATCCTAAAAGATTATTAGGCATACATCAGTACAGGATCCAACAGAAAAATATGAGAATTTTTTATGCAAGCGCGTTTAATTTGATATTACTATTTTCTTTATCACAGCTTATGATATTATTTTCAAGAACCCAATCATAAACTCCGTATGCATTTTCTTAGTACGGGATATTAAAAATAGATAAAGCCTCAACATCATCTGCTTTGTCTTCCTGAGAATTGCAAAGCACACTTTCTAATCGAAGTATATGTAAGTATTATTAATGTTATAGGACCTATAAGTATACTTCCAACTCTTTCTAAAATACTAGAAAAGGTTGGTACTAAGCAATTAAAAGAACATTTAATAAAATATAAAATCCTTCCAATAACTTAGTCAGGTTTTAGAGCTGGTTATAGCTGTGTATCAGCAATGGCCGACGTCATTAATGATATTGTCAGAGCAAATGATAAAAAAAGGTTACAGCACTAATTATGTTAGATTACAGCAAGGCAAGATATTAACTTCAATTTATTAGTTTATCAAAAAGTGCTGTTACATTTTTTACTAATTATTTAAAGGATAGAACACAACAAGTTTTTTAACAATACCAGCTTTAGTCGTGCAAAAATTATACAAGACGTCCCACAAGGATCAATTTTATTTAATATTTACACCTTAGATTTGTATAAATCTATGCCGTTGATGTATCAACTAAACACAATTTGTGGTTGGATGTATGGCATAAACGGACTTTTTGTTTTATTTTAAGATTTCACTTTATTTAATAATTGAGACGTTTTGGGAAAAAAGTTATGACTAAAACACTTACAACAACAATTCATGGCCGTAGTCTTTTTAGTCATGTTTGAGTCAGTTTCCAAATGCATAAATTCCTTATAAAATGTTTGTGAATCACAAACTACAAGCTATTGAACGGTTTGAAGAAAGGATCTGCATTTGTAAAAAGAAACCATCTAGCTGACAGGCCATCCAATTAAACTAAGGTTGTTTACAATCGACTTAGAGCAAGTCCACAAAAGTTAATGAAGAAATTATCAGCCTAAACTGTTTGCACCCGTATAAGGTATAGTTAGTTCAAGAATGATAAACTACGTGTAGCGTATTATAACTGTTTTATTAAACATTAAACCAATGATTGAAACTTGGTTTCATTTATCAGAATATGTAAACAGACAAAATTCAATCAATCCCCATAATTTAATTAATTAAATAAAATTGGTATTCAGATTGCTATTTTAAGGCAAAGAATAATTGGACATATATTTTTTGATGAAACAATTAATGCAGAACAATACCGCATTATAAGTTTAGATGGATTTCGATCATGCAAAATAGAATAAGTTACTATTTTAGCTACACCAAACAATTGTCATTGCGACTTTCTATGTCAGAATAATGCCATAAATTTTAATATTCTTTAATATAATATACCCTAGTACTCAAATTTATTTTCCAAGCGAAATAAATTTAACTTAGAAAAATAAAATATTTGTGTATATAGCTTACAATTGTTTGATTATGGCACTATAGCAATTCCTCGAGTATTGAAGTGTTCCAAGAGTATGCTAATCAAGCATCGTTTGACTACAATATTTTTGTAATTAATCTTAAGGTAAAATATCAGCTTAGAGTTACAAATATTTTTTCTAAAAGTTGCATCAAATGCATTAGCGGAGCAGTGGAAAAATGGATATTGCTTATTTTGTTTAGAAGTATTTATAATTTATATAACCCCCTCTCAGTAGCTGCGCCACTGTGCATATATCATAATACTTTTGGGACCGACGCGCCGCGACGTTAAGTGACCGCGTTACTCTGTAAATATCAAGTTAAATTAATTTACAACCTTTGCTGTGTATAATTAATATAATATTAATTAAAGCAATGTCAGATTTAGTTCCAGGAATAAATATAACGATGGAACGATGCGAACAACGAATAACAGCCAAGCAAAATATTGCGAGAGCTATGAAGAAAAGATGAAACTCAGATGAATAACAAAACAAGTATTTTTGTTATAGAAGAAATAAGACCGAAACATTATACAAGAAATTGATAAAAAATCAATTTATTTTCCCTAATAACAATTTATTTCAATCACTTCAATTTGTGTATTTTTTAATAGTTCTAATGATATTTTAATAATTATATACAGCAGAAGTTAATATGCTCTACACTCAGCCCTCATAACAGTGCGTGTCGACACGTGGAATTCACAAACTGAAATAATTTTATTAAACACTGAACGGTTCTGTTTTGTCAACACAAACGCGCGGCAGTTGATCGTTGTGTTTAGGACTTCTATTCCTCTTATGATTAGTTGCAGCTGATCACATGTTCATGGTGCAACCAAAATTTATTTATTGCGTAGAATGCTATGTAGTACACAAGCAACGGTTTTCTTCTGTATTTTTCCATCGATTTTGTGGCCAACATTTTGTTCCATTGTTTGTCGGTTGCTAGAGCTACTGCACTATAATTATAATATTTTATATACATGTGAGGAATCACTGGATTTATTAATACAATAATAAAATAAACAACTGTTTATTTTATAACTGAACTAGTTTACTGTAACATTTGCTATTACATTTACAATAGTATTCATACGAGGCTCAGTCTTTGGCAGACGGGACCAGACTGACACTCCCTCCCTGTTCGTAGGGCTTCCCAGGTCTTTCCCACGACTCGTTCGTAAATTGGGACTTCCCCAGAGCAGTCCAACTTGAATATAACACGTCACAAACATCACAATACAGGATAATTTATTCTTTAAATTATGTTTATGAATAAGTGAAACAAGAGGGAAATAAATTTATTTTTGAGTTTTGAATTAATTTAGCTTTTGTAACAATAAATGCGATTGGCAATATAACATTTTTGTTTCAATATACAGGTTGATCAGAAATATATAAAAAAATGTTTTGGTAATTGTTAGCTAGAAACAAATGTTTACACCATTCGGTGTATTAAATAAAAAAATATACTAGATTAATCTTAATATATGTTATGTTTATTAAAATATATACTAGTATGCTAAAATATTTATTTATTTTTATTTATTATTTTTTGACTTATCTTCAGAATCTTTTTAATAATATATTGAAGTCAAGTCGAAAAGACTCGATATGAAACAAAAATAAATAAATAATTCAGCTTACTTGTACAGGGTGGTCCATAGGTTACGTCATGATTTTAACTATTAGTAACTTTTAGTTGTTCAATATTTTACAAACTACAGACGCAGGTCAAATTTGATTGTTGTAGTTTATGATTTTTTCTAATATAGCTTATTTAATAATAATAGCGTCTTTTTTCGTATTTACTACAAGAAAATGGCTGTTATTTGTGACAGTCTTGTTATGCCAATTCTACATAACTGTTTGGAATGTTCACCATAGAAGATTTCCAACAAAAATAATCTTTAATAAAAAAATTATACGTTTAAATGAATTGTCATGTGGAGATTGTTTGTGTAAGTTTTGCTTGATAGTCTTCTACAATACTGTCTGGAATGTTAAGTTAATGAACAGCAAATTATTTTAATAATTAATTAACTTTGTATTTGCATTATACAGCGCTTGGTATTGTGAAGATATGCATGTTCTTTATACTAAGAATAGCTTTGTTTACCTTCACATGACTTAGTTGGGTTTATTCATTTGCAAAAATTTATAGGTCAGGTGCATTATCCGATTGTGAGGAAACTATCAAAACCTGCAGGCAAGTGTCTTAAATATTTATTATATTTTTTAAACTTTTTAAATGATGATAAAAATTATTATGATACACAGTACTATCTGTGATTAAATAGTTTTTAGCTGAAAAAAAATAAAATAATATTATTTAGAGAGAAAAATTAAAGTAAATTTTTATAAAAAATCTTTTTTTTATCTTAAAATTTTGTTTATTCTTATAGAATACAGATGCAGGTTTTATAAACAACTTCGTATTTGTTGACAAAACTTTTGTATATTATATACTAATATTTTAACTGTCATTGACAAAAACAAGATATAACATTCAAAATCTTGGCAAAAAATAGAACATTAATTGAATGATTAAACATCCGAATTTTCTACTTAATTCTTTTCTGTTTATTTATTTATTTTAAATATTTTTTTGTTGTTGATTTGTCACTACGAAGTTTGCAGCATTTATTACTCTGTTCATTGGTGTGTTTAGTCCTAAACCAAGTAAACGTTGGTAGGTTTCTGGTTGCTATTCTTGGTACATGGAATTCAAACTGTCTAATAGGATCGGACAATTTCCCTTTTATCTCCGCAAACAAAGGCTTATGACAATCTTTAAGAGAATCAAAAATTGTAAGAATAAGTTGCGTATAGAGACCACACCTTAATAGAATATTCTTGTTTACTTCTGACAAAAACAAAATAGAGTAGGTGCAAACATTCTTTATTAGAGAATGGTTTTGACGATCTAATAAACCTCAGCAATTTTAATGTGGCGTTGACAATGTGGCAACTAAATGTTAATTGACCATCAAACAGCACACCGAGATCTTTGCAAGTGTGATCTTTGGTAAAGGTTGAGTGTCAATTGTATATGGTCGGCTTGTAGCAATTTGAAATATTTAGTTGCAAGTAGTTTTACACCACGTAGATAACATTTGTAACGCTTTTTCTGAAGTTTGATATGAATGAGTACATATATTTATGAAAAGGGTCTTATCTCTTAAATTAACAGTTTTAGGAATTAATTGTTGGTCTGGCTTAGCTAATCCAGGGAGAAAGGAGTAGATGTTTAAGAGCGCCACAAATTTAAAATAAACTGTAGACCAACGACAATCCAAAATCATAATATAACCAATAATATAAGAATAAAATCATAATAATAATAATAATAATAATAATAATGTTTATAAGTGCTCTCAAAAAAATGTTACACAAGTCAATAAAATTACACGTTAAAATAACATTGCAGTACAATTTAAAATGTACGGAAAAGTAACATATTACAGTTAAAAACATGTACAAACAAATTATTCTTAAAACTTTTGTATTAACATAATAAATCGGTAAAATAGTTACTTAAATAATCCTCAAACGTAGAAAAAGTTTTTTTAAACAAATACTTTTTGACAACGTTGATAAATGTTTTAAACAGAAGATCTTTCACCGCCTTTGGGAAAGTATTAAAAAAATTTTGGATTTTGACTCAGAAGGCAAAAACAAATTAAAAACTAAAAGTAAAAAAAAAATCCTTTTGTCCCTCTTTATAAAGTTATTGATAAAAACTGCATCAACAATGTTTTCACCAACTGTAGTAATAATATTGATATCAAAATACCTAACCAATATCAGACACAAAACAAGTGTAGACCTATAACACCGTTGGGATAAAATATCTTTTACGGCTTACTTGCGGAAACAGATTTTACATTTGTTGACTCTTCTATGAATTCTTGTGAGAGATTTGATTTGTTTATAAGTGTAAAAAATAATTTATTTTTGAGTTGTTTTCCTGAAAAAAATATCTCTAATAAATCAAGAAACCTCATTAATTGATTTACTCCAGAGTTAGCAAACATGCGCAAAACACTGGACTTGACAAAGGAAGCTTATTACAAAAATAAAAACTACTCCTTAAATCATAAAATAAATTATAATATGGCAATCTAAACTTTAATCGTTTACTGACCATATTAACATTGCTCAAAATAAAACCAAAGTGGCTTGGAAAGTTATCCATTCTAAAATGAATCGCCAATAGAGAACAATAATGACTCAATATCACCAGATAATTTTAATAACTATATTGTTAATATTGCTGACGACTTAATTAAGACGTTACAAATTTTGCATATTAAACACGGGGTACCACAGGGATCAATTCTTCGTCCTTTATTATTTCTTCTATATATTAACAATTTACCTGACAATATATCAGCACCAATTTTTGTCTACGCCGCACAGTGGTCCCAAAATCAATTCTAGATGGACAAAAATCAAAATATTGACTGGATTATTTTAACTGCAATTTAAAATCATCATTGAGTTAGATAAAACTTTTAATAAATTTTTTTACAAAAAATTAAAACAAATGAAGGAGAACGGTGTAAAGTAAGCACTTGTAAAAAGTTCTAATTCGGTGTTTTTGTTCACGGTCCACATTTTTATAGTTTATAACAAATTTTTTAATAAATGTTTATATTATTATTTCAGGATATAAAACTAAGATGTATAGCAACCTTTGTCATATGACATTTATTTAAAAATTATTTAGTATATTTAGTAAGTATAAAAAATATTGTGTTAAAAATCTTCATTTTTCATTAAAAAAATACCGAAATAAATATTACCGCAAACGTTTGATTCGCGTGGATTCGATTTATTTTTATTTATAAAATATAAATACAATATACAGGGTGTCCGGAAAATACGTGCACAACGTTTGACGACAGACTCCTGACGTCAAAATAGGTCGATCTAAGCCGACTTAGTTATATCCAAAATTGTCTCGTTTAGCCGGTAGAGGGCGTCAAAAATTTGTAAATATTAAAAAGAAATTACCTGTAACAATATTTTTTTACGTGACCTTGTTGCTATGGCGTTTAATAATTTGACAATTATTGACAAATTGTCACCAGTCTATGAAATTTACTCAAGTATACGATCAACATTCTTGAATTACAAGTTCATTTTACCATTAAAAATGGAAAATTATACAAACTCTCAGAAAGTTGACATGCTCCTGGTATACGGGTTTTGTCAAGGAAATGGGCGTCAGAGTGTTAGGGTTTACATGGAGAGGTTTCCTAACCGTCGAATACCAAACCACCAAACATTTGCCAATATTGAGCGTCATCTTCGGGAAACGGGCAGTTTTGAAAAAAGTTTGAAGGCAGGGGTCGTATGCGAACAACTCGAACTGTGGAAACAGAAGAGATGATTCTGGAAAGAGTTGAAGAAGAACCAAGTACCAGTACCCGTCTCTTAGAACGTGAGTTAAATGTTCCTAAAACGATTCTCAATGAGGTTTTAAGAGAACAGTTGTTACATCCTTACCACATACAAAAAGTCCAGGAACTTTTACCGACTATCCCCCCATGCGGCTTATATTTTGTCAATTTATTAGAAACAAAAGAATCCTTGTTCCAAATTTTTGTAGAAAAATTATGTTTACTGACGAGGCATGCTTTACAAGATCTGGGGTAACCAATCTGCACAACGAACATATTTATTCCGATGAAAGTCCACATGCCATTAAAGTTGCACATCATCAGCATCAATTTGAAATTAATATTTGGGCAGATATTATTGATCACTACCTTATTGGTCCCATTGTTATTCCAGACAGGTTAGATGGAAATATTTATTTAAATTTTTTGCAAGACACATTACCAATTCTTCTGGAGAATGTGCCCCTTTTACTTCGGAGGGAAATGTGGTATATGCATGATGGTGCCCCGCCCCATTTTTCCGTTGCCGTTCGGCAATACTTACATCATCAATATCCCAACCGATGGATTGGAAGAGGCAATGATGCACCAGTAAAATGGCCACCACGTTCTCCTGAGTTAAATATGTGTGACTTCTTTTTGTGGGGCGCTATTAAAACAGAAGTTTACAAGACTCCGGTAAACACACGCGATGATTTATTGCAGCGGATTTTAAATGCAGGCAACCATTTTAATAATCCCGAGACATTAGATAGGGTCCAATATCATTTTTTAAAGAGTGTTAATAAGTGTATTCAGCAAGATGGCGGTCATTTTACACATTTGCTTAAGTAATGTTTTTGTTTTACTTAGTTTCTTACAATAGATACTTTCAACTTTGTTATACTTTTGTTTTTTTTGACGCCCTCTACCGGCTAAACGAGACAATTTTGGATATAACTAAGTCGGCTTAGATCGACCTATTTTGACGTCAGGAGTCTGTCGTCAAACGTTGTACACGTATTTTCCGGACACCCTATATATATAGTTTTACTGCTACTTTTGGCTATTTTTGTATACAGGGTGATTTACAATTGATGTACCAAAAGTTAATAATACAGGAAAAGTAGAAACTACCGTCTAAAAAATAATCTTCTTTGCCGCAAGAAGTGATAAATTTGTTGGAAAACTCAATAAATACGGTTCCTCAAAATAATGTGATAAATACACAGAAGATTCAGATTTAAAAGAAGTAGTACAGATGATAACAGCAATTTTTAAAGAAATTCATTATTCTATGTTTGTTTGGTCTTAATAAAAGTAATATCTATTGAATTTTATTATTTCTATCAATACTTTTTGATAAAAAACATATAACAATAATAAATTGATGCTAAATGAAGACAAAACAAATAATATAAATTTTTCAATAAATGAAACGCACAAGTTCTATTAGATATCTAGGTGACAGTCTTGATCCTAAACTCAAGTGGACAATACATAGAGATGATTTGTCAAAAACGTTGTCAAGCTCTGTTTTTGTAATAAGAAGCTTGAAAGGAACGATAACTGAAGAATGTTTACGTACAGTTTATTTTTCATATATTTACTGCTTTCCTTTCAAGAGCAACACGCTCCCGGGGCTTGACGCACAGAACCGTTCTGATGCACCGTTGGGATAGGTGGTGCATGAGGGGAGAGGGGAAGGAAACTCGGAACAAGTTGGGGCGTCGCGCTCTCTGTGAAAGGTGCATGGGGCGTCAAGCACAGAATTGTTCGGAACCGTCGATAACAGTGAAAGGAAAGCATCTATTGAGTCACACGTGTCATATGCCATATTAGGCTGGGACCATTCTGTTATACGGCATCGTGTATTCAGATTGCAAAGACGAACAATTAGAATTTTAGCAGGTATTGGGTATAGCAGTTTTAAAACTTTGAGAATTTTAACTTTTACAAGTTATTATATTCAGCGTTGCTTGTGTTATATCAAAGAAAATTTGAATTTAGTTATTACACACGCAAATAATAATTATAATACTTGCAATGGCAGAAATATCTGTTATTGCCGCATATACACTTGAAAAAAGTATGGATGGTGTCAGGTATAAAACTGTTTAACAAACTACCCGCTGATATAAAAAATCTAAGTTATGTTAAATTTAGATCTACCATTAAAGATATTCTTATAGAGAATTCTTTTTACAAAATTGACGATTTTATAATTTCTTTTTAGATAATCTTAACGTGTTTGTTAAGTTTGATCATAATTGTTCATTTTTTGTTTTAATGTGTTTATATTACAGGACCACACCACATTATTTAATGAAATTTTAACTGTATTGTAATTATTTTTCTTAAATGGAGCATTAATAAACTTATCTATCTAATGTAAATAATAACCTTCAACTGTTGATTTAGAACCAAAGGGCGTCAATTTTGAGACACTTTGTATAGTATGTAGTTTTTGCGCTTGCGACACTATTTGGACTTAATCAATTAAAACCAAATTTTAAGATTGTTATTTTTTGATATTCGAAATATGTAGTTCCGCCCGGCGCTCATAACAATTTGACAAAAATTTTATCTTCATTTTTCATTTTAGATTAATAATAGATAAGACGTGGTCTAGGTTCAATAGTAATCTTAAAGAGTTGCATTAACAATCGAAATTTATACACATATACATGCTAAATATGACTTATGGATATGAAAAGTAATATACAGACATTTTTACAACTGAGTGTTTGTTTGAAACCATAAGGTTTTTTTGACGATTTTTGAATATTAAAAACCTTTTGATAATGCCCGATATACTATTTCTCATATAGATAATTTTTTTTTTGTAATTTGAAGAGTATTTTATTAAAATTTTGACTAAATTTGACATAGTGTGACTGCGCTTTTTTGGGATCTAAAAATTACAAGTTTTGAAGACCGCGAAAACATGTGCAACTTCCTGCATCAAAATAGTGGTGAATACGTATTAATTCTATAAATCTTGTGTGATCACTTTAAAGAAAATTGAACACGAAGAAATCTAGACTTTGTGGATGAAAGGGTCCCCCCGCTTAACATATTTAAAATGCTCCCCCTTCACGAATATATACCTCCCCCTTTTCTATAGGGGGCAAAAATAGCATTTTCTCTTTTTTATTTTTTTTTTCTCCGCACCTATTAACAGAAAAATTCTAAAAAAAATCATGGAAGTAGGGTTTTGGGTGGTCTTCAAACACAATTTTTTTCAACCCCTTAACCCCTGTATACATTAAAATTCCAAAAGAGTTGAAATTTACTTTTCGTTATCTAACTCAATAACTTTCGATTGCATGGAATTTTCGTTTTTAACTTCATAAGTAAGTAAAAAATCTACATCCATAGTTTTTTTTTTAGTGGTGAGCCACTTTTAAAAATCATTTTTTTCATTTTTTTGCCATTTATACTGTTTTTTTTTTTCTGCTTTTAAAGTACCAAATGTCGGATTCTACGGAAAATTTTACATCGAGTAGGTATTCTGGGTATTATATTTTTATCAATTTATTGAACAGCATTTTTATCAAATTTTACTAACCGAACCAAAGAAAACTGTTTTAACAAGTATAAAAAGCTTGCTTGCATCAATGCACACTTGTTAAAGTAATGTTGTTTTGTTTGTGTTTTTTTGATAAATAAAAAGTTTTTTAAATATTTTGTATTTGTTGACTATCTCAAAAACAAAGCAAGATGACAATTTTTGAATATAAAAAAATTCTTGATAATGTTTAATATACCATTTTTCATATAAATAACCTTTTTTCTTGTGGTTTGAAAAGTATTTACTGAAATTTTGACTAAAATCGACATAAGGTGACATCGTTTTTTCGGGACCTAAAAATTACAAGTTTTGAAGATCCCAAAAACATGTGCAACTTCCTGCATCAAAAAAGTAGTAAATATGTATTAATTCTATAAGTCTTGTGTTATCACTTTAAAGAAAGATTAAACACGAAGAAATCTAGACCTCGTAGATGAAATTTTTTTTAAATTTGACAAACTTAGAACGGTTTAAGCAAAGCATAATTTTGCAGTTTTGCTAAATTGACGTTTTTTTTTGGAATAATGTTTGAAGCTTGATATATCAAAATGACTGCCCTAACATTAAATAAACAATAATGGGTTTTAAAATACATGTAATAAGGAATATTTTGAGCCATAGTGGACCTTCTTATCTTTTTCCAGAGGCCCAAAAATTAAGATACAAAAATGTGCGGTTTGCCAATTTTGACAATTTTAAATATTAATTTTTTTTTGATAATGCCCGATATACCATTTCTCATATGGATAACCTTTTTTTGTGCTCTAAAGAGTATTTACTGAAATTTTGACTAAAATCGATATAGGGTGACAGCGCTTTTTCGGGACCTGAAAATTACAAGTTTTGAAGATTGCGAAAATATGTGCAACTTCCTGCATCAAAATAGTGGTGTATACGTATTTATTCTATAAGTTTTATGTGATCACTTTAAAAAGAGTTAGAACGGTTTAAAGAAAGCAAAGTTTTGCAATTCTGCTTAATTTTTTTTTTTTTTAATAATGTTTGAAGCTAATATATCAAAATGACTGCCACGATATTATAAAAATAAAATCATGGGTTTTAAAGTACATGTAATAAGGAATAATTTGAGCCATCGTGGACCTTTTTATTTTATTTCAGAAGCCCAAAAATTGAGACACAAAATAAGCTAAAAAAAACGTTTTATTGTAAAATTTTTGACGTTTAAATGTGTGTTATTTTGAACAAGCAATATTCTAAGGTCCAAAATTTTGGGAATCTCCTTTTTTTCATCCATAATTTGATCCCTGAAAATTTGAGCAAAATCAAAGAGGTCGACTTTTTCAAATTAGTCAAAAAGTAAGATATTAAAACTATAGAGATATGATCATCACCAGGACGCGTTTTGGTACGTGTTGCGCACCGCGTCATGAAGAGAACCTGGCGCGAGAAACGTGCATGTATTTATATGTTAAATGTAGTTATAATATTATGAAAGTGTATATTTTAATTATTTAAAGTAAAATAGAACAATAATCTTAAGAAAATTGAATTACTGTAGTAAACAGAAACAGCCGGCAGGTCTCTTTTTTGCGTCATCGGCCGCGTCATGTAACTGAAAGAGTGGGAGAAAACTGCGCTTGATCATATCTTACTGTTTTAGTATCATGGGATTTACCCATATATATATATATATATATATATATATATACCGTTCTGTAAATAAAGCAACTCTAAACTTTTTTGATGAACTTATTGAACGTTTTGATAAGGTTTTTTAAGGTAACCATAAAAAAGCCAAAATAATTTTGTTAAGAGATTTTAATGTACAAAATACTGAATGGTCACTCATCTTCTACAACACTATCCGGACAACAAGCTATAATTTTTATGCTTCTCATAATCTAAGTTATTCAGTAACCCACATATTTTCCTTGTGATGAACTTGGTGAACTAAGATTATTAAATTTGTATCTTAAACTATTTCAAAAATTACAACAACTGCTGTTGAGGCTGTTTTAAGAAATTCTGATCATTTACTTATAATTTCTGTTGTTAAAACTTCTCTTCCTATTACTACCAAATCTAAACCGCGCCTTATCTATCATTATTCTAAGATAAACATAGTAATAATAAAAGAATTTCTTAATAATTTTGATTTGGTATTTATTGCTTATTGAAGCAAAAAATCTTAGAAAAACTATTCAGAATATTTGTCTTATTATACATAAAAAAACATTCCTAAACTGTTGGAAAATTGCAAATTTAACCTATACCTAAAAAAAGAGACAAGTCTGATTCTTCAAATTATAGACCAATTACATTATTGTCAAATCTATCAAAAAAATTTGAAAAATATATTAGTTTCTACATTGTCAAATTCTTGGAACAAAATAACTTTATCTCAGATATTCAATATGGGTTCCGATAAAATCGTTCGACAACAGATCTTCTGACTTATGTTAATCACAAATAGAATTCCACTTTAGACAAACATAAAAAAAATCTGCAGTAGCTTTAGACATTTCCGCATTTGATAGGGTATGGCATTTTTTAAACTTAATAATATTGGTGGATTAAGTCGTTGTGACTATAATTTAAAATGTTTGCAAAAATGGAGACTTATAAATGATTTTGGTTTTTTGCATAAATTAGTAAATGGCAATATAAATTGTTCTGTATTAGTCAAAATTAAGTTAAATTATATCGCACCAACTGAGGGTACTATAATCCACTAACGCGTATGCTGCGATAATGTAATTATGTTAAAAATTATATGTAATTTTGATTTATTCGATAATTCACATTATGCATTTATTACTAATTGCTATAAATTTACTTTTAATCTGTACTTTCAATTTTATGCAAACAACTAATTTTTTTATGACGTACTATATATATACATACACTAGTTGTTATTATATAATATTTATTGTTGAAGATTATTATTATTATTATCCTTAACTTATCAACAAACTCTATTGTATAAGTATTAATCATAAATCTGTAAATCTTATCTATAATTTTCTTGACAATAGAAAAACTATAGTTAGAAGTGATGGTTTTAACTAAAGATTGTAAGCCAGCGTTTTGCCGTACAATCTCAGTATCTCTGTTTTTGTCGCACACTCTACCCTCTACCATTCTCTACTAGTGATTGAGCGTTGTATGTGATAAATAAACGTCATGGTGGGACAAACGAAAATACCGAGAGTGTATGTTGTCTATACATTGTTTAAACAACAGCATGAAATCTCTAGTTATACAACTTTTTGGTTATAACTCTGACATCAAAAAAGTAAATGCTGGTGGTCCTCAAGGTTCTGTTCTTTTGCCAATTTTATTCTTAGTTTACATCAAGTAGTTTAAAGTCTTATTTATAGTTTTGCTGATAGCACCCTTCATACTTTATACTTTCCAAAGACCATATCGACAAATATGGCAGAACGTTTTGAAGTTTTTAGGTTAGAATCTGTAGCATCTATAAACAAAAATTTTAAAACAATGTCTGAATGATACATTCCCAACATGGTCAATTTTAACTCTAAAAAACTCAACTTCTTTCTGTTTCAAAATTAAAATTCAAAATACCAAATGTTAAATTAACAACAAATCCATATCTAAATCTTTTTTAACTTGTCTTCTAGAGGTTACAATCCTACATAATCTTTTCTGAAAAAAAGGTGTTTTATTCTGTTCAACTTTTGCATACATATATATATAAAACTTTTATTTATTCTTATATTCAATATTGTTCCCAAATATGGGTAGGAGCATTGGAAGTTACTATCTTTTCTAAACTCTATTCAGAGACAAGCTATTTGGATTATTGCCGATCCAAAATTGACTAATAACTTACATACAACACAGGCGTAATGTTACAGATCTTGACATTTTTGATAGATATTTTAATGAACATTGTTCAAATAAAATATAAGACAAATTGCCATGTACACAAATATTTACTTGTAGTACAAGGCTTGCTAGAAATTCTAATAAATATTTATTGACAGTTCAGAGATGTAACCGTACTATCAACACAAGGAACTTACATATTCAGTATAAATTTTCTGATACTTATAAACCACAAATATTTAAGATCAGTGTTTACAAACTGCTTAAATCTAGTCTGCAATGTGATAGTTTCAACGAGCATGGTGTCACTTGTTAAAATTAAAAGGTATTTTTATATTGTTACATATTAAGTAATTCCTAAATATCACATTTGAAAATAAAAAAAATTAAATTTTATTGAAATAGTGTGTTAATGATGTTTTTATTAATTGAATGGTGTTGACCGTTACTACGTAATAGTTCATTATAGAAAATAAATAAAACACATTTACTATGTACTATATCACAAATATATTTAAACTATGACAGTTTCAACCTTTTTACAAAGCCATCATCTGACGGTGATACAAACATGTATGAATATAAAAGAGAATTTACATCGCATATATATATATATATATATATATATATATATATATATATATATATATATATATATAGTAAAACAAGTATATGGAGAGGTGGAAAATTACATTGAAATTATCATGATTAAAAATTATTATGATATACATACAATAATACAAATCAGTCAAAACAGATTAAACAGATTAAACGGGCAGAGAAGATTATGAATGGCGGTTTTTACTTAAAGTTAATTATGATTTTTTTATTCTTTTGTATCAGTTTTATTCAAATACATTAAAAGTACTAAATGCCAGATGTTAGTTTAATGGAGGGGGTGAAAGTTTGTTTAATGGCGGAGTTAGAGATTGGTTTAATGGCGGAGGTGGAATTTGATCTAATAGCAGGAGTTCAGTTTGATTAAATGGCGGATGTGGAAGTTGGTCCAATAGCAAGAGTGCAGTTTGATTAAGTTGCAAAGGTAGCGGGTAACATTCCGAAATTTGAGAGTATTTTAGTTGTAAAAACCTCAAGTTTAAGTGCCATTCTCTAATAATAGGACCATATGTGGATAATCCAATATATGCAACATTTATTGGATCAAGGTCAACGTAAACCATGTAAGGTTGTTTTTCATATATTTTGCCTGTTGATAATCTTCCTTCTAGTCTATTGTATCTAACCCAATATTTCTCAAATTTGTCCATGGCAATTTTTCCTTCTTTTTGAACCACAGAATTGCTGTCAATGGAATCTCTTCGAATTACAGACACTGTATTATGATATGCGCCATAGATGATTTGCAAAAATTTTCTATTTATATCTGGAGTTTCAGACAGGACAAACTTAATACCTTCAGTTGCTTTTACATCAACTTCAAAGTAGTCTTGTAACATCGGAAAAAATTGAAAGGTATTCTGTGATGTGTAAAGTGTTATAACTGAAATTATATATTATTAAATTAATCAGTTAAGTTAAACTATTTAATAATTTTAATAAACATAGTTTTTGTAACATTCAAAGAAATCGAATTTTATCTTAGTGATGATGTTGCACTTACTTTTAACTTATTGACGTAATAAACTCATTAAAAATAAATAAAATTAATTTGGTAAAATAATAAACTTAAATTTACTTTCATTTAATATAAAATACAATAATTCAGAACATTCAAATGTTTTGTGTTATTTTATACTTATCATTTATATTATACAATGTTCTCAAATATTAAAAAAAATAAATATTGTTTTCAGTGACAAAAAAAAACTTAAAAAATATTAGACTTAAATTAGATATTTTTTTTAAATAGTTTATTTAAATCATTGGAGGTGACATGTAATGTTTGCACTGCAAAAATGTTGCTTCCATAAATATTTTAAACTTTGTAAATTTTTTAAAATTATTTAAGAAATATTTTGAGATTTAATAATAAAATTATTGGTTTAAAAGTATTTCAGTTTGCTGCAATTTTTATGAAATTTTATTCATGTTTAAGAATTAATAAAATATATTTAAATTTTCATAGATTGAGCCAAATTCTAAATCAAATTTTTGAAAATGTCAGTTTTATGACTTTTTTATTCAAGTTTGAAAATTAATAAATTGAATGAAGCGCTAAATTTGAAGAAAGTACTGTAATCGTTTTAAAATGTAACGAGATTATTCAAATACTCTTAGTTTAGTAACCAAACGTTAAAATGTTCTGAGGAATTACTGTAATATTTTAAATAAAGATTGAAAAACTAGAAAAACACTATAACTATCTTTAAAAATCTTTGTATTTTAAAGTAAGTAAACTCATAAAGCAATGACAAATATATAGTTCCAATCTTTATTTACTAACATTGTTCGATTTAATAAACAAAAATTGAAAAAAGTTTGATTTGTAATTCAACATAAAATCGTAGATTTATTATCTTATTTATACAAATTATACTTTCTATAAACCAGCTTAAATAATTAATAAATAAACAAGTTTTTATAATGCAATGTTAATAGACATATTAACTAATCTAACAATTTTACAATTCTATGTATGATCATATTGATCATAAACTCAAATAGTTGATACAATAATTTAATAACTAATCATCAATAAAATTGAATATTAACAATTATTTTGTAAATTAAATATTAAATAAACTGTTTTTTTTGTAACAAAATATAAATGCAAACTTATAAGATTTGATTTTTTAGATGTAATCTATACAAAAATAATAACTATTCTTACCAAATTGGTTACTTATAGTTTGACCCAACATAATCTGACATTTTATTTTTATTGTGATACATGACCACAAAAAGATCAAATGAATGATACCACCCATCATAATTTTACAACTTGTAGTTATTACGGTTGCTAGAATCGAAATGAATGCTGTATTAGTTTTGTAAAAGTACTTATATATTTATCGTAGATGTAATAAAAATCTAATAAACTATTGCTGAACATGTTACAGACAAAGATTGTGTTATCGATATTTGTAATTTTCTATAACAATTGCTGTTGCCTAGCTAGCAAACTGAGTGGTTTGCTATTCAACAAGAGAACAAATTGCAATGTCTAAAAGCGGCATAACACGTGTAGTTCATCATGCAAATTCAGCAGTGTTTACTCATAGGACAATTGACACCGTAGACGCTGTTGGAGTTATCTAGTCATTTTTTGCTATTGTTTTTAATAGTTTGTAAAAATTTAAATTTTATTTTTGTTATTTATTTATATTTAAATTTTTAATTTTTAATGCCATTAATATATTGTCAAAAACCTAGATTAACTAACTAATTAAGTAACTTATTTTGTAAATGAAGTCCGAAAAAATTGACCTATGCAAAATTTTTATTTACTATAACACACAGCTTCCATTTGATTTAAAACTAATTAAATTAAATTTTGAACCGATTATTGATCAAATTTTCCTAAAATCAAAACACAAAAATATAAACTTGCCTTTAAATCGCTTATGTGCCAAAAGCATAAAACAGTATCAATGTGCCAACTATCTTATGCCCGGTTTCACCAACGCCTAATAAATTGTCAAATAACTATTCGTCGAATAAAATTTATTCATCAAATAAGTCATTTTACGTTTCACCAAGGTATCTCAGAGATTAAATAACTATTCCGTGATTTTTATCAAGTTGGTAATATAGTAGACAGAAAATTCGCCAAATAAGTTCAAATGAACCAGTATTTATGCATGCATAACCTCGAATTATTAGCAAAGTAAGAATATATCAACACAAAATTAAAAATATTATATATGATCGTATTACACTGGCGGTATATAATTACAGATAAAACTTTAAAAGTCAATGCACAAATTGTCATCAATTTTATTGTAGATTGAAATTTTAAGTATTTTTTTGTTTTTCTTTATAATCACACATGTGTGAAAAGAATTTTTAATATAAACCCAACTATTTTGTTAAACTGCTAATGAGTACATTTTTTGCGTAATTATACAGAAAAACTTAAATATATTCTTAAAATTACAATCTACAATAAAATTGATGATCTACTGTGAATTTTACAAACTTTTAAATGAGATTGTTCCGCTGATTTTGAGAATCCAAATTATAATTATTTTCAATAGTGATTGTGTAGATTCTTTGTTTAATCAAAAACGATTTTTGAAATCAACATAATCAAATGAATTGAACATGACATTCATTATTTACAATATATAAATGTCACCTAGATGTTTTGAGGTTATTTGTCGAGTTATTCGATGCATTTTGGCCGGTTAGTTTATTAGGAGATTTATTCGACGAATAACGCTATTTAACGTTGGTGAAACGTTTATTGGGCAAATAAGGCATTTATTCGACGAATAAATTTTATTAGACGTTGGTGAAACCGGGCATTAGCCAATCAACAGAATGCAAATAATTTTAAACAGAAAAAAATCGATAAATGTCAATTTACTAAACTAAACAAATTGTAACAAAAATAAATCAATAATTTGCCGTTTTTCTAAACAAAGAGAGATTGAATTTCAAATATACTCATGAACCCGAGACAAAAAACCTTTTCGGAAACTATATTATTAGAAACGAGAAATATAAATTATTCTTTGGAAAACAAGAATACAATTTTGAGAATCTACCATATTTCGATACATTTCAGGTATACAAGTTTTTTTTTTATTCAATTATTTAATGTCGGTCTATTTCTGCTGTCAAAGCTAATCACCGACGCCAGAGGTTAAGACTACCACATCTGTGAATTTTGCCGCAAAAACCTACTAAAGTTTCTCATCTTACCCGAAAGAAGGTGTACTCATTACAACACATTTTTTCTTAACCAGAAAAACTGACAAGTCGTTACAAATTTGTAGCGACTCCGACTCCTTAATTTTTTTTGTTTCGACTCCGACGACTCAAGATTCTAAAATTGTGCAAAATAGTGCGTGGGCTGTTACTGCATTGCCACCAACACAAGTAAGCTTGGAGCAATTATTTTCAGCTTCAACTAATAAAATCGGATTTAAGAGCAACCTTAAAAGAAGATATTTTAAAAGCAATTTTATTTTTGCAAACAAACAGTTTTTAAATGTTTTATTTATTTAATTTTTTGTAAAAATTACCTTATAAAAAGCATTATTAACATGTATAATTTTTTTGTGTACTATTTTTTAATTTTTGTATTATTAAGGAGTCGGAGTCGGATTAGTTACAGTAGACTCCGACTCCGACTCCTCAAATATTGGCAGACTCCACAACTTCAGACTCCGACTCCAACTCCGACTCTACATCACTGGCTCGAACCCAGGACCCCTGGTATAAGTCCTGGAATAATCGTCAACGTGTACAAAAACCAAAAACAAAAAGTGGAAGCGTTGATTCATCTTTTTCTTCAAAGACTGTTTTAAACAAACATAAAAATAATTTACTGATTTAATAACAACTTAAAATCTATACGTGAAACCTTGATTTTAATGAAAAAAACAAACAAATTTTTCATTTGAAAAGAAAATTAGGTACTTGTCGTACAAACTTATTTATATAAAAAACGTAAAGAAGCTAAACTGAATACATATGGCACTTTTATAAAACAAGCAAAAACAATTCTAAAGCATTATGGTTACTAATTTAGTATGTTTTAAGTAATGTTGCAAAAACCTTAGTTAGTAAGCTACCAGCTGTTTGTTTAGATTTTTTTCAATTTATATATACTCATTTTGATATAAAAAACCTATTTTCAATTTTAACAAGTAAGATACATAGAAGTAAGAAAACAATCATGTATTAAAAAAAAGTCTACAAGTAAAGATGTATGTAGGCTAACTACAGGCTTTAGTTACTCTAGTTTTTTATTCCTATCTATAAGACTTTCAACACCAATCAAGTTAACAACTATAGACTCATATGACTTCTCTCTATTATATCTAAAGTTTTTTGAAAAGCAATTTATTATTATCCAACAGCCAATATGGTTTTTGTAAACAAAGGTCTACGAGAGATGCAATGACTGCGTATATCACTGTTCTTGTAAAGATTTGATTAGATGTGCACTCCATTGGAACTTTCTTCGATCTTAGTAATGCGTTTATTGTAATTTTCTTCTACGTAAATTAAATTTTTACTTTTTCCATCTTGCAGCGTACAAACTGATTAACTCATTTATTTCTAACAGACAGTAGCAAATTAATAATAAAAATCATAAACTTTTATTATATTAATGATGTACCACAGGGGTCTGTACATGGTCCCCTAATATTTCTTATATGATTTGCCAAACTTACATAGATTCACATATAATATAATACTATTTGCTAATTAAGAAAAAAAGCTTGATTTAATAACATTCAACAACAAGTTACTAGTAAATAAAGTTTGTAATTGGTTGATGCTTAATAAACTAACTTTAAATAAAAATAAATCGGTAAAAGTGTCATTTGTTTTATCACGAACAACATATTTGCTAAAACACGTAACACATACTCCTCCATTACAGATTGCAAATTTTGCACTATTCTAGTCTAATAATCTAAGGTAACATATGGCATTTTAGAATGTGGTCACTCAACTATTATGCATAAACTTTTTGGTCTGCAAAGACTGTTAGAGTAGACACATCAGTCGCATATAGAGATAATTGTAAAAGCGATTTTATTGATAATAGATTCCTGACATTGCCATGTTGCGTTAGAGTTTCTAGACTATATTAGAAAAAAAAAATTATTCAATACACCAATCCAAACCCAATTATTTTGCTAGAACAAATTTTGATATTTATTCAAGATGCTCGCGACTTTGTGTTTCACATTTAACGAAACTAATTTATTATAGAAACAAAATTTTATATTGTCTACCTATTCGTGTATCTGTATTACTATTTTTTTTACTACTAAAATCATAAAACCCATAAAACATATTTTGGTAACATATCCGAGAAAAAAGAAAATATTCTCAGTAAATTTAATTATAAAGTTTAAAAGTCAAAATAGGTTATCAAACATTTTATTCAACGCTAAAGACTGTACAGATACAATTGTAACATCAGAAGTATATGAGTTAAGTTATATAGGGCAAACAAAAAGAAATTGACTTTTTTTTAAATTTCAATATTTTATTGTATAACTTATCTTTCGTTTTCTTATATCTCCAAAGAAAATGTAAAAAAAATATATTGATACGTTAGCAAATAAAAATGCCAAAATAAAATAAAATTGATTTTTAATTTATCCTAATTCCAAAAAAATAAAATTTATATAATATTTAGGAATTGCTTAATATGTCACAACAATATAAAAATTTGAATTTTAAAGAGTAAATCCATTCTTTCTAAAACTATCACATTGAAACATTGACGTTAAACATTTGCAGCTTATAAGTCTCAAGAAATGTATATCCGTCTAATGATAGACTTGTAAAAGTTGAAACATGTTACGGTTTTTAAAATAAATATATATATATATATATATATTTTTTTAATTTATTCAGTTTATCTTTGGACATAAGCCTCCCTCATACTTCTCTAATTTTGTGATCTAGTACATAGTAAATGTGTTTTATTTATCTTAAAATAAACTATCACATAGTAACCACCATTACATTTTTAATACAATGTCGTTACACGTCATTTTTTAATAAATTTTAATACGTGACTAAAATGTAATTTAAGTTTATTATTATTTACATAAATTATGCAATAGTAATAAAATAACGGCACCCTTATTTTATTTTTGTCGAACATAAATTGCCGCACAGCTGAGTTGGACATCAGCTTGCTCGTGTGCTGGGCCCCATAGGCGTCCCATATGGGGTTTACCATGGGAGAAATAAACCTCCGCCGGAAGTAAGAAGCGACCAGTATCTTCTCTTGTGCAGTAATTAGTGATTTGCTATAAATAGATAAATCACTAGTTACTGTATGCAACCTTCCGAATCCGGCGGTCGTTTGTCTAAATTGTAATTAGCTTAGTTATTAAGAGAAATTGGGTTTTGGGATTTTTGTGGGGTAACTGTATATATTCAGGGTTCATGTTGTATTAATTTAATTTTAATTTTGGGATATGTAGGCCACCCTCTACGCCCCCTCTATTTGTGTTGGCCACCCTGTTCCCGCTCTTCCTCTTCCACCAAATTTTTCCTGGTTTATCCCCTCTCTTTTCTTTCCCTTTAAATACCGCCGTCCAGTCCTAGTAAAAGTAGTCGGTTTTGCGCTTAGCAAGACATCCAGATCCAGTAAGTCAGTCTTGCACTTAGCAAGTCATCTAGTTCTGCCAGTCTGCAACCGCCCGTCGTTAGATCCAGATTCCAGTACCAGTTAAGACAAAACCGTAAGTTGAACCACCGATTTTCCCAGTCTCTTCAAATTCCCAAATTGAACCAAGAGTGTCCGGCCGCCGGAAGGCGAGCCACCTCCAGATTTCCGATCCAATTCCAGGTCTCCACCAACAACTCCCGATCCTATCCCATCTTTCAGCACCGCATCCCTGCTCCCACTGTTCGTGTAATTTTTTTAAAATATAAATCCCTTTATTTTAATAAACATTGATTTAAATATATTCCTTGTTTTTATACTTAGTGTCCACACTCCGGTGTGGTGGCGCTCGAGTACCTCCCGTCTCCGGCCAATTAAGTGGGAACCCTGTGATCACGACTGCTGATACCCTAGCACAGGTGACTCTTCACGTCTATACGGAAGAGACGTCACAATTCTATTATAACTAATGCCCTGGTTTTTGTACGTCATCCGCCTAGAATATGTTTGTTGTTTGTGTATGTAGTCACGAACTGTTGGTCAACAAATAAATGTTTAAGATAATAATCGGAATCTACTAGATTAAAGCGATCTGGTTTTAGACAAAAAAGGATATGAGGTTTTCTATGGTTAGTGGCTAGGCTTTGTTGCTCCAATTTAATGGTATTGTAAGCCTTTTTTGTTGATGTAACTCTTGCGTTAGTAGTACTTTTGATGACCCGTTCCAAATCTACGATCCCTGCTTGCACATCCAAATGAGAAGTTGATTTACTTGCGAAATAAATAGATTTAGAAGAAACCATCATAATATAACATTACGATTTATACCTACCGCTGGGTCGAGGTTAGTAGTTATTGTTAGTAGTTAGGATAGGGAGCAAGAAGTTTGGGTACGCAAGGTCACCAATCCTCAGAAGCTAGATTTAGCTTCTTTGTGTTTGGAATAGGTACGAATGAAGTATTTTAAACCCAGGTCGTCACCTCGTGAGGCCAAACGTAGAGTTTCTCAGCATTTTGGAATTAAGATTTTCGTTTTCTTTTAGCACGATCTACAAAGTTACCTGGCATTTGTCCGCCAATTAATCTACACTATGTATATAAACTATAAAATAAAAGTATTTTTTTTTAAACAAACATTAATATATAAGAACATTTAAAATAAATAATATATAATAATATATAAACTATAAAATAAAAGTACAATAGAAAAAAGTATATATTATATCATACACAGTGACAGTAAGTCTAAAAAAAAACGTAGATTAAAAATTTAAGGTTAAATTAACCCCATTTATTGATCACCTATCTGATAGTAAGTTTTCCTTTTTAATATACCACGATCGACAATCTATTACAACTATTATATCATATACAATGATGTCTAAAAAAAGCTTAAATTTTTAATCTACGCTAGATTGTTGCTACGTTTGCAGCTTCTTCCACTTGAGAACGAATTGTAGACAAACTAATGATGAGTATGCTTCATTGTCTTTCTTTGGTTCACTACACGCAAATTTTTTGAAACGAGGATCGAGCAGCGTAGCTTGTAATCAAATTTCATTTCCTTCTTCAAATTTTAACTGTTTCTTACTTTCTTCCTTCCAGCAAACCAAAAATTCAATTAGAGGTGTAAATTTAATTAAATGCAAGTTTTAATAACTTTAAAAGTGTTGTTTTTTCGGCACTTATTTCATTGGTTACGGCATAACAAATTTCTAAAATTTCACTTATTTCCTGAAGAATTTGCCATTCATTTAGAGATATATTATTTAAATTGCTGTTAACAACAGCCAGAGTTGATATGACATCATCTTTTATTTTTAATATACGGAATATTTAAAAACATGCATGTGTGTACCTGCCTTTATAATAATCAAAAAACCATTTAAAATGGTTTTTAAATCATATAAGGGCCGCTTTTACAATTGTCAGATAACTTAAACCAAGAATAAATTTATCTACAGTTTAAACCTGGTGTAGCATTAGTTATGCCTTTGTTGCAGTCTAGATAACCTATTAAAACGTCAATGATGACTTATAAACTGACGTATAAATTATTTATACACAAATTTGTTGTGCGCGTTACTTGGTTACTACACTAAAGATAACTACTGCTCCAACCACCGGATAAGTTATCTCTGGTTTATTTTCCTTAAAACATACAATTAAAATTTTATAAAATTGCCAGGACTCCTAAAGTGATCGGAGCCATTGTAAAATTTCAATCACCCACATACTCAAGTAGAATCTCTACTCAATAAATCCCAAATTAAAACTAAAAATAAAGACAAACCCCTTGAAGATCCCAATGATTAGGTCAATCAAGGAAATAATGCGACAATTATCAATTTTCTTCTGTGCAAAAATTTTAGCAACAAATCCTACTTTAGTTGTAACGCGTTTTTGCATTTTCTAAAAAATTATTTATTACAAAGATGGCCGTTTCTGGAACTGACTTATAAATTGACGTATACGTTGTTCATACGCTAATTTGTTGTGCGCGTTACTTAGTTACTACACTAGAGATAAGTTATAAGGGATTGTAAAAGCGTATTTTTATATACTCCTTAGATAGCGCTACTCCTTGTTTAACCGACGATTGTAAAAGCGGCCCTTAATCGGTTAAAAAATAACGGAGTTATTCAGCCGTACGTTTTTTGTTTAATAACCTGTACATGCGTAAAACTAAAAAAACTTAATTGAAACTCTTTGGCTGTTACACTTAGAGTTTCAAAATTTCCGGACAAACTGAGTGTCAAAAAAAACCCGGTTTATTTCCAGAAAAATTAGAAAAAAACTAAAATTTTGGGAAAATGCATGTAATAAACAGGAAAGAGAATGAGACGCGCGGCTATGCAAAGTCACCGGTGATTCCCCTCCGTATTTCGGTAAATCCCCAAAAAGTTTCACTTTTTATTATAACAGAGAGTAAATGTTTTGTTTTTATTACATTAAAATTAAATATTAAGTAATTTATAAAAAATATTAGTCTTTGGTTTACTTTTTAAGTTTTCTGTTGTGTTATAATTTTCTTCTGTTTATTCCAATTTTGAATGATGCTGCCGTATTTATTTAGAATGAACACATTGTGCGAAGTCCGTGTGATCATTGTATTAATTGCGCAAAATGATTTTTTATGGCGCGTGATAAAGTTTATTTTGGCGGAGACTCAGTTCAAATGCATTTATCCTAAACATTTTCAATTTTTTCGATTATCATTTAATTGATTTAATGTATTAATAAATGCCGTTTAAGTTTTTTTTTTTGATAAAATATGTTTTAGCTTGTTTTATGCAATAGTGTGTTTATTTCCAATTTGTTTATATTTATATATACTTTTCAGATAATATTATTTGAGGAGCTTAGATGCAAAAGGACCCAAGCGACCGTTTATTTAAAACGGAGTTAAGTGCAGAATTTGAGTTTTATAGCAAACGGTTATTACTGTTAAGTGTTATTAGTAAATATTATTTTACTAATAACCTACACCAACAAAACTTTAATTCTGCACACTATTTTAAATAAAATGTTGATTGGACCCTTTTGCATCTAGCCCCCAATTAAAATAAACGTAGCAACAGCAACCGCAACCTTCTGGAAATAAAAAGAGACTTGTGAACAAAGTGAGTTGAGGTTGAACATATCTTGACAAAATAAATGTGCGAACCGTGTCACTGCATTGATAAAACAAGTGAGTCACGCAGCTCATTTGAGCTGACTCATTGGACTCATTCCCCACCTCTAAATGAAATAATCCGCTGAGAAAAATTAAGCCGATGTTGTAAAGACACAATAGCTGTTTTCCCATTACTTGGGTTATTAACCCAGGGCATTTTACCACAACGCGCGCCAGTGCAAGTTACGAGCGTCTTTATGGGAACATGTTTCTGTAGCGTTTGTGCTAATGTCAAATGTAAGATTTTTTTAAATATTTAGTTATCACTTACATTTATGTGATTATTATTTAATTTGTTTCTCTGTCTTTAATATTTGTAAAGTCAACCTACCGTGAAAATGTATTGGTGGCCGCGAACCGAAAAATGCCATTTTCCTCATAATATATATTTTGGGGTGCTGGCTTAATAACATTTGATTGTTTTTTTCAATGTGTTCCCGGTAGTCAATGTTAATGAAAATTTAGACTTAAGCTTGTCATGGCAAAGTCAACCAACCGTGAAAATGTCATGGTGGCCGCGAACTAAACAATGCCTTTTTCCTCATGTTATTATTTAGTTGATTGAATTTATATTTTGTTTAGCGTTTTATTACAGAAATAAATAATTATGTCTCAAAATATATGTATGTAGGACGATGAACTTTGTTTTTTGTAACTTTACAAATTAAAAATGATTACTATTATTATTGTTTATACTTACCTTCGTAATTTTGTTAATTTTACCCTGTATAATAAAATTAAAAAACAAGTTTCTTACAAAAAATTTATTAAGTAAAATAAATAAAATATAATTATTATAAATAAAACATTAAATAAAATTATTATTGATTAAAAAAAAAAATCAAATTTTAGTGACTTCTTGATTTCTTCTACTACGACCTTCTCGACCACCACGACCCCTTCCTCTCCATTCACCGCCCCTTCCTCTTCCTCTACCACCCCTTCCACTTCCTTCCATCTATAAATAAAAAATGATCAAATTAAATATTTTTAAGTTATTTAAAAGTTACCTCTTGTTTTTTTATGAGTCTGTAAGCGTGGTTATCCAAGCTTTTCTTATTTTTTTTTTTGACAACTGTAAATAAAAAAATAAAAACGAGTATTAGAAATAAAAAAGCAATTCTAATGTTTTACTTACTTGAGAATGGAGAATAATCAACTTCCATTTTCTTTTTTTCTACTTTTTCTTGGTTTTTTCATCTTTCTTGCTCTCTTCTTCTTTTGTCTTATTTTTTTTAATTTTTAAGTTCTTTGATTTCTTCACTAAGTTGCTCTTTGAGTTCGTCCCTTAATAAAAAAAAACAAATTAGTAAAAACCATTCAAGTTAGATTGTTCGGTTAATACAAACTAATATACATAGACCTAATATGTATGATAAACATCATCAGTTTAAAATGTAAATACGGTTTTTTTATGTTTTACTGTGCATGATATTCAGTTCTACATATTTTGTTATTAACTATTTTAATTAAAAATTAAACTTGTTTTAGAACTTACAACAATTCTTATAACATTATATTGATGCCGAGAGAGCTTAGCATCCACCAAAACTGCGAGCGCGTCTACACCAGACATTGTCTGCTGTGGTTTGACAGACCTTTTATAATCATTAATATATTTTTTCGCACGTTCTGGACTTGTTGTACTAACATCTTTGAGGAGTTTTGAAGCTTCTACTTGCTCTTTTGCTCGTAAGCTCATTTGTGTGGCAAAAGTGAGTACAGAGGTAGTTGTACAATCTCGTAATTTTCTTGTTTTTAAAAGTTTACCACGCTCACAACTCAATTCAAATGGCACCTCTGAGCGACCTCGCTTTTTATCAAAATTCTGTGAAAATAAAATTGAACCTTCCAGCCACTCCACATTATTTCGATTAAATTTAGATTCTATCCTACAAGCCTTTTGCCAACAAGATTTATAATCTGCTTTAAAATACGACAGCCTGTGTTTCAATTCAATAAAATGCAACTCATTTTGTTCGATTCTTTATCTCTTTGGCCAAGAAATCTTGATAGTGAAACTTTTCATGATGTTAATAAGTTCGTTTCTTTTGAAATACACAATATGTGAGCTTGTTCCTGAAATTGAATAATAACAATATTACATCTGATAAATTCTTCTTATGGTGTTGCAGTCCAAATTCGTGGACAACACCATTTGCAGTTTCTAAGTTGTCTAATGAGTATCTAGCCTTTTATATTTTATAAAATGAATACATATCATAATAATATCGGTCTAAATATCTGAGCTATGTGTAAAATAATTTCAATATCTATTAACATAATTTATGCTTTATTATGATATTATTTATATTGCGAAGAAAGAGCTTTAAAGTAGCAATTTTTTTTATAGTTATCTAATTTAGAATCATTACTAATTTGAAAAATTCAAAAATTAAAACTCGGACTCACTCGGAACATAACTTAAAATGTTGATTTTCTTAAAAAAAAAATTAAATCGTAAAATGTCAAATGGGACCTTTTAACGCGTTTAATTCACATGACTAAATTTTTATACATATAAATAACATACATACCTGAAGTTGAAGGCTCTATAATACACTTAAAAGTCATACGGGGGCAAATTTAAGCAAACACAAACAACGCACAAAAAGCATTCACATATGTTACGGTCTAAATTATCGCAGTGCCTGAAACAAAATTAAATTTAAGTTCTATTTTTTTATTATTGTACAATTACTTATCTTTATTTAAAATTGTTGTTTTGTTCTATACTTTTGGTGTGCGTCAATGTTGATGTTGGTGGCCAAACTATAAGGCGCTATAAAGTTATGAATTATCAATTTAAATTACGTTAAGATGTAAAAACATGCGACAGGAGAGCGTATAAAAGTAGTTCAGTCAGACTATAATGCCTGGGGGTGCAATGTGGAATATTAAAGTTTCAGTAATTATTTAATTTCTAGTATCGGGTTTAGCTACTTACGTGTGATATTGTTCTTCTTCCTTGCTATCGGTTGATGTTATCGGTTGATGTTAATCCTCTTGAGTTATTCCTTATCCTATCCTTAATACTCCAGTTTGTTTATTTTTATTTCCTTCCTTCTCCAGTTTTAATTTCATTCCATTTTTATTTATTTTTCTTAACTTAACTTATAAAGAGACAATGCTTAACCCTTTAGCTCCTTGTATATATTTGCAAATATGTCTAAACGCAAAACAAAAATTTAAAAAAAAGTTTTTACAAATGTCAATACATTTATTTTTTATTTATATGTGATAATTTATGTACATAAGAATGGCAAATTAAAAAATTAAAAGGAATAAACAGGATAATTAACTCCACTCTCTTTCAATATTATTTCACTCACATATTATTTAAAACATAAGTTTGCTAAGAAAATTAATTCTTCTAAGCTTGTTGTCTGTTTTTATTCATTACAATAGAAACATTTTTTTTTATAAAAAGATGTGTTTTGAATGTAAAAAAATATAAAATTGAAACTATACTTCTAAAAGGTGTTTTAAGTTGATTTTTCTTATAAATCATATCGGATAAAAAACGAACGGCTTATTTTTTTATTATTTTTATTTTATTTCAAAAAGTGTAAATTCCGAGTAAGTATGAAATATGATTTAATTTAAATAATCGCCGCGGCAGGCCATTCTCGAAGACCAATTATTGAATTGGGAATGGGATTTTTTAGTTTAAAATTTGGGTCAACATTCAATTCAACGGACACAAAAATTGGCCATTTTAATTTCTTGAATGAGTTGCACTTTGTAAGCAAACATATATACCAAGGTGTTTGTAAAGAACCCGCCTTAGAGTGGTTTGCCAAGTAATGAGTTGCTGACTTCTGTGCCAAGTTGATGTTCCTGTGTTCTTACGTACACTATCGAGCCACAGGAGCAACAATTTTGGCAGAAAATATAATAAAAAAACTTTATTATTCTACATAAATGAATATTTATTATTTGCGTAATGATTTATTCAAGAGTAATTATTATATAGTTATATTATAGTTGTATAACGTACAAGTTGTACATATATTTTAATAAAATCAGTAAACTAATGTGCTTAAAAATAAAGTTTATTTTATTTAGTATTAATTAAATTCTAGTACGACAAAAAATATTCACTCTCTCGAATGATCTTAGTAGTTAAAATTCTAATTATCTTATATAAATGGTGCATGTGTTCAATTAATGCACTCTATCTTAAAAATACATGTACAATATGATACATGTACTGAAAAAAAGTAAGAATATGAGAATATTTCGTTAAAATTTGCTGATTTGTTTAATTGTTAATAATTATTATAGAAAAACGCATTTATGGTAAGATTTTGATGCAATAGATCGACGAGAATTATTTTAATTATTTGCTCCTACTGTACTACAAGTAATAGAATATAAAACCATTATATTTCAAATACTAAACTATAATATATTTCTACCATGCAAATGCATAACATAAACAATAATCACAAACGTGCTAATGTTGCCAAGCAACGTAAACAAAACATGATATTTTTTGTTTTGTTTGGTTTGAATGTTAGTATGTGACTTAATGCCATAGATATACTGGATATTGTAACGGCATAATTCCCGGGGAGTTGCAGTCGTTGGAATTCCTAAAATCAAAAATAGGGATTAGTGGTATGCAACCAAGTATACACTATGGTTGAATGAAAATTATGTTGGGGTGAATTAATATCTGTATTTTGATTTTTAAATTAGTATCTAACTACTTTATAATTAAGTTATGTTGTGGTTTTATAAATATTTAATACTCACATGTCTCCTGTGCTGGTCTGTGCTGTGGATTTAGTGTCTATCCTGGACTGGCCCCGATCCTCTCGGTTTTAATCTAAAAACAAGTTGCGGTTAGTTTATTTGAATGTAATTGTTATTAATTGTTAATCGAGGAAGGTTGTATTATGCTGTAGATTGCATGGGAGAGTGCTAATAGGGATTTGATTAATTGTTTAGTTTGAGTATGATTGCGGTTACGATGATGGGTTTTATTCACCTCGGGTAGTGTTATTAGTAGGATTTTGGATATCGTTAGAGTTAATTATTGTGAATACTACTCAAGGGAGGAATTACCACTTTGTTAGAGACTGGGGGAGTTGTTATTTTGGGACATCAAGTAATTGTTGTTGTGTAGTGATTCGAGGTTAGGTGGTTCAATTCTGCAAGGATGATTTCTCAGGGGCAAGGAAGTTACAGTAAGTAGTTGGGACGATTTATATTGTTAATTTATTAATTTGAATTGCTGTACTTACTTGTGGTTATTAATCCACTTTGTTGTCACTTTCCACTTGACACCTGTCAGCCATCTTCTGATCACATTGTTCAGCGCATATGGGTTTGGCGCAAGATTTGAATTTCACCTAATTAGAATCATCTGCGCATCGGTCTGATTGGCCAGACGCTATGCTTCACGGAGAATGAGATTCATTCCTTTTCCGGTCGTCGAGGTGTCGTGGTGTGGTGTTGTAGCAGTGGCGAGTATTCTGAGAGGATATGTAAATCCTTAGGCATCGTGGCCTGATTTATATACTCGCCGTTTAAACTGCATTGAGTGGTGATATATTGTGTTTGGTGTTACCCGCAAAGGGGTATTTTTGGGATTTATCGTATATACCACAACCGCATGGCGGATTTGTCACCCACCCGCATCTCTTAGCTGGAAGTTATCTAAAGGATTGTAGGACCGTATTAAAATCTCAGGTTGGTTTAGTGTTTATTTTATCTTGTTTTTATGGCTTTCCGGAGTTTGCAGAATTATTTGTAATTCTGGTTTTGTATGGCATGTTTTAGGTTCTTACTACGGGCGTTCTGGTTTATTTTTTTTTAACGTTCCCGTACGGTCACCTCTCTGCTGTATCTATCGCAGGTACGAGAGACCCCTCTTGACGTTCCGCATAGGACGTGCTGGAAGAATACAGAAGCGTGTGTTCAAGCGTGAGGCCGCTGATGTTCCCAAGTCTCATATCCTGCTCCCAATTGAAGTGATTGGATTGGTTAATTTGAAGAATACAGAAGTGTGTGTTCAAGCGTGAGGCCGCTGATGTTCCCAAGTCTCACATCCTGCCAATTGAAGTGTAGTGGCTTATTTCCCAGAGTCCAGAAGAATTTAACAGGAAGAAGTCAACCACGTGATATCGACAGCCTTTATAATTATTTGTTTTTTTTGTGTGCAATGCATATTTGTTTTGTGCCTTCTACCACTTGGTGTAAGGCAGAGCAAGATAACTGTGGGCTGTGAAATTTATTATTTTGTTTATTTTCGGGCGTGCTAATATTTGCCTTACAGGATCTTTGGACGGGGATAGCGCTATGCCTGGACAGGGACCCAAACCGTGAGTACTCCTTTTTCTTTTTATATATATAAATATACCGATATTTTGAATTAAAATTTCACGGCTTATTTACCGCTCACGTATTGTGTTATGTTCATTGTTTAAAGATATTAAAGGCTTTGGTTGATACGTCGGTAGCACGGTTGTTCGATTTCTGTAGATCGATGTTTGGGAATAAGTTGGATACTGTTGAACTTTACATTTAATTTAACTTGTCAATGGCAGATTGGCCTAATCTGTTGTAAATACTTTTTTTGAACAATCCAATAAATTGGGTGTATTTGTACCTGTATTTTTGCATTTACCTTTTTTTTTTTTGCATTTACCTTTTTGTGTTCATTTAATTTTGTACATTTATAGATGTTCCTCACTCGAACATTAATGTGCCGAATGTAATTAAATTATATTAGCTTCTTCTACATTTGATATCCGCATACGCCTTTGTGTCTAACTTTTTGGTATCGGGTTCTACCTTTAGGAGGTGTGGCCAAATACAGGGTGGACTTCATAGAAAGATCCCGTGGCGCTCACAACTTACCACCCCCGTCTCCACTGAGCTACGACGGTAAGTGAAACCCTGTCCACCTCTTACCCGCACATAAGGGCGTTGATTATCAAATCGAAGGTTGCTGTTTTGGTAGCGTTACAATATTTTACGGCGGCCATTTTGTGAGTGACTTGATAATATTAAATATGTATTAAAAACATCTTACATTTTATCATTTTAGTTTTTTAAACATTTAAAACTTAATTTATACGCTACTAACATTGTAAACAACTATTAAAATTTTCTGGACAAAATTGGTTAATTGGATCCAAAGTTAAAACTA
Source organism: Tachinus rufipes (assembly GCA_963932245.1). Taxonomy (NCBI): domain Eukaryota; kingdom Metazoa; phylum Arthropoda; class Insecta; order Coleoptera; family Staphylinidae; genus Tachinus; species Tachinus rufipes. The sequence continues at coordinate 81,837,499 of OZ010741.1, read as the reverse complement.
ATAATGCGTTTGTGATAAAAAAATTAATATCTTCTAAACGAGTCTACAAACTTGAACCAAATTTTAAATCAACATTACTACACGTTTTGCTGATGTTTTACTATCATAGTTAAACCTCGAATAAGACAGAAACAACTTATAACGACCCGGCGAGAAAAATGAATAAGCAACATCGGAAACCAAAAGCACTAAGAATGGAATGTTGGAAAGAAACATCCCTGAACAACAAAGATCAGGAAATTCTTTTAGAAATAGAAAAACACAAGATCGACATTTGCGCAATCACTAATCACTGAAACCAAGAAAAAAGGGAAGGGAAACACCAAGTATGGAAACTGCATACTTGTATATAGCGGCAAAGACAAAAACAAAAAAACAACGTTTGGAATAAAAGCGACGAACAACTAATCTAATTATGCGCTTAAAACGGGCTACAAATAAACAACTCCTTCTTCCCACACAAGTCACAACACAAATTCTCATTTAAAAATACGCAAGGACAGAAATTCGTAATAGACTACATAATTACAAACAAACATCCACCCATGCAGAATCCAATACGTCAGAACTCTGACCTCAGCAAATGCCGGAACTAATCACGGCTTAGTACTAAAAAAAATGGCAGCAACTCTGGAACCAAAAAAAAGTTAACCGACAAAGGGAACTCTAACAAAATCAATGTGGAATTTCTATCCAATGCCTCAACAAGACACCAGTGCTAACGGAGACTGGAGGAAAAAATCTAGGCCTGCAAAACACAATATCTGGACAATGTAGAAACTGCCTGGCAAAAACTAAAATCAAACATAATAAACGCTGCGGAAAATGCACTAGAAAGAAGACGCCGGACGGGGGGAAGAAATCCAAATACCAAACCCTGGTTTACTCAAGAGTTTAAGACGCTGGCTGAAAAAAAACAAAAATCTTACCTACAGTACAAATCAAAATCAATAACATACAACAAGTATAAGCTCTATGAAACTGAATCAACAGCAAAATACAAGCAATAAAAACAGCATACTAGAAAAAATTCACCAAGAATATGCAATGCTCGGAAAAAGGAAAGAACTATTAAACAAATACATACAAACCAAGGAGAGTTCAATTGAAGATTGGGAAAAACACTTTCGAGAGCTGTACGCCGCAGTCGAAGACAACACCAAACATGCCTTAACACAAACAGATGATAACACCCACCGACTATGAAACATATCCCGAGAGAGAATAGAACAACTAGCTAGCAAACTGAAGAACAGAAAGTCGTCTGGGAAGGATGAGATATCCAACAAAATTATCAAATACGAGGGCAAATTACTATTGGATCAGATCCATGTTCTTTTCAACAAGATACTAGAAGTTGCTGCCTCTGGGATATGCAAAGAACAACAAGGATTTAGAAAGAACAAGTCCACGATACAAGCAATATTTACCATACAACAAATAACTGAGAAAGCTATAGAATTTAACAGACCTGCTTTTATGTGCTTTATCAACCTTATCCAAGCTTTTGACCAAGTGAGGTTAATTGACGTTGTGCCACTTTTGCAGAAAAGAAATATACACTTCAGCATAATAACTATCATTGCCAAGCTAAACATCAATAACTACACATCCATAAAAGTAGCAGATAAGCTATCCGAGAAAATACCCATAGCAACTGAAATAAGACAGGGAGACAGTTTAAGCCCTGCCCTATTCAACATAATCATGGACTAAATGATCACAGAGCATCTTTATAAGTTCGGATAAACCGCGTCAAAAGTCAACATGCAGATATCGACGAGCAAAACACTGTGTCTAACAGTAATTAAGAAGCCGCGCAGATGCAAACTTGTCGTATACAACAAAAACGTAAAACAAGTAATAAACTTTTCCTTGGGCGCCGATATAACAAGCAGTAGAGACTTAGTGAAAAAAGTAAAACTCCAAACAGTAAAAGCATCGTTAATATTGGGATATCTGAGGGATATAATATGGCAAAACAAATACATGTCTATCGAAAGCAAAACAAGAATATACAAAGCCTGTGTAAGACCGATCATGACATACGCTACCGAAACCAGAGAAGAAAACGCAACAACAAAGCGACTTCTTAGAACAGCAGAGATGAAAACTTTGATATGCATGACAGGGTGTAGTCTACGAGACCAGATTAGAAGCCACGACATCAGAAAGCAGTGCGACATTCAAGATGTGGTGAATTGGGGCCGCAATAGAAGAAGAAAGTGGAGAGACCATGTCGACAGAATGGATAAGTCCAGCTTATCAAAAATTGCCAAAGAGGGACTTCCGACATCAAAAAGACCTCCTGGAAGACCCTCACAAAAGCTGGAGTTTGGCGTCTCAACTGCAGCTGTAATCGTTAAAGACAAACAGGATGCAATGCTATAACAAAGAAGAAGACAAAGAAAAAGATACATTTTATGTATTATGTATATGATGATAACGTTGAAGTTTTGTAAAAGTTTCAAAAAAATTAGTTTGTAAAAAATCAGTGGCGTGCAAAAGATCAAAATAAGATTTAAATTTCAAAATAACAATTTTTGTTCTTTTGCACGTTACTGTTTTATTTGCAAAACAATTATTTTGAAGTTTTCACAGAACTTCAACGTTATCACCATATACGTAATGCATATAATGTATACAATGTTATAACTTGTTTTAGTTGATAAATTACACTGGAGGAATTAATTCAGTATGCTGCGCATCTAAAACATCACTTCCATTGCAGATGGCACGCGCAGAAAGTCTACAAATGAAAATCTAATTACACCATGTAAATAGCTTATGTTTTGTGCTAATTTACAATTATTGCAGGTTTTTGTACTATTGCTCATATAAAAAGTTGTGCAGGTTTACATTATTTAAAAATGTTTAGTGTTTTTTTTTCAAGTTACTGTACTGCAAAAACCACTGCGTATACAAAGTTTTATTATGATAATAAAACGTCAGTAATACGTGTAAAAATGTTATCCAAAAATTTGGTTTAAGTTAATAAGTCAATTTAAAAGATATTAATTGTTTATTAAAAACATATTTTTTGTCTTAACTTTGGATCTAATTAACCAATTTTTGTCCGGATCATTTAAATGGTTTCTTGTTACTGTGAATGACATATAATGTATGCTTTAAATGTATAGAACCCTAAAATAATAAAATGCAAGATGTTTTTAATATTTGTAATATATCCATGCTTAATTCTGTAAAATAATACAAAATGTATTTTGATTTTTAATATAAACTCCGTTTCAGGAGATATGACGTCATCATCAATTTTTTTTAAATGGAACACCCTGTATTTTCTTATATTTTTAGAAAGAGAATTTTTCTATAATAATAATAATCATATGTAATTGTAGTTGACTTATTGCTTAAAATATTCACTTATTCTTACGTTTATTTTTTAATTGTATTTGGAATAACAGAAAACAATATTTGTTTTTAATTGTTGAAAAATTCTCTTTCCAAAAATAAAACGAGTGGTTTACAGTGTTGCCACGCGTAACTCATACTTTTCAATTGCGCGAATAATTTAATTTTGAATTTCTATCTGCTAGGGTTTAATTTTATTGCCAATAATTGAAGGAATAGTTGTTAATTAAGTATTGTTTTGTTTATTATAGTTTCCTAACTTGTATGTACTTCCTTTATCCTTTTTCTTACGTACTCTTATTTTTATTTTTCTTGCCTTGGTAAAGCAGTCCTGCGCGGGGAGGCTAATTCATCAGGAGAGATTACTGGGCGTTAAATCAGTGCTTTTCTGATCCAATTTCTGCGTTGAGCAGTCGCAAGTGTGAGGATAAAGATGATTTAAAATCCACGTTTTATTAACGGATTTAAATTTTGAATGAAGGATCATTAAATAATATTCATAACTGTTAGAATACTAATTTCAATAATTAGCTTCTCTGCTGAGAATTGGTTTGTGGGGTAAATTTATTTAATTTAATTTAATTTTGTATTATTTGTCTTCATTGCCCCTTTTTTTTTAATTCTCTTCCAGGTCATTTGATCAGAATCCCTCTTTTTTTGTAACCCGCGATGTGTTACGTTTTGTTTTAATGCTGTGCATTTAAATTAAGAAGTCTGTTAGTTTGCCAGTAAAAATAGTTTCAAAACTCTCTAACCCGGATTATCATTATGAAATTGTGGAGATCGTTTGGCAAGGATTAATTTATATTCCTGCAAGTCCGGTGAAGATTGCGATCGAGTTAGCAAGCACGTGGCATCTGGAAGAAGAAAACTGGAGCATAATCGTCGCTCAATTTTATTTTTTTGTGTTAATCTTATTGATGGTTGTATTATCAACCGGAATAATATTTTGTTTGTAATTAGTAATAGGTGTGAGAGTGTGTATGAGTGCGATTTTAAAGTGATTACATTTATATTTTTTATTTTTCAACATTTATTTAATTCTTGATCCATAATTATTTCTTTTTTTTAACATAATTCTTTTGTTGGGAATAACACTGTTTTCCTATTTTCTTTTCTTCCTATCCCCCTTTTCAGCTTTGTTGTTTTATTAGCTACAAAAAATATTAAAAGCAATTTTACGTCTAGTTCGGACAACATTCCAGCATTCTTAGTATGCGATTGTATACATGCATTTTTAAAACCGTTAATACATATTTATAACCTTATGTTAACAGAAGCATCTTTTCCTAAAATCTGGAAAGTAGCGAGAATTACGCCCATTTTTAAATCAGAAAATAAACAAGATATCAAAAATTATCGCCCCATATCAATACTAAATAACTTTGCTAAAATTTTTGAATCCATTTTAGCTAATAAAATTTACTACAATGTTGAGTCTAAGATATCTACAAAACAGCACGGTTTTATGAAAAAACGTTCTACCTCGACAAATCTTCTAAACTTTACAGAATATATATCTCAGCAACTTGATCGGCGTCTTCAAGTTGATGTAATATATACCGATTTTTGTAAAGCGTTCGACTCAATAGACCATGAAATACTCATTTTAAAGTTACATTGCTGGGGCTTTAGTAGTAGCTTAGTTAGCTTAGTACATAATTACTTATCAGATAGATCTCAATACGTTGAGTATAATGGTTACTGGTCTGAAGCATTTTGCCCTTCTACTGGGGTGCCTTAAGGGTCAAACCTGGAACCTTTATTATTTTTGTTATTAGTGAATGATATAGTAACCAACATCTTTTCTCAAGTTCTTATATACGCAGATGATGTTAAAATATTTAGATCCATTAATACTACAAATGATTGTTTGGCTCTACATGAAGATTTGAGGGAAATTCAGCAATGGAGCAAAATTAACTGTCTTAAACTTAATATTAGTAAATGTAAATGTATGTCTTTCCATTGGAAGCTACAACCTATTCTTTATGATTATGTTTTCGATAGCGTCAGTTTAGAACGAGACGCAGTTATTAAAGACCTAGGTGTGTCAATCATTGTCGTTTGTACCGCACTGCAATTATGTGCATAAAGATGCAATTAAAATGTTAGGTTTTATTCCAAAAACATGTGAGCCTTTTAGTAAGACTGCTGTAATCCAAAGATTGTATGAATCATATGTTAGATCAAAGTTAGAATACGGTGCAGTGGTTTGGTTTCCATCGTATGCTGTTCACATACATAAACTTGAAAGGGTTTAAAAATATTTTATGAGATATCTTTATTATAAAACCAATGGTTGTTATCCAGATGAATCTGTGACGTATAATGACATGTTATTAATGTTTGATGCAAAATCTCTAACAACAAGGCGAAATGTCATTATACTTAAACATTTGCATCAGATAGTAAACAACAAAATTGATGATCCTAATTTGTTGACATTAATTAATATCTACGTCCCCCGAATTACAAGTAGAGTCGCAGTAACATTTTTTGTTAACCGTTGCAACACCACTAATCACTCTAATTTGCCGATTTATTCAATGTGTAGACTTTATGCTAGTGTTCAATATTGCATTGATATATTTAATTGTAACCAGTCTGTATTTGTAAAGACAATTTCAGAATTACTAGAACTTGTTATTTTTTTTTCTTTTTATTTGTATAGAGTGCGCACTATATGTATGTTCTTCTTTTCAGCCGTTTGAGTCCACTGCAGGACATAAGCCTCTTCTCTGCTTGTATGCTGGCAACTTACATTACAAGAGACCTACAGTTTTAAGTGGATTCCGAACCACTGGAGAGAATTATCACTCCTCATAGAAGGTATTTTAGCCGTAAAACCCCACGCTGGCAAGACGGGTTGGGGAGTGGGAGAGCGTATAGAACGTGAAAAGTATATCACGGTATATGGGAATCGAACCCACGATCTTCGGTACAGCGGCCGGATGCCTAGACCACTGCGCCACGCTCTCCTATGTATGTTATATATCTATTAATATGTCATTTATTATTTAATCTTTAATATATTATTATACATTTTTCCTGTTATTAGTATGTAAAGGGTCTTCCATTAAGAGCGCCCCCATTTGAAATGTAAATAAAACGAGCAATTGATGAGATATCAAAGATCTGTTTATTGTGGGTTGAAGGTGGCACTATACCATTAAGAATGGAACAGAACATCGTTCAGATGGCCACCTCTGGAACGCCGGCACGAATGGAGACGCTGGACCCAATTTTCCATCACTTTTTCACACAAATCTGGCGATATGTCAGCAATGGCTCTTTCAATATTGGTCTGGAGCTCCTCCAATGTAGTTGGTATGTTGCTGTAGACCACTGACTTAACGTACCCCCAGAGAAAAAAGTCTAGGGGCGTTAAATCGCACGAACGAGGCGGCCAATTGGTTGGGCCGTGTCTTGAAATAACACGGTCTCCGAACTTGGTCTTCAATAAATCGATTGTTTGGCCGGCTGTATGGCATGTGGCCCCGTCTTATTGGAACCACATATTGTCCACATCGAAATCATCCAATTTGTCCCAAAAACAATCAGTTAACATGCCTCGATAGTGATCGCCGTTGACCGTGACGGCATTTCCTGCATTGTTGAAAAAGAAATAAGGGCCAGTGACTCCGCCGGCATGAAAACCACACCAAACAGTGAGTTTTAATGGATACAAAGGTGACTGGTTGATTTCCTGAGGATTTTCCCTTGCCCAAATGCGACAGTTCTGTTTATTAACAAAACCGTTTAGCCAAAAATGAGCCTCGTCACTCAGGATGATTTTTCGATGAAAATCATTATCCATCTCCATCTGGTCTAAGGCCCAATTGGTGAAATTTCTGCGCAGCAAATGGTCATTCGGCTTCAATTCTTGGGTTAGAACGATCTTATACGGGTGTAGGCCAAGTTCTTTCCGCAAAATCCGCCACAATGTTGTTTGGCTGATCCCCAACTCCAGAGAACGGCTATAGAAGCTCGTACAGCGCCAATATTTTCTTCCCTCCTGGCTGGTCTTGCTCTTTTGGGCACGGGAACATCCAATAATGAGTAGGTCGACTCGAATTTAGCCACTAAACGAACCACAGACCATTTATCCGGACGATTATAACGACCAAAAATCGGAGTAAACTCACGTAAAGTTGCGGTGACCGAACTCAAATGTTCGTAATAAATTTTAATAATTTGCAAACGTTGCGCACACGTGTACTTCACCATGATGAAATGGTATAATGTCTCGAACAAATTGACGTTTATAATATGGAGCTAACTTCACACATGTTCAAATAGCAGCTATTCAAAACAAGGGCGTCCCTATTGGAAAACCCATTATGTACTCTTGGGAAATAAACTTATTATTATTATTATTATTATTATTATTTTGTTTTCTCGGACAATTCCGGTAGCAGTTACTTATAACGCCGTGTAAATACCAGAGGCTTTATAAGTTTGTTTTAATATATTTTAATTTAAAAATTTCCTAACAGTTCGACATGTATTTAAAATGACTGATTTTTGAATTTTAATGTAGATGTTAGCTAGTAAGTTTAGGGTTTGTATGGATTTATGCAGGCTGTGAGGAATAAACCCAGTACTTGATATAATTAATGGTACTATAATTACTTTATCCATTCCCCAGATCCTGCGTATCTCATCTGCCAGATCAGTGTATTTTTCAACGTTTTCTCAATATTATGTGTATTAGGAACGTCTATTGCATACGTAGTTTTATGACTTTTGTCAACTAGTGTTAAGTCCGGTCGATTGTGATGTATGGTTTTATCCGTTATTATTGCTCGGTCATAATACAATTTGAACTATTATTATTATTATTATTATTATTATTATTATTATTATTATTATTATTATTGTCGATACGGGACGGAGAACTTTATCCATCAAGTAAGGACCCCAATAAAATCACCTTGGAAAGCAATTGGAGCCCAGATATATTAAGGATTAACGAGGTAAGTCTGATTTTTTCTTTTATATTTGCTGCCCTGTTGCAAATACTTTTCATATCGTGTTTGTATTATTTGTTAACCCCCCCCCTCCCCCTACTTCACTGAGCGTAGTTTGGCTAGCCCTTCAAATACCAACGGCTAAATAGGGCGTAGCACATAGATCAACAGCCCCTTCTTATGGGATCAAAACACACTTCATCAGCAATTCTAGATCGGTTTATTGTGCGTTCATTAATCATGTTTCGGTATATTATAAAAATTAACCAATTTTTGCAATTTAATTATTTGAATTAATAAATACTTACTTTTTTGTCAGTAACCGTCCAATATAAGCTGCGTTCGGCTATCCAAACTCGAGTCTCTCTTTTTACTCTTTTTGTTCTACGACCTTTCGGGTATTGTTTTTGGAATGCACGGAAGTAGTGTAAAATAGGGGCTACATCCGGTGTTTCTTATGGAGAAATACATGGACTTCCGCCGGATGTCCTTTTTTAGCGTTTAAGTTCAACAAATGGCCTCCAGTCTGCAATGTGTCGCCACCGTCGCTGGTGTTGGCGGGAAGAATTAGGGCGTCGACTTGGCGGAAAAAATGGCGTCCAAGATGGCGTCGGTGTTGGCGGGAAGAATGGCGTCCAAGATGGCGTCGTTGTTGGCGAGAAGAATTTTGGCGTTGTCCAAGATGGCGTCTTGTCGGGTAGTCGAGTTGTCCACTAGATGGAGCGTTGTTCGTCTTGTCGGTTTGTCAAGTTGTCCACTAGATGGTTGAAAGTATGCAACCCAAGTTACAGTGTATGCTTGGTAGCATCGTATTTTTTTAGTGAGTCTTGCCTGCTAGGATTTGAACACCGGTCGGCTGGTTGAGAGCCCGACGCGCTACCCATTGCGCCAAACAGTGTTACTGATAAGGAATGGAAAAAGTGCTATAATAATGGGACCTCAATGTGGACTTGTAAAAAAAAATAGAAAAATATATGTGACGTCAGCCCTAAGCGCTTATAATATAACTAAAAATAAGCGATTATAACCCTTAATAGAATTACTTTTAATACAAGTATGGAATTAGACGGGTATAGGACGTCATCGCAACACTTGTAAATAATTCCGCGGCAAAAAATTGAACAAATAATAATAAATCTCTATTAACAATAAGACAACTATACATATAGAAACTTGATAAATATTTAATTATGAACCGTAATATTCAAATTCCAATATAAAAGTGACCGGATGTTATTGTGATAAGCGAGAAGTGTACTACTACAGTCGATAAGGACTTAATCAAATGTTTATTTTATTCCGTTGCTTTATCAAAAAGTAAAGGTAAAGAAATATATTTTTTTTACTTACCAAACAGTCGTTGCTGAAAAAAAAAGTTGGTGAAAGGTAACAAAAAATATGTAGGTATATAATGGTAAATATTATTAGAAAGATTTAACAAAAAATCAAGTAAGCATTTTAACACATTTTAAACATCATGAATAAATGTCAGCAAATAAGCAAGAACAGTATTAAAATATAAACATAAAATAAAATGGAAAGTAATAATTAATTAATTGTGTAATGACCCCACGGAATAAAACTTATCTTATCCTCCAATTGTTTTCTCTTATCATCAAAATTATTTAAGCAGATTTTATTTATTGTTAAAGTACTAATTTCATGATTTTCAGATCTTATAGTATTGAATGTTACCATTTTGGAATCGTTTATAAAAATTGAATTTTTATAATCATTAAACGTTAATTTTGCTACCGTTTGCTTTGCTATGCCTTTGTGTTTCTTTATATTATAATTGTGACAATCGATACTTTTAATAGCGTACACTTTTGCTCGAATGCCATAATACTCGTCAATAATTTTACCTCCCAATTCGTCTTTGAACATACCCAAAACTTTTTTATTTGCAAGAGGTATGTTGTAGGAATTATTTTTATGATAATTAGACGTATCAAAAATCATCTCTACGTATTACGTCATATATACTTCGAAAAGATGACAAGTCGCGAGGCGTAAACACAGCGATAAAGCTGTCGGTATCGCTATAGCAAATTTTTACGGTGAAATCCGGTTCAACGTGGTTTTTTAAATAATTATAAACAAAATTGTACATTACTGTCTTGGACAGATCTAAAATACACGTTCCGACATGTAGAGCTTTATTGTACAATACATTGGTTTTATTTAATTCAATTGCTACAAGATTTTCGTTAAAAATTTGAAACGATTTAAAATTTGGTTTTGCAATTTGTTTTTTGGCACTTTCCCAAGAATTAACCAATTTGATTTGCCTGTATTTACGGACGTTCTCCATCATCTTACCGAAAGACATATTTGACATATCTTTATACTGTTGTTTATCGAATTCATTAGTAGATTTGGCACGAAGATTCGCATTCAAATCGATAAACTGTTTCAACCATTTAGAGTGAGAGAATTCAACGACACGATGAATTTTATTTAAAATTAGACCATTTTGAAGACATTGTAATAATACATTTAAATGAAGAACATAATTCTTTTTATTGTATAAAGTCAGCATTAATTTTTTGTCTGATTTTTTACCGGAATGAGACATATGTTCGCAACAAAAAGGAAAATATATATGTTTATCATGAAGTTCCGCCGGATAGTCAATGTCGCATTCAAGCATTAAAGATTTATCTAAATTGTCGCCGTAAATTTTGGAAATTGAATTGTTTTTTATTTTAAGTTCTAATTCTTTTAAATTGTCGAGCCATCAAAAATCTCCAAATGGTAAACTAGATGCCATTGCGTACGCATATAAACCGTTTGCGTCTATATTTAAAATTTCTGATGTTTGTTTTGTTTTGTCATAAGTAGGGCTATATGGTGAATTTGACTTTGCGTACTTACAGCTAACCTGACATATTCCCCCACGTAATCCCTTTTCAAAGAATAAAATCATGTCAATGTCTGTTAATAATTGCAACTGAACTTTTGAAGTGATTAAAGCGGCTGAAAATGCTAATCCGGGCGCGGTTACAAAACTGCACGCATCTAATTTATAAGTTTTCAATGTCAATTTTCTATAGTTTTCAAAAATATCAGCCAAAAGATAAACGTCCGTCTTTAAGTACAAATCCGCGTAATCACCCAATGTATTACAATTGAAATGGTTCCATACATTAATTGCATGTTCATAATCCATATCGCTCACGTTGCAATCGTTTAATTGATTATAAAAACAATGTTTAGGTGGTAAACTAGTTTCGTTTAATATCTTAACAGAACTTACATAATCGTAGGGGAATACGCCCTTGCGTGTTACTAATTTGAACTCGTCTTCTTTCTCAAAAGCAAATTTTGTATGAGTCATCTGCTCAGTTGTTAAGTTTTTGGCTAATTTTTCTAAGGACGAGGGCATGAACCGAAAAGAATCTATGAATCGTAACTGGATCGTATTAATTTTTTTAGAAATTGTAATATATGTCTCATTTGTAGTTGGAATTATAAATGTTGGATTATTATTAATATTTGACAGTTCTTCGATAAAAAAATGTGCGTCATATCGGGACATATTATGTAAAACAACGGGTAAAATATTTGAAATTTTACACTGTAAATTACAATTATTACAGATTGTATAAATAAAATTACCAGTAAAATGGCAATGGTGAAGAACTTTTATATTATATGCATCGAACTTGTACGCACAAATATTGCAAACAGTACAACTCTCATGTTTGAATCGAGGTTTGAATCTTTCAATTGCCGATAGAGGTTTAATAGGCTTGGAACCGTCCTGTTTGATGTACTTGGCAACAATATCGCATTCTTTGACTAATTGTTCAATAAACCATTTTTGAGGATCAGTACCGCGATATAAATTAAAATAATTTAAATCTTTATTGTAAGCACAAACACGTAAATACGACACACTGAAAGGTTTATGGCATTGCTTAGGAATTGTATAAGACCGGTCCGGGTTATTATTGCATGTAGCTACGGGTGATGTAATTGCTTCAAAATCGGCATAGATAACGAAAGGTAATTTCATAGTTGCACAAAATCTATCAAATTTTACCACCGAACCTTCTTTTGGCATGTCAATTTTTACGAAATCAAATTTGGAACAATCGCGAATATGTTTGTTTAATACATCATCCGAATAGAAATAATTTAAACATCTACAGCAAATAAAAGTTTTATGTTTAGATATTTGTTTTGAACATAACTTACTCAAATCTGTTATTAGGCAAAAATGTCCGCTCATTGTACCGTGATAGGCATAAATATAAAATAAATTAACTACTATTTGATTAAATTGTTTTGAAATGTATAAAGGATAAACAACATGTTGATCATTTTCATCATCAAAAGTATAAACGTTTATGGAAATATTGTTTTGTTTTTCAAACTTAAAAATATCCGTGATTTTAATTGGAAAATTCATTCCGGATAAGTTGAAAACATCGTAAAAACTTTGTGGATAAGATAAGACTGATGTGGGATCATTACCTTTTTTACATGGATAAAGAGCGGCTAACAAACACCAGAGAAAGCATCGACGGTCCTCATTTTTAATATTTAAAATAGAATTGGAATTTTTAAAGGCTTCTGGAAGAGGTGCATATGTAGATCTACCAATATTTAGGGGACAATATTTAACAAACGAGACGACTAAGACGACTAGATTCTGGATGGAATGTAATGCCCATCCGCTCTTACGCTCTTGAAATGTTTCCATCTAAAATTATATATTTTTACACAATTTAAAAAAATAATTATTATTACCTTTATTAATATGTCCTCAAGTAATTCATTGATGGCTTCTTCATCGTTTGTGGACTCAAGAAATGTCATATTTTTGGTTAAAAATCTCATAACTTTTATTTGTTCTGTTGAAGGGATAATAAATTCTCCACAGAACGCTAAATTAACTTTAAAGTAATTAAAAGATTTTCGTATATTTTTAAGACGCTTCAATATCATTGATTTTGCATCGCCAAGAAATAATTTAGGATCGATATGATTAATATTTGCAACTACACCAGTCCTGATGCGACTCTTAAAAGCCGTTTTTAACTGAAAATGATTATTAATTAAAAAAAGCTATAATTAAAAAAAAATCTATTCTTACCTCATCCCATATGACATTAGTTTCCTTGCGATTTGATGTTTCATTATAACTTTTTCTTGTAATTGTTCTTAAACCTGCATCGGTATTTGCTTTTAATTTAGATACACATAATGTTTTTAATGATAATAAAGAAGCCAAATTTGAAGTTGTTTGTTTTTGGGTGTTTGATGTTTGCGTAAAATTCATACATTTCTTTAATAATTTTATTTTAATTTTAAGTTCTTTTAAACACTTTGTTAAAGTTTCAGGATTTGCAATTGCACTTTTAATTATAGCAGAATATTGTTTAATGTCCTTTATCCATTTATTATTACTTTCCATTTTTTTTTTAATTTAAAAAGGTGAAATAAATTCTATACTATGGCAAGTACGCCCAGAACCAATGCTTTTCTTGCCTTTGTACAAGAGCGCCTTTTGTGAGGCATTTATGATACTCAGATCGTCTTCAGTAGTGAATCGTTGACTGAACCGCTCTGGAAGATATACAATTTTCTTTCCTCTCAATACGCAAACCAATTTTTTTCCATTGACAGTTTGCATGAATTTGAACTCGGAAATGTTGTACGGTTCGCCAATTTTTAGTTGACGTAACGGAATGACTGTTAATTGTTTAACTTCGCCACTGCTACCAACTTGGTTTAATAAATCTAAACCTTTTTCATGAAAATGTTTTCCTTCTTCTTCTTCTTCTACACCACTCTCTTCCCCCGAATCTTCTTTTTCAATAATTGGCTTATCTTCAACAATGGTGAGACGTTTAATTGCACACTTCTTTTTAACTTCTTGCTCCTCGTTAAAATCATTATCTACATCCTTAAAAAGTTGCTTCTTAACAGATTTTTTTTTAAACACACGTTCTTCTCCGCACGCATCTAAATCACTATCACTTTCACTCTCGATAAATATGCGACGTCTTTTAGGTTTTGCACCTAATTTTGGCGGTTTATTATTTTTTATTGTAGCACGGTCTGGTGACACGTACTGTGACATCAGTTCATCACCTGAGACGTCGTTTAACATAATGATTCGAATGTTCTTTACAAACTAACTCTCTCTCTACCGATTGCACCAATTTTATAATTAAAAAAACGGAAGATGTGGTTTTAATTAAGCGCGAAAGAAACGAAATTACATCATACAGCTTATCGCATGTAAAGTGTGAAAACGGATGTGATTTGGTTAAATTGAAAGAAATTACATCATACTACTTTAAAATGAAATTGAAAATTTATTAATTATTTAATTACTTAATTTTTAAGTTCGTTTTAAATTTATTTTACTTTCGCATTTTCCTATTTTAGGTTAAATTAAAACAACATAATATTAATAATACATTTATTTTCTTGTAAATAAGTCACACACAAATTACAAAATAATCATCAATTTAACATTTTCAAGAGCACCACATATTTATAAATTTAAGATTAATATGCTCATATAAAATATAATTACAAAAACTATTTACTGTTATTACCATTTAAATAAGTACACATTTTTTTAACATTCTGAAATGAACAATTGGCAAACTCATCCGTGTGATTTGCACAGAAATGAGTACATTTTTCAAATTTTGGTGAATTAATTTCACCTTCAAGGTTTAATATGGTAAAATTCGGGAAATGTCTTTTTAAAAAATCTTCTTTTTGAGCACCATTGACCACGCACGTCACATCGGATAAATTCTGAGTAAATCCGTAAAAGATGTTGTCAATCTCGGCCATATCAACAATTCCTCCGGAATATGGAATTGAGTGGTAATTATTTTCCAACCATCTGGCTTGGATTTTTTCCTTCGATGTTAAAAACGAGTAGTCGATTGTCGGTTTCATCAAGTAAGTGTGAATATTTTTGTAATTTGTTGCAATACTTATTTCCTTCGGCATAAACTGATTTGCAATTACAAATCCTTGCATATCGATGGCCAATATAATCATCATGTTATATGAAGTGTACACATCAACGACCTGTACTCGACTAAAAATAAGAGATGTTCAGGATTCACTACTGCAATGTTAACTTTTGGTTTGTACTACTTTCCATTAAACAAGTTTTCTCACTGTTCCAGAGAGCGGTCTGTATTCGGCAACTTGGTCGAACAATATGAGACAATATGCTCTTGTGTTGTCTGGGAAAGCCTGGTGTCCCTCCATTTCAATTTTCAAATCGATCGTTGACGATTTTACACTTTTGTTTTGTCTTGATACATCGAATACGTATAACATTCGATTTTTAAATTCTGCGTAGCTCAATATGGGCCGGTTGAATCGACCGTAATAACTGTTTTGGAACTGTGTGTACATGTAATAACAAGTTGTGTATTCACCATTTGTTACATCTTGATTTAACTTATCATAGGGATAACACTCCGAATTTAAATACACATTCAAATTTCTCATAAAGCAATGATCAAAATGGCTTGCATTTTTATCTATTTTTCCTACTTTATTCTGTTGAAAACCTACAATTACGTATCGAGGTTTTTCCAAATGGGTAGAAGTTTTAACTAACCAAGTATCCTTATCGGTTTTTCTGAGAGGATACTCAAATAAACGCCATGTCCTATATGGCATTAAAATGGGAGGATCGGATTGTATGCCGGTCAATATTCGTAATTTTGCTTCATCGCACGGCTGAACATGTTGTATGCGCCATTCAATTTTATCTATTCGAATCTTGCAGTCTTTGGTGCTCGTGTAACAATTTAAATCCGTGGTGGCACGCTTCATGATCAACTCCTGTTTCACATTCACCATCACCTTCTTGTAATCTTCTGCAAATCCCAGAAGACATTTCAAGGGCAAAATTGCATAAAACTTTTGGTTTGTATCAAAGTATGTTTTAACTCCCGCGTCAAACGTTTCGCTCCACCCGCTCATTTCCAAACCTCTTAGCTCTTCTTTATCATAGGAGATGTATCCCTTCATTGTGGACGTGATTCCAACGCCTCGATTTTGATCGATTACAACTCCGTTAATTTCGTAACAAATTTCTTCAAATAAGAATGCAAATCCATTTGTCTCCCATTTAAAATTAGCATCGACGGGATTTTCTGTTGTACCAGCGATGTACAAATAACTGTTGCACGGCAAAGTACAAATATCCTGCTGTTGTATTAAAATGCGAATTTCATCGTTATTGTTAAAGGTTTGTGTTCTCGGCTGATAACTGTGAAATTCCTCTTTCACAATACTCTCGTCCACACTGAATTTATCAAAAATGTCTAATTTATCCATTGTTTTTTTTTTTCTTAGCCTGTAGCCCAATGAGGAGAGTCTCTGTAGGTCGTGACTTGTTAGTCCTTTGAAGAATAATTGAGGAGTGATGTTTCGAATGGTTGTCCCTCATTTATTAATATTTGGGTTAGAATTAAATTGAATCGGCATGTCGTTACCACGTTTTTAATTCGAGTCTTTCTAAAATATTTTCACCTTTAAAATTTACGGATGCTCCGTCTTGATCGATAATTCTGATTGTAATGTTGTTGATGTTGCGTACGTTAACCGGTAAATATAATATATTTCGAGGTTCTATGTTAATGGCAAAACCCGGAACGGCGGAAGGTGAAAATTCGAAAAGCGTGTGTGATAGTTTATCACCGTAAAAAGCACCCGACACTATGTTACACTCGAGTCTGATGCTGGTCACTTTTATAATTTTAACGGGTAAATCGGACAAATGCAATTTATTTGCACTCAATTTTTTCTTTGAAAATCCGAGTAAGCTACCGATACTATCGGCCGGTGAAAAATCAATGTCGTATTTGCACAAAACTTCACACTTTAATATATTATTATTTGGTTTTAAGACAATTAACTCTTCTGATTCTTTCGATCTCGATTTCAAAACAGATTCCAAGTAAGATTCAATGTCAGTGATTTCATACGAACCGGTAGGTACGTCGATTACTTTGCTACCGTTATGCTCGTAATAAAATTTGTTGCACCCCTCTTCTATATTCGGAATAGTGTTGTACGTTTGCAACCCGATCAGACCCAAATAATAATTTTTGTTAGGGTCTAACTCGATGGGAGGATAATAGTTTACGGAGAGTATGCTGCTGTCACTCTGCAGAGTAAACGTATAAGACATGACTGCGTGCAATTCCCTAGTCTGTCATTGTATTTATAACAAAATTTCAAACACAAATGCCCGCAGTTATACGTATTAAAATTTTGATATCTATCGTAGTTGTAAGTAATTTCGCTACCTTGAAAATATTTTAAAAGTTCTTTGGGCGGTGGGAGGTCACCGAAACTGTCAAAGTATTTTACGTGATTTCCGCGTTTTTTGTATGCCACCCAATGTGTACCGTTTCCTCTCGAACAATCTAGATTAACAATGCCGGATTCGTTTTTATGGGGTTTAATCGGCATGACATCACGCATAAAAACAGCTCTAAAATATGGTACTTTTGCTTTTATCGCAAACATCTCTAGATCCCTATCGGTTAGCGCTCTTCGAGGTAGCGATAGTAGTTTTTTGGCTTCTGCAAATATAGCCCTAAGCCTTTTTTGTGCGGTTTAAGATAGAGTCCTTTTCCTGCTTTTCCGCCGATTGCAATGGCTTCCATCATCTTATTGTGCCGTTGTGATTCACCAAATTTCCGACGAGCGTCCGAAGCGTCGTTCACCGCTTTGGCAATACCAGATGCACCACCTGCAAGTGCTCCCAATGCACTAAGACCCGCAAAAATAGGAATCAATGGTAGGATGCCGCCGACTTTAGGCACTGGAATTATACGAGGGGTTCGATTTTTTTTCCTTCCACCAACTTTGCGCACGGCAAGTTTTGCCGCATTAAGGGCTATGTGTGATCCTTCAGTTATATCATTCTTATGTTTAATTTTATTTTTAAACTGTTTTAACGCATTTTTTGCCTTTATCACAATTACACTTTGCAACGTAACTTTTTTCTTGCCACTTTTTTTTCTTGACATGCCCATACCTAATCTTCTTTTCACTTTCATTGCTGTCGTCACAGCAAAAGCGCTCGCTTTTTCACCCAACGATGCTAAGGATTTGACTCTTTGCCAAGCGACTTCCGCTAACTGTTTATCCGCAACGTGTCTATCACTCAATTTTTTGTTTTGTGAATATGCAATGTCGTGTAGTTTACATGCGGCGTCTAACTTGTTTATGCCCGGATCACCTCTTTGCAAACGCTTCTTTAATTTTGTACCCGGCCCACAGTACTGATACCCTGGTAAATGTAATTCAACTGGTAACTTATTTATAAAAGAATTGATAATACCTGCACCGTGATACAAATGCATTTAAAAGATTCACTATGAAGCGCTTCTATTTATAACACAGGTCCAAACCCCATTTTATGCCATTACAATGAAAGTGGTCAAGCAGAAAAAGTCGCTGCCGATCGTGAACATGGATGAGTACGTGTCGGGAATGGGTTTGACGACGGAGAGACGTCACGGTGAATTATTACCAAATTCAATACGAGCCCTCATTTGTGGACCGTCCAATTGCGGAAAATCAAACGCGATGTTAAGTTTATTGTTCAGTGAAAACGGATTACATTTTGAGAACATTTATATCTACTCGAAATCGTTGTATCAACCAAAGTATCGCCTATTGGAGAGCGTTATGAAGTTTATGCGAAAAATAAAATACTTTCAGTTTAAAGAAAATGAAGAAATCTTAAGCCCCGAGAATGCCAAACCAAACTCAATTTTTATTTTTGATGATGTTGCGTGCGACGGTCAAGAGAAAATCAGAGAATATTTCAGCATGGGAAGACACAATAACATTGATTCGTTTTATTTATGTCAGACTTATACACGAATACCCAAACACTTGATACGTGATAATGCCAATTTTATCGTATTATTCAAGCAAGATGAAATGAATTTGAAACATGCGTTTGCGGATCATGTGAGCAGCGACATGGATTTCGAAAAATTTAAAAAAATCTGTAGACTGTGTTGGGCAGATAAATACGGATTCATAGTAATAAATAAAGATTGTGATCCGAATAAGGGAAGATACCGCAAAGGTTTCGATCGCTATATAATGATTGACAATTGATTTCATCAATCAAATTTACGCAGGCAAATGAACATGTCGGACCGTGCGATAAAACATCGTCTGATCAACATTAAAAAGGCTATAAGAAAAAAGTTGTTTGCCATGAAAATAAACCGATCGGTAAATGACGAATTTTTGAACAAAGCATATAAACCGTTACTGGAACCGTTAAAGGAAATAATTTCTCTCAAACGTACAAAAGTAAATTTCAAGAATGAAAACGATGATGCGAATCAAAATTATAAAACCGAACCGTTGATGGAACACCAATATACGGTCAAGGTGGTGCGGCCGCGAAAGAGAAAGCAGATGACAAAATGGACTGGTTTTACAAAACGTAATTTGAACGATGAGGATGATGAAGACGTATCGCATCAAAGCGTAGAGGTACCGCATCAAAGCGAAGAGGTACCGCATCGAAGCGAAGAGGTAGCGCATCGAAGCGAAGAGGTACCGCATCGAAGCAAAGAGGTACCGCATCGAGGCGAAGAGGTAGCGCATCGAGGCGAAGAGGTAGCGCATCAAAGCGAAGAGACACTTCGTAAATCTTTAACACCGCAAAGCGAACGGACCATGAAAATTAAAAAGTTTTTGGATTCGTTTCATGAAAAACCTCGAGAGTACATTGCAAAGAGATTTGGTGCTCATCACAGTTTAGATGAGACCACTGGTATAAAAATTAATTTACACTCGCATAAATGGATGATTGGAAATCATGAAGTTAAACTGGTCAATAAAAAAGATTTTAAAATTGGTGACTCTACATATGATGGAACAACGGGTTTATACGAACTGCTTTTTATAAAAGATCCTGCAAGTTATACAAACGATGATTTACATCATTATAAAAAAATATTATTAAAGTCACATGCAATATACCGTAATTTTGATCCAAATAATCAGATACAGGGATCAAAATCTAAAAAGTATACAAAGATTATTAAACCTTTGTTGGATTCCGATTCAAATTCCACCCAAGGAAGAGGATTTGATTCAAAGTTGCGAGTGCAACGTGTCCCTACGCAATACAAGTATTGGAACAATTTAAGCGAACTTGTGGATAGATTGTGTTTATTGCACGCATCGAGGAATGCGGGGAATAATTCGCACGATATTGAGATTGCGTCAATCGAAGAGGAATTACGCGAAGAAGATGTTATTTATTAGTATAACGTTCTACATTGATTTCATTTACAAGATGAGCATCGATAAGTTCGGACGCCATTCGTTACAAAATAAAATAAATAAATGCGTGGGAGTGAGAGGACCACCGGGCAAAGGTTTTAAACGTGATGTTGATGGACATTTCAACCTTGAAAGTAAAAGAATAAAATATTTGGAATTACCGGTTAATGAGAGCGATGCCGCCAACAAGAAATATGTCGACAATTTGCATGTTGAAGAGAAGAGATATGTTGAAAATTTAATAAAGAATGTACATGAAAAAGTAAATGGGATTATCAACAGTATCCCCGGTATGGTAGATTCCAAAATTACACCTGTAAAAATGGATTCTTTGGATCGGTTAATTAAGTTATCCGCGGATTTGCAGGAGTATAAAACTACTACGAATCACAAAATAGAAACAATTGAAAACGATAATGCAAGAAAATGGGAGCAGTTCAAGATTGAATTAAATACGCTATTATTAAATCAAACAACTAGCATCAAACAGCTGATTGCCCCATTAAATCGTTCAAGTTCAAAATGAGTAAAGAGGATGTAGTGCGAGAGTTACACAAACCGGCAAGAAAGAATTTTGCCCGAAGACGAACGATACTTAAAGGTGTTGACGATCTGTGGCAAATAGATCTTGCCGAGTTTCAATTATTCTTTCGTGAAAATAAAGGATATAAATATATACTGGTAGTAATTGATTGTTTCTCAAAATACGACTGACTGCACCAATAAAAAATAAAACCGGTGTGATTGTTGCAGAAACCATGGGAAAAATATTAAACGCCGGTCGGACACCGAAAAATATTCAAAGTGATCATGGCAAGGAATTTTATAACAAGCAATTTTCTACATTAATGAAAAAATATAATATTAATCATTATTCGACATATACAATAATGAAAGCTGCCATTGTCGAGCGTCTAATTTGCACGCTAAAAGATAAACTTTATAAACAATTTAGTTTGCGTGGGCGCTACAGCTGGTATGATATTTTGAACAAGGTTACGTTAGAATACAACAATCAACGTCACCGTACGATAGGAATGCGACCAGCTGATGTAATTCCGGGCGGTGATAAGGAGGCTATGTTATTAAAAACTCTCTACTCGCACATTAAAATTGCAGGAAAAGGGAATTTCCGAGTGGGCGATATGGTGCGATTGAGTAAACAAAAAGCTTTATTTGCAAAAGGATACACACCAAATTGGACAACGGAATTATTTAAAATTGTTAAAATTAAAATTACCAACCCGGTGACGTATTTATTGGAAGATGAAAGAGGAGATCCTATACAAGGAGCCTTTTACGCTGAGGAATTGCAGAAAACATCAAATCCTAAGATATATTTAGTGGAAAAAATATTGCGAAAGAAGGGAAATCAAGTATTCGTAAAATGGCTTGGCATGGATAAATCGCATAATAGTTGGATTAATAAACAAAATGTATTATAATTGCATAAATAATAATAATTTTATAATTATACTTTAGTTTTAATAAGACCTCTATACAATGATGATCTTCACACTCCTTATATCATTTATTATATCAACCTCAACTGACTCATCGTTCGATGGTAATAAGTATCTAGAATTCTATGGATATTTAAATGCTAGTGACACATCGCTGACCGATTCCAGAGATGCTATAATATTGTTTCAAGAAACTTATGGTCTACCCGCAGATGGAACATTCAATAATGCTACGTTAAATTTAATGCAAACTCCAAGATGTGGAAATCCAGATCATTTGGAAAATTATGTAATTCATTCCGAAAAATGGCCAAACAAAACTTTAAAATGGCATTTTTATAAAGGAAGTTATTTAATGAAACAATCAGCCAAAGAGGCTTTTGATTTATGGTCAAGTTATACTAATCTAAATTTCATTCATGATCCTTTAAAGTATGATATTTTAATTTCATTTCAAAGAATAGCACATACATGGATAAAGCGTAACTACACTTGCAATTCCTTTGACGGTCCTGGGAATACTTTGGGGCATGCCTATCTACCTCACGACAACGGAAGTTTGACAGAAATTCATCTTGATGCAGATGAAGATTGGTGGACTTTGACAAAATCACCTCCCAATAACAAAATAAGTATTTTTTCTGTATTACTTCATGAAATCGGACACGTCTTAGGAATTCGGCACTCAAGCGATCAACATTCAATGATGTATGCATACTACTACGCTTATCCAAATTTAACTGAAGATGACATCAATGCAATTCAAGAATTGTATGGTGTAAAGGTTACGCCGACGACAACGATGGAGACGGAGGTGACGACGTCGACGACGACAAAGCCTACAACTATTCCTACGATAAATTCCACAATAGAGTCTACAACTGTGGCAAATATAACTGTAAATTCTACAGTCAATTCTAGAACGGTTGACCCACCTGTTATTTACCCCGATTTGTGTAAGTATCAAAGGACATCGATGCATTTCTAATAGTCCTCGGAAAAATATACATATTTTATAACGAGTGGGTTTGGGATTAAATATAAATTCATACGGAAAACCGCAGTTAATAACCAATTGGTTACACTTTCTACCATCAACGTTTAAAAAAATAAATGCAATTTACCAACGCCCCAATGGTCAGATAGCACTATTCGATGATATGTATATACATGTTTTTGATTTCCCATCGTTAAAATTTCATAATTCAATTGTACAATCAAATTTACATGTTGGGGGGGGGGGGGGGTTGTGACTGCAGCTGTAAATACGTTAAGTGGGCAAACATATGTGTTCTACAATAATAGCGTTTACGTTGAAGTGGATGAATGCAGTTATTATCAAAAAATAAATATGCTTGGATATACACAAGATTTCATAGGATTGCCCAGGAACATTAATGGTGCATTCCGATACACAAATGGACTGCTATATTTCTTCAGTGAAAATATGTATTATGAATATAACGAATTTACATCTTCGATGGTGAGAGCAAATCAGAAAGATCTATCGTTATTTTCGATTAATTGTCCAACGCTTGGGATTCTACAACAACTCAAATCACTTCTGATAAAGCTAGCAAATTTAGAATGACTTACCTTTATGATGTAATTCAATAACCTGTAAAATGCATAAATAATGAAATAAAATGCTGTTTATTATAATATTGTTTTTTATTTAGTTTTTGTAAACATACCTTTTATATAATTTATAAAGCACATAAGAAAATATAATAACATTGGTAAGCATCAGTATAATTTCTAAAATCAAAATTACATTTTTTTATCATTATTTACAACATTGTCCATTATTAATTGATTTGAAACATTTATTACACTGCGATTTTTATCGAGGAACATAAAAGTTGCATTCATCGCATTTGACACTCCCGGGATTATACTGGTGTTTATTTTAAATGTTCTTGGGTTAGTGTTATTATCGAGGTACATCATTTTCCATTCCGAAGGCCAATCATTGATTCCTTTATTGCTAGCGGTTATGTAGCATTGTCTGGCATCTTTGGGTTTGGTGATGAACAAAGTTCCATTAAGCAGAGTTGATAATAGTATGAATGCGGTGCTATTCATTTTTTGATACTTTTGGCACTTTCTCTAGTTGATCGGTAATCTTGACACTTTTGACAGATACACTTTTCTGCGATGCATCTAAAACAGTTTTTTATGGGTGGAGGTGGTCCTTCTATGTGGTCCTCATTGGTTGGAAGGTTGTAATGCTTATGACAAGGAAGTCTTATTTGGAAATATAAATCACTCTTACATTTTTCAGGCAGGAAGTCCCACAATCTTTCCAAATTTAGTCCATATAACGATCGCAAATATTTTTCAGGCAGATATTTTACATATTCACCAGTTAACTTGCATTCATCTAACAATTCAATGGCTTTATTTATATTTTCAAATAATTTTATTTCGACTTCGCTAATTTCCTCTAAGCTGCATCCCGTCGAGTTTTGCACACAGTTGCTTTTGCAATTCATAATCACAAATAATTTTTTTAACATTAATAATTTGCTGTAGTAGACTTTCCAAACGATAGTTTAGTTGTTGGCGATTTCTTAAATGGAGTCGTTTAATGGGGGACGTTCTTGACATCACCATTATCAGTGTATAACTGACTTTTAATTTCATTGTCTCCACTTAAACACCGTATTGTTTGTAAATCATGCATCAATTTCTTGCGGTTATACAATATAATTTCCAGCATGCATTCGATATTTTCATAATAGCAGTTATTTACCGTAGGTAAGATGTTAATGAATGCATCATCTGTGTCGGCTTGTAATCTATTGAATTCCAATAGACAGTTGTTGTAATATTCAAAAAATTGCATATTATTCAAGCGTTGCAAACGATATTCGATCATATCAATTACACGCCACAATTGATCCAACGCACTTTTATTTAGCATTATGACCGCACCCCGCCAACCGATGCTCACAATCTTTGATTTTCGACACTTTGTCAGGTCAATATAGCAAGTATCGAACACATTAATCCTGGGTTTAAAGTCTTCGTCATCGGATAAACGAGGTCTCTTCTGTTGGTAACTACATGTACACTTGCGTTCCGGCCGTAAAACACTCTTCTCCATGACGTTTTTGTACTGCATCAAAGTATTCCATTCAGACGCACACACTGGTAAAATCCTCGTACGGGGCTCAAACCAACAGTCACTTTAACTTGATTGTTCAGTGGATAATAGACTTCGTTAATTAATCTATCTTCACTGCTTAATTCGGTTTCGTGATCTTTCAACATATTCTCTAGAAAGTCACCGGCGATATCACTACTACAACCTCTGTTGCTGTCTTCGATTGATATACACGGCACGTCAATATCGTCACACATGTTTGCTAATACTAATTGATTTATTTAAACAATAATATTTGTCATAATAACTTTTAATCTGATTGGTTGTTATAACAATCAATATGATTGGTTGAATGAAAATTAAGAAATAATTTGCAAATATCTTCTAGTTTGTGTCTCGATTTACACGCATTCTTATGCAAATGTGTGCATTTATCATACATTTTTACAATTTAACATTGTTTTATGAAAAATAGGCACACGTTATAATTATTTTTATGGGAAAATATATTCATAGAATATTTATCAGTTAATTTTAATATATATTTTGAAGTAATTTAAAATAGTTTTTATTTATTACTCATCATAACAATTTTTTAGGATTGTGATTTTATTTAATAGTAGTTCTTATCAGTAACCGCAAACATGGAGATTACGCGCTCCGTCTCGCGTCGATGACGTGCTTAGGTGTGACACTCTAATGCCCTTCTGACCGTTGCGCAGATGAAGCGAAATGTGTTTTTTGGAAGAACGGTAAGAAATAATTATGCGCAGATTGCAGGAAAAGTGGTTGTTTCCAACAACCATCCTCGCTGATAAAGATCTCTCATTGAATTACATTGTTTTATTTATTATTATATATTATAGTAGTCATAAATATTTTTTTATCAAAGACCATGCACATTTTTATATAGATATTGTAATTAATAATGAAAATATTTTAAGGATCAGTGAATATTTTTCAGTTTGTATAGTGATAGTTGTTCCGCCGCGGAATTATTTACAAGTGTTGCGATGACGTCCTATACCCGTCTAATTCCATACTTGTATTAAAAGTAATTCTATTAAGGGTTATAATCGCTTATTTTTAGTTATATTATAAGCGCTTAGGGCTGACGTCACATATATTTTTCTATTTTTTTTTACAAGTCCACATTGAGGTCCCATTATTATAGCACTTTTTCCATTCCTTATCAGTAACACTGTTTGGCGCAATGGGTAGCGCGTCGGGCTCTCAACCAGCCGACCGGTGTTCAAATCCTAGCAGGCAAGACTCACTAAAAAAATACGATGCTACCAAGCATACACTGTAACTTGGGTTGCATACTTTCAACCATCTAGTGGACAACTTGACAAACCGACAAGACGAACAACGCTCCATCTAGTGGACAACTCGACTACCCGACAAGACGCCATCTTGGACAACGCCCAAATTCTTCCCGCCAACAACGACGCCATCTTGGTCGCCATTCTTCCCGCCAAGTCGACGCCCTAATTCTTCCCGCCAACACCAGCGACGGTGGCGACACATTGCAGACTGGTGGCCATTTGTTGAACTAAAACGCTAAAAAAAGGACATCCGGCGGAAGTCCATGTATTTCTCCATAAGAAACACCGGATGTAGCCCCCATTTTACACTACTCACGGAGTCAAGTTTTACCCTACCTCAACAAGCGTGGATTTAGGAGTCAAAGCTGGAGTCGGCGCAGTAATAATAGTATTGTGTATTGTGTACATATGATTCTAACCTCATCTGTAAAAAAAATGGAACCTGAAACGCTTTCTCCTATTATGGAAAATGGCTATTTTATATTTGAAGGGGAGAATAGCATTAGTAAGTAATTTCAGAATAATATTTTTATAGAATTATAATTGCTATTAATATGGGGAAATAATTAGGTAGAAATAAAGGACTCTGATCAAATTAAGTAGATTTGTATAACTTATTCATGTTTTAATTGTATGTACATTTTAAATTTGTACTCGTCTCACTCGAAAAAGAAATACATTAAATATTTAATATTATCAAAGTCTTTTATCAAATTTTTATTTTTAATATGTAGCAAAAGAAATTACCTTTATATTATTGAATGATAATATAAGAAATATACTAAACATCCCAAAAAAAGAGGAAAAAGATGTTACAAAACTATGGACATATGAAAACACTTTGTTGTTGATACAAGCAATATCAGACCATGACGATGAATTTTCTCACCTCATAGCAACTTTATTGTATTTTTATTTATGTATATCTATTTTTATTGTTTTAGATGTTTCCGAAGCTTCAACTAGTAAAGAAACTAGTGAAAAAAACGAGAGCTCCTTTTCAATAAAACGCAAACAGAAAATTAGCGATATAGATCGTAGACACAACGAAAAAATGGCGAAAATGGAAAGATTTAATTATATTTTTGAGAAAATGGTAGAGAAGATATGAAACAAAATCATATTTTCACTATCATTTTTTATTTTTTGTCAGAATGATCTCTTTTTTAATGTTAGTGCATGGTGCCGCAGAAATATTAATTAATATAATAAATAATGATAAATAATAAATTAATGATTAATTTTCAGTTTCTTATATTAAAATCAATTTATGGTCTTTTTAAATGACTGCATATGCAGTCCCGTCCCTATGCAACGCATTCAAAATGTCTGCATATGCATGTCTGCGGCAGCCATGAATTATTATTTTTAAGTTAAGTCTTTTTTTTATTGTTTGTCAGAATTGTGATTTATTTTTAGTTTAGTAAAATATTTACAAATTTGTGATCTAGTTTTAGAGCACCAAAAATATTTATTGTTAAAATGTATTTGATAAAAAACATATTTTTATATTTAATATATAATAAAACTATTTATAAAATAACATATTTACATCACACTGTCCTAACGTATTAGATATAAAATTCTCTCTCTTTTCTGAGATGCATTATTTGCAATTTGTTGCTCATCTACTAGATTGTACTGATTATTGGGATTGTTATCAACCTCTTGTTGTATTTCATCATTTAAATTTACATCTAACTCGTCCAATCCATCATCTTGAAATATGCAAACATTATGCAATATGCATGAACTTACAATTAATATTACAATAATATCTAGCCGTATAGTTTCCATAAATTTCAGCCTCCGAAATCGTCCTTTTAAATGAGCAAACGCATTTTCTATTTTCACTCTAGCTTTGTTTAAAATAATATTAAAATTGCGTTGTCTATTCGTTAAATGGCCATTATTTTTGTATCCGACCATTAAGATAGGGCTCAATTTATATGCTAAATCACCAACTAAGTGGTTGTCATTATAAAACGGAAATATATTATTAATGTTTTGGTACAGTTCTGATTTTTTATATAAGGTCATATCATGTAAGGAACCTGCTTCTCCAGCGTAGACACATGTGAACATCATCGAGTGGTCACACGCTCCTTGTAACAGGGCTGAATGATATCCTTTACGGTTTACGTAGGAGTTGGGGTGGTTTTTTCGGTGCCACAATTTTGATATGAGACCCATCTATGCAGCCTATTATGCCTAAAATTATAAAAATATAATTGAAATACATTTTAATATTTGCACAATTATACCGGGAAAACTATTTACAGAGAAATGATTAGAAATAATATCCTGCCTTTCTCTATCTGGCCAGCAGATAATTTTGAACGTTTGGTTTACTTTTATTAGTAGTTTGCAGGTTTTATATAAAATATCCCATGCTGTGGATTTACTAACATCAAACCGATCTGCGACTGATCTGCAAATAATTGACTATTGTAAAGCATTTCATTAGATAGAAAATGTTTACTAACCTGAAGTTTTCCAAATTGCCCAAATACCAAAGTGTAATAAATAATTCTTTTTTTAGTTTGGTCCGTGGAAACCCAACTAATGAGGTTTGTTCATTTTCATATACTATGTTCATTTTATTTAATAATGAATCAAACGTATTTGGACACAAGCGAAAATGCCTTTTAAACTGGTAATCCTCCATATTTGGCACCGTAATTTTGGCGTAATTTTCAACTTTCTCCAGAACAAGATTCATGTTATCCATTTCATCATCATCATCATCATCATCATCATCATCCTCAAAAAATAACTCTTTTGCTTTATTTAATATTATTGGAAGCATTTTGTAAATTGTTTGTTGTTGTTCGTTTTGACAGGTGACACTGACACATAGACTGACAAACTTCTTAATGCGTTCGGCTACGTTTGGCTCCAAACACCCTGTGATCACGTGACAAAAAATTTACTACAACTCTACACTCACTCCGGACTAATAGCCGAACGCAGCTATAGTATTAAAAACAAACAATCAAGCACACCCATACCTGATCAGAGCAGTCACGTGAGTCACGTCATGAATCAGATCATGTGATTTATAACGTGTGTCTACACATACAACGGACGACGAAATTAAACGAGAGAAGTAAATAGTGTCAATTGTTGTCGAGAGATGGCGTGGCGAACACTAAATAGCAATACAAAAAAATAACGAATTACATCAAACAAGTTCAAACGTTTTAATATATTTTTGATATTTTTCGTCATCTTATTTAATAATATTACGCAAACGCAAGCAACATAAATGTGTCTTTATTTTAAATAGATTTGTGTAAAATTACAATTTATAAATAAGTTTTAAATAAAAATAAATAAATAATAATAATAATAAAAGAAACATAACATTTTTCGGAAAACTTTTACCATAAAATGTTCACGGTAGTTTGGCATTGCATTGAAAACTTATATCTAAATTTTCATTAACATTGACCACCGGGAACACATTGAAATAAAATCAAATGTTATGCCAGCACCCCAAAAAGTATATCATGAGGAAAATAGCATTTTTCGGTTTGCGGCCACCATTACATTCACGGTAGGTTGACTTTACATTGAAAAGCTTAAATCCAAATTTTCATCAAAATTTTCCATCGGGAACACATTGAAAATTGTTGATATATTATAAAACTAAAAAACCGTTAATATTGTTAGAGGTGTATTATTTTACTTTATTTAATATTTTTACTTAATTATTAACATTATAGCTTGTTAATATTGTTTATATGACATGTATTTATTGTTATTTTAGCTAACTTAACGTCGCACAGACCTGGCATAAATTCAAAATATTAAATTGCGTTTAAATATTAGTTATACTTTTCTCTCATTAGTTAACTATCCTAAGCACCTAAAACCGGTTATTTAAAGGTCCTAGCTCCTTTCCTCTTTTTTCTGCTTCAGTTGAAACAAGCTACTTGCGGAAACTACATACTCGTATTATTGCCAAGACGTTTGAAGCGTGTTTATCAATAATCTTAATTAATAGTTTTAGTGTGAATTTTGAATCGTTTACAAGATGCCTAGATACAGGTTTGGGACCAAATTTTTGATAGTTTACCAAGAGCTATATTGATGATTTGTTAATTCACTCTAAGACTTTTGCAGAACACTAAAATCAATTGAATAGAGTTCTTGCGAGGCTAGGTTTTACAGTGAGATTGTCAAAATGTGCTTTTATCAGACCAGAAGTTAATTTTCTGGGTTATTTGTTAAATCATGATGGCACACGGCCTGAGCCTAAGCTTGAAAGATCAATAAGGGGGTTTCCTACCCCTAAAAATTCACGTCAGCTACACAGTTTTCTCGGGTTATGCAACTATGATAGGATGTTTTGTCCGTAGTTTGCGACAATTTCGGAACCGCTAGTTGCGTTGCTAAAAGGAAAAACAAAGTGGATATCTCAAGAAATTCTACTGCACCATCCAGATTATAATGTAGAATTTTTTGTGCAAACAGACGCTAGTGATTGCGGTCTTGGTGCTTATTTATAGCAAGTAGTAAATTTTTCTAAACGTATTATTGCATACGGTAGCCTTCTTTTACTACAGCGGAAAAGGAACTATAGCGTTCCTGAAAAAGAAGCTCTTTCTATTGTTTGGGGCACTTCAAAAATGGCGCATGTTTTTACTCGGACGTCATTTTAGTGTTCTAAGTGATCACCGCTCTCTTAGCTATTTGCAATCATGTGGGCTTCTTACGTCCTGTATTACGAGATGGATTCTTCTATTAAATATGTATCCGGAAAAGAAAACGTAATTACTGATACATTGTCGCGTGTTTTTTCCTCCTACTCGACTTTATACGCCCGTTGGAAAGTGTTTCCATGTATTACTCAATAGATTTGTCCAAGCAAACCTTTTAAATACTGATACTCAAAAAATTATATCGCCACTTCCGGCAGAACAACAATCTTAGGTAAGATTATTCAAAATTTAACAAATGATGATCATGAAGATCATACTCGTTTTATGATGCATAGTGGTATGTTGTTTTTGCATAAAGGCGAGTCTTTAAGTGCCTATTTGTGCATACCGCAAAGTCTTGTGTATCAAATTATACGTTTGACCCACGTCAATATTGGCCACTTTGGGGTTTTTAAAACGTGGGCTGCTTTACAACGTGAAGAAAGGCTTACACCGAAGTGTTATACAGGAATTAAAACACTGTGAAATATGTCAGTTTACTAAAGTGGCTTTAAAGTCACAACCCCCACACCAAGCCATAATTCCGGAGGGACCAAATGATCTTTTAGCACTTGATCTATATGGTCCTTTGCCTACTTCGTTAGGTAGAGTTTCCTATATCTGCGTAGTCGTAGACGTCTTCAAAAAGTTTGTAAGTTTGTTTCCTTTAAAGGTCGCGACAACGGACGCAGTCCTTAGGCGTCTTAAAAAGGACGTATTTGATAAATTTGGTATTCCTAAACGTGTACTTGCGGATCACGGCACGCAATTCACTTCTCAGAAATGGCATGATACTTTGAAATCTTTGGGTATAAAAGTCGTACATTGCTCCGTCAGATTTGCTCAGGTTAATCCATCAGAGAGGTTAATGCGGGAACTGGGAAGGCTTTTCCGTGTTTTTTGTTTTGAAAAGCATACAGGCTGTGGGCTCGAAGTTCAAAATATAGCTCATTTAATTAACAATGTAGTGCTTGAGTCTACCGGTTTTGCACCATGCGAGTTACAATTAGGGAAAAGTCCCAATTCTATATTATCGAATGTCTTTAATTTTTCGGAGGCCAACTTAACTCATTATAAAGATAATCATATTAAGTTATATCTTGCCCTGGAGACATTTTCGGGTAAAGCGACAAGGCAAATGTCTTTACATCCTGGTCGTCATTTTACTACATTTTCTTTGGGAGATTTAGTTTTGCTTAGAACAAACTTCTTGTCTAATGCATGTTAATTCTGCATTGTTTGTTGATGAGGGATTGATATTAATACTCGTTGCACTTTACATTATACTTTATTTTATTTCATTAGTGTACGATTATTGATTGATTGATTGATATTCATATTATCATTCGATTGATATATATATACCAAGTACTTGCTGATCCAGCATTCCTTCAATGTCGCTATTACGCAACTACTTTTGTCTTCCGCGGTGGCTAAACAGACAAAGAAATTTATGTTGTTAATTTTGTACTCCAACATCCTTTAACCGAAGTAGAAAGAGACATTATTTATGCTACAAACCTCAAACTATATTCAACACCAACACCCTAATAGTTAGTTGTGCAGGTGTTCGGGAGCAGATGAAGCGCATACGTTTTTCCCGCGGAAAACCGTATAATTTATACGTGCTCCGATAATAAATTTATTTCTATAAATTTATAAAATGTGACTTTTCATATCAATTGCGACGAACTTAATGGAGATTCTTTCAGTTGTGTTTCTACATTCAACACTACTTATTATAATAATAATATTTTGTGCCTTATAGGTTTATGGCTAATTACCTGCCGACAAGTTTAATCAATTTATTAAACTGTATTGATTATATTTTTAGTCTGATAATAGTATTTAATTGAATTTGGAATTTGATTTATTAATTTAGTTTATTAGTTGCACGTGTTGGATACTCACGTTATGAATTTAATTTATGTTGTTAGGAATTTATAATTACATCGGGTGGAGTTTTTATATGATTAATAAGTGTTGGAATAAATATTATTTTAAAGCAGATCATTATTTTATTGGACTTTTTTTTGCTCACATATAAAAACATCACAACATCCCCAAGCCGGTTACAAACAATTCCACCTTGAGAGAGACCGCTACGCTACATAACCGACATGATATGATTACATTACGATTATTACTAATGATCGAGTAATTAAATTGTGTTGTATAAATAACAATATCATAATATAATTAAGTAATCACCTATTAGTGGGGTTTGATGTTTTATCTTAAGATTTATCAAATGCTATACCACGTTCTTGCTTACATTAGTAGTCTTCTTAGGCTGATATGCCAAAAATCTAAAACGTTCTTAATATTTTCTTAATCTGAAGCGTTGTTTAAATTCTTCTTTGTTATAAACAATATGTTCCTAGTAACACTAGTTAATTAAAATTTAGCTTACACTATTGAGTACATATACCAAAACACTTTCACATATATAGGTGTTACCCACTTTCAGTAGTAAACCTTTTAGAAGCTTTATCACCGTAGCGGTTTTCATTGGCCTACCTTTTTGCCAACAAGCCAGCTTTGCTCAATGGAGATAGTGGGAGTTTACTTAAAGCACAACAGAAGAAAAAAAAAATAGAAAAATTCAACAAGGCAACTTAAAAACCAGTCTGATGACATTGATTCCAATTATTTTATTTTTTTGTTGAAGCTAGATGGAGATGCTTCACAAAAACAATTAAAAAAAAAACAACCAGAAGGAAAAAGGTGCTAAATGCAAAGTTCAAAATTTTACTATATCTATAAATATATTCTATAAACATAAATAATAATATTGTGTTATTACTTCCACTTGTTAGCAATTGTAACATTTAAACTAGATAACATGTGTTCGACCCGAGTATAAGCTTATAGTCGCTTTACAATTATACTACAATAAATAAATAATTATTTGGGTGTATATGTAGTTATTAAAAAACATTTAATTACAATTAAATGATAAATTTCAAACCTGTAATGTTTAAAAGAACGTATTTCAATTTAAACATCAATTAATTACTTTAACTTTAGTTATTACTAAAAAAAAATCGGCATCATTATCTGGACTGGATATGGGGTATGTATAGACTGCGCATCCCATTTGTTATCAAACAAGGACAATTTAACAAAATTGGGCATACCCATTAAAAGAAGCACATGGCGGCCAAGTATCTTCGTCCAACTTAAGTTGACATTCTCCCAGGCACTAACACAACAACCCTATTTAACGTTTGAGGTAAAACGCATTACAGCTGCGTTACAAAACGGTGTATTCGCCGAGTGAAAATGATATAAATTACCCGAACAAATGTTTTGCACAAAAGAGGCCGTTTATTCCCAAAAACATACTTTCAATGCCTTGCGATTAACAACAAATGATTTCAAATTTGCGCATGACCCTCTTAACAGACGTTGCCAGACTTCCAAATCTTTAGTGAAAAACTCAAGTATGTAATTTCGTTCCCAGCAATATGAAATATAGCATAAACACACCTAAAACATGTATTACTAAATCAATACACACCTTATCAACCAACAAAACTAATTTTTCTATCAAAAATCAATTAATTTTAATTCTCCGCATAACAATTCCACTCCAAGATGGTAACCTATAAAGAATTTTATTCCAAAAGGTTAGCAACACTGCTCTCACAGACCACTGTCTGTCAAAATAATATTTTTGACATTTATAAACAACTTTATAAATGTCAACATACAAAAAAACCTAAAAGTTCAACTAGTTTTAGATAGTGCAATGTTTATGTACTTACTGGATTACAGCTGCAGAGACAACATATTACATATATTATAGTAAGATTACTCACACACTAAGTAATTCACTCAATTAAAATTGATTTGAAATATATAATTAATTAATAAATAAAATTAATGATAACAATGTATTTTTCTTTAGATTCCCAACAATATATACTTTGAAAGATATAAACCTGAGGCATCCTAACACCGAACATAATCGACTTACAAAGATAGTATTTATAAATGGAGAACAAACTGACAATCGGAATATAGGATATTAACAAGCTAAGTATCAATATTCTCCTATTATAACCACTTATCTCTGTAATTAAAAATAAAAGTAAATGTATTAAATTATTCTCTATTTGTCCCTTTCATTGCCAGCCAATTCAACCAACCATTCTACATCGGCAACCCCATCTCTACATATGTTGCGAAAGAAGGAATCATTTAGTTTATTACTAAACGAAGCTGGGACGTTACACAGAGTGATAATGAATAGAGGCAACAAACTTCTAGGGTGGGTAGGGGGGTTCATTTGAGACATTTTTTATTTATTAACTCATAGGCAACCATGTTCACCCTAGAAGCTGTACGTAAACAAAAATGATTTAAATGTAAATTTTATAATGAAATTGTATAATTAAAATATAATTACAATTATGTTGGTAATATACAAATGGAATTTTAATATTAATAAATATGTAATATTAATCCGTTTATTAAAATACTAATTAATCATTTTTATTTTTTTGCATAATTGGTTGTGTAAATATTTGCATTTTGTAGTAGCACGTGACATTTACGAGCGCAACTTAATTACATGCATTAGAAATGTAAATATGGTTATTGCGATTACTAACTAATATTAAAATTCTATGGAAGCTATAAGAAATTTTGGAATATCAAAAATATCATATCTTGAGTAAGGTCTGCTGAATTATAATCGATAATTAAAACTTCAAAATATTGATTGCATATGTGCTATCTAAACTAAAAACTACTCCTATGTATTATTATAGGAAAAATAGAAAAAAAATGTTAGTTATTTAATCAATTGTATTCGCTAAAATGTATTCAAACGTATTTAAAAATGGATTAATTTCTATATTTTGATATTTTTCGGCTATTTTCAATTATAATTTGACTAAAATACAATGACAAAATATAATTTGATCTTTTCTAAATGTACTGGTAAAAAATAAATAAATTATCAAATTATATGTAGAAATACGAACGTCACAAAAGTTGCCGTTTTCGTTACAATACTAGAAATCAAGGTAGCGGTTGGGATGCTCTTTTTATTATCTTAGTTGGCCGTCTTTCTAATTTCTATACGGTTGCTATAGTTTCTATAACAATGATAACAACGAATGCATAGTGATGCCAACTCGAGGGATTTGTCCCTTTTTTAGGGATTTTTTAGTGCTTTGTGGGATTAAGGGATTTTTACTTTAAAAAAAGGGATTTTTTGATTTTCTTAAAAAATCACAATTTTAAAATAAATTGTGATTATTTATTAAAAATACACAGTCAGCAGCTTTGAGGGTCCCGATCCGACTGGTTCTCTGTCTGTCCCATAGTCCCATACAACAAATTCGGTAGGGCAACTTGTCTTACCGCTAAGTACGTCAATGTTTCTTTGTTTTTTTAACACACTCTCCCCCTCGTCCCATCGGTTTATGGGGTATTAGGTTAAGACATAATAAAACATTATAAAAAGGGATTTTTTTGCTAAAAAAGGGATTATTTTTAAATATTTGAGGGATTTTTAGGTTGCTGAGGTTGGCAACACTGCATACAGATGCGGTGTTCATCCATTTCGTTTCATTAATAGCATAGCGGTTGTTTTGTTGGTTGTGTATCATATATTCTCCACAACTTACAATCGACAATATTATATCCAAAACACAATAATATACAATTACAATTGAAAAATAGTTATAAAATTAAGTTGGCGAGAAAAGCCTGTTTCAATGCAAATGCAGGTTCTAAACAATAATTAAGAATATGATTGCATATTTTATTATATAAAATATGGCACATCGACTGCCAGCGTTATCGGCTATTATATATTAATAAAATCATATAAATGGTAAAAACTAATAATATGTTTGTAAATAATAAATTATTTGAAATAAAATAATATTATTCTACAAACTAAACTAGTTGGTCGTCTTTGCATTTTTTACTGTGTAAATTTATGATTACACGGTTGCTATGGTTCTGCAAAGAAATGCATAAAGATGCGGTGTTTGTTGATTTCGCTTCAACAACGGCATCAGAGACATCGATTGTGTATCATCTCTATATTATTTCGCAACAATAATATTTTACAACTCGATAATAAACAGTTACAGCCATAATTATGTAATTAAAAATCACACAGCTACAAATTCGTAGTTGTGTCTAAACATATTCCAAAAATGTATCTGTAAAAATATGAACATGATGCTTATTGGACACTAAAGTTTGCAAGAAAGGCCTGTTGAAATAAAAATGCAGATTCTAAACAATAATTGAGACATGACATAAATGCATATTTTTTTAAATTGTTCGTACAACGTCGTGTATTAATATATAATATTACTTTTAAATAAATAAATAAAATATGGAGCATTAATATAATATACATTGACAAAAGCATATACATGAAAAACTAATATGCTTGTAAATAATAAATTATTATTTGCAATAAAATAATTAAAAGTAGTCTTAAATTATTCTACAAAATAAATCATAAATGAATAATATATCTTAGTTGGCCATCGTTACAATTTCTATTGTGTGAATTTATGTTTTCACGGTTGCTATGGTTTTTGTAACTGGAATCCACAAACAGAAACATGCGGATTTATCCACTTCCGTTTCAATAACGATTATAACTTTGATTGTGTTAATTGTGTATCATTTCAATTCTCTTTAAATCAATGATAAAACAATCTAATACACAATAATATATTGCAATATACCAATAATTATAAAATTAAAAGTTATATAGCTAACAAATAAATTCAAATTAAGTATCTAAACATAGTAACATTAAAGTGCTTATTGAAATTGGTTTAATATACATAGATGCAGGTTCTAAAGAAAATAAATAATTAAACATGAAATCGCATTTTTTAATTGTTCTTTTATTATCGGTTATTATTAAATAGTATTAAAATGATGTTTCTATGCTATCTATGCATAACGTAATATATTTCTACAAATCTACATATTTACCTACATACCCTAATCTAAATTAAAGAAAATGTTAATGTTAATTGTTTATTTAAAATAAAAACGTGTAAGTTTTCCTATACAAAATTATTTAAATTTAGACAAGTCCAGTTATGCAAATTTTTGAAGAGAGAGAGAGAAAAAACGTTTTACTGGCGTATATGTTTGGAAAAATTTATTTTTCTGCTTCCATTATGTTCATTTCTTGTCTCAAGGTTTTATAGTTGTGTTATATATTTATTTAAAATATATTGTAATAACAAAAATATGGATTATATTTTGGACATGTCTACTTTTTACAAAGTATTGAGGAAATATTAAGTAATGTTGATAATAAAAGACCCATTATTTTGAATATGTTTATTTCTAATAGACTCTAATACTATTTCCAGTACACTCATAAGTATTGTTTCTTCGACTAAACTAAATTTAACATATGAGAACGGAAGCTACTCATCAGATTTATACTCAGAACATGACGTGTTCTTATTTTTGTCTTCAAAATTTTTGTGGTAATCAGCGATCTTGTAATACCACATATCAACAGCTGGTACATAATTTGTTGCAAGGTTCATTACGTGTTCATTATTTATTTTCTTTAAGTAGCCGAGGACCATTGAACAGAACCTGCTCAGCACTTGGCAAAGAAATAGGTTCAGCTATCTTTTTTTGCAATGAACATTTTTGAAATATTGTCATAGAAACTGATTCGCTACATACAAATGTTGGCATATCATTCGGATGGTATTTAAAAATTCTGTACTTGGATATTGTGAATTTATTTTGTTTGGTGCTTGGATTTTTCAAAAATAAAGAAGAAAAATGTTTTTTTAAAATTTAGAAACATATTTTGATCTACTCTAATAACTTCAAATTTTTTTTCGGAATTACGAATTATTTGGATATACTCCTCAGGCAAATAAATTTTGTCGTGTTTCCTCTCCAGGTTCAGGAAAACGATGGTAGATGGAACAAAATTTTTGTGTTGACACAAGTCTATATAGAAACTCAACCCTAACATAGTTTTTGTTCTGGGATGCGAAGTTATCAAAATACATATAAATATCTGTTGCTTCTGGCTTGATTATTTTGCAAACAAAATACCAAAGAATGCTTCACAACATCATTTTGAACCTTTGTACTTTGTGTTTCATCAAAAACGAAAAAAAAATAACTTTTGCCTGTTCTTCAGCACTAGTGCAAACTGGTAAGGAAAAATTCTGTTGGAAATCAAACGTAATCACTTCAACATGATTTTGAGACTTAGCCAACAGTGTTTTTTCTTTTAGATCCTCCGTTTTGGCCATGTGTATTTTTCTTCTTCCGTGCTTGTACTTTTTATCCTTTTTGTCAATTCATCACATTTCTGACACGTATCGGATTTGGGCTTACTGAAAGACATATTAAAGATTTCTACAAAGTATTTTCTAAAAATTTTGTATTTAACTTCGGGTTCAATTTTTTTATTTTCTCTCAATAATAGATATTGTTCTGGATCGTGCTTTTCAAAATATAGTTAATGAATTTTACTTGTATTTAATTGTGGTGACAAGTAATATCTTGCAATATTATCTTTCCTACTGAAGTGTGATTTATATCGTGGGAAAGATAAATTGTGCTGTCTTACTTTAGATAGAGTCTCCGGAGAGATTTTGTTTGGTCTATTAGTATGCTTGCCGCGTTTGTTTAATCGACCCTTTGATACTCTATGGACTACCATCATTGCTTTTTTGCATACTTTATGGATATTTTGGCTATCCCAAATCTGAACACACAAACAAAAACAGCCAAACGAGGTCTTCTTCGATTTACATTAGATACGCTTAATAATAATAATAATAATATATATATTTTCTTAACAGGTATGCACCTAATTACAAAGAAAAATAACTACAATATAAATAAAGTTTGCGTATAGATAAATTACAATACAAATTAAAAATTGATATGGATATTATATCCGATTACAACGTGGCATAAAAGATAATTAGTAAAATATATAAATATATAACATATAACGAAGTATTTATAAAATATACAAATAACTATAAAAAAAATTATAATACATAATACATAAAACAAAACATAATACCATTCATAATACAATTCATAACAGACACGACCTTAAGTCTTTTAAAAATTAGTTTCTATTAGTACAAAATATATCAACTCCATACTGGACACCGTGGTAATTTTTTAACATTAAAATGAGAGGAGAGAAAGTATGAAGATTTGTATGAGAAGGCCCTAGATAAATAGGAATCTTGCAAATCTTTTATCTTTAGGGCATAAAACGACTCAAATATCTTTTTTCTTGCTTTAGGGGTTACACGGTCGAAACACTTTAATTTGCATTTGCAATTATCTCCCATAGCACGTTCAGGTATAATATGACCATTAACGTCTGTCTACTTATCACAAAGAGTTTTACAACCAGAGATTCCAAGCTGCCGTTTAAACCATGTATACGCAGTGTCCCTAGAAATTGTATCGCCGTCTTTGTCGCACCATGACGTTTCTCTATCAACTACAACGTATAGCCGCTCGATCATTAGTAGAAAGAGGGAGAGGGTATAATGTTGTGTGACAAGAACAGAGATACCAAATTGTACGGCAAAACGCTGGCTTGAAATCTTTAGTTATAGAACTCTTTGACTTATCACCAGCTACCCTTTTCGCTTTTGATTAATTTCGTTTCCATATTTTTTTTCTTTCTAAGTCTCTTTTTCCAGCGTTAAATTTCTAGGTTAGGCGTTTCATCACTTTCCTGATTATTTTCATGCTCTTCACAATTACCTTCATTTTCTAATGGTATAAAATCACTATCACTATCTGTGTGCGTACCAGCAAATGGATCTGTTTCACTTTTGGAACTTATTTTGATAGTTATATAACTCACGAGAGAGAATTCTACTTACAATGTAACGCTATACAGAGCGACACGATACTGCAGTAAATTAAACAACTAGACACGGTGAAATAGCTCAGTTATAGAGCGTTAGTGTACCACGCTAACAGTCCTGGGTTCGATCCCCGAATATAACTAAAATAATAACTTTGCTCTTTATCCACCGTGGTGATTCGGAAGTCATTTAATAAGCCGTTGGTCCCATCAACCCCCTTCAAACAAGTCGTAAGACTTCTGGGGCGATGTAAAATAGCTGTAAAATAAACGCAAAATAAAAAAAAAAAAAAGACAACCATCACACATATGTACGAAATACTATAGGCGGCAAATGTTCAGTTCTTGTATAGGATTATGTAGATATGTTAGATGGACATGTCTACATAATAACCCGTATTATGAGAAAAATGGACTTGTCCAGTTATTGCATTAGACCCCTCAATTATACTATACAAATATATTTAAATATTAAAGACGTACAATTCAAATTGTTTTATAGCAACAAAACACAAACTTGCGTTGTTAGCTAATTAATAACGCAGTAAACAGTAACAGTTATGATATGAAGTTAATTCAAAACATAAAAAGCAGAAAAATGTGTTGTATTGCTATCCAAAACTTTTCATCACAACATTTATTACAAAAATTTATCAATTTCGCATCTTTTAATATATGAACAATTTGAATCTTATAAAACTGAGGTCCTTAAAGATCGATATATTCAATGTTTATCCATAATTAATCGCATAAAGTTTTAGACTGCTTGTTATGTCAGTTTAACCTTTTATTTTAAATTTAAGCTTAAACATGAATTAATTAAACATTTGTGCTATTATTATAGAATCATTATTTTTATAAACTGAAAAAAATTTATCAATATGTTTGGCGCTCTGATCTAAACGTCAAATGAATAAGGGGAAATATTATTGGCACGTCAAAAAAAGTTGTTTGTACAACAGCAAATCAACAAAGAAATAGTCTCTAAACTAACAACAGATTTTTTTATAAATTTTATGACGACAAAATAATGTAATCCACAACAACAACTTTACAGAATAATACATGGCACGATAAAAAAGTATATTCTACAACAAAATTATTTGTGTATGGGTTACATTTATCGGCCCGACAGAATAAGATAAACAAACGGATAAAAAGTTTACTTGCACGACAATAAATTTTACACTCCTAAAAAGTTTTGCACTTCAGAATAATATATTACACTACAAACAAATACTTTACACGAAAAAAAAAGAAGTATATTAAACGATAGTAATATTCAATTCATTAAGTATTTAAATGTATTTTATTCATCAGAAAATGCACGGTAACAATATGAGAGCCACGACAACATATTAACTGTTAATTAGAACAAATCAACAGCAAAAAAGAACAACTTTAGCAAGAGAAAATACAAAAAATTGCGGACACAACGAGATATTTGAACGGCAGCAAATTATTAATTAGAATATAGTCTAAACTAATATTGTGAATACATCTAACCAAAGAATAAAAAAAAAATGTTTTTTTTTTAAACACCTTCAGGCACGCACAGACACTTACTTACATTTGTGAAAGTATATAAAAGCAGACACACACACCCAGAAATTGATGCAAGCATAATCATCTTAGTCCAGTAATAATCTTCATTTTAAGCAAGATTATTACCGCAATAATCTTCAAATTGATGCAAACTTATTCATCTTTAGTACAGTAATGACCTGACTACACCTAACCAAAGAATTAATTTTTTTTTTAAATACTTACAGACACCCACAGACACTTACTTACATTTGAAAAAGTATATAAAAACAGACACACACACACACACACACACACACACATACCCTCTCACACGCACACACTTATAAATACCTATATGTATATGTGTATATGTATTTGGGCCGCACGGTTATGTAAAGAATAAATGTCATTATAAAAAGAATTGCCTACATTTCTGAGTTGTAACCTGTCAGCGTAAAACGAATGTCTTATTTTACGCCGTCATGACCCCCCCCCCCCCCCCCCCCCCTTACTAGCGTGCCGCGGCACTGACCTGTTGGACCGCGGACACGTGTCTTGTAAATTATGTAATTCATTCTCGAAAGTTATTAGAACTTACATAAGAAGAAAGTAATCCGTTGTGTCACGGTGCATGCACCATTCACCCACTTACAGCCTTCCGGGAGCCCCTTAACACGACCGCCGTATCCTGCACGGCGCACGTGGTTCTAATACTGCGTACACACTTGCAACAATCTGCCGTATCGCAACACCGTCGCGTATCATCGTCGCGTACCATCACTCCGCAACACAACTGCGAACCGCAACATCGACGCGTAACATACTCCCGCAACACAATGCCGTTCCATTGCTGTATTGTTGCGCCCTGCCGTACTAACTTGTAAAGAGAGCTGCAACATCGTCGCGCAACGTTCCTTTGATCCGACGGCATAAAACCGACAAGCGATGGGACGCTAGAAAAGTCCCATGTTGCGAGGAAATGTTGCGCGAGGATGTTACGCGACGGTGTTGCGGTACGGCAGATTGTTGCAAGTGTGTACGCAGTATTACATATCGGGCTGAATATAGTCGCGGGGCCCATAGGCGTCCCATATGGGGTTTGAATTAATTGTTTATTTTGCCGGAAGATTGGATTGTACTTATTAAAACAATTAATTACTTTTGTATAAATGTTATGTTAAGACTATAAACAACCCGCAAAGCTTTGGTTCTTTCGGCGGTAACGTCCAAACCATTGGACCGATTGAACCGAGGTTTTCGGGGTGCATTACTGTAAATATTTGTTATGTTTGTATATATTTAATTTTAGTGTTATTTAGTTTTAATTTTTGGATGTGTAACACC
Source organism: Tachinus rufipes (assembly GCA_963932245.1). NCBI lineage: Eukaryota > Metazoa > Arthropoda > Insecta > Coleoptera > Staphylinidae > Tachinus > Tachinus rufipes. The sequence continues at coordinate 81,793,464 of OZ010741.1, read as the reverse complement.
AAGAAAATCAAAAGCCAATGCTTCATTTGTGCTTTCATCAATAATACTGTTATCATAATAATAATAATAAATTTATAATTGATATCAACAATGGCAAGTGAAACAAAGGGTGATATAATTTGTAATTGTAGTACAGCAATCCTCAATTAAATGGCTTTTGATTTCGTACATGTTTTCCATCAATTTCACCAAAGCAATTGGGATTTTTTTCTAATAACAAACTCATCTGCAATTTCTTTAAATTTATTCTTATCCGGAAACTGTAAATATTATATTTTTACTAAAACTTCATAAATTAGGGATAGCATTTTGTCCACTATAACAGAAATTCTGTTATGACTTATTAAAAATTTAAATGAAGCAGAATGGTACGAGTCTCCAGCAGCTAAACACCTAAAATGTAATAAATAATTAAATATTAGTGTGTTTGCGCACGTCACTTTTTTGCTTATAAAAGTCCACGTTATACTTATAATTATACCGTATAAGTATAACGTTATCGTTTGTTACCCTATTTATAAAATTAGCCGAGCCAATCAAAAAACCTTACTCTAAATGTATAGCCATAAACCACAATTGTAAGATTTTTTTTATCTCTGTGTTTGTATAAATTGCAATTGATACTGTTTTACCAAACATTGAAAGACTTTTTAATCAATTCATTTTTAAAATATATTAATATGCAAGTAATTTGATTGCTTCTATGTTATGTTTATTTAGGTTATGTTTTTAGTTTGATTACTTGTCAGTTTTTATCGTAACGTTATATTACACATGCGCAAACACTTTTAAAATTGTTTCCCTTACACTATTTATATCGTTATAATTATAAGCAAAAAAGTGACGTGCGCAAACACACTATTATGTAGTAATAGTATTGAAAATGTACATTAATAATCGTTAGATGACAGTTTCTGCTATCACATAAAAATAAATGTTTCACGTTTGACACCAATAAATCGTAACTTTGTTTGTTTGTTCATTCTATAACAAACTATAAAATTTGTCCTCATCGTTTATATAAGTTGTGGAACTAACTAGAGAATGCAAAATTTAGCTGGTTTATAATACCGGTATGAAACATAAAAATACCAGTTTTTTCATATTTAGTTTTTTATTGATGGGATGGCATTAGCTTATTTATTTAGGAGAATTCCCAACAGTAGTTGATGTAGAGTGAGTAATTTAACAATTGTAGAATCAGAACAAGCATTTTAAAACTGCTTTTCAAATCAGCTCTAAAAAAAAATCCAGACTAAGTGACAAAATATGAAATATATTTGTTTCTGAAATCATATTTTAACACCAAAAAATAAAACTAAAATATTGGTTAATTATTCTAGAACTGACTTTATTTTTTTGTAATTCAGTAAACAATCAATATACAAAAGAAAATTTCATCTTTCCTAATTTAATATTCAAACAATAGATGTTAAAAAAGCAACATCTCCAATTGGATTAGTTATTACTTATTATATACCAGCATTATAAGATTTAATATTTTGATAATAAATGTCTAACAATTAAAAACTTACATAATCCATTAATTTTATTTATTAGTCGTTTAAAGTAATGCTAGCTCCATTGTGTTGTTTCAACCAAAAAACCGAGAATACTATTAATAAAAAACATAGCAATTGGCAACCAAATTGCAACATCTAAATCAACAATCAAATATAGTTTAATAAAAAACAAATTTGGTGACCAGTTGCTATGCTGAAGTTTATTGATAGTATTCGGTTTCTTTGATCGAAACAACAAGATGGAGCTACAATAATTTTGCACCACTAATTATTATCTATAACTTGTGTTAAAAGCACGTAAATCAATTATTTGAATTTGTCCTTCACTATAAAGCGATAGTGTTACGATATCGACTGATGAGGTTTTGTGAAAATCGAAACAATTGCTTGTATTTGGTTTACAGCTTTGAAGTTGGATTGAGTTTGAGTAATTGATTTTAAACTTTTGTTTTTCATTAAAAATTTAATTAGTTTTGTATTTGGTTTCCAAAAATATTTGTTTTTATTTAGTTTGACTTTCACTTTAACATATTCATAATTACTTACATACCATACAATATGTTTATATATCTGTAAATAAATTTCATTAATATCTGTATTCCCGTTTTTTAATACAAAAATACCAAAAAACCGGTATTTATTTTTTTGCACGCTATTGGATTTCCTAGAACTAAGCAATGAAATTCACCCAATAGAGGAAAATTTCACGAAACCATTTATTTTTCATAATTTTTTTGTAAAAATACATGGCAACACATTTATCAAACTCAGATTCTGAACTTATATTTTTATTTTAGGAGGAAACAAGAAACATTCATATAAGCCATTCTACTACTACTGACATAGAAATGAGTGGGAAATTTAAATAATTATTTATTTCCAATGGATGCAGTGAGACCGTAGAACATTTTGGTGGTTAGTGGCAAACGGTGATAGTAGGTGACGGTGGTACAGTCACACTACAGCCTTAAACGAATCCGTAGCAGTAGATAAGTTCAGCCAAGTACTAATAATCTACGGTTGCCGGTCATTTTTATAAAAGTGTAAATATGTAAAATAATATCCAGGGCATCATATCAGAAGGGCGTATGAACCATTTTTTGAAAAACACATTTTATTGAACCTATAAACTTGTATTAGTTATTTGCACGTCATATTAGAAGAGCGTACAATTCTCCATCTCTATAAAAACTAATATTCATGTAAACGACATATCAGAAGGGCGTATGTGCATAGTCCCAAGTTAATTATGTTTTGGTTCATACGCCCTCCTGATATGATGCCCTCGATATGTATTGTAATAACAACTTTTATTAAATAATGATGTAGTCAGTGCCATCGCATTCAATTGTGTGTGTGGTATTGTAAATTGAATATTGAGTACAGGGCATGTATAAAAAAATTAACAAATTTTATGAATCTGCAAATTTTGCTAATTAGCAGAGAGAGGTTGTACCTACAGCCAGTAAGTTTTTTGTCACCACTGATAACTTTTTGTTTAGTTTTTTAAAACAACTAACTATTTTTAACGATATTTTATACGACTGTAAAAAATTGAAACTTAAGTCGTGAAATGTATTTTGTAAAATTGTATATACCTTATATATAATTTTACAACAATAAATTAGTGGTAAAAATATAGTAGTTGTTTTATTTACTTATTAGATATTTTATGCGTTTAATAGGTTTCTTAGCAAGTTTTGCTATAAAAAGTTTTTGATAAAATTTACACAATAATAAAATATACTGGGCATTTTTAATTTTTTTTAATTAATTCCCTGTAATACATTGATTTATGATATAAATATATTTTTGGACAATGTGAACGACTTTTTTGCGTTTTTTATGATGATTTTTTTCTAATAAATGAGCTTTTAATAAATTTCTTACTATAAGAGAATTTTATGAACAATTTTTGGTAAATTTTGTAATAAATGCGCAATTTTTGTTGATCAAAATAAAATTATAAATGCAAAAACTATGAATCACTTTGTGTAGATCAAAAGTTGTATTAAAGAAAAACCACCAATATGTTGCTTAAACTTGCAAATATGCCACAGAAAACATATTTATTGTACAAAACCTCAATTTATTTAGTGCATGAAGTTTTTCTTAAAGCTGAAAAAAAATTTGAAAATGCGTGTAACGCTACCAAAACAGCAACCTTCGATTTGATAATCAACGCCCTTTTGTGCGGGTAAGAGGTGGACAGGGTTTCACTTACCGTCGTAGCTCAGTGGAGACGGGGGTGGTAAGTTGTGAGCGCCACGGGATCTTTCTATGAAGTCCACCCTGTATTTGGCCACACCTCCTAAAGGTAGAACCCGATACCAAAAAGTTAGACACAAAGGCGTATGCGGATATCAAATGTAGAAGAAGCTAATATAATTTAATTACATTCGGCACATTAATGTTCGAGTGAGGAACATCTATAAATGTACAAAATTAAATGAACACAAAAAGGTAAATGCAAAAAAAAAAAAAAGGTAAATGCAAAAAATACAGGTACAAATACACCCAATTTATTGGATTGTTCAAAAAAAGTATTTACAACAGATTAGGCCAATCTGCCATTGACAAGTTAAATTAAATGTAAAGTTCAACAGTATCCAACTTATTCCCAAACATCGATCTACAGAAATCGAACAACCGTGCTACCGACGTATCAACCAAAGCCTTAAATATCTTAAAACAATGAACATAACACAATACGTGAGCGGTAAATAAGCCGTGAAATTTTAATTCAAAATATCGGTATATTTATATATATAAAAAGAAAAAGGAGTACTCACGGTTTGGGTCCCTGTCCAGGCATAGCGCTATCCCCGTCCAAAGATCCTAAAAGGCAAATATTAGCACGCCCGAAAATAGACAAAATAATAAATTTCACAGCCCACAGTTATCTTGCTCTGCCTTACACCAAGTGGTAGAAGGCACAAAACAAATATGCATTGCACACAAAAAAAACAATAATTATAAAGGCTGTCGATATCACGTGGTTGACTTCTTCCTGTTAAATTCTTCTGGACTCTGGGAAATAAGCCACTACACTTCAATTGGCAGGATGTGAGACTTGGGAACACCAGCGGCCTCACGCTTGCACACACTTCTGTATTCTTCCAATTAACCAAACCAATCACTTCAATTGGGAGCCGGATATGAGACTTGGGAACATCAGCGGCCTCACGCTTGAACACACACTTCTGTATTCTTCCAGCACGTCCTATGCGGAACGTCAAGAGGGGTCTCTCGCACCTGCGATAGATACAGCAGCGAGGTGACCGTACGGGAACGTTAAAAAAAATAAACCAGAACGCCCGTAGTAAGAACCTGAGATTTTAATACGGTCCTACAATCCTTTAGATAACTTCCAGCTAAGAGATGCGGGTGGGTGACAAATCCGCCATGCGGTTGTGGTATATACAATAAATCCCAAAAATACCCCTTTGCGGGTAACACCAAACACAATATATCACCACTCAATGCAGTTTAAACGGCGAGTATATAAATCAGGCCACGATGCCTAAGGATTTACATATCCTCTCAGAATACTCGCCACTGCTACAACACCACACCACGACACCTCAACGACCGGAAAAGGAATGAATCTCATTCTCCGTGAAGCATAGCGTCTGGCCAATCAGACCGATGCGCAGACGATTCTAATTAGGTGAAATTCAAATCTTGCGCCAAACCCATATGCGCTGAACAATGTGATCGGAAGATGGCTGACAGGTGTCAAGTGGAAAGTGACAACAAAGTGGATTAATAACCACAAGTAAGTACAGCAATTCAAATTAATAAATTAACAATATAAATCGTCCCAACTACTTACTGTAACTTCCTTGCCCCTGAGAAATCATCCTTGCAGAATTGAACCACCTAACCTCGAATCACTACACAACAACAATTACTTGATATCCCAAAATAACAACTCCCCCAGTCTCTAACAAAGTGGTAATTCCTCCCTTGAATAGTATTCACAATAATTAACTCTAACGATTTCCAAAATCTTACTAATAACACTACCCGAGGTGAATAAAACCCATCATCGTAACCGCACTCATACTCAAACTAAACAATTAATCAAATCCCTATTCGCACTCTCCCATGCAATCTACAGCATAATACAACCTTCCTCGATTAACAATTAATAACAATTACATTAAAATAAACTAATCGCAACTTGTTTTTAGATTAAAACCGAGAGGATCGGGGCCAGTCCAGGATTGACACTAAATCCACAGCACAGACCAGCACAGGAAACATGTGAGTATTAAATATTTATAAAACCGCAAAATAACTTAATTATAAAGTAGTTAGATACTAATTTAAAAATCAAAATACAGATATTAATTCACCCCAACATAATTTTCATTCAACCATAGTGTATACTTGGTTGCATACCACTAATCCCTATTTTTGATTTTAGGAATTCCAACGACTGCAACTCCCCGGGAATTATGCCGTTACATGCGTTTTGAAGTAAAATTGTTAATTTTTACAACAAATGTGCCATGAGCCATTTTGTTGTGTTTTCTGTGTTACAAATTGATTTTTTAGATGACCACGAAAGAAAGTGAATGTGGACAGCAACGTCCGGTTTGAAAAGAGTACGGTTGTGAGGTTCTTCTTTGACGACCTATTTATTAGATTTTTTACAATGACGCGACTATTTTATTTTCTGTTCGGTACGCTCCCAATCACGTGGAAGAGATTTTCCATTTTCCGGCATCCGGCGCGTCATTGTCATGGTCCCACAGGTTAGATGATATTCCTGCGATGGGGAGGTGAATGGCGTTGATATAACTTTTGCAGATTCAACCTGTTACTATGCCAGGCGGTGTTGGCTGGACCTTGTCATTCTAGAGCGCTAGTATTGGGTTCATTACTGATTTGTTCTTTCCAAATTTGGTTGCAAGGAGTTGGATCCGCTAAATTAACTGAGCGCTGGAAGAGAAACTTCTGTAAATCACTTTGGAATGCATCATGGATTGGATAGTCCGTGAAATTTCTAAGTTTACCAGCCGTTGCAGGTAGAGGGATTTATTAGGCAAATACTTTGCTGCTTTGCCATTGCCTGGCAAAGGAGATTAGATATTGCCGCTGCCGGGAATCGAACGCAGAGTGGGTGTCTGTTCAATAGACCTCGCAATAGACCATTATGCTACGGTCGCTTTAAAAAACTAGCAATAAACAATTATTAATAGTTTTCCTTCAAATATTTATTGTAATAGTTTTGTAACTAACTATTTGAGAATCCATGGAGATAGCAAAATGGTTATAAAAGTATATAATTATTTTACATTGTTCGATTCAGAAAACAATAAAGATAAAAAAAAATTAAAAAATTACCACTTAAAAAATGTAAAGCTAATACTTTTTGCTTTTTGCTTTTATAGTATTTTAAAAACCACTTAAAATAGTTTTTGAATTATTCAAATCGGTTTAAAAATAACAAAGTTATTCAGCCGTACGTTTATTGACTAACACTCACCCTATTTAACTAAACAAAAATTACTTAAATGTAAATTTTATAATGTATTTTATCATTAATTTTTATAATTAAAATGTAATGCCATTTATGTTTATTTATAATATACAAATAGAATTTTAATATTAATAAATGTGTTAATATTAATATATTTATTAAAATACTAATTAATCATTTCTATTTTTATGCATGGTTGTGTAAGCATTTTGTAGTAGCACGTGACATATATGAGAGCAACGAAATTACAAAATATTGATTGCGTATGTGATATCTAAACTAAAAACTGCTCCTGTATGTATTGTTATAGGAAATCTTAGCTGAGTTTTATGGTCAGTTTCTTACCGATCAACTTTGGCGACATCGCCAGTACAAATAATAATAATACAATCAATTTGATAATTAATTTGTTTTTTATAAGTTCTTTTAGAATAAATCAAGTTATGGCAACATTGCATTTCTGAGCGAAAACAGAATTTGTCAGGTTTTTTTTAAATAAAACAGAATTGAAAAATTATATTTTATTATTTTTCGACTATTTCCAATTATAATGCGACTAAAATACAATGACAAAATATAGTTTGATCTTTTCTAAATGTACAGGTAAAAAAATTAATAAATTATCAAATTATATGTACAAATGCGAACGTCACTAAAGTTGCTGTTTTCGTTATAATCAAGATAGCGGTTGGAATGCTCTCTTTATTATCTTAGTTGGCCGTCTTTCTAATTTCTATGCGGTTGCTATAGTTTCTATAACAACGATAACAACGAATGCATACAGATGCGGTGTTCGTCCATTTCGTTTCATTAGTAGCATAGCGGTTGTATACGTTGGTTGTGTATCATATATTCTCCACAAATTACAATTGACAATATTATATTCAAAATACAATAATATACAACTACAGTTGAAAAATAATTATGAAATTAAGTTGGCGAGAAAGGCAATTCAATAATTAAGAATATGATTGCATATTTTATTATATAAAATATGGCACATCGACTGCCATCGTTATTGGCTAATATTTATTAACAAAATCATATAAATGGTAAAAACTAATATGTTTGTAAATAATAAATTATTTGAAATAAAATAATATTATTCTACAAAATAAATTAGTTGGTCGTCTTTGCATTTTCTATTGTGTAAATTTATTACACGGTTGATATGGTTCTGCAAAGAAATGCATAAGAAGCGGTGTTTGTTGATTTCGCTTCAACAACGGCATCAGATACATCGATTATACATATTACGTTGATTGTGTATCATCTCAATATTATTTCGCAACAATAATATAATTTAAAACTCCATAATATCCAGCTACAGCCATAATTGTGTAGCAACAAACTCGTAGTTGTGTCTAAATATATTCTAAAAATGTATCTGTAAAAATATGAACATGGTGCTTATTGGACTCTAGAGTTTGCAAGAAAGGCCTGTTTTAATAAAAATGCAGATTTGACATAAATGCATATTTTTTTAAATTATTAGTACTACGTTGTGTATTGTAAAAATAATTATTTCAAATAAAATATGGAGCATTAATATAATATACATTGACAAAAGCATATAAATGAAAAACGAATATGTTTGTAAATAATAAATTATTATTAAACAACAATATACTGCAATATGCCAATAATTATAAAATTAAAAGTTATATAACTACAAATAAATACAACTAATTCTTTAATATTAAGTCTCTAAACATAGTAACATTAAAGTGCTTATTGAAATTGGTTTAATATACATACATAGATGCAGGTTCTAAAGAAAATAAATATTTAAACATGAAATCGCAATTTTTAATTGTTCTTGTAGTGTCGGCTATTATGAAATAGTATTAAAATTATGTTTGTATGCATAATATAATATATTTCTACAAATCTACATATTTACCTACAGTCGCTCACAAAAGTCTTCATACACCCTATAAAACACGTGTTTTGACTACACTCAATGTACAGGATAGGTAAAAAAATCATAACAGAAGCATTTCCAGCTACAATATTATTATTAGCAAAAAAAGATAAACTATTACAATAATTAACATAATAAAAATAATATTTAACAGAATATTTAGCTCACAAATGTCTTCATACAGTTGTATTTATGAAACTTAATAAATAGATATTTGAAAAATAAAAGTAAACTAATATTTGGTTGGCCCTCCTTTTGCTTCTATAACAGCATTGAGACGCCTGGGCATTGATAAAACTAAATTTTCAGTAATCTCAGGAAGAATTTCGTTCCAAGCTTGCTGTAATGCCTGTAATGCCTCTTTCAGTGAAGTTTTATTAGTAATATTTGTCCGGACTTCCGGTATTCGAATACGACGGTCAAGCTCTTTCCATAAGTGTTCTATGGGGTTCAAGTCCGGTGATTGAGGCGGATGATCGAGCTGTTTTGGTACGTTGTAAAGTAACCAATGCTTTACATTAATAGCAGTATGTTTTGGATCATTGTCGTGTTGGAAAATCCAATTATTGCCTAGCCCTAGACGATGAACACCGGGTAACAAAACATCGCGTAAAATGTCGATGTATTTACGATGATCCATAATACCTTCAATAAATGTGAGATTTCCCACTTCAGCTGCGGACATTGAACCCCAAACCATCACGTTTCCACCACCGTGTTTTACCGTACAAACCAAATTATCTTTTTTTAACTCTTCGTTAGCTTTTCTCCAAACTTTTCCTCTTCCATCACATCCGTATATATTGTATTTGCTCTCATCGGTAAAAATAACCCGTTTCCAAAAATCAATATCGATGTCTTTATATTTTAAGGCAAAATCTAAACGTTTTTGTGAATTTACTTTAGAAATTAAAGGTTTACGTCGCGGTGTTCTTCCATGATAACCATTTGATCTCAAAATTCGTCGTATATTTTCTGGATGTACAAACTTCTTTGTTGTTACAGCAAGTTCCGTCGCTACAGTTGGTGCGCTTTTTTTCGGATTTTTCTTAATTGTGTTTAATACAAACCGAACGTCTCTATTATTTAGTAACTTTGGTCGCCCTGATCTGCGTCTGTCAACTACGCTACCCGTCTCATTCCATTTTTTATAATTGACTGCACAGTTGCACGATTTTTGTTCACAATTTTAGAAATGTTACCATAACTTTTCTTTTCATTTCGCAATTTTACAATTAAATTCCTTATCTCAACTCCCGTTTTTTTTTCGTTTTTGATTCATGTTTTGTACTTTGGTAATGACTATCACATAAACTGTCACACAAACATCAACAAATGACGTGTAGATTACCTCACTTGTCACTTGTCATGTCAATCTACTCGTACAGCATCTAGATTCGTTAAAACTCGTGCAATTCCGCATATGTATGAAGACTTTTGTGAACCGCATTTTTGGAGATAGTATTTTTTATTATGTGATTTCTTACAATAAATAATATTTAGCAATCATAATCAAGTTACTAATTCAAATGCTTTTTTTTACAATTTTTTCAAAAATTAGATATAAGCGTATAGCTAATACAACCCATTTTATAGGGTGTATGAAGACTTTTGTGAGCGACTGTACATACCCTAATCTAAATTAAAGAAAATGTTAATGTTAATTGTTTATTTAAAATAAAAACGTTTAAGTTTTCCTGAACAAAATTATTTAAATTTAAAATAATGCAATTTTTTGGTTACCGGGTATTAAAAGTGAAGTTATTATCGTAGTCAGCGGGGATACAAATATACTAAAATATTAAAGAAACGTCACACAATTCATATTGTTTTATATCAACAAAACACAAATTTGCATTGTAGGCTAATTAATAAGGCTGCACTCTCACTGCACCACCGCCACCAACTATCACCGTTTGCTACTAACCACCAAAATATACTACGGTCTCATTGCAGCCACTGGTGACTACCAAATATTTAAATTTTCCTCTCATTTCTATGTCAGTAGAAGAGAGCTATATTTATATATTTATATTTCGGGCCTTTCATTTACTAATGTAATTAGTTTATCAATGTCAGATAATGTCCATGTTTCTTCCATGTTACCGTGTTTAAAATATCAAAGCAAAAATGACTGATTACGTTTTGATTCCTCGCTACCACCAACCGATTTGAAATTATGAAACGGTGGTTACCAAATGACAGATGCCGACTGATTCACTATTCTCGCCGGCATCAGTCATTTGGTAACCACCGTTTCATAATTTTAAATCGGTTGGTGGTAGCGCGGCAACAGTTGATCGTCATTTGAAACATACTAACTTGATATTTCACAAATCAAAACATAATCTGTAATTTTCGCTTTGATATTTGAGAATTTTAAAAACGGTAACATGGAAGAAACATGGACACCATCTGACATTGATAAACTACATAATTACATTAGTAAATGAAAGGCCCAAAATATAAATATATAAATATAGCACTCTTCTACTGACATAGAAATGAATGGGAAATGTAAATATGTGGTGGTCACCAGTGGCTGCAGTGAGACCGTAGTACATTTTGGTGGTTAGTAGCAAACGGTGATAGTTGGTGGCAGTTTTGCCAACAGTGTGACTTACATTTCCGCTAGATATAACTTGAAAATCCGCTAAAATCCGCTAGATTTTAAAAATATGTTGCAACTATAAGATTTTTTAATTGTTAATCCAATTTTACTCCAAAAGTATATTTTTTAAATATAATTAAACCAAATGTTTACTTTTGTATAAGTTATTGATTTCAAAATGTATAACAGAGGAATAATTTAAAAATAAATATGTAATACCAATACCTAAACAATATATTTTTAATATTTACAATACATAATTTACATTCTTAAATAAGTAAATAAAAATACTATATACTGTAAATACATAAGATAAATTTAAAAAATACGTATTATGAAATTAATGAAATAATTCTTCTACGTCGTCTACTTCATCAATTTCTGTATTGTATGTTTCCGAGGTTTTAATTTTATTTACCATTTCTGCTGGTATTTCAAAATTGAAACAGCATTTACGCATTCTATGTATTGCATTTCTCACTGTCAAAATTGAATTTAGCATCGGCAGTTTCATTTTATTTCTTAATTTGTTCTTTACCACATTCAATTGACTAAATAACCTTTCTATTTCTGCGTTTGAATATGGCAAAGTTAACATTGCAATCGTCGAATCAGCATTATTTGCCTCAAAACTTTTATTAATTCTATTTACGTCAGCTAAAATAGGTTTTAAAAAACAAATATATGCATAATTAGAATAGTGACAAAACATTTGGTATAAGAGTTCAACTGTATAGCATTTTTCGCTGTTTCTGACCATATCAAAATGAGTTTTTAACTCCAACCATTAAAAATAAATTCTGCTAACAGCGGGTTCAATGGAGAGCCAACGTGTTGCACACGCCTTTGCAATTTTTAGAGGCTGTTCTCCATCATTTATTGCCATATATACACGCTTATATTGTAATTGTCTCATTGAGGAATGCGAGAACCAGTTGTATGTTTCTCTTATAAGGAAATCTAAATTCCTTGGCAATTCCTTGGTAGCAGCCGAAGCAGATAATTGAACCGAATGACACAAACAACAAATTAAAATTATATTTGGGTTGTACGCTAATAACTTTTTGTGCACCCTGTTGTTAATACCAATCATAACAGACGCATTATCTGTACCCAAACCTTGCATATTTTCGGCCTTTAATTTATATTTGTTCAAAATTTTTATTAAACAATCTACAATGCCATCAGCATTGGCCGATTCTAAATGGCCTAGGCATAAACCTGTTGAGATTATTTTTGAAAATGTTGTACTAAAATATATAATTGAATCGCCTAAATACTTAATCACCGATATGTCATTCGATTCATCAAATAATAAGCTGTATGGACGATCCCCAACGTCGGTGGATAAGTCTTGCATAAAATATGGAGAAAGAATATTTTTTATGATTGCTGAACATTTGGTTCTATGCATTTGTAAATATTCTGCTTCATTACCTACAAACCACAATGTATAAATAATTAATTGAAGTAAATATTTTATGAAAGATTATACCTTTAAAAGATGCTTTGCACAAAGGTGTCAAATGATCCACATTAGTGATGGACGCATGGCAAGTTATATAAAGATCTAATCTGCACTCAGCATATTTTGCTCCATCCAAATGTGTTGTCCAAACAAATGGAAGTTTTGCTTGTTTTTTGTCCAGAATTAATTTTATGTTAGATTGATGTTTTTTTGAATTAATATGATTTTTGAGGTCGCAATATTTATTTCTTCTTCAGCCCTTAAACGTCCACTGCTGAACATAGGCCTCCTCCATTCTCTTCCATGTCGTTCTATTCTGTGCTGGATGCATCTAGTTTTTCCCTGTCAGTAGCTGCAGATCGTCACGCCATCTCGCCTGAGGTCTGCCAACACTTCTTTTTGTTCTTCTGGGTCGCCACTGCATTATAGCTTTCGTCCACTTGACGTCGTCTCGTGCTACGTGACCCGCCCATCGCCACTTCGATGTCGCTATTCGTTCTATGACATCAGTCACTTTGGTGCGCTTGCAGTTATCGGTATTGCGCCATTTGTGTCTGAGGCTGATACCCAGCATTTCTCGCTCCATTGATCTTTGACAAACTCTCAAGCGTGCTGTGCTTTTCGCTGTAAGTGTTGCCGTTTGCATACCATAAGTTGCAACGGGCAGGATGCACGTGTCATAGACTTTCCTCTTGAGACAGATAGGAACTTTAGGGTCTTTTAAGATGTGTTTCATCTTGCCGAACGCTGCCCAAGTCAAGCCGATTCGTCTGGTAACTTCTGTTGTTTGGTTTTCCCGACCAAGCTTAATGTTGTGTCCAAGGTAGACATATTGCTCAACGTTCTCTAGTACGTGGTTATCTAGTGTAACTTGTACGTTATCAGGGGACATTATCTTGGTTTTTTTAAGATTCATCTTTAGGCCCACATCTTGGGAGACTTTCTTGAGCTCGTTTAGCATGCCTGCAAGTTCATTGGCATCTTCGCTGATGATTACAATGTCATCTGCAAATCGGAGGTGACTTAGATACTTGCCGTCTATGCAAACACCTTTAAATACATCCTCCAACGCCAAAGTAAAAAGTTTTGGGGAAATAGTGTCGCCTTGACGTACACCTCGTTGAATATGTATCTTGTCGGTTTGCATATCTTCTGCAATTTTCACCGTAAGCGATGCGTTCTCGTAGATGTGCCTGATTAAATCGGTGTACCTTGAGTCGATTCTAGCATTGTGCATGGCTTGCAGCACGGCCCACATCTCAATGGAGTCAAATGCCTTTTGGTAATCTATGAATGCCAAGTGCAGGGGTACATTATATTCCGTACATTTTTTTATGAGCGTGCAGACTGCCTGGATATGGTCAACCGTGCTGTAACCTTTCCTAAAGCCGGCTTGTTTGATTGGCTGGTAAAAGTCGAATTTCCTACTTGGGCGGTTTGTTATTATTTTCGTCAGTAGCTTGTAGAATATAGAGAGCAAACTAATTGGTCGATAGTTTTCGATGTTTGTGCAGTCGCCTTTCTTAAATAGAAGGATTACCTCGGCGTTTTGCCAGGTTTCGGGAATGTTTCCCTCAGCTAAGCACTTGTTCAGTAAGGTAAGCAATGCTCTCTCTAATGATTCTACACCGGCCTTCAGCATTTCAGTTATTACTCGATCTTCTCCAGGCGATTTTCGATTTTTCATTGCTTTCAACGCTGCCCTGAGCTCCGGTCCATCTATTTCGGGTATTTCTTCTGAACCCACGTTCATGACATTTTGCTTGGACTGTGACTGGTTTGGTTCTTGAACGGATTTACTGTACAGAGTTTGATAGAAGTCATGCACTACGGCCGATATATCTTCCTTGTCCGTAATGATTTCTCCCTGATTGTTTTTCATTTTCTGAATCATCATCTTTCCCCTGGCTGTCTTAGAACGCAGTACCCGCATATTCATGTTGTCTTCGATGGCCTCTAGGACTTGGTTTGTATTGTATGTCCGTATGTCCCTCCGTATGTCCCTCCGCATGGCTTTTTTTACCAGTTTGTTTAATGGTTCATATCTTGGATCGTCTCTGTTGGTGATTCTCTTCTCATCTATAAGTTTGGTCGTACTTGCGCTGAGCTTATCATTCCGTCGTCTTTTGATAGAGCAGACTTTCTTTGTGGCTTCGTGGATAGTTTTCGTTATTTTGGTAGCTAGTTCGTTTAAGTCAAGGTTATTCAAAGCTCCGATTGGTTGGAGTTTCCGTTCTACTTGGTTGTTATATTCGGTTTCCTTTTCTTTTAGTTCTTGCATAGAAGGTCTTACAATTTTCTCTATCAACTTTTTCCGTTCGAGGTAGATGTTAATTTGTAATTTTGCTCTAACTAACCGATGATCGCTGCCTGTATTGAAACGATTTAGGACTGTCACATCAGTGCATATGCCTCTCTCTGAAGTTAGTACGTAGTCAATTTCATTGTGGGTTATACCATCTGGGCTTTTCCATGTCCATTTTCTTTGAGCAGGTTTCTTAAAGAAGGTGTTCGTGCAGTAGATGTTTTCTTTGCATAAGAAATCGACCATCATTTGACCTCTACTATTTCTGCTACCCAGCCCGAATTTTCCAATGTTTAACGGATCGGAGGTTTCTCTAGAACCTATTTTTGCATTGAAATCGCCGGTGATGATTGTGTATTTAGTTATTTCATCATCTTTAGCTGTTGTAAGGTCCTCATAAAATTGTTCGGCTTCCTCGTCCGTCGATGCACTGGTAGGAGCATACCCGTGTATGATTTGCATACTGTACCTGCTGTTTAGTTTGACTATAACATATATTACGCGGTTTGAGATGGCTTTGATCTTTGTCAAGAGGTGTTTCAGCTTTCTGTGAATCAGTATGGCCACGCCGCCAATGTGCGAGTTTGAGTCGCTGTTTTGCTGGAATAGCATGTGTCCTGACCTAAGGATTGTGGTGGCTTCTCCACCAAGTCTAGTCTCGCTCAGACCTACTATGTCCGACTTGATATTAGCCAGTTCATTCTCTAAGCCCTCTAGATGTTCCTCCTTTCGCATTGTACGAATGTTGAATGCAGCTATGTGTAGAGTTAGTTGCTTTTTCTTCTTGTATAAGGTTTGTTCATGGTTCTTCATCGAATTTGTACCTCCCCCAGAATCCATGAGGCAGACTGACGGTGTGTCAGCACGAGATTCTGAGCTGTGCGCTCTAATCGCCTGGGGTAGTTTCGTATTTACAATCGACATTTCCATAATGAAGGGTTTTGGCATTAAAACGCCACGCTTGCCGAGCGTGTTGGCGAGTTTTAATTCAGCCGCCCATTTTGGGATCAGACGCTGTTTGTAGCCGCCCAGTCTGGAACAGACGCTACATTTTCACCATATCTGGCTACCCTCACTTTAGTTTAGCCTACAGGTCAGTGTAGTTTACCGGGATGTGGCGCGTGGAGCCATAAAGTGAGAGTTAAGTACCCTGCAAGGACCAGTTATCATAGAACCATCTCCTGTCTATGACACTTGATGTGACCGTCCTGATAAAAGGTGCTACCTCTGCAACGTAACCCTACATATTTATTTGATAGCGTACAAATACAATATCTGCATTTTGCTACTAGGCCAGTTGTACTTTCAACACAAGTAATCCAGTCTTTTAAAAGCGGATCAGTCAGCCAAAAACTTCGAAATTTTTGTGAATATTTTGACATTATGCAAATGTAAACAAACGCCTAAAAATAATAATTATTAATAATTGTATTTCAAGTTACGTTAAGGTTAATATTTAAATAAAAGAGTATAAAAAGATATACTAAGTTGCCTATATAGGGGCCACTCTATTCGTGTCTAGCTGTAGCTAATTAATAATATATCAGTATCTGTAATACTGTTAATATGAAATATAGTATATTAAACCAAAGATTTTATTATCATATAGATAGATAGATAGATAATTTATTTGTTCATATACAGACAAATTAAAACATGATAATCATAAATAAAATAAAACATAAATCATAAATCATAAATCATAAATCATAAATTATAAATCATAAACAATAAATCATAAAACTAAAACAATAAATAAAAAACAGTAAATCACATTTCTTAAATCATAAATCGTTACAAAAACAGTTAAAATATTTAAAAATCACTCGTGATGAATCTAACACTATCACTGTGTTAGTGTTAGATTCATCACTGTGTTTGACAAAAATTAACAAATTTGTCAACTGAATAAAATGAATGTTGCAACAAAAGGTTTTTTAGTAAAGTTTTAAAGTTTATACATTAAATAATTTGGCGCCAGCATTTAACGGAGCTTTCATGAATTTGCTGGTTCTGCATTTAGTTAAATGTATATCCATAGAAGTTCTTGTGGGATAAGAGTGAAAACTACTATTTGATGGTAAATTATTTCTACATTTATAAATGTAAGATAATAACTTGTAAATATAAATAGACGGAGCGGTAAAAATTGAATTATTCTTAAAAAATTCCCGACAAGAATCTGTGGGATTTATGTTATACAATAGTCTAATAATTCTCTTTTGACAAATAAAAACGCGGCTGAAATCAGTAGACTGTCCCCAAACTAAAATATTGAAAGACATTGCAGAATACGCATGAGCATAGTAAATGTTTAGCAACCTGTAGTTGCTTACATTATGTTTTAAATTTAAAAGCATGTAATATGATTTGTTAAGAGAATTACATACGTTTTTTATATGAAGATTCATATTTAAATTTGTGTCTAAAGTAGTTCCTAAGTATTTAATGGCGTGTTGTTCTTGGAGTAAACAGACGAAAAATATTTAGAAAAACAGTTGACAATATCAGAAACTGAGTCTACGGTATCACCAGCATAATTCATGGAACCAGGAATACTATTATGTTCCAATTATTATAGCAACAAGTACAAAATTGTTTTTCTGTTATTTTCAATACAATTTAAAAAGATTTATTCTTTGCCGATCATAATAAATATAAAATCTATTACATTTGAATTAATTAACCAAAAAAGAAATAAACTTATTATTTATTTTATAAATATATAGTATAAAGACATTAAATAAAAAATAAAATTTGGAGTTATTTTTTTTTCACAATATATACATATACATACATTATACATTACAGGTCCTTGTTTCTAAAAAATACATACAATACTTGATGCATTTTTCAAATACAATGCATATTTACAAACATCTATATCAAACATAGAAATTGTTTGTAATATCCATGTATCCTTTGACTGATAGATAACAAACCATCAATAGAGGTTTTATTAAAATGGAACGTTTTCCCATTAAACTTGTTTTTAACATACTCTGAATGAAAATTATACAAATTGTTTATGTTTGCATCTATTTTCTGTATAAAAATGTCTAAGTCTGTAAATTCCGTTGTAATAAAATTAAAATAAGCATAGAATCTGCCGGTTACAAAAAATAATCTATCTGTAATCGGGATCATCTTCAACACTTTCAAATGGTTCACTAATTGAACATGTTTTAAGTAAGGTTTTGTCTGATTTACTCCACCCTTTCTTAAGAAAACTTTTCTTGCAAGTAATTTTTGTATAAAAATATTACCTCTTCATCGCTTAAAATTGTTTTGGTTTCTTTTTACGGTCTTTTTGTTGTCTCTTGTACGCCTTTTTCTTCATCGATTAACTGTATTATTGGAATCAGTTCAACGTTGTTATTTCTTTCGGGGATGTTAAAAACTTGCGTGTACACCACGTTTACATGTGTATGTTTTGTTCAATCCGGTTATCAGTTTATCTTCGTTCGAATTAACTTGTATCTTTATGTATTTAAAAAACCTGGCTATGAACCAGGCAACATGGATTTGACGGTGTCAAAAACTGGTTTGTTTAACAGAATTCTTACCTTGTCAAAACAAAGTTTCACCTGATATTGTATTCAGCTCATGGGAAAACGAATATATTTCCGGTACTCCAACGATATCCATCCTCGGAATCAAAGCTAGTTTACCTTTGCATTTGCCTGTTACAATTTTGGAGTCTAATGTGTGGTTTCCGATGCGTCTTATTAGCATGAGAGTTTCATTGACGAGTCCATTTTGAAACAAGAAATTTTTTTAACGTGCACGCAACATCAAGGCACGGGACCTACTAAAGTTTCTCTTCTTATCCGAAAGAAGGCGTACTTATCACAACACATTTTTTCTTAACCAAAAAAACTGACCTTCCAGATAGGGATTAAATTATTAACAAATTAAACTATTAACAAGGCTATTTTTATTTTACAATATTTTTACGAATGTGTATATCAATTTTCATTAGCATTAATTATCAAACAGAATTAAATATAACTCTTCCTTGATTAAAAATGATGCAGCTTTTTCCGCCCCAAATCTTCACTATAGGAGTGAAATTTATTACAGGGCTCAGGCCAATAGTTATGTTGTTAATAGCAAATCTGTTGATAGGATATGTAGTAGATTCAAGAAGATGTTTTTCTTTTTTTAATTGATTATCATATTTTTGAATAGCATTATCAATAAATGCTATTATTCGAACATGTAATTCATCACTAACACATAAGCATACAAATTATTATTATACCTGTATGCCTGTATTACATATTAATTTTACATGTAACGCATGAAGCTTCTGTGGCGCTCAAATCTCAACAGCAAATTTTGTAATGAAATTATTTACGAATTATTTATTAAATATAAAATATTTTCTTAATTTAATTCTTCGTATAGGCTACACTATTTACACTTAATCATACAATAATTATTATATATTATATATACCATAAATAAACTTATTCAAATAATTAAACTTCGTGGCTTAGTAATTATATGCTTTTTTTTACACCAAGGGTCCTCGGAACAAACCCGCCGCAGCGGCAACATTTTTTAATAAAATAATTAATAAATATAAAATATTTTCTTATATTTAATTCTCCGTATAGGTAATACTATTTACATAGATATATACAATAAATATTAATTATATATATATATATACCATTAATAAACTCATTTATATAATTAGCCTTCATGGCCTAGTGGTGATTTGCTTTGGTGGGTTCTTGAAACAAACCCCGGCATCGACAACATTTTTTCAACAAAATAAAAACTCTACTCTACTGTAAATCGATTGACAATTTTGGCGAAGAACTCTCTTTCCATCACTACTGTCTTTCTTTTTGTTTTTAATTTTCCTGTGTATGCCTGTTATTTTTTTATATTTCTCGAGCTTTTTGTCTCATTGCATCGAGTATAATAGTGAAGCGCAACATAGATAGTATTACCATAATTGTACGAATCATTTTGAAATATTTGAGATGATAATTGAACCACTTATTTTCATTATTAGTGCAAACATAGTGTTACCAAAATGGTTCGAATCATTTTATCCATCAGGAATAATCATATTTTGGTTATTTTCCTTTTAACAAATATTCAGGAATAAGAATCATATTATGATCATTCTTTAGTCAGCGATATTTTGCATTTTTCTTAAAATTCAATATATTGGTAATCTCCTACGTAACGGGATTTTCACCTTGCTTCGTTGCTATTCACAGACTTTCTCTTCAGTACAAGAAACGGAATACCGTTGAACTTTCTCCAATTTCTTGAAGCGTATATATTGTTTGCATTTAGTTATTAACTAACACACCCAATTGTATGTAAACAGTATAAACATTTAGTATTTTAATTAAAATAAATAAAATAATAACTGAATATAAACTAAACCATGTGTTTGAAATTTGTAAATTTTGTAAAATATAAATGGAGTAATAAATATTTTAATTATTTATAAAATAATACATATATAATACATATAAAGTTTTTTCGGCGAAAATGTCATATTGACATAAAATATTTTATTCGATAAAATTATAAGAATTGGAATGTATAGTGAATATTATCATGTAAATCGAAAGAACACCTGGATTTATAATAGTATGGAAATAATGGGGAAACTGTAGTTGCTGCAGAGCGGACATTATTTTAGTGTAATATAATTTTTTTGTAAAATTTAAGGGTTAAGTGGAAGAGCAGCAAATAAGCTGAACTTCGCCCTTTCATATACATGTAAAATGTAGTGAATAAAGACTAGTTATTATTATTATTATAAATATTGTTTTGAATTAAATCATAATCAAAATCTATTAGTGTTGTTGAGTTTGATTATTACTAAATTACAGCATAATAAATTAATAGTTATATATAAAAATAAATCAATCAGTTCCAGATATACAGAATGTGAAGTATGTGTCATGTAGTTAATCAATAGTAATGAAGCTATGCAATCATGTTACATTGAAGGGTTTGAAATAAGTGTACATGATCTTTCATTGTGTATAAGATACTCTCCATTTGCAAATAAAATTATAAAATCTTGCTTTAGGAACTAATAAAACAAATTCAAATGTTGCAATATTATTTTTTTTATATTTACAAAAAAAAAAAAAAATTACCGATCAAAAAATTAAAAAAAAATGAGTCCAAGATTCCGCCAATACTTCTGTTGCCTTAGACTGTGCATAACTATTATCTACAAATTTCTTTTTCAATATTGTTTGCCAATCAATCAGTTTCTATTTAGGAATTGGCAATATTTCACGTAGCCAAATACAAGACATATATTACAGACGAAAACAGAGAAAGGCGGCGAGATATATTATACTGCGTACACACTTTCAACAATCTGCCGTACCGCAACACCGTCGCGTACCATCACTCCGCAACACAATTGCGTACCGCAACATCGTCGCGTAACATTTTCTTTGATCCGACGGCAGAAAACCGACAAGCAATGGGACGCTGTTGCGGGGTGATGTTGCGCGAGGATGTTACACGACGATGTTGCGATACGGCAGATTGTTGCAAGTGTGTACGCAGTATTAGGTTTGTTCCAACCGACACCAAACGCGGTTTGGGACCGTCAGGAACTATGCACACAATCAATTACTTTGTATAAAAGATTGCCTAAGGATGACAAATATTTGTTTGTGTGCACAGTTTGGACGGTTTGAAAACTGTCCAAATTGTAGGTTGGAACAGACCTAAAGGTCCAACTAAAATTGGTCGAGGAATCGGATTCGTATTGTTTGACACATTTGTAGCAGTTCTATATTCCTGTATATATCTTTTAATATAACAACTTTTCAATTTAGACAATACTTTAATAGAATCTATGATATTGACACACTCAAACTTTATTTCTGAATTGCTAAACTGTCTATATTGTTGCCACAAGTAAAACTGCAACTAAAAAAGCCAATCTTTTATTGCAGTTTAAGGACAATTTGGAATTTAAATTTAACTCAAACTAGATATTTTTTTAATTAATAAACTGTCAGTTTAAAGAATTACTTTTGAACGTATCAAATCGACCGTTAACTAAACTAATGTAATTTGTAATTATACATTATATGTATTGGCTAGACGGAAATATTAAATTTAAAATAAATTATTCTAATAGGTTGCATTGTTGCATTATAGAGTTTAGAAATATAAAACCTGTTTCAACTTCTAGAGATGTATTTTAAAATCAAATAAGGACAATCAGTTTAAAATCATATTTAAATATAAAGTTTGCGGATTGAGACCTTTATGAAATATTGGCAGGATTTTTTGTTAATAAATATAAAGCAATAAAATTTACTAAACAATTATTAATAACTATGCATATTATCGTTTAATATTGATCATTAAATGTTAAATATTCCATCTGACTATACACATTATATCTAATTTCTATTGTATTGCTCGTTAAGAACTATTAATTTGTACTATTATTTATTATTATAGTAATTTCATTCATATAAGTATACTGAATATAGTTAGTGAGTCATAATCGTTATATGCTATCAAAATCTAGATTGCTAAGATTACGGGAGTGAGCGCAGTGACCGTAGTCTAGTATACACTCTTCGGCACCCTACCATAGGGGTAGCAAATTGGTTACAATTTGAGGGTTTTCCCTAATGCTAGTCATGTTAGAGGTTTCATGCAAAGAGAATAGTAGACGAGAGTAAACCAACATAATTTAAACTTACATGGTTATGGTAAAGTTAAACAATGTTTGGTATAAATATTTGTTGGGTAAAGAACATATTATTCAACTCCATTTTACAAATATTATAGATAAATCATAAATACAATACTATACAAAGTGATTAATACAACAAATTGTAAATAATTTGTATAAATGATTAGAAAAATTGAAATTGAATTTTCCTGTAAGCTTCTGTACCTAATTATTATCAATGTTAAATTGAAATAATGTAAAATAAATATAAAAAAGATGCGCCTAAACGTTTGTGATTCGTGCTCTCGACAAATCGTGTGTACGGTACACGAGCTGCGAGTGTTGTCGTTCGTCTACGTTCGCTTTAAAACAGTGCAAAATCATTATGATATATGTATAATTATATGGTTTGATATATTAATTCCTGCCTACTATGTTTAAACATATAATTACGCATTATAGTGGGGATAAGTCAGTCTCAGTTTAATAAATTCTAAATGCACAACAAATCTAATATAAATAAAGTATTTAAATGTGTTCTAACTAAAGAACGAAGCCTGTAAAAACATGAGGTATACTTAATCACTGCTCAGTGTGTTCTGAATTTACAACCAGTTATAGAGCCTCAGAAATAATGTGTTAGGTAGATACAATAAAAACAAGATGTATAGTTATAAAACTTTGATAATGGTGCATTACAATTAGATATATATAAAATATATAAAGAAGAGACGCAATGTCCTCAAATGAGACAGTTGTAAAAGCAATAATTTCGAATAAAGCCTAGTTAAATAGGTAAATTTATACGAATGCCACAACGACATATGTAGCGCTCGTTACTATTTGTTCAATCGGACAACCCAATAATAACATTAAAAAATTAAATTTATGAAAAAATATTCTAAACTAAAAAACATCCATAGACGCGTTTCGAGGTTTACCTCTCATCAGTATGGCTTTATTTATTTAAACTAATTGATTTTTAACTTACTTCGTCAACATTGTTCACCACCACAATTCAAAGTGAATATTTTAAAGGGTGTATTGACTATTTATACTAACTGACTTAATGACTTTATTTAATGGTATTAATTACACACAAATTGAAGATAGGGAAAATGCTATTGTGTATCAAGAGGTTGGACATGTTGAAAATGCAGAGGGTAGAGCGGAACCTGAATCTCCAGGTTCGAATTCCAGCAGCAATCCACAGAATGAATGGAGTCATCAACAGTTGTAATATTTGTAAATGATTTTTATAATAAGTAATAGAATTTTATAAGCATTTTGGTTTGTAATGAAATAATTCGTAAGATATATTAAATGGAAATAAAATGCAATTTTGTATTGATATAAAATTAATAAAAATAATTGACGAAGTAAGTTAAAAATCAATTAGTTTAAATAAATAAAGCCATACTGATGAGAGGTAAACCTCGAAACGCGTCTATGGATGTTTTTTAGTTTAGAATATTTTTTCATAAATTTAATTTTTTAATGTTATTATTGGGTTGTCCGATTGAACAAATAGTAACGAGCGCTACATATGTCGTTGTGGCATTCGTATAAATTTACCTATTTAACTAGGCTTTATTCGAAATTATTGCTTTTACAACTGTCTCATTTGAGGACATTGCGTCTCTTCTTTATATATTTTATATATGTTCTGATATACACGAAATTGTATAATAGTAATTATAATTTATGCAAAAAATTTATTCTATTTTTAATTTTCAAATTTCCGTTTTAATTCTTTCATGTCATTACCATCAGCTTAATATCCCGAAATAATTAGTTTATTTGTTCATTCTCAGAATGCTATTAACCATAGCCATTAAATAAAGTCATTAAGTCAGTTAGTATAAATAGTCAATACACCCTTTAAAATATTCACTTTGAATTGTGGTGGTGAACAATGTTGACGAAGTAAGTTAAAAATCAATTAGTTTAAATAAATAAAGCCATACTGATGAGAGGTAAACCTCGAAACGCGTCTATGGATGTTTTTTAGTTTAGAATATTTTTTCATAAATTTAATTTTTTAATGTAATTAGATATATTATTAAAAAAAAATACAATTTTTTTTAAATACTCTTCTCTTTTTGATTATTGCATAATAGAACTTCTTTATTATCCCGTACGATCAACCTGTATGTAGTGTGTAAACGGGTTTCTTGGTAACTACGTGGTTAAGAGCCACTATTACTACAAATAAAAATTTGTATTACCTACGACCATTTGCATGCATATCTCACTACAGTCATTTATCGGACAAAAATTAACATACTTTTTAAAGGTTTCTTAAAAATGAATCTTCTTCATTTAGAATTGTACCAGGATTGGGAGTATTTGTTTTGGTGTTTGTAAATTAATAATTATCACTTCTCTTTAGTTTTCGATGTTTTTACTCTCAAATTAAATAGTTCTTCCTTACGGCAGGCCTCAGCAATCGCAATGATTAAAATTGTTTATAGACATTTTGAAACTTAAAGTAAAATAACATGTTAATTTTATTTACAAATGTACCATATCAGCGGCTTCTTAAAAAAATCTTTTTGTTTGTAATACATTTTGATTTTTTCAGGATATATTTCCTGGTTAAAATTAAGATCTTTAGAATTAAAAATTTCTGACCTCTTTCTGGTGTTTTCAATTTTGTATTGCAAAGAACAATTTATACCAGTTAATTCTTTTTTGTTAATTGGGACGACCGTTTCATTTAACCATCGTGTGATAGTTTTAAAGTAAATTTTACCGTATTTTTGATTTTGTTGAAATTAATTGTTGACATCCAACTCTAATGGCTTTCTCGATGTCCATGTCGTATTCGTCACAATTACTCACTTTAGCTATTATTTACACTAATCTACTTTAATTAAATTAACATATGGGCAATTCCATTTCAAACGGACCAGAGCTGGGGGAGGGGTGCATTGAGAAACTTGCTCATGTATTTTTTTTTAGTTTCTATAACTTATTAGTAGTCTTTTGATCGGTATATGAGGGTAAGAAACCAATAAAAAAAAAATTCTACAATTTTTTAAAGTTTTTTTGTCGTTTTATAACTTAATCGCATTTTTTGTTTAAAAACCGAAATTTTAACTCAAAAAAAAATAGATTTACTAATGAAATCAATCAGAAATTTTCCGTAGAATCCAAATCTGGTGCCAGTTCAAGTCTATACCCTGTCAATAAGCCGCAAAAGCCATTAAACCATGTTTTTGTTCTCAGTGGGCTGGGCAAAAAGGAGCATTTTTTAAATTTTTTTTAACCGCTAAAGTTGACGTATTTTGATGTAAATTAATTGAAAAATATAAATATGTTCTGTGTATTTGGGTTTTAAGAGTCTAAAACTCTGCAAATCTGCAAAGTAGGCCTATTCTTCAACATAAACTCTTACAAATGCACGTTTAGCCGCGCTCAGAAGAACAATGCACCAAATATGATTAAAAATTTGGATTTTGGAGACAATTTTACATGGAAAATAGTCAGTGTTGTACTCATCGTCTATAGAAAAGTCCATCTAGAAAGAAATGTTTACAAAATTTTCAGACAAAATATGCGTTAAAAATTAATTATTTTTTATATTCACAAAATATATTATAAACACACTAGGGTGTGGTTTAAAACTTTTTTTTAAACAAATTTTGATAAGCGCCAGGAGGATTTATGTTTGAATGCCAAAAATAGAGATATTTTCTAATTTTTGCGCCGATAGATCGAGTCTAAATTTGTGCCGCAAGCGCAAAAACTATCAAACAAAGAGTAAAATGACCCAAAATTGGTTCAAACAACAAAAGATGACTTTGTTAAACTTCTGAAATAAGCTTAAAAAAATATAAACCAAATAATCTTTAAGAAAAATTTAAAAAAAAAATTTTTAAGTAAATGTTGAACACATTTTTTTTTTCTAGATGGGTTTTTTATCGCCTGATAAGCACAACACTGACTATTTTCTATGTAAAATTGTTTTCAAAACTTAGTTTTTTAATAATATTTGGTGTATAGTTTCTCTGAAAACTGATAAATGTGCATTTGTAAAAGTTTATGTTGAAAAAGAAGCTTATTTTTGCAGTTTTTTTTTGTGTTTTAGACCTTTAAAACCCAAATACACAGAACAAATTTATATTTTCTAATTAACTTACATCAAAACACGTCAACTTTGGCGGTTAAAAAAAAATTATAAAATGCTCCTTTTTGCACAGCCCACTGAGAACAAAAACATGGTTTTATGGCTTTTGCGGCTTATAGACAGGGCATAGACTTGAAATGGCACCAGATTTGGATTCCACGGAAAATATCTGGTTGATTTCAATAGTAAATTTATTTTTTTGAGTTAAAATTGCGGTTTTTAAACAAAAAATGCATAGCTGCTTTTTGTAATAACAAAACAAGGTCTGGTATCGGAAGAGTTTTCATTAGATCAAATGCAATTCTTCTTTATTTTGTTGTTTGACCAATTCTCCATCATCATGCATCCCCTGCCTAGCTTCCTCTGCCTTTCTGAGATGCAACTCTTTTTGAACTTCAAGCTCTTCTTTTTTTTTGGTTTATCAGCGCATGCTTTTATTTTATTATTAAATTCATCACATCTTTTTCACGAGTCCGTAATGGGGGGATAGAAATGTAAATTAAAATTTTCATTAAAAATTTTCCTAAACATACTAGAAGAAACAGGTGAAGAATCTATCATCTGCTGCTTGTACAGGTCATATAAAATGTTTATGTTCAGGCTTGGTGAAAGATACTGCCGATTAAGGCTTTTGTGCCTTGCGTAATGGCTTTCATATTTTTGAATTTTTTTAATAAAATTTTTCACCTCGGTAATTTTATATTCTGGTGTTTTGTTCCATGATATTTGTCGGCCACGTTGGTCTTTAGAAGTTTCTTTTAGGCTTATTAACTAAGGACCTTGAAATTTGTCCATCAGAAATATTTAAAAAAATTCTTCAAAGACTTGATGAGATTATTCTGATGAATCGGAAAAGTGATAGGATCTAGATTTATTTTGACGAATGTTTTCTTTATTTTTGTTTGACACGTAGCATCTTTTTATATCAGTAACATGGATTAGTTCACATAAGTAAGCTGTTTGCAAATCAAAATTTCCTATTTCGTAAAATGAAGTAAAAATCTTTTTTTGGTCATCTGTATTAAAGTTTTGATAGCAATCATTTTTACAGTATTTGTCAACAAATTTATATATTTTTGCTTCAACTAAAACATTTTTTGAATTCATATATGTTTTTTTCCAAGTTTCGGTTATTTTTCAAACATTGCAAACCCAGTTGGCCTCATCGCGTTTTTTTTTTTTTCTCGTTTTTAGTTTTGTAGATTCAGTTAAAGAGTTGGCTGGCCAATTATTATTATTTGTTTCATTATTTATAATAGAAGAAGAATTATTATTTTCCCCCGTTGATGAATTGAATTCAGAATCACTGCCAGAACTGAATTACCATTACCAGAAGATTCACTCCCTAACAAATCTGAAAAAGTTTCATTTTACAGTTATTTATAGTTTGACCAGGTAAAAGTATGTACTTATTTTTTTAATTGATATTTAAATATAGTTAATAAAACTGCTACTTACCACTTAACAGTCTATCAATATCATTGTTTGTAGACTAAGTAATTAAAATTTATTCTCAGATAGGTGTTTATGCCTTTCACTAATTAAAATAATATATATTGTTAATGTTGCTTATTGCCGATGCAATGTTGTTCAATGTATCGACTTGCAACTGCATCAAAGTTAATATTTTGTTGTAATAATCTTGTTTTAGCAATAATTTTTTTTCTGCCAGATGCTGCTCTAGGTATTGACTGTGCTTGTTCCGCTGTTGATGATAGCGTTGGTTCTTCTTGGATAAATAAATTACCTTCTGCTCCAATTTCTTGGGTTGGTATATTAACGTGGCTTTTAATGTGAACAATTTCAAAAGCAACTTTAGGCACAGGAACTTGTAGTCCACTTACACCCACTGGGCAGATAGTATCAGCAATCGCTTCCTCTATTTCTGTCACGGGCTGCACTGAAGCTATGCCGCCTCCTGTTAAATTCTCTTCATACTTGTTCTTTGAAAATTTTTGTTCTATTACATTAATCCTGCCATGTCTAAAATGTAAGTAAAATTTTATTTATAATATTATATTAAATATAGCCATAAGTTAAACTAAACTACAATTATTTTATATAAAATAAAATGTTTGGTAAATTATCATTTTGCATGATACATTCATTAGTTTGGTTAAAAATTGATATATATTATATGATATATATTTTTATTTAGATAAAAATTTTAAATACTCGATATACACTGCGCGTCAGTGAAAACGGGCCATCCAAAAAAATTTACGTAGTTATCCTTTTTAAATATTATTTGTTTTTAATTTTTTAGTTTTTAATTTATTTTTTATTTATACGGCCGCATGTCTGTGCAGTATACATACTAACTCGTTTTATTTAATTAAAAATAAGAAATATTTAAAAAGGTGAATATTTACGTATTTTTTAGGGTGGCCCGTTTTCTCTAAGATTTTTGCTACAAAATGATTAAGAAATTAATAAACATAACAAACTGTATAAATATGTGTATTGAAATATAAAATCATATTTTTCTTACTAACAAATGACTAGAACGTAACACTAACAGTAATAATTCTAAATAAAGTGTATATTAAAAAATATACTTATGTTAAATTAAACATTAATAATAAGCACAAGATTATACAGGGAGTTTATAAATGAATGGGATTATGTAATCACTTTAAATATGCCGCCTTTTTAAAATCGTTCACTATACTACATATGTTTTCATATGTTTGCTTGACAGCTGTCAAAGTTGATCTGTCAAAACAAATAGTTTAGTGAACAATTTAAAAAAAGCGGCACATTTAAAGTGATTACATAATCCCATTCATTTATAAACTCCCTGTATTAAGTAAGTGCTTTAGGTTTTACTCTAAATTTATCGAGCTTTTATCTTTACCCTGAAAAACTGACTAAAATTTATCTAGCAGTTATTTATCTACTACGCAAATATTATTAACATAACAAGCATTGTTACCATTAGAAAATTTTAATGTTGTAAACCAAATCAAACATTTTCCAAATTAAATAATTTTTATTTATTTTTAAGAGTTTATAATTAAACTGTGTTTGTTTTTCAGCCTTAATTCAATACTATATGAGTTGTTAGTGGTGAATTAAGAAACATCTTTGGAATTTATAAATTGATTATTTCATAAGGCACATTTTGATGTACAATTAAGTCTCACAATTCAATTTTAAATAAACCTTTCAATTGAAAGAAGCAACAATATAGCAACAATACATAGGATTGAATTAAAACTATACATTATTTTATAAATTTTTATTTATTAATTAAAAAAAAAACTGATAAATGTAATTCTTAATTAGAATAATATATAATAATGGCTCGATATTTTTGCGAAATTATAATAATTTGTTGAGGTTGGTTATTGTATAAATAACATTAATAAAATTGAATAATATTCAATTTACATATTATGATATTATACTTCTTTCAATATGCACAAATTAATCCGGTCGCACAGGACACATACCGCATTATTATATAGTTGAATCCGCTTAATCGGACCATCATCCTAAAACGAAACAAACAAAAAAATTATAGAACTTCATGTAGGTATGTTTTGTACATTCATAAAATATAATTATTGTTTTTCAAATTTTTTTGTGTGTGACGCGGTCGGGAATTATCGGGAAGGCGTGATCGAATTAACAGAAACAAACATTCAGTAACGGATAATACGCCGTGTTTAACAATTCAAGATGTAGATTAATGATTTAACATTCTCAAATAAAATTGTCAGCGTCGACTTGCAAAATTAAAACAATTTGTTTTGTATAATCGGACCAAAATTTTCCAGCCCCGATATGGCCAGCTTTGCGATGCATCTGCAAAATATATTATGTTGCTGCGTGCGTCTAGTGAGCCGGTTTACCTTATTGAGATTTACGTTAATGATTAAAAAAATACAACCCACAATAAAAGTAATCGCGCATTGCATAAATTGAAAATCTTTTATAATTTATAGATTGTTAATCTATACTTAATACTAAAACCTGTATGACACTGTCATTCCATTATTTTTTGACCAAACTTAAATATATGATAATAGGTGCTAAAAAACATATTTCCCAAATTTTCAACTCTTTAAGTCATGATCTCAATTTTTGGGAGTCTCTTAAAGTTCAGAAAAACACCTAAAAATCTTTTTGTAATTTCTTGTACTTTAATATGTTTTTTTTTTTAGTTAGCCATTTTTTATTTCTTTGAACGTGGGCCGTTTAGAAAATAGCTTAAAATTGCAAAAATAGTCCCACATTGATAATGTCGTAAAAATGTCAAATTTCAATAAAATTTAGCTTAATTTTTTTGTTTTGAATTGCTTTTTAAAATGTTGCAAAGTTTTTTCTAATCATACCTGTAAATCGTGAGATACTTCTTTTCAAAGATTAGTAATTTGGTAAAACATACTAATTTTTGTATAAATTGAAAAAAACGAAGAGTTTCTCAGCATTTTGGAATTAAGATTTTCGTTTTCTTTTGGCACGGTCTAAAAAGTTACCTGGCGTTTGTCCGCTAAATAATCTACACCCTGTATATTACATTATGATAATGGTTGGTTTGAATATGAAATGGGCTATCGACTAAGATTTTTCTGCCATATAGGTTCTAACTTCTTAGATATAAATATTCAATTTTTTTAACACTGGATTAAAATTTAGAAAAATGGTGCGCGTTCTAAATTTTGTACTAATCTCAAACGGCTTTTACTTAGAAGAGTTTAACAAATAGAAAGTTAAAAAAAAAAAAAAATAAATGTTGTATATTATTTTACTGGAGATATTTTAAGACATTTTCGGTGTGGAGCAGTTTTAGCAGTTTTAACTAATCTATGTTGTTAAAATACACAATAAATTGTAAACAAATATACAAGGTTGGAACACTCGATTATTGGCTGCATTTTTAGTTTATGTAAAAATGACCTTAATAAAAGTAAAGCTAATACAAATAGTTAAAAAAACAATTATTCAGCCGTACGTTTGTTGTTTAACCTTCACCCTATTTTATTAAACAAAAATTATTTAAATGTAAATTTTATAATACAATTGTATCATTAGTTTTTATAATTAAAATGTTATGACATTTATGTTGGTAATATACAAATGGAATTTGAATATTTATAAATGTATTAATATTATTCTATTTATTAAAATTCTAATTAATCATTTTTATTTAATTATAATTGGTTGTGTAAATATTTACATTTTCTAGTAGCACGTGCCATTTACGAGCGCAACAAAATTACAAAATATTGATTGCTTATGTGCTATCTAAACTAAAAACTGCTTCTGTTTGTATTATTATAAGAAATCTTAGCTGAGTTTTATAGTCAGTTTCTTACCGGTCAACTTTGGCGACATTGCTAGTTCTATAAATAATTTAATAATTAATTTGTTTTTTATAAGCTCTTTTAAACCCGTTTGACACTGTCTATAAATATGTCTTGAATTATATTTATAATTATAGATGGACCATTTCCGTGTGTAAAACACACAAATTATCAAGGTCACAATTATATCTTGAAAAATTTTGAACATGTTCTATTTTCCCATCTATAATCGACGTGAACGTCTATTGCGCAGTAGCATACATATCATATCTAACCTAATTGTTTTGTTTATTTACACAGTGCTGTTTGACTGAAGTGTTATTGAATATTTGTGTTGTTTATTTAAATATATATTCATTTGTAATGTCTTGGTCGCGGGAGCAAGTCGAGGTGCTAATCCAGAAATACAGAAAATTTCCATGTCTGTATGACATAAAATCTAATCAATACAGCAATAAACATGCAAGGAACTCTGCTTTGGAATCTATTGTTGTTACTTTATCTGTTATGAGATGAGTAACAACAACAGATATTAAAGCAAAGTTCCAAGCTTTGAGGTCAAACTTCCTTAATGAACATAGAAAACATGTAAATTTTATTAAAAGTGGTGCAGAAACTTACGAGGTAAGCAAGCATTATAAACACATTTGCTCGTAGTCAAATCAGCTTTATTAATACACGTAAAGCTTCTTAAAAATTTGTTAAATAATATTTATACATGTTTCTAGATTTATCAACCAACAGTTTGGTACTTTGATCTAATGAAATTTTTATTAGAGTCATCGGGTATCAATAGGCAGTCTTACGACAGTCTCGAAATTGTTGACGATTCCAATCCAAATCAAGAATTGGAATCAGTGGAACAGGTAAAATAATTGTCTGAAATAAAAATTCATCAAAATAATATCTATTTTCTATTTTTAGATTTGTGTAGATAGTGGCGGGGTCCCTCCAAGAAGAGAAAACGAGCTGCAAAAATGTCAAATGAGGAAAACTTTTTTCAAACAGCCTCAGCAGCGTTAAAATCAATGTCTTCCACTTCCACAAAACTATCAAACCCAGATGTGGATGCCTTTTTAACCTATCTACGAAGTAAAATGTTAAAAATAAACACCGACATGAGACAGGAGTTAGAAAAAGAAATCCTAAAAGTAACTGATAAATATATCATGGCTTCAAAATTAAATTGATTATAAAAATAAAGTATATATAAAAAAACATGTTTTATTTAATTTTTAAATAAATGGTGTAGGTAAAAGAAATAACCTTTTTAAAGGTAAGTAATTTATTTACATTATAATATCGTCGCTGATACTTCAATATGTCGTATGTCAAAAGTACTCAATTTTCAGGACAGCAAAAAACTGTTTTATTAATTTCCCGGTTATTTCACATAATTGATCAAGTGAAACAAACCTTCACTTTAGCAATTGTTTTTGATTATTGAATAGTTTCTTTAGGTTAATTTTAGGGATTTGTCAAAACCTTGACATACAGTCGCTCACAAAAGTCTTCATACACCCTATAAAACACGTGTTTTGACTACAGTCAATGTACAGGATAGGTTAAAAAATCATAACAGAAGCATTTCCAGCTACAATATTATTATTAGCAAAAAAAGATAAACTATTACAATAATTAACATAATAAAAATAATATTTAACAGAATATTTAGCTCACAAATGTCTTCATACAGTTGTATTTATGAAACTTAATAAATAGATATTTGTAATATAAAAGTAAACTAATATTTAGTTGGCCCTCCTTTTGCTTCTATAACAGCATTGAGATGCCTGGGCATTGATAAAACTAAAATTTCAGTAATCTCAGGAAGAATTTCGTTCCAAGCTTGCTGTAATGCCTCTTGCAGTGAAGTTTTATTAGTAATATTTGTCCGGACTTCGGGTATTCGAATACGACGGTCAAGCTCTTCCCATAAGTGTTCTATGGGGTTCAAGTCCGGTGATTGAGGCGGATGATCGAACTGTTTTGGTACGTTGTAAAGTAACCAATGCTTTACATTAATAGCAGTATGTTTTGGATCATTGTCGTGTTGGAAAATCCAATTATTGCCTAGCCCTAAACGATGAACACCGGGTAACAAAACATCGCGTAAAATGTCGATTTATTTACGATGATCCATAATACCTTCAATAAATGTGAGATTTCCCACCCCAGCTGCGGACATTGAACCCCAAACCATCACGTTTCCACCACCGTGTTTTACCGTACTAACCAAATTTTCTTTTTTTAACTCTTTGTTAGCTTTTCTCCAAACTTTTCCTCTTCCATCACTTCCGTATATATTGTATTTGCTCTCATCGGTAAAAACAACCCATTTCCAAAAATCAATATCCATGTCTTTATATTTTAAGGCAAAATCTAAACGTTTTTGTGAATTTACTTTAGAAATTAAAGGTTTACGTCGCGGTGTTCTTCCATGATAACCATTTGATCTCAAAACTCGTCGTATAATTTCTGGATGTACAAACTTCTTTGTTGTTACAGCAAGTTCCGTTGCTACAGTTGGTGCGCTTTTTTTCGGATTTTTCTTAATTGTGTTTAATACAAACCGAACGTCTCTATTATTTAGTAACTTTGGTCGCCCTGATCTGCGTCTGTCAACTACGCTACCCGTCTCATTCCATTTTTTTATAATTGACTGTACAGTTGCACGACTTTTGTTCACAATTTTGGAAATGTCACCATAACTTTTCTTTTCATTTCGCAAATTTACAATTAAATTCCTTATCTCAACTTCCGTTTCTTTTCGTTTTTGATTCATGTTTTGTACTTTGGTAATGACTATCACATAAACTGTCACACAAACATCAACAAATGACGTGTAGATTACCTCACTTGTCATGTCAATCTACTCGTACAGCATCTAGATTCGTTAAAACTCGTGCAAATTCGCATATGTATGAAGACTTTTGTGAGCCGCATTTTTGGAGATAGTATTTTTTATTATGTGATTTCTTACAATAAATGATTTTTAGCTATTATAATCAAGTTACTAATTCAAATGCTTTTTGTACAATTTTTTCAAAAATTAGATATAAGCGTATAGCTAATACAACTCATTTTATAGGGTGTATGAAGACTTTTGTGAGCGACTGTAAGACATATTGTATCTAAAAACTGGCTACATATAGTGACATACGACCTGTTTAATTAATAATGGGGAAAAAAAAACAGTATATTATTATTATTATTTTAATTTTACAATTTATAGAAAAAAAAAACCATTACATATTATTACAACTTATTTGTGTTTCAAATTATCATAAAATAAGTGATAATCTGTTAGAATATATGGTTTGAGTTCTTGTAAATGATTAAATTTAGAACCCTCAATTTCACACGGTGCAGTATAAAGTGGGGGATGATCCACTGGAATTGTGGCATGTTTGGGACGAGTTGGCAGCTCGGTCTACGTATTATTAAACTGAACTTTAGGCGAGGCGATAAAAGAACGGCCTGTAGGTCGACTGTATAGGTCCATACTTTTCCGTTTTCAGCCTCTGTTTTATCCGTTTGTTTTTCTGCACGCGCATCATCTTTTCTCTGGCGATGTCGTTGGTATTCTTCTTCCAACAAATGCCAATTTTTATACATGACACACTCATTACATTGGTCTTTTTTTGGTTGAAACATTTCTAAATTCATTCTTCTAAAAACTTTCATAAAGGTTCGCCACGATGCACATCTTTTATCTTCATTTTGGCAGTATTCAGTGAATTCTTTGTAAAGGTGCCTATAACTCTCCCAGACATCTTCTAGATAGAGCTTTTTACTTGACGCTCTACAGTAATGAGATTCAATCTGTGGCAATGTTTCCAAAACAGTTTGGACATTCGTGCTAGCTTCTTGCTTTGCGGTAACAGCTATTTGCCTTGCGGCATCAGCTTCTTGCCTCGCGCAAACAATTTTTGCCCCCACACCAACAGCTTCTTCCCTCATGGCAACAGGACGTGTGTCGAGTACCCATGATCTTACAGACCTTTCTCCAACACCAAGTGTGTTGATAAACATATTTTTGCAGACATGTTTCCGCACTGCATTGTTTTCGTTTTCATTCACTTTTAGGAAATATTTAAAGCCGGTTTGTTTACGTGAATCCACCGGGTCACTTATTTTTCGCCTTTGGCTTGGCTGAGATTGTAAAATTTGTCCTCTCACGAATACTTGTTTGGCTTCCCATGTTAGCAAATTCCAAAATGAATGAAATACTTCTTGCCGCTGCTCTTCACTTATATCAGAGCATTCAAATTGTTTTAGACCTTTTTTTTGATAATGGATGGCCAACACATCTTGCTTTTATTTCGCGTTTTTGCCGCACCGCGGTTTGTACATAATTTCCAGATGCATTTTTTTTAAATCCAACAAAGGCTTCGCCTTTTACTCGCAAGTTTGCGTTCTTCGCTCTCTTCCAGTTCTTAGGTTCACTTTGTGCCTTGCCTTTCCTCCTTTTCTGCCTACCGTCGGTAGTTGGATGATTTTCTTCGCTTGAAGACTCGCTTGAAGAGTTTTCTGGAATCCTCAAAACATCTCCCATTGTTTCATTTTCGGTGAGGTTTTCTTCATCAGATTGTTCATCAGGTTTGTAGTCAGAACCTGAGTCTTCAAACATTTCAATTAAATTTTCGTCACTATCTTCAATCGATTCTTCGTCTTTGTTTTTTTCACTCTCTGCTTTTTTACCATTGTTCTTGTTGTTTTCAGGTAAAGTGCAGTCTATGGCTTGGACACTCGTCCCTTCCTCTTTGCCTTTTTCTCGTCTTACATCCTTTCTATCATCAATTGAAGTGCTATTATCGCCTTGGTCAAGTTTCTCCTCGTCTTTTTCGCCTTCTTCGTTTAAAGTGTCCTTGCTGTTTTTATCGCCTTGAGCAATCCTTTCTCCTCCAACATCTTTTTTTCCTTCTTCTTCTTTTTTTCCTATGCCATCTGATAGCGGAAGGGCCGATTGGGGAATCGATTCTTCCTCTTCCTTTTCACCATTCTTCATGTTGTTTTCAGATAAAGTGCAGTTCTTGGCATGGCCACTCATCCCTTCCTCTTTGCCTTTTTTCCTTTTTCATTTTCTCTGATCAATTTGAAAATACGACCTGTTCTTCCACTCCAATCCATATCTTTACTTGAGGAAAATCAAAATATTAGTTTAGGAAATATTGCAATATTAATTAGGAAAATTAAATTATTCATCTATATAGGTAAATTTATATGAAGATTTAATAGTATCAATGTGTAAAAAACACTATATTTTTTAGGTTATGTTAGATTTCGCCTTTAATTTCATATCTTTCAAAGATACTATTAGGTAATTTGCATTTTTTTTTGTTAAAATAACAAGTAATAATAAGTTATTCATTCGTACTTACCGAGTTATCTGCAATCGCACAGAGAATAGAATATTTACACAAAATTAACTGTAACTGGCTGTAACATACGACATATTGAAGTAAACAAGACTTGAGAAATGACATCGGACATATTGCAGCTGCGCACGTTCAGTGCTTTCTATTGGTCCAATGCATACGACGTTTTGTGAGAACGTAGAAATAATTATTTTGATTACAACCATCCAATAAACCGAAAATCAATTTTTTTGACATACGGCATATTGAAGTATCATCGACGATATATAATAGAATATTTTATTCATAATATGAGCAACAATTTAATGAAACGGTTAAAATAGTACAATTCAAGGGTTCTTTGTGTATTTAATGTGATCATAGTGAATAAATGAGATTTTTTTGTTAATTTTGTAGAACAAACTTATTATTAATTGAAATATTTATTCTACTTTTATATATTGGTCACTAAATTTGAGCAAAAGAACTAGTTTATGAACATAATTTTGAATAAAATCATCAGAAAAGAAAATATTTTAATTAATAACAAATAAATAAACAAATAGTCATGTTAGTGAGTGTTGCAGTCAATTATACAGGGTGTTAGACAAAAAACGTTATTTTTTAACCGATTTATATGATTCAAAAACCATATTAAATAGTTTATTGAGTATTGTAAAAGCAGGTACACACATATTTGTTTTTATTTTTAGTATAGTTGCTATGACAACCAACTTTTTTTTTAATGGTAATATACATTTTTTATTTTATTTTTTGAATCTTTATAATATTCTTAATACAACCATGTAAAATAAAACGATAATTGAAAATTCTTTTTTCGTACGATAGATTTCGTTGCGGATATGGTTTCATAATACGATCAGTAAGTGGAAGTGCATCATCCGCAACGATTACATTGGGCACGAGATTATTGCAACTTTCCAATAGGTGTGGTCCCGGAATAGCTATCAAATCGTTTGCAAGTGCTTTTGATAACTCGGAATCTCTAAAAACACCACCATCACTAACACGACCATTCACTCCTACATTAACATATAAAAATCTGCAATGAGCATCCACTAATGCTAATAAAACTATCGAGTATTCCCTTTGTAGTTGTAGTAAAAGGAACCCGCAGACATAAGTGCTTTAAATTTAATATGGCGTCCATCTATAGCTCCAATGGAAACATGGAAACTGCCATAAATTTTTAAAACCTTCCGCTATTTTTTCTCATTCTTCTTTCGTGGTAAGGGTCTAAAAAAGAAAAACATTAATACATTTCCTATGTTGGTGTAAAACACTTACTTTTAAAAACCTCACTTTCAAGGTCTGAAATATTGCATGTATTCATGAGAGATTTAAATGTTTCACCGGTAGCCAAAAACGTAATAAAACTTCCAGCCTAAAACATGACAATTGACAAAGCTAAACCAGCGCCTTATGGAGCCTGATCAACCCCATAGCGTTGGGTACTTTAACCAGCAAAATTAAATAGATAATATTAGATTAAAGCCAATCATAAATTAACCCTTACAGTTTTTCATTTGTATATCTCATGAATAAATAGTATGTAATTAATGTCAATTATATTATTTTATAAGCCGGATAATAAATTGTTGTTGTTATAAGAAATAAGAAATTGCGGTTTTAAAACAAAAAATTGTGTTCAAGAATAATAAAAATAAAATGTTTTTGTGCGAGTAAGAAAAATTTACCGTGAGCGCTCTTTTACGTTCCTTGGGTACGAAGAGCTCTCTCTGCCAGGGTACGTCGTAAGCATCAGTTCGCGCTTAAGAGGGCAAATACTTGATATTTGATGCCCTGGTTTTAATAAAGTTTCAAGAAGGCCGCCCAATAACTAAAGGTAGTTAATTTTTTTATCTATGTAATTTCTATGTAACGTTAGCATTGGGTTACGTGTGCTAGTGTTAATCGACATTTTTCTTACCACGTGATGTGTTAATTTAAGGCCTTTTTCACCCTTCCGCTGGAATCTCCATACACGTGCCAATGAAAGCCGCATATATGGCGGAATAGAATAAAATTAATGGACAAAGAGAAAGCAGCCGGATTGGAATCAGTAATGGATTAACAAACTCCAATTTAAAGAATGACTGACCTTCGCATGGAGTCCGTAACATCATCATCGCGAGATTACAGATGAGAGTTACCATTTATATTAATACTAATCTTGTATTTAAAATTGTCGCGGCATTATAAATTAATTTATCACTTTAATTTCAACTCTTCAAGTGTTTCACTATTGGTACCAATTTAAATATAAATAATTTAATTAATTAATTAAACGTTAACCAAGGTCCTAGGCCTTTATACCTAGGTGGCCCCTATTTACTTTGTCTAAGATATGTAAAATTCTATGTGATGTCCGGTTTGCGGAATTATATAATTGATTTTTCGGTAATTACTGTTTTCTTTAAACTTATTGAACCCTTCCCCAGGTCTCCGCTGCTAGCTCGTGGTAAGCCGTTAATTAAAAACTCAAAATTCTCCGCGGCTTTGGCCAAACAAACAAAAGAAAGGTCACAAAAATACAAAAATACATTTATTATATTTAATCTGCTTATTTCGTTATCACAAATATTACCTGTTTTTTGCAGATACACTTTCACGTAGATGGGTGTCTTGTTTTGATGTCAAAGGATTTACCAAATCCAATAAAAATTCCAACGTTTCAATGTCCAACCTCAAAAAATTATGGTAGGATGTTGGATCTTCTGTCAAAAGTTCATTAATCAACAAATTTAGTAGTCCTTTTCCTTCATTTCTTCTCTGATGCCAGTTTTTCATCCAGATTTTTCTTTGTGATTTTTTATTTTTATTTAATTTTGCCACTGCCGCTCCACATATAGCAATTGCAATCACTTTTTTAATTTGATCCGCTTCCATTTTTTAATATTTTCACTTATTTTATAACCTGTAGCACATTAATAAATTCTAAATCAAATTACCTAAGTGCAGTAAACACAAGTAAACATTGAAACTTGAATTGACAGCGCATGGATAAGGCGCATGCGTCGTTTTATAATTATATAAAGAATTATAGACAGTGTCATACAGGATATAAATTTTATATAATGGAATTATTGCACAAATTCTAATAAAAATTATAAATATGTATAATTCAAGACATATTTATAAACAGTGTCAAACGGGTTTTAGAATAAATCAATCTATATTTACTATATTTAATTTAAATAAGTTGAAGCCAACTAAATTTTCTTTAAAAGAACATATAGTTTGTTAAGGTTGCCATTGAATTAACCAAGTTATGGCAACATTGCATTAACTTGACGAAAACCGAATTTATCAGTTTTTTTTTAAATAAAACGGAATTGAAAAGTAAAATTGAAAAACTATATTTTATTAATATTTTTCGGCTATTTCCAATTATAATTTGACTAAAGTACAATGACAAAATATAGTTTTGATCTTTTCTGAATGTATAGGTAAAAAAATAAATAAATGATAAAATTATATGTACAAATACGAACGTCACTATAGTTGCTGTTTTCGTTACAATCAAGATAGCGTTTGGAATGCTCTTTTTATTATCGTAGTTGGCCGCCTTTCTAATTTCTATACGGTTGCTATAGTTATAGTTTATAACAACGAATGCATACAGACAGATGCGGTGTTCATCCATTTCGTTTCATTAGTAGCATAGCGGTTGTGCCTATACGATGGTTGTGTATCATATATTCTTAACAAATTGCAATCGACAAATTTATATTCAAAACACAATAATATACAATTACAGTATTTTTACAATAGTTAAGAATATGATTTTTATTAAATAAAATATGGCACATCGACTGTGTGGGCTAATATAGAATAACAAAATCATATAAATGGTAAAAACTAATATGCTTGTAAATAATTAATTATTTGAAATAAAATAATATTATTGTACAAAATTAATTAGTTGGCCGTATTGCATTTTCTATTGTGTAAATTTATGATTACACGGTTGCTACGGTTCTGCAAAGAAATGCATAAGAAGCGGTGTTTGTTGATTTCGTTTCAACAACGGATATACATATTACTTTGGTTGTGTATCATCTCTATATTATTTCGCAACAATAATATAATTGTAAACTCGATAATAAACAGCTACAGCGCCTACAGCCATAATAATGTAATTAAAAGCTACAAATTCGTAGTTGTGTCTAAGTCTAAATATATTCTAAGAATGTATCTGTAAACGAATATGCTTGTAAATAATAAATTATTATTTGCAATAAAATAATTAAAAATAGTCATAAATTATTCTACAAAATAAATCATATATAATATATCTTAGTTGGCCGTCCTTACAGTTTCTATTGTGTGAGTTTATGTTTACACGGTTGCTATGGTTTCTGTAACTGGAATGCAGAAACAGAAACATGCGGATTTATCCATTTCGTTTCAATAACGATTATAAATTTGGTTGTGTATCATTTCAATATTCTTTAAATCAATGACAATACAATCTAATACACAATAATATACAACTACAATTTACAAATAATTATAAAATTAAAAGTTGTATAGATACAAATATATTCAACTAATTCTTTAATATTAAGTCTCTAAACGTAGTAACATTAAAGTGCTTGAAATTGGTTTAATATACAT
This sequence comes from Tachinus rufipes, assembly GCA_963932245.1. Taxonomy (NCBI): domain Eukaryota; kingdom Metazoa; phylum Arthropoda; class Insecta; order Coleoptera; family Staphylinidae; genus Tachinus; species Tachinus rufipes. The sequence continues at coordinate 81,751,001 of OZ010741.1, read as the reverse complement.
TGATGCAAGTTCTTTAAAAATAAATAATAAAACACGAAATCGCATTTTTTAGTTGTTTTTCTAGTGTCGGCTATTATTAAATAACATTAAAATTATGTGTCTATGCATAATGTAATATATTTCTACAAATCTACATATTTACCTACATATTCTAATCTAAATTAAAGAAAATCGTGTGTGATGCTGAGTAAGGCGTCGGTGCGTTTTCCAAACTTGTGTTTGGGTTTCACTCTGCTGGTTCTAGCATGTGGGGGGAGGCCTGATGATCAGGAGGTTTTGCGCGTAGTTTACTGCGCGGTTGTGGTTGAGGTGTGGCATATTGCTCTTCTTCAAGAGCGTTTTGCTCCATCTTGCACTATCTAGTGTCCGACTATGTACAAAATTATTTAAATTTAAAATAATGCAATTTCTTGGTTACCGGGTTAATATTAAAAGTGAAGTTATTATTGTAGTCGGCGGGGATACAAATATACTAAAATATTATTTATTAAAAAAGAACGTTTTCCCATTAAATTTGTTTTTGACTTACTCTGAATGAAAATTATACAAATTGTCTATGTCCGCATCTATTTTCTATATAAAAATGTCTATGTCTGTAAATTCCGTTGTAATTTTATTCAAATAGGCGTAGAATCTGCCGAATAAAAAAAATCTTTTGTCGAAAAAATATGGTTCATTAATTGAACATGTTTTAAGTAAGTAAGGTTTTGTCTGCTTTACTCCACTCCTTCTTAAGAAAACTCTTCTTGAAAGTAATTTTCGTATAAAAATAATATCATCGCTTAATATTTTTTTGGTTTTTTTCTACGGCCTTTTTGTAGTCTCTTGCACGCCTTTTTCAGCATCGATTAACTGTATTATTGGAATTGGCTCAACGTTGCCATTTCTTTCGAGGATGTTAAAAACTTGCTTGTACACCACGTTTACATGTGTTTGTTTTGTTCGATCCGATTATCAGTTTACCTTCGTTTGATTTAACTTGTATCTTTATGTATTTAAAAAACCTGGCAACATGGATCTGACGGTGTCAAAAACTAGTTTGTTTAACAGAATTCTTACCTTGTCAAACGTCTGTCCTTAAGCATCATTTATTGTAATTGCAAAACAAACTTTCAATTGAAATTGTCTGTAGCTCTTGGAAAACAAATAAATTTCCGGTACTTCAACGATATCCATCCTGCCCGTTACAATTTTGCAGTCTAATGTGTGGTTTCCGATGCGTCTTATTAGCATGCGGGTTTTGTTGACGAGTCCATTTTGAAACAAGAAATTTTGTATCAATATGATTGGCACGTTCAATTTGAGGTCCGGTTCGTAATCACCCTATTACTATTACTACTTAGTTTGACCGTGTTTAAAAACTATCGGGTAGCAATTTATCTTTGTTTTGTTGTCTGATAGCTCCAACATTCTTTTTGTTTTGCAAATTGTATCGCAGTCTCTGTTGCAAGTGCTGAACACAATATTTTTTACTTCTGCGTCGTTTCGTTTTGCAGAATTGTCGTAAATGTCTATTGTGACATCCATGCTCAGACATTCAAAAGACACTATGAATAAGCTGTGCGTGTGCTTTGTTATTCTCGCCTAGTTTCAAGAGCCAATTCATTTAAATGACCTGAGCGGCTGTAATTAATACTTTGTCTCAAAGTAAAAATTTTGCGATTCTGCATTTTTAATATGTGATAATCAGTGGTAAGTAAAAAAAAAGGAAGAGGCGTTGCAATAAGTTGGCTAATTATTGGTTTGATTAAGACGTCATAATTGATATCTTTTTTTATAACTTCCACACCACTATTAAAAGGTAAGATTCTAAATGTTTTTTCTTTTTGTTCTTCAATAAGATAATCCTGTAACAGTAAACTGTTCTCAAAAAACCAAATAATTATCAATTGTTTTACAATAGGTTCTTTTTGTAGAAAAATGAAACTATAACATTTGATTAAATGAATAAATAATTGCTTGTTTATCAATTTTACCTTTCAATAAATACATAAAGCTATTCATTTATTAATTTAAAATAATTCAAGACGGATCATTAATCTAAACAACTGGTACTGAATACATCTCTTCTTATGCTTATATTGTGATTTGTTTTTAAAAAGGAGTGCTATGAGAAGGATGGTCGACATTTGGACAACTTTGTGTTTAAAAAATGAAATCCGCATCTCTGTACTTTCTTAATTTAATATTAAAATTATTCCAACACTTTTTATACTGTTATTATAACGTGTTAAAAACTGAAATCTACTCTGAGTCACGCAGTACTGCATATAAACCCAAAAGGAAAAATAATGCTATCTTTTATCTAGGTCAAAAATTGGCGGGGCACGCATTGATCATTAGATACGCAATAGTATAATGGTTAAGTCAGTACAAGACTGGTTCTTAAAAAAAAAATTGTGCAATTTTTATGTTAAAAAAAATAAATCGATTATCAAATTATTTGTAGACACAGCGATGAAGGGAAAGTTGCCGTTCTTGTTAAAATACTACAAATCAAGGTAGCGGTCGGTATGGTCTTAATAAGTATCATCAGTTCCAGATTTAATTCAGGTGCATTCAATAAAGCGATATAGTACTCGCTAATTATACAGGTTCCTTATGAAACTTTACATCAATGTACTCTGTTTAGTTATTTTTTTTTTAATTTTGAACAAAATTATTAGAATTTAGACATATTGAAGGTATTTTTTTTTCATTTTGTTATTTTTGTAGCATTCTAATAACGTTTTTTTAAGTAAGGTAAGTGGTTTATTTTTAAAACTTCAAAGGCAGTGCGACACGGGTTTTTTTTTATTCTTAAGGGCTGAAATTTGGCATAGGTTACTTTTTTTGCATAAAGATCACTTTCTGAGGGGGCACACAAAGAAGAAATAATTTAAAAGCCAGTCTAATGCCCATAGATATAGTGTCTTTACGACGTTGGCTTGAATTATTTCAGCGGATTACTTCATTACTTATCGTTTTATGGAGACAATTATGATTGTTTAGTATACCCATAGATATAGTGTCTTTATGACATGGGTTTAATTTATGGCGGCGGATTATTTTATTACCAATCGCCTTGGGTAAATAACTGCCTCATGTAAGTATTATATACCCTAAATAGAATACAACACCTTTCTGTTTAAGGCGGTTTGATAGATCCTATAGCACATAGGAAACTCCATGTTAACATAAAATCATTTTACTCTGCTGCTAATAAACATATAATTTTGAAATTTGAAACATAGATTCCTTAAACATTTAGTAAAGTCAATACGATCGAATTTTGCGATTTTGTTTTTTTGTTTTTGCGTAAATAATTAATTTGTGCACTGTTTGGGCTACCTCTTCAGATTTGTCATATTATAATCTTAATTTAAAATTTTCGATCGAGTATAACTAGACAATAGATAAATTAGTCCATATGCAAAAAATCATAACTTTATGTTTTAAATTAACTGAGTACTTTGTTTTAATTAAAATTGAACGACAAGCAGGTGCTGCCTCTTCCGTATAATAATAAAATTAAAAATTTGGCTCTGCCTAGTTGGAAGTAAGTTTTGATATTTTACGTGTCCACGCACTACCCGTCTGCATTTCGCTCACCATGTTGTTCAACAATAACAGATTTATTATATTTACTATTGAAAAGAGATGCAAAGCTAAAAACAGAGAATACCACAACGGTTATACCAGCAACCCAAAAGATTTTATTTACCAATTTAATTATAAATTAATTTTGTATTTATACTCTTATAAATTCATTGTATATTTTGTTACTGAAATTACTATCATATAAGAAGTAAAATATGTCACATTATGCATATGTCGGCATACTTTAGCAGATACCAGATATCGCCCAAATTACCCAATTTGTAAATTGTATATAAATTTTTGGGGGTAAAATTTATATTAATTTATTTCTTTTATCTTACACGTACCCTCAAGTAGCGTTTCGTATGTAAGCGCTCGGCTTGATCGTGACAAACCCAGCAAAATAGGCACAAAAACTGCGGCCTTTATTTATGCTGTTTTTCGTTTTTGTTAAATAAAATCATTCTATATATAATAATATAATTTAAAGTTCTTAAAAAATTGTTTATAAAGTAAAATGTTTAAAAATTCCCTAAAACCCCTTTTTTACATCGCCCAATTTGCGATATATTACCCATACTGGCAACCCTGCGTCTCGCATTGTTCCTAGTTACTGTAAATCTTGTGATTTTATTATTTTTGATATCAACTATGCCGCGTTATAAATCTCGCAATCTAAATGTCCGAAATAAGATGAAGAGGTATGTGTCGTAATTTTTAGATATGAAAACATAACCTTAGTAATTTATTCTAAAATTCGTTTGATACTGTCTATAATTATGCTTTGTCAAATCAAGTTTCAATGTTTACTACACTTTGCAGGTTATGTCATTTGTTTTGAATTGATTATTGCTACAGTTAGTTATACAATTAATGAAAATAATGAAAAATGGAAACAGAACAAATTAAAAAAGTAGTAGCAATTGCTATATGTGGAGCTGCAATGGTAAAATTAAAAAAATATAAGAAAATTCAAAATGATATGCGCACATCACGTTCGCGTCGATTATAGATGGAAAAATAGAACATGTTCTAATTATTCAAGATATAATTGTGACTTTGATAGTTTGTGCGTTTTACACACGGAAATGGTCTGATCTATAATTATATATGGGTAATTCCATTACTTTTCGACTAATTTCAAAAAGTCGACCTTTTTGATTTTGATTTAACATTTTTTATTCAGAAATAATAAAATATTCTACTATATAATTATTTTTTAATGGCAAACATGTTTCGCAAAATGATTTGCATTTTCAATGCCATATTTTTTATTATTTGATTTTGATCAAATTTTCAGGGATGATTGAGATTCCCAAAATTTTGGACTTTAGAATATTGCTTGTTTAAAATGACACACATTTAAAGGTCAGAAATTTCACAATAAAACGTCTTTTTTAGCTTATTTTGTATCTCGATTTTTGGGCTTCTGGAAAAAGATAAAAAGGTCCACGCTGGCTCAAATTATTTCTTATTACATGTACTTTAAAACCCATATTTTTATGTTTAATGTTGTGGCAGTCAATTTGATATATTAAGCTTCAAACATTATTCCCAAAAAACCTGTAAATTTAGCAGAATCGCAAAACTTTGCTTTCTTTAAACCATTCTAACTTTGTCAAATCTTAACAAAATTTGATCCACAATGTCTAGATTTTCTCGTGTATAATCTTTTTTTAAATGATCACACAAGACTTATAGAAATAATACGTATATTTTAATTTACAAAACTGCAAAATTATGCTTTACTTAAACCGTTCTAACTTTGTCAAATTTTCAAGATATTTGATCTACAAGGTCTAAATTTCTTTGTGTTCAATCTTTCTTTAAAGTGATTACACAAAACTTATTGAATTATTTCATATTCACTACTATTTTGATGCAGGAAGTTGCACATGTTTACGCGATCTTCAAAACTTGTAATTTTTAGGTCCCGAAAAAACGCTGTCACCTTATGTCGATTTTAGTCAAAATTTCAGTAAATACCTTTCAGACCACAAGAAAAAAGTTTATTTATATAAAAAATGGTATATTGGGCATTATCAAGAATATTTTATATTCAAAAATCTTCAAAATCGTCATTGTTCTTCAGAAAATCTAAATCACTTTTTGTCTATCTTGCTTTGTTTTTGAGATAGTCAACAAATACAAAATATTTAAAAAAAAAAATCATTTAGCAAAAAAACACAAACAAATGTTGTTTTAACTTTAACAAGTGTGCATTGATGCAAGCTTTTGATACTTGTTAAAACAGTTTTCTTTGGTTTGGTTAGTAAAGTTTGATAAAAATGCTGTTCAACAACTTAGAATACGCAGATATCATTTTTGTTTACGGATTCTGTAATGGTAATGCCCTAACAATTAAAATTACCCGACAGAAAACAGTTTTTTTGACTCGTTTTTTAGTGAAAGTTTGGTGGGGAAATCTCTGTTTTGAATATGGAAATATTTTATTTATTATATTATGAGCTATTTATTTACTTTTTTATATATTATTTATTATTAATAATAATAAATTCTACTCTTTGGTCTTTTTTATTTTTATAATTTACATCAGACTGGTTTCGATATAAAGAGTTTTCCAATAAGAACTTTCATTTTAAATAGTAGACTATTATCTTTTGAAATTTGACAAGCAAAAACTACGCCATTGTTAAAAATGGAACAATACACGCTTCAACAACGCATTGAAATGATTAAAATTCACTACAAAAATGGTAAAAAAATTTCAGTCACAGTTCGCAAAACTAAAGCACTTTTTGGTCGTCGTAAAGCACCTTCTCGGCCGGCAATAGTAAACTTGGTTGAAAAATGTGAGCTGTTAGGACAAGTTTGTGATGTGAAGAATCAAAACCGTGTGCATCGCTCAAGAACACATCAGAGTATTGCTGATGCAGCCCGTAGTGTTGAAGAAAACCCAGGTTTGTCGATTCCTCGTTGATCTTTGGAATTAGACAATCCACTAACAACATTAGACCGAATTTTGCATAAAGACTTAAGTCTCAAGGCTTTTAAAGTTCACAAGAACTCAAGCCGGTCGAAAAATCATCTTCAGTGATGAGGCCCAATTTTACCTCAGAGGCTACGTTAATAAGCAGAATTGTCGCATTTGGGGCTCAGAAAATCCAAAAATGATAGTTGAAAAGTCTTTGCATTATCAACGTGTCTCTGTTTGGTGCGGTTTTTGGGCTGGCGGTGTGTTTGGACCCTACTTTTTTGAAAATAAAGCTGGTGCAACTGTTACGTTGAATGGATGGCGCTACCGAGCTGTGATTAAAGATTTCTTATGGCCAGAATTTGAAGATATTGATGTGGACGACGTTTATTTTTAGCAAAACGGCGCTACGTGCCACACAAGCAACGAAACAATCGCAATTTTGCAAGAAAACTTTCCTGACCGTGTTATTTTTTGAAGAGGTGATCACAATTGGTCACCGAGATCTTGTGATTTAACACCTTTAGACTTTTTTCTTTGGGGCCACGTGAAAGATAAGGTCTATGCCAATGCTCCACAATCGATTCAAGACCTTATAGATGGAATTCGTGAAGTTATCGAGGACATACAGCCGCAAATGTGCAAATTGGTCATGAAAAATTTCATGAAGAGAATGTGGTACTGCAACCGTAATTGTGGCGGCCATTTGACTGATATCATTTTTAAATATTAATGGCATACTTTCCTCTTTACAATGAAATAAGCATTTATTGATATCTCTTAAAAAATATCCGTTTTCATTAAATATTAAAATAAAACCTCTTATTGGAAAACCCTATACATATTTATATCATTTTCAATAACATAAATTGAAAATGGTACAAATATATCGAAACCGGTCTGATATAAATTATAAAAATAAAAAAAGACCAAAAAATAAAATTTTAATTAATTAAAAATGAATTAAAATTTATTGTTATATATTTAATTATTGTGCGTCATAATTAATTAATATTGTCAATGTCATTTATTTTACTGTCAATATTATAATTATAATTATATTTATTTTCTATATTCTGCCTATAGATTCTGTGTCGCGAAACATAATTTATGTATGTACAGGAAATTAAAGTTTTATATTGAAACAATTTTTTTATATCTATCTCTTACTTATCTATAATTTGTATACAAAGATTCTGAATATTTTACAAAAGTTCACTTCTTTGAAATCACGTCATCACATAAAAATAAACAAATATATTTTGCCGAATTTACACGGCAGCAAATCAAATAGAAAAATGAAATACTCCATTGGTAAAACTTAATTAAAATAAATTTATATAATATCATATTTCGTTTAAATTGTATTGTGATAAATTCAATATGTAGTTGAAAATGTGCGTATATCAGAATACTTCGAAGTCATCAAATTAGGCAGAAAAGACGCTTAAATAGACAAAACTTACTTCCGTTCGGACAATGCTGGGGTATTTAAATTTTTAAACAATAATGTAGCATAATATTTTTCTAAACATCACGCCTCAAACGCTCTTTCCCCTTACGGGCGCCCCTTTAAGAAACTGGAAAGACCGTAGCAAGGACCCTTAAGGGTGAAAATATTATATAAATATACAATATTTTCACTCTTGAATATTATTTTGGGTTCCAGTTATATAATACAAACATAATTCCTTGGTAATGAAATAACTAGCCGAGATAATTTAAGATCATGTTGTAAAGACACTATATCTATGGGTATACTATATTATATACCATTAAATTACTGTCAGTTATACGTGACAAATCTTTTTCACAATATTAAAACATAAAATTTTTTATATTATGTAATTAAATTGTAAAATATTGAACAACTAAAAGTTATTAATAGTTAAAACCATGACGCAACCTATGGACCACCCTGTAAAAGTAAGCTGAATTATTTATTTATTTTTGTTTCATATCGAGTCTTTTCGACTTATCTTCAATATATTATTAAAAAGATTTAAATAAACTTTCAACAAACATGATCCTGAAGATGAGTCAAAAAATTATAAATAAAAATAAATAAATAATTAAGCATACTAGTATATATTTTAATATACATAACATATATTAAAATTAATCCAGTATATTTTTTTATTTAATACACCAAATGGTGTAAAAATTTGTTACTAGCTAACAATTACCAAAACATTTTTTTTAATTTCTGTTCACCCTGTATATTGAAATAAAAATGTTAATTTATTGTTACAAAAGCTAAATTAATTCAAAACTCAAAAATAAATTTATTTCCCTCTTGTTTCACTTGTTCATAAACATAATTTAAAGAATAAATTATGCTGTATTATGCTGTATGTGAGCATTCACCTGATTCACCCATCTTATGTGGCCACCCCCACGTGATATATTCAAGTTGGATTGCTCCGGGTCCCTATTTACGAACGAGTCGTGGGAAAGACATGGGGAGCCGGCCGCCATGAGCAGGGAGCGTCAGTCTGGTCTGGTCCCGTCTGCCACAGACTGAGCCTCGTTTGAATACAATTGTGATTGTAATAGTAAACTAGTTAAGATAAACAGTTGATTATTTTATTATTGTATTAATAAATCCAGTGATTCCTCACATGTATATAAAATATTATAATCATAGTGCAATCGCTCTAACAACCGACAATGGAACAAAATATTGGCCACAAAATTGATGGAAAAATACAGAATAAAACCGTTGCTTGTGTACATAGCATTCTACGTAATAAATAAAATAGCCTATTGGTTCACCATAATCATGTGATTGGCTGCAAGTAATCATAAGGGGAATAGACGTCCTCAACACATCGATGAATTGCCGGGCGTTTGTGTTTAATAAAATTAGTTCAATTTGTGAATTCCACACCGTTATGAGGGCTGAGTGGAGAGCATTTTAACTTCTGCTGTAAATAATTATTAAAATATTCTAATGATATTTTAATAATTATTTTTAATATTATTATATTAAAAACACACAACTTGAAGTGATTGAAATAGCATAAATTAATTTAAATCGTTCTATTTCAACTTTATATTAAATTTAATTAAAAATGTGTGAGTGGATTTTCGTTATAATTATAACGAATTTTTATTTGCAAATTCAACGTTGGTTCAAATTGTTGTTAGGGAAAATAAATTGTTTTTTTATCAATTTCTTTCGGTGGTATTTCTTCTATAACAAAAATATTCCTTTTGTTATTCATCTGAGGTTCATCTTTCTCTTCATAGCTCTCGCAATATTTTGCTTGGCTGTTATTCGTTGTTCGCATAGCCATCGTTGTATTTATTCCTGAAGCTGCTTTATTTATCTTTACTCTTCTTTATTCTTTCCCAATATTCTGCTCGATTTATATTTGGAAGTTATTGGTTCCATTGATATATTTATTCCGGACGTTCTATGAATATAATAAATATATCTACGTAAAATTTAATTGATTGGAACTAAATCTGACATTGCTTCAATTAATATTATAATAATTATACACAGCAAAGGTTGTAAATTTAAATAGAATTTAATTTCACATACATATTTACGGAGTAGCGAGGTCACTTAACGTCGTGGCGCGTTGTTCCGGAAGTATTATGATATATGCATAGTGGCGCAACTACTGTTACATAAATTATAAATACTTCAACAATGTAAGCAATATCCATTTTTCCACTGCTCCGCTAATGCATTTGAAGCAACTTAAAAAAAAAAATTGTTACTATTTAAGCTGATATTTTACCTTAAGATTAGTTACAAAAATATTGTATTATTTAAGCAGATTACTTCATTATTGCGCCAATGGAATACTTGTATACCAATTATCACATGTTATGTTTCTATTTGTGCCTTTGATTGCTTTGCTGCAAAAGAATACATTGCTGGTCGTAAATGGCGAGGAGATAACGTCGTTAAAAAACCCACAGTTTGTCAGGGACAAAGTCAAACTTAATTATGAGTTTCTTTTTGACAATTTTCACAAAACATCTTGTGTAACGCAACTGCGTGTTTGCCGTGCGCGGTGACCCGCAAGCCAGGAAAAGGCGATCCTAGCAGTTAAGGAGCTAATAATACCACACTCCGTTGGCCCTAGCTTCTCGTAAGACCTAACCTAACATAACCCAGTTTTAACCAATCGGCTTGTTTTGTAACTTGAGGGTGAGGAATTGTTTATGTGGTGATAGATGAAAGGTTCACACTGTGCTACGGTTATAGCTCGATAGTATTTTTTGTGTTTGCAGAAGTTTTTCATTTACATTTATGAAATCTATATCGCTCGATTAGCCCTGGCGACTGTATCAGTTTGTGATGTAGCGTCCCATATGTGGTTCCAATGAAGTTGACGAAATTTATTATGGTAGATTCTAAGTAACTGATAAAGTATTTGATAGTAAAATGTACGGAAAGTGGCCAAAGGATGTTTCTCCTTTTTATTTCATTGGACATCTCTAATATCATTAATGGAACTTTAAATTTGTGCAAGTTAAGAGACGGTACTTTGCTTATTGAAGTTAAGGATAAAATGCAGAGCAGTAAAATGCAGGAATCCAAGTCGTTAGAAACTATTGCGGTGACAGTTTTTATTTTTAGTACAGTTGCTGTGGCAACTAACTTTATTTCTTCAAATGCAACATACATTTTTTAATTGTTTGAATCTTTATGGTATTTTCAATACAACCATGTAAATAAAATATACTTTTGTGTAAAATATATATATGCACGCGGCGTCTAAATTCTTTTTTATGAATTTTTGGTAAACCATATAATTTAGGAGAGATTGAGTTACAAATTTTTAACTTTTTTTTGTCATCAATTGTTATAAAATTTTTGTTGTATTATATATTTTATTAAACCCCATTATGTTTAGTTTGTATTTTATTAGTTGGGTCTTTATCAATTTTTAAATATGTATTTTTATCGTTTAAAATATCATTTATTTTTAAGTCATAATCACAACACACAACACACGCGCACCCACATACATACCTGCCTTTTTTGCAGCTGCAACGGGAAAGAATAATTATGCGTGAAGAAATAAAACAAAAACAAATAATAATTTTTTTTTTATTGAAAATATGATTTTCCATATATATTTATGTAATATATTCCTCTTCCTCTTCCTCCTTGTCCTCTTCCTCTTTGTCCTCCTCCTCCTCCTCTTCCTGTTTCTCCTTGTCCTCTTCCTCTTTGTCCTCCTCCTCCTCCTCTTGCTGTTTCTCCTTGTCCTCTTCCTCTTTGTCCTCCTCTTCCTATTTCTCCTTGTCCTCTTCCTATTTCTCCATGTTCTCTTCCTCTTTGTCTTCCTCCTCCTCCTCCTCTTCCTCTTTGTCCTCCTCATCCTCCTCCTCTTCCTATTTCTCCTTGTCCTCTTCCTCTTTGTCCGCCTCCTCCTCTTCCTATTTCTCTTTGTCCTCTTCCTATTTGTCCTCCTTCTCTTTCGGCTCCTCTTTGTCGTGCCCGTCACTCTCGTCGGCGTCGGCGACGACGACGACGACCATCTAGAACAAAAACACACAATAAATATTATAGAAATAAAAAAGAAGAAACCTTTAAATTACCGCCGGCATTTTCATGTGGGGCTGGAGGAGCAGCCGGCGCTGGAACTGCTGCTGCTGCCGGCGCTGGAACTGCTGCTGCGTTATTTCCAGGTTGTGTCTCTGAAAGTGGTATTTTAAAGTGTGGCAAAATTACGTTTAGAAAATATTTTAAAACTTACGATAATTTTTAATATATTCTTCCATTGCGTCGTCCATGTTTGGCGCGTCCGTCAAAATGTCCATATCTGCTTTGAACACACAAAAAAAAGTTGTTAAAAAACACTCCTCGAGAAAAATTTTAAAAGATCACGTGATCAACAACTTTAACTACCGAACTAAAAATTAGAAACATTAATCGACAAACTTTAGCTACTCGACAAAACTTTAAAAATCACTGTTCGACTAACTTTGACTACTGAACAATAATTTAAAAGCAAATTAATGTAACTACTAAAATTATTATTTGTTTCACATAAAAAATTGTCACTTGCATACATAACTACCGACATTGGTATTTTGTTTCGACATAATAAATTGTGATTTGTTAATCAACAATAATACTAATGTCAATAGACAAGTATACAAAAGAAGACAATTTATTATGTCGAACAGTTAATAATAATTTCAACAGTCGAGTATACAAAAGACAATTTATTGTCGTCAAACAGTAATCATCAAAATGTAGCTGCTCGACAAAAATTTAAAACCACTCGTCGACTAACTAATTGAGTTAACTTTTAAAATTATTATTAGTTTCACATAAAAAATTGTCATTTGCATACATAACTACCTACCGACTGATTAGTATTCGTTTTGACATAATAAATTGTGATTTGTTTACACAATATTAATTGTATACAAAAGACAATTTATTATGTCGAACAATTGAAAATAATTTCAATATTTAAACGTAGGACAGACAATTTTTTATGTTAACAATTAGTAATAATATGAATAGATAAGTATACGAGAGATTATTATGTCAAACAATTGAAAATAATTTCAATAGTTGAGCATACGAAAGAAGACAATTTATTACGTCAAACAGTTAATGATAATTTCAATAGTTGAGTATATACGAAAAAAGATAGTTTAGTATCGAAAAGGCAATCAATAGTCGAACACTAATCATCAAACTTTAGCTGCTCGACAAAAATTGAAAAACACTCCTCGACTAACTTCAACAATAGAATAGTAGAACAATAATTTAAAAACACACACATCGACAAATTAATTCTAACAACATAATAAATTATCGTATGCATATTGAAAGTATTGTCATTTGTTTCGATATATAAAAAAATAACATGCGCATACTAAAATTATTATCAACATATAAATAATAAATTATCATGTGCATTCTCAACAACTAAAATGATGATTATTATTATTAATTATGTCGCATTCAGAGAATATGGGCAATCACAATTGTTGAAACATTTGCAATAACTGAATATGCCAATTAGTTACAAAATAAAATAATAGACATGCCGACATGTACTTACTTGCAAATACTACCCACCGGGAACAGCAACAATTAAATTAAATATTGGAATATTGGAAGTCACACACACAGGCACACAGCAATTGCGGTTAGTTAGGAACGCAAAGCGCAGAAGTAAAAAGTAGGCAAACGACGTCACATGTAAACAAGTGGCGCCAGCTACCAGCAAGTATAAACAACTTGAGTGTTGTGGGTATTGTTAAGATGGCGCTAGTGTGTGTGTTTGTGCGTTACATACACATTGGACAAGAAACGTACGACTGAATAACGTTATTTTTTAACCGATTTTTATGATTCGAAAACCATTTAAAATGGTTTTTCGAGTATCATAAAGGCAAGTACACACATTTTATTTTTACTATAGTTGCTGTGGCAACCAACTTAATTTTTTTAAATGGCAATTTTTGTTTTAATCTCTCTGATATTCTTGATACAACTATGTAAAATAATAATAATATATTTTTATAATAAATTTTTTTGATAATTTCGACAAACGTTATGTTTTTTATTTAAAATGGTTTTAGTTATAGTAAAGTAACTTAAACATAAAATACGTACCTCGGATGGAATGATTTAATTAATTAGTCGGTTAAAACTTTGAAAACCTAAGAAAGAATATCAAACACTGGCAAATAACATTTAGAGCAATTGATTGAATTAAAAGGATATAATATTAAAATAAAAAGTAGACATTTAACAAAAAACAGTTACAAAATACATAACAATAATGAAATAACAAAAATTGCATGCTGGTCTCGGCGCGATCCAAAAAGTCCTCAACCTTCACCCGGAAGTCGAAGTTGGTACGTTTCTGTAAAATTTAAAAAATGTAATTGTCTGTTAAAAAACCGAATCAAAAATTTACCATAATCTTATTTTTAGCGGTAGGACAACGGTTTGCATTTCTGTCCTGTTTGGGCGTCCTGATGCTGATGATCTTTTCTAAAAAACCGTTTAGCCCAACCTCGGTCTTTCTTTTCTCCTGGCCTCCATTTTTACAAAATGTGTTTCCATGTTTCTTTTTTAATTATCGAAATCACATTTTTTTTTTCTTTTTGCATTCACCTTTTTTTGTGTAATGCCTAATCAATTGGTATTCTGATACATTTCTTAGTAATTCTATACTTTAGAGCTTCGTATCTTGACACAATTGATTGTTGAGGTTTTGGGCATACCGTCGTCGAGCATTTTTTATTTTCAAAGCACAACCGCTGACGATCGGTTTTTCATCTCGGATATGTTTCTCTCATTATGGGCACTTTAAATTATCAAAACAAAACAAAAAATTATAACATGCTATAATTAGAAAAAAAAAAATACTTACTCGGATTTTCTTTGTTGCACAACATGACGATCAATAATGGCAAGCACTGCTTGGAGCCATTGACGTTCCCAACGACGATTTCATCATTGGCGACCAACACTTGAATTAACAAAAAAAAAATTTAAACATGTTATAATAAAAAAAAAAGAAATACTTAGACTTTCTTCGCGTTGCCAAACATGGCGACCAACAAAACAACAAAATTTCAGCTTAAAACTAATTAAAATTTACATAATTTCCAAAAAAAATTAAATATCATGTTTTTAATTTAAATAAATTTATCCACGACTACATATTAAAATTGCGTTAATTAACAATAATAATAAAAAAATAGACATCTTTTGAGTTATTTATATTTATTTAGAAATAAATATATAATACACGTATTGCAGTCGTAGATAAATATATTTATAACAAAGAAGTGAAATGGAGAAAGGATTTGATTGCATTTTTTGCGCCACATCAAAAAATGCAACCAAAAACGGGAAATTTAATAATTTAAAATAGTGTACATGTAAAACATTTAACAAAAAAAAATTAATTTTAGATTTAACATTATTTTATAAATGTAGGGTTTTCCAATAAGAAGTTTCATTACGGTGGTGGTGCAGTACCGCATTGTTTTTGATGAAATTTTCCATGACCAATTTGCACATTTACGGCGGTAAGTCCTCGATAAGTTCACGAAAAATCTCGGCGGCCAATTGTAATCACCTCTTCGACAAATAACTTTTTCTTTTTGCAAAATTGCGATTGTTTCGTTGCACATCAATATTCCGGCCATAAAAAATCATTAATTATAGCTCGGTAGCGCCATCCATTCACCGTAACAGTCAGCCAGAGAATACAAAAACTTTTGATGAAATTCATTTTGGTGCATTTGAAAGACTCAAGTCTTTATACGGTGTAATGTCGTGTCTAATTCCAAAGATCGACGAGGATTCGACAAGCCCGAGTTTTCTTTAACACTACGATGGTTTCGATTCTTCACATCACAAACAGGTCAAATTTTTCCACCAAGTTTATTACCAAAAAGTTGTTTAGTTTTTACTTGTCAAATGATGAATATTCAAAATGAAACTTTTTATTGGAAATTAAAAAAATTTTATTTAACATAAAAAACAAAACATGTATTGAATCGCATTTTTGTATGTACAAAATTGCCATCAAAAAGAACATTCAAACCGCGTGCGCGCGCACACACATGTTTTATATGTGTAGATACAAATCGATGTTTTGCCGTGAGATACTGTTGATGTTGAAACGTAGTTACGTGCTCAAAAATTTAAAATTGCTGTTTAAAAATGGATAAACGTTTATATAGCAAATAGATTACTAATTTATTGTCATAAAAAAATTAACGACAGACGTTTACAACCGGTACGTTTTAGTCATCATCTCCCGTTCGTTATCCCACGGCAAAACGCTAATCATGTCTGCGAGGCGTTTATCTACACTAAGAAATTTCCAAAAATTTTTTGTGCCGTTTGGTACTCGCAGAACGATTTTTTACGCTTTGAAAAAAAAAAGAAGAAAAAAACAACATCAAACTCACCAAACGTTCGTTTGCAGTTTCGTTTTTTTTTTTTTTTTTTTGGTCTTGATTTGATTCTTGTTGCGAGTTCTTGCGTCAGAATCTCGTCGTCTCGGAGGGCTTCTTCTATTGATCGCAAATTTTCGAGTGCTTGGGCGGTCGCCGCGTCGTTTTCTATTGCGACGGCGCCGTCTTCCAGTAGCTCTCTTTCCATTGTTACAAATCTATGTGTTATGTTAGACGCCAAAGACATTCTGTTACTTTATTTTTTTTTTGATTTAATACTTTTTAATCAAACAATAATAAAAAAAATAATTACATTTAATACGAGTGAGTGGACCAAAATATATATGTAAATAATTTGCATGCACATTTTCAAAAGCTGCTGTGCAGTGAAAACTCAAAAGCAAGAACTCTTGTAACAAACAAAAATGTTAATTATGTCAAATATTTAATAAATTTGAAAATTATTTACAGGATTAAAATACTTTTTATTGTTTTTTCTGTATTGATTTGGTTCTCCGCGAGTTCTTACGTCAGAAGTGTAGCTAGTCTTCCAGTAGCTCTCTTTCCATTTCATTTGCGACGTCAATCATCTCCCGTTCGTTATCCCAGAGAGCGTTCGGCTGTGGCGCGCCGACGCGATTCCTCTCTAGAATTCCGAACGCCTGCGGAAACACAACGTTCAGCGTAAAAACTTTGGCGGATCCGCTGAGAATTGTTCCTTGCTGCCGCTCTCCCACGACCTGAATTTTTACTCCGTCGAAAGATCTGGCTCTCGACAAAGCGACGTACATCTGGCCGTAATTGAAGACGGGATCCGTCAGCAAGATTCCGACTTTCTCGAAGGTCTGACCTTGGGATCTGTTGATGGTGATGGCGAAACACACTTTAACCGGAAACTGGCGACGGCACATCGAAAACGTGTACGGTCCCGGAGTGGGGGTCATGTCTATCCTTGGAATCATCGCTTTCTCGCCGGCGTGCGTTCCCGTCACAATCTCGCATACCAAAAGATGGTTCATGATTTGCGTCACAATCATGCGGGTGCCGTTAACGAGTCCGTCTTGCAACGACACGTTTCGCAGCAGCATGACCGGCACGTTCGGCTTCAGCACCAACACGTGGTTGGGCAAACCGCTCATCCTTATCGTGTTTAAAAACTCCACCGGGTAGTGGGCGACCTCTCGCTCATCGTCGGACACGATCCGATCCGTGCTCGTCAAGAATCGCACCTGGCCCGGGAACTGTTCCAACATTTTGTCGTTGACTTCGTCGCAAACACTGTTGCGCGTGGCCAGCACCACTCGGGTGGCCACCGCGCGACGCAGCTCCTCGTCGCTCGCACTGACGGCCAAAATGTGTCCGTAGATGGCGTTTACGACGTCCTTGCACAGACATTGCCGGGGTACCTCGAAAAAGCTCGTTCCCAGTTCGGGGTCGGGCAGTTTCGGATGTCTCGGCAGAGCGTTTTCGCCCAATTTCTGCAACCAGTCGGCAAACGTCAGCTCGTTGCCGTTCGGCGGTGCAGTGCGGGGCACGACCCTCATGTTCTCGAGCAGTTCCAAGACCCCGAAGTTGGACCAGTCGTTCATCTTGCTGAACCTAACTTCCACTTGAGAAATCCGGTCCCGCCGGATGGGAAGCAGCTGCTTTGGGTCTCCGCCCAACAGCACGCACATGCCTTCGAAAGGTCTCTTTTTGTCGCGAATTGCCTGCAACAAAGCGTTGACCATGTTGAGGACGGGCGCCGGAGTCATCGACACCTCGTCCCATATCAGCAGTTTCGCGCGCCTCAGCGCCGCCGCTTCCGGGGAATCTATCTCCATAAACGACGTCGAATGCGGATCGACCGACAACGGAAGCCTAAAGGTCGAATGCGCCGTCCGTCCGCCTTTCAGCAGTAAAGACGCCATTCCCGTGGGAGCAACCGCGATCACCTCATCTCCCATCGAGGCCATCTTCGTCGACAGGGTGTTGTAAAGGAACGTCTTGCCCGTTCCTCCACTTTCCTGCAGGTGGAAGTACCTGTTTGGGGAATTCGGATGCTTCACGGCCGCCAGCACGGTCCGATAGGCGATCTTCTGCCGCACGGTAAACTTGGCGGCGTTCGCCTCCGCCTCTTCGACGAGACTCTCCAGGGGGTCGATTCTGATCTCCGGTGACTTTTGTCACCGGTGGCTTTTCTCACAAAAATGACGTATTTCAATCAAATGTGACAAAATTCTGGTGAGTTTTGCCATAGGTGACTAAAATCGGTGACATTTGTGAGAAAGTGACAGTTCACGTGACTTTTATTAAAATAATGATTTCAGTTCATTTATAAGCATTTTATAGATTATTATATTACTTTTATTAAGAATAACAAGTAATATTTGCAGTAACAAACTTATACAATAATTTAATTAACGTTTATGATGTTAATTACATTATTATTGGGTCGACTTTAGCCGCCGGTGACTTTTCTCATCGATGGCTTTTCTCATCGAAATGACGTCATCCTCACTAAATGTTGTTTTAATGTGTTCGAGTTTTGTCACAGATGATTAAAAGCGTATGAAAACCGGTGACTTTAAACAGGCACAATTAATACGGTGAGTTTTGTGACAGTTTGCGTGAGTTTTATCATCTTATTTATAAATTGAATATTTATAAATAGAAATAATACTGTTTAATTAATTTAATTCAGAGTGGTAAGTAGTTTTTGCTTTTATTTAATTACATTAAAAAATAAATTTTTAAGGTTTAGTTCATTATGGATGAATTTTTAATGATGCCGATTCTAAATGAATTGGAAAATGAAAATGCAGTAGATGTTATACGACAAAAAGGCAATCCTATTGTTGAGTTAAACGAACAACAGTTTGTTCGGTTGTTTCGTGTTACGAAGGTGTTATTTTATTTTATTGTGGAGTTACTTACACCGTTTTTGAAAACCCAATATCACCTCAGCGATTTAGATGTTCCAACACGTGTAAGTATTAATTATTCCTAAAATTACACAATTGTATACACAAATTGTTTAAAACTTGAAATACAATAAACTTGTTCATGTCGTGAAACTAATTGCTTACGTTTTAGGTACTCGCAGCTCTTCGTTTTTATTCTGGTGGCAGTTATCAGCACGATGTAGGCTGCAATTGGTTTATTGGAATATCTCAAAGCAGTGTAAGTCGCTCTATAAATGAAGTAACGGAAGCTTTCAACAACGCTGAGATATTAAACCGATTTGTTCGTTTTCCTCGGAATTTACAAGAATTAAATAACAGCAGACGAAGGTAAGCAATAGTAGATATAATATTATCATAAATAGAAAATGATTTATAATTTAGATTTTATGAAAAATTTGGATTTCCTGGGATGGTTGGATGCATTGACTGCACCCACGTAGCCATTTTTCCCCCAAGTGGAAATGCAGATATGCCAGAACATTTATTTGTAAATCGGAAGAATTACCATTCAATAAATGTACAATTGGTAAGTGTTGAAAATATAGAAATAATGGTCAAACTCAAAATACATTACTTTTAGATTTGTGATGAAAAATTAAAAATAATAGATGTTGTTGCTAAGTACCCAGGAAGTACTCACGATGCATTTATTTGGAGAAATTCGGCAGTAAATGCACTTATGCAAAATATTCATCAATCAGGGCATACGGAGTATTTTCTTTTGGGTAATTAATATTAAATTGTAAGTACGAAATAAATTAATTGAGTGTTTAACAGGGGATTTAGGATATCCCCTACGACCATGGCTGTTAACTCCAATGGAACAAGAACCAGCACTTCATACTCCAGCTCATCGATATAATACAGCGCATAAAAATGTCAGGAGCATTATTGAAAGATGCAATGGTTTGCTAAAAGCACGCTTTCGATGTTGCTTGAAACATCGCATACTTCATTATGCTCCTGACATAGCATGTAGAATTATAAATGCATGTGTTATTTTACATAACATGTGCATAGAGCACAACATCCCAGAGCCTGAACAAGAAGTAGAAGATGCAGAAAATGGTAAGTTTAAAATAGAGAATATACATATAATAAATGTGTTTTAGGTATATTTGGTGAAGCAAATGCTGGAGAAGTTGTCGAACAGGTAAATCCTGGTGTGGCAGCTGGACGAAACTTTAGAGTTCGTTTGATCAATGCTCGTTTCTAAATCATTTAAAGGGGGGTGGTTTTAGTGGGTATAGCCATCTTTTGAATAAGAGGATGAGTCCCACACAACGTCCGTAAAAGGATTTCCACCTCCGGCAGATAAAAAAAAAAAAAAAGCACGGTGTCATAAATATTATAGTGTTAAATTTTGTATTATAATTGGTTATTTGTTTAAAGAGTAATATATAATTTTTTTGTAATTAATTTTGAAATAAATATATATATATTAAATAATTAAACATTTATTTTATAACTATACATTGTTAAGGTTGCTTATTGCCGATGCAATGTTGTTCAATGCATCGATTTGCAACTGCATCAAAGATAATTTTTTGTTGTAGTATTCTTCTTTTAGCATTAATTTTTTTTGTAAATATTCCCCATGCTCACGGTATGCTGCACTAGCTGAAGTTCTGGTTCTGCCAGATGCTGCTTTAGGTATTGACTGTGTTTCCACTGTTGGTTCTTGCTTAAATAAATTACCTTCTGCTCCAATTTCTTGGGTTGGTATATTAATGTCGCTTTCAATTTCAACCATTTCAAAAGAAACTTCAGGTACAGGAACTTGTAGTCCACTTACAGCCACTGGACAGATAGTATCAGCAATTGCTTCCTCTATTTCTGTTAAGGGCTGCACTGAAGCTATGCCGCCTCCTGTTAAATTCTCTTCCTGCTTGTTCTTTGATAATTTAACTTTTGTGCGAACACATAAATCCTGCCATGTCTAAAATGTAAGTAAAATTTCATTTATAATATTATATTAAATATAGCCATAAGTTAAACTAAATTTTTTATTTGCATTAAATATAAAATTTATTTATTGCAAATAGTACAACTATTTTATATAAAATAAAATGTTTGGTAAAGTATCATGCATACATATACATTAGTTTGGTTAAAAATTGATAAAATGTTTAAATTTAGATAAAAATTTGAAATACTCAATATATATAAAAATAGTTAATGTGTTTAAAATAAGAAACGCTTGTTAAGATTTATAAATGTTTGATAAAAAAGTAAACGTTCTATAAAAAATGCAAAAGCTCAATAAAAATATGAAACGATAAAATTAGTGAATTTTTGGTAAAAATGATAAATTTTTGCTACAAAATGATAAAGAAATTAATAAATATAACAAACTGAAGAATATGAATATTGAAATATAAAATCATATTTTTCTAACTAACACTAACAGTAATAATTATAAATAATGTGTATATTAAAAAATATACTTATGTTAAATTAAACAATAATAATCACAAGATTAGACTGAAGTAAGTGCTTTAGGTTTTAGTACAAATTTATCGAGCATTTATCTATACCCTGAAAAACTGACTAAAATTTATCTAGCAGTTATTTATCTACTATGCAAATATTATTAAAATAACAAGCATCACATTCCTGCGTTTGAAAAACTTATTGCCATTATAAAATATTGATTTTGCAAACCAAACCAAACATTTTATTCCTAGCCAAATTAAACCATTTTTATATATTTTTAAGAGTTTATAATTATTTATAACTGTAAGTTTGTTTTTCAGTCTTAATTCAATACTATATGAGTTGTTAGTGGTGAATTAAGAAACATTATTTACAGAAATTTATAAATTGATTATTTCACAAGGCACATTTTGATGTACAATTTAAACATGTCTCACAATTTTAAATAAACCTTTTAATTGAAAGAAGCAAACAATACATAGGATAATTAAAATTGAATGTTATACAATATTTTATAAATATATAGCATTTTATGAATTAAAAAAAAACTGATTAATGTAATTCCTAATTAGAATTATATATAATAATGGATCGATATTTTTGCAAAATTATAAAAATTTGTCGAGGTTGTTAATTAACATATAAAATTGAATAATATTCAATTTAAATATTGTGATATTATACTTCTTTCAACAGGACACATACTGCATTATTATATACATAGTTGAATCCGCTTAATCGGACAATCATCATAAAACAAAACAAACAAAAAAATTATAGAATTTCATGTTGGTATATTTTGTACATTCATAAAATATAATTATTGTTTTTCAAATTTTTTTGTGTTGTTGCGGTCGGGAATTATTGGGAAGGCATTGGCGTGATCGAATGAACAGAAACAAACATTCAGTAACGGACAATACGCCGTGTTTAACAATTCAAGATGTCGAGTAATAATTTAACACTCTCAAATAAAATTATCAGCGTCGACTTGCGAAATTAAAACAATTTGTTTTGCATAATCGGACCAAAACCTTCCGGCCCCTATGTGCTTTGCGACGCATTTGCGGAATATACATTATGTTGCTGCGTTCGTCTAGTGCGCCGGTTTACTTTATTAACATTAAAAAAAGATTTACGTTAATGATAAAAAAATTATAACGCACAAGTAATCGCGCATTGCATAAATTGAAAATCTTTTTTAATTTATAGATTGTTAACATCTTATACTTAATACTATAAAATTGTTTATACCTTTTTCCACACTTTCAATTCTTTATTTGGTCCCACCATTCCATTTAAAGTTGTGGTGATTTCTTCCCACAACATTAAAGCTGTTTGCTTAGTGAATTTGTTTGTAAATTTGTGTTGCTGCAGCTCGGGGTGTTCCCTCATAAATTCGGTAAGGGTTCTTTTTTGTAACTCAGTAATTTTCATTTTGAATACAATTAATGATTTACCTTGCGAAAGCGTTTGATAACAAACTTTGAATAGTTCGCATGAACATAACAATCTTTTGTTTCAGATTTAACAAAACTTCTTGGTTGCTAGGACGATCCTGTGACAAATACCATCGGTGATTTTTGCTATCCCACAACGCGGCAATAAATGTGTGGTTTTTAAATTCGTAACATTTGTTCCACCAAACATGTTTGATATAATAATTATTATGTTATTTTATATTTTTTTGGTTATTCTGTGAAACTTTTTAATATTATATGTTATATTTATTTTGTATTATATTATACAAAATTTTTAATTAAATTTAGTTTGTAAAAAATAAATAAATTAAATTAAAAAAATATAAGTGGTATAAATATAATATAAAATGAATAATATTATATTGTTGATATTTTTTATTAAAATAGTAGCATTTAAAGTTTCTGAAGTGAAAGAGTAATATATATATATATATATATATATATATATATATATATATATATATATATATATATATATATATATATAACGATACACTATAACTCTATTGTATGATCTATGCTATAATGTATTTATAATACATTGAAAAATTTTCTTTCGAATATTATAGATTTTGTTTCATATTATTTATTAATTTTGGTTATTAAATATTATTAAGTTTTTACCACATCAACGACAATTATTACAGTTAAAAAAATTGGGCCTTTGACCATTTTAAATAGTATATTCAAAAAGAAAAATTTGTTGTAACAGAAGAATGAATTTTTTAATCATTTTAATTAAATTAACAAATACAATAATTAACTGTTGTATTGTAATTTATTAATTTGGTTAAAATTAAACCAATGATGTTTATTTAATTTAAGATTAATTTAGATTATATAAATAAATAATATATATTCATATATATAAATATATATATATAAAATACTATAATTATTATTATGTTTTAAAACAATTTCTAATAATATAATATTTTATAATCTTTAAATTCCGTCATAAATAATAATATTAATTATTTCAATGCAACATTGATTGTTTGAAAATATATTTAAAATAATTCACATGAATATAGCAACTCTGACAGATTCAACAAAATTACTAGGTTGCCATGCAAAAACCATCGGTGAGTTTTGTCACCACAAATGTCAGAAATATGTATCCATGGAAAATATGTATCCGTGGCGGCCTCCGTCATCGCCGCGTGCCATTCCGAGTCGTCCGCCAGCAGATGTCTGTTTGCAGCGGAATTCCTAAACGTTTCGTGCACCGTTTCGTTGACGGTGCGAAGATCGACGAAAGACTTCGCTCCGCGCACCCTCAGCAGGAGAATGCGCAGGTGAAACTTTTCCGACCACCGCGGACTGACCGTGTGTATGACTGACTCGCTTTTGTCGTACACTCTTTTTTTCCATACGCCCGCCTCGAACCTGTACCGCAGCGGGATGTCCGTGTAGTACATTTCGCGGGCCTCGTTGTCGGAAGCGTTCAATTGAAAGTACGCCTCCAACATCGAAGGACGATTACGGGCAAACCTTTCCTCGGGATTTTTTACGTCAAAAACGACGTTCCGTTCGTTTTCCAAATGAACCGGAAGGCGCACCACCTTGTGCGTCGTGTAGACTATTTTGTTGCCGAACAGTCTGTAGGCCGCTTCGACGGACGAAAGAAATCTCTTTTCGAGATACTCTCGTATTTCGTCGTACACTTCGACACCTTCCTCGTCGAACGTGACCAGTGCCCAATCGGCGTCCGTGGTGATGTACTTGTACAAGTACTTGACTGATTTTATTGACGCGACCGCTTCGACGTTCAAACTGCAACCGAAGAGCATCAGCAAGTACGGGTTGTACGGCACGACGTCCTTGTTCGTAACCGCGAACGTCGTTCCCGCACGTCTCACGGTACCTTCGGCGCAATCGGTCCGTCTGCGGTAGTGCACAAATCTGTAGTCCTCCCCGATGTTCGTCTCCTCGACGTTTTCTTTCGGGTAGCCCTTTGTGCACTCGCCGTCTCGCATGCACACGCATTCCTTGAACCTGTCGCCGCACGGTCCGTGTATCATGTACTTTAACACGTGCTGGCGCAGTTCGGGCTCTGCGTCGGGATCGGGCAGCTCGGCGCAGATCACCTCGTCGATGTCGGCGCCCATGCGTGGCTGGACGCTCGGTTCGACGGTGATGAGAATGTGCGCGTGCGGCAGTCCGCGCTTTTGAAACTCAACGACGTACATAACGCAAACCACGTCCCCGAGCACCTTCAAATCGAGCAACACGTGCATCAGGTGGTTCAACTTAACCTTGAACACCCTGGCGACGACGTCCGGACGGTCTTGAGGCGTCATATCCTGACCGCTAAGCTGCTCCTGGATCTCCGGCCACCCCAGATTGCAGGTGAAGGTTATCAAGTAGGTGAGTTTGCCGTACTTTGACACCATCGCCATCGCATCCTGATAGCAGGCCTCCATGTACCTGCGACCTCCCGTAAACGTGCTGGGCAAAACTATTATGCGTCCGCCCAGATCGTCGCACGCGTTTGGATCAATTACCGCCGCATTGTTTGCCGGCGAAACTGCGGGCTCGATGTTTGCCGGAACGCTCGCCGGTTCTTCCGCAGTCGTCCCGTCGCCGACGGCGCGAAATGGGACACTTCGGCGCCGCCGTTTTGCCGCGGCCGATTCGGCGCTAGGACACCTCGGCGCTGGCCAATTCGGCGCCAGATCTTTTCAAATAAAACAAAAGTATATATACACATTATAATAAAAATTGATATGTTTTGTGAAACATAACAGATAATGTATGATAAATAAAATATAAAACACGTATAATATACTTAACATATCAAACAAAAGTTATACATAAAAATCATAATATATGTACGTACATATTTAAATTGTCAAATATACAATATATATTATAATAAGTAAACATAATTTTGACCCGCAAATAATTTATGGGTAATTAATTATGAGTTTTTAATGTTAGGTAATAACCTGAAAAATATAAAGGATAATAGCCTATTAAAATAAATAAGTAAAAAAATTAAAAATATAAAATAGTAAAAAATACCAAATAAATTTTTATGATTATAATATATTTGTATATACTATGTTTTATTTGAAAAGTTTTGGCGCCAAAACGGCCGGCGCCGAATCGGCCAGCGCCCAAACGGCCGGCGCCGAAGTGTCCTAGACCCCTGACGGCGTCCCGTTCGTTAACCGCCCACCGACGGTGCAGGTAATCCTGCAGGCCGGCGTACGATTGCACCCTGAGTTGTTTCGAATGGTTTCTAATGAACTCGATCCGATTGGCCTCGACGTGGGAGTACATAGCAATCACGTACTCTTGTCCCAGCCGACGCGTCTCGTGAATGGGATTAAACTTGACGCCCGTTTGATCGCCGTTGGGACGTACCATCAGCCTGTAGGCGTAATACTCCCGACAAGAAACTCTCTGTCTCGCGCCGGTGACTCGAGTTCTTGGCACATTTAGATACCAGGCTTCTACAGCGCGCGGATGGATGATCGGATACGCGAGCCGCAATGCGATTCTAGAAGCGGCGGTGATTTCTTTTGTCTGAACGTTTCTGTTATTGCCGACCACGTAACAGCGAAGCTGCGGACGCGACGGCACCTTGCCGTTCGCCGTCGTGTAGACGGACCCGATTTTGTACGGGTCGGTCGGTAAGTTGTGCGTACGAATGTCCACGCTCGCGTCCAATAAAAACGTGATCAAATAACGCGGCTGTCTGGAGTTGCGTCATCGATCACGCCCAACACGCCCGCGTTCAAAGCGGGATTGGTTTTGCGCCTTATTCTGTTGGCGTTGCCGGGGCCGTGAAAGTACAAAGCCCCGTAATGCGGATCGTTTATGATGACCATCGGCCAATTGCGGTTTCCGGTCGGAGCGTGTACGTCCGCCTGCGTGCCAGCAAATGCAAACATGCCGTTAAATTCTTAGATATGTTTTCAAAAATTTTTTCTTCGGGCCGTCGGATCGTCCAGTAAACGTCTCAACGTTTATGGATAATCGACGCCTAATTCGGGCACCTGCACGGTGCCGCCTCTGCTTCACGACAACTGCGTCTCTTTTTTGTATTTCTGAGCACCGCAGTTGTCGGCCTTGTTTGTCGCGTCGAGAGTGCCGCACGTGAAAAGTTTGGCCTTCCTCTCTCTACGCGCAAGAAATAATCTGCCGTCCGGTTGCGGCACGTTAATTCCGCGTCGACGGTCGGAAGCGAGCGATGCAAGCGCTTTCAAAAATGATCCGCCGGATCGAGTCTCGGCTCAATTTGCAGCCGTTCGACAGCGAATTCGGACAAAGAGAAAAATTCTAATAAGTTTTCCTGTCCGCTTTTGCGCCGTCTCGTGTACGCCACGACGTGCTCCGTCAAATTTTCCGCGCTTAAAAAACTCATTAAACAGGCGACGCCACCGTTCGTCGGCATTCCGCGTTCGTCGCGGGAATGCAAATCAAATAAATAATAACGATCTGCCTGTTTGAACACCGAAACCGACAGATAATTGCAGATTACCACTGCGGTATCGGCGTCTAGAAAAAAAAATGCGGCAAAGCTTCGCGCAACGTAAAAAATCCGTCTCTTTCTCTGTCTAAAGAGCCGAACACGTCCTGGTTCTCTTTCAGAGACACTTGCACTTTGATCCCGCTCACCACAAACTCCGAACGTATTTCACTGACGGACAAGTAGCCAGTACGATCGTGCGGTGGTAACAAGGAGCGGGTCTCTACAGAACGACGATATAACTGATTGCCGAGATCGACGATGTCGTCTAC
This sequence comes from Tachinus rufipes, assembly GCA_963932245.1. Classification (NCBI taxonomy): domain Eukaryota; kingdom Metazoa; phylum Arthropoda; class Insecta; order Coleoptera; family Staphylinidae; genus Tachinus; species Tachinus rufipes. Next base: position 81,722,958 of record OZ010741.1, on the reverse strand, counting down.
GTCTGAGGACGCGCGCGGTACTCCGTAAAGTTGAGCGACCACAACGCTAACGACCGCGCAGGCCGTGCAATGTCTGCCCGCCGATTTAAAAGAAAAAAACCGGATTGTTCTGATTAATTGTACCCCGTAGTACGTCCGCAACGTTAACTGAAAACGCGAAAAAAAATATTTAAAAAAATCGGAAAAAAATTCAATTCAAAACGTTTTCTAAAATAATGCGCAAATTTACACAGCAAAAATTCAGTCAAAATGTCCAAAATTGTCGCTCCGCGCGCAAACATGTTTATTATACATATATAAATAAAGACATTTTATAAATTGTTGTATAAAAACTACTTGTAAATTTAGTCTTTACGGCTTTAAAGATTAATCAGTTGAATAATTTTTTGATATATAAAATTAAAAAAATATTTTGACATAAATAAAAGAAACTAAATTATTGTATTTAAAAAATCGTTCAAAATAATTTACTAATAATATTTTATTCGTTTTGAACATATATGAACCACACTTCATCAAATAAAACAAAAATACATTTTTTTTTTAAATGTTGTTAAATAATTAACACAATATAATTAATATACAAAGCTAAAACATTTGTTATTTATCATTTTATCATAATAAAAAAAAACATAAAAATGACTTATAATACGTAACTAAGAAAAGTACACTTTAATATTTACACTAATATTTTATTTTTTTTCTATGCAGTTATGATTTTTTTACAAGCAGAAGTTCATATAAATAAATATAATAAATTTTTACAAAAAAAATTAAAATTTTATGTTAAATATACATATAAAAATAAAAATAGCAACATAGTCTAAATCACAAGAGTTGCACTTTCAACAAACACAAATATATTAATAATGCACAATCACTAAGCTTACAATAAATCACAAATAAGTACACCAACTACGCCGGATTGACGAACACCAACATCTTCGTGGCGCTATATTGCAAATCGACGTACAAACATTTGGACTGGTAATATAACTAAAGAAAATTATGTAAAAAAACTTACCTTCGCCGACGGCCCGGTTTCCCTCGTCGACAGCCCGGACGCACTCGTCGACAACCGGGATCAAAGGAAAGGATGGCTTCTCTCTTGGTTTTGTCATCGGATGTCGTATGACATTCTGCGGTTCTGCTCATCGTGTCCGAACTCACAATCGACTCTTTGCACTCCGAACTCTTGGTCGAGCAGCTCGAAGTGCTTCTCGTGATTCTCCTCGCCGGTAGAATCGGTTTGATGGAGTCGATCTTGACCTTTTTGTTTTTTTTTTTTTTTAACGATCGCCAATCTTTTTTTTTCTGCGAACTACCGATCGACTCACACGTCCAACTTTTCGACGAGCAGCTGGAGTTGCTTCTGGTCATTCTCTTGGCCGGGAAAATCGGTTCCTCGGAGCCCACCTTAACTTTTTTTAAGAAGAGCTCGATACTGTTCCTTTTGGAACTTTTCTCAACGCGACAGGTTCTACCATCGGTCGGCGAGACGACTTTGTCACTGGACCTTCCAAAGATTATTATTATAAAAATATAAACCGGTCTAACGAAAAATGTTTTGTGTGTTGGTTTTAAGTGTCTGTGATTACCTTTAAAATTGTATGTCAGTGTTGACTTCAACACGAATTTTTGCATTGCAAGATTGATTGAAATTTTAATCGTGCTTTTGTTTTATTACAAACGCGTGTCATTGCTCTTAATCAACGCGCGATTCCAGAGGATTCATCGTTTGTTGATGTATACTCAATCGTGCTTTTGCAATTTAGCGCATTCTAATTTTTAAAACGTAATATAATAAATTATATAGTTTGTAACATATTTATGTTGCAAACTATATAAATTATACAGAACAGATCCAATCACATGAAACCAACTAAGTTATTAGAAGAATGTAGATAAGATGGCGTAAAATATATTTTTTTATATTATATATCCGTAACATAAAGGGAAAATTTTAATATTTTATATATGGGCAATTCCATTTCAAACGGACCAGAATTGGGGGGGGGGGGGGTGCATTGAGAAACTTGCTTATGTATTTTTTTTTTAGTTCCTATAACTTATTAGTAGTCCTTTGATCGGTATATAAGGGTATATAAGGGTATATAAGGGTATAAAACCCATAAAAAAATTCTACGATTTTTTAAAGTTTTTTTTACGTTTTTTAACTTAATCGCATTTTTTGTTTAAAAACCGCAATTTTAACTTAAAAAAATAAATTTACTAATGAAATCAATCAGAAATTTTCCGTAGAATCCAAAAACTTCAAATATGTCAAACTATCATGCAACTTTCATCTCAGCCTTGTGACTTTGATTTTTACCACTGCGCATAGAAACACCATTTTCTACAACCAAATTAAACTTTCTATGGAACTCCAAGACAGGCTCAAAATTTACGGCTCTATTATTCTACATACTTTCAAAACTGAGATGATGCAGTATCTTTTCTAACTGATTAGCATTCATTGGCTTCTCTACAGCTTAGCCCATATTCCTGAGGTTACAATCCATCACTTGCTTTAAGTGCTTCATGTCGTCGTGGTAGTTGCTTGAGTATATGACAATATACTAATATAAATTTACCTATCCATCCCGCCAAGATCATGATCAGCTTTTAAGGCCAAAAAGCATAACCTTAAAATGGTAGCTGGCTTCCCGTCCGATGTAGCAAAGACGATCAGGTGTTGGCTAGTCTAGTGCACTAGGATCTGCCATCCAACTTAGAGAAGACGGCAGCTGCCCCAAAACCTTTAAGGCAAAAGCGTGACTTACCGTTTTTTGTTCTTAATAATGACCAGCAGTAGTCGCTGGTAGAAGGCTCGATGACAAACTTAACGAGCATCTTGCCCATATGTGAAATCTATGTTTTGACATTTTTGCAATCGGAATGGTCGCCGGCTTAATTTAGAAGTACGATCAGTAGACTACCTCTTATGTGTCGCACCCGAACTAAACGATGTCCTGAACTGCAAGGGGCGTAGTCTCACCACACAAAATAGCACCAGAAGTGTGAAAATAATAGTACAAGTAAAAAAAATAAATTTTATTCAAAACATCTTGGAGAAACATTATTTAACAAAAAATACATTTTTAAAATTTTGGATTAACCAAAATGAAAATATAATATAGAAATATAAAAACTTAAAACTAAAAAAAAAGAAACCAATAAAGCGAGTACAATAGCCACCCTTAAAATATACAAATAATAATTATAAAAACATTATAAAACTAAAAATTTATTCAAAATAACTAAAACAATAAAAAAATATGCATAAGTTTAAATAAAAGTAAAAATGAATAAAATTAACATGACCAATTTTTATAACCTCTAAACATTTGATAAGACATTGTAAAATTGTAAAAAATCAAAATTTTTAAAAAATAATTTTAAAATTTTATTTTACAGCATAGTTTCAACTAAATTTGATGCAAATTTGATCAATTTTCTTCAAAAATTCTAACTAGTAGAGCTTAAATTGTTAGACAATTTCTTATATATTTTTCAAAAAGTTGTAAAAAATCAAAATTTTGAAAAAATAATTTTTTGAAATTTTATTTGTAATCAGCATAGTTTCAACTAAATTTGATACAAATTTGATCAATTTTCTTCAAAACTTCCTACCAGTAGAGCTTATATTGTTGAACAATTTCTTATAAATTTTTCAAAAAAGTGTAGTAATCAAAATTTTGAAAAAACAATTTTTTGAATATTTTTTTATAATCAACTAAATTTTATGCAAATTTGATCAAACTATGTACTTCAAATATTTTTACCATCAGAGAATTTTATTAACGTTTATGACGTTTGTACAACTTGTGACGTTATAACATTTATTATTCTTAAAACGTTTCACATTTATGACGTTTGTAAAATTTTAATTTCTTTTGTTTTTGCTTATTTTAAACTTTTAACATTTGTGACGTTTATGACGTTTATAATATTAAAATAATTATTACGTTTATAAATGTTACATAGTTAGTGGCGTTTATGACATTTGATGACGTTTATAACATTATAAACATTTATAACGTTAATTACATTAGTGACGTTTATGGCGTTTATGACGTTTTTGACGTTTTTGGAGCCACAACGTTTATAATATTAATTACAATTATGATATTTTGGTAGTTTGTAGCGTTTGTGACAATTGTGACATTTATAACATTAAAAGACGCTTACAACGTTTATGTAACATTTTGACATTTATGACGTTTATGACATTTATGACATTTTTGACATTTATGACAGTTATGACATTTATGACGTGGCGTATGTGACATTTGTGAATTTGACGTTTATAAATTTTATAATTTGTAGAGCTTTTGGCTTGTAAACTTTTTTATATTTGTGACGCTTTTGACGTTATAACGTTAATAATGACGTTTGTAAGATTTAAAAGTTTGTGACATTTAAAACATTTCTGATAATTGACGTTTAAAATATGTATAGCATTTGCAACGTTTGTGTAGACTGTGACGTTTAAAATGTCTGTAAGATTTATGACAGTTGGCGCATTTATAATAAATGACGTTTATGACATTTATGACGTTTAAAACGTTTTTAAAATTTGTAACGTTTGTGGTTTTTTGTCAGTTAAAACATTTATGACAACTGACGTTTATATTGCTTATAAAATTTGTGACGTTTATGACAGTTGTGTGATTTGTAGCGTTTATGACGTTTGTAAAATTTAGATCGTTTGTAACTTTTTGACATTTAAAACGTTTATGACAACTGAAACTTATAATGTTTATAACATTTGTGATTTTTATCACGTTTATGTAGTTTATGACATTTGAGACGTTTATAAAATTTGTAATGTTTGTGACTTTTGGCATTTAAAACATTTATGTCAACTAATACTTATAATGTTAAAGTAATTGTGACGTTTATGATGTTTGAAAAATTTATGACGTTTAACGTATGTCATTTATACATTTTGACAGCTGTCAATTGATATTTGTTAATTTCAAAATTCAGAGTGACATTTGAAATTTATGTTTAATGACACATTTACATTTATTACTCATTTAATTTGATAACACTCATCACCTTAAAAATCAATTCTTTTATTAACACATTTTATGATTATTCATTAAATTTAGAACATTTTTGGAAACAGTTTTTATTATTTTGTTTTTATATAAATAATTTTTTAATTAGATTTTAATGCTTATTATCATTAGTGCCAATTTTGAATTATTAATTAATTTCAAGTCTATACCCTGTCTATAAGCCGCAAAAGCCATAAAACTATGTTTTTGTTCTCAGTGGGCTGGGCAAAAAGGAGTATTTTCAATACGACGGGCTCGCCAGCTTCTACAAAAATCGGGTTTTAAAAAGAATACTCTAACAACCAAGCGTCAAACGAAAGAAAAACTTTGCCTGGGTCCATAATTTCAACAAAAAAAAAGTTAAATGCGTTTTTAAATTCGGATAATTATCCAATTGGAATTCCAATTATTATCGAAAAAGATGCGATTGCTTCGAAAGCTGCAAGGGAACTTCGATTTTACTTTGTATCCCGTAAGAACCACGCGCCAAACGAACTAAAAACTTCGCACAGGGTCCGTATTCGCAAAGGTAAAAATGATACCGCCGTTTTAAAGATTTAAATAAGAATTCCATTTAAATTACATTAAAATCGACGTCGGCACAAAATCGCAAATAACCGAAGAAGGTGACGTCCGATCAAAACTTCGGGTAGCTGAAACCTCTGTGTTAAATTTGTCGAATTAATCAAATCAGACTTTTTCATTACAGAAAGTTTATTGTTTTTATTTATTTGTTACTATATTATGCATAGCAACGTAAAAACACTCCAAAAATATAAACATTATTTATTTTCAACGACAACTATTCAAATACGACCATTTTAAATAAAAAACACAAATAATATGTTTTTTAAATTTATTAAAAAAATTTGTTATAAGAATATATTACTATTTTACATGGTTGTATTAAAAATATCATAAAGATTTAAAAAATAAAATAAAAAATATTAAGTTGGTTGCCATAGCAACTATATTAAAAATAAAAACAAATATGTGTGTACCTGCCTTTATACTACTTAAAAAACCATTTAAAATGGTTTTTGAATCATATAAATCGGTTAAAAAATAACGGAGTTATTCAGCCGTACGTTTTTTGTCTACCACCTTGTATGTACTTTGCAAGATAATGAAGATAATTTTTTTTTAGTTTTTATTGATTTTCTCCGTTATTAAAGGGAGGAAAGGAAAGGAAAGTGTGGAACCAAAATTTACATCTTAGCAAGGGCTTCGAAAAAACATATGGGTTAGACGTATGACTTTTTTGTATAAACCAGAAGGTAGTAATGAAAACAATAAGTTTATTTGTACGCGTAATTTTTGGAGATCGCGCCAAGTCGGAGTTTGAGTTTTGTCTATGAATACCACCCTTAATTTTTCCCTCGGGGAGTGAGCCAAACAATTTTGAAAGAGTCCATCTCTATAACAAATCAAAATTTAATATTTAAAAACAAAAAATTGCCATATATCCAAGGATATAAATGCATTGAATTTATAAAAAAATAATCACCTAACCTAATATATCCCACTAAACAGTTTTATACTACACAAAATTTATGTTTTCCGATGTTTATGTGATGGATTAACGGGATTAAATTAATTCAACATTGGGTTGTGGTTGTACTTGACACTTGTTGAGAAAGCCATATAAGGTTAAAACCACCCAGTTTGAGTTTCGAGTCCCAGATGGTACTGTGAGGACCCACAGGGAACTTTAAAGTGGCATTGCAGTTTCATTTGGCACTTTGTAGTAATTATTACTTTAAAGTTACACATTCACAGTTCCGGTCCACTATTGCTAAGTGCCCCCCTGCGGGAGGGGGTGGTGCAAAAGAATACTTCCGCTAGCCCCCTTTGCTGGTCGTAAAAGGCGACCAATAGGCGAGGAGATAACCTCGTTAAAAAACCCACAGTTCGTCTGGGACAAGTCAAACTTATTTGTGAGTTTATTTTTGACAATTTTCACATAACACCTTGTGTAACTCACCTGCGTGTTTGCCGTGCGCGGTGACCCGAAAGTCAGGAAAAGGGGATCCTGGTAGTTGAGGGGCTAATACTCAGGTTTAAAAGAGTATTAGTTCCAACACACTGCTTTGGCCCTAGCTTCTGGTAAAACGGGAGATTAAACCTAACCCAGTTTTAACCAATCGGCTCGTTATCTAACTTAAGGGTGAGGAATTATTTATGTGGTGATCGATGAAAGGTTCACAATGTGCTACGGTTGGTTCCCGATAGTATTCTTTGTGTTCACGGAAGTCTTTCATTTACATCTATGAAACCTATATCGCTTGATTAGCCCTGGCGACTGCATTAGTTTGTGATGTAGCGTCCCATATGTGGCTCCGTGGTGGGTGGGGAGATTGAGCGATGAAGTTGACGGAGTTTATTATGGTAGATTCTAAACCTCCAACCAAACGATCTCGCCCGTTTACGGACGAGAGAGCTAATGAAGATAGAAATAGTACAAGCAGGAAGTTTGTTAGATATTTGATTGTTAAATGTTCTGAAAATGGCCAGAGTCTAAAGGAGGTTTCTCCCTTCTTAATTCATAGGACCATTTCCAATATTATTAATGGAACTTTAAATTCATGTAAGAAGTTAAGAGACGGTACCTTGCTTATTGAAGTAAAAGATAAATTGCATAGCAGTAAAATGCAGGAATGCACGTCGTTAGGTAACATTGCGGTGACAGTTGAACCGCATAAATCCTTAAATATTTCGAAGGGAGTAATTTCATGGTATGAGTTGTTATACACAACTGTAGACGAATGCAAACAGGAACTGGCGTCGCAAGGCGTTATCGATATTAAAAAACTAACCCGTAGAAAGGATGGTGAAGTCAGAGATACAACATCTATGATTTTAACATTCGATTCTGAACGGCTCCCAAATGAAGTTAAGGTGGCATATGTTACTCGCCCGGTTCGCCCGTTTATTCCTAACCCAATGAGGTGTTTCCAATGCCAACGTTTTGGACACACTGCAGTTAGGTGTCCAGGTGTTGCAACATGTGCAAAATGCAGTAAGGAAAAACATGACCCTGATCCATGCAAAAGTTCACCTTTATGTGTGAATTGTGGTGGTAAGCATCCTGTCTATTCCCGAGATTGTCCAAAAATGAAAGAGGAAAGGAAGATAGCTGAGATCAGAGTAACAGACAAACTCTCTTACTTTGATGCTCAAAAGAGGTATAGAGCAATTACGGCTCCTACCTTTTCTAGATCGTTTGCTGCAGTTGTTGAAACGCCTATCGTTCAACAACCACCAATTATGAAATTTACTGCTATTGCAGAAACTTTAAATAAAGACAAGGACTCTAATGTGAAGGGTCAAAAACCGGTTGCGGGCCCATCAGGTTCAAAACCAAAACTGACTACGGCCCAATCCGGTCCAAGGTCACAACGAGTGGGACTTCAAGCAAAACCACTCAAGATGGGGGCTTATTTAAAGCCTAAACCATCTAAGGTATTGGCTCGTATCGGGCCAAAACCAACTAAGGTTGCGACTTCCAAGTCAAAGCCTAAACAGGCAAATTCTCAGTCCGAGTCAAAGCCTGCAAAGACGGCAGCCCAATCTAGGCTACCGCCACCTGAGGTGCAGGTTTCTAGCGATCCTGCGCCCACAGACCCCAATATTGACGTGTCGTTAGAGTCAATGGATGTGGAAGTTCTTTCCGCGCCATCTACTCTGACAGATGAAATTATGCCAATTAGTGGGAGTTCTACTCCCCTAGAAGATAATTCAGAAGTTAAAAATAAAAACGCTAATAAACAAAGAGTTAAAATTACGTTCGCAACATAACACTAAAAATGGTTTCAACCATTATACAATGGAACTGCAACGGATATAATTCACACTACGAATCCTTTCAAATATTATTAGCCGAAAATTCACCTATCTGCGTTTCCTTACAGGAAACAAATTTTAAGATTGACTGTTCTGTTAATCTTCGTGGTTATACTATTTATAGAAAAGATCGTGCAAATGTTGATCGTGCTCAGGGTGGAACGGCTTTATTGGTTCGTGATACGGTTTTCAGTAAAGAATTCCGTGTCAACACTGCATTAGAAGCAGTAGCCGTTCAACTTCATATCCCTTTTGCACTGACCATTTGCTCAATTTATATTCCGCCAAATGTCAGTTTGGACATTCGTTTGATTGATCAATTACTTGAACAACTTCCGTCCCCATTCTTGCTAATGGGCGATTTTAATGCTCATAACACTATGTGGGGCTCAAATCGAACTGATGTGCGAGGTCGTAACTTGGCCAACCTTTTTTCAGAAACGGATTTAGTTATCTTAAATAAAGGTAACAATACCTACTTTTCCGTGGCCAATAGATCGTTCTCGGCTATTGACCTTACCATTTGTTCTCCAAGTATCGCAGCATTGCTGGATTGGGAAGTCTCGGAATATCTTTATGATAGTGACCACTTTCCCATATTCATTCGCGTGCTTGGTCATGCAATTAATGAAAACCGTCATCGAAATTGGAGAATAAAAGATGCCGATTGGAATACGTTTGTTCAAGTGTTTGATTACGATGACAGTGTCCAAGCCACTATCGACAAAGATATTGAAACTTATACCGATTCTATCATACAGGCAGCACATGCGAATATACCGTTATCTTCCGGAAAACCTCGCAGAGAGCCCGTTCCTTGGTGGAATTTTGATTGTGAGCAAGCCAAACTCAACAAACGCCGTTCTTTTCGTAGATTCAACCACTCTCCAACAGAAGAAAACCTATTACTTTATTTGAGGTACAAAGCTGTTGCTCGAAGAACATGCAGAAAAGCTAAAAGAGAATCATGGTCAGAATATGTCACTTCAATTAATTCGAGAACCCCCGTCGGGAAGGTGTGGGAAAAAGCCAGAAAAATTTCTGGCCGAACCGCATCATTACCTATTAGTGGGTTATTGTCGGGTGATCAAATTATTACCAATCCCATTGACATTTCGAATATCCTGGCCGATGTTTATTTTGACGCTTCCAGCGATAATAATTACGCTGCAAATTTCCGAGATATTAAAATTAACATGGAGAAAAACGTTCTGTCATTTGTCTCTGCTGAAAATGAATTATATAACGCACCGTTTAGTGTTTGGGAATTTGACTCGGCATTATCTGAAGCACACAATACTGCTCCAGGTGTCGATTTGATACACAATGCTATGCTTAAGCAATTAAGTCGCTCTGCCAAACTTCAATTGTTGGCACTCTATAACCGGATATGGTCAGCAGGGTATTGTCCTGAGTCGTGGAAACTTGCTATCATAGTACCAGTACTTAAACGTCAGCAACAGAATGGTATTCCTCAGGGGTCTATTCTAAGCGTGACACTATTTATGATAGCGATTAACGGCATAAGTCAGTTCATCAAGCATCCGGTAAGCGGATGTATGTATGTTGACGGCGTAGCTATCTATTGTGCCTCGAGAAACACGATGTTGCCAACATTGGAACGTCAACTTCAGTTAACAATCAATCACATTTTGAACTGGGCTAATAAGAATGGATTCACTTTTTCTACTAGTAAAACGTTGCTTATCCATTTTTGTAGAAGGCGAACCCCACACGGTGACCCTTTATTATATCTTGGGGGAGAACCTATTCCTGTACAGGATAGTGTTCGATTTCTCGGTGTCACATTTGACCGTGCGCTGACTTGGCGTCCTCATTTAATAAATCTGAGATCAAGATGTGTCCCGGCACTAAACTTGCTCAGGTCGTTGAGTGGAAAGTCATGGGGAGCGGATCGGAAAACAATGCTACTTCTGCATCGCGCTTTGGTGCGCTCAAAACTAGATTATGGTTCCATAATCTATGCTTCCGCAGCTCCATCCACATTACGTATTGTTGATCCTGCTCACCATACTGGAATTCGTTTAGCAACTGGCGCATTTCGCACTAGCCCTATTGCTAGTGTTTTGTGTGAGCTGAACCATCACTCTATCTTCGGCGTAAAATTTTGACAATTAGGTACGCCGCGAAACTAAAAGCTAAACGCTTGCATCCGACGTTTCCTGTCGTGTACAATAATGGTCTCGACGATCTATACAACATCAGGATACGGTCCCAAAAACCGGTTGCTATAAGAAATTGCAGTATACTTCGGGAACTGGATTTCCAACTTCCTGATGTATATCAACTGTCTTACTGTCGCGATCCTCCTTGGACTTTTCAACGTCCAAGGTTAAATACTGCATTATCGAGAATGAGCAAAGCTTCAACTTTACCAGTTGAATATCGAACTGAATTTGCAAAAATTCAAGCAATGAATGTAAATGCCACTTGGATTTATACCGATGGCTCAAAAAGTAACGACGGTGTGGGTTGTGCTTTTCTGGTAGATGAGCTGCAATTTACATTTGGCTTGCCAAGTGTTAGCAGCGTGTATACTGCAGAACTGTATGCTATCTATCAGGCTCTTCTCTACATCCAACTAAGCGCAGGTACAAATTATGTTATATGTACAGACTCGTTGAGTGCATTAAACGCCATAGATGACCAATATCCTGATCATTACTTGCTGAGGCAAATTCATTCAATTTTGCTTCAGGTGTCTCAGATAAATGTCACTGTTAACTTTGTCTGGATCCCCAGTCACGTAGGTATCAGTGACAATGAAATAGCTGATGCGCTTGCCAAATTGGCAATAACTAGCGCTGAATATGTTTCATTTAAAGTTTGCGTTAGAGATATTTGTAATTTTCTACATCAAAAGCTGCTGTCTAGCTGGCAAACTGAGTGGTTTGCTATTCAAGACAACAAGCTGCGATGCACTAAAAGCGTTATTACACCGTGGAGTTCGTCATGCAGGCCGAAGCATAGGGAAGAGGTTATCCTCACGCGACTTCGCATCGGTCATTGTCGATGGACTCACAGGCATTTGTTGGCATCTGAGGTGCCGCCAGTTTGTGATACTTGTAATGTTCCATTGACTGTTCCTCATATCTTATTGGATTGTCGGCAGTTTTCGGAACAAAGAGTTACGTCTGAATTATCACCCAGTTTGTCGATTGTCTTGGGCGATCAGATCGTTGAAGTCGATCGTCTGTTCGAATTTATTCGACAGAGCAAATTGGGTGTATGGATATAATTGTTAATTTATTATGATTAATGTTTGTGTATCGTAAAATCCAGCAGTGTTTAGGACTTTTTACACCCTAGACACTGTTGGAATTATCTAGTCATTATTGCTATAGTCATTAAAGTTTGTGAACGTTTATTTTATCTTTGTTGTTTATTTATTTATTTATATATTTAATTTTATTCTTTAATATGCCATTTTACAGCATATTATTTTACACTTTTTATAGTTAGAGAAAAGAATCGGCGTTAATAGTCTTATTAGGCTAATACGCCAAAAATCTAAACTAACTAACTAACAACACACGCGCACCCACATACATACCTGCCTTTTTTGCAGCTGCAACGGGAAAGAATTATTATGCATGAAGAAATAAAATAAAAACAAATAATAATATTTTTTTTTATTGAAAATATGATTTTCCATATATATTTATGTAATATATTCTTCTTCCTCTTCCTCCTTGTCCTCTTCCTCTTTGTCCTCCTCCTCCTCTTCCTGTTACTCCTTGTCTTCTTCCTCTTTGTCCTCCTCCTCCTCTTCCTATTTCTCCTTGTCCTCTTTGTCCTCCTCCTCCTCCTCTTCCTATTTCTCCATGTCCTCTTCCTCTTTGTTCTCCTCCTCCTCCTCCTTCTCCTCCTTTTTCTATTTATCCTTGCCCTCTTCCTCTTTGTCCGCCTCCTCCTCTTCCTATTTCTCTTTGTCCTCTTCCTATTTCTCCTCCTTCTCTTTCAGCTCCTCTTTGTCGTGCCCGTCGCTCTCGTCGGCGACGACGACGACGACCATCTAGAACAAAAACACACAATAAATATTATAGAAATAAAAAAGAAGAAACCTTTAAATTACCGCCGGCATTTTCATGTGGGGCTGGAGAATATTTACAGGATTAAAATACTTTTTATTGTTTTTTCTGTCTTGATTTGGTTTTCCGCGAGTTCTTACGTCAGAAGTGTAGCTAGTCTTCCAGTAGCTCTCTTTCCATTTCATTTGCGACGTCAATCATCTCCCGTTCGTTATCCCAGAGAGCGTTCGGCTGTGGCGCGCCGACGCGATTCCTCTCTAGAATTCCGAACGCCTGCGGAAACACCACGTTCAGCGTAAAAACTTTGGTGGATCCGCTGAGAATTGTTCCTTGCTGCCGCTCTCCCACGACCTGAATTTTTACTCCGTCGAAAGATCTGGCTCTCGACCAAGCGACGTACATCTGGCCGTGATTGAAGACGGGATCCGTCAGCAAGATTCCGACTTTCTCGAAGGCCTGACCTTGGGATCTGTTGATAATGATGGCGAAACACACTTTAACCGGAAACTGGCAACGGCACATCGAAAACGTGTACGGTCCCGGAGTGGAGGTCATGTCCATCCTCGGAATCATCGCTTTCTCGCCGGCGTGCGTTCCCGTCACTATCTCGCATACCAAAAGATGGTTCATGATTTGAGTCACAATCATGCGGGTGCCGTTAACAAGTCCGTCTTGCAACGACACGTTTCGCAGCAGCATGACCGGCACGTTCGGCTTCAGCACCAACACGTGGTTGGGCAAACCGCTCATCCTTATCGTGTTTAAAAACTCCACCGGGTAGTGGGCGACCTCTCGCTCATCGTCGGACACGATCCGATCCGTGCTCGTCAAGAATTGCACCTGGCCCGGGAACTGTTCCAACATTTTGTCGTTGACTTCGTCGCAAACACTGTTGCGCGTGGCCAGCACCACTCGGGTGGCCACCGCGCGACGCAGCTCCTCGTCGCTCGCACTGACGGCCAAAATGTGTCCGTAGATGGCGTTTACGACGTCCTCGCACAGACATTGCCGGGGTACCTCGAAAAAGCTCGTTCCCGGTTCGGGGTCGGGCAGTTTCGGATGTCTCGGCAGAGCGTTTTCGCCCAATTTCTGCAACCAGTCGGCGAACGTCAGCTCGTTGCCGTTCGGCGGTGCAGTGCGGGGCACGACCCTCATGTTCTGGAGCAGTTCCAAGACCCCGAAGTTGGACCAGTCGTTCATCCTGCTGAACCTAACTTCCACTTGAGAAATCCGGTCCCGCCGGATAGGAAGCAGCTGCTTTGGGTCTCCGCCCAACAGCACTCTTTTCGTCGCGAATTGCTTGCAACAAAGCGTTGACCATGTTGAGGACGGGCGCCGGAGTCATCGACACCTCGTCCCATATCAGCAGTTTCGCGCGCCTCAGAGCCGCCGCTTCCGGGGAATCTATCTCCATAAACGACGTCGAATGCGGATCGACCGACAACGGAAGCTTAAAGGTCGAATGCGCCGTCCGTCCGCCTTTCAGCAGTAAAGCCGCCATTCCCGTGGGAGCATCCGCGATCACCTCATCTCCCATCGAGGCCATCTTCGTCGACAGGGTGTTGTAAAGGAACGTCTTGCTCGTTCCTCCACTTCCCTGCAGGTGGAAGTACCTGTTTGGGGAATTCGGATGCTGCACGGCCGCCAGCACGGTCCGATAGGCGATCTTCTGCCGCACGGTAAACTTGGCGGCGTTCGCCTCCGCCTCTTTGACGAGACTCTCCAGACGAGCGAGGTGCGCATCGTTCCTCGTTCTCGTCGTCGTCGTCGTCAGTGTCCTCTCGTTCGATTTCGGCCAGACGAAAGAACCTGAAGTCTGCAATGTTCCGCCGCTGGTACCGCAAACAAGCGGCCACGCGTCGCAACGCCTTAAAGTACATTTCGCGGGCCTCGTTGTCGAAAGCGTTCAATTGAAAGTACGCCTCCAACATCGAAGGACGATTACGGGCGAACCCTTCCTCGGGATTTTTTACGTCAAAAACGACGTTCCGTTTGTTTTCCAAATGAACCGGAAGGCGCACCACCTTGTGCGTCGTGTAGACTATTTCGTTGCCGAATAGTCTGTAGGCCGCTTCGACGGACGAAAGATATCTCTTTTCGAGATACTCTTGTATTTCGTCGTACACTTCGACACCTTCCTCGTCGAACGTGACCAGTGCCCAATCGGCGTCCGTGGTGATGTACTTGTACAAGTACTTGACTGATTTTATTGACGCAACCGCTTCGACGTTCAAACTGCAACCGAAGAGCATCAGCAAGTACGGGTTGTACGGCACGACGTCCTTGTTCGTAACCGCGAACGTCGTTCCCGCACGTCTCACGGTACCTTCGGCGCAATCGGTCCGTCTGCGGTAGTGCACAAATCTGTAGTCCTCCCCGATTTTCGTCTCCTCGACGTTTTCTTTCGGGTAGCCCTTCGTGCACTCGCCGTCTCGCATGCACACGCATTCCTTGAACCTGTCGCTGCACGGTCCGTGTATCACTTTAACAAGTGCTGGCGCAGTTCGGGCTCTGCGTCGGGATCGGGCAACTCGCCGCAGATCACCTCGTCGATGTCGGCGCCCATGCGTGGCTGGACGCTCGGTTCGACGGTGATGAGAATGTGCGCGTGCGGCAGTCCGCGTTTTTGAAACTCAACGACGTACATACCGCAAACCACGTCCCCGAGCACCTTCAAATCGAGCAACACGTGGATCAGGTGGTTCAACTTAACCTTGAACACCCTGGCGACGACGTCCGGACGGTCTTGAGGCGTCATATCCTGACCGCTAAGCTGCTCCTGGATCTCCGGCCACCCCAGATTGCAGGTGAAGGTTATCAAGTAGGTTTGGATCAATTACCGCCGCATTGTTTGCCGGCGAAACTGCGGGCTCGACGTTTGCCGGAACGCTCGCCGGTTCTTCCGCAGTCGTCCCGTCGCCGACGGCGTCCCGTTCGTTAACCGCCCACCGACGGTGCAGGTAATCCTGCAGGCCGGCGTACGATTGCACCCTGAGTTGTTTCGAATGGTTTCTAATGAACTCGATCCGATTGGCCTCGACGTGGGAGTACATAGCAATCACGTACTCTTGTCCCAGCCGACGCGTCTCGTGAATGGGATTAAACTTGACGCCCGTTTGATCGCCGTTGGGCCGTACCATCAGCCTGTAGGCGTAATACTCCCGACAAGAAACTCTCTGTCTCGCGCCGGTGACTCGAATTCTTGGCTCATTTAGATACCAGGCTTCTACAGCGCGCGGATGGATGATCGGATACGCGAGCCGCAATGCGATTCTAGAAGCGGCGGTGATTTCTTTTGTCTGAACGTTTCTGTTATTGCCGACTACGTAACAGCGAAGCTGCGGACGCGACGGCACCTTGCCGTTCGCCGTCGTGTAGACGGACCCGATTTTGTACGGGTCAGTCGGTGAGTTGTGCGTACGAATGTCCACGCTCGGGTCCAATAAAAACGTGATCAAATAACGCGGCTGCCTGGAGTTGCGATCGTTCGTCGCGCCTTTTTGTATCGTCAGCATGTTGACGCATGTTTAAATACATCTCGGCCGCAGGATTAACTCAGCGCATCATCTCATCGATCTCGCCCAACACGCCCGCGTTCAAAGCGGGATTGGTTTTGCGCCTTATTCAGTTGGCGTTGCCGGGGCCGTGAAAGTACAACGCCCCGTAATGCGGATCGTTTATGATGACCATCGGCCAATTGCGGTTTCCGGTCGGAGCGTATACGTCCGCCTGCGTGCCGGCAAATGCTGCCGTTAAATTCTTAGATATGTTTCCAAAAATTTTTTTTTCGGGCCGTCGGATTGTCCAATAAACGTCTCAACGTTTCTGGATAATCGACGCCTAATTCGGGCACCTGCACGGTGTCGCCTCTGCTTCACGACATCTGCGTCTCTTTTTTTTTGTATTTCTGAGCACCGCAGTTGTCGGCCTTGTTTGCCGCGTCGAGAGTGCCGCACGTGAAAAGTTTGGCTTTCCTCTCTCTACGCGCATGAAAATATCTGCCGTCCGGTTGCGGCACGTTAATTCTGCGTCGACGGTCGGAAGCGAGCGATGCAAGCGCTTTCAAAAATGATCCGCCGGATCGAGTTTCGGCTCAATTTGCAGCCGTTCGACAGCGAATTCGGACAAAGAGAAAAGTTCTAATAAGTCTTCCTGTCCACTTTTGCGCCGTCTCGTGTACGCCACGACGTGATCCGTCAAATTTTCCGCGCTCAAAAAACTCATTAAACAGGCGACGCCACCGTTCGTCGGCATTCCGCGTTCGCCGCGGGAATGCAAATCAAATAAATAATAACGATCTGCCCGTTTGAACACCGAAACCGACAGATAATTGCAGATTACCACTGCGGTATCGGCGTCTAGAAAAAAATGCGGCAAAGCTTCGCGCAACGTAAAAAATCCGTCTCTTTCTCTGTTTAAAGAGCCGAATACGTCCTGGTTCTCTTTCAGAGACACTTGCACTTTGATCCCGCTCACCACAAACTCCGAACGTACTTCACTGACGGACAAGTAGCCAGTACGATCGTGAGGTGGTAACAAGGAGCGGGTCTCTACAGAACGACGATATAACTGATTGCCGAGATCGACGATGTCGTCTACGTCTGAGGACGCGCGCGGTACTCCGTAAAGTTGAGCGACCACAACGCTAACGACCGCGCAGGCCGTGCAATGTCTGCCCGCCGATTTAAAAGAAAAAACTGGATTGTTCTGATTAATTGTACCCCGTAGTACGTCCGCAACGTTAACTGAAAACGCGAAAAAACTATTTAAAACAATCGGAAAAAAATTCAATTCAAAACGTTTTCTAAAATAATGCGCAAATTTACACAGCAAAAATTCAGTCAAAATGTCCAAAATTGTCGCACCGCGCGCAAACAAATAAATAAATAAATAAAGACATTTTATAAATTGTTGAATAAAAACTACTTGTAAATTTAGTCTTTACGGCTTTAAAGATTAACCAGTTGAATTATTTTTTGATATATAAAATTAAAAAAATATTTTGACATAAATAAAAGAAACTAAATTATTGTATTTAAAACATCGTTCAAAATAATTTACTAATAATATTTTATTCGTTTTGAACATATATGAACCACACTTCATCAAATAAAACAAAAATACAATTATTTTTTAAATGTTGTTAAATAATTAACACAATATAATTAATACACAAAGCTAAAATATTTGTTATTTATCATTTTATCATAATAAAAAAAAAACATAAAAAATGACTTATAATACGTAACTAAGAAAAGTACACTTTAATATTTACACTAATATTTTATTTTTTTCTATGCAGTTATGATTTTTTTACAAGCAGAAGTTCATATAAATAAATATAATAAATTTTTACAAAAAAAATTAAAATTTTATGTTAAATATACATATTAAAAAAAATAGCAACATAGTCTAAATCACAAGAGTTGCACTTTCAACAAACACAAATATTTTAATAATGCACAATCACTAACCTTACAATAAATCACAAATAAGTACAACTACGCCGGATTGACGAACACAAACATCTTTGTAGCGCTATCTTGCAAATTGACGACGAACATTTTGACTGGTAATAAAACTAAAAAAAATTATGTAAAAAAACTTACCCTCGCCGACGGCCCGGTTTCCCTCGTCGACAGCCCGGACGCACTCGTCGACAACCGGGAACAAAGGAAAGGATGGCTTCTCTCTTGGTTTTGTCATCGGATGTCGTATGACATTCTGCGGTTTTGACAACTCCGATGACGTCGGTCAAACTCGCTCGATCGGACGACCGGATATTTTCTACGTCCGGTTGTCTGCCCATCGTGTCCGAACTCACAATCGACTCTTTGCACTCCGAACTCTTGGTCGAGCAGCTCGAAGTGCTTCTCGTGATTCTCCTCGCCGGTAGAATCGGTTTGACGGAGTCGATCTTGACCTTTTTGTTTTTTTTTTTTTAACGATCGCCAATCTTTTTTTTTCTGCGAACTACCGATCGACTCACACGTCCAACTTTTCGACGAGCAGCTGGAGTTGCTTCTGGTCATTCTCTTGGCCGGGAAAATCGGTTCCTCAGAGCCCACCTTAACTTTTTTAGCTCGATACTGTTCCTTTTGGAACTTTTCTCAACGCGACAGGTTCTACCATCGGTCGGCGAGACGACTTTGTCACTGGACCTTCCAAAACTTATTATTATAAAAATATAAACCGGTCTAACGAAAAATATTTTGTGTGTTGGTTTTAAGTGTCTGTGATTACCTTTAAATTTGTATGTCAGTGTTGACTTCAACACGAATTTTTGCATTGCAAGATTTATTGAAATTTTAATCGTGCTTTTGTTTTATTACAAACGCGTGTCATTGCTCTTAATCAACGCGCGATTCCAGAGGATTCATCGTTTGTTGATTTATACTCAATCGTGTTTTTGCAATTTAGTGCATTCTAATTTTTAAAACGTAATATAATAAATTATTTGTAACATATTTATGTTGCAAACTATATAAATTATACAGAACAGATCCAGTCACATGAAACCAACTAAGTTATTAGATGAATGTAGATAAGATGGCGTAAAATATATTTTTTTATGTTATATATCCGTAACATGAAGGGAAAATTTTAATATTTTATATATGGGCAATTCCATTTCAAACGGACCAGAGTTGGGGGGGGGGGGGTGCATTGACTTATTAGTAGTTCTTGGATCGGTATATAAGGGTAATAAAAAAAAATTCTACGATTTTTTAAAGTTTTTTTTTACGTTTTTTAACTTAATCGCATTTTTTGTTTAAAGACCGCAATTTTAACTCAAAAAAATAAATTTACTAATGAAATCAATCAGAAATTTTCCGTAGAATCCAAATCTGGCGCCATTTTAAGTCTATACCCTGTCTATAAGCCGCAAAAGCCATAAAACTATGTTTTTGTTCTCAGTGGGCTGGGCAAAAAGGAGTAATTTCAATACGACGGGCTCGCCAGCTTCTACAAAAATCGGGTTTTAAAAAGAATACTCTAACAACCAAGCGTCAAACGAAAGAAAAACTTTGCCCCGGGTCCATAATTTCAACGATAAAAAAGTTAAATGCGTTTTTAAATTCGGGTAATTATCCAATTGGAATTCCAATTATTATCGAAAAAAATGCGATTGCTTCGAAAGCTGCAAGGGAACTTCGATTTTACTTTGTATCCCGTAAGAACCACGCGCCAAACGAACTTAAAACTTCGCACAGGGTCCGTATTCGCAAAGGTAAAAATGATAGCGCCGTTTTAAAGATTTAAATAAGAATTCCCTTTAAAATACATTAAAATCGACGTCGGCACAAAATTGCAAATAACCGAAGAAGGCGACGTCCGATCAAAACTTCGGTTTCTCGACGAAAATTGTGCTGCGGATTCGAATTCAGCGTCAAAACGGCCTTAAAACTTTCGCCGCTCCCGCCGCCGCCTTATATGTACCAATAAAAATGACTTAAAAATTGACCGACTTAGAAAAATCGTAAAAAGAGTTAAAGATAAAATTTAATTAATTTAATTTTAACTGAAATCAACAGTAAAATTAGTATAGTAGTTCAGTAAATTTTAATCATAGATTATTTTGTTTTATGATACCGGGCTTTAATAATATAAAAATCTAATTAATAAAATTGTTTTTAATTTTATAATTTTAAAATAAATAAATATCACATTCAATATACAATTTTAAAAAGTATATCATAGAGAAAACTAGCTGTGGAACGCCACCTTTATAAAAGTAGATAAAAACACAAAGTATATTTACTTATATTTAATCTTACAGTTAGAACATTAATACATGGTAGAAACAAAACAATATTAAATTAAGTAACAAATAAAACTATATACTATAAAATAAATATTTATCACATTATCTATCACATTACTTATTTTGGTTTGCTACTACGCTGTTTACTAACCGCTGGGCCACGAGCCATGACGCTCTGAGCGTAAACGCTCGGCGCTGCAAAAAAGAGCGTCAAGCGTCCAATTCAAATGCATGAGTTTATATGTACCAGGCCACGAAATAGCGCTGCAAGATGCAGCGTCGTTGGCTTCTAGCGAAACAAACACGAGCGTTCGTTGCGCTTGACGCTCATCTTATATGCCTCTTAAAAACAAATTAATACAAATAATCAAGTACGTGCACAAAAATATTTGACTGTTTATACAGTTGGAGCGTATTATTTGAGCATCAGCGTCTGAAACAAATCGGTTTGTTCCAAACGCTCCTAAATATGGACGCCAGAATGTTTTTTTTTTTAATTGATTATTTTGTCTAAACTGAAATTTGTATTTTATCGTTATTATAATTTAACTTATTTAACTATATTGAATTAAATAAATTATTATTTTTTTTTTTTGTAAAATTATTAGTTAAGTAAAAAGAATAATGTATAATTTGATGATATGTTTGTATAAGTTTTGCACTACATAAAACACATTTTGCCAGTTTTCAAAATTTTA
This sequence comes from Tachinus rufipes, assembly GCA_963932245.1. NCBI lineage: Eukaryota > Metazoa > Arthropoda > Insecta > Coleoptera > Staphylinidae > Tachinus > Tachinus rufipes. The sequence goes on along the minus strand of OZ010741.1, from coordinate 81,701,534 downwards.
TATTAATAGTACTGGCAGATGAAGAATTTAAACTGGCATAATTTTTAAATGAATAAAACCTACATTGTTTGGTAGATTATATTCAATTATCAAGTTTAATTTGCCAAAACAAATTCTGCCAAGATTTTAAGTTTTTAGTTATTAAATTTGAAGAAATTAAATTTAATTTAAAATTTTATTATTTTTTATCATTAACGTGAAAAGATGGAAGAACAAAGCTAAATAGTAACAAAAATCACATAATTTTACATGTCATATTTCAATAAGTCAAATGTCAAATACGTAAATAAAATTATTTTAAAAATTAATTAATTTTGTTTTTAAAATAAATTTTGTTTTCCCGCGTTTTGTAGTTTTCTATTTGTATATATACTTTTTATATATTTAAAATTTTGTATATACATATTATAATGAAAAGTAAGATTAATATAATTTACCTTAAAATAGTTTATTGGTAGAATAAATAAAATTTGAATTAAAAAAATAATAAAATGATTATAGGCGCGTTCATTTCGCCAATATCACTGAAATTTTGATCACTTGGTGATGACCTAAAATATTACTGAATTATAGTTTAACATGATACATAACAAAGAACGATCAATTTTACCTTATCTCGCTCCTGCTGCAATTGACTTTGTTTGTAAAGCACGTTGTAACAGTTTTTCAGTATTGCTCACTTTTCTTTTTTTTGCGTTTTTTTCTGGAACTGGCGATCCTGCACGGCTGCTATTTTCCGGCAACTCTTCTTTACTATTATGAAGCAATATGGGTGGATCTATGGCATGGTTTTTACTTAAAAGTTTGTCCATTGCTTCATAAAAAGCCCAATGTTTTTGGCTTCTACCACTTTCTTTGTTGTGGTCTTTAACATAAAATAATATTTTTAAGATTGGCTAAAAAATAAATTCTTGTAATTAAGAGTTAAAATTTTAACAGATGATGACCGCATGAATTTAAAATAAAATAATGAAAACCGGAAGTAGCTGAAACCTCTGTGTTAAATTTGTCGAATTAATCAAAACAGATTTTTTCATTACAGAAAGTTTATTTTTTTTATTTATTTGTTACTATATTATGCATAGCAACGTAAAAACACTCCAAAAAATAAACATTATTTATTTTCAACGCCAACTATTCAAATACGACCATTTTAAATAAAAAACACAAATAATATGTTTTTTAAATTTATTAAAAAAATTTGTTATAAGAATATATTACTATTTTACATGGTTGTATTAAAAATATCATAAAGATTTAAAAAATAAAATAAAAAATATAAAGTTGGTTGCCATAGCAACTATATTAAAAATAAAAACAAATATGTGTGTACCTGCCTTTATACTACTTAAAAAACCATTTAAAATGGTTTTTGAATCATATAAATCGGTTAAAAAATATCGGAGTTATTCAGCCGTACGTTTTTTGTCTACCACCTTGTATGTACTTTGCAAGATAATGAAGATAATTTTTTTTTACATTTTATTGATTTTCTCCGTTATTAAAGGGAGGAATGGAAAGCGTGGAACCAAAATTTACATCTTAGCAAGGGCTTCGAAAAAACATATGGGTTAGACGTATGACTTTTTTGTATAAACCAGAAGGTAGTAATGAAAACAATAAGTTTATTTGTACGCGTAATTTTTGGAGATCGCGCCAAGTCGGAGTTTGAGTTTTGTCTATGAATACCACCCTTAATTTTTCCCTCGGGGAGTGAGCCAAACAATTTTGAAAGAGTCCATCTCTATAACAAATCAAAATTTAATATTTAAAAACATAAAATTGCCATATATCCAAGGATATAAATGCATTGAATTTATAAAAAAATAATCACCTAACCTAATATATCCCACTAAACAGTTTTATACTACACAAAATTTATGTTTTCCGATGTTTATGTGATGGATTAACGGGATTAAATTAATTCAACATTGGGTTGTGGTTGTACTTGACACTTGTTGAGAAAGCCATATAAGGTTAAAACCACCCAGTTTGAGTTTCGAGTCCCAGATGGTACTGTGAGGACCCACAGGGAACTTTAAAGTGGCATTGCAGTTTCATTTGGCACTTTGTAGTAATTATTACTTTAAAGTTACACATTCACAGTTCCGGTCCACTATTGCTAAGTGACGATTACTTTGAAGTCGCTTGTTTTAGTAATAACCACTTTAAAGTTACTTTTTCAAAAATTCGCCATCTTTATGGACAACACTTGTGAGGATATTATTTTAAAATATGTCATAATGACTGGAAAATGGTTAATTTGTTATAATTTTTGCACAAAATATAACAAATGAATGCGTGTAATTGCGAAATAATTATTTTAAAATGTTTTTAGTATCTACGTGCAATATTTTTACATGACATTAAATATTTTAAAGACAATATTTTAATTTATACATACAATTTTGAGTGGCGTGATGTTCGATTTCAACTTGGCACCTTTATGTTTATTCGTAAAGTAGCATTCGTTTTAATTTTGTAATTCAGACCATCTGGAATTAGAGTGCAAGTTGTTTTGGATATTATTATTTTTTAGTATTCCATTTTGTTTCTGAGTGTTTAAGTAAACCAGACAAGGATTATGTAGGAGTGAAACAAAAGAATAACAAAGTCTGTTGCAAGACAAAGCAAACACTATTAAAAGTTTTAAAAAGTAGGAGAGAAGTTCCATGTTCAACACGACTCTACTACGCTGCTACGTAACCACTACGTCCCTGGAACGTAGCCGTACAAGTTCCAACCAAGTTGCCGTTACGTTACAGTCACCGACAAAATACTCCTCATTTAGGTCGCACGCACGTAATTAGAACGTTCCTATTACGTGCCTATAGCTAGAGGCAAAAAACTTTAAAGTTCCTACAACAGTTGCCGCTACGTTCCCGCGACTAATTGTGCTAGTTGGGAGTACTGGCATGTCATAATCTTCGAGGTATACTAGAGACCGTAGTCATTAAAACAAATACAAAGGACAACCAACGTATGTAGTTATTTGAGTGGCCATATATTTTGTTAGTTTTATTGTAAAATGCAAGTAACAAAATTATTTGTAAAAATTATTATTATTAGCAAGAAATTAAAATTAAACTTACTTATTACATCTTGAAAACTATTAATGCAAAAAACTTAATCCTTGAATGTATGATATCGTTTAAAATCTAAAATAGCTACGATGAAGAAATCTGCAAAACAAAATTTTTAAATTAATTTTGATTAATACTTTTATTTCTAAATAATATTATTTTATTCTTTCTCAGCTGTTCGAAATAGTAATCAATTAATTATAGATGATACCGCATCATAATAATTTTTATCATCATTTATAGTTTTATAATATACAACGCTATTAAAAAGGTTTAAAATAGTAAGAGTAGAGTGAAGACACTTGCCTGTAATTGGTTTGCATTTATTTTGAAACTTTCCAGTATATGTGGACAATCTGAAAGTAATAATATCTGAAACATAATAAACTACATTAAAATGTAGTTTAAGACTAATCTTAAAAAAAAATTAATGTAACTCAGTACAATCAATTCATTGCATCCATCTGTGAAATATTCTGTGCTTGAACAAGAAAACTAAACTTTTTCATTTTTCATTTCGGATGTCCACGACGCCAACAAGCGAGGTTGCGACATGTATAGGAAAATGTCCTGCTATTAAATGAACAAGATGTTTGTCACCGTAAGGATGTATTAAAAATTGTGCTTTGGTTATTAGCTTAAGCATATAGGACGAATATGTAGCATCTTGCTCAAAAGAACTACATTTACCTGATTCCAGTCTACCACGTACCTCGTGTTGCTGCACTGAACCCCAGAACCGCTTAAAAAAACATTTTCCGGAATTTCACAAAATTGCGACAAATGTGAGCGGCGGCGGTAAACTAATCTAAGGCACTATCCGAAAATAAATTATGTCCTCATAAGCGTAGTTCGCGAAAAGGAATCCGGTAGGTGTCCATTACACATTCTAGTTTATCAAAAAATAAAACCGGGTGCATATTTTTGAAGTTAAACGGTGGCAAGTTTTTTCATATTTTATTAAAATTAGGAATTTGTTAAACCGCATGAGTTTGCTCTAAATCGGCAGCACTACCCATATCAGAATAATGGTGTCTTAGGTAACTGGTGTTAGAACGTTGCCCAACTGGCCGATTAATTCTATCAGCAGCTTAATTTACTAAAATATGATTAGAATTGCAAGCTTCATTGCTCATAGCTGTGTGGTTAACATAAGCTTATTTATTTACAAAAGCGGGATAATTAACAAATGCACGGTTAACACAAGCTGGATTATATTTACAAAAGCAGGTTGATTCATAAAATCAGGCTTATGACACTTATGACACAATTATTTATAACATGCTTGAAGTAAGATTCATAATAATTATTTAAATTGCTGGTTTGATTTAGAAATATCTCACTTTGTATTGAAATTTTCATCGACTTTTATGAATTTGACGTCATTAAAAAATTGAAATTGAGTAAGTATTGAAAAATTTATTTTGATAAGAATTATATTACGGTAAATCAAATTTTAAAAAAATGCCACTTACTGAACCCACTTCAGTCATGAAGTAATTTTTCAGCACATCTCTTACATTTTTGGTTAACATCTTCAAAACCCGAGATAGACAACTTATGTAAACCAAAAGTATCATCTTCTATTAGGTAGTAACGCATTTTTCATTATAGATGTTCACAATGGAACAAACGGTAAAAATGTTCAGTTTGAAAAATATTACGTTTTTTATAGTTATCCTTTTCTAACAAATCGGATTCTTCTACATTTTCTAATTGCATATCATCCATTATTATTATTGCGTGCTCAAGTTGTTGACACCTGGAAACGGTTACAATTAAGTAGCTAGCGGTGCAATAAGTTTGTACAGAGTAGTATTTAAAAAAAATTTAACACCTACTTCAGTCAATTTATTTTTCTAAAATGAGTACAATAATTAAAAATTAATACTATGTTAGAAACGTCTAAGTTACTGGATACATAACTATACATTAATTAATATTTAAACATTGTATAACTATTAAATGCTAAACATGCAGAAAAAAAAATTGTTTGCATTAAATCCAAATGAGGATCTACATGCAGATTGTGTTTCAGGATTGCTTGTGGCTTTGCTTTTTACGAAACGTAAACTTCTTAGTTTTTGCATATTTCCATATCTTAATGTTAGTAGATTTGATGGCAATATTTATTTGTCTTTTACTTGGCAATTCATAAAGTAGTTTAGTTTCTTCTTTGTCTTGTTCCGGTCCTTTTAGCTGATACGCTAATGCTTTAAATTTATGATTTTTGGTATGAATACTAAATGAAACTACTAAATTTTCCATTTTTTTTTGTTTTTTGCAATTTTTATGTTTTTATTTAGCATAATCTAGTATATTTCTAAGTCTATCAGGACTGCTCTTAAATATCAGCAAAAAATGCCAATTTTAGAAAGTTTTTCTTTAAAACGTAACATTTTTGAATCGCTCTGGTTTGGTATTTTTGTTAGCTTTGATATTTTGCTGTACTTTTGAGATGAAATTAAATTTTGTGACAGGTTCTGTTATATTTTCTTCTTTTATTTTAATCAAATTCTTATATTCATTACTTGGATGTAGTAGAATCAAGAGGTGTGGTCATAATATTTACAAAGAGTAATTATTTTGTTAAATATAAATAATTAAATTAAATTTGTTTTGTGAAGAATTGCATTTTGAATATACAGTCATAAATATGAATATAAATACAACAATAAAGCCTAATTTACACGGGATAGTAACTTGCGATAGCACTTCTGAGAGTAACTTGCGCTAGCGTTTACACATAAGCAAATTTTAAAGGCAATTTCTTTCGGCAAATGCCAATTGCACGGGCGTATACACGGTATAGTGTACTCTATTGTAAAAAAATGTATCCCCGTAGAATGAGAGTTGCTGCCGCTGCTGTTGTTATTTCAGTTTCACAAAAACAACAAAAAGAAAAAGCTAAAAAAAGAATGTGGGTTAAAGAATGGATAGCCAGAAAGCCTACTCTTTAAGCTTACGTGATGTTATTAGATGAGTTAAAGAAGGAAGATAGAAATACATTAAAAAACTTTTTGCGTATGTCAGAGACCGATTTTAACTTTATACTGCAATTAGTGTTAATAAAGTTATATAATTTGCAAATGTTGATTTTAAATTACCGTGTAAATATACATTTTCATGTTCACTAAAACGTGGTTTGAAATTTTGATCAGTTTGACCTATGTATACACTTTCATAATCAGTACATGTTAGCTTATAGACTTCTGATTCCTCTAGTTAATTATTTCTTTCTTTGGCGTTATAGAAAAAATTGCTTAATTTTATTTGCAATTTAAAGGATAATTTTAATTTTTGGTTTGAGAATATTTCCTATTATGAATTATCACGTAATAACAGTCATCTCTATCAACTATATAATAATTATTTCGTATAAGTAATAAAAACGTAGTATCATATACAAATTAGACTCCTAATGCTAGTTTGTATTTTTAACAATATTATTAATATCTATTTATGTATGTTGCAATTCAATCAGTTTTGGATCGAGACAAGATCATAAAACTCAACCAACAAAAATCAAAGTTGACACGTTCAAAATAAACAAATCGGTTGCGAACGACACGTCACTATTTACTTGCACACAACTTTCAACAAAATCGAAATAAATTTTAACTTGCCTAGAGCGCTCTCCCAACTTGTTTAGACCTGCAAGCAATTTATGTCGCAACCGCAAGTTGTGCTACTTGCCGGAAGAGAACTCTCGGACACTGTTTGTATTGCGCAAATCATTACTACTCTCAGATATAAACTTGCTATAGTTATGCTTGCCCGTGTAAATTGCGCTTAATACATACACTTGTGTGATAAAGCTCCAATTGGAGACATAGATATTTTTTAAAACAAATTAAATGATATTGAATTGTTGATATAGTGTGAAGGTTCAAAACAATTATTGAAATATTACAATTGTTTTACCACACAGTAGCTACATTCTTCATTATACTTATAGACAAAAATTTGAAACCCTGGTTTTGGGTTTCAAATGTGTTTTAATAATTAATATTTATATATGTTATTGCCGATTTTACCGTAAAAAAATAGTCAACTCGCCCATTGTAAGTAGAATTGTGACATAAAAATAAAATCACAAAATTTCTTTTAAATAACAGTGGAGCAATTATTTGCAATTTGTCGTAATGTTAAATAACTTCACTCCCACGCTACTAGATCAAAATTAATGCATTGGATAATTTCTTTGAGGTTGGTGTATAAAATTTTTATGTTTTTTGATGGAAATCGTGTGTCCGCTTAAAATCGACACGATAACAAAAAAGTAATGGTAAAATAAATTTGCGGCATTTTTTGCAAACACACAATTTGTGAAGATGGTTATATTCCGAAACTAAAGCGACAACTTAATATTTTGGAACTGTGAATCTTCTGCAATTGGATTTGTCTATATGCAGTAAATTTTATTTTTTATATTTTATTCATTTTCTCCATTATTAAAGGGAGGAAAGATATGGGTTTGGAACCAAAATTTATATCCTTAGCAAGGGCTATGATAAAACATATGGGTTAGACGTATGACTTTTTTGTTTCAACCAGAAGGTAGTAATAAAAAAATTAAGTTTATCTGTACGCGTATTTGACTGAGAACGCGCCGAGTCGGAGATTGAGTATTGTCTATGAATACCACCCTAACCCTTGTTCAATAATTTTATTTATTAGTGGTGTAAAGTAATGCTAGCTCTATTGTGTTGTTTCAACCAAAAAAACCGAATACTATTAATAAAATATTATTAATAAAAAAACATAGCAACTGGAAACCAAATGACGACAAAGAGCTCTACCCAGAATTTTCAAAGGCGTTCAGGGAGAAAAATATTCTCATTTTATCGGCGCGAAACACCCATGAGGGCATTCGCATGATGCCATCCACCATTGCCGACCACAGGAAGGCAACAGATCTTCTTCAAGCTCGCAAGGCGAACTTTCATATGTGGGCACGAGCCGACGAAAAATGCTTAGAGGTAGTAATTAAGCATGTTCCAGAATTTCTCTCTGAGGATGACGTGGGGCGGGCGCTAGAATCTCTAGGGTTCTGCCCGTCAAATGTCCACCGCATGGGGAATCAGTTCATCCGATTCCACATGATATCTGTTCAACTTCCAAAGGGACAGAAGAGCTCAGAGATCATGTACCTATTTATATATGTATATTTATATTGTAGAGCCCTGAAGAAGGATTGATACGATACGAAATATTGGCTAATTTTTAAAAGATCATTTAGTAAATAAATAATAATTAAAATTTTGATCACTGCTCCAACATTATTCTTTTACCATATTTATCAACTTACTTTTATTTATGTATATATTTATACATAATATTTTTATTTTGATTTATTTTCGGATCATCCCGTTGGTTGATTGAGTTTTACTCGACGTATCGGCAGAATCTCATTTACCATCATCTGGAGTGAGGTATATATCAATATGACATTGATCTATATCAAACTAATTTTGTTGTATAAGCTAACTTACAAGAAATTTTATTATATACATAATATTGTAGGTACATATATATTTATAGTCTGTCTATTCTGATATTAATCGTATTTTTTGTATATTATTGTATTCTTACTGTTATTTTATTTTATTGTGGAATTATTAGTTTATGTAATTAATTGTAAACTGGTGTTAGCCGTTAAATATATTATTATTATTATTATTATTATTATAGTTGTGCTATTCGCGTCATCACATCCGTTATCCGAGTTCTTTTCCGGATTTCCTCGTTTCTGATTTTATTCCTAATGCTAATCTTTAACATAGCCCTCTCCATTGCTCGTTGTGTAGTTTGGAGTCTGTTTGCCGTATTTCTTGTTATTGCTATGGTGTCGGTCCCGTAGGTGAGAACTGGTAGTACGTTTTTTTAAGTTTATAGGGATTTTCTGTGTCTTGCGTATGAAGCCTAATTTTTTAAAGGCCGCTCAATAGAGTTCTATTCTTCTGGGTATTTCACAGCGTTGGTTTTCTTTACCTAGTTTTATTTTGTGTCCGAGATAGACATAGTCGGTTACGTTTTCAAGTACCTCATTTCCGATGGTTATGTGATAGTTCTCGGAAGTCATTACTTTGGTTTTATCACTAGTATTAAGTATATTTTTATATTAATTTTTATCACTATTTTAATACATTGCAAATTGAAAATCTTTAATAAAATTTTGCTTTAACTTAAATCGCTATGAATTAATGAAAATAACAAAGGTTTGAAAAAGTGGTGTAATTTTTGTACAATTTTAGTTTTAACATTATAGATAAATGCATTTACAAACGCAATTTAATATTATATTGTTTCGAATATATTACGCTTCACGGTCATTTTAGGGGATTGTGTTTTTAATAATGCTTTTATTTTTTAATTTATTTGTTGCTAAGTAACTGCACGTTTTATTACAGTTAACGTAGTAAAGTGACATTTCAAATGTCTTGTTACCATAGAACATAAAACATATCATTAATATTGGAAACTTTAGAACAATACTCATAATAATATATCGCGTAAGAGATCACTATTAATTTGTCTATATTGTGCAATGCTACGATTATATCGCAATCTAATAAAATTTATAAAGTAATAATCTTTAATTCTAAAGTACATATACTCAACATACATAATTGAAACGTTAAACATGCATATATCAGAAAAAATGCGTCAAGATATTCGCTCATGTTGTATGGTTCCAGTTTGCACAAGTAACCATTTTATTTTATTTTAATATATCTTCTGTTTGTATGCAACATAATATACACCACTTAGTCCCGTTTGCACCATTGTTCCTTAAATCTTAAGGAACCCTTAATAGTCAAAAATATTCTTTATTATATTGCACAAGTTTTTAAGGAATACTTAAAGGCTTAAGTGACGGTTAAATTTAAGTCATCAAATTTTGCGACTTAAACGAGACCATTAACTAATAACAGTAATAGTGTGTGCAAAAATGCTATTTAATAATAATAAAAATAATAATGATTATGAAATACATCCAGTTTTTGAAAATGATGTGTGTATTAGAAATAATAGAAGTTGGGATTCATTGAAAAATTTATGATAGAAGCAAATACCTTGAAACAATACACGACTTATCTTTTTTTTTTTAAGATTTTGCCTTACTAGGGAGATTGTGTTTTTATTACTCGAAGAAACTGAATATGATTTAGAATATCCATATGATAAGTATGAACATAAATAATAGTAAGGTTCTGTTATAATATAATTCTCATATTTCAGAAATAATTCCGTTTCTCCGATAAACCAGATTTTAATAAGGTAATCATTTATTAAGTATTAGTGATTTTGGCAGAACACATCTAGAATTGTTAATAGTTTTGGTGGCAGTAGCAAGACTGTGCTCAATATACAATGATTTTCTGAAAAAAATTTAGAAAAAAGACAATTATGCCATGAGTTTTTCAATATTGCTGCCTTTCCAACGGTGGTTGGTGCTATAGATGGAACCCACATCCTAATTCAGACACATGGTAATTTTTGATGAATTATTAAACAATTCCAGTGAAATACAAGTTTGTTTATAGGAGAAAACGATGCAGAATTTTTTCGAAATAAAAAGAATTATTTTCTTTTAACTGTTCAGGTAGTTTCAGATGGTAAGACAAAAATCCTGAACTTGGTTGCGAGATGGCCAGGTTTCGCTCATGATACGACAATATTTAATAGTTCTCAAATAAAAAATAGATATGTAGAAGTAAAATTATCAGAAGGATTTTTTTTTGCTGGAGGATCTATTTTTCTGAAACTGTAATAATAAAGTAAAAACACAAACATTATAATATACTCTTCTCTATATTTATTTATAACATTTGCAAATATACATATCTTTAAACTTGTGTGGTTAATATTGCACTAATGTCAGAAATTTGATAGAAAAACGTAACGCAATTAAATTTTACTAAAGTGTACAGTGTTGTCAAACCTATCTTTGACTTAACCTAAGGATTACTTTATTTTGTGTGATGCAATGTAAATCCAAATTAAGGAACAATTTATTTTAAGTGTCTTTTTGGTATGGAACACTTTTAAGAAATAATAGCTGTTTCTTTTCAAATTAATCATGTTTTCATGAGATGCCTTGTTTATATTCATCTAGATTATATTTTGAATTAATTATTTTTATTAAATTTCAAACTGACTTTTACGTGTGCGATTCTATGTGAATTAAATCATGTAATTTATGGCCGATATCATCGACACTTAAATCGATACTTAGTTAGGTCTTCCTAATAGTTAGCTTATCCTTAAATTTTATATGCGTCTCACCAACTATTTAAAACAGATGCTTACGCTAAGTATACTCGAATTTCTGACCAGCAAGCGGCACATCAAATTTCAGCCAAAATGCATTATATTTACTTGAATTTTTGCGTGCGTCTTCGCATTGTGTACATAACTGATTTGGTGTTGTGCCGGTTGTGAGTGTTGGAATTATAATGTATAATTTTTATTAATATTGTTGTTATATATTATATACGTTTTTTAGTACATTATACTTTTCTTGAAGCTATACTTTCACTTTTTAATTAAAAATACCACAAAGTATACTGTTTTTTAATAAACACCTTAACCTTAAAATGATCCTTCTTATTTGAGAAATGCTGTTGTGCAACAAAAATGAGAATGCAATTAGGCACAGTTTCATAAAAAAAATTTGTATAAATTGCATGAACATTTATGGCTGCTTCAACAATGTGCATAGATGCACAGATAGATATTTTACTACGTGCACATTTACTTTTTTTACTGTGCAAAACTAAAAATGTATCTAGCAGTTATTTTTCTGATATAACAAGCATTACATTCTTACGTTTGCAGTAAATTGTCAGGTATTATAACATTTTAACATATCACACAATATTTTTTTTATGTAGTAAAAGCTAGGTTTGGTTCACTGGTATAAATGGGCAACGTAAGGTGTATACTATATATTAAGGCTTTTTTTATATAAATATATAAGACAATAAATTATACGGCATAAAATAAACCAAAATATGTTTCTCTGTGAACAAAGTTTGAGTTTTATTTATTATTTAACAATTATTTACAATCTTACCTGTGAACAAAGAAACGACAATTAAAGTTTTCTATTACCGCTTCTCTATGCACTACTTAAATTAATTACAATATATCTTTTTATTATAATTACGTCGTGACTTCTGTCAATTAAAAGTCAGAAGCACGGCCAACTTAAATCAAAGAAAGTATACTTTCGTTACATCTCCCCCCCCCCCCCCCTCCCTCTCATGGTAAGATTTCTTGGACATATTTTCTCTATAAATCATCTATATCATCTTCTTCTGTTGGTATTAGTTTTGATATATGGAATAAACTTGTTTCTGACTTTTTCTTGTTAGTCTTGACTTTGTATAGAGTGTTTGATATTTTTTCTATTATTTCGAATATTCCTATTCTAAGATGGTCTAGCTTTTTTCTATTTAGTCTGTTGCCATTTTCGATATATACCATGTCTCCTGCACTGTACTCATGATGTTTTCTATTTTTATCATAAAGTTTTTTATTGTAATTATGTGATTTTATTGATCTCTCTAACGCTAATTTTTTATCATTAGACCAATCATCTTTGTTTTTTTTCCTTTTTAATTCTTCTGGTATGACACTTGTGTCCGTGCCATTTAATAAATACTCTGGTGCAAAACCAGTGACTATCTTATTATATCTATCTACACATTCTCTAGCAACCGTTGTCCAAGCTCTTTTGTTTTCTTTTTCATTTATTTTACATCTTATTTTATTGACTAGAGTCTGGTTTAGTCTCTCGTTTAAGCCATTTGAAAATGGTGCATTAACTGCTGTAAATGTCAGTTTAACGTTCTTTTTTTCTAGGAATTCTTTAAATTCTTTTGAGTTTATTCCCGGATATTGATCCGTTAGTATCATTCCAATTTTTTCCGTTTCTAACACGTTTTGAGCTAACTTTATAAAATCTGTGGCGTTTTGTGTCTTTGAGGTTGAAACAAATGCGTATCTCGTGTAGTGGTCGACGAGTAAGTGAAGGTATTTTTTTGTTGATCTTTGTCCTCCAAATCCTCCAATGGTATCTATAGACATTATTTCATATGGTTCAGTGGCTGGTCCTAAGTGAGACATTAATCCAAATTTGCTTTGGCCTCTTGTTTTATTTTTTATGCATATGTCACAATCTTTACATATTTTCTTAATGTTTTCTATTAAATTCTTTGATGTATAGTAGGGACATATTCTGTATATAGTTTGTCTAATGCCTGTATGGCACCATTCCCTATGTATGTCTTTTATTAATTTGATGCTAAATTCTTCTGATAAGATTATTTTCTCCTTATTTCTAACTTTCTTATAAAATATTCCGTTATTTCTTATTAGTTTTGATTTCATCTTTCGAATTATTTCGTTTTTTTTCTTGATCCGTTCTTATTTCATCTGTTTGTGTCAGGTTTACTATTGTTAGAACCTCTTCAGTGTTTTCAGACGGTTCTAGTACTGGATTTCGGCTTAAGCAGTCCGCTTCAGCGTTATCTTTACCAGGTACATATTTTATTTGGAAGTTATATTGTGACAAATAATAGGTTAACTCACCTAATTCTTCGTCTGTTCTTGCTTTTATGTTCAAATTTTCAAGCGGTTTGTGATCTGAGTATACCTCAAACCATCTTCCAATCAACCAATGTTGCCAATATTTTACTGCTTCTTTGATTGTCAAGCACTCCAGATATATTGCTTTCTTTCTTTTTTGTACCTCATTCAATTTTTTTGAGAAATATGCTACAGGTTTTTCTCGTCCATCTATTTGTAATTGCTTTAGTATTGCCCCAATTCCTTCTAGCGATGCATCTGTGTAAATTTTTATTGGCAAATCCTTATCAAATATTTCTAATACCGGTTGAGAACATAATAATTTCTTCATTTCTGTAAAAGCCTTCTCACATTCTTCTGACCATATAAATTTTGTTTCTTTTCTTAATAATTTATGTAATGGATCCAACGTTATTGAGCTATTTGGTATGTATTCATGGTAAAAATTAATCTTTCCTAAAAATTGTCTAATATTTTTTTGAGTTTTGGGAGTTGGAAAATTTTGAATTGAAATTAGATTGTCTTTTATTGGTCTTACTGTGTTATTTTCTATGATATGGCCCAGGTATTTTACAGAGTTTGCTGCAAATGAGCATTTTTTGAATTTTAATCTAAATCCTTCTCTTATAATTGCTGCTAATACCTGTTCTATATGTCTGATATGTTCTTCAAAAGTTTGTGAATAAATTAATATATCGTCAATATAATTTTCTGTAAATTCTCTCAATTTATTTTTTTCTTAATATGCTACTCAAAATCCTTTGGAATATTGCTGGTGCCGTTTTTAGACCAAATGGTAAACACGTCCATTGATATTGTCCTTCTTGCGTTACGAAACCAGTCTTTTTTTTGTCCTCGATTCGGAGTGGAATTGACCAAAAGGCAGAGTTTATATCCAGTGTTGTAAAATATTTGCAGTTTCTAGTTTTAATTATTAGGTCATCTATAAGTGGAAATGGTTGAGCTTGTGGTACAATATTCTTGTTTAGATCTCTAAAATCAATACACAGGCGATTTTTCCTTCCTTCGTCTCTTTTATACGCCAGTGTTACAGGTGCGGCAAATGGACTGTAGGATTCTTCAATCAAATTCTTTTCTAATAGCATTGCCACTTGTGTTTCTATTTCTTTTTTATCTTCTATTGTACACCTGTATGGTCTTTTACTACAATATTTGTCTACTATTAATTCGATTCTTGCCTCATAATCTTTTACCGTGCCAATATCATATTTGTCTTTTGCAAATACACTTTTATATTTTTCAATAATTTTTTCTATTTTATTTTTTTTTGTATTATCTAGATGTTCTAGTCTTATCTGAAAGTCATCTTTCTCTATGTGTTCATTAAAATTAACTGAATATTGTTCAATTTTATTATCCAATTTTTTTTGTAATATTTGTAGATTCTCATTTTGAATTAATCTGAATTTCTTTATCATATCTAATCCTACGAGGAAATCTTCAACATCGTCTCTCTCTGTAATGAATACATCAATGTATTCCTCTATGTCAAAGATTTTTACTTTCATAGTTATTAAACCTTTTGTTTGTGTCACACCATTGACTGTTTTTAAAAATATTTTATTTACATCTTTTGCCTTCCTCTTTATTCTAACTAATTTTGGATTTATTAGGGAGACTTGGGAACCTGAATCATATGTTCCGTTTACCTCTAACTTATCTTCTAATAATATTTTTAGTTTAATCAATGGTGTGATTATTCGTTTTTTGATTCTGTATTTAGATTTACTTCTATGACTGAGTTACTCTCTATTACTCCACCTTCTTTTCTTTCTTTATTCTTGAACCAACATGAGTTTTCAGGATGATATCTAACACCTTTATTTAAGTTTTCACAATTTTTACATGGCTGTTTTCCTTCAAATCTTTTCTTGTTATCATATTTATCATCTTTCTTTTTCGTAAAACTATTTTTATTTACTAAATTTTCACATTTTCTGATGTCATGCAATAATTCAGTTGACTTTTTACAATTTTCTTTATCTATCTTATTTCTAACCAACTCAGGTAATCCTGCTGCTATAAGCAACACTAAAGTCTTTGAACTAATATCATTGTCCATATCTAGTAGTAGCTTCTCTTTTCTTATAGCATATTCAATCAATGAACCTTCTTTATACCTATAATATATAGCGTACATTCCTGTACTCCATCCATTGTCTGCAAATGACTCCAGAAATCTCTCTTTCCATTCAGACCATCGAGCTTCCATTGTCAATATTGTGAGAGTTGCTGAGTGCCAATCTGAACATGACTTATCCAAGACTAGCCTTAATATCTCAATCTTTATATTATCTTCATTGATTTCAAACCTTTTACATTCTTTTTCAAATGTTTCTAGCCATTGTTTTGCATTTGAATTTTTACATGTAAATTTTTCAATCATAAACTTTTCTGTTATGTGTTTTAAATTAAGTTGACTTTCTTTCTTCTGAGTTGATTCTACTACGTCTGTTTTTATTATTTGTTCTAAATATAAGTTATTAAACATTATATTACTATCTTCATCAAAATATTTCTGTTCCATTTCCTTTGTTAGTGTGATCCACACTGTTCTGTTTTGACCTCTTTGAGTAAGACTTTTTTTAACTCTTTTATAAACGTCTGTGTTCATCAGTTCTTCATGTTCGCTTATAAATCCCATTTCCTGTGGCAACACATATTCCTTCTTTTCCTCTGTTGTAATTGAAGTTATGGCAACAATACTTGTCTTCTTGTCCCTCGGCGATACCACATATTGGAATGCAAACTGCAATTTTCTTGTCATTATAAACAAAAATTGTCGTTTTATAAGACAATAAATTATACGGCATAAAATAAACCAAAATATGTTTCTCTGTGAACAAAGTTTGAGTTTTATTTATTATTTAACAATTATTTACAATCTTACCTGTGAACAAAGAAACGACAATTAAAGTTTTCTATTACCGCTTCTCTATGCACTACTTAAATTAATTACAATATATCTTTTTATTATAATTACGTCGTGACTTCTGTCAATTAAAAGTCAGAAGCACGGCCAACTTAAATCAAAGAAAGTATACTTTCGTTACAAATATAATAATATAATTGCATTCCAAAGCGCAACAGGCAAAGCAATTACACTTTAGATGAGAAAACTTGTCTGCTACAGCTTGTAGGCAAGTATAAAAATATATTAGAAAATAATAAAACGGATGCTGCGAGCAGTTTTAATAAAGAGGAAACTTGGATAAAAGTTGCATCTTAATTTAATGCTATTTGCCCAAATAATACAAGTCGTGATGCAGCTTCTCTTAAAAAAGCATACAACAATATAAAAAAAAAGTAAGAAAGGAAGTTTACCGATGAAAGAATTAAAAGTATTAAAACTGGTGGTGGTAGTGGGTATATTAATAAAAACCCCATCAAAGAAATTTCACTGCAGACCATGAATAATAAGACAGCGTTTGGATATCCAAATTTATTTGACGGTGATCACGTTACCACAAGAATGCCTACCGGTAAGCTAATACATTTTTAATTTACATATTTTACGCTTATTTTAACAGAAGGAAAGGATGAAGTACAATCTGCCAGCGAAGATGAAGAACTTATTTATATACATACGGAGGATGTGGACAGTTCTAATAGTTGGGCCAATTGGAAACCGGAACAATTAAAAGAACCGTTAGATAGTGTGCAGTCACATAAAATAAATAAACTATGTAACGAGGCTTCTACAAGTGTAGAAGCTGCTTCCGCAGGTGCTACGTCAGAATCAGGACAACAAAATTACAAAAATTGACGTAAACAGCAGTGAAGTAGGAAAATTATATTCGACGTTGTGTCAAGAATGGCTTGAATTCAGTCGCATAGAAAAAGTTATTTTATTGAACCAACAATCTTTTGACAAAATATTACAAGATGGTGCCAAAATTAAGCAGGACTTAGAAATCTAAATTTTGAGAACTAAATTGGAAATTAAAAAAAAAACAATTAGAACAAATGAATAAGGTTTTTTAATAAGTTTTTATTTAATTTATTTATAATAATTTAAATTTTTATTATTTATTTAGAATTTATTTTATTATTTTGTTATATTTTGGACTAAATACATTATTTATTAAGAATTTTTTTGTTAATTTTATAAAATTTTTTTTGCTATGTAAACAAATTTATTTTAATAATGGATAAGCAGGTACCAGGTACGTATATTAATAATTACATATTACTCATTTGAAAAATAATTATTAATTAAATCACGTCTGATACGAAAACCATCATTATTGATATCTTCATTAACATTTTCAATATTTCACCATTATTAATTCTTTGAATTAATTCATTGATGAGTTCTTCATCATTTGGAGGAACTTCTACTGCAGCTTCTCTTGCAATGTTGTGAAGTATGGCAGTAGCAACAATAATGTTTAAAGTTAAAGCTAATTTGGTTCGACAACCATAAGCCATTATTGGGAATCTTCTTTTCCATATCCCGAAGGTGTTCTCCACAATAACCCTTGTACGAATCAGAGCTTTATTGTACCGGTTATCTGCCCTGTTTCTTGGTTCTAATAATGGAGTCATTAAATATCTTTTTATAGCATATCCACTATCACCTTCAAAGAAAAATATGAAAATTATGGTTTTTCTTGTGTTTTAAAATACTTACCCAGTAAAAAGCAATTAGGGTAACTATTTAGCTCAAATTGAGCTTTTAACACACTATTATTAAAAATAGTCAAACCATGGGTGGACACAGGCCACCTAGCAACCAAATTTAAAAATTTGTAGGAAGTATCTACAGCTGCTTGAACATTACAAAAAAATATTTTTTTACTATTTCGAAAAATTTCAGCATCATCACCGTCTGATTTAAACAATGTGATATAATTAGTAATCGTTATAATATATTCTTTTCAAGTGATTAACAACTTAAAACAAAATGTATACTTGATTATGAATATGCATAATAATTAAATGACTACTGATTATGATTACATATGTTCTTACTGATACTTACACATTTGATTATGTAAATATGCGTAATCAAAAATTGATTATTTAAATAGATCTACTCAAAAATCGATTATGTAAATATTATGTATACTCAATATTTGATTACGTGTGATTATTATTTGATTATATGTATTTTGATTATTTGTTTTATTTATTATGTAATAGTATTTACATACCTGGAGATTAAATTTTAACATGAGTTCCATCAATAACTGCAAGTACATTAGGAAATGCAACTACTTCAAAAAAATTTAATTGATTGAATCAACTTCTTCTGTATTAGGAATTTTTAAATAGCGATGATTCTGATGACAAATCGTTATTGTCACACGTTTAATTATCCTATTTAGTGTAGATTTTTGCATTCCACCAAATAAAGACAGACTTAATTGGTGGCACCCAGTTGCATAATATCGAAGGCAAATCAGTAGCTGATTGATAGGTGATACGCTGTTATTTTTTTTCCGAACAAAAAATGTATAAAATTGATTATCAATTTTATAGATGGGTAACTACTTACAAATTATGAATATATTCAATCCTCTCTTCTATCTGTGGCAACAAAATGTTTAAAATTGTTTCTTTTTTTAGCCGAAAATGTTGAAAAAAATAACAAATCTGGCATAGCGTCAAATAGATTTTTTTTAAACATAAATTTGTCTAGGAAATCCATTATTAATTATTTCTAAGATAATTAAATCAAAGAAAATATTGTGTTGAGGAATTATTATATTTTCCATCTTTATTTCACTTGTCACACTCGTCGCACACAAATTTGAGGTTAAGTCGCTCTTTAAGCCGGCAAAATTGACGGCTTATATTTAACCAATAGTTAAGCGTTAAGTACGCGTTAATAATGTTGGTGAAACGCGCTAACCCTCACTTAGCAATTTAACTCGGGCTTAACTTTTAAGTTATGTCGGTGAGATCGGCCATAAATAACACTTTGCGATGATGTATTGATTGAGATGTAAGTAGTATATGACATGTGTTGTCAAATTATGATAATTATATAAATATGACTCTATTAAATTGACTTTAAATAAAACATTTTTAATAGAATCAACATTATCTGAACAATGACAAACTCTGTCTTGGAAATAGTTTCTTTGCAATTTTTTGAGGTGTACTTGATAAAGAAATGCATCTAAGAGTGTAGTGTTATAATGAACATTTACTATAAAAAATATTTTATTCTTGTGTAAAACAGCATTGTACATATAATTTAATTATTAAATTAAATCTTGTTCAATTACTTATTATTATTATTTTATTTTCAGACATTATGTTGTTTAAATGTATATGCGGGTTAGCCAAGGGTACACATTATGAAGCCATAAAGGCTTTGGTATTATTGGCTGTGCTCAAAATTTATAGATTTCTGAATGGTGATAACAATTATTTAAACATTATTTTTTTAAATATTTTGTTTTGTTGTTTTATTGGTATTATTGAAACTGATTCTGTTTCCACATCTTTTTAATTTCTTGTCTCATTTCCGTATATTTCTCTTTTTTTTCAATAATATTCTTTTTGGTGTTTTCTATTGCTGGTTCAAGTATGGTTATTTTTTTAATCTTTTAGAATTATATCAGGTTGAGTAAGTCCCATATCAATTTGTGTGACTGGGTTTCTATTACTTGTTGTGGGGTGTATGTGTAGAATGGTTGTTTTTATCATTTTTTGTTGAGATTTGCTATGCTCCTAATGTATAATTCCAGCAATTTTGTTATGTTTATTAGTGTATATTATTGGGGCTTTTATAATTATTATTTCTACTAAAAATATTATTCAAGACATCCCTTTAAAAGTTGAATCAAATATTTTCTTAGCAATATTAACTTATTATAAAAAACAATTAAATTAAACAAAATAATGTAATAAAAATTTACGCAAATATCTTTGAAATGATCTATGGTGAGTCAGCAGTCTCAGCAATATTAATTTTCTGCTGATCTGATATGATTTGTACGGCTTGTTGCATTTTCTACACTTGTCGATATCATTTTCTTTTAGTGTACATTTTTTTAATAATTTGTTTAAATCATTGTATTGATTAACCTGCTAAAATACTTCCTAATATGTTTTGTAATATTAATTTTCCAAAACTTTATCCGGTGTGTATTTGTAATTTGGCTTTTTTTCAGTTACTAAAGAATTTTGAAAAGCAATGTTTTGATGATTGATTTTGGCTACATTATCATGTCTATTTTTATATTCAGTGTTTGCTATTATTGAACAACTCGATATTGTGTGCTGAATATTTTCCTGAAAGTTTTGCATTTTCTTCATTTGTTAGCTTGAATAATAATTTTTTGGTAGATTTTAGTTTTAATTACTTGATCTTGATTTTGATCTTAATTATTAAAAATTCATTATACATAGATTGCTTGTAATAGACATGGTGTAAAATCATATACCATTAGTGTTATTACGGTGTACTATGCCTGGAATTTAGGTTCCCAACAAGAAGAATTCTGTTATCCTTGTCGAGTATGTTTAGCTACCTAAACTGAACATTTAGAGAACAATAAGCACCCATTAGTGTCATGACATCTTTCAACCTAATACATGTAGTCACAATCTATAGGCATTCAACTTTTTTACGAGAACTTTATCACGAGCTATATTGCGGTCTTGTCGTTCAATGCGACACCCCCATCTCATTATACTTAACAAAGGAGTCTAATTTAGTTTCTGCTATGATTAAAATGTCTACTTTCAATTTCACAAGAAACTATTTTATCTAATTGAAACATGAACGCTATTGTTTGATTTTTTTTGTATCAGAGCAACAGTTCTTTAGCCTATCGTACATCTCTCACAATAGACTAAACATTTTTTAAAGACTTACCATAGCCTTCAACTTTTTTTTTTCACCACGTTGGCACAGTCATTATTGGCAAACATGTTTGGAGAAAACAACAACATTATCAATAATGCTCATTTGTTCGCGGATACATCCACGCTCCTCTGAGTCAGACCGACAAGTTTTTTTTAAATATTTTCAGCACTTACCAATGCTTTAAAGGCTTTTGTTGCTACTTTTCCTAGGACCATATTTACTTTATTGTTCAATTTACAGTTCAAATTTTGTTAATAAAATTTTGACAAATTCATTTTCTTGAAATGTCAATGTCATGGGGTAGGGGTTCCACTTATTGTGTGTATCCTTTTGGCTTGTACCAACATTAACTGTTTTTAAACTTTTCAATAATTGCATAATAATAATTAACATATTTTACAACTAATTATGATTTTTACCCTACAGTCTTCATCTAGCCTGGTTGATAGCACTCTGTTAGTGAAAGTCAACGGTAAACGGACCTACAAGGATCCTGAAGGCGCAAGAACCAACAAAAAAAATTGATTTTGTAAGCTATGAAAATTATTTTATCTAGAGGAAGAAATTCTTAGAATAAAAGTTAGTCCTTTTACCTGTAAAGATTGAGAGGAGAGATTGATTTCCTAACACTGAAAAAATATACAAACATTGGAGCACAAGATGAAGATCAAGGAAAACGACACAAGCAACAAAAAGGGATTATGAATCGAGGGACATGAAATATGCAAAGTCTGAGTGCAAAACTAATGAAAGTGGAAAAAGAGATTGCAAACAAATAATTAAGAATGGACAATGTATTTTTGTAATTATTAAATTAAAAAAAATGTTCTGGCAAAAGTTGCATGGTATCAAGTTTGCTTTATATTTTTGTAACTTTGAAATTCTTTTAGGTCATTCCGCTCATCTAAGGAGGCGTTGTTACACAGTGCAAGCTAGCATCCGAGCTGGCTTAATCAGTTACTGGAGTTAATGTTGTTAATTGTCACACCTTTGAAAATGAATTTTAAATAGAAATAAAAAATATAATGTTGTTTGTACATGCTATCTGCATTAATGAAATAATAAGCAGCTTTCCTGTTAACGTAATCTTTAACAGGAGGATTTGCTATGGCAACATGTATGCCATTAACTTGTTACAGGTCAATTTTCCCTTAAGGTATAATTGGCACGTATGATGTTGGTTGCCGGCTAGTTACCAGTGAAGACGGGCGGGGTAAAATATGATCATAAAACTGGTTGAATTTAAATATATATTATAATAAGTAAAATGAAATTTTAATACAAAATTTAAAAATAAATTAAATTATTAGATTTACTGGATTAGTTTATTTATTAAGTAAATATTGTGGGCTCCACCATACCTCTAAGGGTATGGAGTAAAAAGGGCCGTTTCAACAACAGACCCCGCAATCATATTAAAAATACTTATTTAGATTAAATAATAAACAGTGGGTATTAACAATTAAGATATAACCCTGATGGCTGGCCAGCGATTCTCTAATATAATAAATCAACACAATGTACATATAGATAAAGTTATTAAAAAATTGTATTGCAAACTAAAACGTTCTGTCGGCTGAGTGCCGGCCTAATTACTAGCAAAAACGTTGTAATAGATAGATGGTAAAGTAATTAAAGTGATAAGTAAGAATTAAACAAAATAGTACGATACGCTTTTTGTGAGTGTGAAACACGTGTCTGGGAGCAGAGATGGTCCTCCTCGTGCCGTGCCGGTGCGGATTTTGGGCAACCTGGATCCGGTAGCAATTCCAATTAAGTGGCTTCGCTCCAGTTCTATTATCACCGGTTCGGTTCGTCCTCCGCAATGACCGGTTTATCTCCAGAATTTGGACGCACACGTGACGCGATTAGCACGGATGTACCATAAAATAAAAGGCCTACAATAGTTTAATTAAAATGTGCGTAAAATATAACGCTAGAGGTTTTAACAACTTATTTATGAATCACTTGAATATTGAATAAATTATTTACTATAAAAAAAAAACTCACCTCGATGATATTGGCCTTTTGTTTTAGAATTTTATTCTCTTTCTTTCATGTCCGGAATTATTAATCCCCTATTAGGTATTATTTAATTCAATTAAATAATTTTTGCACTGTCTCGTTCTAATCCATTAATATGCGGACTAAAGAATAACGTCGGCACACCGACAATATACAAATATATTATTAACGTCCTCTTCGAGAGCAGGCAGCCGGACAAGAGAAAGATTCGTTGGCCGGGAGAGAGTTTGGCGAGCGTTAAGATCAACAAAAAATTATTCTTTGCGAATCGCACGGAAATATATTTATTTTATTTATTTTAAGTTTCTCAATGTCAAAAATATTGCATATTATCTTACGGATTAATATTAATATGCGACGTATTAAAAAAGGGTCAAAGCTACATTATAAATTAATTAATCACCATATAAATCATTTATTTACTCCAATCCAATAAATCCAAATTTAATTAACTATTAATACCTAGGGTTACCAACAGTGTCATTTTGACCCAAAGTCTTCGGGTTGGACGATAATTCTTCGGGCTTCGGGTTTGACGTTCATTTCTTCGGGTTTTCAATCTATTTCTTATTTGTAATTTTTTTTATTTTATTGCTTAAAGTAATGCCGCACAATACAAATTATAGGAAAAAAATATAAGCGGGCGGATGAAATTAATATACAAGTGTATACCGCGCGCATAGAAAACAACGCTCGGGCTTCATACTAGAGCTAGAGCATACGCGTATTACACCTGTATAATTCTTTCTTCCGCCCGCGTATTGGTGTGACAAAGAGGCTTGGCACATTTGGCCAATAGACGACGCGTAATTTTTTCTCTTGTTGTTTTCGTTTTCTATATTTTGTATTGCGGCAGTTAGCAGTCGGTTGGTCTAGATAAATGTAAATGTGAAGTGAATAGGGGTATTTTATTCTGTTTATCAGCTTACTGAAACAATAACAAAGTATTTTGATTTAAAACAATAATCAAAAATAGCGTCATTAAAAGGTAAGTATATAAAATTGCCGTGTGTATATAAAAGTTTTTTTTTTAATTATAGAACATTAAAATGTCTGATATTGAAAGTGATCAAGCAGATCAAGTACCAGTACCAAACAAAAAGAAAAAATATTATTTTGCTTCATTCAATGACGAATGGTTAACTCGAATGGAGTATAAAAATTGGTTATTAAAAGAAAATCAATTTACAGGAAAATGCAAAATATGCGGAGTTACCTTTGTCATTAAACATGATGGAGAAAAGGCCGTAAAAACACATCAAAATTCAGGACGTCATAGACAAATAATGAGTGCTAAAAATAGCCATCAATTGTTAACAAATTTTTTTACCAAAAAAGATTCTCCAGAAAACTTACGAGCTACAATTTCAGAGCTAAGTATGGTTTATCATGCAGTAAAGCACCAACATAGCTACAACAGTGTTGACTGCAGTATGAAATTAAATGCTACAGTGTTTTATGACTCTTCATTGTCAAAATTCATTGTGGTCGAACAAAGGCCTCAAGTTTGGTGGAAAATGTTTTGGGTCCTAAAGCAATTGAATTGGTTTTAAGCGACCTTAGAAAAGATGAACCAAGATTTTTTTCAATTTCTTCAGATGCATCTAATAGCGGCAACATTAAATTATTCCCTTTTATTGTAACTTATTTTATGCCGACAGAAGGAATACAAAATAAATTACTGGATTTTTATACTGATGGTTTTGAATCATCTGAAGCAATATCAGAAAAAATTTTTGGTTGCCTTGACAAGCATTGCCTTTCTATTAATAATGTAACGTCATATTCTGCAGACAATGCAGCAGTTAATTACGGAAAATATAATTCTGTGTATCAAAAATTAATTTGCAAAAATGAACATATTTTAAAGGCTAATTGCAATTGTCATGTCGTACATAATGCAGCTAAATTTTCGTGTAAGAAACGTATGACATTGAAACATTAGTCAACAAAATATATTCAGAATTTTCGACAAGTACAACATGTAGAAGAGAACTGCAATCATGTTTTGATTTTTTTAACATTGAATTTGCACAAATGTTACGAAATGTGCCAACAAGATGGTTAAGTTTATCTAATGCAGTTGATAGGATTCTTTCTTCTTGGCCTGCCATAAAACAATATTTTCTAAATCAAGGACATGTGATGCTTTTATTTGGAAAATAATAAAATCGCAGGAAAATGAAATGGATGATGACATGACTAAACCAATGCTCCCTGAATTATATTTATATTTTATTTCACATTACCTCAATTTTATGTGCGAATCAATATTAATTTTGGAAAAACGTGATATATCAGCAACAGAATTACATGAAATTATGTTCAGCCTTAGAACAAAATTTAAATCTCGGTTGGAAGACAATTTTTTTGGAAGCAAGGTTTGTGCTTCTTTAAAACATTTTAGCCAAAGCGACCAAAATAAATTTATTGTAGAAGCTAGAGAAGTTTACGATCGCGCATTAAATTATATAGAAAAGTATTATAATTTTGAAAATAGCTGCTTTAAATTTTTTTCTGTACTGAATATAAAAGCAAAAGATCTTAAATATGACGATATATTGAAAGTTGTGTCTTTGTTAAACATAACTATCAATGAAGACCAATTATATGACGAAATAATCGTAATAAATCAATGTGTTGCTGAATTACGAAATAATGATGTCAAATGTACAAATAGCGAAAAACTCTGGGTTGCAATTTTTAAAACAGTTGACAATATATGCGAAATTAAAAAAATAGTTTCTAAAGTAATGGCTATTCCAGTCAGCAATGCATTTGTAGAACGAATATTTTCTATCATGGAATCTGTTTGGAGAGATGATAGGAACAGAATGCGATTAAATCTTATAAAAGCCGAACTTGCCATTAGAGTTAATTATGACATGGATTGCGAAAGATTTTACTCCTATTTAAAAGCTCCAGAACAGAAATCCTTGGTAGAAAGCGCACTGAGTGACAAAAAATATAATTTCAGAAAATAATTTTTCTAATAAAAATATATTTTTTTTAATGTGGTTCTTGTTTAGTAATACCAAGTCTGATTAAATTATTATAAGTTTTTACACTAGTCATTTTTTAGTTCCTGTTCAGTAATACCAAGTCTGAATAAATTATTATAAGTTTGTAAACTAGTCATTTTTTAGTTCCTGTTTGTAATAGTAAGTGTTGATGTGAATACATTTTTTTTTATATTGGATCTTAATTTTAGCCCCCCCCCCCTCGGTTTTTTTTCTTCGGGTCAGCATCAGCACATTGTTGGCAACCCTATTAATACCAAAGATATAAACATAATTCCTAATTTGTTTTAATGGCACAAAAAAATGTATCAAACTAACTGTTCACTTTCAGGATGCTTGCTTTAGGTTACTTTCCTTGCCTCTTACTATTAAAGTGCTTATTTTAAACAAAGAGACACTACTAAAAAATGAATTATGCAAACAAATCTTTTGCAATTATAGTGCGCCATCTATCATGAATTGAAAAAAAATTGGACAAAACTTATGGAATTTTTCCATGTAAAAATGGGGCTTTTATTCAACATTTTATGGTTGTTTTTATCCCACCCACCAGAGGCGGGGGAGATGGGTGGTTTAAGGAAAGGAAGATATTTTTTTTTTATATTCCATTACGCGATTTGGGAAGTTTGCAAGCCGATCAACTATGTACACAAACAAATTAATGCTTAGGTGACAAACTTTGTTTGTGTGCACGGTTAAATATGAAAAAAAAAAGTATAAAGACACAATTTTTTATTCCAAACCGATTCTAAGGGGCCATTTTCAATATTTTGCGGGGGCGTATAAATGTCTCACACATGACTATTTTTTAAGAAACTAAAGTAAAACTGTTAATTGATCTGAAGGCTATAACGTATTATTTTCAACCACGTTATTTGACGTTATTTTACCTTTAATACTCTGTTGGCAATAAAATCAGATCACTTATCACTGAATTAACAACTTAACATTTTGTCCTCAACATGTTCTAAGTATGTAACATAATTATTATTTGAATTGTTAATCACTTGTGTAAATACTAAATATTCTTACAAACAGAGCCTTTAGATAATTTTTCTACTCCGTCCAATGTAAGTACACAAACAAGTTCTAAATGTCTCAATTTGAAATTAATACAGTTTCTCCGAAAAATACACATCGGGATGCAGCATTCCTTAAAAAAGCGTATCTATATATTAAAAGGAATGTGAGGAAGGAGATTGCCAATGAACAAATGGAATTAATTAAAACTGGTGGTGGTAGAGACTACAAACATCAGAATCCAATTAAAATACTAGTTTTAGAAAAAATGAACACTAAACCTGTTTTTAGACATTCTTTTTTTTTACAATGATATATTGTTGAAAATGGTTGTTAATGGTATTGTTTTACATTTTCCTTTCTTTATTTAGTTTAACAGATGTGTCTGATGAAATTGAGTCGTTTGCTAGTGGGGCAGAAGATATTTATATCTAAACGGAAAAAGTAGTTGATGCAACAAATGTTTGTGAAATCAGTCAAGAAACATATACTACCCCTACTAATAATAGGAGTATGTGACAACCAGAGACATTACAATAGCCACTAGAAGCTGGTTTTCGTAATAAAGTGACCAAGTGCACCAGAGTTGTTCAAGTGCAGCACCAGAGGAGGCAACATCAGGAAATGTTAAAAACTGGCTTTTAGCTGCAGTGGCTCTACATAGTTCTGAAATAAGTAAATTATGTACTAAATTCTACAAAGAAAAACTCAAATTTGCAGAAATCAAAAAAATAATTTCAAATAAGGAAAGATCTGTTGACAAAATAAAATATGAGTTAGAGATGAATATTTTAAAAACCGAATTAGAAATAAAAAATAAATTAATTAAATCAAATGAATAAATAAATTATACATTAGGGTTAATGCAAAAACAAACTTTTTGATACGTTAATCAAAAACAAACTTTGAATTGTGATGTTATGTTGTGATAATGAAAATAAAAATTATTTTTTCTATTCCCTTCTATATATTGTCACTTTTATTCACCCCTAACTGAAGGGATATGTATCATATATTCACTCTAAAGTGGATATGATATGCCGTACCAACCATAAAAACAGAAAAATACATATCACAATGTTTATTTGATTACGTCGCTAAATACAAATGGTTTTTTTATTTGTAAAATGTCAAAAATAGATTATGAACATCTTATTTATTAACTGTTATTATAAAATAAAGCTTAACAACATTTTTAATTAAATATTTTAACAGCATAATTTAATCAAAATTATAGGTAGTTCTGAATTTGATAATTATGCGAAACGTCAGATGTGAAACATAACCTGAATTTATTTCAATATATTATAATGTTAAATAATTAATAAAAAAGTTTTAAATTTTTTTTTAGATTTTTATCAGTCGTTGGAAAAGTAAGCTGTACAACTCGAGTGGAATGCCCATATCGCACTTAGACGTTTGGAGCACTCCGCCGCATACTACTATCCACTCTTGTTATAAAAAATACTATTATTACGAAATTAAAAAAAAAAAATGTTTTATTAATGATTATTATCTACCTACAATATTATAATAATAATAATATATAAAGCGGTACAATAATCAAATTTACTTATTCAATTATAGAAATAAACAATAATATTTAATGTTGTTTCTAATTTTGTTTGGCATCCATATGCCATTATTGGCCATCTTTTTTTCTAAATGCCAAAGGTGTTTTCCACAACCACTCTGGTTCTAATAAAAACCTCATTATATCTTTTTCTACCCTGTATTAGTATTAGTATGTTTTTATTTCATCATTTAATTACATAATTACAATAATTGAAAAAGGCGAAGTTCAGCATGATTGCTGCTCTTCCACTTAACCTAAATTCTACATATTAATTTAGTCACTTAAAAAAAATCAAAAATCCTGCAGGAGTTGCAGCATACTATTGTTCTTCTATATTTTCTTAAACCAGATCTTGCCTTTTCTAATTTTATTTGATTATACACTCTCCATTTACTAGTAATTTTCACGGAGTAAAATATTTGTCAATCTGACAGTTAAAAAAAAATGTTTGTGTGGAGTCATTAAATATTTCTTGACATCATACCTATCACCTTTAAAGTAAAATGTAAAAGTTATAATATATTTTTTTGTTATAAATTAATATATCAATAAAGAAAATACTTGTATTGTTTGATAAAACCACAGTCTTGTAGAGGTTGTCTCTGCAAAGAAAGTGTCCAAGAGCTTCATTTAATAGTTTATAATGAGTATTTTATGGCTGAAATAATTATTAATTAGATATGAAAATGTTTATTATGTTAGTTTACCGGTATACTTTCTTGAGTTTCTTCAAGAAAAATTAGCGGATTGTTAGCTTTGACGATGATTTAAATTTATAAAATTGAATTTCATGAAACATATTTTATACTAACTTTAAATATAAATCTTGATCGTTATCATAGAAATTTGTTGAGCCAGTGACCTTTAATCAATCCTACAATATGTAGTACCCTATCACCACAAATACTAATTTTATTATTTATTATTAGTATATTCCTTTCTGGTACTCTAATTTATTTTTTTAAATGTTTTTACATTCTGTAATCAATAAATCATATAAATAATATAAAAAAAAGACTTTGTAATCATATCTTTGTTGCTGTAACCTTACATCGATGCAATTTTTTGCCAATACTGACACTGTTATTGAGTAACTGATAACCTGAGCGCAGATGAAAACTTTATCTAGTATATCTTCTACTTCTTTTTTTTATAGCAACTTTAATTGAGATAAGCAAAAATTTTCAACAGGTTTATTAACAGAACAAAATTCCTCAAATGCTGCTGATGTCTTGCAACAATTTTTAGCTTCCCCTTGAATGATGTATTTTTTGTCTCAGAATGCCTGTTTATTAGTAAAATTAATTAATGCCTCTATTTTATACATATTTTAATAATGTTATTTAACCGTATAGTTAAAATTTATTACAACCTAATTTTATTATTGTTCCAAATAATGATAATCTGAAAGAATAAAATAATGTATTGTAATGTGAGGTTTATTTTGTTAATTACAAAAACCCCAATAGAACAAATAATTATTAATTTTGTACGTTTCGATAGAATAGCTACTGTCTTCTTCAGCACTAGAATAAATTTTTTAAAATAATTATTACAATCGTAACTTAATAGATTAAGATAAAATTGTGTTGTATTTATATTTTTAATTATATATCTATTTTTTATGTTTTAGATGTTTTCACAAGTATAGAAACTACCAGAGGAAAAGAGACAAGCTCTTTTTCAATAAAAATAAAAATAATACATGCGATGTAGATTGTTGTTACAATGAAAAGATGACAAAAATAGACAATTTTAACAATATTTTTGAGAAAATGGTAAAGAAGATGTAATGATGCACTAATTTGTGAAAACTGTTTCGGTTTTGTCTGTATATGATTGGCCGATTTGGAGTTCGGTTGGGTTTGCGTAATTGATTTAAAACTTTTGTTTTTCATTAAGATGTAATTAATTTGTTATTGAATATATTTTTTAATTATTTTTTGTCATAAAGATTTTTTTAAATATATAAGTGTTATTTTATTTGTAGGTTTTAGTCATCAGCCTATTATGCATAAAATAATAGAAAATGCAATTGATATACATTTTAATACTTGAGCAGTTTTACCAAGAAAACTATTGACCAAAAAATGATTGAAAATAATATTCCCTCTTTTTTTATCTGGCCATCAGATAGTTTTGTAATTTTATTTTACTTTTAATAGTTTACAAATTTTATATAGAATATTCCATGGATTTGCTAATTCTAAATCGATCTGCACATAATTAATTGACTATATGTTAAGCATTTTATTAGACACAGGTTTACTAATCTGAAGCTTTTTAAGTTACCCAAATACTACATTGTAACAATCAATTCTATTTTTCAGTTTAGTCTTTATAAACCCAACTAATGAAAGTTTTTCATTTTCATATGTTATATTAATTTTATTCTGTAATGAATCAAATGTACTATGACACAAGCAAAAATGCTTTTTAAATTGCTAGTCTATCATATTTAGAACTGGTATTTCTGCTTGATTATTGTCTTTTTATCTAGAGTGAGATCCATATCATCGTTGTTATCGTCCTAGTCATCCTCAAAAATAACTCTTTTGCTTTAATTAGTATTGTATTAAACAATTCTTAAATTGTAAATCTTGTTGGTTATTTGACGGGTGACACTGACAAAACTCCTTAATGCGTTTGGTTATGTTTGACTCTATTCATTCCTACTCGAAGTTACTCTCACTCCAGATTAATAGCCAAGTGCAGCTTTAAAATACCAAAATAATGTGTATTTATAAACTTGATAAATTAAATAAGTTAACATTTGGGATTTCATTAAATTAACTTACAGTTGTATGTCACAAAAACACTGAATTGAGTCCAGTGTCAAACAACTTTAAGTAAAAATTATTGTTATTTAATATAGTAACAACACATTTGCCGTTATCCAAGTTGGTGTAGATGTAGTCCATTAAGTGTGTAATAACCGATTGTGTTCCACTTTTTCTTGAAAGTTTTCTCTTTTAGGGTCTACTGTCGTCCTGTCCTCTTAATAAGTTTAAAAAGTTACTACTTCAATAATAATTGAATATTTGGATTTGTTTAAACGAGGCAGGTCACTCTACATTCCATTAGATTTTTGGTAAAGCCCTTTTAATGATCTCTTCAGCTATAGCTTATGTATTGTCATCGAATCAGAAGCTTCATCACATGATGTTGGCAGCAATTTATTGGGAATTTAGTTTTAAATTTGTTGTTGTTGTTATTTTTAGAGGGTAATCTTCGGCTGCAACGTGTTCACACGTTTATCGCGTATTTGATTAACTGATCATCATTAATTAATTTGATTAAATCAACATGCAAAGCTTTTATCTATTGTAAGAATTGCTGATACTTTATAATTGGGAAAAATGATCCTTAATTTCAATAGTTCAATTTATTGGCGACTAGTTTCGATTATGAAACTATAATGTACAGAACATTAAGTAACCGTCCAGTTAGTAAATTATAAGTAAAACATACTTAAAATTATAGTCTGTTATAAACATACGATACTTATTGACCAAAGTCGTTTTAAGAATAAAAATGAAAATTCATGTGAGCATCTTAAAAAATAAATTTTTAAAATGAATTGAATATATATGTTAAACAAAGACAAAATGATTTTCCAAAAATAAGCTAGTATAAAATAACAAAACTTTCAAACTATTATAACGGTAAATCAATACTTAAACTATTAATAAATATATGGAAGAGCGCAGTTTCATATAATAATTGTGTTTAAATTATTTAAGGTTAGGTTGTTTTTAAACTAATTATTCTATTAAATGTATAATAAATAAAATAAAATGAAAGTTTGTTGAAAATTGAAGATAATTGTAAAAAAAATATTGTGATTATTAATTTTATTATAAAATGACTATAAATATATTCTCTATTGAGTAATTAATTTTAATATTTAAAGTGATGATCTAATAGTTTTCAAATTTTCTAATGCATCAAATAATTTGGTGTCAAGAATAACGTAAATGAATTTAACATCTCTATCGGGATAAAAGTTATGAATTGATGTGAATAGGTGATCTGCAAGTTTTGATCTATTGGATCTATTAAGTCTAATATGGTTATAATTATCTTTTATTCTTACTTTTAGTTTGGTTTGACCTACATATGTTGCTAGACACGTATTACGTAATACAGCGCATGTCTTCTTTCATTCTTTGTTAGCAAATAATTAAGCTCAGTTTCAAAACTATCAAGTGGCATTGGTATATTTAGAAGAAATTTTATGTGAATTGAACAAGTTTTTTTACTCATTTTCTTGTGGTACATTGAAAATTTGATTTTATCTGAATTGGTTGAGTTAAAAAGGTAAAAAAATAATTGTCCCATTAATGGATTCATTTATTGTAAATGCAATATTCTTATGTAATTTAATTACTTCTACTAGTAATTCTAGCAGATCGTCATTATTGTTTCCAACAGACAATTTTTTTTATTAATTCAGAATTAATTGACTCATAAAAATGTCAATCAGGTTGTCATTATTAAACTTAAAAAAACTTTTGAATCAAAGAAACTCTCAGAGCTTGGTAAAGGAAACCAACATCGATATCAGCTAGAGATAAGTCAACAAGTTTGTGTTTGACCAGCTAGATAACTTTGTTGACTGGTGTTGATCTGAACAAATTAGCTACATCAAAGAACGCTATCTTATAAGTCGGTTTTTATTTCAAATCAGACAAACATTTTACAAGTTTGTCAGTATTCCTTAATTCATAAGAAATCAAATACTTGGAAAAAATAAACTACATTTTCATAGTTCTTTTGATAGTCCAAGAGCTTGAAGCCAAAAAAAACTATGAAAGTATAAACATTGTTTTTTTTAATATATCATTGTAGTACTGATACACATTAATATACTACGGTCAGGCAAAGATATTGTAAGTACCAGGGTAGTTAAATAAGTTTATAAAGGCTGAAACCCCGTTACTCTTATAACTGGCTATTTCTTATAAAACAACTAATCACATTCTAATGGCTGTTAAATATAATAATTTTAATAAACTTACCAATATTTGGTATGAGAGTTACTCCTTCATGAGCGTTTGAGCCATTTCAAGCCTATTGAAAATTTACGTTTGACAATTAAAATATAATTATAACAACAATAAATGATGACATTAATTATATTATTATGCAACTTTTAGTACTACACTGTTTAACACTAACAATATAAATTCACACTAATTCATACAAATTTTGCAAGTATCATTCACATACTAAAAGTATGTATGCAAATGTATTTTAATGGTTATGTTTGATTATAAATTCAACATAAAACCAAAAATAAATGATGTACAGGTAGATTTTGAAGAATAAAAACAAGCAATTATTATTACTATACTAAAAGTTGAAGTTTTATGAGATTTAAAATACATTTACAGTTATTTATTTATTGTTTAAAAAGTAAAAGATTCAAAATGCATTATCAACTATTAGGCCATCAATAAAAAAATTGAATTTATTGTTTCACTTTGATTGCTTTAAAACATGTGATTGTGCCATTGACTAATTGCTTGATATAAGGCATAGAAATTATAGTACAAGACTAGTAACTATTACGCCACAAACAAAACAAATGTATTTATTGTTTTACTTTCATTTATTTGATAACATGTGATTATTTCAATAGCCAATTACTTTAAAGTAATAAAATAAAGTGTGAAAATTATACTTAACACCAGCAACTATTACGCCACCAACAAACATTTGTATTTTTGTTTCACTTCTATCTTTTTGATAACATGGGATTGTTTTATTAGACAGTAACTTGTTTTGTTGATGGCGTAATAGTTGTTATGGTATTATGGTCAGTTCATATATTGTTTGCTCAGGTGCCCGACTTTGTCTAACATAACCTTAAAAGAAACAGTTTTGATGTTAGGCAAGGTCAGGTCACGTGACGCTAGATCAGGCAGCCTGAACGTTTTTTTTTTTTTAATTTGCCTCAAAAAAACATTTTTGAATTTTTATTTTATTTTTTTTTGGTACAGGGAAATCCATCATGGATACTTAATACTGGGTTTAATAGTGTTAAGTAGTGTCGCACTTTTATCGGCTAAAACCCCCTTTTCTTCGTGGCATCAGCAGTTTTCTTCTTCTTCACTTTTTTTACTATCAATTGCAGGTTCATCCTCATTGATAGGATCAACTAGTTATGGTTGGCAGGGGTTGAATAATTTACCTGTCAATTCGTAGAACCTTGTCGTTCTATCTACATTTAGCTCGGCACATTGTTTATCAAATGATTCTTTCTTCTGCCACTACTTGAAATGATTGCCTTCGCATGTCTCCAGGAAGATTCGATGGCGTTGGCACTTGGTATGTGCTCTTGTCACCGGATCGACAAAATTTGAAGAGTGGTTCACTTTCAAGTGTTTATAGCTCAGTCAGGCAATCATACGCTGTCCAATAATCAGAAATTATTGAAGAGCTTTTTTCGATCCATTTTTCGATTTTTGAAATTAGCGTATCACTATCCCTTTTTTCAACAATTACCATGAACACTCTACCAGTACCACGTTCAAAACCTCTAAGAGCCCACTGATCTTCAACGCGATGTCCTCTGTGATATTTTCGTTTACCAAACTCACTTTCGTCAATTTCGACTGTAATTCCAGGACCCTCAATTTTGAATGGGTTTTTGTAAAAATGATCTAAAACCACTTCCCTGCAAAAAGAGGACCAATTCACGCAGGCATTATGGGAAATTTGCAACTGCCAAATGATAAATTTAGGACTGACATTACCCACCCACAAATTTACAAATAAAAGAATTTTTCTAATGGTCAATTTTGAACCATCAAAAAAAGTTCCTGTCCAAAATTTTAATAATTTTGTTATAGCAACGCTATCGATATTCATCTGTCCTAAAAAACGTTTAATAATTATTATTAAAAAAAACCTAGTGACAAACATATTATTAACAATTAACAATATACAAAATTATTTTTCTTAGTGGTTTGAATGTATAAATTTTAAATGAAAATTGGACAGACAGATTTTGTTTTTATGTACAATATATTCCACAATATATTTTGTTATCATTATATAACAGAAACAATCAAAAAATCTTTAAAACAAAAAAAAAATATTTTAATTATTGTTTAATAAAAATAAAACATAAGAATCAGAGAGATTTATTATTTTATGTAAAAGCAATCGATTACGTTAAGTAAAATTTAATTTTTTCTAATAGCATTATAAATATCAATACAGTATCAAGTACAATAATTTAACATAAAACAATTGTCTAACAAAACAAAAATATACACATACTCATACATCAAATAAATATAATATTTATAACACTTGTCCAAACAAAGATTTATTTTATTTTATTTATTTATTTATTTCGCGTTTTACAGCTATTTTACATCGCCCCAGAAGTCTTCCGATTTGTTTAAAGGGGGTTGATGACCAACGGTTTATTGGGTGACTTCCGAATCACCCCGGTGGATAAAGAGCAAGTTAATATTTTAGTCATATTTTGGGGATCGAACCCCAGACTGTTAGCTACGCTAGTTGTGCTACGCTAACGGTCTATAACTGAGCTATCACACCGTACTATTTATTATTATTCAACAATTAATTTAATAATAATTTTGAAGCACATAAAGTATTATGCACAGATGATACAATAAATAATGTTTTGAAATAGACTGACAACAAAAAAAAACATCTTTAGCTCCTCTAATCCCCCCACCCCTTTGATACGGTTATCAAATAATAAATACAATAATTATTATGAATGATATTCTTTTTTCTTTTCACCTACATAAAACAAATGGACTTCAGTTTGAGTAATTAACTGAAACCTGTATAAAAGGCCACAAATATTAAAACTACACTAAAATGTTTCAAAACTAATTGCTAACTGTAAAGTTTCATCATCACATTGTCAGTTTCATTTGAAATCTGTCAAAATATGTTCTAAACTGTCAACTAAATTGACAGCTAAAAATGTCAAAATGCTCCAATAGACTAGCCAGTTTGATTGAAAATGTATTTTCTAATCTGTCAAAAACGTTTAAAACTGACTAGAAAATTGTGAAAATGTATGTTAATTGTTATGTTAGGTTAGGTTTGATAGATGCAAATTTATTTTTAACTGTCAACATTCAATTTTATAATGAAATCAATTAACTGTCAAAAATATTACTAGAATATCATAAATTTATTGCTGATTTGACAAAATAGTACTGTCAACTGTCAACAAATGTTACCAAACTGACATAAAATTATTACTAACCATCTAAAAACTAATTTAACTCTCAAAAATGGTAAAAAAAAACAATTGAATAAATTAATAAATTAATAAAATATATTCTATACTAAATTCAAATCCACGCTACACTAAAAATACGTAAACAAAACCGCGTGGTAAGCACGTGAACACACACAAGCCTGCATGCGATTGGTCGTCAGCATGGGGATTAGCTGCTCAATCCAGATCCCATTAAGTGAGATTTTAAACATAGTGAAATATTTGCGGTTGTTAGAAAATATTTATAATCGTAGGTACCTGGACTGAGGGATCTAGTTGCAAAATCGGACAAACGCCATTTTACTATTTCGTGTAAAGCGAAAGAAAACATTTTATTCCTAAATAATATTAAATGTAATAATGATTTTTTTTTAACATATATAGAGTTAAACCCGTTTGACACTGTCTATAATTATGTCTTGAATTATATATATATAATTTTTATTAGAATTTGTGCAATAATTCCATATATAATTATAAAACTACGCTTGCGCCTTATCTATGCTCTGTCAAATCAAGTTTCAATGTTTACTACACTTTGCAGGTTATGTCATTTGTTTTGAATTGATTATTGCTACAATTAGTTATACAATTAATAGAAATAATGAAAAATGGAAGCTGAACAAATTTTAAAAAGTAGTAGCAATTGCTATATGTGGAGCTACAGTGGTAAAATTGAAAAAATATAAGAAAATACAAAATGATATGCGAACATCACGTTTGCGTCGATTATAGATGGGAAAATAGAACATGTTCTAATTTTTCAAGATATAATGGTGACCTTGATAGTTTGTGTGTTTTACACACGTAAATGGTCAAATCTATAATTATATATATAATTCAAGACATAATTATGGACAGTGTCATACGGGTTTTAATGTATGTCCAATCTATATATATATATATAAACACATAACAATGGTAAAATAATAAACCTACAATTATACTTATTCTGATACTAAAATCAATTAAATTATAATTGACAACATATATCATTGTATGTACAACTTTATTTATTATAAAAACATGTTATTAGTTACAACTTACTAGCCAGGGAGAGGTTTCAGTACAAGTGCTCCGCCACATTTGCAATACATGTAGTTGCCTTCCATCGGAACCAGTTTCCATGTTTGAAGCTGGTCCAGAAATTTTTCTTTATTGTTTGATAAATCTATCAATGTTTCCATTGTAACAACTTCTATGTTGATGCACTTTAAAGTCAGTAAGACGTTATCGTTTGTTACGCAATTTGTCAATAAAAAAACACGACGCTAAATGCGCCTACTCGATTTGTATGAAGATATTAGCAACGCAGTAATACAGTTTTTTATCTCTGTATTTGCCAACCATTAAAACATTCATTTCCAAAATAAGATATTAATATGTATGTAGATACTTTGATTACTTCTATATTGAGATTGTTTTTAGTTTGTTTACTTGTCCATAAAAACACATGATGTGCGATTGGTTGTCTGATATTATCACTTCATATTACTTAAAACGATAAATATTAGTAATATTGTGCGTTCGGCGTGCCATATTACTTCTCATAAGAATCACACCACTCACTTTGATCACGTCGCATTTGCAGATGCGTTCGTTTGACTGTTGTTTTCATTTAATGTGATTCATAATTGTAAGATAAACCAAATTCATTTAATCATCTGTGATGAAAAAAAAAAAGTTATAAAATGGACAAAAAGTATAATGAAGTTAAAAATTCAAAAACCAATAAAAAATATAACGTTTGTTCAAAAAATTATTTAGGTTTACTTCTATAATCTACCTGATTAAATATAATATTAATAAGTTTTTCTTTATTCCGATTCCAACACTGATGCATTACTGGTCAAACTAGATTTTAAAATTATGAAAAAATGAAACAATTTGTTATTCTTTGTGTTTTATATTTTATTGTTATTTATGAATTATCACGTAGTAAAGGTCACAACTATCAATTATTTTTAACATTGTTTTTCTTCCATCTTTTGCAGCTTGCCAAAAAAATATATTTTTCGACATTTTGTTTTTTTTTTTTTAATTAAACAAAATAATTTAATTTTTGTTTGATTAAAGAAAAAATATAACTTGTATACTATGGGCAGACAAAAAATAGTTGTACTGGCAAGAATGCATTTGCAGAACTTTGATGACTGCCGCTTTCGCTTTGCTCGTGCAGCCAAATATTATCGTGTTCCAAACATTACTTTCATATACTTTATACTTAATATACTATTCTGCTTATTGTGTACAGAAACATGAGTGGTAAGCTATAAGGGCTTTGCACAAACTCTTTGTTGAAATGTAGTTTTTTTGCAAAAATAAAAGCATAAGTAAAAATTATTACCAGGTTATTAACGTATAAAACGTTGTTTTTTAAAAATATTGAAAGTTCTGTAGCTTGAGCCCATTTTCATTCCCAAGAACCAAACTTTAAGAGGTGTTTAAGGTATATATGAGGAAGGTTTACTTTCAGCAAAAAAAAATTAGGTAGAAAAAAGTTACAACGGTTTCAATGTATACAAAAATTAGTATTTTTGACTAAATTACAAATCTTTGAAAAGTGGTATCTCACGTTTTACAGGTTCGATCTAAAAAAACTTTGCAAAATTGCAAAGAGTAATTCAAAACAAACAAATTAAGCAAAATAAGACTTCGTTTGATTAAAATTTGACTTTGTTACGGCATTTTTTATGTGGGGCTGGTTTTGTAATTTTAGGCTATTTTCACAACGACCTACGCTACAGGAAATAGAGAATGGCTACATTAAAAAAAGCAAGTTAAAGTACAAAAAATTACAAAAAGAATCAGACTTTGCAAAGCTTTTTTCAATGTTTCTACGCTGAGTAAAAAATGTTGAAAATTACCGAAAAAATTTGATTTTTAGGCGTTTTTCTAAACTTTGAGAGACTCCCATAAATTAAGAACATGTCTTAAAATGTTGAAAAATTGGGAAATATGTAATTTTTGGTACCTACCATCACATGTTTAATTTTGAGTCAGTTTGGAGATATTCAGTTTTTAAGTTTTGTCGAAAAGTAATGGAATTACCCATATATATTCTAGGCCACTAGAAGAATACGGCTTTTTATTAAATACATACATACATCATACATAATCCGTTCCTTATGAGACTACGACATATATTATATAAGTGTTTGTAACTGACATGTATTGGACATGCATGTG
Organism: Tachinus rufipes; assembly: GCA_963932245.1. NCBI lineage: Eukaryota > Metazoa > Arthropoda > Insecta > Coleoptera > Staphylinidae > Tachinus > Tachinus rufipes. Next base: position 81,660,898 of record OZ010741.1, on the reverse strand, counting down.
CAAATAATATGTTTCAGATATCTCTTACACATCTTACAAAAAACAGCAATGAAAAGTAAGCTTATCTCGACAATGTATTTCAGGTTTGTAAAATTATTTAGATTTTCTAAGGATGTAATGATACTATTACTTGATATTATTATACCACATTTAGAAAATTGTCATAGCATTTCACTTCTTCACCTAAAAGTGTTGTTAGAGTAAGGTTTTTTGCTACCAAATCATACCAAAGGTCAGTTGGACCGTATAGCATATTGAATGTATCGCCGACAGCAACGTCACATGCAATACAAGAAATTAGTGATGCAATCACCAATCACTTGGCTGATGATTGGATCAAATTCCCTAAACCGGATAGTTATGATGCTATAAAAACTAAGTAATTAATATTGTATTAATTATTTTATGAAACTTAAACTTATATATTTATATTATTTATATTGTCCATAGTATTATAGGTGTAGTTGATGGAACACGTGTGGTCATGTGCAACCCTAGAAAGCATATTGAACATGCATTTTTTAATAGGAAAGGATATCATTCAAAGAATGTGCAAATTGTATGATTTATAAAGAAATATGCACGTTTACATACTAACATTATTTTTTATTATTAGATTTGTGATTCCTATTTAAAAATATCGGCCATAAATGCAAGGCAGGTGCTACTCATGACGCGTTTATTTGGAGATAATCTCTTATAAGAGCAGTTCTTCAGAAGAGATATGAAAGAGGCGATCATGTTTCATGTTTTTAGGTATGTATTATTGTAATCTTAAAAAAATAGATATGTCAATTATCAGTGATTAAAAAATGCTTTTAACAAATAATTTTATATTTATTTTATTATATTTTAATACGTTTTACATTTTATAGGAGATTCTGGATACCCTCAAGAACCCTTTTCTTGTAACGCCATTTAGAAATGCTGTTGAAGGTACGGAGGAGCATAACTTTAATGTTTTGCATAGACGTGTAAGGAATTGTGTAGAACGTTGCATTGGTGTTCTGAAATCAAGATTTCGTTGCATTCTTAAAGAACGGGTGTTAAAGTAAAATCCCCATAGAGTGGGATGTATTATTATGTCGTGTGCAACACTACTCTCTCTAAGTGGTTTTTAAGTAAACAGCTTAACTTAAATGACACTAAAACTGTAAACATGACTTTTAATTTAAGATCTAGTAATAATACTGTAATCTGCACAAAATATTTAGGCTTACATGTTGATAGCGCTTTGAGATGGCATGTTCAAGAAGAAGCTACTATAAAAAAGTTGGCTAGAGATGTGTTTGTTTTAAGAAGTCTAAAGGACTCCATAAACTTTGGCCTCTTGAGATAGAATTATCTTGCCATCTTCCAAATTAGACTTGTATATGGCATTCTAATATGGGGTCATTCCCCGGCACGCCATGGTCTTTTCTCAATACAAAGACGAGCAATAAGAGCAATTTGTGGACTAGGATTTAGAGATGACTGTAAACAACAATTTGTCAAATTTCAATTTTTGACGCTACCATTTTTATATATTTGTTTAAGATATATAAGGTAAAATTTACATTTATTTGTAACTCATAAATCAGTCCACAATTACAATACTAGAAATCAAGTCAAACTTTGCTCTAAATTCCTACGATTAGAAAAGAGTAGAAATTTTACAAACTATTTTTGTGCAAAATTTTACAATTCTCTCCCTACAAACATAACTGAACTTTCAATGAAACCATTTCTAATCACAATTAAAAAATTGCTAACAACAAATGCATTCTATAGTTAGGATGAATTTTTAATATATTTTAATTGATTTGCAAGCTATTTTGGTTTTTAAATTCAACTATAAAATATTTTTATTGTTTATAAGTTGTATATTTTACTGGAATTTTAATAACATATATACTGTCATTAATACTACTATTGTAATTATTTTATTTTTACTTTATTTTTTAGTAGTTATGTATATTAATGTTATGTATTGACCTGTGTAAGCTATTATTAGCAATAACACCAATAAACTATTACTATTACATACGGCCAAATTTATTGAAAAAAGTAGTGAGAAATTAGACTGATCGAATGGACCATGTAACTTGTAGCCGCGGCGGACATATGCCGGAAATCATATTTAAAAAATAAATTATCGACCAAATTATAATAATAAAAAATTCATTTCAACAATATTTCTGTCTACACCCTTTACCTATTTCATATTTACTTTTATCAATAATTATAATTAAATTAATGTTTTTATATAAAATTAATATAAAACAAGTATAAATGAATGATTTCAATTTTAGTCAAATTATCTCTCCATATGGTGAAGACACATACACACCTACATATATTGTTTATCTTTTTGTGATTGTGATGTTTTCAACGGATTCAATTATATTTATTTAATTAACTGTACAAATTTTGATGTTAGTATCTAAACTAAAACCAAAATTTATAGTTGATACTATAATATATTTTTATGTTTAAATTTATTTAAATTTAAAATTACTACTAGTTGTATTGTATTGTCTCAAACATTTTTAAACAAAAAAAGAATTTATAATTTTTTAAAAATATATTACCCATATATTAATGTAATGATATTTTAATATAGTCATATAAAGCTACAATATCAAAATTATCAACATATTATCACTTTAAATATTATATTAGTTATTTAACTGCAAGATGTTCTATGTTACTTCAACACATGATGATAAAAAAAAAATTAATTAAATTAAGCACATCAGTTTACGTAACTTTATCTATGCAGGTACAAATTATCTATCAAGTCTCATTTGTGGTTCCTTCAATATTTAGGAATTTTTGTTTTGAAATAAAGTTACTCCATTGCAAGTAAATATAAATTATGTTCTATATGACTGACCTCGGATATTATTTCTAGATGTTGAAGGTAAAAATTTTAAATATTGGTGGTGATTGTGTCTGAAAATATAATTTATTTTAAAATGTGTGTTATAATACATAATTTTTAAAACTTACACAGATTAGAGGATTAATTAAGGAATGTATGGAAGAAGCTGCGGAAGAAACTATAGAAGGTGCAATTGAAGATGTTTCGGAAGGTGTTGATAATAATTCCTAAAATTATAAAAACAAAATAAACTTATCGGATAACATCAGCAAACTGCAACATTGAAGCAATGAAATAATACACAAATTAATTATTTGAACTTGTCTTTCACCATCCAGCAATGCCGTATCACCAAGGTAAACTAGCAAGGATTTCAGAAAATTGATAATAGTTGGATTTAAGTAATTGGTTTTAAACCTTTTATTCATAATAAATCTAAAGACTTACCGAATCGCTACAACCATATTCTCGTAGTGCCTTATCCCCATACACTGATTCCATACTTATTATATGGAGGATTCTTTCACCATCCTCATCCAAAACATTATTTAATGGATCATACGTTAGTCCAGTAGCTCCCGTTCTTTTCTGTTCATTTAGAATGTTTCTAACTTGACCCTTCCAATTACTTCATCTCTGTAATTTTTTATATTTAATTGTTGTTTAAATATATTATATGTGTATAATAAATAATTGTATAAATAAATAAATACCTTTTGCCATGCAGCAACACTTAATGGTGTTTCATTAGACAATTCATTTAAGTCGTTAGACAATTGTCTCCACATTTGCTGTTTTCTATAAGAAGTATCAGCTCCTTCCAATCTATTACGATCAAAACCTAAATTTTGCTTCATATAATTGAGGAGATGCTGCTTTTGCTGGAAGCTCATTAGTGAAGTATATCTTCTCTGGAATATTTCAAAGGTTTTATAATAAGGTTGTAAAAACTTCTAATAAACAATGTTAATAAATATATTCAACTAATAAATATGTTTGCTTAATATCAATATCATAACAGCTAATAAAATATATACCTAATATAGAAATTTAATGAACTAATGAAATTTATTAGGACATTCATAATACACAGGAATATTTATTAGCAAAATATATTAGAATTTAGAGTTAGGTATTTTGACAATTTCTATAACTACTAGTGCTGTAAATATAATTTTAAATTAATAAACATTAATTGTACTTACATTAGCCATGACAAGCGTTTAATATAATATTCTGCAACCACAATATCACAATATTTAACCAAACTTATGTACCATGCAAAGTAATAAACTACCAAACACTTAATTTGTAACTTACTAATAAGTTCATATTTATATTTTACAATAGATACATAGCAGTTTGTCACATTAGCGTACCAAGTGTTATGTTTAGTGAAAAATATACGACTGTCTCATTTTTACACCACTTGACCCTATATTTTTAAGAATTTATAACAAAGTAATACTTTAAACAAAACTAATAATAATCAAAATAATAAGTAAATTCATTCATTCAACACCGGTCAATTATCACATGAAGCTTTAACTTCCGCGCTCGTCTAGCATGACAAGAACGGCGAGTGTAAAACTCCGTCTCGGCACTCTAATTTGAATATGTTGACAGATCTGGCAGCAAGTCCGATGTAACGCACCTTATAAGCAAATCTACTAATAAGCCCATTACAGTTCTTACCTTGTATAACTACTTAGCAAGGTTTTGCCGATGTGGATTTTTGACGAGTTTATTTACCCCATAGATAACAAATAGATCAGCGACTCCCATGTATTTCGTTGGAACCACGTTGTCACGTGATTTTTTAGTAGCTCCACCATCCACCAAAACGCTACCATTGCTTGGAGAGTGGGGATGCGCGGGAAGTTCAAATATGTGTATAATTTAAATATTCAAATTAAAGTTAAATAATATAATAAAACGTATTATATAAATACTGCTCTAAATTGTTTAAAAATACTAAGAGTACTTTTTTAATATTTAAGCAGTATCTTTATAGTATGTTTATATAATAATATACACAATAATAAATAAATTTAAAAATTACTTACTTATCATTTTTCTTTTTGTATAAATAAATCATAATTTCTAAACACATACACTATATTACTATTACACACAATACTAATTAGTTAAAAAAAATATATTGAAATAAACCATAACATTTATTATACATATACAATAAAATTGCAGAAAAATTATAATTAATTTTATCAAATTATTTTATTACAAAATTAATGTTATCATTTTTAAATTTATTAAAAAATATGCACTCAGAAAGTGTATGAAATATTATTTTCTATTATAAATATATAATATATAATTTTCACACATAAATCACTATCGTGCAATGCAAAATTAACATTAATTGAAAAGTAAAAATGTAAATTAATAATTAAAAAATATATATAAAAATTACCCACTGCAACCTACAGCTGATGATCATGACCTGCAAAATACAACAAATACATATTAATCATATTATTAACTTATTAAGTAAATGACCAAAATATAATATGTTGTGTAGGAAACAAATAAAAAACAAAAAATTTGTATCAAGCAAAAATCAGAAATATGTTGTAACAATAAAATTATTAAAAGCGAAGACACTTGAAAACATCAAACAGCCAGATTATGTCTACAACTGTTTAAGTCTAGCGATTGCGTTCTTTTTTGACCGCAGCTTCAAATATTTTTCATGTGCCTTTTCTTTTACTTTATCATTAATTTTCCTACCATCAATTCCCTTTAAAATCTTATTAACATTCTTAACGCACATGATTATGTAAAATATTACAGTTTTATCAACTATAATATTAAACAAATCATGTGTATTACAGTTAAAAATGTTAATGTCACTATAGCTCTTTACTTAAGCTTTAGCTTATTAGAAATACCATTTTCCAGAGCCATTTTCGGCAAATGATAATGAAGAATTTCATTACATTTACTGAAGACCTGCAAAAAAATTTGTATTTGGCCTAAGTAATGCTTTTGATGAATAAGCTTTAGCTTCAATCAGCCTGTAACTTGGAATGTCGCAACCTGGTTCTGCTACTAATTGCTTTCTGCAATTTTCACATGAACCTACTGCCTTCAATACCATTTTGGCTAAGAATCCTGAAATATACCCATGTGTTTCTACCACATTCTGTGATAGACATCTTTCTATTGGTACTGGGTCATCCTCCTGTCCATTTCTTAAGTGATTTCCATCGTCTAATTCTTCTGTTTCAATCCTCTTCTCTCTGGCAAACTTTTTTGAGTTTTCGATAAATTGTTCAAGACTTATCCCGGATGAATTTATAACTCGCGGTTTATTAATGATTAGGCATTTGTATGAAGCTATAAAAGAAGTGCACGTAGGATTCACCTTTAGCGCTCCATGGCTTCTAATACTACCGAAAAAAATTTCTAAAGAATCTTGATTTAATTTTATCAAACAAAGAAATTTAAATCCAAATCTACTCAATTTCTTCCATAGACATCGGATGCCACGCAGTGTTACAACAAAGTTAGTAACCGAAGGCGGGATTGACCAACCACCTTTTTTGTTTGCAAATCTGACCGATTCAAGTACTTTTATAGCTTCAGCCCAAAAGTCTAGGTGCGGGGAATTTAAACTTATTGCGCATCGTAACGGTTTAGATTCACTAGCGATCTCCCGAGAACCGTTGACACTGTCAAACAATTTATCCATAAACAATAAAAAGTCTGCAGTATCTGCAACTTCTGGCTTGGAATTTCTTAACCGCATAACCGCTGATGTCCTCGTCGATAGTACTTGGGCTGCAAAGTTGACTTTCATTTTCTTTATTTTATTTTCATAAATATGGGTATCGTTTATATGGCTGATGACGCTGGTATTGTAGTCTTCCTTATCTATTTCATATACTTTTTGTATATGCTTCCATGATGCCATCTGCTCTTTTGATTTTTTCCAGATAAATCGAGCATCATGGTTCAACAAGTTATTCCTGATCCCTTTCAACAAATGTGGAGGGTCGTATAGTGGTATTACTTCTTTTCCACCTACTTCAAATCCTAACAACTTATATTCTACTCCACGTTTCATATACTGCCTACTCGTATTCTCACTCATTAATTTAATTGCAGACACATTTGTCGAAGCTTGATCACAGACAGTAGCCAAAACACGTCACAATCTAGTCCTAATGTAAGGGACATTTCATCAAATTGCAGTAGGCAGTATTTTGTTAATGGTTTTACATGTTGAGTTATATTTTTTAGAGTTTCCAAATATTCTCTGTTTATCCCACAACTTGTAGGTATAAATTTTAGGCAATCGTTCAAAGTTCTCTGGGATGAAAGAGCAAACGTTTTTTGCAATAACCTACATTATAATTAGGTTTTAGAAATTGATTTAGCTAAATAAATCATTAGTGCAATACTGCAGATGACATCTCTTTTGTATTTAATGCAAAACAGCAATAAATCTCCAAGTTAAAACTACTTTATTATAATTAATATTAAACTGAGAAAAAAAAAAACAAAAACTTTGCAATTCTACAGAAACTGAACAAAAAAACGAAGATTTTTAAAGCAGATAGTACAAAATTCTTAATTGCCACGGGAAAATCATTTCAATCAAATTGCCCAAAAAAATTGTCAAATAAGAAGCTATAAAAACTTTTAATCTATTTTGTGCTAGCAAAACTAAATTAAATATTAAATCTAAACTTGAAATCTTTTGATCGGACCATTTTTTTTTATAGATTTACTTTTATTTGTAATTTGTTTTTTTATAGTAAACTAATTAGTTTAGGTTTTATATTGTAAACTTAACTTGCAAAACAAGCAATATCACTTGTATGATCTTACTATCCAAATAAATTATTACTAGTTTAAGTTAATTTTTTGTTTAATATTTGTAATAATCATAAATAATCAAATATATGTTACATAAAATCACTCTTATGATTTTATTTTATATAAAGAATTTTTAAATTGTAACAACAAATTAATTAAAAAAATAGCAAATAATTTATAAAATAATGTTTTATCTATATTTTCATTCTCACCAACCATTCTAGTTTTATAAAGCTGCACAATCATTATTAATATAATTTTTAGAAGGTAATGACATTGTATTTATCGTGTAAAGCTACTACGCACAATTGTTATATGAAAATACTTGTTCTAAAAACTTTTTGTAATTTTTTTTACATTACACTTTTTAGAAGCAATGCATATTTAATAATATTTAAACAAATCATGAATCAACTAACTATAAATAAAAATGTAAGTAAAAATTTGTTTAAAATTAAAATTTATAAAAGAAGTAAATAAGAATATTGATCCATAACATATTTTGGCAACCAAAAAACTTTCTCAATATTTAAATAAAAACTTCAAAATTACTGTTGTATTATAAACACACTTGAATAAACTTAAAATTAATAAATACTAAAGAATAAAACCAGATATTTAGAATAAAAGTAGAATTTATAAATTTAATTGTAGTCATTGCAATGCAAGAATCATATATTAGACAAACCATGACAAACTTTGATACTAGATATAAAGATTGTATAAAAGCTTAAAAAAATGAAGACATAGAAAAATCTAATTTTGCTAAACATTTAACATTAAATAGACATAAAATTAATTTCAAACCATAAAGCCTCATTAAATATTTTATATTCTATTTCAGATAAAAATTAACTTTTCTGGAAAAGTTATATATTTGAATCGCTTATTATTAAAAGGGACTAAGTCACTAGTCTAAGTCTAAGTATTTCGAGATAATTAATATAAACTTTTGTATAGTTTTAGTTTTTGAAGATTATATCTTTACTTTTTTACATTTTAATAAATCAAGTAAGAATTGGGCAAACATAGTTCTTTTTCAACCAAATGATATGTTTTGGTTTGTATAATATAAAATTTTATATATTTCTCTTTTAACATTAAGCGATTCATTTATAATTTACCTTTATTAGACATGTTAATAAACAAGCTCTCTGTTGTTAAGTTTACAATATATACCAATAAATTTTATTTTATTCAAACAGGTTAAATTCTATTATTACTGACCTGTATCCCTTCGGGCTATTTTTCATCAAGGATATGACAAACAGTTTGTCCTCCAAAGTGTAACGGCGTCCCCTTGGCCTTTTCTTCTGCATATTGATCTGTGAACAAATAAAACGGTTTGTAGTATCATTCACAGAATTTATGAAATTACCCGATTTCAGCATCTCCTCAGCTTCTTTGAGACGTTCTTTGTTTGTCACTTTATGCCTCTTAAGTCGATGGACCGTTCTCTGAAGATGCTTTGCCATTTCATACATTTTATGGCACTTTGGATCCAGCTCACTGCTCCGAGTAATGTTGACAGCATGCAGTAATCCCTTTCTTCTCTTTGGATTTCTTTTAGTGTTTATGATCTCTTCTATTGGACTGCAGCTCCGTCTTCTCTTTGTAGAATATGAATGGTCCATATTCACTAGAGATTCGACTGCAGCAACAGGAAGATCTACCTTTGTATCTTCGTCAGGAACATCCATCAAATTAGAATCCAAAGTTTTAATCGGTGGAAAACGCAGTGTTGGAACTGCTCTTCGTTTTAAATTTGTATTGTTGTTGTTATTAAAAAAAATGCATCTTCGGAGAAATGGAGATCGCAAACTCTTCGATTTCGAAGTTGCAATTTGCTTAAATGTCGAAAATCCAATTGGATTGCGTTCATCCATTGCAAATCCACCTAAAAAAATGATGTTTTATTTACTCAATTGCCTGTATTTAGGCTGCGTTAAAACTATTTTTAAATAACAAATTCTAAGACCAAAACAAATACTACCTCTGTTCCATAATAAGTGAGCCATTGCCGTTTTATATTTTTTCCATAATAAGTGAGCCATTACCGTTTTATATTTTTTCCATAATGATTGAGCCATTACCAAAGTTTATTTTTTACAAAATAAGTTAGCCGTTTTCGTTTCAACGTATTATATTTATACTTATATTTTTACAAAATAACTTATAACTAATAAAAACTGTTAGTATAAACGAATAGTAGGCAAGCGATTTTCCTTACAAAGCTTTGCCTTGCTAATATGTTGAAGTTTATAATTATTGTTACCGTCACAATCTATAATCGATTTCATAACTGTTTGTAAAGTAATAAACACATTATTTAATGTATGTCTAGTCACCTCTTTAAAAGATTCTTTGACAACTTTTATTAATTCGTCAATATTGCGCGGTGAATGCTGGTGTTGTAATGATTGAATAGACAAAACAAAGCCAAGATCAAGCACATTGAAATCGGGACTATTGGTCGGTTGAAAAGTAAACGAAATGTTCCAACCATCCCTCCTACATTCGGTCCTAAGTTGCTCATCTTCAATAAAGCAAAGTGGTCTTGCATTATCATGCTGTATGATTATATTGCTAGAAGTTTTTGAGGAATCCCTTGGCCACTTTTCTTTAATTGCCGGAATCAATTTATCCATTAACATACGTTTGTAAACATCTTTACAGATTTCTACAGGTTTGGTTACCATTGCACCTTTGGGTCGATTTTTGCTATTTCACGAAGCTGGTTCTTGTACTATAAATGGCCATATTCCAATTTTTCCATTAAAGAACTGGTTACGGTAACGATCGTACCGCGGTCGGGCAACGGCTGCCAAAAACATCACTTTGATCATGTTTGACTTACTTTGAACTTGACGACATGGTTCAACTTCATCAGGCAGAAGATAGATGTTCTGCTTTACTTTAGTGATATAAACCACTTTTCATCAATGTGGATGTAATTCATTAAATCCTCAAACTCGCCATTTTCTTTCACAAACGACAGACAATAATCCAGACGTGATAACTTGTTATCATCCTTTAAAAGCGGTTTCAATGAATTGGAATGCCTCTTAATTTCACCATTTTTTAGCTACCTCCATAGCGAGGAAGGCGGAATTTCAGCTGCAACTGATAACGACCGCAATGTCCCTCTTCTTTTGTGATCAACTAATCGAAAATTTGCAATTTTTTCTGTTCTGTCAATTTTTTTCCGACCAGAGTTTCCTTTCTTGTTAGAATCAACATTCATAGGCGTATTTTCATCCAAACCACAAACAGAATCATTACCTTGTTTCCATATTCTTTTTATAGTGGCTCTTGATGTTCTGAATTTTTCAATTGCCAAAATCACCGCTCCCTTTTTCAGCCGTCCATTTTTCTGATGTTTCAGTAAAAACTAAATAATGGCCGTTCGTTTTTGATTGATTAAATTTGGTCTTCTCATCGTTTGAAACTTCCGGCGTTAGAAAACTTTCGCTTAAAAAACCGAATGTTAATTGTTGCTTTTGAAGAATTAAACTGTCAGATATTTTGACGTCCATGGCACATGTGATTAGGAATTTGGTGTATATTAAGAATATCAAAATAGGAATTGAAAAAACAACTAAGTGTCAATAAGTTTGAAAAAAAAACTCAAATGGCTCACTTATTATGGAACAGAGGTAGTAATTTTTTAAAATTATTTTTATATAACTGCAAATACTATACAAAATTAAATTAAAAAAAGTAAAAATATGTATCTTATAAATTTCTGATGTTTTTCAGATAAATAATATATACATCAATGTTTTTATATGATACGTCATGTACACTTTTGATATATAAAATGATCAAATTATTATTATAAGCGGTTAATGAGTTATATTCTCTGGATATAAATGTAATTAGATATAAAAGTACTTACCTCAATATCAGAGAGAAAATGCCTCAGCTTAAAGTTGTTGGGCTCTCCATATTTAACACTGCATCCTGGCACTTGGCAATATATAACCATAATTATAGATAGTACTAACAAGTAGTGTTAAATTTATTATAAATTTATAATATTATTTATATATTTTTTGATTGTTCAGCCTTGTTGGTTAAGCAAATCAAAACAATATCATAGATAACAATATACAAATGTGTTTTGTCAAACAATTGGCGCCACAAAACAATCATAGCCATCTGCCAGTAGGACCAACGGTAAAAATACTCTAAATCCGATAGGTGCGCTGCAAGTGGATGGTGGCTGTACTATTAGTACTCCATTTTGCCACGGTTACGCCTTTTTGGCGTTACTTGACCCACAAAACATATGTCAAATGTTTTTGTATCCGTATGCGACTAGATTTTACACCGGTCGATGCGAAAGCAACACTAGACATACAGTACTATTTATTAAGGCAATTTAGCAGATGCTCATCGGCAGCTTGTAATTGTAATATACAGGGTGTCTCCTAACTGGAGGCGAAAAATGATACTTTAGGTTTATTTTGTAATCTCAAACAGAAAATCTAAATAACTTTTTACACATTATTTAGAAAACAACATTACTTTAACGTTTACGCAAGCCTTTAATAGTAGTTAAAATCGTTTTCTTCGGTTTGGTTAGTGAAATTTGATGAAAATACTGCTGTTAGGCGACTTCCAAAATCCGTACGCAGTTAGGGTACGAGCTTACCAACAAAGATTTTCAGTTAAAACATGGTGTGAGGTTCTTAATGAGCAACTACTGCCAATTCAAATTTTTCCAGCTCGTTTAAATGCTGGTTTATACGCATTTTTTCTCGAAAATTAGATGGAAATTTTAACAATGTCCCTCTTGCCTTACGTAACAGGATGTGGTACCAGCACGATGGACTACCGCCCCATGTTGGGGAATTTATAGTTCGGAGGCTCAACAATAATTTTAATGATAGGTGGATTGGTAGAAGAGGTCCAGTGAACTAGCGTGCAAGATTTTCTGATCTAAATCTATTGGACTTTTATGTGTCCCCCATGAAACATTTGATTAATGCGGTGCTAATAAACAACTTGGATCAACACATTCAAAACACTACAGATTTTAAAGCAATTTATCATTATGTTTTAGTGCGTTGTCAAGCTTGCATCAACGCTCATCGTGGCCATTTTGAGAACTTATTAAAGTAATATTATTTTGTTTGTTGTTACCATTGTTACAAATTAAATTTTCTAAATAAAAAGTTTTTTTAAATTATGTGTATTTTTTGATTATCTCAAAACAAAGAGAGATAGATAAAAAAGTTATTTAGATTTTTTGTTTGAAATTAAAAAATGTACCTAAAGTTCGTCTCCAGTTGGGAAGCACCTTCTATATAAATATCGGGTCAGCGGTCAAATATAAATTTATGTTTACTTAATAATTATTTCACCAACTGGTCAATATTTTGGAGTGTTATATATTCTTTTTTAGGGCGCTACAATAGAGAATACAACTGAGATTTATAAAAATAAAAAAATACAAAACAACGAACGTACACTGATTTAATAAAACTGTTATTGTTAGTGACAATCAATGTCGTCACTTATTACAGTTAACAGACCATGGAATATACTTAATAATAAAAATAAGATATTGACCAATATATATATATATATATATATATATATGATAAATGATTAATGTTGGGCGAATGGTCAAAATTGTTTAATTATTTACTAAATAATCTTTACAAATTAGCCAATATTTTGAATTCGATATCGAACCTTCTTCAGGGCTCTACAATATACATTAAGGAAACATGTCATGAAAGAAAAAACAGATTTTTATAAATTTAAATGTATCAAAGATGGCGCCGGCGGATGGGCACCGTTCTGAGTGTGATGCTATAATTAATCCAAAGGAAACTGCAATAAAAATGTGATGGCCAGTGTAATAAGTGGTTTTATATTCAATGTATTGAAATAAGTGATAAACAGTTCAAAATCATTGTTAATTTAAAGGATCTAGTGTTGTGGTTATGTAGAAAATGTAAACATTGATTAAATAGAATGAAGTTGGATCATGTCGACATCACTGCTAATTGGAGGCAAAAATTGACAGTTTGAAATGTGCAATAGATGATAAACTTAATACATATAGTAATAATTCGTTAGGTCTTTCCTTTTCTGAGATTATGAAACAAGAAAAACATAATAATTATATACATAATAAAAAGAACACTGTGATAACATAATAACTTACAGAATAATATATCAAAGATAATAATTAAACCCAAAAATCAAACATAGAATAACTCAGAAACTCTAAGTGAATTAAAAAAGCTCATCAATCCAACTAAATTAAATATTAAAATTCAAAATTCAAAATTTATCAAAAATGGCGGCATAATAATAACAAGTGCTGTAGATAGCAACAACTTAATATTAAATGAAGCAAACCAATGTCTGCATGAAAATTATGACATTAAATTAACTACAATGAACAAACCAAAAGTTAAAATATCTGGATTAAAACACAAGTACACCAAAGAAGAACTTATGAGCGAGTTACGAACCCAATACTACTCTATCTCCGAAAATGATAATTTAAATATAACTTACACCACTGAAACAAAAAATTAAAAAATTGTTATTCTTGGGCCGAAACAAATGGGACCACATTCAACAAAAAGATTATCAATAAAACAATCCAAATTGGCTGGGATATGTGTTATGTGGAAGAGAACTTAAACATAAATAGATGTTTCAAATGTTATGGATACGGCCATAAAACAAAAACATGTTCAGCCAAAATTACATGTAAGTTTTGTGGAGATAATTATAAACACATTGAATGTTCTTCACAAACAAAAAAATGCGTAAACTGCAACCATATCAACAATAAGTATAATGAAAATAGACCTACAGACCGTGCAGCTGACGATGAAACAAAGTGCGGAGTCTTTTGAAAAATGGTTTTTCATTGTCGTGAGCGTACTAAATATTCTTAATAGTTTACAAATAGATTTATTTAGTGTTTTAATTATCTTAATTATTACTTTTTAATCATTTAACTTTTCTTTTATTATTCATCATGGATTTATTTCACAGACAAAATACTAATAATATAATTATAAATCATTCAACTGAATGCAATGAAAAACTAATGGACATTACAGATCTGAGTATATTGTATTTAAAGGAGCATACTTAATAAATTAGATAACTTGCAAATCTTGTTTAATGAAGAAAAAAGCGACATAGTAGTAATATCCGAAACATGGTTATACAAAAATCAAGAATACTACATACAATTTCCAACATATAATGTATTATTTGAAACACGTGACAACAAGATGGGAGGTGGTGTAGCTATAATATTAAAAAAAGAATTTCCGTATGAAACTTTACTATCAGTAACACAAGATAACTGAAGCTATATAAAAGCTAAAATAAATAGCTTTAAACCAAAAATAAGAATATTGGCTATTTACAGACCTCAAGATAGCGACATAAACACTTTCATTTTAACACTTGAAAAAAATATTAACAAAGAAAAAAACTTAATTATTATAGGAGACATAAATATGCAGTATGTGCATAGTTTAACTCTATTCAACTTTAAAATAATAAACAAACTAAATATAGAAAATAGCACTAGAGTACAAAATGAAACTTGTTCTATAATTGACCATATTGCCACCAATTCAACTAGTTTTAATTTGCAACTAACACTGAAGACTTCCCAGAGTTAGATCACTAACTAATAAAAATTAAAATTACACCTATAATTAAAATAAAACAAAAAATTACATCTAAAAAACTTACAGTTACTGATGAAAACAGGTTTAGAAATATTGTCAATGCACAGATCCTACAAACAAACTGCAAAACTTTTCAAGAACTAGTAAATATCATAAACCAAGCAAAATCGCAAACTACAAGAACAAAAACAGTGCAATACAGAAATATAACTTGGATAAATTACAAAATTATCGAACTATTTAAAAAACGAAAATGTAAGTATGTTGCTATGAAAAAAAAAATGACATAATAATGAACTGAAAATTGAATATAAAAAATTTGACAAGTTAGTAAAAATGCAAATTATAAAAATAAAAAGAAAAAACTATAACTAAAAATCTGGAACTTAAACTTAATTACATTATACCTATCTATAAAAAAGGAGAATCCACAAGAGCTGAAAATTGCAGAAAAATTATAGTGAAACAAATGAATACATTTATTAATACTACAATTGGTTTTGACAGTAGACAGTATGGATTTCAAGAAAAAAGCAGCACCCAATCTGCTATTTCTCACCTGCTAAACTATACATATAATAATCTAGACAAAGGAAATCATGTAATAGCGCTTTTTGTGGATTTGATACTGTTGACAAAGAACTGCTATTAGAGTATATGGATCAAATGGGAGTAAGAGGTAAACTAAATCAATTAATACCTAACCGGAAGAATTCAACACACTAAAGTAAATGGATATCTCAGTACGGGACAAACTGTACAAATGAGTGTACCACAGAGTTCAGTACTGGTCCTGTATCTGCTGTACATTAACAACATTAAGCCTTTCTTCTGAATATGTTGTATACGCAAATGATACTGCTCTATTATATCAAGGAAACAACCTACACGAACTAAGTACATTAATAAACAACGATTTAACAAAATTTCATAACTGGTTAATCCAATACAAATGATCTATATACACCAATATGACTGAATACTTAATATTTGTTAATAAAAATAAACAAAATTCCAGTATAAACCTAACAGTTAATCAAGAACTTATTAAAAGAGTAAACCAAACCATGACAAACTTAACTGGCATAATAATTCCCAAATTATCTTATATGATTACTGCTTGGAGCTCAACTTCGCAAACAAAATTAAACTCTATGTTGCGTTTACTAAACAAAAGTTTAAAGATACTGTTTAATTTACCATACTCGACTCCCACCATAGATTTATACCCAAAACTTAAAAAACTTTCTCTACCAAAAATTATAAAACTTGAGAAATATAAGTTAATCTTTAAAATAAAACATAAGCTAATCAAGTCCAATATCAACATTATTGATAATAATCAGATTCATAATTATATAAGAATAAAAGAACATGTACACCTCCACACAATAAATAATAACAAAGGAAAATACAATATAACTCATGATTATGTTACTGCATTCAACACTCTTCCAGAACAATTAACTAAAAAACATAATCTCGTCACTTATACTAAAGCACTGAAAGACTTTCTAATTAGAACTTAAATGATGTTTGTTTGTTTTTGAAAATTATGTAATTACTCAAGTTAGAAATTAGAATATATAATGTATGTAAATGAAATAAGCATTAAACGCCTTTAAACAAGCTGTAGAAGCTTCTTTTCGTATAAGAGACAATTTGTGTTATTATTATTATAAATGTATATAATGTAAAAATGAATAAATTAAAAAAAATATTTTTTTTTTAAATTTTAAAACTCATTTAAAGAGTTTGGCTCTATATTACATAGAAAGTTGTATACTTATATTTTGTAACGTTTGTAATTTTGTATTATTTTTAAGTGCTCTGACAAATTATTGAACAATTTACAACACATATATGATAGATGCTTTTATGTATTTGAAAGTCTATGTACTGGGTATGCATAATTATTTCGATACCTAATATTATACATATGTTTTATAGGTCCGTCCCGAAAATACACATGTATAAAATTAAATTTAAACCACTCAACAATTTTAAATCTAGATGTAAAGGTAAGTAATTTATTTCTTTTAAACAAGCCTCGACAAGAATCTTGAGAGCCTAAGCCGTACATTGTTCTCATTATTCTTTTTTGTATGATAAAAATTTGATTGTTTTTCATTGAAATACCCCAAAAAATTACGCCAAACCTCAATACTGACTCAAAATTTGCGTGGTAAACTGTTTTCATGACATCAATATCAGCCACTTTACTGAGAACTTTCATTGCATAACAGATTGAAATTGTTAAAATCGTTAATATAGACTACAAAAAGGAGAGGCCCTAGAATATTTCCTTAAGGTTCCCCTATTTTTTAATTGAAAACATTAGAATTAACACATACACCATCATGTTTCAGTGGCACCAACTGCTTTCTGCCAGTATTCCGTATTAATAAAGCTTATTTAGTAGAATATTATGATCAATACTATCGAAAGCCTTTGATAAGTTTATAAATATTCCGCAAACTAAATCTTTACTTTCTAACATTTTAACTATATTTAGAGTATAGTTATATATAGCTGTTTTAATGTTTCTTCTTTTAATAAACTCATGTTGGTCTTAATCTATTATATTACTAACATTTAGAAAGCTAATAACGCAATTATAAATTATTGATTTAAAGATTTTGGAGAATATTGTTAACAGACTTATCGGACGATAACTTTCGATAGCACCAGCACTTCCCTTCTTATGCAGCGGTTTTACTATAGCAGTTTTAAGATCATCGGGAAAACAACCAGTTTCAAATGATTTATTTATAATATGGCAGAGCGGATCAGCAAATACATTCGTACAATATTTGATGACTTTTACCGGTATTTCATCAATACCAACCGTTTTCTTATTTTTTTAAACTGTGTATCAAGTTTATAATTTCATTTTTTGTAGTAGGCAATAAAAACATAGAGTTTGTAACTGTGTCATTAACATTTTGAAAAACAGCGTTATTTGAATTTTGGTTAAAACCAGCTACTACATTTGGTGCAGCTTTTATAAAAAAATCGTTAAAACGATTTGCATTTTCCTTACTCAGAATGGAGGGAAGTACTTGGTTGTTTACTGCTTTCGATTTGTTGGAATTATCGTTCATTTTTCTTTTATGTTATTTCGTTTTATCTTTAGTAAGAGCGTACTGTGTTTATTTCGATAAAAGTTGTATATTGGTTTATAATCTCTAATGTGTGACAAAATAATTTTATATAAAATTAATGAATTATAACAATCTTGTAGTTCTGGACAATTTGCTATTTCTATTTTTGTGTTTTTAATTTTCATTTTTTGTTTAGGAAAATGAATACTAAAATGATATAAAAAATTTGTATGTTTCATGAACTACTACTTTAAAATTATTTTATTTATGGCAAACTAGTTTGACAAATTTATTTGTATTTTCAATGCCATTTATATGATAAATAATATTATTTAAAAATTTGTTTTTTTCCTCAATCTAGATTTCCTGTTTTAAATTTAAATTTGTTTTTTCCTGCTAACCAAGATTTCCTGTTTTTTATTGACTTTTAAATTTTTATTTTAAAGTTAGAAATATGTCATATCTTGAACATTAAATTTTTACTCTTGAAGTTTGTGTTTATATAATAAATGTATTTTAATAACATGTCTAATATTGGAAAGTTATATGAGTCTAATTGTACGTTAATTACTTTATAA
Organism: Tachinus rufipes; assembly: GCA_963932245.1. Classification (NCBI taxonomy): domain Eukaryota; kingdom Metazoa; phylum Arthropoda; class Insecta; order Coleoptera; family Staphylinidae; genus Tachinus; species Tachinus rufipes. The sequence continues at coordinate 81,641,826 of OZ010741.1, read as the reverse complement.
TTTAGATTTTTTAAATGTTTTTTAATTTCTAAGTCTTCCATAAATATTAATTTTTTATCCAAAATATAAATTAGATTTTTCTATATCTTTATTTCTAAACGCTCTCATATGGTTTTATATCTAATATTGAAATTTCGAATGGTGTTCTATACAAAGAAATAATAACATATTTAGTATTATTTATATTAAACTGTGCTGCTAAGCATTCAAAAACAGATAAACATGACAAATTTGATAAATCATGTCTAGGTGTTTCGCCTGATCCTATTTTACCATAAACTGCGCTTCCTCCGTGCTTGCCGGGTAATCGACAGAAACTCGAAATTACTTAAAAACCGTTTATAGTTTGCATGAGAAGTTGTAATTGACACTACCAGTGCTCTGTTATTCACAAAAAGTTTACATCTTTTACAATAGTATTAATAAATGTGTCTAGTTGAGTTACATTCGTACTTAAGCATTGCACATTTTGATACACTAATTTTATATTCACTGTTTGAGGTTTCTTGATAATACCGTTTAGAATTGTTGAGTCGCCTTTTCTTTCTGCAACCACTCTAAAAAAGGATTGTTGAGAACTCCCTTGTGCTATAATGATGGTTTCTTTAATTATTCAATTTCATTCATCGGAGCTGATATCTTGAAGGAGGAGTATTGTTTAAGGTATTTTGATTCCATTTTTTTAGAACAAACCTCCTTTATATTTTTTTTTGTTAAATATGTAATTAGATTTTCCATTTTCAAATCCGGGTCAAAACGATTAGCGTATAAATGTCTCATTTGAGATACTCCTTTAATTTCTGTATCTTCTAAGCTACCAAGGATAAGTGGTTTACGTTTTTTCTTGGTTACCAATATAAAATCATCTGAAGTTGTTTTTTTATTGGCGATATTTTCCATATTTGTATTTACATCAGACAACGTTTTATTATTATTTTCTATTGTTATTTTTATGTAAGCAATGTTTTTGTTTTCATTGCTATTTGTTTTAGGTTTTATTAAAACCAATTTATTTTTTGAAACATTAGTTTCATTATCATTAATTGTTATGATAAGTTCATAAACTTTATTTTTTTCAAAGCATTTGATCTTTGCAACACTTTCTAAGCGACTTATTTTGTAATACATTAAGCAATTTTTAAATTATGATTATTAATCATTTGATCTTGCTAATAACTCCTTTAGGTACCTGATTTCCAGTTTGTAGCAATTATTTCATTTAACAATGCTATCATCATCGCCGAAATGATCACTTAAAATTGATTCCAATCATCTTCAGACACGTTGGAAGTTTTATCATTTATAACCTCAACGTCTTCGACTTTATTATTTTCATTGATCACCGGTTTAACATTATCACCACATTTATTTTTGTGACAAACACTAACAAAGCAATTTCTGTGAAAAAATTTACTACATTTTTCACATTTAACTCTATCTTTCACTGTTTTACAACATTTAGCACAAGATATTTTTTTTGACATTATTGCGTTTTTATATCCACTACTGGTGGGTCTTACATTTTTAATTTCGAACTCCACTTTTTGGAGTCCCAGTTCCCGCAGATTGCTTTCTATGGTTTCCTCTATCCTGGTCCTCGTCGCTGTCAATGTTTGACATGTGCAATGTTTTGTTTTCTTCCGCATTGCCACTTGTAACGCGTACATTTTCTATTTTGTTTTAGAGTAGCTTTTTAAGTTTTTCAGACTTGCCTTTCTCTGTTATGCTGAGCAGGTCCCCGTCCATTGTTCGCCTAATTGTCTTTATTACTGCTTTTTCTTGTTCTTGTTTAGCCTTGGCCTTGAAACCTCTTAGTAAGTCGGCGTATGTGTTGTTTTTGCATTTGCCTTTTGCTTTTACAATAATTGCGTCAGTTGTCTTTGTTTTTTGTGTTCATTTTTTGCTGTTTTTTTTTTCGGGTTTTTTATAACTAGAGTGGATCTACAGTTCCACGTTTACATTTGATGCCCTATACATTAGGCTAGGCACCTTTCTAAGGGCTTCCCAATTGTAAGCTTCCGTTGCCGCCACCGCTAGTGTTTTTTACCTTCGTTGGCTTCTATCTGTGTCTTGATTTCTTCTAGCATTTTAATTTGAGCTGGCAGGTCATCAACATCTAACTGGCTGGCTAGGACTTTTTGTTTTCATGTCCTTTTGCTGGTTTTTGTGACGCTAGAGCCTGTCTCAAGTTGTCCTTTCAGCGACTCGTCTTCCAGCATTTTGCTAATTTCCAAGTATCTGTCGGCGGTTACTCTTTCTAGGCCGGACCTTTTTTTTTTCTTACTATCGAAAATTATTAGGACCTCTTCGGTTTCTTTAAATGGGTTACCTTTTACGATGGGTACCGCAAAAGTGTCTTCCGGCCATTGTGCGCTTATAATTTTTTCCAAGCAGCGTCCATTCTGCAGGGGTCGGCTTCTTCTAATTGCTTTCTTAACAAGTCGATTTTTATTTCCGCTATTTCAATTTGCTTGCGGCATTTGTGGCAAATTATTTTACTTTCCTGCTGAGAGGCTGCGTCCTTCATTTCCATTGCCTTTTTTTGCGACTTATTTCTGAGCTGAAAAGCCAGATTTTTGACTTTTTTTTTCAGCAGTTCCGTCTCCTCCGCTGTTGCGAATTTCATAACTTCATCGACTTTTTCAGAGTAGGTGTCTATTATTTATCCATTTTTTCATTAGAGCATACTGGGTATAAATGTTTGTCATAGAAGTTTAGATCTCGCAGTGGACATTTGTGTTTTGTGAGATAAAAGTTTTTATGTCTGCGAAAGAGGTGTCTAGTGGCTGGTATGCGCTCCACATTTCCTCGCTGTTGATGTCGAAGTTCCTGCCCGGCGAATTTACCGCCTTTCTTTTGGAGTCTTGTTCCGATTTTTTCTCCGTTTCACTGCAACTTAGAAACGTGTTTTTTTTTGGGAAGGAGTTCTTAAAACATTTGATTTCATTTTGAAAGGATTGTCCGTAGCTGCGGACTGTTTCCTTTTTTTTTGTTTATCATTGTTTTAAACCACTTTTTTTATTAGAAATATTTATTTCCCAATGTAGTAAAATAAATTCCACTATAGATTGCATATAATAAAAAATATTGACCTTTTTCCGGTTCCGTAAATTATAAATAAACACAATCCTAATTTATTTATTTTTTCGATAAAAAAAAATTGAGCAGTAAGAAGCTCGTATCTGTCTTAATATACCTCGTAGGTAGGGCAACGGTAGAAGTACTGTTGTCCAGGAAAAATTAAGGGGTTTCCAGCACGCACTAGCGCAAAAAAACCGAAAACACGAATAATCTTTGCCGTGCAACTGCGCAACTCTACCTAACCTAACTTAACCTAATCTAACTTAACCTTTTTTTCTTTAGAGAGAGGAGTAATGTTTTATGCACCGTCTCTTCAATACAGAGGTGTGTGGGACTCGTTCCCTAATTCAGTATGGACCCTACCCGCCAACCCTCCTCTCTTTCATCTCCCCCAGTTCCATGGCATCCGCTTTTGCATTTCTTTATTCGGCCAGGTTTTAATTATTTATCTGCTTCTTAATATTATATATATATATATTATATTATTTTGCTCCTGTCACAATATACACATTTGTCATTGTTATTTTTTTAATTTTTTTTAAGTATGCTCTAAAACATCCATGTCCTGCTAAACACTGTGTTAAGGAATATCCAATTTGCCCGTATTTTCTTTCTATCCATCCTGAAATGTTTGGAATCATGTGTCTACTTTCTCTTTCCACCAGACTCCCACATACTTTGCCATTTTATTTTTTTCTGATCTGAATAGTTCTAACCAATATCAACGCACTCATTATTGGAATTGTTCTGTAAGCACGACAAATTCTGATGGCAACGTTTTTTTGTAAACTGTTAAGTAACCCAATAGCGAGAAACGTTTTTTTAGCTGAATTCTCAATTCTAAGCAGATGCTGGTAGTCAGTTTGTCAGTTACGCTGGTGACACCAACTGGCCTCATTTAATTAGTCTGTTGTTGTTCAGCTTACTGCCTGGCCAGTTCTTCTCGTTCTTTTGTGCTCATCGTGTCCCTCACAAACGAGTGTATCTGCTTCCAGTTATGCTTGTTTTTGAGAAGGAGGTCCATTAGGCTGTCGAACTTCAATGCTTTTCCTACAGCTACCAGCTTCCTCTGCTTTGTGTTTTCCGACTTGCCATCGCATGCAATGCAAGATGGAGTGCTCCGGAGAGTCGGTTTTTCCGCAGTAGTGACAATCGTCGCTCTGGGTCTTTCCAAACCTCTTAGTGTAAGTGCCATAACTTCCGTGACTTGTGTGAAAAGTAGTCGGTCTTCCTGTGAGGGCTTCTTACCCATCTTCCTATTGAGGAGATGAGAGTCTTCGTACACTGCGCGGTGTCTTGGGTGTCATCCCACCTACGGTGCCACTGCTCTTCGATGTTGTACGTGGCTTCGCGGCCCTCCTTTCTGGTTCGATACTTCTCTGCCAGTTCCTCCACTTTCAGGTCGATCGGCGGGAATGACACAAGCACCATTGCCACTTGTCGTTCGATATGCGCTGATGATTCTCAGTACGACTTTTCTCTTTGGCATGATCTTCATTAGGGCAGTCGTGGTTTTCTGTGCCTTGCCGATGTTGTGCAGGTCAAAGGTCCAGTTTAAATCCAACTAGACTCCCAGGTATTTTACGGATTTTTTCGAGGTGATGGTTTCTACTCTTAAGTCGAAGGCGACCTTGGTCTTTTTCCTCGTGCCTTTGACGACCAGTACCTCACTTTTCTTGGGCGCCAGTTCCAGGCCTTTTCCTATCATCCATTCGCCTACCACCTTTAGGGCTTTGATTGCAGCCTGCATCTCTTGCATGTTGTTCGCACTGACCAGTTTCTGTCAATCTTTTCTTGATTTGCTCCCATCTGACGGTGTTGACCGCGTTTCTTACGTCCAGCAGGATAATAGCGGTTGACGCGCTTGCTCTATCCTCGCAAAGCTCTCTTGCCTTCATGATGGCATCAACTGTTGAGTGGCCCTTTCTGAATTCGTATTGAGTGCTGGATATGGCTTCTTTTTCGTCCAGTTCCTCCTCAAGTCTCTGTTTTATCAGGTGTTATACTGCTTGCCGGGTAGTCTTAGCAAACTGATGGCCCAAAATTTGTCCTTTTCTTTGGGGATCAGCGCTATCTATGCTTTCTTTTACAGTTTGGGGAAGATTCTTTCGTCCAGGTGCTTGTTGTATGCTTCTAGCAGCACGTCGGGGAATACTTTGTGCGCGAGCTTGATGATTTGACAGTGGGTTCCGAGACTTTTTTAGGATGTTGGGTTTTTTGCATCTCCGGTCGTCAGCGGAGCTACTTGCTCTGGGAAGTGCTCCTCAATAATTTCCTTCTTCCTGCTGTTCTCTAGTGTTATGAGAATTGGCTTTATTGCTAGTCTCTTCACCAGTATCTGGTAGCCCTGTCCAAAGGAAACGCTTTCCAGGCCGTCAACCAGGTTTCTCCACTTTTCCCTCTTGCTCTTGCGGTATTCTTTTTTTACAGTTTATAAGCTACGCTACAAGATCCTTAACCCTTTCGGGTTGTCCTTTCGCTCTGGATCTCGTCAGAAGTCTTCGTATTGCGGTGCATTCATTTCTTTGTGCGTCGATGGCGTCGGTCCACCAGTAAGGCAAGTTGTTCTTTTGGTCGCGGATTTTGTAGCTGGCCCAATTCTGAACTTCTTTTAATTTCTGGAAAAAAATCTGGTTGACCCTGAGATCTAGAAGTGCGTTCCTTGTTTTTTCGGCGTTCATTGCCCATTCCTATTCTGATCTTTGATCCTGGTTGTTGTTACGTTTTCCAACCTTGAAAAAAAGATATCGGTACAAGCTTAGAGATTCCTCGTCTTCTTCCACCTTCTATCCCCTTATTGAGATATTGTTTGTAGGAATGGTTATGTCAATAAACGATATGCTTTTCTTTCTTGCCAACTTTGGCGTGAGTCCGTCGTTTATTAGAACTAGGTTTAAAGCTGCTATCCATTCTGTGGGGTGCTTGCCCTTTTTGTCCTCCTTCGGCTGAGTTCCTCGCTGGTGATTTGGAGTTGAAGTCGCCTGCCAAAATTACCTTTTTCTGTCTAAGTTCGGTTTGGCGAGACGTACGCATTTATGATCTCATAGTCTGTCAGGCTGTTGATTTGAAAGCCATTTTCTGCTTGTTGGCCGAGTATTTTGGCTCCTTTCTTGTTCATTATCTGACCCGCCACGTCCGCTCTGTTTTATCTTCTCTTTTATTGCCGTCAGCCCTTTGTACGCCAGTTGTAGTTGCGTATTGTCGCTTTCTTCGATGTCGATCATCAGGTAATACCTTTATCTTTTTTTAGTTTTCCAGCCGCTCTTGCTTGTTGGGGTTTGTGAGCTTTATATAAGCCATCTCTCCTGATATTACTTTGTGGGTCTTAACTTCTTCGATTAGCCTGCTGCCGTTTTGTTCCGGTTTCTAGTAGATAAGCTTGCTTTTCTTATCTACTACTCTTACCGTATCTTGGTCTTTTTGGAGTTCTCCCATTGTCCCTTCTACTTGTTTTGTATTTGGAAAGTCTTCTTCTTCCCAATCCAAGGCAAGTAGCTCCAGTGCGTTCATTAGAGTTTTTCTCTGAGACTCTATTCCTTATGGAAATTTTATTTGGTGGAGGTCTTTGCTTCTTTGCATTCCTCGCCAGCTCGAGAAGTTTTTTGAGGGTATCTACTTCTTGTTTCAGTTCCTCTGTCTCCTTCTCCTTCTTGGTCTTTTTTCACAGTCGCTAATTGGGCTTTCAGATTCTTGATCTCCCTCCGCATTTCCTCCATGCAGCTTTCTTTCTGCTGTTGTTTGTCCTTTTCTATGTCTCGGTCCATTTTTCCATGGCGTCTTTCTTTATTCGTTTTTCTCTACGTAATTTCTTTTATGGGTTTTGCTTATTTGCTCCACTTGTATTTCTATAGGCATTATTGACGCTATTACAAGAATTGTTTTCATAGATATGTCCTGTATCCGCTGGCTGTTCTAATTGCCAACTTTCTTTGCTACCTACTTAGAAGAGCTCTGTAACTTTTAAATGCTTTTTCCATATTTGTACTCCGTAGAGCATTATTGTGGGCTACGCTGGACAGTAATCTTTTTTTTTTACTCGGACGGTCCTCTGATGATAGGCATTAGCTTGATTAGTGCGGTTATTGTCTTGTCTGCTTTCTGTTCTCCAATTTTGTTCCTAACCCATTCTAGTGCCAGGTTGAATCTGTTCGTGATTTCTGTTTTGTTTTTACCGTGGTGATAATTCTTGTGTCGCCCGCAAAGCAGATCATTGTTGTTCTTTGGGGCATTCTATTTTCTAAGATCGTGTTAAAGTAGGTAATCCAACGTAATGGGCCTACAATAGAGCCTTGTGGTACACCGCATGTTATGTTCATTTTATCTTCTTCTCCTATTATTAATTTTCAGTTTTCAAGATATCTGGTTAATATTTTGGTAAGTCTTTTGCTGTTTTTCATGTCTTCTAACGACTGTATCACTCCTTTCCACGGGACTATACCAAAAGCATTTTTTATGTCTACCGTTGTTAGCATGCACAGTGATCTGTTTTTGTATTCTTTTTTCTTTATATCCTCCACGGTTGTGTTGTTCACTATCATTATGGCGTCAATGGTAGAGATGCCTTTTATGAACCCATGCTGGTTTGCGGATATTTTGTGATCTACTTCCTCCCTTTATCTTTTTGCAATCATGTGCTCGTATATTTTTCCAAGAATGTCAGGCATAATGGCCTGTACTTTGTGTCCAAGTCTTTATTCTTTTTTGGTTTCTCTACCAAAAGCAAGTATTTCTTTTTTGAAGTTTGTCTGTTTTTCTTTAAGCTTTTTCAGCATATCATCGTTTTTGCTGACTAATCTGTTTTTGTCTTTTTTCTCTTGGCTCCGTTGCATTCGTCTTTCAGATCCGATAAATTTCATTCCACTAGCACAGCACAATTACACTCAAACAATTTGTGACGTTTATGAATTTTAATTTGACGTCCACGGCTAATGATATCTTAATATTTTTTAATATTTTTTAAGAAAGGACAACCTCTGGTTTTACTTGATTTTATCAAAAACCTTGTATCTGATCAAAATTTAACAAGAGACAGAAAAGTTTTCAAATTAAATTTTTCACAAAAAAAAAAATTCATATCATCTTGTTTAAATAAAACAATCATATTTGCGTTGTCTCTAATTAAATGTTTAAGTATTCGAGTATATGTTTGACATAAATAAAAGGAATCAACCGATTTGTGTCTACCCATACAAAAATAGTCCCGTATTATTATCTGTTTACCTTGGCTTGCGTAATGGAACGTGATAATGAAGAGGTAGCGCTTGATGTTGAAGAGGTAGCGCTTAGTGAGGAAGAGGTAGCGCTTGATGATTGGTGGCTAAACGGTGGCTAAACGGTGGCTAACGGTGGCTAATCGCTGGCTCCATCCACTTTCCACATTCCAACCATTTTCCAATTGCATCCATTTTCCATCCACTTGCATCCACTTTTCCACTTGCATTCACTTTCCATACACATTCCATCCACTTTAATTATATTGATTAGAAATTGTAAATAATTGAAAATATATATTTTTACTTTAGAATTATGCGTCATATTTGTTCATTTATCCTTATCTGTTATCCTATAAATATTTTCTGAATTTAAAATGCTTCTTTAATAATTTGATTACTAACAATAATTATAAACATATGGCTCGTTCTCTTATCGCACCGCAACTTCCGCCTAGTAAATGCTAATATTTAATATTAATTAATAATTGTAATGATCAAAAACACGTTATGTGCTTCTGGGGTAGGCGTCTTCAAAAAAATTTGAATTTTTAAGTTATCTCTTCCCGTTTAAAAGATGAGTCCGCGTGACCTTGTAGGTAGCACACGCACGACGCCGTTCAAATGATATTAAAATAAAAAGCCATCCGAAGCAATTAAAAGTGATGAAGAACGGTAATATTGTCATCCGAAGTAAAATTCAACTTACCTTTGATTTTGATAAATTCACAAAACACAAGATACTAGTAAAAGTCACTAACTAAAACTTTAGGTGGTGTAGGCACAAGACACTGACACTGAATGTTTTATAATCAAAATGGGGCATTTCCCATTTTAAATGTACTCCACTGTCGGTCGATCTAACATCAATATTGTGAAATATTATTATTCCTACACAGCTCTAAGATGGATGTTAACATATAGATCGGACAATTTGGGGTGCGCATCTGGAACAAAAGAATGTATTTTTAGGTTAGGTAAGGTGTTATGTATTTTTACCCCCGAAACCCCTTTGATAAAAGCGGTTAATAGTGGCTATAGGTGGCTAATCGGTGGCTGAAGGTGGCTAATCGGTGGCTATCGGTGGTGATCGGTAGCTAAACCTTTTAGTTCTAGTTGTTTGGTATCAAATGAAAGAAAAAATAATAAATTAAAAATGACTGCGAAAAAGTTATTAAAACGTTTCGTTTGATTTTTTAAATTAAATGAAATTGTATTGATAAGACATAGTTAGTAATGCGCTATCAAGGAATTCCGGATGTTGATGTGATAATCAATCACGGCGAAAAGTAAATTAGTATTATAATTGATATTATTAATACAGTTTGTTTTTTTAAATTAAATGAAATTGATAAGACATAGTTAATAATGCGCTATCGTTTTCGATAATCATACCGCATGAGCCCCTTGAACATATGTCTCCAAATAAAGAGAAATGATGTTTGTTTAAAAATATTTAGGTAAGACAACCAAAAATAATGTAAAGATCACCAAATACAAACATTCACAGTCGTGGAATTGACTTTTTTGTTGGCCTTAAATCAAACTAATTAAATTCAACACTACATGGTAAAACAAGCTGGATAATGAAATAAAAATGGTATTAAATTATTATATTAAAAATATTAGATTTACCAATTATTATGTAACTCCAATAATAGTCATCATTTCATTTTTTTTTTTTAAATTATAATTTTGAGTTGAAACATTGCTCTCCTTTTATTTTGTTATAGAGTATCATCCTCTATTGATTGATGTATAAACTTTTTTTAAATCTTATCTGATGGTGTATGTGTAGTTATTTCGTAATGGAGTATTGAACCCTGTGGTTGGGGGTTGCTGTGTTAAATTTTGTGATGACTAGTGAGTGGGTTGAGTGCCGATGCTTCGTCGATCCATTTAACGCGAAGACTACGGTAGTTTTGACGATTAGGATTTGATTATGGATCTCTTTTTTTTTTTTTTTGAGTACTCGTGTAAAACATTTACCGATATTTTTTTTGTAGCTTGTATTTCCGGCCCTTTACATTAATTTTGATTGTCATACTTAAAGATTTTTTGGAGAATATACACTCAATATATGGCGTATATGGACTTATTAAAATTTAAAACAACATCATTCCTCTTTATTTGGACACATATGTTCAAGGGGATCATGCGGTATGATTATCGAAACATTGCTATTTTATGATAGAGTATCATCCTCTGTCGATTGATGTTTAAACTGTATCATCCTCTGTTGATTGATGTATAAACTTCCATTTTTTGTTTTTTAATCTATCTTCACAGGTGAAAAATAAGTTTGCGTGATCTTATTTATCGATTAAACTCTGAGGAGATACTTATAGTTTTTATCTGCACTTAACTTTTACAGGTGTAATTTTGAGGAACTTAAGGTTTCTCCTCATCATTTTTGATATTAACACTCGCATGTTTATTTTTTATTTTGAATAGCTCAATAAAGGAGGACCCCAGTTGAGGTCGATTGAACAACTTAAGTTCTGGGTTTATAGGTTGATAATAATTTTTTTTAAATTAATTATAAATTTTTCAAAATCAATGATAATTATTGATTACCTCAAAAATTACATCGCGATCCTTGTTTCCGTAGGAGAACACAGTAATTTTACAGCCTATCAAGTGTTGTTGAATGATAATTATTGATTATAACATCATCCTCTATCTTTTCTTGAAATTCTTCAAACTGTGAGACTATTGCAGTTTGAATTTTTAATAACCCTTTCCGTGGTCTAAGTCCATATACCTACCTCTGAGACGGACCCGTTCAGAATCCATATTTTCCTTTTTCATCATCATCCTTAAAAATATTATTTTATAATCATATAGAAAATGCGCAAGTTTTTTTTTTATCCATATAAATACCCGGATTCAAGTGACATATATTTATAAATAACAATTTAGCTTTTTTGTTTTGAAATCGGTATAGCGGCAGCGGTAAAGCGTATAACGGTTTGGATTCTTACCATTAGCTTGACGGCAGCTCTAATTCGGTTGGCGGGTCGTGGGTCGTTTCAAATTCAGGGATGAAAACTCAATAGGCGTACTTACTAAATGTTGGGCTCCAGCCACTAGAAGTCTAGTGACACGTACTAAACTTGAAGGAAGGACGTTTTTGAGATATAAAACTCATAGTTGTGATACCTGACCATTTAATAAAGAAAGACATGAAATTACAAAAAAATATAATTGGTTCAGGAAGAAAGAAAATTTCTTGAGCGGTTTAACATTAAATTAAGCTCAACAAAGGCCTCCCACATCACTGACCGATCAAGCGGAACCAACAACTGCCAAGTCCTCCCAATCCGTCAATGGCATCGGAGAACAAAAAGAAGCCAACCAAAATCAGTAAAAACCCCTTAATGCACTCCCACACCACTGACCGATCAAGAACACTCAACAACCGCTAAGTCCCCTTGACCCCTCAATGATGATAAAAAACAGAACAAAAATATTGACCGAAACAGTTAGACACCGTACGATATTTAATAACCTTAAGACTAACCTAGGCGAATAAGCTTATTTCCTGTACAAAAATAAATGGTGTAACGATGTCACACTGCTCAACATATACATATACATATAACATAATATTTTGTGGTCCATAAAAATCCACTGGCAATAAAAAGTTTAATTTGTCAAACTTTTGATTTTTGTGAACACTACCTTCACAATAATATAAAAAGGTTTAAATTTGAATTTACAGATTTACATCGGTAGGTTCACGCTAGGGCCAACTAACCCTTCAAGTCGGTCAACGACTACTACCACTAAATCGACACTTAAAATTTGTGACACCATTTGGTGCCACTGGCATAGAAAGAAGTTTGCTTGGCAAATCTTATTGGGCTTGACACGCTCCAATTTAACAAAAAAGCAAAAGGTTAAATTGTGAAAGTTAAGAAGTTAAATTTAAAATCGGAGCGTGCAAACATACAACATGGCTCAGCATGGCTGAATTCCAGCACCACTTATCTTGCAAGGAAAATTGAAGAGAGAATCCTCCACCTCCTGGGACCGTCATACAAGCTCCAGCAGGTCATGAAAAGTTCCTCCAAGACTCCTTGCATGAAATGGGTCGAACACAGATCGTAAGGAAACTGGTAATAAGCGAAGACGATATGGGCTATGCAGACTAGTTATCCAGTCTTGGGAGCATTCCAGATCTTAGTGCTACTGTTCAGGTGAATGGTTTAAGTTGGGTTTGAGCCCAAACTTAAAAGCCTAAATTCAAATTAAATTTAATATACTAACAATTATTAATTAAGTAATTACTGATCAAATAAACATGAATATAAGTACCTGGTGTTCTGGCTTTTGACTATGGTTGCTTCTCGCTAATATGGCGGCGGCATGGTGGAGCGTGGTTAAGTAGAGAGAACCTCATGGGTATCTTCAGGATCATATGAACCAATTCACAAACGCAGCGGCGGCTATGGACACATAGGCGCGCCTCAAACAACTTCAAAAGGTAGATCTTGATGGTTAATTTAACACATCAAAGAATGTCCGTAGGTACATACACCACAACTTTACTCCACCACGGCCGGCCGGAAAAGAACTTCCTTTACATTCACCTGAACCCAGCCAACTTTACCTCGACCAATCTCAATTATTCCCGCTTTTATTAAATATCATGAGTCAACCCACGACAATCAGTACAGGAATCTACCTTTCTGCTGTAGTGAATTTGTGTTCGTGCCAACGGCACCAGTACCAACTCAAACATCTGACGTTTACCAAGACGTCCTAACCTCAACTTTGTAAATAAAATAAACAAGGTTGGGGAGTGTTAAACAAAGTGTATTAGTGCCCGCGAACAATTAGAAACAAAGTGCCATGGATATTCACGGCCCCCAAACTAATAAACCGTAAGTAAAAACTAATAAAATATTAATTAAATAAATCTAAAGTTAATGGGCGATCACATTCATCTCTCTCTCTGCTAGTGGGAATTAAAAGAAAGTTATAAGCATGACCAGCGCTAGTCTGCTTAAGATAACTTAATCATTAATAAAGTAAATTAATTAATTTGGTTTGGTCGAACCAGATATAACTAAAACCGCTTGTCGATACAACAAAGCGCTTACTTAATAAATTTTAGGCTGTTATTATTAATATTTAATTAGTCTAATCAATTACTAATCAGTTCAATTAATTCCTTTTTTTTGTTGTTTATTTTAGATGTTGCTGTCCCACTGAGCAGAAGATTATCGAATGCTACAAGCGGTTTAGTGGTATAGCGGTAGCGGTATAGCGGTACACTGCTGTAACGGTCGCTATACCGCTAATTTTCTATCCACTTTCCATCCACTTGCAACTTTCTATCCACTTTTAACCTCTATCTATGGCTGTCGTAACCGCTTAAATTATGAAACACAACGGGTATAACATGACTATCCTGATAATTTATATTACAATCTTCATGAGCGGCACCCCGTTACCAACTAGAGTTCTGTCATCGTCCGTGTGTTCACAGTCACTTTGATTTATTTGTTCTGCACATACGACACAGAAAACATTAGTTTATTATTTTGTTTAATGGGGAGTACAGGGTGAGACGAGTTTTGGGGAGAAAGAATTTTGCTCTTAATCAAGCCGTATATTGCATAAATATCATTAAAGTTTTTGTAGGATAAAGTTTGTAAACGTTTTAACAAATGTTTAAGTTAATAATTTGCAAATTAAATCATTTTCTATTAATTTATTTTTTACTTACCTAGAGGCGTTTTTCAATGTCTAAATCAAACTTTAATATAATCTTATTCACAGAATCAATATTGAATATCATTTGTAAACGTTTTAACAAATGATATTCTATTAATTTACAAAAGTTCTTGAAAATTGTTATTTTTATAACAAAATAATAAAATAATAAAATAATGAAATAATAAAATAATTTAATTATGTGTTTAAAAACGATTAAAGGTTGTCTACAATTTTAGGAGAATTTTAAGCGCTAAACAAAATATGTGACTATTCCTTTTTATAGATGTTTATCGAAACGTCATTCAGCAATTTGTAGAGGTAGATCAATGTATGAAGAGCCAGTTGCGGTGAAAACTTGTTTATATTGAACGCAATATTAATAATCGTTTTCAGCGCCCAACCGTTATCTTTCTCCTGGAACTTCTCAAGTTACGTAAGGATTGATTTATGGATGTTACCCAGAAACCAGAGATTGATTGAGGGCGGCGGCAGAGCGGTAACTCTCTTAGGGTGCATGATAGAGTCGTTCTGACCCTGGATTTGATTTTTCTACCCCCTGACTCTTCCGCCCCTAGGCCCTTTTGGTTTTCCGATCACATAGTAGTTTACAAGTACCCCGTCTGAGATCTTCCACCCTTTACATCATAGTGCCGTTTTGGGCACCCACCCTCACCCGTTGTGGCCTTTTGGGGGTGACAAGATAGGGTAAACAGGTAAACCCCGCAGCTAATTGATTGGGGCACAGGTGAGAGAGTGCCCACCTATGACAAGATAGGATGAGCAATGACAAGATAGAAGGATGAGCACAGGTGTGCAAATCCAATTAAGCCGGCCCCCTAGAAAAATCCACGTCTGGACTCAGTGATGGGCAGGTGAGAATAGTACTTTTAGACCCCCCCATGTAAACCTTATGGGATTTTGCGGCAGAATCGGTGTTACTTCCCTACACAACTATAACACAAGAAATTAAAAAAAATATATTGTTAATAATTACTCTAGACTCAGAAGGTCACAAAATGGACCGTGTTATTTGGGAATTAAAAAAATGAATACTTTTGCAACGGCGGTGAAATATCTTTCGTTTAAAACATTTAAAAAAAGCCATTTTTACGTTTGGGGATTATTTAAGTAACTATTTTACCGATTTATTATGTTAATACAATATTTGCTTAAGTGTTCGTAATTGTTTTTAACTGTAATATGTTACTTTTCCGTACATTTTAATTTGTACTGCAATGTTTATTTTAATATATTTTAAATATTTTGTCAATAGTATTTTAACGTGTAATTTTATTGACTTTACTTTTACTTTACTTTACTGATTGTACTTAATTTAGTTATTTATTCATAATAATTAAACAGACAAAAAACCCATATACATATATGTATAGAAAATATTGTTTTTTGATATTTTATATTAATTTAATCTTTCCCGTTTGGTTGGGAATTTATGTTTTTTTATAAGCATTATTTAATTTTGTAATGTTATTGAGTTTTTCTTTTTTAATTAAATTTTGTAGCGCTGCCTCGCAGATTACGCGTTTCAAGTCACCTGACAATTACTAACAGTTGCACAATACTACTGACAAGTTAAATTTAATAATAAAACTGTCTTGTTTTGTCTCTAATACTACTGAAAATATATGATTGATTATTTTGTTTCTTTTTTTATTTACCAGAGTTCGAGTTTTTCCCAGAGTTTTTGGAATGTCGTTGGTCTACACTTTATTTTAAATTTGTGGCGCTTTTAAACATCTAATACCTTTTCCCTGGATTAGCTATGCTAGATCAACAATTTATTCCTAAAATTGTTAATTTAAGAGATAAAACCCTTTTCAGAAATATATGTACTCATTCATATCAATCTTCAAAAACGTTACAAATGTTATACACGTGGTGTAAATCTACTTGCAACTAAATATATCAAATTGCTGCACGACGACCATATACCAATGAAAATCAACCTTTATCAAAGATCATACTTGCAAAGATCTCGGTGTGCTGTTTGATGGTCAATTAACATTTAGTAGCCACATTGTCAACGCTTCATTAAAATTGCTGGGATTTATTAGATTGTCAAATCCATTCTCTAATAAAGAATCTTTGCACGTACTCTATTTTGTTTTTGTCAGAAGTAAACAAGAATATTGTATTACGGTGTGGTCTTCATACGCAACTTATTCTTACGATTTTTTATTCTCTTAGAGATTGTCAATAAGCCTTTGTTTGCGGAGATGTAAGGGAGATTGTCGGATCCTATTAGACAGTTTGAATTCTATGTACCAAGAGTAGCAGCCAGAAACCTACCAACGTTTACTTGTTTTAGGCTTAAACACACCGATGAACAGAGTTATAAATGCTGCAAACTTTTGTAGTGCCAAATCAACAACAAAAAATAATTTAAAATAAATTAATAGAAAAGAACGAAATAGAAAAATTGGATGTTTCATCATTCAATTAATGTTCTATTTTTTGCCAATTTTGCCAAGATTTTGAATGTTATAACCTTTTTTGTCAATGACATTTAAAATATTATTATATAATATACAAAAGTTTTGCCAACAAATACAAAGTTGTTTATATATCCTGCATCTGTAGTCTATAAGAATAAACAAAATTTTAAGATGAAAAACGATTTTTTATAAAAATTTACTTTAATTTTTCTCTCTAAATAATATTATTTTATACTTTTTCATCTAAAAACTATTTAATCACAGATAGTACTGTGTATTATAATAATTTTTATCATCATTTAAAAAGTATTTAAGACACTTGCCTGCAGGTTTTGTTAGTTTCCTCACAATCGGAAAATGCACCTGACCTATAGATTTTTGCAAGTAATGTGAAGGTAAACAAAACTATTCTTAGTATAAAGAACATGCATATCTTTACAATACCAAGTATAATGCAAATACAAAAAATCATAAACTACAACAATCAAATTTTACCTACGTCTGTAGTTTCCAGGAATTCAAAATTAAAAGGATTAAAAAAATATTTAATTTTACTTCATTATTTTTCTACATTTTTTGATTTTTTTACAATCGGACGGCTAAATAATAAAATGGAGCATTAATTCAAACTCCTGAAGATGAGTAAAAAAATAATAAATAAAAAAAAATTAATAATTTAGCATACTAGTATATATTTTAATAAACATAACATATATTAAGATTAATCCAGTATATTTTTTTATTTAATACACCGAATGGTGTAAAAATTTGTTTCTAGCTAACAATTACCAAAACATTTTTTTTTACATTTTTGATCACCCTTTATATTGAAACAAAAATGTTATATTGCCAATCGCATTTATTGTTACAAAAGCTAAATTAATTCAAAACTCAAAAATAAATTCTCTTGTTTCACTTATTCATAAACATAATTTAAAGAATAAATTATGCTGTATTATGCTGTATGTATGCATTCAGTATTCACCTGATTCACCCATCTTATGAGGCCACCCCCATGTGTTATATTCAAGTTGGACTGCTCCTATTTACGAACGAGTCGTGGGAAAGACCTGGGATTCCTGGGAAGCCGGCCGCCACGAGAGGAAGCGTCAGTCTGGTCCCGGCCGCCACGAGAGGAAGCGTCAGTCTGGTCCCGTCTGCCACGACTGCCACAGACTGAGCCTCGTATGAATACTATTGTAATTGTAATAGTAAATGTTATAGTAAACTAGTAAGTTATAAAATAAACAGTTATTGTTATGTATATAAAATATTATAATCATAGTGCAGTCGCTCTAGCAACCGACAATGGAACAAAATATTGGCCACAAAATCGATGGAAAAATACAGAATAAAACCGTTGCTTGTGTACATAGCATTCTACGTAATAAATAAAATATCCTACTGGCTGCAACTAATCATAAGGGGAATAGACGTCCTCAACACATCGATGAATTGCCGGGCGTTTGTGTTGACAAAACGGAACCGATCAGTGTTTAATAAAATTAGTTCAATTTGTGAATTCCGCCTGTCAACACGCACCGTTATGCGGGCTGAGTGGAGAGCATTTTAACTTCTGCTGTAAATAATTATTTAAATATCATTAAAACTATTAAAAAACACACAAATTGAAGTGATTGAAATAGCATAAATTAATTTAAATTGTTCTATTTCAACTTCAATAAAATTTAATTAAAATAGTGCGAGTGGATTTTCGTTATAATTATAACGAATTCATAATTTTTATTTGCAAATTCAACATTGATTAAAATTGTTATTAGGGAAAATAAATTGATTTTTTATCAATTTCTCGTATAATATTTTGGTCGTATTTTTTCTATAACAAAAATATTCGTTTTGTTATTCATCTCTGAGGTTCATCTTTCACTTCATAGCTTTCGCAATATTTTGCTTGGCTGTTATTCGTTGTTCGCATCGTTCCATCGTTATATTTATTCCTGGAACTGCTTTATTTATCTTTCTCTTCTTTATTCCTTTCCAATATTCTGCTCGATTTATATTTGGAAGTTATTGGTTCCATTGATATATTTATTCCCGACGTTCTATGAATATAATAAATACATCTACTTACAATTTAATTGATTGAAATTAAATCTGACATTGCTTCAATTAATATTATATTAATTATACACAGCAAAGGTGTCGTTCCGGCAGTATTATGATATATGCATAGTGAACTACTGAGAGGGGTTACATAAATCATAAATACTTCTAAACAAAGTAAGCAATATCTATTTTTTCCACTGCTCACATAATGCATTCGATGCAACTTAAAAAAAAAATATTTGTATCTATTTAAGCTGATTTTTTACCTTAAGATTAATTACAAAAATGTTGTAGTCAAACGATGCTCGATTACACTACATCAAGATGTTTTAAATATAAGTTTGAGATAATTATAATTTTGCAGATTCTAGATTAAGATTAGGAGGTAAAATGGGTTGACTTTGAATCTATTCAATACTCGAGGAATTGCTATAGTGCCATAATCAAAGAATTGTTAGCTATATACAGAAATATTTTATCTTCCCAAGTTAAATATTTTCACTTGGAAAATAAATTTGAGTTCTAGGGTATATTATGTTAAAGAATTTTAAAATCTATGACATTATTCTGACATAGAAAGTTGCAATGACGATTGTTTGGTGTAGCTAAAATAGTAACTTATTCTATTTTGCATTTTGGAAATCTATCCAAACTTATAATGCGGTACTGTTCTGCATTAATCGTTTTATCAAAAAATATAGTTCCAATTATTCTTTGCCTTTAAATTTCAATCTGAAACCAATTTTATTTAATTAATAAAGTTCTAGGGATTGACAACAGCCTCGTTTTGATAATTTTGGCTGTTTACATGTTCTGATAAACGATACCAAGTTTCATCCGTATAAAAAGTCTTATTATCGGATTTTATCATTGTTTAAACGTTTAATAAAACTTTATGCGGGTGTAAATAGTTTAGGCTGATAATTTCCTCAATGACTTTTGTGGACTTGCTCTAAGTCGATTGTAAACAACCTTAGTTTAAATGGATGGCCTGTCAGCTAGATGGTTTCTTTTTACAAATGCAGATGTTCAAACCGTTCAATAGAATATAATAGAATATATCTTTATTACGTATGCTAGCCAAAGGCCAGTTGTAACATGTCATGGAATTACATTAATTAGTTAATAATAACAGGTTAGTACACAACATAAATATAATACATAATCGATAATAGGTCTATTCCAACCCATAACTCGGACAGCACACAAACCGCACAAACCATGCACACAGACAAACTACTGCGTATAAAAGATTGCCTAAAGATGGCAAATATTTATTTGTGTGCATAGTCCGAACGGCCTGCAAACTGCCCAAACCGTAAGCCGGAACAGACCCACCAACACATCAAAAATATAAGACATTTAAAATATAGCAAAAATACATATTAAAATTGCATCTAATTACAATAAATATTAGTCTAATGTATAACATATAAAATAACACACAGAGCGTTTAAAATGTAAAAATGTATATAACCATAAACGTTTGACAATAGCATGTTTTGATAAGCGACAATAGAGATTTGCAATTAGAGACAGGTTAAGACAGGTATTCTTCAATTGTGTAGATACATCGATCCAGTAGGTAAGTTTTCAGGTTGAAATATATAGCTTCCTGCACAGTTAGGAGATTTTTTATATTTACTTATTCTATAGTGAGGAATATTGATATTATTTGCCAAACGTGTTTGGTGTTGATGAATATCATTATTGATAACAAAATTTTGTTTATTGTTGTATACATAGGACAATAATTTATACAAATAGATGGCAGGAACTGTTAGAATTTCATGTCTTTTGAAAGTATTTCTACAAGACTCTAAGTAGTTACAATTATAAATTATTCTAATTATACGTTTTTGTAAGACAAAGACCCTATTAATATCTGCTGCTTGCCCCCACAATATAATGCTGCAAGTTAAGATTGGATATACAAGAGCGTAGTAAGAAGTTTTCAGCGCTACAAATAATGTATCAGTCCGCTCCCGCCTTCCTAGATGCCGTCTATTTTAGAAACAGACTTAACTTTTTAATGACATAATTATTTAAAATAAAACATTAGTTTAACATTAACAATATTTACTTTATTAAATCATTAAGTACGTTGCAATTGGTATCTGTTAGCAATATCTTGGATTTTGGCATTTTAAATATATACAAAAAAATGTAAACAGGGTCGAATGTTTTCGTAATTGCGTCACAGAAGTAGATACACAGCACACATACCCATTTTATGGTAATTTTAATGAATAAAAATTGTTTACATTCAGTTTTTCAATTAATTATTATTATAAATCTTATTTAAACAATTCTTTGTTAAAAATAAGTTGCAAGTTCTCAAGTACTAAATCTCAAAAATTAACCAAAATGTGTTGCTAACTTTGCAGCCACAAAAGATTTTTAACCAAAAAGCAATTTTACATTTATCTAAAATAGATTAATTTAGCAAAATATAAAAATCCGCATTTGATCATCTTTGAAGAAAATGTAGAGCAAAATGCTGCATGACAAAACGACGCCACACCAGCACACAAAAACAATTAAATTGATGCAGTACAACCTAAAACTAATGCAAAAGAAAGTGACAATAAACAATATTAAATATTGTTTTACAATGTAGTAATGTAATACAATTTATAGTCCAAAAGCTCGGAGCAAAAAAAAACTGCTGTTGCAACTTTTTCTCAACAAAGAATTAAGTCTAAATTAGATTTATAGCATAAATTATTAATTAATAAATTGCATATAAAATATTTTTATTTATTAAAACGTACTTTGAGATTATCTGCAAATATGATTTTGGGATTATAGTCAAAGTAATTTATTTGTACTCATGACCTTGAAATTGTAATAAGTTTTATATATAAAAAAATCATTTTTTAGTATATTAAGCACAAATTTATTGAATTTGTTGCGGTACTCTGTACATCTGGTGTACAGTGTTCGCTGGGAGTCGGTCAAGATTCCGTGGTACTGACATCTTGTGAATGTAGGAGACATTAAACCTTACTGCTACTTAACGCTGTTTACTCTCATATTTTTTAGCCTAGATTACTTTTTCTAGACTGTCAAAACCATATAATAAATTCTTGTGTATGCTATTAGTTTGCGGCATTGCTTGTTTGTTTCTGTTCTTGAAAATATTTTATTTAGTCTAGATAACAGAATCAAAAGACGCATAAGTTAACTTCTCTATCGTAGGGGATGTGTCTTCATCGGTTATAGCCTCGATTGCCACGATAAGACATTTTTCTTGTTACAAGAAACTTTGCGGAAATCACGCAAAAATCTCTACAGTTATTATATACACAAAATGTTTTGTATAAATAATATTAAAAATATTGTAAAATAATGATATAAATTAAAAATATAAATTTTTTTTTTTACGGAGTTGAATCGTAGACACTAACCGATGCTATGAGCAGGAAACTAACAGCATTTGAAATGTAGTTATATCGAAGGATGTTGAAAGTTTCGTGGATGCATCGTATAACGAACACTGAGATCCTTCACAGACTGCCGAAGGAGAAAGAAGACCTGAACACCATAAAATGCAGAAAACTTCAATACCTGGGGCATATTATGAGGATTGAAAACAGATTCCAGCTATTGATACTGCGAGGGAAAATAGCAGGAAAAAGAGCTGTCGGATGAAGAAGGAAATAGTGGCTGAAGAATCTTTGAACATGGGTTGACATGACCACCACCGAGCTTTTCCAAGCAGCAGTAAATAAAGTAATGATTGCAAGAATGGTTACCAACGTCAGAAACGGATAAGGAATTATAAGAAGAAGAAGAAGATAGCACTACTTTTAATTATTCATATTGGCAATATTTTCTGAAAAAAAAAACATTTGTTTGGGTATATGTAGTGCCTTATTTATGCCAAAGCAAACCACTCTTTTTTTGTAATCCCCAATGATGGGAAGCGGTGAAGTCACCGGAGGACCAAAAGATTTTTGATGATCTAAAACTTCTGGTAAGGTTTGAAGGTCGCATACAAATTGCGATCCACAATTCTCAGGTTTGGTGAAAGTACACAAAACATGTTATAATCAAACTCCAAATAACTTCATTTGTCTACCCTTATCTGACGGATGGATTTCCTATCGATGAAGAAAGTAGACTTAGTCGTAACAAAAAGTTTTTTTATTCAAGGAACTCGCTGAGTTACCACGCCGTGCATTTTTTTACATTTAAAAACAAATCTTTTCTATCTAGGAAAAAGTTGCATGCTTTGAGAAGTTCTAGCGATTCAAGTCTAGTAGGTGCAAGCAGTATCAAGTCGTCCGCGTAAGTAAGGCATGCAACCTTTCAATCCCCAAATGATGATCGACTCCTTGGTAATTTGCCACGATATACCGAAAAGCTCCAAAGATGCTGTCGCGGGGCGTACAGTCAAACGCTTTGCGCAAGTTCAACGTAGTTATGCAATGGGGTTTTGCACTTGCGCGATGTTCCTTAACTAAAGATTGGAGAGTGATGGAATTAACTATACACTCGTCCAATTCTCTAAATTTACTTTGAACATTTTCCTATTTTTTTTGTATAAGTTAATAAAAGTGAATAATATTGCCCAGTTATAGTTCTACCGTTATCAAAATAGTTAATCATGATTACTCGACAACAAAAAATTAAAGCAAGAACTTTTCGAGTAGATTTTTGAATGCGGAACTTATTTGGCCTTGAAAAATCAAAAAAGCTTCTACTCCATAGATTGTTGGTTTGTTTCTGGATTATAAAATTGTGCTTGAGTTTTAATCATGGCAACAATGCGGCTTAAAATATACTATGTGATAGACATCCGTTCATATGAAATTTCAATGCATCAGATAATTTGCTTTAGCTCAATTCTACGGTCTGATAATATTATATCATGAAATGCATCAATTCTTTTGGAATGTAACACAAACTCTGGGCTGTTACAATCTCTTTTCATTTTCTTTCAACTAAAATTCAGCACAATGTACATTAATTACCATTTGTATCAAGCATATATTTGTAAATCTGTTTTATTCTTATTTTATCTGAATTATTCTTAAACTTTTTTCCGTAAAAATTTACAATGACATTTTTAATAAGTTGTTGTTTGTTGCTTTTGTAATTATTTTTTTTTTAAATATATACACTTTTTTTTCTTATTTGATAACTTAAACACTTACATTAAATTAAATAAGATATTATTACATTTATTATAGTTTGATGTGGTTGGACAATCTTAAAAAGGCGATGGGTTTTAAGGCTCCAGTAATTTTAATTCCAAGTCATACACAGGAAAGGAAAGAAACATGTAGAGCTTTTACCTCTCTTGCGCTTCCCTCAACATTTTGACACGCTCAGTAAGTGATAAGTGGTATTTTTTAATGCTGGAGAAAGTCAAGAAAAAGCCCTTACACTACTTTATTTGGAAGTTAACTCAAGATACATTTCTGTCATTATTACAGTCCTGAGAAAAGTGGCTAGAAAAGAGTAATTCCGAAAGAACTAAGAAAAGATTTTTTACCGCTGGACATTTGGGGATATATAAAATGTACAATCTGATGGCTAAAAAGTTTTATTAACCCAAAATAAAGACAGATGTGGCGAAATATATTAATAGCTGTCTGTACGCAGATATTGGGCATGGATTTGATCGAACCCCAGCCACATAGCTCCAGAGGTAATACTTTCTTTTTCATGATTACTGATTTCTTCTGCAAGTTCTGCTTCACATTTCCTCTTAGTAAGGCCACATCACAGAGTGTGTAGGCTACATAAAGAAAATGTATTCTTCATATTTAAAGTTCCTGAAATAATTATTATTTATTTATAAATACTTTTCCACACAAAAACAATTTGAAACATATGGCAGTTGCATTTACAGTTTAAATACTGTACATCTTGATAGTTGGTTTGTTAAATTGTTAGTTGCCAGTTTAAATAAAAAAATTGCCAACAAAGTTGACAGTTTATCTAACAAATTTGTAAAGCAGTTGACATTTTTTAAATTAAATTAACAGTTGTCGGTTTATATGATAAAGGAAATTAAATTAGCTGTCGACATAGGTGAGTTTTGTCAAATTGACATTTGACAGTTTATATGACAGATTTGTGAGACAGTTCACATTGTTTTTTTAGAATTGACAGTTTTTAAAGCATACATTTTATGGCATTTATGATAGTTCAGAAACAATTAATGACAGTTCACAAACATTTTCTAACGTTTATGACATCTCACAAACATATTATGACATTTCATAAATATTTGATGACTGCTTTAAATTGAAGACACAAGTGGATGAAGGGTTCATGTAACAATTTCTTAAAAAATGAGATTGTTCAATAGATAAAGGTTTTAAGTCACTGGAATTTTTTTGAGCTAAGTCTCGTTCGTCTATTGTAAGAAATATAGAAGTTAGTAGTTGCTAAAGGGGGACAACTATTTCTCTTAATGCATAAGATAAAATAATTGTTTTTTTAAATGCATAAGTTTGTTTCCTATTTTATGTATCTAGATATAATTCTACAATAAATGTTTATTTAACTCCACCAAACTTGCTTTAGTAAATCTAACCCCAAAACACTGCGGATAAAAAAACTTTAAACGGCAATATCTCCGAATGAAGTCTATGCGACATGAACCCTTTATCCACTTACGTCTTCAATTATATGACAGACTTGTCAAGAATAAAGTTAAATAAAAATAATGCTAAAAGTCATTAAACTTTTCCAAACTTTTAATATTACCAGAATTACAAGAATAGAAATGTTTTTGTTTTGTCATAGGTAAATATAAAGCAACCTTAAAAACAAAAATCTATTTTATAAAATACCGAAAATAATTTAACTAAATTTGCTTGTAAATTGAAGTAGAACAAAGTAAATATAAAAAAAAAAACAATAAAAACCTTTATAAGTCTGCTATGATTCCAGAAAGATACTGCCACCGCAAAATTGGTGCCCCAAAAAGATGCTAATAAATTTACTTCAAAAAAGCAAAATCGTAAAACTTTAAATAAACTAAATAGAGCACAATAAATTCTAAGAGGTCAACAGACTTAGGGCCGGTACTATAAACCATAAAAATCTGTAGATTTTATTTACTAACCGATTGAATTATTTTACTTGGCTGATTTCGGTATTTTAATTGACGTTTATAAATAAAGTAGGTAACTAAATCTAAAGAATAAATTAATCATCTAAAATCTAGGGGTTAAAATTTATTCAATGAATAAATTTGACACATGCCATGTTTGTTAAGGTTATGTTTATTATTAAGTATAATTATTATTAAAATATAAAATGTCCGAGTTATCAATTGAATCAGTGTCATCGCTATCTACAATGTCTTTGCCGTCTTCGTCGGAATCTGATGATGAAATTGAATTAAGACGCCGCTTGACAAGATTATTTACAACGTGCCAGAACTATGTGAAATATATACAAATGATGAATTTAAAAACAGATTTCGACTCTCCAAACAATCTTTTGAACTACTCCGAGAAAAAACACAATTTGAAAGCACACTGCAACAGAAATAGACCAATTTCAATTAAAAATCAAATTTTGATTGCTTTAAGATTTTATGCGACTGGTGCCTTTCAAAATGTTATAGGGGATCATTATAATATAATAAAAGCTACAGCAGGAATAATTATCCATAAAGTAACGCATGAAATAGCATTGCTTAGAGCCGAATACATTGACATGCCTAACGGAGAAGCAGGAAGAAATAAAATAAGCCAAAATTTTTACAATATATCTGGTTTTCCAAATGTGTGTGGAGCGATTGACTGCACACATGTAAAAGTTCAATCACCAGGAGGAGAAAATGGGGAAACTTTTATAAATAGAAAAGGTTGGTTTTCAATAAATACTCAAACGATTTGTGATGCAAATTTAAGAATCATGGATATTGTTGCACGTTATCCTGGTTCAAGCCACGACAGCCATATATTTAACAATTCCTTGATGCGAACAAAACTAGAAAACAATGGGTTTGGGAATTGTTATTTATTAGAGGATTCAGCTTATCCCTGCAGAAGCTACACATTTGTTAAACCTACAGACTCATGAACAAACTCGAAATCCAATCGTAAGAACCTTTGGGATATTAAAACGTAGATTTTCTTGCTTATCCAATGGTTTAAGAATTTCTTTGTAGAAATCATTGGCTGTAATATTGTAGCTACCTGTTTGTTACATAATATATGTCTGGAACAAGGAGATGAAATGGAACAACAAGAGTTCGTGGAAAAGCCAATCATTAATGCAGATGTGAATCAACCGGATTTAATGCTGTCCGAAACGCTGTAATAAATAATATATTTACAAGATAATAATTGCAAAATAAATTATTTATAACAATAAAAGAAAAAATAATAATAAAGTTTGAATAAAAAACAAAATAAATTCTTTATAGATGATAACAAATTAATAAACATATTAAATTCTCAATTTTAATTTTGTTTCTTTTTCCATAACACTTATTTCTAGTTCTCTTTTCTTTAAAATCAAAATATCCTTTTCAATTTCTTCTTTCTCCAAAATAATTTTTAAAATTTTTAATTTAATATTTTCTTTTTCTGAATTTATGTTCCGTTTTATTTTTTTTATTATGTCTAGGTTTGACTATGGTTTCAACAGGCAAAATTTCTATTTCAGCCTCTGGACTATCCATATCTTTTTCGGTTAGGTCATAATTGATGACAGTGATGACAATATCAGTATCTGGTATTATCGCCTAAAAACAACAGCAATATTATAATTTTTGTGTAACATTAAATTAAAAATTTAAACAGAATGAAAAAAGAAAAAATTGAGTTTAAATGTAATTTTGGGAGTTAGCGGCAGAGCAATAATTATTTATTTATTTTTGACAATATTTCAACACTGATGCTTCATCGTCTTGATAAAGCTATTAATCAGTGGCAAAATATCGACAAAAATAAATAAATAGTTATTGCTCTGCTGCTAACTAAATAACATTTAAATTCAATATTTTCTTGTTTAATTCTTTGAAACTTTTGAAAGTTGACCATTTTTTAATCATTATTGTTTCATCATGTTGTATGTATTTAATAAATAATTTTTATTAATTTATTTTATTATTACATGACTAGTTTTTGTTATTTTAATAACATTATCAAGTGTATTTATAACAAAACTAATAGAGTAATATTAAAATAAATTAATAAAAATAATTTATTAAATACATGCAACATATAAAACAATAATAATTAAAAAATGGTTAACATTTAAATTATTAAATACTCCGGCAAAATAACAAATAATAATAAAATTAAAATATACTTATCATTTCTTCGTTTTCTTCAAACATTCCTTCATCGCCTTGATGTTGAAGGACATTTAGTGTATCTACAAGAATGGGATTATATTTAATTTAATTAATGGTTAATCATCGTATATATTTAATTGTTCGTCTACTATTGCATTCAAATAATGATTACAGCACTCGCCCTCGGCTAGTATTGTAAACTTGATTTTCATGCATTCATTGCTTGCATTAAATAACATAATGTTTAGTATAAGTAAATTTGTTTAATTAAATGTGTTTCGATTTCAAGACATACCGTAACGGGCTGAACTGTCGTAAGGATTTTGCATCTCACAAATTTCATTGTTGCTTATTTCCAACATCATTAAGCTTCGTCACTGCTCTACCTCCTCCAACTAATACTTTTATTATTATCAAATTTTTAAACAATTTTCTTGACGCATACCTTTTCATCCGCTTTATCCCTTTTAACTTTTTTTTTAATTGTTTCGTATAAAAGTTTTAAATGGCCACCTGTTCTGGGGCCAGTTTCTGTGGTTGCGTTAAAATGATGAGCTACATCATCCCACGCATCTTTTTTAACTTTAACATTAACGTTGTCAGTTTTTTGTTTTCAATTATTATGTGGAGATAGTTCTCAACTATCTCATTAAATTTTTCACGTTCCGTGTAATTCCTCGATCTTTCTCGTTTCTTTTCCATGATTTTTATTTAGGTTAATATCAACAATATTAAAGTGACATAAAATGCGGCGTTGCAATTCCTTATTCAATGAATAGTTAATTTAGTTGGCAATAATACCGAAATACGTTTATTCGTCGAATATATTTAATTTGAGATTTGTTATTCGGTGATTTATTTTGTCTTTATAATACCGGCTCTTATACAAAGAATTGACTACACAATATAACTTGTGGCATGCGAGAATGAGCACCATTAGTAGTGAAATCACACAGCCAGCTGTTTGGCTTGCATTATCCAAACGAATTTTTATACAGGGAGTTTATAAATGAATGGGATTATGTAATCACTTTAAATATGCCGCCTTTTTAAAATAGTTTACTATACTACATATGTTTTCATATGTTTGCTTGACAGCTGTCAAAGTTGATCTGTCAAAACAAATAATATAGTGGACAATTTAAAAAAAGCGGCACATTTAAAGTGATTACATAATCCCATTCATTTATAAACTCCCTGTACATAGGGTTTCTTATGGGTGATATTGATTTATTTTTTGTGATTTTTTAACAATTTAGTGCTTATGAAATGAAATGAATTGTTTGTAGATATTTAAGTTAACAGTTTTAAATTAAACACATTAAAATATTAACTAGAACATAACATCACAAAATATTTCAATTGACTTTTAAAATAAATTTGTTAATTTAAGTTAATTAATATATTTTTGATTATAACTATAATATTATATTTTCAGTAACTAATTTATGGTAATAAGTAGTATTTTATTAAAAATATTAAGTTTAATTTCTCGATTATTCAAGGAAATAATTTTGTTATTTGTTTGTTAATATTTCATATTTTTTTTAAATAATTTAAGTATCTCCTATTAAAAAACCTATGTATAAAACACTTATAATTATAATGCACGGCCATGTGACGTCACATGAATGACGCGACCACGGCAGAGCGAGTTCCCACGGCCAGAGCCAGTGGTAATGGACGTTAAATAGGCGGCTAGAACCAGTTACTTGTAACGGATCGAACGAGCAGTATAAAAGGGGAAATATTCCGGGCGCTCGGCTGGCTCGGCAGTTGAAACTTGCACTTGGTGCAAAGCGTATCTCTTTGTCTCTGTCTGTTCTGTTCTACCGTCGAATCTCGATTCGTCTAGTTATTATAACTATTCTAGCATTAATTAATTATAACTCATTGCAAATAATTAATAATTGGGCATACACAACTCACATCATTTATAACGAATCTCGAAGCACCAAAATATTATATTTATGAGGCTCAAAATACTCTCACTCCTATTGTGGCCGTCTTTGGCGTTAGTGCTAATGTGTTTTATGTTGTGATGCAATAACTGCCTCGTGATAAAAAATAAATTGTAAATAATTATATTGAACTCGTAGAACTGCTATGATTATTAATAAAGTTCTAAAATACAATAGAAATCGATCTTACATAAAAATAAAGAAAAGTTTAATTATTAATCTTACTTCTTAATAAATATATTTTTTCTTAATGTTTCCATTTTGAGGATTATTCAACTTGTTTATTTTCTGATTATAAGCTAATTGTGATTGGCACGGAATTTTTGGATTGTGATTCTCCGTACCTAAAACAGAATGTTTGAATGATCTTACTAAGAATGGATTTTGAAAGTAACCAGAATCGCCTAAAAAATATAAAATAAATTAAAACATAATAAAATTATTTATTAAAAGTTTTTTTTTTATCACTGATTATTGAAATATTTAATATATACCTAATAGCCATAAACCATGATCGCATCTTTCATATCTCTTTTCAAGAACAGGTTTAATAAGAGATTGTTTCCAAATATGCATCGTGACTAGCACCTGCATTTATTGATAAAATTTTCAAGTCGGAATCAAAAATATAAAAATAATTTTAAAAATGTTAGTATGTAAAAGTGCATATTTCTTTATAAATCAAACAATTGCACATTATGGTATTCTTTTTTATTAAAAATGGCATGTCAGTGTGATTGTCAGGATTGCACGTGTTCCATCAACAACACCTATGACTATGAACACCAAGTTATTCCATAAATTTAAATAAAATATAAATATTTAAATTTAACATTTTTATTTATAAATAATAATATATTCTACACTATGAACTTTTTTTATTTATGGCAAACATGTTTCACAAATTTATTTGCATTTTCAATGCCATTTAAATGATTAATAAATTATTTAAAATTTGTATTTTTCCGCTACCCAGATTTCCTGTTTTAAATTTAAATTTGTTTTTTCCTGCTAACCAAGATTTCCTGTTTTTTATTGACTTTTTAATTTTATTTTATGGTTAGAAATATGTCATATAAGTTTGTGTTTATATAATAAATTTATTTTAATGACATGTCTAATATTGGAGAGTTATATAAGTCTAATTGTTCGTTAATTACTTTACCGTTAGGTAATGTTAAATGCGCATTTAACATTACCTTATCCACTTTCCATCCACTCTCTGTCCACTTATCACTGCTAATTGGTGCCTAATCGGTGGCTAACGGTGGCTGATCGGTGGCTAACAGTGAACAATTAGTATGCGGTGTGAGTGGAAAGTAAAAATGTGTATAGTGGTTAATCAGTGAATGGTGGTTAAACAGTGGCTGATCGATACTTAACGGCACCTGCTAATGTACTATTGAAAAGAGGTATAAATAGAATCAAACAGCGTTAAAATTTCAGTATTTAAAACAAACGTCTTAGTGTGGTGTCACACTATGCGTTAAAAACGCTCCGGTGAAAACGCATCCGGTGGGAAGGATGCCGACCGAGCATGGTTTTAAATGAATGGCGACACTTATGTGCGTTTTCAACGCATCCACCGGACGCCACCGCATGTAGCTGCCGCAGCTCGGGCAAAACAGCAAATACACAAAATATAAAAAAACATGAATGCGAAATAATTAAATTTTCTTATTTTGCATCACTGATGAAATATTCAACACTTTTATATTAATTTAATAATTAATAAAAACATTTACACTTTTAAAATAACTTTATAAATAAAAATTATAATGCTATAATGTAAATTATGTTTATAAATATATATTTGTCTTATTATATATATATATATATATATATATATATATATTTGTCTTATTGTAAAATAAAAATATTAACAAATAAATAATTGTAAATATAAAACGCATCCACCGGACGCCACCGCATGTTTGCTGCGGCAGCGCGGGATAACCGGACAACCGCATGTAGAGCAACAACCAGGTTTAAAAAAAAAATTATTTTAAATAATTTTTTTTAATGTTTTATTTTGTTTAAAACAGTTTAAAACAGAATAAATAAAAAAAACATGTTTTAAACATGTTGTGTAATATTTTTTTATAATTTTTTGTCGGAAGGAAACGCGAGCAGAAAATGTCTTGTTTTGCTATTGCCGCTTGAAGCATGTATATTGCTAAAATTTTCAATTCAAATCAAAGAAGCTTGAAATAAATAATCAAATATTAAAAAAAACAATGTTTTAAACATTTTTAAAACTGTTTGAAACAGAATTGTCAAAACAATGCTTTTTGTTTTAAACTGGTTTAAAACAAAAGTTTTAAACAATTTGTTTAAAACATAACAACCCTGGCAAAACACAAGCAATTGAGTCGTAGGAGTCACAATTTGCGTTTTCACCGGTCCCGTTTTCAATATGTTTGACATAGATAAATTTATTGAGTGTGTTCACGAGAAACCGGTACTCTGGGAAAAAAACTCCAAAAAATATTTCCAGAAAAATTGCCGTGAAAAGGCATGGGTAGAAGTTGGCGAAATGGTGTATGAAAATTGGCAGTTGTGTAGCTTGGCGGAGAAAGATGAAAATGGTAGGTGAAAAACAAAATTAATTATGAAGATGTGAATATTTTTACTAATATTATGCAATTATAATTTTTATTTATGAAACTATTTTAAAGATGTAAATATTTTTATTAACTATTCAATTTTATAAAAAAATATATAATTTAAATCGCATCTGTTTATGTTGATTGTTGTGTTCATTTACTGAATTGTCATAGCAACATACAAACAATTGTAATTGACAACATACAAATTGCCGCGACAATTTTTTTGTTGTTATGGACAATATTAAAATAACAAAAATTGTCACTAAATTTTTATGTGGATATTCAAAATTATAATTGTCATAATATTAATTATGCTTATAAATTTATGTAAATTTGGAAAAATTAGTTTTATTATAATATATAATATTTAAAAATTTTATAATTTTTAATTTTATTTACCACATCATACATCTGAAAAAGAAAAAATTATTTTCAAAATATTTGATTTTTATTTGATTTTTATTTTATAATAAGAATGTTTTTTCCAAATATATATTTATAAACATAACTAATTAACAGACGCAGAAAAGATAAAATAATTATAACAATATTAATGTACATATTTAGTTTTATTATTACCATGATTTATTTTTAATAACAATTTATGTTAATACAATTAAAATTGTTTATTACTGTAGAATGTTGATGAAAATGCTTTACTTTACAATACCAAAAATCTAGTGTTTAGTACATATAATTTTTCTGAAAAGTTACTGCACCGGCTTCCATAAAGTAGTGAGCAAAGTAATCTCTATTTTCCAACCCTTGCCCACGTGGACTCTGTCTAAAATCATTTACGTCCACAAATGGATGAGTTTCAGTATCCTCGTAGTTTACACCATTTACTCTCTTGCGAACAAAATTGTGCAAAATACAACAATAAAATTTAGTTGCACAAGTATAGGCGTATGAAAAATTCTCCATTTGTTTGCCAAAATCCCAAAAGTACACTCCACAGTGCGCCTGCATCTCGAATGTCTATAATTGAAAACTCTTCTAGTCGCATTGAGTTCACGGGCCGGATATGGTTGCATTAGGTTTCTAGAAAGCTTAAATGCTTCATCACCAACCATGACATAAGGTTGGGGATTTTCATTAGTATTTGGTAACAAGCGAGGCGATGGTAGATTTAAACTACCCGAATACAATTTTTTGCCTAGTGGACTGTTGCGAAATACTGTTAAGTCGCCTTCTTTACCGTAAGCACCAACATCAATGGCTACAAAACGTAAATTTGCATCCGCAACTGCCATTAGCACAACAGAAAAAAAAATTGTAATTGAAAAAATTTGATCCTCCTCTTCTAGGGTTGACACATCTTATGTGTTTTCCATCTATCGAACCTACGCAGTTAGGAAAGTTTGTTTTTAAATAAAACTGATTTGAGATGTCTAACCACATTTCTACAGTCGGTTCTGGCATTTTTATTTCTTTTAAAGATTTCCAAATTGCTTGACAGGTTTCTTTTACTATTGTTCCAATGGTAGATCTAGCAATATAAAATTCATACTGAAGAATTGAGAAATTGCTTCCAGTAGCCAAATACCTGCAAACAACAACAAATATAAAAAATTTGATTTGTCTGGCAATTGCGGTACATCAAATTTCTCCCAAGAGTCTTAAGTAGTCATATGGGAATACCCCTTTGCGTATAAGCAGGTTAAATTTTGTTTCATCTAAATCGAAAAATTGTGATTTTAAATTTGGATACGTGACTAAACATGATGCCAATTCAGCCAATCCTCTTGCTAAAAATCTAAATGAATCAATGAACCAGAATTTAATTAAATTTTGATCTACATGTTTTGTAAAAGAGATATATCTTTCTTTATTTATAGGTAGCAAATTTATCCGACTTTCAAAATTTTTAGCCAGATTTTTAATAATAAAATGGCTGTCGTAACCGCTCAAATTATGAAAAACTACTGGTATAACATAACTATCCTGATATTTTAAATTACACGATTCATGTGCTGGCCCTCGATACTTGCCGGTAAAGTGAAAATGATCTCTGACTCTAATGTCGCGGATATCAAATGTTTGCTCGCAGATGTGGCAGTGAGAGATGGAGTAAATTTCAAGTTTTTGCAAAAGTGTCAGAGACTCCATTGGTATCTCGCATAGGAACACCGTTTTAACGTCTTCTGCAAACTGTTTCATCTCTTGCGCAAACCATTGCTGGCAGTCCTCACCACGATAAGACTTGTAAAAGCTAAGAGAGTCATCGTAGGCACATTTCACATAATAGCCAATGCTGTATAGAACTTGTTCTTGATTTGAATTTTTGTTTGACGTTTGCTTGAAGATGCACTCTCCATCTGCATATACTATAAACAATACTTTTTCCTTAAATGAATGATTTTTAAAATATACTGTTTCTCCTTGCTTCGGAAGGCAAACTTTGCAATCGTATATCTGCGCAGTCTGCCTCGTGTGAAATAGTGAAGGCAGCGGTCACAAAAATATTTCATTGCGATTGTTGAGTTGCGAAGAGATAAAGCGAGACAAGTTTTTAATCCATACATAGTGGTACCTCGGCTTGTAGTCAACATCATCATCTTGATAAACGTACTCATCTTGCCGCAGGAGAAGATTGACGTGTCTCGGTTGCTTGGCTTTTGACAAATACGTAGGAAAGACAACAAAGTTTTTCTTGTTTTTCTCCAAGATATATACGTTAATCGATATGTTGTTTTGCATCTCGAAACGGGGCACTTGTTTGATAGTCATATGCATTGTGATGTTTTTTAAATTGAGAACGGTGGAATAATGAGGATAGGACGATGTGCGGGTGGGATTACAACCGTGTGCAACAGGATGGAGTGCTGAGGTGACAGCCCAAGCAAAGCATGCGTCGTCATCATTCTTAATATTAACACATGCTTGCTTTGTCTTGATGCAGTGTGGAAACTCAATGTATGAGGATCCTAGCTGCGGCGTAAACTTGTTAATATTGAATGTAATATTGACAATGCTGTTAAGAGCCCAACCAGAATCCTTCTCTTGGAATTCTTCTAATTGTTTGAGAATGGCCGCCTCAATATGTATCTTAAACTATTCCTTGGTAGATGTCGCTTGGTAGATTGGTACTCTCTTTACCCAGATGTACTTGAATTCATAAATTTCAACGTCCGCTTTAATTACCACAAATTCCCCGCAGAATGATGCATTAACTTTGAGAGGTTGCTCTTTCTTAAGTATGTTGGTGATGCGTCAATGAAACTTATCTTGAGCATCAATCAAAAACGCTCGAGGGTCTTTGTGCTGAAGGTTAATTAAAGTTCCAGTTCGTATGCGGCTAAAAGTTGTTTGCTGATCATCCCATTTTACACGCAGACTTTTTCTGTTAGGATTGGTTGGAGAGTTCCAGCACCTATGATTCCTCTCAGCGTCTTTATTTTTACTCTAAATCCACTCATTAAGACAATGCAAGATGAGAGATGCTGTCTCGCACCTGTAAACTTGGCAATCTTCTAAGCAGCATTCATTGAGCGGATGTGTCGTCCGCAGTCTTTAATACATTGAATCATCTTTGATTACTAGCAAGCGACTTTTCATCTCTTCAACTAGTTTTAAGAAAGACTTTTCTTCATTATTTGATAACATTTTCTGCAACAATGGAGACTATCATAAAACTTGGTGTTGCTTTAAAATTTAAAGTTTAATTTAACATGTCAACAACATTCTATGTTAAAAAGAATATAATTAATAATTTCAATAATATTTGTTTGTAAACATAAAAATCAATAACTGAATTAAAAAAAAATTACATTCATAATTTTATTATTTATATATCGAGCTTGTTATCACACCGCAACTTCCATTGTAGTATAATAATTAATTATAATTTCAAAATTTTAATAATGGGTCCTTAATAACCGCTATAAATTATCAAATAAAATCACGTTCCTTAAAATTTTTTTTTTGATTTTTTACTCTATATCTTCGCGTTTAGAAAATGGGTCCGCGTGACCTTGCTCAATGTCATTGTCGATTTTGATGAAGAATGGTAATGCAACTATCTCAAGCAAATAAATGTGCTGAAGAATGGTAAGGCTACCATCCGAAGCAAAAATTACTTACCTTTGATTTTTAATAAAATTTTCACAAGCAGCTAAAACTGAGGTTGTGTAGACACAAGACACTGACACTGAATGATTTTCTTCAATCAATTCCCCGTATTTATAACTTTTGTGAAAATTAATCAACCAATCAGAATTGAGATAATTAGTTTGGTGTTGGAGGGCCCGATAATATCGGTTAAATAGACAATTTTGTATTCGTTTTCCATAAGAAAGAATGTTAATTTGCATAAATCTATGATTAAATCAGACTTTTCCATAAGATTACATGTAAATCGAGACACTAGGTCAACACGCTATAATTTTAACGAATTCGATTTTTTAAAACCGCAATATTTTTGCATAATTGCGCTCATCATTTGTTTCGCATATTGTTTCACAAACTTCAAGAGAGTTACGATGACAATTTTCAAATCTTCTTCGTTCTTGCTGTTTCAAATTTTGTGCATGATCAACACTCTCGTTGGCATCTGAAGCACCATTCTTTTGCTTTTGGTTATTGTTCTCGCTCTTATGCCCGGTTTCACTAACGCCTAATAAATTGTCAAATAACTATTTTGTTAAACTGCTAATGAGTACATTTTTTGCGTAATTATACAGAAAAATTTAAATATGTTCTTAAAATTACAATCTACAATAAAATTGATGATCCACTGTAAATTTTACATACTTTTAAATGAGATTGTTCCGCTGATTTTGAGAATCCAAATTGTAATTATTTCCAATAGTGATTGCGTAGATTCTTTGTTGAATCAAAAACGATTTTTGAAATCAACATTATCAAATGAATTGAACATGACATTCATTATTTACAATATATAAATGTCACACCTAGATATTTTGAGGTTATTTGTCGAGTTATTCGATGCATTTTAGCCGGTTAGTTTATTTGGAGATTTATTCGACAAATAACGCTAGTTAACGTTTGTGAAACGTTTATTGGGCGAATAAGGCATTTATTTCACGAATAAATTTTATTAGATGTTGGTGAAACCGGGCACTAATCATTCATGAATAATCGGAAGCATCAACATGTAAAAATAGTAATAATATTTTATAAAATTTAATTGAATTGTTTAATTATACATTTAATTTAATCATAACAAAGTACCGGATGTTGATAACAGATCAAACTTTTAATATTAAATATTAAATATTATTATATTCATCAGGCTGCGCATCAAAAATTACGCAACAGCTCCTACGATGAACATAAAGACTCGGTAAGGTGATGAGTCATACGTCAGTCCGGAACAACCCCGCGCGCTGTCTCACTTATGCAGCCCATACACGCACGAACCACAGCCAACGTCGCATACACAGATCGGAAAAACAAACGTAAAATAATATATATATATATATATAAAATAAATGTAAATTGTACCAATATAAATCAAATAGTTATTACAAAACATAAAAATATAATAAAACTTTGGTATCCATTAATATTAAGATTTAAATATATGTTAAATGTAATTTACCTACCTTATACAAAACAAATTCCTGAAAATGTAAATAATAACCACACATAGGAATAATAAAACACACAAATATAAAATTGGCAATAATCACAGTATATATCTATATTATTAAGAACTATAAATAAATGTAAATTATAATAATAATTAATATTATTAATAACAGAACATATCTATATAAAAAATATAATTTCTGAAAAATAAATAAATATAAATTATAATAAACAACACAGATTATAAATAATAAAACACAAAATTGATCATATTATCATATTATTAATAACAGAACATATCTATATAAAAATGATAATTTCTGACAAATGAATAAATGTAAATTATAATAGTAACCACAGATATGAATAATAAAACACATAATAGGTCTGTTCCAATCTACGATTTGGACAGTTTGCAAACCGTCAAAACTGTGCACACAAACAAATATTTGTCATTCTTAGGCAATATTTTATACACAGTAATTTGTTTGTGTGCATAGTTTGAACGGTTTGCAAACTGCCCAAATCGTAGGTTGGAACAGACCTTATATAAATAATAAAACACATAATTATAAATACAAAATTGACAATAAAAATCACCATTAATAAAAAATTATAATTAAAAACTATACTCCTAAAAATTGTATTTTTTTTTTAGGTGGGGAATCTTCTAAAGACTGAAAGTGTCGGATTCACTTTCATATGCCTTGTTCACACATGTCTACCAATTTTGTCAAGTAGCAAGTAATTTATACTAGAGCAGATTAAACTACTAGCTAATTGACTAAATTTCTAGGTGTGTGAGACATTATGAAGAGCGCCTACCGACTAAACCCCACCGATTATAGAATTACCTGAAAGTTCATAAAATGCAAAAGTGCATTTTAATATAAAAATATAATAATATAATATAAAAATCACAGATCACAGTTGAGCCTTGTAGAAGCAAAAATTGCTTAGTCCATACAAATAAATTTGAGAAAAATGATAAAAACTAATGTGACATTTGATATAGAGAGTTTTGCTACAAAATCATGTTTTAAATATGCAATTTGAATGTAATAACGTATTTGAAAAAACAATATGATCCGGTATTTAAGTAATTATTACAAATAGTGGATACAACAGCAAGTTTTGTTTCTACACCCTTCAGTAGTTACTATATAAAAAAAATTATTAGTTATCACAGATATAGAAAATATGTACATATGTAATATAATACAAAACAGACAATAAATAAATGAGGTGTTTGACTGTAAGATGCTATTTGGTAAATAAGACTAGAGTATGTATTGTTAAAAAACTCAATATTAAAATGAATAAAAATGATTAAACTTTGATTAAGTTAAAAATCAAAACTATAAATTAAAAGTATTAAAACGTGCTTAAATATACTTGAATCATTCTGCAAAATCTTAAAATTGTAACTGATTTGATTGCTAAAGTTTATAGACTGTATTCATTTTTTTGGTTGACAACAAAAACTACTAATCACTACTTGCATTTTACAGCTAAACTCCTCATAATCACAGATATGAATAATCACGTACATGTACAGGTTTGTTTTAAATACTATTTAATAATAAATAACTGGAAGAAAGTTTCTTTATGTAAATATAAAATATATTGATCCGTTTACTACTAATAAATTTGAATATTGTCAAAATAAATTTTATAAATTTAAAAAATAATTAAATAAACTATTTTGTAAAAGTAGCAAGTTTTCTCTTTTTTTTATTATTATTTTCATCTAAACAGACTTGCTTATTAACTTTAACTTTGTTACCGGCCTTATTTTTATTCAAAATATTGATATTTTCTTGTTTTGCATTATTTTTTTGGTTAACATAATTGTTTAAAATAATATTAGAAAAAAATAGATAGTATCATATTATATAAAACAAAATATTCTTTCCCACACTGGCATATTTCAGTATAATCTATTACATAATTATGTTGCTCTGCACAGTGAGATTACATAGAATATGTTTCTGCTTAGATTTTTTTTAAAAGTTATTTTCTTTTGTTATTAATTATATATTCAAATATGCAATACATATGATAAAATAATTTTTTTACAGAAGTTGTAGCTATTGACAAACCACCCCTTTGTAAATAATTGAAATATTCATTATCTGTAAAACTCCCTTTATCCTCAGTTATTAATGAAACACAAATATTGCAATTTAATTTTTTTGACACGCAATGAGCAACGTAGCCACAGACATAGGTTTTTGCTGAATCATCAACCTGGCAACTCTCTAAATAGTTACTATCCAAAATTTGTAAAAATTCTGTTATATCTAATTCTTTTTCACTATAGTTAATATTTTCTAAAATATCAACATCTGAAAATACTTTTAATTCTAAATCAATTTTTGAAAATGAGAAATTGCCTTGAATGTGTCTGAAGATATGTTTTAAGCAAATTTTTTTTTCAGCACCAATTATGTCATCAAAAGAAACATTATAATTGCAACCAGATAGTTGCCTATACATCCCAAATCTCTTTTCTAATTTTTCAGTTGTGAATTTACCTATTAAAATATACTTCGGCGAGTATTTGTCAAATAAATATTTAATTATTTCAATTATATTTAAAGTACTTTGACGTATTGCATTATACGTTGGTAATGTTAGAAACCCGTTGTTATTCTCAACCGATTGCCATTTTTCCAGCCAAACTACAAATTTATGTAAAAAATTTATTCTCTCATCATCAATATTTTCAAAAGGTTTGCACCAATCATTAAGCTTTATTTGTCATTGTTGTTGACAATATCCCACCACTTCTTAATCATTTCTAAAAAATGTACAGTGTCTAAAAATTTGTAGTCTCTAAGAGCAGCAATCGTTGAATGATGAAAGATATTATCTGCTAAAGGAACCTTTTGTCTTTCAAGTGAAGATGGAAATACTGTTTTATAATTTAATTTAAATGCTTTTTTGACAATATTGTTTTTTTCCATTTGATAAACGTTGCGTAATTCTTGAAATTTAGCATATCTAATTTTACTAGTTTCAAAACCTGGGTAGACAAAAGTTTGATCAATATTTTTTAAATTCATCCAATTATTTTTGACGTTCTTAAAAATGTGCACAAAATCATAGTTTAAAAAAATTTTGTGGTCATGATTTTTTTCATTAATAAAATATTTATTATTTAAATTTTGCGATAATTTCTTAAACATCATTCGATTGATTGCATGGTTATCCGAGATTATACATAAAACTTCAAAACCACTACTTTGTACGTACTCAATTACATTTTTAGTGAGTGGTATCATTTCTTCCCCTGTTATATTAAGAACCGTTAATAATTTTACAATTTCAGAAAAATTTCCAAAAGCTGAACATATCATAAAACTTAAAACGGTTTTTGCAATTTCGTTATTATTATGAGCAATGCCAACAATATTTTGTGCTCTGTAATCTAAGCGATTACTAATATATATATATCTCATCTATTAAAAGAACAACAACTCTATCAATATTTTTTAAAGACTTTGAAATTTTTAAAAGATAATTAGTATTACTTGAATTATCAGTAGGAGATATATTCATTGAAGATGAAAGGTGTTGTAAATACCGTTTATGAGGAAGTCTAAAAAAATGCGCATTAAATTATAACATGTGGGAGATTGAGAATAAAACATAAATGACATAACAATTGTTGTCGCAGAATATTTAATTTTAGAAGTACTTATCAGCTTTAACTGATCTATTAAAAGATTTCGAGCATATTCGAAATCTTCTGTTTCTCTTACGACTTGTTTTGTTAAATTTAAAAAGTGCAAACATTTTTTTAAAAAAGGCTCTACGGATTGAACAGAATGGTTCTTAAGAGGATTTATACCGTGAAACTAAATTTTGAATTTGAGACCATTTTGTTAATTTTAAATTAGAAGGAAGAAGCCAGCATAAATCATGAGACGATAACTCATTTTCTTTTAAAAAAACTTTAACATGCATTGTTTTACTGATATGTATGCTGTTTTCAATACTTATAGTAGCAGACAGATCAATATTAAGCACATATAAAAACAAGCCAGCATCATTAATTTTAATCAATTATTTAATGTAACATTCTTACCAATTTGTTGAGTTAAATCTTCAAAATCCTTTATTATATCTCCCTGTAAATTTTTTTCAATTATTTCAGCCTGCCGTTTTATTACATTTGTCTGTCTTTCTGCTGGATCTTTCCGTTTGGCTATCTTCTCTTTCGATAAATAATTTGGCAAATTTGGAAAAATGCATGGAATTGCATTTGCCACTAGCTTCGGAAACGTTAAATTTACCTAAAACAAACAGCACATATCATATTTGGAACAAAATCTTTAACTTTATGATGTAATGTATTTA
Organism: Tachinus rufipes; assembly: GCA_963932245.1. NCBI lineage: Eukaryota > Metazoa > Arthropoda > Insecta > Coleoptera > Staphylinidae > Tachinus > Tachinus rufipes. The sequence goes on along the minus strand of OZ010741.1, from coordinate 81,599,523 downwards.
TACACAATCAGGAATCACATTTAATATAATAAAAATATATATGTTTCCACAAATGTTATGGCAAATAAGATTATTACAAATTACCTGTGTGTAGGTTCCATCATGCTCCAAAAGTTTCTCGAAGCGAAGAATATCAGATTCTTCAAAGTGGTTCGCACAAACCGCATTAGTTTTGAAAGGGACCCAGTAGTGACACTCCGCCGTGCAAATCGCATCGCAATCGAATCGAAATGACGTCAGAGAATTTAATCGATCGCTTTAATGATTTTACACCGCCTACTACTACAGAAATAATAGATCGGAAAAGGTCGGTATTAACTTTTAAATAAAGTGAGATGAACATATATAAGTGAATGTGCGAGAAAAGGATCGTTCAAAATATTGCAACAATGTATACATTTATTATGATAAAAAATCTATGATATATTTTTTAATTAGGTGTTATTAATACAAAATATGGTTCAAAAATAATTACTATATTATTAAATACAATTAAGGTTTTATAATATAAAGGCATTTGTTGTGAATCGAATAATAATGTTGTCTTGGCAACGTTGCATTTAATTTGTCGATTCTATCGATAGAATTCCGGTACTATGTTATTGATTTCTGTCATAGAATACGTCAGTTTTTAAACATTTTGTTTCAAATCGAATCGACTCAAAGCGACTGATTTTTATGTATCGTCATTAATCGCTAACCTCAAATTGCAACATGAGGGTGAAAAGAAAGCATCAACAAATTTATATTTTTCATATCAAAATTGATTGAAATATTAAATAATTGTGAAACTAAATATATATAGTATAATTGTAAAGAATATTAAAGCATCTTATTGTAAAAACAGGGCAAATGTTAATTATAATAAACTTATTTATATCATATTTTTTAAGTAAACTGAAAAACTTGTTTAAAGTATCAGTTTTATTATGAAAATGAATATTGAAATTTCTGGACTTTACAAATAATAAAATTTATATTTATTATATCAGTTAATGCCTTTTAATTTTCTGTTAATTTGATTGAATTAACAATAGTGAATTTGATTTCAGTTTTTTTTATCACATATTTTTTATTTAATAGTAAAATTATTGTTATCATTCAAAATTTTTACAATATATTGAAATAAAAACACGATATTATTTACTAGATCTTCGTTTTTTGATACTAAAAAAAAATAATTTTCTTTTTGGGAAATTTGACTAAAAGTATCGTTTAATTGAAATTCCGAATTCCATAAAATAGCTTGCATTAATTTGTATTTAAAATAAAAATTAATGGCAAGTTTAAAAGCTTATGTAAAATAAATATTATAATATGTACACAGCACTTTAGATTGACATAAGCAAGTGCAACGCATCAAACGATACTTTAGTGTATATTAAGTTGTCTATTATTACGGCCAATCAGCAGCACTGTAATTAAAATACATTAATTTTGATACTATCTTTGTCACACACAATATATTCATTATATAGCGCACTCACTTTAAAAAGCGATTACGATTATACCCGAGTAAGATTTCTATCGAATATTTTGTCATGATGGAGTACCAAAGCTAAACACGATCGAATCACTGACGTCATCTCAATTTGATTCGCTAAAATAACAAAGCTATTTCTTTTTAATTATTGTAAAATGAGTTAAACGACATCTTATTAAACATTGTTTTATTTTATTTTGGGTGTTCAATCATAATAAGAGATCAAGAAATAAAAATTAAGGCGGAATATACGTTTTTTATCAATTGAGAATTGAATAGAATGAAACGTCACATTGACGTCATTGCGATTCGATTGCGATGCGATAGGTATGGCGGAGTGTCACCACTGTCCTTTCTCGGAATTGCATGAATCCACTTTCTTTTTAGATCTTCATTTTTAGTGAAAGAAAATGTACTAATTAATCTGGTTATTTTGATTGTAGAATTATAATTGGATTTGCAATTAGGTACACAACATTTTCGAGGCATCTAAAATAAAAAGTATATGTTATTATTTGCACAACAGACAATAGAATTAAATTACTTTATTTAAATTATTAATTTAATGCTTTTAATCATTATTTAAGTGTGTATTTACTAATTAATATTGACTTTACACTGGTTTTAATCACATAACCTAAAAACGAACAAAATCAGTAGCATGGGAGTGAAATTATTCAAAAATTTTGCCGTACTATTGAATAATTTCACTCCCATGCTACCTGATCAAAATTAATGCATTGGATAATTTTTTTGAGGTTGGTGTATAAAACTTTTATGTTTTTTGATGTAAATCGTGTGTCCGCTTAAAATCGACAAGTTGGTAAACAAGTTATGGTAAAATAAATTTGCTGTATTTTTTGCAAAAACACAATCTGCGAAGATGGTTATATTTCCGAAGCAAAAGCGACGCACGACTTAATATTCTGGAAGTGTGAATCTTCTGAGATTAAATTTGTCTCTATGCTGTAACAATTTCAAGATGATCTTATATGTACTTTGCGAGGTAATCAAGATTTATTATTATTACATTTTATTGATTGATTTTATTTATGGCAAACACAAAGATTCAATTTTCAATATATCAAAGAGTTCATAAATTGTCAAAATTAATTCAATGTTTTCCAACCTGTCAAAAAATATTCGGAAATTGAAACTGAAATTGTCAAAACATTATAATTTTTAAGAAATTTGTTAATTAACTGTCAAATAAGCAAGTATTTTTAAAATGTTAAAAAGTTTTGATAAAATCACCAGTTTTTAGCATTTTTGACAGTTGGGAATCGTTATATGATAGTTCAAAAATATTGTAAAAAGTTTAGATACATTTGTAGCAGTTAAAGAACATTTTATAACATTTGTTACAGTTCCAAAATGTTATTCACAGTTAAAAGAAATTTTTTAGCATTTCTGACAGTTAAGGATTATTATATGACAGTTCAAGAATATTGTTGAAAGGCCAGGAACATTTTTAACAATTGGAGAAAAGTTAATAACATTTGAGACATTTCCAAAACATTATATACAGATCAAAAACAATTTTTTACCATTTTTGACAGTTTACAAACTTAAATCTTGTCTTCAATATTATTTTTTATGTTGTGACATTAAGTAAAAAAAACAATTAGAAGAAAAAGAATTTATACAACTTACCGATTTTACAAAGAATAGTTTCTTTGTAGTTGATATAACTACAACACGGGCCGCAAATCGTATGTTGCCCTATTCCTTTCCATCACTGAAACAAAAATATAATAATTAAACAAAAAATACTTGTAAACTACATAACTTACTTCTTACTTCTGTGATACTTCTTATATATAGAATCGCCCTCGATATTGGTCCTTCATTAACCGTCGCCTCCGGTACTACCGGCTGAAGCTGCGTCGTTTCCTCCTCCTCCAAATTAATTTCCATTTCTAATTTTCTTTAATGGTCGGCAAGCCCCATCTTTGAATTTGGTGGTGGTAAGCTTACCCCCATTTGCCATGCAGACGACTTTGCAATATTGGAGTATAAATGAAAATAAAACTTGTAAAAATTACTAAAAAGTACTTACAATAAGTTTTTTCTTTGGAGGTTCCTAGCGGTGGTTGAGTTGCTGGTATTGGTGCCTCCTCCTCCTTCACCATAACCCTCGGCGGCTCTACTACACTTTTTTCTGGTACCATTTCAAGCTGCGCCGCTCCTTCATCCGTCGTCATCTCCACCAAATTGATTTCCATTTCCAATTTTTTTTAATGGTCGGCAAGCCCCATCTTTGGTGGTAAGCGTACTCCCATTTGCAAGGCAGACGACCCTGTGGAAAGAATATAAATAAAAATAGTAAAAATTTGTAAGTACTTACAATAAATTGTTCTTGAAGTTTTTATTGGAGGCTCATTTGCCTCCGCCACTTCCTTCTTTTTTCCTCCTCCGCCTGTTTTGCTAATTTAGAGATGATTGAGCTGAGCCGTCTCTTCCGCCTCGGTCTTTTGACGGTGCTCGAATACTCTAAAAACAAGAATCAATACGTGGCCACTTTCTTTGACTTAAAACCAAAATATAATCATCATAATCATTGTTGATTGTTATTAATATTTACATGGAGCCACCGATCGTTGTTCAAACCCGAACAAATGTTGGGCGAGGCTTGCATGTCCTCTCGGTTCACATTAGAATGTAAATAAAAACAAAATTGAAAAACTTTGCTAGTACTTACAGTAGATTTTCTCTCCAACGCTAGGTGATGTTGCTACCTCTTCTTCGGAGGTTCCTAGAGGTGGTATCGCCAGGTTAGATTTCAACATCTTTCTGACAATGAACCCCAATCATCATTGTCATAATTCACAAATTCAACTGCACAACTCGTTCTTTTACTACCACTAGGTGGTAACTCTTGTAGCGTAAATATAATATAAATAATATTTAAACAAGGATAGCAAGCACCCTCTTTTGTCTCTCTCTCGTTTGTTCTTGTGTCCCGTCCCGTATTGGAATTCGGATATTTCTCCGTTTCGTGTCGTAGCATTTGTAGCAGCATCTTTGGGGTGCAGCTAATACTTGGTGTTAGGTAAGCCTATTACAAACGTATGTTAATTAATTTATTTATCACTACATAATCGTTAGTGTTCTAATTGTATTTTTGTGTACTAGCTATTGCATGCTAGTCTTTTTGTATTGTATCACGTGTCGTCTCTTTTTTTTTTAGAGAAATAAAACAAATCAAATTACACCAATACTTTAAATAATTATTGGACTCACTACACTTTTCTAAAGTTTTTTTTCAGAAATCGACCGGGTTGATTTGGCGCCAACTGCCGCTTCATCATCTGGCGTCTTATTTTGGCGCTGTCTTCCACTTCCATCACGCAGGTCTTCACCATCCATTCTTCTCCACGCGTGCACTGCCGCCGTTCCACGAGCGCGGACCCTGTGGTGCAGGGAGATGTTGGCGGAGGTGGTTTTTTTGAGGTTTCTTGCAGACTTCAACTGCATCGTACCATCATTAACATCAACCGTTCTCTCCACAGCTGCCGCTCCATGGAATAACTCATGTGGGCGACGCATCTCCTGTGGTGCAGGGAGAAGTTAACGGAAGCCACTGCCACCACAGGGTTGTTTTAAGATTCTCGAACGTAGCTTCATCTAAATAAAATAAAAAATAAAATAAACTGTTAATCTGCTAAATAACTCGATTTTAGAGCTAATTTCATGAAACATCTCAAAAGTTAAAATACAAAAAATGTGTAGAATTAGAATATCATGGAAGTTATAAAAGTTAGAACAAAATAAAAAATCATAAACGTTGAGCAGAATTTAATTATTTTAATAAAGTTTCACGTAACTTTTTTTTGACGTTGAACTAGTCAAAAGTTAGAATTCAAGTTGAAATATAGATTATATGCATTTTATCTTATATCAGCAAAGCTATAAAAGTTAGAACAAAAGTTGAATTTAATTATCTGCAAAGTGCAAGTTACTTTTGTAAGTTTCCTGATAATAGATATATTTTACAAGCAAGTTCTGCGAAATGCTGTCCCCTTGACAGATGCATTTTATTTGTTTTGTAGTTCGACATCTTTTTAAGCACACACCACATTACAGCTCACAACTGAACAAAACTGTTACGACGTGAGACGTTGTCGCTATTTCGGAGGTGATTTTAACGCCAAATATACCGGTGGAAACTCAACCGTACTTTGTAGCAAATGTATATAACGCTGAGCAAAGTAAAGAACATATTGCAAAACAACCCAGTCTCCAAAGCTATCAAAAGCATCAGAAGCACAAGGGATGGAAAGCTTCTCATCACAACAGACAAAAATGACGAAACTTTAAAGAAAATACAAAGCGAAATAAATGGCACCGCCAACATGGAAAGTTAGACAAGCTGGTAGGCAAGAAAAAACGGGAGTAATACACATCCGCGGCATAGACGCAGTCACGCAAAAAGAGGAAGTAGTGCTAGCCATTTCCGAAGCAACAGGGCTCGACACCTTCAAGCTAAGCGACCTAAGACCTTCCACTAAAAACACGCAAGCTGCCACACTCATAATAGGAAAAACAGGCGGAAATACCCTCATAAAAGAAAAACACCTAACAGTGGGTTTAGTAAAATGCACCGTAGAGAAACGGATCCAAGTGGAGAAGTGCTATAAATGCTGGGGTTTCAACCACAGAACGTACAAGTGCAACGGCCCGGATCGATCCAGGAACTGCCATAGATGGCCACAATGCCAAAGAGTGCACTAACGAACCTTCATGCCCCATATGTAACACGGAAGGGCACAAGGCGGGAACTACAAAACCACATGAAAACCAGGCTAATGGAAACCATCATAGGTGGAGACCTAAACGCAAAGAGTAACGTTTTCGGATCGAAGGTGACGAATGCTAATGGAAAGATCCTGGAAGACTGGATTGATGGGAACAACCTCATCACCTGGAACAGAGGACAAACACCCACCTTCATAAATGCCAATGGAACCTCAATCATTGACATCACCATGTCTACAATGAACCTGAACAACAGGGTAAACGAATGGCGGGTCGCCGATGACCTGGAAAATATGAGCTGCCATCTCACCATAATATTTAACATCCGAAAAAAAAAATGGAAGGAAAGAACTTGGGAAAAAACACGACCACCAAACACCAGCAAGAGGATGGAATACCACTCCCGAAACCCTTAAAAAGATCCACGAAAACTGCGACGACATGTTCGCAGAACTGCGACACAGAAACGATTACTGCCCGGAAAAAGCGATGTGCAAAATCAAACAAAAATGCAACCAATTCTTACGCAAAAAGATGCAGTCCAAACGGTGCCACTCACCCGTATACTGGTGGACTCCCGAAATTGCGGAATAAACAAAATAAGAACAGATGACAGCACCAAAGAGACAGCGAAAAGAGAATATTAAAGCATGCGAGGACCTCGAAAACGACGTATGGGGCAAAGGTTACCAGATAGTCACCAAAAAACTAAGGATAAGACCGCATATAACCCTTTCCGCAGAAGAAGTAGACGAACAAATTGACAAGTTATTTCCAAAGCACCCCTGAAATACCTGGGAAAAAAACAGATGAGGTCGAAACCGCTATAAGGAGGAGAATTAAAAACAAGAAAGCCCCGGGCCCGGATATGATCCCTCCGGAAGTGATAAAAGCGGTAGCATCCAAAAACGCGGAACATATAAGCTGTAACCAGTTTGGGTTCAGGAAATAGACAATAGACAATAGACGCCCTCAATAAGGTAAGGTGCTGGACATTACGAAAAAAATCAAAGAAAAGAACTACAAGAATCAGGACTTTGCAGCGATGGTCACGCTGGATATAGAGAACGCTTTTAATACGGCGCCGTGGCCAAAAATAATCGAAGCGCTGAAAGCCGCAAACATCAGCGCGTATCTAATAAACTTTATCCAATCTTACCTGACGGAACGATATATACAAAAGCCAGACGAAGGTCTTGTCAAAATCTCATGCGGGGTACCACAGGGCTCCGTGCTGGGACCCACACTCTGGAACGTATTTTACGATGAAATCCTGAGGCTGGACACAGGATCCGGAGTTACACTTGTAGCCTACGCGGACGACCTGGTCATCGTAGTTACGGGGAAAACCAAAACGCAACTGGAAGTTTGTGCGCAACTCGCGATGGCAAAAGTAGCTTCGGCGGTTGAAGACCTAGGCATCAAACTGGCCACAAAAAAAAACAGATGTGGTAATCCTCGCCGGCAGAAGGAAGCTCACCAACATGCAGGTGGAATTGGAGAACCTACGCTTAGGCAACTAACCAGCCCTGAAGTACATGGGCGTCTACATAGATAAGGATGGTGACGCACATCCGAAACACATGCGCCAAAGCAAATAAAACCTTTATGGCACTGGCGAGAATAATGCCTAACCTAGGCGGCCCCACGTGTGGCTGCGCAATACCATGTCGACTATACATGGTTGCAACACGTTTCCCTCCCTTCTTCTTCTTCTAACTTCTACAACAGTTGGTCGCCTCAGTGCAATGCCACCATGGTGCAATGCCGCTTCACAGGCTAAACCATGCGGGCGCGACCTCTGTGGTGTATGGAAAAAGTGGCCGGGGCCAGTGCTACCTCAGGATTTTTTCATATTACGTAACCTTATCTAGAAAAAAATCATGGTCTAGAACTTTAATGTCAAAATATTAAAAAAAGTTACTTGAACTTTGTCAAGATAATTAACTTTTGCACATTTTTTATAATTCAACTTTAATTATAACTTTTAACAACTTAATTTTTAAAATTTAAATCCATTTAACGCTAGAGAATTGCCGGGTTTCGTCGCCCCGTCCTGTTGTGGTGCCACTAGTATTATTGTTATGGAAAAATATTAAATCCTATCACATCTACGAGAATATCGGTGAACCTTTTTCTATAGAAAAATATTAACACGTACAGCGCCGTTTTTAAGTTAAAATTGGTTCTTATAGGACAAAACGCCAACCAACTCATCCAAACGAAAATATATTAACCATCACTCTTTTAATATGTTGAACTACATACAATATTCTATGTCTTCATGTTTTTGGTTAAAGATTTAAAGTTACATTTAACGAGTAAAAAATTAATAAAGAACTGATTAAAAACGTCACTTTTTAAAAATTAATTGCGAAGAAACGATTTATTTCATCAAATTTCTAAAAGTTTGAGGACACAGATTGGACTTTCTTCTACAATGTCTGAAAATTTTATTCAATTATATTCAGGTGTTTTCTTGCTGAGTTGGATGCTGTAAAGCCTTATAATAGCGCAACTATTCTCCCCCCTTTAATCACTTATTATTACTCAATATGTCAACCAAGTTCTGACAAAATTGTGACCTCAGTACAACAATTTCTAAAATATTGTTTTTAATAAATTTAAAAAGGTTAATAAAAAAAATAGAAAGAAAAGGCTAGTAAAGAAACAAGAGCCAAGGCATCAAAAATTCTAAATTTTTGTGAAAACTGTGATGGACAGCCAACGTTGTGCATTTCTTGTTTCAAAAAGTTTCACTAGTAGTAAAATTTATTTGATGTATTTAGTTTTTTTTTATGTATTTTGATTATATCTATTTTTTTTAGAATGTACACATTTTATTTTCTAAGTATAATGCTAACTTTAAATAAAAATATATAATTTAATTAATTACTTTGATATATTAAGTTAGAATCGGCCTATCAACAAACAATTTTGCACAGACTAAGATGTACCTTTCCTACAGCCATTACAGTGAAATAGAGTGTCTACGATATAAACTTAAAGTTTGAAATAAAATATAATATTGTAAATTGTGTGACACGGACGTTTGTAAAGAAATAACTCTAATACAACTTAGCAGTTGCCTGCTGATGCTATTGTTTGCAAACAACCCGATTGTCTGTAAAAAAATTTATTGTTGGTAAAATAAAGTAAAATAAAGTTTTTAAGATTTTTTATCATCATATAAAAAAGTTCCAGCTATTATTTTACTCTCGTCGTCATTGACAGATAAGCAAATAGTTTTTTTTACAAAAATGTTTTCCTAAAATAATTTTTAATACTGCGTACACATTTGAAACAATCTGCCGTACCGCAACACCGTCGCGTAACATCCTCGCGCAACATTTCCTCGCAACATGGGACTTTTCTAGCGTCCCATCGCTTGTCGGTTTTATGCCGTCGGATCAAAGGAACGTTGCGCGACGATGTTGCAGCTCTCTTTACAAGTTAGTACGGCAGGGCGCAACAATACGGCAATGGAACGGCATTGTGTTGCGGGAGTATGTTACGCGTCGATGTTGCGGTTCGCAGTTGTGTTGCGGAGTGATGGTACGCGACGATGTTACGCGACGGTGTTGCGATACGGCAGATTGTTGCAAGTGTGTACGCAGTATAATACTTTGTAGTGATGACGATCTTTCTCCCGTGATGACACGATTATTTTAACATAATTTGAAACCCTTTAAAGCTTTATTAATTATATCTAAATATAGAGAGACAAAATATAATAAATTTAATAAGTACAACCGAGATAATAAATCGTTCCCGGCATTATATGAAAAAGATTGTCAATATTATTTTACTCCCACGTAATTGTAAATGGTTTTTTTCAAATTATTTTTTATAAAAATTAATTTTTAATGTTTTGTGACAATGAGTGTTTGTGCGGTTATTTAAACACAATTAACAAACGTTTAAAGTTTAGCTATTTTTATAATAATATTATTTAGATAATAAGCGTTTTCACTCCGAATGTACCAACCAGCGAGGTGAATTTAGAACCTGTGTTGAAAGCAGTTAATCAAGCGATATGTTTTCATTGGTATATCAAACAAAATTGATCATTATTCTAAATTCGGCAACAGTACTCGTAATTAAACATGAGTGATAAAAATGTAGAGATTACTTCAAACTAAAGGGGCAGATGTTCCTGTTAGGGTTAACCTTAACCTTAACAGCTAATATTTTATTAAACAGTAAGTAGTATTGTATTTAATAATTTTAATCTATTTTGATCATGTAACTACTTCTGAATCCTTCATATCGCACGTGATATAGAAAATTGATAATATACAATATTATGTATTCTCACAAGTATTTGCTTTGCTTCATTTTTTCTATGTCATGTGCAATATCTTGATTAATAGACATCAATCAACGAAAATAAATATTTTATATTAGTTTTATGTAGATCATTCACAGACTAAAATGCAGCCAAGGAGTTTATTTTAAATAACTTTATTATAACAGAAGAGGAACCATCGACAGAAAATTTTATATGGGCAACCAATAGAAATTAGAATGCTAGGGACCACAAAGCCAGTTTTTTCTTGGGACTTCGTTCAAAATATGCCAGCAAATTTGATGACAAAAAACCGTCAAACACAACATTTTGACAAAAGATTTTTCTAGAAATGGTCGATGACGGATTTAAAATAGAAAATAAAATATGGCGGAAAAATGTAGGCAAAAATTTGCCAATTTGCAAAAAAATTACATGACACATGAAATCGACAGGTGAAAGCCATAAATAAAGAAGCACCCATATTTTGAACAAATGCACGACAATTTGTCGAATAAACATGAAGTAAATTCTCCATATTTGGAGGATTCACTTTCCACTTCCGCAGATGATAGAAGTATTTTAGAAGAAAGTCCTTCAGAATCCAGAAGTAGTTCGCCGACGATGGCAGAACTAGGTGATTAGGAAGCTCTCAAAAACAGATTTGTTTTAATCATGTTAACATAAAAGTATTATATATTACACAACTGTTTAAATTATTGTAATAAATGTATATTTTATTATGTAGACATAGGATTTATTAATCATCTAAAACAAGGCAATTTTTATTTATAGATTTAAAACAAATAAATCTGTGAATCTAGCTTCGAACATTTGTAAAGTATTAGATTACTTAAAAGAGGAGAAAGAAGAAAGAGCAAAATACTTTGCTTTGGTTCAGGAGCAAATAGCAGTACAAACGGAGCAGAGGGAGAGAATTCTGAAAATTACATAAATAATTATCCAACTGCATGTTCTATACACACACTGTCATAGCTGAAGCAATAATTATGTTGCTTTTCTCTTCTTATTAAATTTTGTGGTTTCTTAGATAGAGTCATCAGCCACGAACGTAGTGGAAAAGCATTGTTTCCTATCAGATGATACTCATCTTTAAGAAAATATTTTTGCTTTCCATATTTTTCAATATTCATGGAAAGCATCGAATTTGAAAATATGTACATATAGTGAAAATAAATAATTATTTTTATGTATTACATGTAACTACCCTAGAGTCATGAGCACTTCCAGGAAACCCAATAAACGCATACGTATAAAAATCCTTTTTGATGTCCTAAGCCCCATCAGATTTATTGAGTGGGATAAATACCTATCCACGAAGCTGTCATGCTGTTCTTTGGATATTTTAATAGGTACCTAGGTACCATCTAGTGCGAATATTGCCCATACAAAGCAAATATTATTATATTTAACTTAGGTATGCCTGTATACTCATATCAAACCTGGATATTTAGTAAATCCACTACAAATTTCTTCATGTTCTACTTCATTTCCTGGCCATCAAATATAAGTATTTTTAAGCAGAGTATAATACATATATAATAATGCGTTTACTATTCGCATTATAGTAGATGGAACAACTCGAAATCTATCTGCAATAGAATTCAATGTTTTAATGATCTTTTTGCACTAAATTATATTTATCATTTTGAATGAATACTTTTAACAACTTTTTTTTTTTTTCATTCTATATTATTGAAAAAACACTACTTCATTATAAGTGTTTATCCACTTTTCTGGTTCTGGTATAAAGTGGTAATGGTATGGCTCATTTAATACTTATTACAACTTATATTCTTCCTAGATCAGACATTTCTGTTTACGAACAACATTGTATGTCTTTTGATAATATTTGTGATATGCACCCCAACTGTGAATATTTATTTTGCGGTGACTATAATATTCCAGATGCACTCTGGGATTTTACTTTTGTAAATGTATTATCAGTCACTGATAAATCATATATTGCTCAATTTTTAGCTGACTATTTAGAATTTCATAATCTGCGGCAATGTATGAATATTCCAATTGATCGTGGTACTTATCTAGATTTAGTTTTTTCTAATATAAAAATAATTGATGTAAATCGCAACAATGCTGCTACTCTTAAAAATAATACTTGTCACCACATTGGCTATTCGATTTTAGCACATATTATGGGTAACGATGTGGAACTTCGGATGGTCAGTTGGGTAGCTGATTTTCAAAATGCTGATTATAATGTTCTGAACGAACAACTTTTAAACGTACCTTGGAATGAGTTACTATTATGCTCGAATGTCAATGTTGCTGTTGATTGTTTTAGTAGTGTGATATCCAATGTTATAGATTTATTTGTTCCTAAGAAATGTATTAAGTTTCAAGTCCGAAATGGTACAATGGCACATTAATAAAGTTAATAAATCAGAAAAAAAATAGCTCATGCCAAATATAAATCCAGTGGAAAAATGACTGATTACGACGCATTCCGGCTACTTAGATCACAGTGTAAACTACTAAGTAACAATTTATATAATGCATATATATTACAAATTGATCATGATTTAAGCAACAATCCCAAGAATTTTTGGTCATATGTAAAAAAAGTTCGTAATGTTGATGGTTATCCCAAAAAAATGTTTTTCAATGATATGATTAGCACAAACGGCCACGATCACGTTAATTTGTTTGCTGATTATTTCTCAACTGTGTATGCCAGTCACACCGCTCCTTTGCTTAATATTATAGCAGACGAATTGGTTAATTTTAACAAATTTCATATTGGAATTACTGAACTATTTGAAGCAATAACTAATTTGTCTGATCAGTGTAGTTCAGGTCCGGATGGCATTCCCCCTTATTTTTTAAAACAGTGCGTCTATTCTTTATATAAACCTGAGCATGTACTATTTTCTTTGTCTCTTAAGCAAGGTATTTTTCCATCCGTTTGGAAACAATGTTTTGTTACACCAATTTTTAAAGATGGCAACAGACATGATATTGGGAACTATTGTGGTATCTCTATACAATCAACAATACCTAAAATTTTTGATAAACTCTTTGCTGATCAACTTATATGGAGTTGTAAAAATGTTATTGTTAAAGAACAGCATGGTTTTTGCACAGGAAAATCAACAGTTACCAACGTAATGGAATACCAAACTTTTATACTGGAAAGCATGGAGAAAGGATTTCAAATTAATGCTGTTTACACGAACTTCTCCAAACCGTTCGATAGAGTGCATCATTCTACATTAATAAATAAATTAAAAGCATTAGGATTTGGAGAAATTGTACTAAAGTGGCTGCTTAGTTATCTTTCAAATAGAATTCAATATGTTAAATTATGTGATTTTATATCTAAGCCTATTAGTGTATTGTCTGGGGTACCTCAGGGGTCCCATTGCGGTCCCATATTGTTCTTACTGTTTATTAATGACATTGGGAAGAATTTTAAACATACTAAATTTCTTTTGTTTGCAGACGACTTAAAATTATTTAATGTGGTTTGTAATCATGCTGACTATAATTGTTTTCAATCCGATTTAAATGTTTTGGGAGACTGGTGTCTACATAATCAACTTTTTCTTAATTTAAAAAAAGGTTTTTCAATTTTATTTGGTAGAAGTGTATTAGTTAGTAGAGACTATTATCTTGCTACTAATAAATTAAAAATACTACCTGAAGTAAAAGATCTTGGTGTCATTTTTGATAGTAGACTAACATTTACTACTCATATTAATACTACATGCACACGAGCTATGAGAACTTTGGGATTTATTAATCGTTTTAGTAAAGAATTTTCAATTAACACTACCAAATTACTTTATATGTCACTTGTACGTACGTTACTATAACAACAAAGTTCTGCAATTGGAAAAAGTTCAAAATAAATTTTTATTAATAGCTAATTATCGTTTGGGTATTAGTCGCGAGCAATTCAGTCGAAGACTTGTAATTTTGTTACTTAATATTGATACTCTGAGCTGTCGAAGAACAGAAATTGATTTATGTTTTTTACATAAATTGGTTAATGGCAAAATAAATTCTATATATTTAGTCAATAAACTCAAGTTTGCAATACCATATAATCGGTCTACCAGAGAACATTTAGGTTAGGAGTTTATAACAGTAATTATGGAAGGCACTTACCAAGTTATAGAATGATGCAGTTCTATAATTCAATATGTTCTAAAACTTATTTGAACATTTTTAGTTCATATTTGATTACGTTTCGCAAAACGTAGCATTGATTTGTCATTATAATACTGTATATTGTCGATTTTTGTATTACCTTTTGTTGTAATTAATTTATAAAATTTCTAATTTTATTAATATCTGTTATTAAGTTTGTATTGTTAGTCAATTGTTATGTAAATTATATATGTATATATACAGGGTGTAGATTAATTGGCGGATAAACGCCAGGTAACTTTATAGATCGTGCCAAAAGAAAACGAAAATCTCAATTCCAAAATGCTGAAAAACTCTTCGTTTGACCTCACGAGGTCTTCAAAGTTTTGTTACGCTTGGCAACGTTGCAAACTTTTTAAATTCAAACCTATAATGTAGGCAACTGAATACACATAAAATAGGCAATTTAATACACACATCAAATTTTATTTTTTATTATAAACTACAAATGTTCAAATTGGCCACCGTTTACTTCTAAATACTTTACAGCACGTATCGATATCGAATTTATGACGTTCTCAAGCATCGCCGGCGTTAAATGTTAAATCTGTCAGAGTTGCTATATTCATTTCAATTATTTTAAATATATTTTCAAACAATCAATTGTGCATTGAAATAATTAATATTTTTATTTATGACAGAATCTAATAATTTATAATAGTTGTATCAGCTGCAATGTATAAATTGTTCTATAATTCAATAATAATTATAGTACCTATTTGCTGGATTCACACATTTATTTTGAAAACGCATTTTAGCCGCATGGTGAAACGACAAAAGTCACCGATGGTTTTTGTCAAGGATGGTCACGGGATTGACATGGCAACGTAGTAGTTGTTAATCCGAGACAGACATAAGGCAGACCGCCGCATACTAGACGAACGCAACATAATATATTTCGCAAATGCATCAAAACACCATTCATAATTTAATAATGCGGTATGTGTCGTCAATGTGCAACCTCCCACAATTTTAAATTAATGATTATCAAAAGAATAAAGTATATCATAATATTTAAATTGAATTTTATTTGAATTTAAAAGTCACTGATGACAAAAGTCACCGGAGATCAGAATTGACCCCCTGACATTTATTGCATTGCCTACTTTATAATTTGAATTTTATTAAAAATTTTGCTACGTTGCCAAGTGTATTTTTAATTTAAATTTGATTTATTCTTCAAAAGTAATTTGCACATTTTTCAATGTTTTTTATTATTAAGTTTTAATAAACCTCGTAATTTTTATTATACTAAAAAAGAAAGCAAATTGGTACATAATATACGCAATTAAAACAATATTTGTACTGACAAAATTGAAACTTTGAGGACCTCGTGAGGCCAAACGAAGAGTTTTTCAGCATTTTGGAATTAAGATTTTCGTTTTCTTTTGGCACGATCTATAAAGTTACCTGGCGTTTATCCGCCAATTAATCTACACCCTGTATAGACGACAATATGAAGCCCAAAACAGTATGTTGTGCGGATGATACCAAGCTCACTAAAGTTTTACGAAGCCCGATTTGGGCTTCTTAAAAATTTTCATGTATAATGAAGAGATATGAGAAATGAAACTATCCTGTACTTTTTTAGCAAAACTTATTGGGTTTCCTATGTCGGTATACTATCGCAAATTATACACTTATAGTTCATTATATGCAACTATAGAGGGCTTACGTTTTAAATTGAATATACAGTACATATGTTTTACGGATGTTAGGAGCCAATCATGTTTTATGAATTATATGAAGCCCTTAAGTTTGGCATCAGTGCTTTTCTATAAAACATTCTATTACAATAAAATGTTTGAAAAATATAATTGATGGTTGTTATTATTATTTTTTAATTTGTTTTGTATGGTTATGTACTACGTTTAAGTAATTGTTTTTTTAATTTTACTATGTTAAATTTAATGCTTGCATTACTTTCTAAACTTGTCAATCCCCTTTAAACACATTGTATGACTCTAGCTATAGCAGTTTTTTTAATATTTTTTAAATTTTTTATGGCATGTGCTATCAAATTAAGTGCCGTAACTAGCTTCTGATGCGCAGGGTGCAAAAGCGTAATTTTTTGACCTCTAAACTACAAAATTATAAGGTTTAGGTGGTTTTCTGCGCCACAACCTAGCTGCGCTCGGTGCGGAAGCACCGACGGCATCGCCTTAGTTACGGCAGTGATCAAATTGTCAATTAATAACAACATGATACTGTCCAAAAATGTTGCAATAGTTAGACTTAATATAGTAAACAACTTGTTTCCTATTTGAGCTTTGTTGTGTTGCAAGTGGACTTGTCTGTAGAGGAATATAACATTAAGCAGGAATTCTTTAACAAAAGGTCGTCTATAATGCTTATTTTAGAATTCCAAACATTTTTCGTACATTGTTACCGGTTTCTTCTTAGATGCTTTTTAAAAGTTGATGCTGATGAGCTACGGTTATAATTTGGAAAAGTGTCGTTTTGACCTTACATGTCAAGCCAACAGCTTCCCAACATGGACTCTCTATTGTATGAGAGGGCTGGGCATCTACATAGCACCTGCTCGATCGTCTTTCATTTTACATTCTCTACATGTTGGATTATCTCCAATACTAATTCAGTGCATGTGTTTTCTTAGTTGGCAGTGTGACAGTCACAAATAGTAATTGGCTGTCTTAGCATTTAAGGTAGTCATTGTTTCTTTTTCCTGTCTACAGCCAGAAGTGTCATCCCAGCGTCTTTCTAGTGCGTTGTGTGTGTGTCAATTTTTAGGAGGTTATTTAAACTTTTAAGTGTTAAAGAGGTTCATGGTTCAGGTTCACACGTCATAAGGGTTGACCTTTTACGCGCTAGCCCGTCCGCCTCAATGTTACCTACTTTGTTGGAATGTCCTTATACCCAGAGCAGCTTGAAGTTATTTATACAGGCTGCTAAAGTAAGGACACGATGACATTCAAAAATTAAATTCAATATGATTTTAGGCTTGTTTATAGCAATTAAGGCCGCTCTACTGTCTGTTAGAGTTTAGGCATTCTTGTCAGATATTTTGCGAGTTACTTTTTTCATAACCCCATAAGTTGTACTACTTCTGATTAGAAGATAGATGTGTGCGTTACTAATGGTAAAGATATTTTGAGATCCAGATTTTGCGAAAAGATTCTCGCTTCAGAACTTTTATTGGTTTTTGGACCATCCGTGCAGTTTCTAATCGTATCATTGACCTCGTTCTGTTCATCTTGTTTATGTGTGCGCACGTTGTAAGGTTTTTGAAACACAAAGAAGGACGACATGTTATCTGTTTGTGCTTTTAACAGAGGTGTTTTTTAACAGCCTATTCCAGGAGAGTTTAGCCCTCTTTGCAGTGTTAAAGTTTAACTGCATTTAGAAGCAAAGCGTATTGGTTGAGTGGTGGCCAGCAGATTCTAGGCAGCAGGTGGCAATAGTTGCAGCGGTTGCAATAGATGATCGGGTCGGCGTCTGTGTAGGTAAAGTGTTTATTTGTTGCAAGGTGTTTGTTTTTGTCTTCTCATTTTAAAATTTAAAAAACCTTTGGGTATATTTAACAAATTAGTATAAAAATAATTTTTTAATTAAGTTTTCTAAATTTTTGCATAAAAATACATAACTCCGATTTTTTTTGTTACAAGATAGTTTCTGTGGGTTTAAACAGAAGGATTCTTTCTGAGTTTTATACAAAAAATTATTTAAAGAAAGGAGCCCATATCTGAAACCATGATGATGATTTGGCAATAGGTTTTTAACTTCCGTGTGATTTCTGATTTTGTCCAAAGTTATTTTGTGAAAAATGTCTCAAATTTTATTAGAATGTATGTGGGAAACTTTACAACCTTGTAAGAAAATGCTTTCAAGCTTTGTTTAGGACCTGGTTCTAATTTTGGTTTGAAATGAGAAAACATATTTCTTACTTTAGACGTCCAAACCAATTTAAAAAGTCAAGCAGAATTAGTACCTTTCCTACAATATTTTATTTTTTTTGTGGATTCTTTAAGTGGTCCAAATCTAAGTCGTTGTTGTAAAACGGCTTAAAGCTTTTTTGTCATAAATAAAAAGAAACGGTCTACGCTTATTTTTACACATTAGATTATCTTTGTTGGAGAAATTTAGAACGAATTTTCAGCACTGATTTTAGTACTTTTTTATAGCCTTCTTTATCTTACCATTGAGTTAGTTTAGATTTTTGGCTTATCAGCCTAAAAAATAACCTCATCATTAAACTGATTTAGTTTGTTTTGGTCAATTAGGTCATCGAAATTTTGTTATTAAAAGTTAGATGAGCTGTCTGGTTTTCTATTGAAACCCAATCTATTTTACTTTTGGCAAAACCTGTAGACTTTTTCATTGCTAGCGAGATGAGTGTAGTAAAGTCAAAGATAACGCTGTCAACTCTTTTAATTGTTTGAATATTAAGAAGGGATGTGATGCTCTGTTCTAGAGTGTGAAAAAAACGTCTAATCGGTCTTATAGACCGATTCTTAACTTTTTGTTCATTCCTCCCATAAAGAGACTATTGGGCTATAGTCTGAGCTAATGAAATAGTAGTTTAAGCTAAGAGGTTTTTGAGTAAAGCAATGTCACAAACATCTCCAAGGATATTTTTTACTAAACAAATTATAAGTATTGACTTTAATAACCAATCAAATTTTTTTTTCAAATATTAATATGTAATATTCAGAAATTACTTAGTTGTCACAACAACAATTAGGTATTGTATAGATTAATTTTTTTTATTATTTATTTAAAACTATTATGTGATAAATTACTTCCATTCAACAGCCACATTTCTTAAAATATTTGTCCGATAGATTTTCTAATATTTTATGCGGTTTAATAGCGAAAAAATTGGCAACACCGTTGGGCGTCAAATCAACCGTAGGCAATATAAACATATGCACTTAAGCTTCGCAATATCCGTGTTGTCTCGTAGGGCTCGCATAACCTGACAAATCTATACAAAATAAATTTCTATATAAACTTACCCCTCGCATATCAGATATAATTATATTCATTATTAAAGAGTAAATTTGCAAAATATACAGCAAAACTGTTTTTTTAAGACCGGGCTTCTGGTGGCCTGTAGTGTATACAGGGCTTTGCATCATCCGCGAGATACGTATATATATATATATATATATATATATATATATATATATATATATATTATTATTATTATTATAATAATAATTATTATTATTATGATTATTATGATTTCATTTTTAGATTATTGGTTGAATCTGCTACTATAGCATTTGTTTTACTATTCATAATTATAAATATTAATTGTTAATAGCTTTAAAGTACTGATTGTACTTAATTTAGTTATTTATTCATAATAATTAAACAGGCAAAAAACCCATATACATATATGTATAGAAAATATTGTTTTTTGATATTTTATATTAATTTAATCTTTCCCGTTTGGTTGGGAATTTATGTTTTTTTATAAGCATTATTTAATTTTGTAATGTTATTGAGTTTTTCTTTTTTAATTAAATTTTGTAGCGCTGCCTCGCAGATTACGCGTTTCAAGTCACCTGACAATTACTAACAGTTGCACAATACTACTGACCAGTTAAATTTAATAATAAAACTGTCTTGTTTTGTCTCTAATACTACTGAAAATATATGATTGATTATTTTGTTTCTTTTTTTATTTACCAGAGTTCGAGTTTTTCCCAGAGTTTTTGGAATGTCGTTGGTCTACACTTTATTTTAAATTTGTGGCGCTTTTAAACATCTAATACCTTTTCCCTGGATTAGCTATGCTAGATCAACAATTTATTCCTAAAATTGTTAATTTAAGAGATAAAACCCTTTTCAGAAATATATGTACTCATTCATATCAATCTTCAAAAACGTTACAAATGTTATACACGTGGTGTAAATCTACTTGCAACTAAATATATCAAATTGCTGCACGACGACCATATACCAATGAAAATCAACCTTTATCAAAGATCATACTTGCAAAGATCTCGGTGTGCTGTTTGATGGTCAATTAACATTTAGTAGCCACATTGTCAACGCTTCATTAAAATTGCTGGGATTTATTAGATTGTCAAAACCATTCTCTAATAAAGAATCATTGCACGTACTCTATTTTGTTTTTGTCAGAAGTAAACAAGAATATTGTATTACGGTGTGGTCTTCATACGCAACTTATTCTTACGATTTTTTATTCTCTTAGAGATTGTCAATAAGCCTTTGTTTGCGGAGATGTAAGGGAGATTGTCGGATCCTATTAGACAGTTTGAATTCTATGTACCAAGAGTAGCAGCCAGAAACCTACCAACGTTTACTTGTTTTAGGCTTAAACACACCGATGAACAGAGTTATAAATGCTGCAAACTTTGTAGTGCCAAATCAACAACAAAAAATAATTTAAAATAAATTAATAGAAAAGAACGAAATAGAAAAATTGGATGTTTCATCATTCAATTAATGTTCTATTTTTTGCCAATTTTGCCAAGATTTTGAATGTTATAACCTTTTTTGTCAATGACATTTAAAATATTATTATATAATATACAAAAGTTTTGCCAACAAATACAAAGTTGTTTATATATCCTGCATCTGTAGTCTATAAGAATAAACAAAATTTTAAGATGAAAAAAGATTTTTTATAAAAATTTACTTTAATTTTTCTCTCTAAATAATATTATTTTATACTTTTTCATCTAAAAACTATTTAATCACAGATAGTACTGTGTATTATAATAATTTTTATCATCATTTAAAAAGTATTTAAGACACTTGCCTGCAGGTTTTGTTAGTTTCCTCACAATCGGAAAATGCACCTGACCTATAGATTTTTGCAAGTAATGTGAAGGTAAACAAAACTATTCTTAGTATAAAGAACATGCATATCTTTACAATACCAAGTATAATGCAAATACAAAAAATCATAAACTACAACAATCAAATTTTACCTACGTCTGTAGTTTCCAGGAATTCAAAATTAAAATGATTAAAAAAATATTTAATTTTACTTCATTATTTTTCTACATTTTTTGATTTTTTTACAATCGGACGGCTAAATAATAAAATGGAGCATTGATTCAAACTCCTGAAGATGAGTAAAAAAATAATAAATAAAAAAAAAATTAATAATTTACTAGTATATATTTTAATAAACATAACATATATTAAGATTAATCCAGTATATTTTTTTATTTAATACACCGAATGGTGTAAAAATTTGTTTCTAGCTAACAATTACCAAAACATTTTTTTTACATTTTTGATCACCCTTTATATTGAAACAAAAATGTTATATTGCCAATCGCATTTATTGTTACAAAAGCTAAATTAATTCAAAACTCAAAAATAAATTCTCTTGTTTCACTTATTCATAAACATAATTTAAAGAATAAATTATGCTGTATGTATGCATTCAGTATTCACCTGATTCACCCATCTTATGAGGCCACCCCCATGTGTTATATTCAAGTTGGACTGCTCCGGGGGTGTCCCTATTTACGAACGAGTCGTGGGAAAGACCTGGGAAGCCGGCCGCCACGAGAGGAAGCGTCAGTCTGGTCCCGGCCGCCACGAGAGGAAGCGTCAGTCTGGTCCCGTCTGCCACAACTGCCACAGACTGAGCCTCGTATGAATACTATTGTAATTGTAATAGTAAATGTTATAGTAAACTAGTTAAGTTATAAAATAAACAGTTATTGTTATGTATATAAAATATTATAATCATAGTGCAGTCGCTCTAGCAACCGACAATGGAACAAAATATTGGCCACAAAATCGATGGAAAAATACAGAATAAAACCGTTGCTTGTGTACAAAAATATTCGTTTTGTTATTCATCTCTCAGGTTCATCTTTCACTTCATAGCTTTCGCAATATTTTGCTTGGCTGTTATTCGTTGTTCGCATCGTTCCATCGTTATATTTATTCCTGGAACTGCTTTATTTATCTTTCTCTTCTTTATTCCTTTCCAATATTCTGTTCGATTTATATTTGGAAGTTATTGGTTCCATTGATATATTTATTCCCGACGTTCTATGAATATAATAAATACATCTACTTACAATTTAATTGATTGAAATTAAATCTGACATTGCTTCAATTAATATTATATTAATTATACACAGCAAAGGTTGTAAATTTAAATACAATTTAATTTTACATACATATTTACGGAGTAGCGCGGTCACTTAACGTCGCGGCGCGTCGTTCCGGCAGTATTATGATATATGCATAGTGAACTACTGAGAGGGGTTACATAAATCATAAATACTTCTAAACAAAGTAAGCAATATCTATTTTTTCCACTGCTCACATAATGCATTCGATGCAACTTAAAAGAAAAATATTTGTATCTATTTAAGCTGATTTTTTACCTTAAGATTAATTACAAAAATGTTGTAGTCAAACGATGCTCGATTACACTACATCAAGATGTTTTAAATATAAGTTTGAGATAATTATAATTTTGCAGATTCTAGATTAAGATTAGGAGGTAAAATGGGTTGACTTTGAATCTATTCAATACTCGAGGAATTGCTATAGTGCCATAATCAAAGAATTGTTAGCTATATACAGAAATATTTTATCTTCCCAAGTTAAATATTTTCACTTGGAAAATAAATTTGAGTTCTAGGGTATATTATGTTAAAGAATATTAAAATCTATGACATTATTCTGACATAGAAAGTTGCAATGACGATTGTTTGGTGTAGCTAAAATAGTAACTTATTCTATTTTGCATTTTGGAAATCTATCCAAACTTATAATGCGGTACTGTTCTGCAATAATCGTTTTATCAAAAAATATAGTTCCAATTATTCTTTGCCTTTAAATTTCAATCTGAAACCAATTTTATTTAATTAATAAAGTTCTAGGGATTGACAACAGCCTCGTTTTGATAATTTTGGCTGTTTACATGTTCTGATAAACGAAACCAAGCTTCATCCGTATAAAAGGTCTTATTATCGGATTTTATCATTGTTTAAACGTTTAATAAAACTTTATGCGGGTGTAAATAGTTTAGGCTGATAATTTCCTCAATGACTTTTGTGGACTTGCTCTAAGTCGATTGTAAACAACCTTAGTTTAAATGGATGGCCTGTCAGCTAGATGGTTTCTTTTTACAAATTCAGATGTTCAAACCGTTCAATAGAATATAATAGAATATATCTTTATTACGTATGCTAGCCAAAGGCCAGTTGTAACATGTCATGGAATTACATTAATTAGTTAATAATAACAGGTTAGTACACAACATAAATATAATACATAATCGATAATAGGTCTATTCCAACCCATAACTCCTCTTCTAAAGTTTGATTGGAAACTTCTTGTTTAAGTAAATAAATTAAATATAAAACTACTTAATATTTGACTAGCATAAGTTACAAGTTATCAGCTCCTAAACATGCTGAAAATGATTATATTTTATCTTGCTATTTTTATACTTAGTGTATTGATTGTTATAATATTTATTTATTATTAGACATGAAAAAATATCTAATAATTTGCTGTTTACTTCCGATTTATGCTTAACGCATAAATTCCATGAAAAATCTACGTAATTCAAAATCTTATATAAATTCTTTCTCAAGTTTAAAATGTGTCCAATTATATTTTTAAACTGAAAGTGTTCTCATAAATATTTATGATGTAACATACAAAATCAGATGTACAATACTGTAATCTGGCACTCTTTTAACAAAGTGTAACTATGATGAACCTCTAAATTAACAGAAATAAACGAGTTCTTGCAATTACTACAATTGAAAAATGAATTAATTTTTTTACAAAAATACCCAACAACATAACTGACATTGTAATTAATTGAAAATCTATATCATCATTTACATCAACATTCAATACTTCATTTAAACCTATCTCAAAAAATTGTTGAAAGTTATCTAAAATGCTACCACTATCTGATTCAAAATTGAAACTAGAGCTAGAAGGGGCAACCAAATTATTTAAAATAGCAGTTTTTAAGTTGCCAACAAACTGATGACAATTTGGATTCGAATTAGGCCCTCCACTTTGTCGGATTACTCCAAATTAATTTTCAATCGGATCCTGATTGAAATTCTTTGTTTTTAGATTAGAAAAACCATTATTAACCAAAATAGAAAATATTTTTCTAATCCCCGTCAGAGTTTGAATCCAACCATTTTTAAATGGCAAACTTTTTCGAATCGAAGATTTTTTAAGTGATTCAAATTTCCAAAGTTGAATGTTTTCGGCTGCGAGTTGTCAATACCTTAGATGTTTTGATTTAAGAGATGCATTGGACTTTAAATTAGCAAATCCTCTTGAATTTAAACTATCGAAAAGATTATCAATAAATTCTACAAATTCAGAAGTATGAATTGCATCAGCTGATAAAGTATTATTTGAAACACACCATGCCATAGTCGCTGCAACAGAATTGCTTAGAGTGCAAGCAGCAACAGAAACTTTCTTTTTTTTATGGGTTTTTTATACACAAATCTGAATAACAAAGTTTATGCAAACTATGGAAACGATTAAAAGAATCTAATTGAAAAGTTTTTAAAATATGACAAAACTTTGCAGATTGATTGTCAGAAAACCTTATATTATATTTTTGCAAAGCATTTTGAGTGTTTTTTAGAAGATAAGGAACATTGAACAAAACAATTATTTTTTGACCGTTGACAATAAAGTATTTATATGGCTCGGTCTCTCCATATAAATTTACCAATTCTCGAATTGCTTTTCTATTTGTAGTCCCCTGATTACAAACAGTAGAGATGACCTTAAGACCACAAGACTGAACTACTTCAATAACTTGTATAATCAATTTTTTTTAAATTATCCGAGGATATCACATCTTTTGTAAAATAAAAAGAAAAAGGTTGTTTCCAATTTTTATTCACGCCATGCACCATAAATACTAAAGCATGATTTGCGCACTGAATAAAACGACCAATTGATCCTAAATCTACATACCCAACAACTTTATCACAAGACTTATCATACATGGATTAAACTGAAAGAGACATTTTGTCAAACATTATGTGTGCAATATTGATCCAAACGACTCATGTTTTGCACTCTCAAAGATAAATTACTGATGACAGATTGGTTAATACCTGTATCAAACGGAACTGACTTCAAATATTTTTGCAATGAAGATTTAGATGGCAACTTAAGAAATTAAAAAAAAAAACAACGATAACAAGCTGGACCCCTTTTGTTTATTGCAATTGCAAACGCTTTATTTTTATTAGACCAAGTTGGTCTCTTTTTATCATAATTTCTAAATTGAGCCTCTAAAAATTCTATTCCCGCAGAATCCATATTATTTTCTAATTTTTAAGTTCTTTTAAACTGCACATAGTGTTACGAACTTTCCTTTTTAATTTAAAAAATCGATTTCGTTGATTTCTATCAACTTTTTAAAATAGTTGTTTTGTTGGCTAGAAATTACTCACCCTACTGATATTTAACTCTTGCAGCAAGGTAGAGTTTTTACACTTTCTTTTTGGAGCAAATAAATGCACCTGTACACAACACCCACGATACACACACTTTCGCCGGCTAGCTGCAACATAACCTAAAATGGCGGACTAGAACATCAACAAGTCCCGTCCTTGGCTGCTTGGCTCTTATTGGTCAAATTTAAAATACAAATGTGGCGGCAATTTTTTATTTAATAAACATCGCTCTATGCGCCACCTGTGAAGCTTTAACGGTCCTAAATCGGCGGTGCCAGTCCCTGCATATCTCAGGACTCTACGGGACACCACCCGTGACTTAAGCAGAGCACTCACAATTTGTCTGTGCTATATTGTTTATTATTGTTTGTTTGCGTTGTTACCATGCCGATAATATTATACATTTGATAAATATAAACATACTTCATTTTAATATTGATGTAAAAGAACACATTTATGGTTACATATCCAACACGTTTGGAATTATTGAGTATTAATTATGCATACTTTAATAAGACGCATCTATCAATAGATCAAACTTGTAAAATAACTAACAAAAAATACACACACAAGTGTCATGCATGAACAAAATATTTGATTTAATAACAATTTGATTGATGCGTTACTTTTGCAGTCATGTTTGTTTGAGATCATATCTAATGTTGTATACCTATATGGTGCTGATGTCGTTATAATAATTACGATTTGCAGTATATTGTAGGGGTACAGTTACTGATACCGATAATCGTCTAATGAATAACTCCTGGCTTTTGTATCGTCAATATTAATTTACAATACAGCTCTGTGTGTCAATAAAAAAAATGTGGCAGCATGAGTCAATGGTTTGCATCTAAAATTCAAAGAGGCTTTGCATTCTGCGTGCAATGTGACGCAAGCGACATTGGAATAGGAAGGGTAATATATCAAATTGTTAAGGGTAGCAAAAAAGTAGTCGCGTATTTTAGAAAACTGTTATTATCGCGAGAAAAACGATATTCTACCCCCGAGAAAGAACTCTTAAGTGTCGTTACGGCATTGAAGAAATGGCAAAGTTTTTTTGTAGGAAAACCTTTTTTGGTTACTTACCCAGGTTACTTTCCCCGCGCATTTGTAGATGGATTTTAGCTCTTCACGAATATATAACAAGCTTTGTAGCTGGTACGTCTTGTCCCCCCCCCCCCCCCCCCCTGCGTTCATTTACCCCATCGGGAAAAAGTTTTGCCCTATCTACTTATCTCAATTATCTGACATTAAAAACTACTATTAAAAAAAATTACTAAAATTACAGCTACCTCCGATGCATGACAATTAAAATGTACTGATAAGCTCATTTCGTCAAACATCAATACACAAAACTTATCAATTGCTTTTAAAATTCTCAGTAGCTATTTTAATGTTGTTAAAAATAGCATTATTAATGGCACAATCAGTTGACACTATATTAAGCAGAGTCATTATGGTTTTTCTACTAGGTACTGCAAACAATTTCGATAATAGCCTATAACCTCTACCTGACTGTTTGAAGAGTGAAAGAGCCATAAGTTTCTCTTGTTATGTATATCTTCTGCCTCTCGGTTTGTTTTTAAACATTCTCAATTGTGACAAACAGAAATTTGCTTGCATTTTTATTTGCTTGCAAAAATTCATTAAACATGTCGTCTTTTGCTCTTTGTGTTGCCCATTTCAGCCTTTGGTAGTAATTTTTTTTTTAATTTATTTACTGTTTTTTTGAGGTTGGAGTATAAAAGTTTTATGTTTTTTCATGGAAATTTTGTGTGACCGCTTAAAATCGACACTGTGGTAAAAAAAATATGGTTAAATAAATTTGCTTCATTATATGCACACACAATTTGCAAAGATGGTTAAATTCTAAAACAAAAGAGACGACTTAATATTCTGGAACTGTGAATCTTCTGCGATTGAGTTTGTCTATATGCTTTATGAATTTCAAGATGATCTTATATGTACTTTGCGTGATATTGAAGATTAATTGCTTTCGTTTTTTATTGATTTTCTCCGTTATTAAAGGAAAGAAAGATGTGAGTATGGAACCAAAATTTACATCGTAGGGCTTAGAAAAAACAAGTGTTTCTCTGCCCCTATATTGATTTTTACACTGGATAATAATATGGATACCAAAATGTAAAATGTATATATTTGTTTTTATAGATCCCTGTATTGAAAAATATATTCTTATACCGAACAATAGTATGAATACCAAAATCAATAAAAAACTGTCTCAACTAGTACTCATCAAATATTAAAAAAGGTTTTTCTTACCCATACTGATTCTTATACTGAGCAGTAGTATGAATGCCAATAATTAAACTCAAAAGTAGCGATTTAAAATACTTACTTTTATTTCATTATTTATTTATTTTCACTCGCTGGAATAAAAAAGAATAGTTAACATTTTTATATTAATTAAAAATTAAACCATTTTACATTAATAATAATTACTAAATTAATTAAAGTTTTTGTATATTCTACTATAATAGAAGTCATTTATAGCGGCCTATAATAAACAATAATAACAAACAATTCAATTAAAATTATAATTATAACACATATTCGTGGAAGACAACGGTTTCTGCCTCCACGTCCTCGTTCTCTTCAGTTTCTTCGTCGTCCTCTGCCACGTGCAGTTCATTCTCGATAAAGCCAAAATGGTAAAAAATCATCTTGTTCCGATGTTGCATCGGAATAGTGGCTTGTCGACCCGGAACAAAACCCGGCTCTACACATCTATCATAAAGAGCTCCAAGGTATGTCCGCAACAGGGAAATTCGGGCACACCTCGTTTGGCCATAAAATACTTCGATAATCTCGATTCAACCCTGGCCTAGCTCGACTCGCCGAGCCAGACAGGGAGAACTTCTTCTACAAACGACTGGTGAATCAACTAGCCGCACCTTAATCTAAAGTGGGTAACACTACACCAGCCTATTGGGCATAATCTAAACCAATTACAAACTACACAATCTGTAAATAAAAGGCACATGAGCCGTAAGATCTCGAACTTTCGTTGGCACTCACTATTGGGCAATTTTAGTCGGTAGGCACTTTAATCCGAGAGAAAGTAAATCTGACCTTTGCCAGTCTTTTAGAAGATTTTCCCGCCTAACCCCAAAAAAAAATCCTCTGCCACTTTGGACTGCTTGACCTACTCGTCATCCTCCTCTGCCTTCTTGGCCTGTTTGACCTCCTTGCTATCCTCCTCTTGTACTCACAGTTTTTGCCAAGGATGCTTTATTCACTTTCATGACATTCAAATTAGAAGAGGCATTTGCTTGTAGATCTAACAATTTTATATATGATCTAATAATTTGAACGGATTAAATTGAACGAATAATTTCACTGATCGGGAACGGATGAAACGGATCGCCATCGCGAACGAAAGTTTCCATCACTAGTTGGTAGTATAGACTTTGAACAAGATTCATTATCTATAGAATGATGTATGTATCATAATAGAAACTGCAATTTTTAAGTTTAATAAAAATGAACGGAATTGATGTTGACAACATTATAACACGTAAAAATATTTTATACAAATTGTTTTTTTTATAATTTTAAGGTATTCATACCAAAATTTCAAAACACTAAAATCTGAATACTCCCGAACAAACTAGCTCAGCTCTCACAGGCAAATACACTATCCATATACAACGTCCTCCCAACAAACTAGCCCCGCAGGGACAGACGAAATATACTATCTAACCGAGACCGCGCCGGTTGCATCACGACACACTCTTCAATAAATCAACCCCGCAGAGACAGGCGAGAAACACTATCTATATGCGACCCAACATTGGAAATTTTTCAGGAGTTAATTTGAAAACACTCCCCAACAAACTTTAGCTACTGGGCAAAAACTCAAAAATACTCCACTGAGTCATTTTCTAAAAAAAAATTTTTTAATGATATATCTTTCACATATTTCTTCTATTATTGTCAATCTATAATAAACAAGAGTAGAAAAAGAAAAAATAATATACTCATAACTAATTAAAACAAGAAATATTATAATCATTATTTCTGCAATTCTGTATTAAAATGTCAACATTTTATTCGTCCCGCACTTATGGAGTCTTAATAATGGCAAATGAAATTAATAACTGTTTAACGTAAAAATTTACTATTAATTTTACGATTTTACCACAAATTTGCAAAAAAAATGTAAATTGTTACAAAATTAGTGGTTTTTCACTCATTACAATTATTTCATTTAGAAACATATTACATAAACAGCACAAATCCTACTAGGTCCCAAAGCAATCTACCAAGATAACATAATTCAAAATACCATAAAAACGTCAGCCTAATTAACAGTCTATTTAGATTTACCATAATAATAAACATCATCTTACCATTGTCATTTTGATATTCTTTGTCAAATATCTTTCGTTGAATGCATAGAAGATGAATGTGTTTACACATAATCCATCGAATTATGGAATCTATGCAATCAAATTTAAATTTGTGGATGCAAATGTTGCAGTCAGTACAAATAATTATCTGACAGGCACAATTAATGTCATTTTCACGAATTGTGTATATGAATGCAAAATGCGTTGTAGTGCCATGATTTTACTTTTATCTGAACTGCAGATGATACATCCAGGTCGAGACTTGCTTTATGCCGTTTACGTAGTTCTGCAATTTTATAACTTAATTTCTCTTTGTGTAGTATAATTAATCGATCGAATAATTTGTCCTTGACAAATTTCATCAAAACTTTTATAGTTTTATCCAAGCGTTTAACACGTTTTTAAATATGTTTTATTGTATGGTGTATCCGTTCGATATGCATATTGGTATTGATTTTAGTATTCAATCTGTAAATAAGTAAGTATACATTAGTATATATAAAAAAAAAATAACTTATACAAAACATAAAAAGTGTCATATATAAAATAATACTAACAAATAACATAAAAATCACTTAAAATAGAATAATAAAATTAACCAGCCATATACTCTTCAATTGTATAAAATACTGAACTTAGAAAATACTCTATAAATTTTTGTTTAAAATTTTTAAAATTTGATAAACCTTTATATTAGCATGAAGTTTATTGTAAAATTTACACAGGTTATATATTAGATTTTGAGTATAAATATGTTTTAGAACTATTAGGTCTTGTTGCGCCCTTTTGTAGCCCTAGATGTTCTAAGGGCTAACCTGACTTGCTCAGCGAAGAAGGGGGGGGGGGGTTAATATACACAAAATTATTTCGACCAAAAAAGGTCGAATAACAGGGAAGCAAATACACAACAAGAATATCGACTCACCAAATATTCCCGTCGTCTGGGCTTCAATTACTTTCTGCTGTTTTAAAATGATTTGGTTTCGGCACTGACACAATTATTCCTCCTTCCAGGGCCGACAAGCAAAAGTAATAAATACCTGAAAGGATGGAGGAAGACAAGGAATAACACAAATAGTTACCCCAAAAAAAAATATATATATATTTTAAACAAAGTAATTATGAATATTCGTTGAAAATCAATAGCAAAAAAAAATAAGTTACACGCATACACTCACATTCACTCAATATAAAAAATCACAAATTAACAATTAAACAAAATGTATAATATAAAAAAAAAAATCTTATATCGCCGTGAAGGTTTGCGATAACAATAAAATATAGGTAAAGAGTCGGTAGCAACAAATACTCCGGGTGCTCCGCCACGTGTTCTTCACCGGCCGAAATTAACAATTCGCACCGGGCTTTGAAAATTACGGGGTAAGAGTGACGACTCGCGGCTCGGGGTCTGCCACTGGGGCTTGGGGTTCTGCACAAGGTTGGGATTAAACACCACGACAAAATAATTCTGAGTGTGACGAGTAAATATTAATTATAAAAGTCTTGTAAAGACTAAAGTAAGACTCGATTTCACACTCAGTTAAATTATTGTAGATGGTGAAAAAGGGGTGAGGGTCAAATGACCTGGAAGAATTGGAAACAAAAAAAAAAGGAATGAAATTAAGAAAATAAAAAAAAAATGTTAATTACTTACCGACAACACAATCACAGGCAGGAAGACTTTATTATTAATTTCTTATTAATTCAAAAATTAAATTAGAGATCGCGTTTATAATATATAAGTATTCAAATCCGTTTAAAACGTGGAATAACTTAATATAAAAACTCCGCAAAATTGCGTCCGCTCTAAACAAATTCGCGATCTAAAAAGGATAGATATTTCGTCCAGCAGAATATTCTCAAAAAAAAAAGGAAAAGAAAAGTCTCCCCGCGCATCACTGTCCTGCCAAAATAAGAATATTAAAAAGTAATTATAGGAAAAGTAGGGAAAAACGAGATAATGACACGATTAAACAAACAGAAACATAAAAGGAACATAACATAAACTGAATCCACACATAATTAGCCATTAGAAAAAGCTAATATTGACAAAAATAACGAAAAACAATTAAAATATAAATTACCGCGAAATAAAGAGCCATCTGGCAACTACGTAAAGAAGGAGAGGCCTTCTCCGTGCGTTGAACTCAGGAACTACCGACTGAAAATGAAATGGAATGCGCAACTGTTTCACTACCGCGTACTTCTGTGCGCACCCGGTCTAAGTAACAGCTGTGCAAACGTCAGTGTCAAAAAGTTAAAATGAAATGGATAAAGTTTAAAGGTAAGAATAATAAAAATAAAAGTTAATAATAAATTAAAATGACTAGTAGAAGTTAATAAATGTATTGATTTAGTTATGTTGTTTATAGGTTAGGTTCTACAAGGGAAACAAACAATGGAATTACCATTGGAAATAAGGAATTTAAATAATCCGGGAGAAGGTATATTGAATCGAAGATGGAATAAAATATTAATACTAAGGAAAGGAGGTGATTCAAGGAATTTCAATGAGCAACCGTATCGAAGAAGGAATAGCTGGATCGTAACAATCGTAAGTACTAAACATTTAAATAAAATAATCGGATACCAGAACAAAAACAACTGGGTCGAATCAACAATTCATGTATATATATATATATATATATGCCTCCCTATTTGCATAAAAAAAAGTATCAACTTAAATAAATATTAAAAATAATAATAATGTGTATATTTTTAGATATCCCTCGTGTGCCCCTTCATCTTCGGCAGCCAATTGTACAACCCGTCACGCAATAGTATAGGACCATGATATTAAAACTATAGAGATATGATCATCACCCGGACGCGTTTTGGTACGTGTTGCGCACCGCGTCATCAAGAGAACCTGGCGCGAGAAACGTGCATATTTTATTTATTTAAAGTAAAATAAAACAATAATCTTAAGAAAATTGAATTACTGTAGTACTGTGAAGTATTAATTAATTAATATAATTAATTTTCATTTTCTATAAATTATTATGAAATAAAAATTTTGTATTTCAAAATATACAAAATAACATTTACATATAAATAAGTAACATAAATAATAAAACATAGTTATAAAAACATAATATAAACAAAAATATATTAGTAATATTGCATTTTCTTTTTCTATAAAATAAAATAATAATATTGCACAACGAAACATATAAAATAAATAATAAGTAACATAGTAGTAACTAAAATATGTACAATACAAACACTTTACGTGACAATTTTTTTAAATTTTCGTTTTCTTGTACTTGCTACTTGTTTTAAATTGTTGTTTAAAATTCTTATTCGGAAGTACATTTTACACCTAAAAAATATTTTTTTAGCATCGTCACTTAAATTAATAGTACGGGCAGAGTTTAGGTGCTCCTCTAAATAATTATTCTTTATTTTCAATGATTGCCCGTTTATAGTAGAAAATATATTTTGTAAATCTTTACATTTGTTTAAAAAATTATCTGTAGGTTTGAGAAGGCCACCTTCAGACAAATGGTTAACCATGTAAATGAGGAATCATCAGCATTTGGAAGAAATCCAAGATTTTCTTTGTTTTGAAGTTTAAATGCAATAAATCCTGCCAAATTTTCTAAACCATCCCATTCAATATCTGTCAACTCATCTGCTATTGCATCGTTTTCAGAAGAATAATTTGAGGATAGATTGTTTAGTAAATGTTTTGTTACAACTGTTGCATCATCTTATTCAACGGAGCAGTTGTTATCAAAAGAATCCACACTATCTATTGCGATATTGGGAATATCAACTCCTTGCTCTACGTTTGATGATGACGATATAACTTCGTCATTTTGTCCTAGAATATAATTTCTGAGACGGAATTTAAATTGTAGCGCTTTTGGGTGGTCGTGTAAGCCTCCAATTGATCTTATAACTGAAAAAAACCTTCCAAAGGATCTTGATTTAGATGATAGGTTAATAAATATTTGATGTTGTATTCGGACTTTAAATCAAGGAATAGTGATTTAAGAGAATTTATACTTAATATAATTCCTTTTTGAAACGGCAATTTCGATGTTGAGCCAATTGTTCTTAAATTATTAATTAGTTCATACATTTTATCTAAAATTTGATTTTGGTCTTCTAAAGCTAGACCATATGCTTTCATCCTACTCCTAGTACAATTTTGTGGAATTTTGGTATTGAAAACATCAAACCAATCGTTGGTTATTTTAAAAAAATTCGAACATTCCATCCAATTCATATTATTTTTATACAATCCTAAGGTACCCATTCGTGAAATTGCACGCGAAATTGTGTGGGAAAATAACTTTGTTGCCAATTTAACTTTTTCGCGCTGCGGTCCCTGAACTGTTAAAAATTGCATATTGATTTTATGTGCAATGTTTAAATCTGATGTTCCTGTATTTTGTAGAAGCTCCAAAATTACGTCTTTTGTTATATTAAATTTTTTATTTAACACATATCCAGTCAAGAAAATGATTTCGCACTAGTTTGATTAAATGTTTCACATCAGCAAAAACATAGATTTTTTTACTACTTACTCTATTGTAGAACCACGCTTTGCTTTCGGAAATATCCAATGCTTTCCATAGGCCCCTATTTCCACCACCCAAATCACTACTAACTGCATGAACAGGATAGCCAATATTTTCCATTTTTTTAATTATTTCAAAGAGTATATCTTTTGTCATTTTACAATCATAGTCATAAAATATCGGTTGTTTCCAATTGCCACAAATGCCGCGAGCCATGACTACCTGTACGTACTTAGAAGGACTTAAAGTTGAATCAGACTTTTTATCATAGTCATACGTACTTTCTATTTTCATTTCGTCAAATAATAAAATACACGCCCTTTCCATTTTAGTCAATGCTGAATTCTTCATTAGCTTCAATACAACTCTTAAAATACCTGGCTGAACATTTACTTTACCTGCCCATCAACGCATTGTAGACACAGCTGGTAACGGGTGCTTTCGTTTTAAAAGCAATCTATATGATCGTGGACCTGCTGCATACAAAGATATTGCACTTGCTACATCTTCAACAGTCCAGTTAATTCGTACCTGGTTGTTGCGTAATTTTCGAATTTGACCTTTAGTAAAAACTTGTTTCAGTGTTTGCAACTCATTTTCTTTGATTTGGATTTGTTCTTTTAGGTTAATAAGTTCTTCTTCTAGTTTATTATTTCTTTCATTTAGTTTAATATTTTCTTCTTGAGAGAGTTTTAATTTGGATAAAATTTCATCATCCAAAAATCTACCAAAATATGAAAATACTGATTTATTTAAATCATTGTAAAAATATAAAAAGTTACCTATCAGTTTGAGTAACCGCATTAATTTTAACTTCTACGTCAACAATCTCATTTACGTTCAACATTTCATCCGTAATTTCATTTCGATTCTCATCAACATTTAAAAGTTCACTCCTATTATTAAATATCATATTTACAATAAAATTATTTTTAATGATTATTTTACAATAAACTTACCTACCAGTTTCATCCATCAAGTTTATACTATTAATCAAACACCGTTGCTTCAACCTCTTCTCGCGTAAACTTTCTGTTTTAATATTACTGCTTTTATTAGAATTTGGTAAATTTAAAGAAGGTATGGCGTCCGGTATTAATTTTTTTTTGGTTGGAGAATAGTTTAATAACCTATGCTTTAAACAGTAATCGTTTTCTGTAAAATGCACGGAACAAATTCTAGCAGTTTTTATATTAAATTTGTCCTTTCTGAAACAATTACGCACCCACATATCACATACTGTTTTATTCTTAGGAAAAGTAAAATAACGATGTTTTGTTTCATTATTTCTTTTATTATTATTATTACAATTAAACACTGCACACATTACCATATTTGCAGGTTAATAAAAACAATACAATTTAGATCGAACCACGTATGGAACCGCGTAAACAAACTATGTGCGTGCGATTCATGCGTGCGAAACAGCCGGCAGGTCTCTTTTTTGCGTCATCGGCCGTGTGATGTGACTAAAAGAGTGGGAGAAACCTGCGCTTGATCATATCTTACTGTTTTAGTATCATGGTATAGGACGATACACTACAGAAATTAAAATATAAGTATAATTTTTAATAGAAAAATAATAAAATTAATTTAAATTTGTTTTTTAGACGTTGCAGCGAAATCGCCCGATACAGTCTTAGAGAAACTTGACTTTTTGTATTGCACGTATGCACTACAGGCTCATTTCTATAAATTGAATTTTTATGTTTAAAACAAAATAGTACACTTTCATATAGAAATAAGTAAAAATAGTCAACTCAATAAAACTTTCTCTACAAGATTGCAATCTTTTTAATCTATTAATAATACGTATAGCCTTTTTTTGTTTCAACATTATTTCATTGTGGAGCGCGCTATTGCCCCAAAAAATAATATTATATATTATTATGGACTCAAAATAAGAAAAACAAACTGTTTTTAAAGTTTTTGAGTCAATTGAGTATTTGAGTCGTCTAAGTATAAAATCAGCGAAATTTAATTTATGCTTAATATAGTCAATATGAGTTGACCAGTTTAAATTAGAATCAATATTGATACCCAAAATTTTACCGTGTTCACAAGAATTAGAAATAACACAATGATTTCCAAATTGAAGTTTTGAGTTTTGTCAGTATTTAATTTTAGTTTATTACAAACACACCAATTATTAATTTTGTTTGTGCAATTATCAATTTCATTAGGCAGCTCATTTGGAGAATTACTGGTTATACAAGCACTTATGTCGTCTGCGTATATTGTTAAAGGATAATCTATATAATCCCTTAAATCATTAATATAAATTAAAAAGAGCAACTGACCCAAAATAGAACCTTGGGGTATACCTACGTTGGTAGTTATAGTATTAGATATATAACTTTTTCCTTCCAAAAATACCTCTACAAATTGTATTCTGTCAGACAGATATGATTTGATAATCTGAAGAAAATGTCCGCGTATTCCTAACTTTTCTAATTTATAAAATAGTATTTTGTGATTTACCATGTCAAAAGCTTTTGACATGTCGTAGTTAATACTTGCTATAATTTTTTTATTATTAATATTATTATAAATGTTTGTTAAGATGTTGTGTAAAGCAGTTGTTGTTGACTTAGTCTCTCTGAACCCATGCTGGACTGAATTGAAACAATTATTCATATTTAGACTATAGTTTCTAATATTTTCTTTGTCCCCTTTTTTCAAAAGTGGCATAATTTTAGAACAGCGTAATAACGGAGGAAAGCTTGCAATAGAAAAGTAATAATTAGCCAAATGTGTTATTGGTTCTGATAAATAAGTTTGTCCTATTTTGTATATTAGAATTGGTATTTCATCTGTAGCAGTATGCCCAACAAAACACATTTTTGGTGTAATACGCTTTAAAATAATTTCCGAAAGCTACAGTGTCAGGATCATTTTCAAGCTCTTCAAGAAACGTGGGCAACATTCTTTCGAAAGCAGAAGAGTTAACCTCTTACAGTAACGTTCTTAGCGTTTTATAAACAGCAACCTACAATAATTGAAATATTAGTTATAAAATATTATTAATTGATCTTAATAATTACAAACCATTTTTTCCTCTAAAGAAATACAATTTGGGTGACTTCACCATGCTTTGTCAACATGCCAACAGCAATACAACCTAAATTGAGCTTCGAAAATGATTTGCATCCATGCATTATAATATGTGTCTGCCATGTCCGACATAAAATGCATACATTTTTTTTATTATTTTTAAGAAATAATGACTTCTGCTTTTACTTGATTTTCTCAAAATTTATAAAAAAAAAAAACATAAAATGAATAACGAGATCTTGCGGCGTTGCCGCGTCATTATCAAATCGGTTGATTCGTCGTTTAATGTGCAGTTGTTGATGAGAACACTACGCCTCATTGTTTTTATCTGCGAAATAATATCAGTCTTGTGACATCAAATAAATGCGAGTGTTGATAATCTATTCAGTCTTTAATTTGTATCTTAGTATTTAAAATTAGTGAATCGCGCAACAGAGTGACGTTGCATCCATAACCAACCTTGTATTTGACCTGTTCACAATGAAATGTGTGGTGGCGCTTGAGATAATTTTGATAGCCATTCGAGAAAAAAGCAAAAGCATGAATGCTACTAGACTGAAATATTACAAGTTTCATATTTTTTCATATATACTGTGCTCTGCGCTGCGCCCAACTTCATGTTGATTACATTAACCTTAGATTAGATAAAACTAGAAGCGAAAAGGGAGAGCCTGTATTTACTTTGATATTATATCTTATTAGTATTATACAAAATACAAATTAAAGTACTAATTCCTCTTCCTCGATTGTTCCCATTACCACCCGGTTTTTACATCTGCCTCTTCTTCCTCGATGTTTGTTGCCACCCTTCTTCCCATTTTCACGTTTGTAGGTATTTTTGTTTTTCTGAAAAGTAAAAGAATGTCGATTTTATCTCTAGTAATAGTTTAGTAAATTAAAATATTTTTAATTAAATTTCTACTCCATGAATTTCGCAGCATAAATTTGGTTACGAGGCACCAAACTGAACATTGACTAAAAACCTCAGCCTATCTACGTTTCACAAAAAACAAGTATAGTATATATTACGGTACCTTAATTTTTCCATTTTTAATTTTGTTTGTAAAGTATTCCAAACTTCTTTTTTGTCTTCTCGTCAGCTCGACCGTGGGCTGCATACGTTCTATGCTTTCAATAATTGATTTATAACACAAAGCAGAATATAAGTACAACCATAAAAATAATTTGAAAAAGTTATTTTTAATTTAAAAACGTAATTTTTTATTATTAATTTGGAAATTTATGTTCGTTGAATGTGTTTAATGTTGGGTAATTATGGAAATATACGAACTAACATGGAAAAGACAAATCCTTTTCAGTTTTAAATTTTCTTTATTCTTATCCTTTACCAACGTTTCGACAACTAATTATTGTCATGGCTAAAACATTAACATGGAACAAACAATTAAAAATATTTTGGGATAACATAAATACACTTTAAAATTGAAACATTGAAGAAATGTAAGTTAATAGTATTTTACTATCTAAACTATATTTAACAAATTGAAAAGAAGACTTGATATTTAAAGAGATATTTTTTACAATTGTTTAGAGAGGAAAAAAAACATTAGCGTACAGAAATTAGACTTATAATAAAAACAATTTATAACAGTACATCAGATTAAAAAACAGAATAATATTAATTCAGTTACCTTTATAAATTAGAAGAAAACCACATGTGTGACTGAGGAGGTGTTTTTTCCTTAACATAAAATTGAATAATGGGTAGACCACATGGCATCACTCGCAGTAACTTTGGCATTGTTGTTAATAATTATTATATTTGATTTAAAGGTTTTATTTTTACACATTAGTTACATTTAAACAATTATAATGTTATTGATATGTAGTGATTTAAACAGATGAATTTTATTTTAATGTGTAACTATAATGGTGGTCACTTACATGAATGTGGCAATTTTAAGTCGTTTTAATAGGAAAGGTTATAGAAAGGGAATATTAAAAGGAGGGGTTGGTAAATCAAAGGAACTAGAATACAAAAGTACCAACTAACGGAAATTAGACAGAAATTTTCTGATGTTTAATTATCATTCAAAGTTTTTTTATTGTTTATTAAGTACTTTACAATTATGAACCAAAAAAACGTTAAATTATCTAATTATAAGGATACTACTAAGGATAAGAATAAAGAAAATTGAAAACTGAAGAGGATAACTGTATTGTCTTTTCCATGTTAGTTCATATATTGCCGTAAGTTTTTATGTTACTATATTATGCATAATAACATAAAAACACTCAAAAAATAAACATTAGTTATTTTCAATGCCAACTATTCAATTACGATCATTTTAAATAAAAAACAAATATTATGTTTTTTAAATTTATTAAGAATATCATAAAGATTTAAAAAAAATAATAATAAAAAATGTGTGTTACCATTAAAAAAAATAATGTTGATTGTCCTAGCAACTATACTAAAAATAAAAACATTCATGTGTGTACTTGCCTTTATAATAGTCAAAAAACTATTTAAAATGGTTTTTAAATTATATAAATTGGTTAAAAAATAGCGGAGTTATTTAGCCGTACGTTTTTTGTCTAACACCCTGTATATACATAATAACAAATTACATATTAATTTTTTTACTGCTTTATCCTGCCATGGCACACTACCGTTCGATGCTATCCCAAATACTTAAGGCATTTAGTGATAAATGTAATTTACCAAAAAAGTAAGGAATATTTAATAAATAAATAAAAATATTTTGTTGTGATACATTCTTTATGTTAGTTTTACCAACAGATTTATTTTGTAGCAGGTAACATAATTGTTTCCACTGATATTGTTTTATTATGTTTTTGGTAAGTGGAAACGCATCATTTGCAACAATTTTAAAAACACCATCATTTAGTCCTACTGTTACGTATAAAAATGTATGAAAGGCATCCACTATGCTAATAAACCAATAGGATAGTTTTCTTTGTAGTAGTAATTGAAGGAACCCGCATAGATAGGTGCGTTCAATTTAATGTGTTGTTCATCTATAGCTCCAAGACAACATGGAAACTGCCATACATTTTTTAAAATCTCCCGCTATTTGTTTCCAATCTTCTTTCTGGTAGGGGTCTAAAAATAAAAACATTAATACATTTCCTATGTTTGTGATTTAAAAACCTCACTTTCAAGGTCTGAAATATTGCATTGCAGATTTCCGGTACAAACTTTGATATAGTTGAATCATATATTCTTGTAGAATACATGAGGGATCTATATGTTTCACCGGTAGCTAAAAAACGTAATGTAACTTTCAGCCTAAAATACAAAAATACATTTATTATATTTAATATGCTTATTTTGTTATCACAAATATTAGCTGTTTCTTGCAGATACACGTAGATGGGTGTCTTGTTTTGAAATCAACGGATTTACTAAATCCAATAAGAAATCGAACGTTTCATTGTCCAACCTCAAAAAATTATGCTAGGATGTTGAATCTTCTGTCAAAAGTTCAATATTCAACATATTTTGCAGTCCTTTTCTTTCATTTCTTTTCTGATGCCAGTCTTTCATCCAGATTTTTTTTTGTGTTTTTTTTATTTATTTTTTTTCATTTTGCCACTGCAGCTCCACATATAGCAACTTTTTTTAATTTGATCCGCTTCCATTTTATAATATTTTCACTTATTTTATAACCTGTAGCACATTAATAAATTCTAAATCAAATTACCTAACCTGCAAAGTGCATTAAACACAAGTAAACATTGAAATTTGATTTGACAGCGCAAGGATAAGGCGCATGCGTCGTTTTATAATTATATAAAGAATTATAGACAGCGTCATACAGGGATACAGGGAGTTTATAAATGAATGGGATTATAGAATCACTTTAAATGTGCCGCTTTTTTTAAATTGTTCACTAAACTATTTGTTTTGACAGATCAACTTTGACAGCTGTCAAGCAAACAAATGAAAACATATGTAGTATAGTGGACGATTTTAATAAGGCAGCATATTTAAAGTTATTACTTAATCCCATTCATTTATAAACTCCCTGTATAAATTTTATATATGAATTCTAAAATTCACAAATTCTAATAAAAATTATATATATATATATATATATATATATATATATATATATATATATATATATAATTCAAAACATATTTATAGACAGTGTCAAACGGGTTTTAATATAAATCAATCTATATTTACTATATTTAATTTAAATAAATTGGAGTCAACTAAATTTTCTTTAAAAGAACATATAGTTTGTTAAGGTTGCCATTTAATTAACCAAGTTATGGCAACGTTGCATTAACTTGACGAAAACCGAATTTATCAGTTTTTTTTAAATAAAACGGAATTGAAAAGTTATATTTGGTTCATATTTTTCGGCTATTTCCAATTATAATTTGACTAAAGTACAATGACAAAATATAGTTTGATCTTTTCTGAATGTATAGGTAAAAAAATAAATAAATTATCAAATTATATGTACAAATACGAACGTCACCAAAGTTGCTGTTTTCGTTACAATCAAGATAGCGGTT
Source organism: Tachinus rufipes (assembly GCA_963932245.1). Taxonomy (NCBI): domain Eukaryota; kingdom Metazoa; phylum Arthropoda; class Insecta; order Coleoptera; family Staphylinidae; genus Tachinus; species Tachinus rufipes. The sequence goes on along the minus strand of OZ010741.1, from coordinate 81,556,903 downwards.
GGAATGCTCTTTTTAATATCTTAGTTGGCCGCCTTTCTAATTCCTATATGGTTGCTATAGTTATAGTTTATAACAACGAATGCATACATACAGATTCGGTGTTCATCCATTTCGTTTCATTAATAGCATAGCGGTTGTGCCTATACGATGGTTGTGTATCATATATTCTCCACAAATTACAATCGACAATATTATATCCAAAACACAATAATATACAATTACAGTTGAAAAATAATTATAAAATTATGTTGGCGAGAAAGGCCTATTTCAATGCAAATGCAGATTCTAAACAATAATTAAGAATATGATTTTTATTAAATAAATTATGGCACATCGACTGTGTTATCGGCTAATATATGTTAACAAAATCATATAAATGGTAAAAACTAATATGCTTGTAAATAATTAATTATTTGAAATAAAATAATATTATTCTACAAAATTAATTAGTCTTTGCATTTTCTATTGTGTAAATTTATAATTACACGGTTGCTATGGTTCTGCAAAGAAATGCATAAGAAGCGGTGTTTGTTGATTTTGCTTCAACAACGGTTATACATATTACTTTGGTTGTGTATCATCTCTATATTATTTCGCAACAATAATATAATTGTAAACTCGATAATAAACAGCTACAGCCATAATAATGTAATTAAAAGCTACAAATTCGTAATTGTGTCTAAATATATTGTAATAATGTATCTGTAAAAATATAAACATGGTGCTTATTGGACACTAAAGTTTGCAAGAAAGGCCTGTTTTAATAAAAATGCAGATTCTAAACAATATTTGAGACATGACATGAATGCATATTTTTTTAAATTGTTAGTATAACGTCATGTATTATAATATTAATTACTTTAAATAAAATATGGAGCATTAATATAATATATATTGACAAAAGCATATAAATGGAAAACGAATATGCTTGTAAATAATAAATTATTATTTGCAATAAAATAATTAAAAGTAGTCATAAATTATTCTACAAAATAAATCATATATAATATATCTTAGTTGGCCGTCCTTACAATTTCTATTGTGTGAATTTATGTTTACAAGGTTGCTATGGTTTCTGTAACTGGAATGTACAAACAGAAACATGCGGATTTATCCACTTCGTTTCAATAACGATTATAAATTTGGTTGTGTATCATTTCGATATTCTTTAAATCAATAACAATACCAATCTAATACACAATAATATACAACTACAACTTACAAATAATTATAAAATTAAAAGTTATAGCTACAAATAAATCCAACTAATTCTTTAATATTAAGTCTCTAAACATAGTAACATTAAAAAGTGCTTATTGAAATTGGTTTAACCCTTAGGCATAGACGTAAAATTGTGTAACACAAACACAGACAGGAGTCAAATTGACTCCTCAGCATATTTATGGATATTTTCAGGATTTACTGCTTCTTTATATTATACTTAAGGTATTTCAGTGTTTTATAATAAAGTATTATAGTAGTAAAATGTTTAAACAATCAGAATTTTTGAAGAAAACTTTATTTTCTTATTACAACTATTTTTAACTTATAATAAACAATAATAACAAAAAACAAGTACATCAAAAATACATATTAAAAAAATAGTTCTTAGATACAATTAGAACATACCGCTGATGAGCATTGTAAGCATATTGGATGTTTACATGTATAACACAATGTTGAGGTTTTCCTTTTCACTTTCTTAGGACAAATAGAACAATATTGGTGAACAGCCAACTTTTGGTTTTGTTCTATCGGTTGTTCGTTTTCTTTTCCTAATTATTTTTTATAGATATTTTGATTTCTTGCCGAAGTCGTGAATAATGTTGTCTCTTTTCTAATTCGTCAGTGATAAGTTGCTTTGCTAGATTTTTCATGAACTCAAATCTATTTATAGTTTGAAAGTTTTTCTGGCTCTGAAAAATTACAATTAAATTTACCGCACATATGTCTTAAGATTCGATAGAAAATTGCCATTGGCCATCTTTGTGTTTTGCGGCCAGTACAATATGTAGCGCATTTTTGATCGAAGCTATCAACTCCACCTTTAGTATTATTATAAAAACTAAAAATTTCTGGTTTGTTTGTCTGTTTGAATGCATCGTTGACACGAGTAACACAGCCTTATTTTTTTGGGTACATGTGATGTACCCAACAGAATAACTTTTTCTGAAAAACCAAAAATTGAATCAAACTTCTCTTTTTCGATATGGCAAGAACTCCGTCGGGATTTCTGGTTTATTTTTCTTATTGTGAGAACGTATGTAAGTTTCTTGTTTTTCAAAGTTTTAACCAACTCAATAGTTGTAAACCAGTTGTCGGCTGTTATATTTCTATTGCTGCCTTGGATAGGTACTGACAAACGAAGTACTGCCTGTGTTGGTTTTTTAAACTTTTTCTCTTCTTTAGAAAGCATATTTCCATCAGAATCCTTTCCATAATATATGTATCCATATAAAAAGTAATTATTTCTTGCATCAGTGAGTGCCGTAAGTTTCAGTCCGTATTTACAAGGTTTATTGGGAATATACATTTTGAATTTACATCTACCTCTCAAACTTATAAGCATCTCATCAATACAAGCAAGAGCGCCAATACTATAAGCAAACTGACAGTTTGCAACAAATGTTTCAAAAATTTCCGATATTGGTGCAGTTGGATTTTGTTTGTTTCTTTCTTTTCTTGTCTCTGCGTTGTCAAATCTCAAACACTGAAGTAGAATCGCAAAACGATTTATGTTCATAACACATAGAAAAATATTTCTACCAGTGCTATCGGTTGCAAACAGAGATTTTATATTTTTGTGGTTTGAGCGGAAAACAGGAGTATAAATCAATAAACCTAAAAAACTATTCAACTCAACCACAACTAAATCACGCAAATCTGAAGTTGTTGGATTTTTATACGCCTGTCTCATCCGTGCAAGTTTTTGATTGGAATATTTTATGATTGTCTTTAAAATATTTATGGATATTAGAGAAGTGGAAGCTTCTTTTTTCGTTAATTGATGTCTGATTGCGCAAAGGGGGCCGAAGTCCAGGAAGTTGCATCACAATATTTTGCTGTGGAGTCCTAAAACGCCTACTGGTTACTGGTTTTTTAGACCAGGAGAATTTATTTTTGCCATAAAAAAATAAATCATCAGCTTTGTTGCAGTCTTCCTCTATTCTTGCTTCTTCTTCTTCTTCTTCAACGGAGCTTTCCTGTTCAATTTCATCATATTGATCGCTAAAAATTGGTTCTGTATCACTGACATCACTAGAATCATCATCAGACAATTCTTCGAACCACTTCATTAAAATTTCTTCAAAATTTGCATCATTTGGCCGAACTCGTTTTCTAGACGATTCAGGTTGAGATTCCATTTTTCTATAGATAAGAAAAAATAAATCCAAAAACAAAATTGAATACAAATTTCAACATTTTATTTTTCAATTATAACGTTACAATAAATATTAATATTGAAGGTTAGTTCAATAACAAAATTGATAAAATTAATGTTTACTATTCACTTTTGGCAGTGCTATTAAATATGCTATGTAATATTTTAAAATTTAATATTTTACTTACTTGATATTTGTGTTGCGTAAAAACAGACGTGGAGTCAATTTGACTCTAAACAAGCGCCTAACACTTTAAACGTAAATAAATTTCTGACACATCGACGTGAACCACTGTAACTCTCACAGCACACTGAATAATGTTTGACTTGAAACTACTAGGCTGGTCAATAGTGTGGGGTTCCCCTAACTATTAAAAATCACACCAAGATGGAACCGACGGAGTCAGTCTGACTCCAGTCTTTGAAAATAAATAATTAAACATGAAATCGCATTTTTTAATTGTTTTTCTAATGTCGGCTATTATTAAATAACAATAAAATTATGTGTCTATGCATAATGTAATATATTTCTACAAATCTACATATTTACCTACATACCCTAATCTAAATTAAACAAAATGTTAATGTTAATTGTTCATTTAAAATAAAAGCGTCTTAAGTTTTCCTGTACAAAATTATTTAAATAATAATGCAATTTCTTGATTACAGGGTTAATATTAAAAATGAAGTTATTATTAGAGAGCGGATTCCTAGCTATTATGCTTACGCTAAATAGTTAAAGCATCAAAAATATGTCTAAATATATGCACAAATTGTGAAGAATGTAATCATTTGGCACTAAGTTTTTTACGTTTTTTTTGCTTTTTTAGTATTTTTTTAAATTTGGTGCTAATTTCAATATTTTGTGCTTATTTTTAAGCTTTTTCATCAGTTTTGGTGCATTTTTTTGATAAATCGGTATTTTTGTGAAATTTAGTGGATTAAAATGTACATAAAAAAACGCAAATTATTTTATTCTTTAGAAAACGTAAAGCAAAATTTACGTATCAAGATCTTGCATATTTTTTATAATATTATTTAGACAAGTTTAATATAATTCTGTAAATCACGACTAAGCTCATAGCGTATTTTAGTGCCACTTCTTCAAGCAAATCAAATAAGTGTATTTTATAATTTTCAAAATAATTGGTAGGTCGGGGATTCTCTCAATTTCGAAAATTTTAAAAACGTTGTAATACAGTTTTTGGATCCTGCAAGTAAGTCAGTAAAAACCTGCTTTCTTAAAAGATAATTACGGTGCAAATTTAAACATGCACCAGTAACAAGTGTGCATGTCGAAAAAAGTTTTTTACTCTTTCAAAAAAATTTAATTGATCAATGGCAGAATTTTACAGTTAAACACTTAGAGTTTAGTTATTTAAAAGTTTTTTTATATTATTTAAAATGTGTGTAAAAAAAATCATCACTCAAACTGTTGTAATTATAAATGTTATAAAACCTGTTTTTTCTTGTTTTTTTTTTTTCATGCCTTTTTAATCCTTTTTTACATGTTTGGTGCTTTTTTAATGTTTTTTAGTAACATTTTCATGTCTTTTTAAGCGCTTTTTTTCGTATTTTTAATGCGTTTTAAACCGCTCTCTAGTTATGATCGTAGTCGGCGGGGATACAAATATACTAAAATATAAAAGAAACGTCACACAATTCAAATTGTTTTATAGCAACAAATTACAAACTTGCGTTGATGGCTAATTAACCCTTTAGCTACTCGTATATATTTGCAAATATGTCTGTCTAAACGCAAAAACAAAAATAAAAGAAAAGTTTTACAAATGCCGATACATTTATTTTTTATTTATATGTGATGATTTATGTACATAAAAATTTCAAATTAGAAGGGATAAACAGGGTAATTAACTCCCCCCCTCTTTTAATATTATTTCACTTCTATATTATTTAAAACATACGTTTGCTAAGAAAATTAGTTCTTCTAAGCTTGTTGTCTGTTTTTATTCATTACAATAGAAACTTTTTTTTTTTATAAAAAGTTGTTCATGAAAAGAAATACAAAACTTAAACTATACTTATAGAGTGGGCCATTTTTAAGTTGAAATTTTAATTATATGGGATAAAGAACGAACGGCTTATTTTTTGATTATTTTATTTTATATTCCGATTAAGTATGGAATATGATTTCATTTAAATGGCCGCCGCGACAGGCCATTCTCGATGACCAATTATTGAGTGTTTGCGCCAGTATTTCCAGCGGTATTTTGGCGATAGCTTTGCAAATGTTTTGAAGCAGAACGTTTGCGAAGTTGTCAATTGTCTGTGGATTGTCAGCATACAACTTTTCTTTTAATGCGCTTAAAAAAAAATCCAGCGGTTTCAAGTCGCAGCTGCAAGGTAGCCAGTTTACATTGCTGAAACGGCTGGTAACGCGATTGTTGAATTTGGTGCGCGCAAGATTGATCGTGGCATGTGCAGTGTGGGTTGTCGCCCTACCTTGTTGAAGCAAACGATATCCGGTAACAGTAACATTGGTCATTGTTTTCGAAAAAAAAAATGGCCCAATATTGCTACCACTCTAAAATCTGCACCAAATGGTATCTCGGAGTGGATGCATTGGACTCTCGACTATGGCGTGTAGATTGTTTGTTCCCCAAATATGGCAGTTTTGTTTGTTCACCACGATGAAAATTAGTCTTGTTCAAAAAATCATTTTTTAGTTTAACATTTGGGTCAACATTTAATTCAACGGGCACCAAGATTGGCCATTTTAATTTTATAAATGATTGCATTTTGTAAGCAAACTATAACCTTTCCTCTTCAACCTAGAGTGGAGGCTATACTGTCAGGTTCTTTTGACAGGTCCGGCTAACTACCTGCGGCGTAGGTCGTGGTTCAAATCTTTTTACAAAAAAACTTATATCTGGATTTAGAAATTATTTTCCTTACCAGAGTATCCTATCGGGCTCCAATTGTTTTAATATAATCTTATTAAAAAAATCTGATTTTCCTAGTTTTAAAACAATAAAAAACTAAAGAAATTTAAGATAAACTTTAAGTTTTATTAATTAACAAAACATATTCTACATAAATTTTTCCTTATTCTCCTACTCATTTACTACATAAGTGGATCAGTTATTATCTTGATCTCACTCCCTATAAGATGGATCGGTCTTTATCACGATCTATCTTCCCTAGATATTTTATTATTTATACGGATCGGTCTTTCCCTCGATCACGTCTACCTTAATTATCAAGTCAATGGATCGGTATATCTTCACGATCACACTGCTCACTCTAAAAATTTAGATCATAACCTATTTGGTTACAGCCTACTTAATTTAGCGGATCGGTCTCTCTCTCGATCTCGCTCCTGAATGAACGTTTGCACGCCCTTATATAGTGCTGGCATAGGAGTGGGGTTTGTTTACGTTGACTACGTGTGGTATCTTTGATCAAAAAAATAATTTATACAGTTTTCTCAGCTGTAATATATATAACAAAAGTCACTAGTATTATAGATGTGATCAACCTTACGGAATGAAATTTTGAAGTGTATATTTTGACTGTCATAAATTGGTGTTATAGGTTAATAGTGTGATGTAATTGTGTGTATAGTATCTGTAGTGTTTGGAGAAGGAAATTTAAGGTAATAACATTTTTATTTATATAACATAATAACGATAAATACTTTTAACATTTTCTATTACTAATTCTCATTTGTTGTCTCCAACAATGGCGAAGAACAATTTCTGGGAGGCGTCCTCATGCCCAACAAAGATGCTATTTTAAGGGCATAAACCGCCTCTCGCTCCACTGATCGCCCTGGAGTCGCAGGCAATGACATAGGTGAGTTTTCCAGACTCAATTCTTCCATGGTTATCTGAACAAATTTTAAAATATTTAACAGTTTATATAAAAAAAACTCTTCCAGCCATAATACAAGGTAATATCATCAAGAGTAGATAATAATAATGAAAGTTTGTAGATAATATAAGGTATTAAAACTACTTTACCTCTAAAAATCTATAAATATAATCTTATGATATCATTCCCAAGATTAATAACAAATTATAGCAGTTTATTACATATAATAACTAGCAGTCAAAATTAAATACATTTTACCATATATATTTACTTGTTATAGCAAACAAATCCTTAAATAGAGGTGTATCAACATCGATTGCCAATGGTAAGTTTATATTATCCAAATACCGGATGTTACGTTAGTTGTCTGAGGTGATCAGTCTCGACAAAAAAGGTATATATTTCCAACTAATAAATATTTGTTTACTAATTTCTGTATTTTTTTTTTTAGTAAAGATGTGCGTGTCATTTGGCACGCTACAAAACATACCAAGGTCTTTGTGAAGAATTCGTCTCAGAGTGGTTTGCCAAACATTGAGTTGCTGACTTCTGTGCTAAGTTGATGTTCCTGGGTTCTCGCGTACACTATCGAGCCACAAGAGCGACAATTTTGGCAGAACGCTTTAGATGAGTATGCTTGATGCGCGCATAGTCTACCAGCGTTCCAATTTTACAAACTTTTGTATTCCTTTGATCGATAGAGGTTCATTTCTTTCAAAACAACTCACGCAATTTTGGCGCTGTTGCAAACAAATGAGACCCATTTTCAAAATAAGTTTTCAGTATTTCAAAACGTTGCTCCAAAGTAAAGCGATGCATCTTTTGTCTGCGGAGGTATCTAACTACACTTTTCTCATGTAATTGGCAAAAATTTTCAGCGTCGGTAGAAATAGAAACCTTTTATAACAAATTTTATTTATATATAATTTGGAATTCTAAAAATGGTCAATTTTATCTCTAAAAAAACTCAAGTTTTTATTGTTTCAAAATCAAAATCCGATGTATTATCAGTACCAAATATTAAACTAAACATCAAATTCATATCTAAATATTCTTCTATTTGTCTTCTAAGGATTACAATCTCACATGATCTTTTTTAGAATAATCATGTTGTTGACATAGCTTCAAAAGTATCTAGAAAACTAGAGTTTTTTAAATGTAAACAGTTTTTTTACTTCTGTTCAGCTTTTGCATATATCTAAAGCTTACATTTGTTCTTGTATTGAATATTTTTCTCAAGTATGGGAAAGAACATCTAAAACTGATAATATCTCTTCTAAATTTTATTCAAAAATAAGCTATTTGGATCATTGCTGACCCAAACAGGACTAATGAGTGAGATACTTTACATCACAAGCGTAATGTTTCAAATCTTTGCATATTCTATATATGGGTAATTCCATTACATTTCGACCAATTTGAAAGAGTCGACCAATTTGAAAAAGTCGACCTCTTTGATTTTGCTCAAATTTTCAGGGATTAAAATATAGATGAAAAAAAATGAGATTCCCAAAATTTTGGATCTTTGAATAATGCCTGTTCAAAATGACACACATTTGAAGGTCAGAAATTTTACAAGAATACGTCTTTTTTAGCTTATTTTAAATCTCAATTTTTGGGCTTCTGGAAAAAGATAAAAAGGTCCACGATGTCTCAAATTATTTCTTAATACATGTACTTTAAAACCTTTTTTTTATGTTTAATATCGTGGCAGTCATTTTGATATATTAAGCTTCAAACATTATTCCAAAAAAAACCGTAAATTTAACAGAATTGCAAAACTTTGCTTTCTTTAAACCGTTCTAACTTTGTCAAATCTTTACAAAATTTAATTCACAAGGTCTAGATTTCTTCGTGTTTAATCTATTTTCAAAGTGATCACACAAGACTTATAGAATCAATACGTATACACCACTATTTTGATGCAGGAAGTTGCACATATTTTCGCAATCTTCAAAACTTGTAATTTTCAGGTCCCCAAAAAGCGCTGTCACCCTATGTCGATTTTAGTCAAAATTTCAGTAAATACTCTTTGGAGCACAAGAAAAAAGGGTATCTATATGAGAAATGGTATATCGGGCATTATCAAGAATTTTTTAATACTCAAAAATTGGCAAAGTTGGCAAACCGCACATTTTTGTATATCAGTTTTTGGGCCTTTAGAAAAAGATAAGAAGGTCCACGATGGCACAAAATATTCCTTATTACATGTACTTTAAAACCCCTATTTGTCTATTTAATGTTAGGGCAGTCGTTTTGATACATTAAGCTTCAAACATTATTCCAAAAAAAACCGTAAATTAAGCAAAACTGCAGAATTATGCTTTGTTTAACTTTGTTAAATTTTAAAAAAAATTTGATCCACGAGGTCCATATTTCTTTGTGTTCAATCTCTCTTTAAAATGATTACATAAGACTTATAAAATCTATACATTTTTACCACTAATTTGATGCATGAAGTTGCACATGTTTTTGCGATCTTCAAAACTTGTAATTTTTAGGTCTCGAAAAACCGCTGTCACCTTATGTCGATTTCAGTCAAAATTATAGTAAATACTCTTCAGACCACAAATAAAAGGTTATTTATATGAAAAATGGTATATTGGGCATTATCAGGATTTTTTTTATATTCAAAAATCGTCAAAATTCAGAATATCTAAATCACTTTTTGTCTATCTTGCTTTGTTTTTGAGATAGTCAACAAATACAAAATATTTAAAAAACTTTTTATTTAGCAAAAAAACACAAACAAAACAACATTACTTTAACAAGTGTGCATTGATGCAAGCTTTTGATACTTGTTAAAACAGGTTTCTTTGGTTCGGTTAGTGAAATTTGATAAAATGCTGTTCAACATAGAGAATACGCAAATATCATTTTTGTTTACGGACTCTGTAAAGGTAATGCCCTAGCAATTGAGATTTCCTGACTGAAAACAACTTTTTGGCGCGTTTAAAAAATTGTCTGCGTGACCATAAATTTAAAACAAAACAAAGACATCTCATTATCACAAACAAGACCTCCAAAAGAAGAAGAAACAAAATGAATATGAAATATTATTTTCACAAAATTTTAATGGTAATATTGAAATTTTTAATATCTATTTCATTTAATTTTTTTTTTCAATTTACTACTTCCATTTTACTTATAATTAAACAATTACATAATAATGGGTGTTAAATTTAAGTTTAATTCAATATTTAAAAATCCGCTAACCGCTAAATGAATTCTTTCCCCGCCAAATCAAATTTTAATCCGCTAAATCTAGCGGAAAATCCGCTAAGATGGCAAAACTGGTTGGTGGCGGTGGTACAGTGAGACTGCAGCCTAACGCAGTAAACAGTAACAATTATGATATGAAATTAATTCAAAACATAAAAAAGCAGCAAAATGTGTTGTATTTCCATCCAAAACTTTTTATTCATTCAAAATTTATTACAAAAATTCATCAATTTCGCATGTTTTAATACATATACAACAATTTGAATCTTATAAAACTAAAGGCCTTAAAGATTGATATATTCAATGTTAATTCATAATTAATCGCATATAGTATACAGTGTACCAAGGGCCAAAAATAGACTTTAGCACAAATTACACTCGATATTTTTTTGCCTGCCCCAATTAAAAACATCATTTTCAATGTTTATTATAATTTGTCACTACTGTCAGATTTTAAGGTATGACATCTACATATGAAATTGTAGCCAATCAAATACCCCGAATAGCCAAAAAGGCCAATGGGCATATGCGGGCCAAAAATCGACTTTTCGGCTCGTATATGCGGGCCGAAAATGATGCTTGCGGTAGAGGCAGGCGAAAAAAGTTTTAGACTGCTTGTTATGTCAGTTTAACCTCTGTGAATGATTGTTGTCTTCTAACAGTTTCTTCAAGTTTAAAAATGAATGAATTAAACTTTTGTGCTGTTATTATATATTATAGAATCATTATTTTTATAAACTGAAGAAAATATATCATTATGTTAAGCGCTCTGATCAAATGAATAAGGGGAAATATTATTGGCACGTCAAAAAAGGTTGTTTGTACGACATCAAATTAATAAAGAACTAGTCTCTAAACTAACGACCGATTTTTTTATAAAGATAAAGACAAAATAATGCAATCCACAACAACAACTTTGCAAAATAATACATGGCACGATAAAAAATATATTCTACAACAGAATTATTTGTTTATTGGTCAGATTTATTCATCGGCCCGACAGAATAACATAAACGAAGGGATAAAAAGTTTACTTGCACGACAATAAATTTTAAATAACACCCCTAAAAAGTTTTGCACTACAGAAAAATATATTACACTACAAACAAATACTTTACTCGAAAAAAATAAGTATATTAAACGAACAGAAAAATCACGGTAAGAATATGAGAGCCACGACATCATATTAGCTGTTGAATAGAACAAATCAGCTGCAAAAAAGAACAACAACTTTAACAAGAGAAAATACAACAAATGACGGACATAACAAGATGTTTGAATGGCAGCAAATTAATAATTAGCATAATAGTCTAAACTAATAACAGTTTTTATCCTTGTCTTTGCAGAATAATATTACATTAATTCAATAAATGCCACTAAATCAAATGTTTTCTTAAATTTAAAGTAATGTTATTTTGATTTTTTGTTGTTGGTATAATGGTGATTTATGTTACCTGTAGCAAAGCCTTTATAGCCAAGCTATACTATACAGGGATGGGTAAATTTATAGGAACACCCGATTATTGGCTGCATTTTTAGTTTATCTAAAAAAATGACCTTAATAAAAGTTTTTGTAGAAATTTTTATTTTTATAGTCATGTATTTTTATTTTTAATTCAAATCCTGTTTCAGGAGATATGACGTCATCATCAGTTTTTTATGATTATAATAATAATAAGTTTATTTCCCAACAGTACATACATACATACTAATAACAGGGAAAATGTATAATAATATATTAAAGATTAAATAATAAATGACAAATTAATAGATGTATAACATACATATAGTGCGCACTCTATAGAAATAGAAAGAAAAAAAAATGTAGTCAAATTTGGAGATAACTAACACCTTATAATATTATAACAATAAAGTAATAATTAAAAAGAAAAAAAATAACAAGTTACAGTAATTCTGAAATTGTCTTTACAAATACAGACTGGCTACATTTAAATATATCAATGCAATATTGAACACTAGCATAAAGTCTACACATTGAATTAATCGGCGAATTATAGTGATGAGTGGTGTTGCAACGGTTAACAAAAAATGTTACTGCGGTTCTACTTGTAATTCGGGGAACGTAGATATTAATTAATGTCAACAAATTAGGATCATCAATCTTGTTGTTTACTCTCTGATGCAAATGTTTAAGTATAATGACATTTCGCGTTGTTGTTAGAGATTTTGCATCAAACATTAATAACATGTCATTATACGTCACAGATTCATCTGGATAACAACCATTGGTTTTATAATAAAGATATCTCATAAAATATTTTTGAACCCTTTCAAGTTTATGTATGTGAGTAGCATACGATGGAAACCAAACCACTGCACCGTATTCTAACTTTGATCAAACATATGATTCGTACAATCTTTGGAACAGCAGTCTTACTAAAAGACTCACATGTTCTTCGAATAAAACCTAACCTTTTAATTGCATCTTTACGCACATAATCGCAGTGCGGTACAAACGACAATGTTTGATCGAATAACACACCTAAGTCTTTAATAACTGCGACTCGTTCTAAACTGACGCTATCTAAAACATAATCATAAAGAATAGGTTGAAGCTTACGATGGAAAGACATACATTTACATTTACTAATATTAAGTTTAAGACAGTTAATTTTGCTCCATTGCTGAATTTGCCGCAAATCTTCATGTAGAGCCAAACAATCATTTGTAGTATTAATGGATCTATATATTTTAACATCATCTGCGTATATAAGAACTTGAGAAACTATATCATTCAGAAATAACAAAAATAATAGAGGTCTCAAGTTTGACCACTGAAGCACCCCACTAGAAGGGCACAATGCTTCAGACCGGTAACCATTATACTCAACGTATTGAGATCTGCCTAATAAGTAATTATGTACTAAGTTAACTAAAGCCCCAGCAATGTAACTTTGAAATGAGTATTTCATGGTCTATAGAGTCGAATGCTTTACGAGATATATATTCTGTAAAGTTTAGAAGATTTGTGGAAGGTAGATCGTTTTTTCATAAAACCGTGCTGTTTTGTAAATATCTTAACTCAACATTCTAGTAAATTTTGTTAGCTAAAATGGATTCAAAAATCTTAGCCAAGTTATTTAGTATTGATATGGGGCGATAATTTATGATACTACTTTTCAGATTGTAGGAAAAGATGCTTCTGTTAACATAAGGTTATAAATATGTATTAGCGGTTTAAAAGTGCATGTATACAATCGCATACTAAGAATGCTGGAATGTTGTCCGGACCAGACGTAAAATTGCATTTAATATTTTTTGTACAGCCAGACACGAATAGAGTGGCCCTTATATAGGCAACTTAGTATACACCAAAATTATGTTGAATGTGGTTAAACTAATGCATTTGCCCGTTTTAGCATTTTTCATTTACGCTTACATTTTAAACATTCCACGGGCGACGTTGTTCTGTTATTGAAAGATGCTAAAACGTGCAAAAGCAAAAGTTTAACCACATTCAACATAATTTTGGTGTATACTAAGTTGCCTATATAGGGACCAATCTATTCGTGTCTAGCTGTAGCTAATTAATAATATATCAGTATCTGTAATACTGTTAATATGAAATATAGTATATTAAACTAAAGATTGTATTATCATATAGATAGATAGATAGATAGATAATTTATTTGTTCATATACAGACAAATTAAAACATAAATCATAAATCATAAATCATAAATCATAAACCATAAATCATAAATCTAAAACAATAAATGAAAAACAGTAAATCACATTTCTTAAATCGCAAATCATAAATCGTTACAAAAACAGTTAAAATATTTAAAAATCACTCGTGATGAATGAATGAATCTAACACTATCACTGTGTTAGTGTTAGATTCATCACTGTGTTTGACAGAAATTAACAAATTTGTCAACTGAATAAAATGAATGTTGCAACAAAAGGTTTTTTAGTAAAGTTTTAAAGTTTTTACATAGAGAAGTGTTTTTAATTTCTACCGGCAACATATTAAATAATTTGGCGCCAGCATTTAACGGAGTTTTCATGAATTTGCTGGTTCTGCATTTAGTTAAGTGTATATCCATAGAAGTTCTTGTGGGATAAGAGTGAAAACTACTATTTGATGGTAAATTATTTCTACATTTATAAATGTAAAATAATAACTTGTAAATATAAATAGACGGAGCGGTAAAAATTGAATTATTCTTAAAAAATTCCCGACAAGAATCTGTGTGATTTAAGTTATACAATAGTCTAATAATTCTCTTTTGACAAATAAAAACGCGGCTGAAATCAGTAGACTGTCCCCAAACTAAAATATTGAAAGACATTGCAGAATACGCATGAGCATAGTAAATGTTTAGCAACCTGTAGTTGCTTACATTATGTTTTAAATTTAAAAGCATGTAATATGATTTGTTAAGAGAATTACATACGTTTTTTATATGAAGATTCATATTTAAATTTGTGTCTAAAGTAGTTCCTAAGTATTTAATGGCGTGTTGTTCTTGGAGTAAACAGACGAAAAATATTTAGAAAAACAGTTGACAATATCAGAAACTGAGTCTACGGTATCACCATCATAATTCATGGAACCAGGAATACTATTATGTTCCAATTATTATAGCAACAAGTACAAAATTGTTTTTCTGTTATTTTCAATACAATTTAAAAAGATTTATTCTTTGCCGATCATAATAAATATAAAATCTATTACATTTGAATTAATTAACCAAAAAAGAAATAAACTTATTATTTATATTATAAATATATAGTATAAAGACATTAAATAAAAAATAAAATTTGGAGTTATTTTTTTTCACAATTTATACATATACATTATACATTACAGGTCCTCGTTTCTAAAAAATACATACAATACTTGATGCATTTTTCAAATACAATGCATATTTACAAACATCTATATCAAACATAGAAATTGTTTGTAATATCCATGTTTCCTTTGACTTAAATTTACTTGCCAAAGTAAAAAGTCACATAGAGTCATTTCCGGTTAAGACTTCCCACTATAGTACCAAAAAAGTCCAGTACCTTGACGCGACTTTGAATGTGAAGATTATGTATGAGATGCTTACCAATAAATACACAGAACTAGAAAGAAAAGTAAAGTACAAGTTTTATTTAAAAATTTTCATGGAAAATTTTGTACTTTTGTTTGGCATGCATCAGGTAGTTATGCGCTCAGTGAAAACAACTCAGTACAAAGACATGAGAGTCTTAATGCAAATGCAAAACGAGTTCCTGCTGCTGAATTGCTTGTCCACAAAACGAGAGCTAATAAATTTTATGCTAAAGTAAAAGAGTCGCAGCTTTATGCCAAGAACGTGACAATGTTGGTGGAATTGTTTTTGATTACATTCAGAAAATACCTGTAAGTCTGTTGGCCAAAAACATACTAATACGACCTTTATACGACAGCTCCACGCCAGGTTATATTTCAACTAGTTGTTATAATGGAGGACTTTTGAAGAACACATTTAAACTGCTGAAGCCCCACATGAACCCAACATTGTCCAATGTGCCAGCCTACAACGTTCCATTACCAATCAATGTGAAGAAGATTAATGATATAAAAAAAGTGATGCAGTACATGAGTGGCGAAACTTTAGAGTTTTATTACAATATTACGTCTTGGGAGACAAGTAACAAAGAACAGTATAACTCCACACCACACTTTTTAATATCCAGGTGTTCGTAATACAGTAATGATAAATATTTTTTCACATTCTTATAAACCTCTACAACTCTCTTGTACATCAAATTGTTGTCACATGTAATTTTTTCCTACTAAACAGATTTTATCGTTTTCCTCAAAACTAAGATTATGGTTATTCCACTCACCGATTTAATTGAAAATGAAACTAGTGACATCAATGTAAAAAAATCATTAGCCATAATATTTTTCCCTGTATTATGTTCGTCTACAGCTGCTTAAAAACTGCATCAATCAATAGAAGATTAAAAATCTATATATATATATATATATATATATATATATAAATATAAATATAAATATTTTGCAAATAGTTCCAAACAAATAGAAGCTTTTAAAGAATACCAAGAATTTTGTTCAAATAAAGCCGTTGAAGTTATTAAAAACAAGCCAAACCAGTTGGCTATCACTTCAGGTATGAAATATAAATTAATAGTCATTTATTGATAAACATGTAGAACAGTTTTTAGATTGCAGTTGATAGAGTGATGATGTCTTGGGATGACTTTATTTCACAAACCAGGTTTTTGCTGAGAAAGTTAAAATCACCAAAAATATTTTAGAAAATTTAACAAATATAATATATAAGGTTTACTTTATATTTCTTTCATATGTATTAAGTTTTGTTAATGTAGTAAACAGATAATTTCAAAATGAAACTTGATCTCGTATTAATAATGCTTGGCGATTTATAAAAAAAATACAAAATAATAAAAAAAAAGATTACTTATAAATTACCTCAATTAACAACATAAACGTGGAAAAAATCTTGATAACTTTTTAAAAATTGATAATATGTATTTTGGTGCAAAAGTAGAAATTATAACAGATAATAAAGAGACGATTAATATAAACGAACTCTCAAAGTTTAGAAAATTGCCCTTGCTTTTTATAATGAACTTTGTAAACAAATTAAAATGTTTGTGAAAAAGTTTTCTCCAAACGAAGTACTTTCTGGAGAACATTTGTCAATTTTAAAAATAATAATTTTTTTCCCACAATTAGAAAAGGAAATAAGTATTAAAAATTTAAATGCAGAATATCATTTATGCTCGTACTAATAGTCACAGATTAAATCTCGGATTCATAAATCCAAGATTCATTTTGCTAATCGTTGATTGGCTCTAAGCTAATTTACGGATATCGTGATGGTGAATATAGTTGCAATCGTCCAATGTATTTTATTACTAAACGTCAGAATTATTATATGACACACTAATAAACAATCGTGGGTAGACCCAAGATTATTTGAATCTAGGATTATATTGACATATGCATAGTTTTCAGCTCGATCCGAGAATTAAGCGAGGAATACTTTGGCCGATCGCGACTAAAGTCACGACATCGGTGAATTAGTTTAGAGCCAATCAACGATTAGCAAAATGAATCTCGGATTCATAAATCTAGGATCAATCCCATCTCCAACTATTAGTACGGGCATTAGTAAGCTCGTTATAAAAACTTCAAAGTCCTAAAACGACGATTTTGAAAAGTTTTGTTGTTATGCCATAAAAATATAAAATAGTTTTTAATTTATCAAAAGTTATTAAAACTATTATGACAATTCCACACTCCTCTGGATAAAATTTTATATTTTGTATCAGTGCCATCTATATCTCATAAACGGTATTTTATCCCAAGCTGCATATCTTAGTACATTTATCAATCAAAGCTTGAATCAAATAATTTTGTTTTGCATACAATGTTAAATTTTTAGTTTATTTATTTTTAGCATATAATTTATAAGTACATATATAAAATATTATGTCAACCCTAATTGAAATTATTATTCAAAATTTTATTTTTTTTCAGTTAAGCCATTATGGCTTGGCAGTGTCGATATATTAAGGCCCGTTTGCATCATTATTCCTTAAAAGTGTTCCATAACTAAAGGGCACTTAAAATAAATTGTTTCTTAGTTTGAATTTACATTGCACCACACAAAATAAAGTAAACCTTAGGTTAAGTTAAAGATCGGTTTGACAACACTGTACAAATTTAGTGAAATTTATTTCCGCTACGTTTTTCTGTCAAATTTTTGACATTATTGCAATTGAGTTTATTGAATGCAATACATAAAAGACATAGAAATGCAATATTAACCACAAAAGTTTGAAGGTATGTATATTTGTAGATGTTATAAATATATAGAGAGAAGAGTATATCGTATTTCTGCATTGTTTCCACCTATAAACAAATTTGTATTTTGAAGGTGTTGTTTAATAAATCATCAAAAATTACCAGGTGATTGAATTTGGATATGGGTTCCATCTATAGCACCGAACACCCTTGGAAAGGCAGCAATATTAAAAAACTCCTGGCATAATTATCTTTATTCTAAATTTGTTTCAGGGAATTTTACATATGTCGGGCGCAGTCTTGCTAGTCTCACTGAAACTCTTTTAGCAATTCTACAAGCCGTAGATACATGTGTTCTGCTAAAATCACTAATACTTAATAAATTATTTCCAGTGGCATAATACCTTAGTGTTATAAAAATCTGGTTTATCGGAGAAACAGAATTATTTCTGAAATATGGAAATTATATTATAACAGAACTTAACTTTTATTTATATTCATACTTATCATATGGATATTCTAAATCATGTTCAATTTCTTCGAGTAATAAAAGTACAGTCTCTCTAGTGAGGCGCAATCTTTTAAAAAAAGATAGGTCATCCATTGTTTCAAGGTAATTGCTCCTAGTATAAACTTGTCGAGGAATCCCAACTTCTATTATTTCTAATACCTCTACATCATCTTCAAAAACTGGATGTATTTCATAATCATCGTTCATTTTTATTATTATTGTGTAGCACTTTTACACACACTATTCACATTATTAGGTTAAGGTGACGTTTAAGTCGTAAAATTTTAGGACTTAAAGGGTCGGGGGGTTAACATAGGTGAAATGCCCCCCATCACGAATATCTAAATTAACTCAAAAATTACTTTTCTAGCATCAAATAATTATGTTTGATAGGATTTTAAAATTTCGATACTTCCCCCTTTTCCGTAGGGGGCTAAAAATAGCATTTTTATTTTTTTCTCCGCACCTATTGAATGAAAAATTCTAAAAAAAATCATGTGAGTAGGGTTTTACGAATCTGACATTTAAAACTTTGAAAAAAAATTACTTCATTTGTTTTTTGTCTCGTAAAAAATACGATAAATCGTGTTTTGAGCTGTCAAATCATTGCAAATTGATGAAAATATTATACACTCATTATATTAATTTTGAAAATTCAAAGGCAGTGCGACACGTGTTCTTTTGAATCTTAAGGGCTGAAATTTGGCATGGCTTACTTTTTATGCATAAATATTACTTTCTGAGGTTGCAAACTTGTTGGCAACAAAGTTACATACATACTATTTATCCAACAAATATTTTTACAAGATTTATTGAAAGTATTTCAAACTCAAATGTATTGTTAATAGAATTAATAAAGATTCCATGTTTCAGATAGGAATTGTTAGAATAAGACTATTCTAATATAAAATGATTTTATAGCTTATGCATAGAGCCGCATATTTAATATAAAAAATTGTAATTGAAGTGTTGGAATTAATTACACTGACGTTTGTTAACTATTTATTAGTATATGACAAATCACCATGGAAACGATGTGATTAATTTAATCAAAAACTACTATATTTAATTGCAGTCACAGCTTAGTTGATTTTAAATGTAAAATATTATTATTGTAAATCTCGGTTTAATTTTTGACTTAAGGTTTTTACATTTGTCAATTTATCGTTCAATTTTAAGAACATATTTATCTCATTAATTGCCGTCAATTTTACGACAATTTATTGCAAATTTGTTTCACTTTACACATTATAGGTTATGATTTCACAATCTATTGTTCTGTGCATAGAAAACACACGTGTTTTGTGTTGGTTCATGGTTGATGTTTTGCTGATTTGCCAATGTAAGTAGATAAATATTTGTTTTCTTTATTTAATTTATAAACCTTTTTAGTATTTATTTAATTAATTAAATGGCTATACTTTTTAATTAATTTAATATTTTTATAATGAAACATTAACAAAAAATTGTTTGTTTCTAGATGCCTTATCAGTTTAGCAGGGAGGAGGTACAAGTTTTAATTACATTATATGAAAACAAACCAGATTTAAAAATATAGGTTATGTAGAGGTAAATTAAAATACTTTTATATGCTGTGAGTTTTATATAATACAGATATTTATAATATCACATAATAATATATGTAATTCACAATATTACACCGACGATGGCCTAACAGCCGAAACCAGTCTGTACTATATAAAACTCAAAGCATATAACAGTATTTTAATTTACCTCTACATAACCTATATAATAAATTATATGCACAAGATCAACTCAACCAGATTTAAAAAAATACAAAAATAGTGTTTTCCGTAATAAACCATACGAAAATCTGAGTGTAGAGTTTTCCGAGTTAGTTGGCAAAACCATTGAAGCTGCAGAAATTCAAAGGAAAATTAACAACTTAAGAACACAGTTTTTTGGTGAATTTAATAAAATAAAAAATGACGAAGTCAGTTGAGCTGACACATCAGACATTTATAAATCAAGCTGGTGGTGTTTAGAGGGTAGTGATCCTACCCGCAAAAGTGTCTGTAATATTGACAAAACTGAATTGGAAATTGTGGAAGAAGAAAACGTAAGTTATTATTATTAAAAAAATATTAAAGTAATAGTATTGATTTTAGACTGATATTTTTTTAGAGGATGAGTTAAGCAACGATGATTTAATGGCAGTGACAACTCCAACATCATCTAAGGCATCGTCTTCTGCTGCTTTAAGAAATAAAAGAAAAAGAGTAGAAAAAGATGAAAACACTTTAATAACTCAGGCAGCTCAACAGCTCCAATGAGGATTCCGATTCTTATTTTGAAACATTGGGCAAGTAAGTATATATAATATAACAAAGGTATTTACAATTTCATACATAATTCTTGTTTGTTTTAGATGTATCATTGGGGATTTGAAGAGAATAAAGAATATAAGGGATCTACAGAACGTAGTATGTACAGAGATTGATGAAGAAAATGAACAAATTGATAATTAATTTTTATAATTTTTATAATTCTATTCATAAAAAATGCATTTAAATAAAAAAATTACTTTATTTCTATAAAAAAAAAACAGATTTGTCAAGTTTATAATTTTCCTTCCTTCAATAGATAATCGGCAAACTCATTTCTTAATTCCATTCCAACATTCCAAATTTCATTGCCAGTTTCTCTGGCAAGACCATACATAAATGTCGAGTTTTGAATATTTGAATAGATTTTACTTGAATCCTCAAGGTTTAAAAAATTGTGCAATGCGCAACAATCTAATGTAATACATTTAACTTTTTCCGGGCTTAAATTTATAGATGTTAAAAAAATCCTGAATCTATTGGCTAGTATGCCAAAAGCATTTTTGACAACACTAGCCCTGCTCAACCTATAATAAAAATTATTTTGGCTATGCGTCATGTTGCGCATTGGAAAGGGCTTCATTATGTGCTGCGACAGTGGAAACGTTGCATCGGCAAGTATTACAAATGGTACAGGTGTTTCTACCAGGTAGTGGTTGATTCTCTGGAATTTTCAATCTATTATTTTTGAAGGCTTTGCAAAGAGAACTTCTTTAGAAAACTTTACCATCCAAAACCCTTCCATAAGTTATATTTTGCATCGACCAATGCAAGCAAAACAATGCTATGTTGTTTTTTATAATTGAAATGAAGCTAGCACTGCGATGTGCAATAAACACCATGTGCTTTCCATCCTTAGCACCAATTGTATTAGGGAAATTCCACATTTCCATAAATTTAGCCATTCTGCTGTTGTTTTTGGAACCTAAAAACAATAATATTCAAATAAAGTGGTTAAATATTATTTACGGACAGAAAGACTTTGGTCGATAGCCTTTTTCATATTCATACTCATTTTTACTTTACTTTTAAATATGTTTATTTTCTTTAAAAAACTTTGTATGTGTGTATATGAAATAAATTTGTTTACTACTACTATTATTTACTTATAATATTATAATAATATTAGCCATTATTCTATCCTGCTTGGATGTAGGCCTCCAACTCTGCACGTAATGCTGGCAACTTACATTACGAGGGACCTACAGTTTTAAGTGGATTCCGAACCACTGGAGAGATTTCATCACTCCATCAGAGAGGGTTATTAGCCGTAAAACCCCACGCTGGCAAGGTGGGTTGGGGAGTGGGAGAGCGTATAAGCATGTGAAAAGTATGTGTGGGGATCGAACCCACGATCTTTGGTACAGCGATCGGATGCCTAGACCACTGCGCCACGCTCTTTCTCATTATTTACTTACTTTAAGATATTCATCCTTTAGAAATGAATATATGGCTTTGCAAACTTTTGGAATAAACAATGATATAGTCGATTCCGATATTCTAAAGGAATACATTAAGCTTCGATAACTTTCCCCAGTTGCTAAAAACCTTAACGTAACTGTAAGCTGATCCAGTGCACTAATTGGTATTCTCAAAAAACTATTTCTTTTTGTTATTTTAGCAGAGATTTTGGAAAGCAATAAATCGAATACATATTTATCGTCATCTTGCTTCAGAAACTGGTTATGAACCAAATTTAGAACGCCTTCATCTTTTTGTAGTCATGATCTAACCCACCATCGTTTTTGAAAAGCCATTCTATTTCTTTTCTTTTTTATTAAATGTGCTACTAATAAAGCACACACTACTGCTTTTAATTTCTTCTTCTCAATCTTCATTATCACTGGTGTTTACGTATAATAATAATAATAATAAATGGTCTTTATTTAGGCGAAGTTAATTATTAAAAATTTCTTCCACTTAACCCTATTTACATAAATATTAAGTAGTTAATTCTTAATGTAATTACATTCTTCAACTTAAGAAATTAATAAGATAAAACTTTAAAAAATAAACATAAACATAATAAACCATAATAAAAAAATAGTAAAAAATAATAAAAACAAACACATGAATAATATAATCCTACTGTAAAGCATAAATGTGCTCCTTTACATATTTTTTAAATGTTGCAACCGAGTAATTTTCATGTTATTTGGTTGCGTGTTATATAGTTTACTAGCAGCATACGTAAATGAGCATTTGAATTGATTTAATTTAAATCTAGGTATATGTAGTAAGTGGTTGTGATGAGTGTTTACGGAGTGGATGTCATTGCGTGCTATAAGTTTTTCAAACAGATACAAAGGTTGTTTTTGTGTTAAAAGTTTATGTGTGAAATTTTCAAGATGTACTTTGCGTCGGTTTTCCATTGTTAACCACTTCAAATCAACTAACTTGTAAAATACTCTATCACGTCTTTTTATTCCATAAATAAATCGAATACAAGGTTTTTACACCTTTTCAATTTCATATATTCTGGTTTTGTTTAAACATGGACCATACACTACATCTGCATAATTATATTTTGATAAGATCAGAGAGTCGGTAATAAGAGTTTTCAAGTTTATGGGCAACACATTTCTATGACTGTACAGAACTTTCAATTTTCCGCAACTTGCTTTCTTAAGTGCCAACAAGTACGTGTCAAATTGCAATTTCTCATCAAATATGAGACCTAAGTTTCTTGCGCTTTCTTTAACGTCCAGAGTTTTATTATTAATTAAGATAGGTATTCTTAAGTTTTCAACTCGACTTCTATCATTTATATTTCCAAAAAATATTACGCTGGATTTTAAACAATTGATAGTCAGATTGTGATTTGATGCAAACTCTGTTATATTTTCTAGATCTCAATTTATACTATTTATTATTGTTTGAGTTTGGTCAACCTTAAATGATGTATATAATTGACTATCACCGGCATACAGTATTTGACAACTGATGCAATATCTGATGTATATATGTTATATAATAAAGGTCTCAAAACTGAGCCTTGCGGTACATATTTTATAATATTTTTACTAGATGACACACTAGAGCCAATTACAACTTTTTGAATGCGATTTGTTAAATAATTTTTAATAAAGTTAACCGAAGCTGTGTCAAAACCAATAGTGTAGTTTTGAGTAAAGTATTAAATGATTGATGTTATCAAAAGCTACTAAAATCTAATAAAATTAACGCAGTTATTTCTTTTCTGTCATTAGCTCTAATAATGTCATCAGTAATTGACGCAAGTACAGATGTCGTGGATCGTTCTTGAACAAATCCAGATTGGATAGTAGGTAGAATACTGTTTTTACTTACATAGTTTGTCATTTGTTCGCATAATAATTTTTCAAAAAGTTTTGACATAACAGGAAAAATTCTAATAGGTCGTAAATTGGAATAAGTTGATGGGTTTGAAACTGTTGGTATTGGGAATACCTTTGAACTTTTCCGCAAATCAGGAAATTTTGAAGATTATATACACAAATTAAATAGGTGCATTAATTGTGGCAGAATTTGAGGGATACACAAACTTAACATATTTATATCTATATTATCTAAACCTTTCGCGTTGGACTTTATATTGCATATATTATGTGTAAGAATCTCGTTTTCAGTAACATTTTCAAATTTAAATTGACTTTCTAAACCAACAGAATTATTATATTTATTAAGAACATTGATATTAGTAATTTGATCTTCCGACTGAATATAAAAAATATTGATTTCTTCAACATTGCTAAACTGTTTCGGGATAGAAAGTTTTTGCTGATTTGTTATTCCTAGTCTATGAATTAACTTCCAAGTGTCTTTAATTGATTTATTCATTTGAAATTGTGCATAACACATTTTTTTTTATTAATAGCATTTGTTGTATAATTTCTAATTGATTTGTAATCTTCCTAATTAGCATTGCTTTTTGTTTTTTTAAATTTATTAAGTGCTTTGTCGCGTTCTTTCATCATAACTTTGATGGCATACGTTAGCCATGGTGCTCGCTTTTTATTTGACCTAACTGTTATGACAGGAGCATGTCAATTTGTTTTATAAATTTAATTACGTAATTTGACATATTCCCAACTTTCAGTTTTTTCTAATCATTTGCATTAAGTTAGTTCTTGTAGCACGTACGCAACTGTGCTGACGCCGTGCGATTGGTTATTACTGTCTGACTGCTTGATTAAGGTTTTGTAATGCATCGACTATTTGCCGATAAATTTTCAGCTTTTCCAAAACAATTTTTGGGTACGCTAAGTAAGGTGTTAAAATTACACCTTTCTTAGCGTGCCATTGCCAAGTGTCCCAACACCTGGGGTGCTGACTTTGCAGAGGCGTTCTATGACCAATAAACAGTCCGATCTCAAAATATCAGCCTTTCCTAAACTCTTGCACTATTTTGTTACCAGCTCCCGGACTAAATGTGATACACAACGTCAGGTGTGATATGTTAAACAGTTTTAGTTTTTAATATTTGTTTACATTACATAACCTCACTTTTTAAAACTGTTTGAATTTAATATAATTGATGGTTGTGACCTCTACTACGTGATAACTTATGTTAATGAAATAATAAAACAATTTACTACGTTTTTTATCACAAATTAGTGATAAAAAACGTAGTAAATTGTTTTATTATTTCATGTTTGAATTTAGTCAAAAACTTGGTTGTGGAGCGTTCCAACCGAAAAGCAATTTGTATTCAGTCGGGGACCAGTACAAAGTCGGCGCTTGCGCAAAAATAATCCATGTATAAGTCGCAACCAGTTTGCAAACTGCCGAGCGATGTCGGTTGGAACAAACCTAATATTAGCTTATCAATGATTATTAAAAAAACACGTAGACGATATTGTTTGTGCAGTACTCTTTGATCAAATAAATGAAACAGATAATATATTTAATAGTTTTAATATACACATACAGTTTACCGTTAAAACAGAAACAAATAATAGTGTACCATTCGATACGTACCATTGATAATGTAATATTGTTAGATTGGTACCAAAAACCAATTAGTTCTGGTTGTTACATTAATTATCATTCCCACCACCCGTGAAGTATAAAAATTAATTTAATTATAAATTTAAAATAAAGGATTATAAAAATTTGTCATAAGTCACTCCAAAAAAACAGTTTAAACAATTTATATATACTACTCATCAATAATACGTATCCTAAAAGTCCTTTAATGCGACTGATCTTTAGTACATCTACTAATTCTGTTGTTGATCATATCTTATTCAGATAAAAGAATTGAACCAAATGTCACTACTTTTGTTATGTTACCTTACGCAGAACGACTAAGTAAACAAATTGAAAATGTATTAAAACAGAATAACATAAGATACTAATAGTCGGATTCATGAATCCAAGATTCATTTCGCTAATCGTTGATTAGACAGCAATTTACGGATATAGGCCAAAGTATTTTATTACCAAAAGTCAGAATTACTATATGACACACAAATAAACAATCTTGGGTGGACCCAAGATTATTTGAATCTAGGATTATATTGACGGTTGCATAGTTTCCAACTCGATTCGAGAATTAAGCGAGCAATGCATTGGTCGATCTCGACTAATAATATCCGTGAATTGGCTTAGATCCAATCAACAATTAGCAAAATGAATCTCGGATTTATGAATCTAGGATCAATCCGAGATTTAATTTCCAACTATTAGTACGGGCATTAGTGATATATTTAGTAAACTAAAAGATAAAATCTCCTTATTAGCTAGATCTGAGATAATTTACAAAATTCCTTGTCTTAATTATAAATTAACTTAAGTTGGGCAAACTTCACAAATATTAATGTCTAGATTAACACAAGACAAGAGTGATTCTAAATTAAAGATAGATGCTTTTGCACTTGCAACCCATGTTCAAACAACAAATCATCAAATAAATTATAATGAAGTTAAAATTCTAGATTGTGAATAAATTTAAAAAAAATAATTGTTTCATGAAATGCATTATATTAAAAAATTAATTAATTTCCTCAAATAATCAAACATTAAATTTTTGTATTTTATTTAGGGCCGCTTGCACCACCTTGCTTTACTGCTTAAGTGACACTTTATTTCCAAGTGGAGCTTATATTCGTTGCACCATCTACTAAATAGAACATAAAATCCTCTAATGGCCGAAATTACAATAGTGCAAGTTTACTAACTGCGAGTTAAAATTTTAATCGCTAGTTAGCGGGAACGCGTATTACAATCATCGGCAAACTCGCGTTTAGTTAACTGGCTGTGATTCGGTGGTTGGTACTAAATTTCAATAAAATCACTATATTATGTCAACAAAATATTAAAATTATAACCTATAATTTATACGCTCAAAAAACGTTTGTTGACAATAAAATTTAATTTTATAAATAAAAAAAATTATTATATGCATTAATACATATGGAAAACAAAAGAAGCAGAACAACAAACTTTTTAAAAAAGGAAGTAAGCATCTTAACAGTAGTAGTCGCTAATAGAAAAGACATCATAGAAAGTAAAAAAACCGTGTTGCAAACAAGCAAAAGGTAGAAAAATTATGCAACTTGCTGACGAATTTATTTCTATGTCTGGGGATGGTCCCCCTGTACTGAAGTAAAAATTTCAAAACTTTAAAAATATAACTAAAAAAAAGTATACGGAAGAGAAAGTTTGCAGAATGGGAACTGGCGGAGTTTCCAATATCGAACAAAATTACAATGACACCGAAAAATTAATAATTAATATTATTGGTAACCAAGTTACGGGCATAGCCAGTAAGTTTGATGATGATGGTAAGTAGACTATATTTTTTAATACATATTGGTATTTTAAAATAAAAAACACAAATTCACTTTCTAGCGGTTGAACATACTCCTGCTTCACCCGAACACACTGAAGGTAAGAAGTTAATGTGCAGTGTAGCTACTATTTAATAATAAATATCACAAGTAATTTTTACATTCTGATTTTTTTAATTGTTTTAGTTATGGATAACTGGACCAATAATGACATTTTGATTATGAATGGTAATATAACATGTGTTAACAAACTTCAATCTAATGCAACATTTTTTTTTAAATTTTTTATGATTTCACTATTCTTGAAGAACCACTAATCCCAGAAAAGTCAATCAAACCTCCCGTCAATGCTTATCCTGCTACATCTGATGATAGTAATTTTATATTTTATATTATTTATCTATGTGGTGCTTGACTCTGCCGCTTGAAGACATTACAGCTTTCGCGTGTCACTATGATGATTCGATGGCGTTGGTGTGGGCAGACGAAACCGGGTCTACAAAATTTATTGAATGGTTTACTTTTAAATGTTGGTAGCCATGCTGCGATAAACAATCGTACGCCTTCCAATAATCGGAAACTATAGTAGATCCTTTCTCGATCCATTCCTCGATTATTGGAATCAGCGTATCGCTATCTCGCTTTTCAACGGCTACCATAAACACTCTTTCAGTGCCACGTTCATACCCCCAAAAACCCACAGACCTTCAACGTGATGGCTTCTATGGTATTTTCGCTTTCCAAATTTACTTTCGTCAATTTCGACAGTAATTCCTGGACCCCCAATTTTAACCGGAAATTTAAAAAAATAGTCATAAACTACTTCCCTGCAAAAGGAGACCCAATTGACGCACGTTTTTTTTTTCGATATTTTGATGTTTTTCCCAATTACTTTTCAAAAAATATTGTCTACCCACATATGTACAAATCCTAAAATTTGTAAATTGCTTAATTTTGAAGATTCAAAAAAGTACCTTTCCGAAAAGATACATCTGTACTACACAATTTCGACTTTAATTTATAACTAATAATTTTATTGTATTATAAATATATTATTACAAATAATGTAATTAATTATTAGGAAATGAGCATCTATACGAGAGAAGTAGAAAACAATGTCTTTGATGTTCAGTTAGATTTTTCCATCTAACGTGGTTAATCAAAATTACCGCAACAACTAAATAATTCTTCAACCGCATAAAATTTCAAAAAAAGTTTCCAACAAAATTCGTTTGGTTTTAAACAAACTATTTATTAAAAATATTTTCAATGTACAGGGTGTTCATTTTATTGTGAAAATTTTTTGTTGTGTTTTATTTAAATAGAATACCCTATATATTTTTACATACTAATTCTAAGTATTTTTTGTAAAAATATTTTGTTAATAAATTGCATCATTTTTGAATTATAAGAATTATATGACTCCTTAACTTCAAATAATGAACATTTTCCCACAAACATGCACATTTATTTTACCCAAACAAATAAAAAAAACATTAACATTAAAAACAAATTACAAAAAAATTAGAAAATTCTAAAAATATACAGTGAGTTCCATTTAAAAAAATTAAAAAATCAAAATTTTTATAATAAAATAAGCACCCTGTATGTTCTTACATTTTTTTTAATTCTAAGATTAATTCAGAGAAGACAAGTTTGGATGCTAATGTGAGGTAACGGACTCATATTTGCAAGAACGCTACGCACTGCATTACTTTGTTGGTCATTCATCCAAGTCGTGGCCTTTGATTAACTTTCATTAGCGCTGTTAATCATAAATCTTTCTGCCGTACTGCCGAAATTGATTCAACATACAAATAAAAATATTATATTGTAGAAATTACACTGAGACGGTGAAAAACAAATTTGGTAAAAACAGAAATGTTTACGATATAATGTTAAACAACTCATTTCACACGCAATTTAATACTACATAAAGACACTGAGTGGCATCTAAAATACAAATTTAGAGGGGGGAGGGGGAGGTTGATTGATAACATCATAAACGTCATAAGTTTGACGACCAAACCACCGAGGATGACGTCATTTTGCGGGGCCTTTACAAAACACGCCAATCGCTATTAATTTACCTAAATATTAAATATGCTAAAGTTTAATATAGAAAATATTACTAATAAAATATGGACAATAAAATAAAGGCCATCAAATGTGTTTACATGAATGTATAAAACATGTACAAAACATTTACATCAGATTAAATAAATTAATAGCACAAGCAACAAAGTATAAACATTATCAAAAAAATATATACTGCAACATAGCTACTTAGTGTAAAATTATTGACAATAATTTCTATTCCCACACAATAATCTCAATGTAACAAAAAAAATGGTATTTCATTATAACAACTTATATAAATATAACATACCGCGAAGGGACTGCACCACATCTATAACAAAAGTAGCTGCCCTCTCTTGGTATAACTGTCCATTTTTGCAAATGATCCAAAAACTGATTTGGACCATTGCATACAGTTTGCAGCTCCCATATAGTAATGTCTTCCATATTATCTGATATTGACATCAATAAATATGACTGATGTCAACTGAATTATATTAATACCAATTAATTAGGCCATTTTGATTAAACAATGTGTTATATATCTTAATTTTTATTTAGCACTCTGTGAGCAATAGATAATTACCAAAAAAATGTTTCATACCAAGTAGATATTCAAATTGTCTGGTTTTTTGTTCTCTGGTACCAATTTAACTTAGTTAATATAGAAACATAAATGTCAAAATAATTAATTAAAATAAATTACACCTTAAACATATTTTTAAAGAAAATGCATTACTGCATCAATAACGTATCAAAAAAAATATAAGTACTCACCAATGAGTTTTAAGAAGGGTGTAAGAACAAAACTAGCAATTGTACCAACCTCCTATAGAATAACTTTAAGAAGAAGTTGAAATAAAGTTTATAATTTTATTTACAATAATAAATTACAAAAATACTTTTCTATAAACATTTATTCATTTCAATATTGTGAGTTTTTTTACAATACTTAATTAACATGTGGTCTATACTTTTATAAAAGTAGAATAGTATGAATATACTTAAGAGGCGTAACTTCCGGAACAGTTAATAATGCACTAGTCAAAAGATTGTAAATTAATTACTCAACTTCAGTAAAATTAAAAAAAAAAATGTTTATTTTTTTTAGTGGGCTGCATAATAATTAATATATTTTTTTCATATAATAATTTTCTAGCACTAGAGAAACGGTTTTTTACAGTGGGCATTGAACAAATTAATGAATGATCCAATAAATAACTTGTTAAAAATACTTGTAATATGCTGAAACTTTTTATTTTAGAACATTTTTAAAGATGGTTTTTCAATCTTCAAATATCCAGAATATAATCAATCATAATCATTTAAACCAGATTGCACAATTATTTATTTTATTTATTTATTTATTATGCGCTGATGCTGACCCGAAGACGCGACGCGACGGGGGGGGGGGTAAATAACATTATAAAAACTAAAATTATATTATATATAATGTAGGTGTAATAGTATCATGCGTTGATTTGCATACGCACGGCATACAGGTAATATTTTCTTCTATAATTTGTATTGCGGCATTACCTTAAGTAATAAATGGATTGAAAATGAAAACCCGAAGGAATGGACGTCAAACCCGAAGCCCGAAGAATGATCGTCAAACCCAAAGACGGGTCAAAATGACACTGTTGGCAACCCTAATTATGTGAACAATACTTGCTAAATATAATGAATATAGGAGTTTAATGCCCGTATTCATAATAGTCAGTTACAGTAACTGATCGTTAAATTTGACAATCGCAAAATTATTTATACTTATTTTACCATAAAAGCAAGTTTGGCATAATAAATAACTATCAGAAATGAATGAAAAATAATATTTAATAATAACGCAAAATAAATAACACGTATTTCTATCAAATTTAGAAAAATAGTTTTGACGTTTTATCAAATTGTGAGGTTATGTTGTCACATTTTATAGTCATTAAATTTATAGGCCTATTCTGAACATATTTTAACATCGATGTTAGCTAACATCGCTGTAAAAATCACTTTTTAACCAATCAGGTATCGAGTTTATTAAATATTACCTAGCAACGTTCAAAATGTTAATTAACATCGCTGTAAAAAATGTTCAGAATACGGCTATTAATCAGCTTTTATGAATACGGGCATATGTATGCTATGTATAAATAATGCACTACTCTTTAAGCAGTATTGTAACAAAAGTTGCCTAATAATATGTTAAAAGACATGTTTTAATTATATTAATAAAAGCGTTTAAGAAGGACAGCAAAGCAAACTATTAGTAATTTTATTAAAATGAACAGATTTAGAAACCAATAAAACATAATTTGTTGTATTTAAGGAAAGGGACAGCAAGTAAACTAATTCCCATGTTGGTGATGTGATGAATCGAAACCGTGTGCATCGCACAAGAACACATGAGAATATTGCTGATGTAGCCCGTATTGTTGAAGAAAACCCAGGTTGTCAATTTTTGGAACTAGACATTCCACAAACGACATTTGACCGCATTTCGCATAAAGACTTTTAAAGTTCGATTAACACAAGAACTCAAGCCGGTCGATCACCATAAACGTCGTATCTTTGCTGGTTGGGTCCTTCAAATGCATCAAAACAATCCGTAATTTCATCAAAAAAATCATCTTCAGTGATGAGGCCCATTTTCACCTCGGAGGCTACGTTAATAAGCAGAATTGTCGCATTTAAGGCTCAGAAAATCCAAGAATGATTGTTGAAAAGTCTTTGCATCCTCAACGTGTCACTGTTTGGTGAGGTTTTTGGGCTGGCGGTGTAATTGGACCCTACTTTTTTGAAAATTAGGCTGGTGCAACTGATACGGTGAATAGATAGCGCTACCGAGCTATGATTAATGATTTTTTATGGCCGGAATAGGGAAGATATTGATGTGAACGACGTTTATTTTCAGCAAGACGGCGTTACGTGCCACACAAGCAACGAAACAATCGCAATTTTGCAAGAAAAGTTTCTTGACCTTGTTATTTCTCGAAGAGGTGATCACAATTGGCCACCAAGATCATGTGATTTAACACCTTTAGACTGTTTTCTTTGGGGCCGTAACCGTGGCGGCCATTTGACTGATATTGTTTTCGAATTTTTATGGCATACCTTCCTCTTTACAATGAAATA
Organism: Tachinus rufipes; assembly: GCA_963932245.1. Taxonomy (NCBI): domain Eukaryota; kingdom Metazoa; phylum Arthropoda; class Insecta; order Coleoptera; family Staphylinidae; genus Tachinus; species Tachinus rufipes. The sequence goes on along the minus strand of OZ010741.1, from coordinate 81,523,831 downwards.
AACATTTATTGATTTTTTTTTTAAATACCTGATTTTTTTAATATCAAAATGAAAATTATTGGAAAACCCTATATAAGAATTTTAATAAATAAATTTTAATATCGGGACGAGTAGGTAATTCACAGACTAAGTAACACACGAGAAAATATTCCTTTTTATTATATGTCAGGTTATTACACTTAGACAGTTCAAAGCTAACTAACTGTATTTATATAACATTTATACAATGTACAATTATTCTTTCATACTCAACACTTCTCCTTAATTCGTACATTGTATAAAGTAATACAATTCATGAGCCTGTTAGATATTAACATAAAATAATTATGAAACTCTAAAACTGTCATAACTAAGAAAATACATATACATGATAATATAAAGTAATGAACAATAAAATAATGGAAAAATGAGTATAAATTGTGATTATTGTTTTTACTGATTAACCATGTGTAGTTAATTACTTCAACTATAAACTACATTATAACAATACAATCCTGTACTTCTCCTCCTTTATCTACATATAGTTGTGTCGCATTAGTCACTCACACTTTATAACAGTGTTTCTCAATTCTAAGAACCTTTGTTTTGGTAATGGCTTGGTCAACATATGTGCTATATTCTTATCTGTAGGGCAGTATTGGCAATCAATTATACTTTTTTCAATTGAATCTCTCATGTGGCAAGTTTTGATGTCAATATGTTTAGTTCTCATATTAATCCGTTCGTGTTTTGCAATTTGTATGCAACTTTGGTTATTTTCGTAAATTATTGTTGGTCCCTTTATATGTATACCAAGTATACCAACCTCCGTAATGATGTTTCTTAGCCAGATGTATTCCTTATCCTTGTATCAAGCAAAATACAAAAAAGGACTTATAATGAATCATTACGCATAGCAGCCCAGTGAACGCATACATACGTTAAGATAAATTTGGACGCCAAATTGTTGTAATTATGTGAATAAAGTTAAATGGAAGACCAGCCTTAGGCTGAACTTTGCCGTTTTCTTGTAGTAAATATAAAAAATAAAGAAGCTATTATTATTATTTTTATTATTATTTTTTGCTCGCTTCTGCCAATGCAATAAACTCAGCTTCTGTCGACAATAGTGCAACGAGAGTTTGTTTCTTGCTTGAAATAAGTTCATCAAGGAAGAATATAAAACCACTGTTTGATTTTCTACATGTTCTGTTTTCACCGCAATTAGCATCAGTAATCAAAAAGTGCTATCTCTTTGTCATTACCAAATCTTAATTTAAAACTTGCTGTCCCTTTTAGATATTTCATTACTCTTTTTACTTCGTTCCAACCGTTATATGTTGGATGGTCAATATTTTGGGATAATGGACACATATAACAAACAACCAATTGCTTCTCTGTATTTGGCATTGCTAAGTAAATAGTCACTATACATATTATCCTTATAAAACTGTGCATTTATCGGGATGTCGCTAATATTGGCATTACATAATTTGTGTTTTGAAATAATAATGTTAATAGTTATTATTGATTTTTGTAACTCTCATCCCAAGAAATTGTTTAACAAATATTTCAAAGTATTCACATAATGCTCTCTTAATGTGTTCATGCAGTTTATGGTGGAACGCGGTTTTTACATCAAAATATTTTAAACTTAAATTACACATACCTGCAACATTTAGTAGGATTCTTAGGGTCGTCTGTCATGCAACAGGTGGAAACACCTCATTATAATCCGTGCCAAACTTTTGAGAAAACTCTTACACAACGAGTCTGGCTTTGGCTTTCTACTTAGGATTGTTGTCGTCATCGATTTTAATCTTGAAAACTCTTTCATCTTATAATATTTACGTTTTCCTGTCGCTTTACTAATTTTCATGTATCATTCCTTTTTAATGAATTTATTTATTCATCCATTGCATGCACCCACTGTGCAATATCAGGTGATTTTATAGCTTGGTTGTAAGTTTTGAGTTTCTGTAATTTGTTGGCGATCCTACAGTATTCCAAGTATTTTTGTGGAGGCACACCTTTATTCACACGTGACGATTTTCTTATTTCCGCACTAACACATTTACTCACGCATGCATTTCCTTCATTCTCTGCCTAACTGCACTACGTTTACCTCACTGCGTGTATGTTGACTGTCGATGCTTTTACTGGATTTTTCTAGTACCATCCTCACCGTTATAGGTTTGGTCACTTCGAACTCGATCATGTGCTCTTCATCTTTACCAGTCGGGGGGCTTCTTTCAGTAACTTCAGGTATCTGATTTGTCCATACACGATAATCTTTTGTTTGTGTGCAGAATTTAGCTTTGTCGTCTAGTTTGCGACAAATTACTTCATTTATTTTTTGATAACATCCACTACCAAATAGTTTGAAGTTGTCATAATTTGGTATTTTATTATGCAATAACTCATATGAGCTTACGTTACAAGTTGCGTCGGTACAGTTTGATGTTTTTAATTCTTTACCGCACATTCTTTGAATTACGTTAATATCTCGATGTCCAAGGATGCTATGCCACTCGTGTGCACACCTTGATCCTGTTGTAACATTGTTTGCATTGTGTTGAGTGTATTGTCTTAAAACGTACAGACCATATCTTAAATATGCGATTGCGACAATTTTATAGTTTACATATATGTTGCAGTGATTGTTCGTAAATGAAAGCTGTGCACCTTTTTTAGCGAGTTGCTTTATTGTCACTAAATTGTAGTTTATTTCTGGCACGTATAGCACATTACTGAGTATTATTTTAACACTATTTCCTGTTTTGTTAATTGTTTGCAGTTCTATATTTCCGCGTCCACGTACTGGAACCTGCCGACCATCAGCAATTGTAACAAATTCTTGGTGATTTTTATTCAACTGCTCAAAAAATTCTCCGAATCCAATCGTCGTTGGTTGTGGCATCAGTTGGTAAAACGACTGCATTCTGTTCACAATCATCATCAACGAAGTTTGCCCTTGTTCTGTGTGAGCTCTCTTGCTGCTGGCGCCACCTTGCGGCAAACCTTCTTTGTATGCTGGTTTTTGGCAAAAATTACAGAGGAAAGATCGCAGTTCCGTGTAAGACACTCTTGCAGTGCCATCTAAATTCATTCTTGACAATTTATTATCAACTCTCATAACACTATTGTCGGGATCCACGCATCTTTCTTTCCGACGGAGATATTCTTTAACGATTTTTGAGCGCACTAAAGTCGAAGTTAATTCCTTATCTTTTCGTACTTCCAACGCGCTATTTAGGCCGTCATAACTGCTTGGAAGCGAACCTAATAATGTTATTAGAAATTCAATATCTATTTTGTTACTACGGGCCTGTAATTGCTGGAACAGGTCATGAATTTTATTTTTTCATCTGCTTTTGTTCATTCTGCTGCAACTGTTTGTACTGCTTGATCGTGGATAACATGCCTTTTCTTTTAGTACCATTTCTATACGCAATTTCCAATTATCACTGTTCAGTCTAGGAGCTGCATATCTTTCAGACGCCATATTGAGCACGCACTCGCGCGGATTATACACTGTTTCTTTTAATTTTCTCGGGTACACTTACTAATCTGGGCCCATAACCTGTTAATATCGGGACGAGTAGGTTATTCACAGAATAAGAAACACACGAGAAAGTATTCCTTTTTATTATATATTTCAAGTCATTACACTTAGACAGTTCAAAGCCTGTATTTATGTAACATTTATACAATGTACAATTATTCTTTCATACTCAACACAAAATTATATTCCTTGTATTTCTTTTTGCGTTTATCTGTTGTAAATTTTACGTACAATGTACAGTTTTTTTTTATATTGCCAATGTTTTTAAACTACTAATGAATATTATCTATTTACTTTTATAACCTATGCATTCATATTTAACTTATCCTCAGCCGCAGTCTTTCCTCTCTGTTAAAGTCGCAATAATCGATTCCTTGGCGTGAAGTCTATCTATGCTTATTAATTTTCTTGTAATTTTTATTAGATAGTATAGATATAAAACGGCAATACTGCATCCTACGACATATAGAAAATAGTTTAAATGTAACCCTGCTCTGGATAGGTTCACACAACAACAATGAATGAATCTAAAAATAAAGAAGGAATTAATACCATATTCGCAATCTGCCAAACAATACTAATACAAGTGGAAAAGTTAGAAAAATCTTTGTTATTTTAAAAGATAAGTTAATGAAAAACTATTTTAATTGTCATCAAGTAAGATTTATGTTTATCTAGAATGGATTCTATAGAAAATAAATATAGTAGATTGGAAAAAAGTATTAAAAAATACTAACGCAGAAACAATAATTGGTAAAATTACTAAGCGTAAACTTAAATTGCATAATATTATTCATTTCAATGTCTTAGAATCAAAACATATTAATCCCAAAGAACGCGTCACGTCAGATTGGACAGCAATTAAAAATCACATAGAAACTATAATAACTGAATTATATTTCAAACAGTCATAAATTGTTGTCCAATGTCAAGGTATGAAAAATCTAAACAATTATGCACCTCAATGAACTAAAAATTATTCAACGCGAATACGAGGAATATGTAGACAGAAATTTCAAAGGAGAGATGTTCAGGAGTTATATTGTTTTTCAGCACAATATTAACCTTTTCTTTGTTATATTAGATTCTAAAAGAAATTAATAATAAAATTGGTAAGGCAGAAAAAAAATGATTCAACTTTATCAACTATAATCTAAGATCGAGCAAGACACATACAAGTAAAAAAAATGAAAATTTGTGTTCGAGATTAGATTCTAAACATAAAATACAAATTAACTTTTTTCTCTATCGGCACAAAATTTATTCAGAAAGATTTAGTTATTTTTATTTTAAAAGAAATTTTTTTGGTGTTAATAAACTTATTTTCCCACATGATAATTAGAATGTCAGTATCTGAACATCGGATCAAATTGTAAACTATATTGCAAGCCTGATATAATAATATTTTTATTTTTTTTTTACTTATTTTGCTTTCTGCTGGAGGTGGAATCCTTTACGGACGTAGTGTGGGACTCCTTCTCTTATTCAAAAGAGGCCCTACCCACTAAACCACCTCCCATAAATAATGACATTTTTAATGATGCCACTAAGCCTATGGCTTGTCAGTGGCAATGGTGGTATGTTGTTCTTCGGGTATTTTATTAAAAACTTTCTTCACAGTGACTTAATTTTTTCTGTTTCCATATTTGTTATTATGGGCTTCTACAACATATCTTCCCGTTTGCCTTGTTCCATGTTCGTGATTAATGGTTATCCAATTTTTGATGTCATGTAAATTATAATAATAATAATAATAACAATAATATTTATTTCCCAACAAAAATATCAAATTCAGTATTAATTTACTATCATTTTACCTTTAATAATTAAAGATTAACTTAAAAAATACATAAAAATACATAAATATATATAAAAATACATAAAATTACATGAAAAAGCAGGATTTGTTAACAAAAAATAATAAACATTTATACATGTGTATTATTAAAAAAAGGGGGGGGGGATTAAATAATAATAAATAAAACATGATAATGATTACAAATTTATCAACATATATCAACATTAACACAGAGTTCATTAGTATCACACCATTCATATAACTTATTAAGATTATGTTGTAAAATATCACAGTCATCGGTAGTTTTTATAGAACTAAATAATTTATTATCGTCCGCATATAATAAATAATCACAGTCAAGTTAATAACAGATTGGATTCAGATATAATAAAAACAAGAGCGGCCCGAGGTTTGACCCTTGAGGAACACCGCTTTTGGCTATATATAAGTTAGAGGTGTATCCCTTATATTGAACAGTTTGTATTCGATTATTTAAATATGAAGCTAGTACTGACTATACATTAGAGCATATGCTATGCCTTTAATAATTGCTTATAAGTAACAAAAAATAAGATTAACTTAAAAAATACATAAAAATACATAAATATATATAAAAATACATAAAATTACATGAAAAAGCAGGATTTGTTAACAAAAAATAATAAACATTTATACATGTGTATTATTAAAAAAAGGGGGGGGGGGGATTAAATAATAATAAATAAAACATGATAATGATTACAAATTTAGACATGATTACGGTTAAGAATTCAAAAATTCTATTATATCACTTAAAAACACGTTTAGTGACGAAGAGAAAATATCGGCTCCATATTGTAATGAGTGGTATGTGCGTATCATTTTTTGAAATGGTGAGTTAGATAGTTAGAATAATGTGACGTACGTGAAGTGCTATAAGAAAAGGTGAGAGAATTTCTTAATGCAAATTGTGGTACATGGAAAGATATGAGGTTTAACATTTTAATATCGTCGTAGCTACTGTGTACTATATTATATAAAGTTTTCATTAATATTATCTTATGACGTTTTTGTATAGAAGGTACCTCAAATGTTGATAATAAGGATAATGTCTTTCCGGATATGTGCCGCTGTTAAAAAAATACAAATATTACAAAAAACGACGAGGTACTCTTTCGAGAATTTTGTTATAGTATACATAATTAGGACACCACACTGCAGCACAGTATTCCAGCTTACTGATTATATATGACTGGTATAACAAAATTACAGTATTTATACATTTAAAATATTTTAATGCTCTAATAATAAATCCTAGGAATCTAAGACATTCAGACAATAAGTTGAGGATATAACTGTTAAAAGTAAGTTTGTTGTCAAACACTACACCTAAATCACGGACTTGTTCAGTAGTAATTAACATATTGCCTTTAATGTTATAACTATGGTTTATAGGATGTACGTTTCTAGTATAAGACACTACGTAACATTTATCAAGATTAACACAGAGTTCATTAGTATCACACCATTCATATAACTTATTAAGATTATGTTGTAAAATATCACAGTCATCGGTAGTTTTTATAGAACTAAATAATTTAATATCGTCCGCATATAATAAATAATCACAGTCAATTTAATAACAGATTGGATTCAGATATAATAAAAACAAGAGCGGCCCGAGGTTTGACCCTTGAGGAACACCGCTTTTGGCTATATATATGTTAGAGGTGTAACCCTTATATTGAACAGTTTTGTATTCGATTATTTAAATATGAAGCTAGTACTGACTATACATTAGAGCATATGCTATAATTATTTAATCTAGATAATAAAATGTTGTGAGAAATCCGATCAATCGCCTTAGATAGATCAGTATAGATGACATCAGTTTGCAATCTTTTTTCTAAGCTAATAGATATACTTTGAGTAATGTGCAGCAAATTTGTTGATGTACTACGTCCCTTTATAAACCCATGCTGGTGTGGCGAGATGTTGCAGCGCACTTCAGAGTAAAGATACTTAGTTAAAACTTTTTCAAATATTTTTGATAAGTTACTAAGTGTAGATATATATTGATAATAATTAGCAATATTGGTACAAACGCTTTTCTTAAAAACTGAAATAACTCTTACTTTCTTCCAAACATCCGGAAATTTACATGTCTTTAAAATAAGGTTGTAAACATGTGTTAACGGTGTGCAAAGTAAGCTGGCCATATCTTTGACTATAAATTGTGGAATTTGGTCTATGCCCATAGTGTGTTTAGGTTTAAGTTTACGCATTTCCATTAGTACATCAGATTCACTTATTGAAAAATTACCCAATTCGTTATTATAGGTTACGTGCTGCTGATAGTTTGATTGATTTTTGTACACACTACTAAATAGTACACTAAATTGATTTACAATTTCCTGTGGCGTTATAAACGTTTTGTTGTTGTGTGACATAATTCCAGGAATTCTTGTTGTGTTTCGTTTATTGTGTATAAATGACTAAAACTTCTTTGGGTCTTCTTTAATGTTTGCCTCAGATGTATTAATAAAATTTAAGTAAGCAGTTTAAGTTTTATCTTTTATATTGTTTCTTAGAATTTTTAACTCATTACTAATTATGTTACTTTTGTGTCTTTTATGACGCTTAATTAATCTTGTTTTGTATTTAACCATTTTAATTATTTCCGAGTTAAACCATAACGGAAATCGTTAGTTGGCGTTTTTTTTACATTTTGGTACATGTTTTTTAAAACATGAATATATTTGCTTATAAAAGATACCACAGGCCAAGTTGACACTATCACATTCATACAGAGATGACCAGTTAATATCGCAAATTAAAGAGTATAATGCTATAAAATTTGCTTTTCTAAAATTAAAGCTAGAGTTTTCATTATCACAGTCAAAATTTGGTGTTGTATCACAGTGTTTGATTGAAAATTTCAGCGGTGGATAATGATAATCCATTTAACCAGATAGTAATCAGCAAGTTGTACAGAACAATTTATGTTTGATGGAGATAATATTAAATTCAATATTCTGTTATTTTCATTTTTAACAAAGTTACATTGTTGTAGATCATGAATATTCATAAAATTTATTAGCAGAAGCAGAGTAGTTGAAAAATTGCCAGATTTAATGTAGTCAACATAAGTAGTTAGGTTAAAGTCACCGCACAATAATATATTTTCGCCAGAAAAAGATTGTTCAATATCCTCAAAAAACATATTATATTCTTCAATAGTAATTCCAGATGTTATATAGACACAAGCTAGAGTTAACCAATTTTCTCCAACAAATATTTTTGTTGTTGCAATATTATATTTTGACATGGGGTTTTATAAGCTAAATCAATTGCTTTGATCGAAGAGTTTATTGCAATCAAGGCACCACCACCTTTCTTAGTTGGTCTATCTGCTTGAACTACAAAGTAATCAGCAGGGAAAATTTCTTCATTGTGAAATCCCGATTTTAACCAAGTTTCAGTTATTAACACAATATCAATCTTATTGGACGCAATTTCATTATAAAACTCAACACATTTTGAATTTAAACCTCTAACGTTTTAATAATATAGTGTTAATGACTGCTGTTCCCAACAGTCATTAACACTATATTATGTTTAAGTTTTCCTGACGACTGAGATTTTTAGGAACAATGGTTGGCACATTGTGAATATACTTGATTGTGATGTTGTTATCACCATTTGAGATACGCTCATTTAATTTAGAGCGTATAGTTTTAAGGTAATTTTGCTGTGCAGATGTGTCATCTGATTTGATTCGTAAATTCTCGCTAAGTTTAGATCTATGTTTTAATATTAATTTTGCGCTATGCGATGATTCCAACAAGATTTTCAAAGGGCGAGATGTTGTAGTTGATTTTCCAATTCTGTGAATACTTTTAATGAGGATGTTTGTATTCATTTTAGCAAATTCAGTTTTTCATTTATTAGTTCGGAAGTATTTGTAAGTAGTGATTGTGCTACGAAATTCATGTTTAAAGGTTCTATATTAATAGATTTGTTTTCCAGAATAACAATACGCTCTATTAAAGCATTTACAGTAGTATTTACTACAACGTTTTCTTCACGCAAGGTAACAATATTAGATATTAATGACCTTAGTTCTGCATTTTCCTTACGAGTCTGCTCGAGTTGTATGGTGAGTAGAGTTACTGATTTTTGATTTTGAAGTTGCGCAATTGATTGATACAATGTTCTGTGATCTAAATTATTACTATTTGTATTAATTTAAGGCTCAGAAGAAGACAAAAGCAATTGAGTGTCTTTCTCAGTTGGAATTTGATTTTTTGAGTGAATGACGGTTGAATGTCTAAATCACTGTTATTGGAAATTTTGCATGATTGATTTTGCAATAGTTGTGCCAACACAAGCACGGTGGACATATGATCCACAATTAATACATTTAGTTTTATTGCGAACTATGTGTCCACAGCCAGCCTCCAACACACACATAATCAGGTTCGGTATCACTCATATTATGACTAAACTCGGACTCAATATAGATAACATTTAATAAACTAAAAAGTTATACTGATTGTAAAACTATTACAATTATAAATTTTAACAATAAAAATTCATAAAAAAACATTAAAAAAAACAGGGGCACATGTTTTACGTCACCCGGTCGATTATGACGACTTTAATTTTAAAGTTAGCGGAAATATACGGTTAGTATAATATTGAAAAAAAAAAATAGTAAATAAATATTGCAATAAAAATTGTTTGGAAGATAAAATAACGAAAGAAATGTTTATTTTATTCTAATTTATTTTATTTTATTTAAAATTTGTTATGATTTTTTGTTTTTGTTATCACTTACATTCTGTAAATTTCTTCAACAATAGCAAGTAAAAGAAATTTCCATTCAGTTGATTAAAACACTATTAACTGAAGCGTTGACACAAATATAATTACACAATAAGATAGCACTTCTTTAGATTTATTTGAAACAACAAAAAATAAAATTTCATTCTCATTTGTAACCGAGAAAATAATAAATTAAGACGGACTACATGTGCACATCGACCACATGAATGAATGTTTATATGTTATATTGGTGTCTGTTTCTTGCGTGATGTTTATGTAAAGACTTCTTGGATAGTCTTTTGCACTTTTTCAATGTGTACTTTATATTGATAACACTATTTTATCATTAGCTCAATGTTCAATAAGAAATTTAATAAATGTTTCTTTGAATTTTATGCAGTTTTTTTGTGAGATCTGAAGCACATTTCTGCTCAGGTCCGGAATTGTTGTAGTTCTGTTTTCATTATGTTCCTTGCAACGCTGTTCACAATCTATAATTGACGGATTAAAATGCTTATCAAAAGTTATTGCAATATTCTGTGCAAATAGCACAATACTTTGCAATATCTGTTTTGAAATGTTGCCAATTGTTGATAGTCCTGCAACAAATGCAACAAGAAAAAAATTAAACATTGATCAGTGCATGGTATTTTGCATTGCGTACCATCTAAATGACATAATACCAGTGATGGAGTCAAAAAATATGATAAAACTTTTTCCAGATTCCAGATCTTGTTCAACTGAAACATTGCATTGCATTGGTTTTTTTAACTCTCTATAAACATTACAATTACAATTACAACAACAACAAATTTTTATTTCAAATCGTACGCTCTTTTAATTGCAGCCAGAAATATAAATAGAAAGTTTTTTGTAGTTTATTGCCGCCTTTCTCAACGTTAGCTGTTTTGTCCAACGCAGCTTGATTACTGAAAATACTAAATAGATATTTTTTATATATATAGTGCTGTCAAAAGAATTGATGTTGTGATTGATTTTATCTATAAATTTGAAACTATAATAAAGACGTTTTTATTTTATTATTTTTGAGATTAGAATACACTTTGAGTTTTTTTGTTAAAATATATATATATATATATATATATAAGTATAATAAAATTGGTAGATTTCATGGCGTGGATTTTGCACCACCGCTTTCAAGCTGATATAGAGTTAGTAAAGTGCAAACTTCCTATTAATCTGCTAGCTGCCTCTGCATTAATCGCCTATGATCAATAGGTATTCTGGAGAATGACTTATTTGTTCTAATAGAATTTAGAAAAACTGCTAACAATTGTCGACGTCATCGTACATAAACATATTATTAGAAATAAAATTAGTTAGATCATTTATATAAAGTATAATTAAAACTGGGCTAAGAATAAAGCCTTGTGATACATTCTTTTCTAAAGTTTCCTTTAATGACATGTGTGTAGATGTTTTAGAGCCATAAATGTATGCACTTTTCACATGTTGGTGTCTGGTAGATAGGTACGACCAGTCATTAGCTATTCATTTAATGCCGTCATTTAATTTATTCAGCAGAAGTTTATAGTCAATGCAATCGAATGCACGACTCAAATCTATAAACATTCCCACAGGATATTCACAATTCTTAAAAAATTGGATTAAATTCTTATAAAATAAATGAAATGCCGTCAAAGTAAAATAGTTTTGAAGTAATCCTTGTTGTGAATCTGATAAAATAGTATACTTACTTTAAGTATTTTTGAAGTCTGTTTAACATCTACAATTCAAAAAAAATATAGAATATCGATACTAGAGTCACTGGTTAGTAGTTTTTAATGTTTAATGGATCATCTTAAATATTGGAATAATAATAAATGTTTTTAATATGTCCGGAAAATTCCTAATTTAAAAGACTCATTTATTAAAAAAGTCAATGGTTGGGCAATTGATTGCGCGGATGCTTTTAGTATGAAAGCCGGAACTTCATCAAAACCACTAGTTTTCTTATTCTTCAATTTTTGAAAAGTTGAAATTATTTCCACGGCGTTAACAACAGATTGGGGCTGGATATTTATATATGAAATAATAAATTTGAGACACCTGGTAATTTCTGCATTTAGTTTATAAGCTCATTAAAAAAAGTCACCAACGCAAAGGTCACTTTGTGTATGACTTTGACTTTAAAATTATATTGTCGGAAACAAATTAAACTCTTTTAATTTCAATTCAAAATTTTATTTCTTGCGACTAGTTTTAACGTATTAAGACGTCATTTTTATGCAAAAACATATATTTTATAATTATATAAAATTTATAATATATAACTGGATGTTAAGTTGATCTAATTTTTTGTATGATATTCGAAGTTCATGTTTCAGACATTTATTGTTACTATCGATTTTATAGTTATTTTTTGTGCTGTCTTGTGAATTCTAATTAGTGATGCCGCCGGAACCGAATCCATATATCGTGTATCTGGCGGATTTGGCCAATATTTGAAAGATTCGGTTCCGGCCGGATCTTAACAACTATTCGGCCAGACCCGGCCGAATCTGATTTCCGGGTGGTATTGCCAGATATAATTAGGAGGATATTAACACTAAAAATAATATTTTGTTATGGATAAATCCACGGTTTGTTACAATTCTCTTACTTAAAAAAAAAAAGTTTTCTTTTCAGGTTCCGGGCGGTCTACTATTGAAAATTGTTTGATGGTCTGGACAAGGTTTCTCTGAAGGCGCCGCTGAATAGCTCGAGACTTCCGGCTCCGGTTACGGCGTAACTGTCGAGGGGTTGGACCACTAACTGACGAGGGAGTCACTATCGTGGTTGCCAACGTTGACCCGACACTTTCCTGAACTAATGGCGGAAGCGGCACTACGAAACACGCACAAGTTGACTTTTTGGTTGGTGACGAAGAAGACGGTGGGGCACCGGGCGGGCACTCTGGAACTGAACGATGCAGGGGCAACTTTTACTGACAGAGTGGTCGTGGACGCTGGAAGAGAACAGAAGAAGTTGGGTGTGTGCATTTGGGACGAAAAAGTAGACGGCGGGGTCGACAGGCCAAACAGCTAGGCAATTCGCAGGGCATGTTGGGCTTCGAGCTGGATGGACCTCCCAGGGGTGACGGGTGGTGAACGGCTTCCGTTTGAGATTGGAGAACTGTGTAATTCCAAGTAATCCATGGTCGGAAGTATCTTAAAGTAAAACATAATTATTTTAGATTAAGCTATCCGGCACTTGGGGTCGATCCATCGCTGTACGGGTCTACTGCGCCAAACTCGCCGTATACCGAGCAGACGGATTCCTTGTTGCGGCAAGGGCTTATGGAGACAGGTCGGTAACAACGCGGAAAACCGAGAGTCAGGCACAAAAACCGATTCCGAACACTGATGCGCGGACGGACACGCACCAACGTTGATGGAACTGGGCGGTGAATAGGATGGTGGCGGTAGGACAACTTCGATGCGACTTGCATTGGCCATACTGGCAGATTCCGGATTCTTGTAGTAACGGCAATTAGTGACGCGGACACCGGACGTGGTGTTGCTGAGGTTGTTGCTGACCATATTGGTGATGTAGCCATGGCAAATAATTTCTGGTCGGATAAGTCCGAGGGACGTAGTGGTGTCCTTGGTGGGAATCGGATCACAGCGGGGCTATGGAAATTCTGATTTGTTAATCTGTCCATTTTCAGCTAGTGATCTGACGAATAACTTTTAACAGGCATATAATTATTTGGACTTGCACAGACAAACATATATAATATGTACACTATTTACAGGGTCACGTTCAACTTAGTGGGCTGGTTTTAGGTCTTTGACGTGGACATGACAGATTCCGCCCGTCAGGCCGGCGGATTTGATAGCAAACGGCGGACAGGATTTTGTTCATCAACCTTTAAACTTCGGAGCTAGCTTGGCGGCAAACCCACGAACGGCGGAGGACAAATGGTGAGTCTTCTTTATTACTTGGTCACCTTCCTTTAGGACCCAATTGCGTCGTCGAAGGTTGTAATAATAGCTTTGCTGCTCCCGAGCGGCAGCAAGATTAACTCGAACCAGATCCAGTATCTCCTCGAACTTCTTAAATCGGGCTGTAAAAGACGGGTGGCCGGTCCGGGGAGTAGCGAAAAGGTCGGGACGGAGGTCGGTGGAAAAACTTGGAAACGATACATGGAGACCATAGTTTAGGTAGGCTGAGAAAAAGCTAGTTGAATTGTGTTTCACCGAATTTAAGACAAAACTCAACTCGGGTAGGTGCTGATCCCACAGCCGATGGTTTGATTTGCAGTACTGAGCGATCATGGTTTTGATGGTGCGGTTGGCCCGTTTGACGGGGATGGCCTGTGGGGTGTAAAGTGGTATCTCAACTCATTGAATACCGAAGTCTTCTAAGAAGGTGCGGAACTTCCGATTATGAAACTGCCTCCCGTTATCCGTGATCATGCTACGCGGACACCCAAAGCGATAGAATATTTTGTCTTGTAGAACTCGGCGGACATTCATCCCGATGGCGGTTTGCAAAGGGTGGTATTCCATCCATTTGGTAAATTGGTCCTGCATTATTAACAGATAGGTATTACCTTTACCAGATAGAGGTAACGGGTCTATCAAATCAACGCTCAGTGTTTTCCAAGGCTCAGTGACTCGGGAACCGGTGGTTTTTCTTGGCGTCATCTGTTGAAGGGATTTGAACCTTTGACACGTAGAGCAGGAGCGGACATATTTTTTTAATGTCCTTTTACATGCCAGGCCATTAATATGTACGGGCAATCCGGTTGATGGTATTGGCGACTCCTCGGTGACCGGCGGTGAGGTCGTTGTAATTTTTCATTAAAACCCTTGTCCGGAAGGGTTTATCCACACACAATTTCCAAGGTGTGGTGGTAGGGTGGTCATGGTAGACATCCTGGACCCACAAGTGTTTATAGACATTGTCGTTACGGATGGCAAAGTCGGGGTGAGCAGTAAAGCGTTCTTTTACTTCGTTGAGGAGCCGGGTCGGCTAAAGATCCGGTAACGGCTAGGACTTCGGTGAGAGGGGCTTCTTCTGTGGGTTGACAAGAGAGGGCATCGGTGACCTGGTTTAAAACGTCTTTGCGGTACTCGATATCGAAGTCAAACTGTTAGAGTAAGATGGCCCAGCGCGCTATCCTCCCTGAAGGGCTTTTTATGGAATGAAGCTAACGGAGCGATTGGTGATTCGTAATTACAGTAAATTTGTAGCCCTCGAGGTAGGGCTTCATTTTTTGAATGGCCCAGACAATGGCCAAACACTCCTTTTCTGTCGTTGAATAGTTGCGCTTTGCCAGGTTGAGGATCCGGCTGGCGTACGCTATTACCTGATCGTGACTTTTTGCCCTTTGCAGGAACGCGGCACCAATTCCATAGTCAAATGCGTCGGTTTGTAAGAATTAGGAAATTAAAGTCAGGACTAGTCAGAATGCCTGGGTGTGGCGGTGCTTTACACAATTAAACTGCTGTTCCTGCGGCTGCTCCCAGGACCATTGTGTATTTGTTTTTAGCAAGTAGGTGATGGTTGGTTATTCTGGGATAAAACGCCAGTACCAAGACGCTATACCCAGAAAACGACGTAATTCCTTTATATTTTGCGGGGCTGGGAATTGCACAATCGCGGCAATCTTATTGAAGTCGGTGTGTATCCCACGTCAAGTGACGACATTGCCAAGATATTTCAGTTTCCTGGCGGACTACATCGCATTTTTTTGGATTCAGCCGTAAGCCCGCATTACGAATGCGACTTAGTACTTAATGTAGGTTCTGGAGGTGATCTTGCTAGTCTCTGCCCAGGATGATTATGCCGTCGAGATAAGCAAAAGCCCGGGGTTCTATATCCGATCCAATAACCGTGTCCAGGAATCTCTGGAACGTAGCAGGGGTTGAGTGTAATTTGAAGGGCATTACTTTGAATTGGAAAAGCTCCCGGCCGGGTATGGTAAAGGCAGTGATGGGCTTGCTATCCAATGTCAACGGGATCTGCCAATATACGTTCTTCAGATCTAGTTTCAAGAAATACTGGGAATTGCGCAGTTCCTTCAAGATCCCGTTGATGAATGGCAACGGATACGCATCTTTTAACGAGACTTCGTTCACCTTTCGGAAGTCGATGCAAAATCTTGCTTGCCCATCTCTTTTTTTCACGACTACGATCGGCAAACTCCACGGACTCTGGGACGGTTCAATGATCCCTTCGGACAGCATTTTGTCCACTTTTTCATTAACGATGGCCTTCATCCGGAAGTTTTGGGGCCGGTGTCGCTGCTTAATTGGGGTTTCCACGGCCAGACAAGATGAGACACCAAGTGTATCGTGGAAGGAGTGACCTCAGCATGGCGTTCGTGTTTGACGAGCACGGCGTCAAGAGTAAAGTTAGGAGCCGGGGTAATCACATGGACGGTGTTAATGGCGGGATACTTTTGGCAGCGTACTGACTGATTTGCGAAGTTTACGACTACGTCCCATCGGTTGAGGGCATCGCAACCTAGTAGGAGGGACGGCATCATACCTGCTAGTTGTCGGACGGGGTTTTGGTCGGCTTGTCCTCCTGGTAGAGTTACTGGCAAGTTGTACGCCGTGGTCAGATCTGTGAATTTGCCTGTCTCCTGAATCGGAAAAGACGGCACTCTCTGACTCTTAAGCCACTTCAGCTTAACTTCATATTCACATATGATCTTTGGGAGCGAGTGTCGATCAGGGCACAGCATTGTTTCCCAAAGACCTGCAGATAGGTGACTATCCGTCCATCGTCGGTAAATGGTGTGAGGGAAGTCGAATCTGACTGGTTTACCCGCAGGTTCCGGTCAGGTTTGCGTTTCTCAACGGCTTCTTACACTGGCAGGCTCGGGTCCAAGTGCCCATCAGACCGCAGTGGGACCAAAACTGCACGGTTAGGTTGTGACAGATCCAGCGGTTGTGAAGAAAACGTCACAATCTTTTACAAACTGAATAATGTGTATTAAAATAATACAAAAACTTTTTATGAAATATTTTAAACTAATTGTCAAAATTCGCTTTGTAGTACCATTCTTACATTAAATCTGGTTAATAAAATTAGATATATTTTGCATACAAAAATTTCTAGCAGTCTGTCTAGTGTTTTTCAATATTTGTGTTGGTAACTTAAAATTAATTTATATCGATTTATGATCTGCAATTTTATTATTTGTAGTAAATGTGTCAGTTGAATTTAAGTTACTATAGATATGATCTAGTATTGACCTGACTATACCTAACAGAGTGTAGCGAGTATAAAGTAAAAAATAAAAAAATTGAAAAAAAAAAACAATTTTTTTTATACTTACAGGCACCCACAGACACCTACAGACACCTACAGACACTCACAGGCACTCACTTACATTTGTGAAGGTATATAATTTTTAGTCCAGTAATAATCTTCATTTTAATCAAGATTATTACTGCAATAATCCTCAAATTGATGCAAACGTAATCATCTTTATTTTATGCATAAATGTTTTCATCTGGACTGAGGATCATCTTTAGTTTATGCAAGAATTTTTATATTGTAATCCTCAAATTAATGCAAACATAAACACCGACACCCACAAACAATATTATAGTTCTATCTGAATTATTTGTTAAAAAACTTGTTAAAAATAATACGAGTTGTTCTCATTTATAACAATTAATTTATTGTAATAGCATACTGTTACTTACATTTTTGTTGTTGTTAAAAATTGTGTTCACTACTTCACGTATTTTATTACAGTTTCCTTTATCAATAAAGGATATTACAGTTTTCTTTAATAATAAAGGATATTATAGTTTCTTTTATTAATAAAAAATATTAGTTTTCTTTAATGCAGATAACTTCACGCTATATGACAGTGGCGGCGCGTAAACAATTTGATCTTTTTAAATAAATATTTGGCTTAATCAATCATCCCATATTATCCTACGAGGTATTTAACCAGAAAGGATTGACAAAAACATAATACATACGATTATCGGGCATAACGCAAAGTTCATAGGCAATATACAGAATTAATTCGAGTAATACAGTTCAAACCGATGAATTGATCGGCAATATCTTCGATAGAATAATACGGACATGTCCGAAACGAGTCACTCAGAGTCCACAGAAATTCACGGCAATCCGATAAAAAAGAACAGAGATATTCACTATAAAGTAAACACGTGGAAAATCCAATTGAAAATACGACGCGTTCGCATCGAAAGCCGCCATGAATGAAACTTGAAGTTTAGAACAGATCTTTTAAGATCCACGCACCAAACGAACTAAAAACTTTATCCCGGGTCTATATTCGCAAATGTAAAAAAGATACGGCCCTTTTAAAGATTCGCGTAAAAATCCAATCAGAATTCCTCTTACAGTACATTAAAATCAACGAATGGCCGCATAAAAGCGTAAATAACCAAAAAAGGCGACGTCCGATAAAAACGAAACTTGGGTTTTTTGAAGAAAATTGTGCGGCGGGTCCGAATCCGGCGTCGAAACGGCTTTAAAACGTTTGCCACCCCATATGTAGCAATAAAAATGATTTAAAAATCGACCAACTTTGAAAAATCATAAAAAGGGTCGTAAACAAAATTTAAAATAATCCTTTCTCTTTCGAACGAGAGCAAGCCCGATTCTCTGCGTCGATTCCCGGGAGACTTCTATTCTTTCACGCATCCCCAAATTTAGCGTATTTTTTACCCTTGCGCCGCCACACTTAAACGCAAAAATACAGAAAACGGAAAGTCCGATGACAACGAAATTTGGGTTTCCGAAGGAAATCGGTGCGGCGGATTCGAATCCGAAGTTCAAACGGTCTTAAAACGTATCCCCTCTACACCAGAGCCCGATTTGAGCAAAAAATGAAAATTCGTAAAAAAGCTCAGGGGCAAAAATTTAATACAATCTATGCGCCGTCTCTTCCTCTTTCGAATGAAACCAAGCGCGACCTTCCACGTACAACCTGGACACTTCTATGTTTTTGCGCGACTTTTTGTCTAAAATTTTCAAATTAGTTAACATTCTGCAAAACAGCTTAGTACGCCACAATTTTTATTTGATTAAGTTTGTTTTTTCCTACTTTTACTAGATTGTAGATTTTGATTTATTACTTTTTTACACATTTTGATTTTCAAAAGTTAATTTTGACATTAATTTTAGTACAAATATTAGTTATGCTGAATTTTGCTTAGTATTTTTCTAAAAGTATTGATATTTTGTGTTGATAATAAGCTTGTATTGCATTTGGAGTTTTGTTAAAAATTATTTTAAAAATTTGACTTTTCCACATTAAAGTAAGTTGTTGCTAAATTTTTTTTAAAAATTTGCATGTTTGAATGTTTTAATTTGTTAAATTATTTGAAAATTACAAGTATTATTCTTGTTTTGATGATATGTAAGGAAAGTATCCTCAATACTTAATTGAATTTAGCGTACAAGTTAGCCTTTAACAATAGAATTATAAGTGTCACTCAGTATGACAAGATAAGTCAAGCCAAGCACATGCTGTAAAATATTAAAAATTGTAATCAAAGAAACAACGAGTGAATAACAACATTAAATGTTGTTTCTTTGTTAACAATTAGTTTAAGTTAATATATTATAAATTATGTATAAAATAATAAAGGCTTTGTTAATTACAGAAACAATTCATGTATTATTCCTGAACTCATCTTATAAAACAACATTTGCGTTGAAAATTCTTGATTGATAAGCTGCAATTTACATACAACACTTATGAAAACAACAGCATATGCAAAGGTAAAGAAGAAAACAAGAAAAGTTTAAATTAATCTGAAGAAGTAATTTATTTAGATGACGGGGAAAATTTACAATTTGATGAAATATATAATTAGATGATGAATTAAAAAAAAAATAGAGCTTCATTAATACAATTACTAGAAAAATTATTTGAAAAAAGCCAAGAGAAATCTGAAGAAAAAATATTGGCATATTTAGATATTTTAGCTCAAGAAATTACATTTGAAAATTTTAATGGGAAAAATTCAAACGTAAATCAATGGATAACTAGTTCTGAAAACAAATGTGAACGATTTTATATAGCTACAAATGAAAAAAAAATAGAATTTTAAAATTATATTTGAAAAAGGGGGCTTCAGATTGTTATAGTGTCACTATGTAATTTTTTGAGAGGGTAAAAAGGAGCGTCGCACAAGCACTTACAACTTCGACGCACAAAATGAAAGTTTGAGGTATTAAAGTCATACACAAAATCAACAGTTTACAAAAGGTCTATTACGTATAGTAAAAACGATGATACATACATAAGTCGGACGTATATACCATGCAATATTGTTCACAATTTCATTTCAAAAAAATCACAACACCCTATGATAAACACAATAGCAAACGAACATATTAAAAAATAATTAAATCAATTCAAAGTGATAAAAGTCAATGACTACACGCTATAACTCTAAATACAAAATGGCAAATGTAAATATAAAGCACGGTTCAGTCAAGATTACAACATAACGACAAATAACAATAAAAACAAGGGGCAGGTTTTTGCAGTAGCGAAAAACGTATTTGAGAAGAATTCTCAATTCTCAGCAGATGTTGATAGGGTGGTCCCGACTCTGGACAACCAGGCGGCGTAATCGTCAGTTACGCATGTGACAAAAGGCTCCGGAAGAGGTTGAACCATTCAGTCATCGAGATATGTGTGGTTTTGGGCTCCGCTACATGTACTTCCACATGCAGACGGTTTTGGGGAAGTTCTAGTCGTCGTCGTCGGAGTAGGGTTGTGATTCTTCGGCGCTGAACGGCTTGGGAGTCGTTGAAGACATCGGCGTAGGTTTGCGTACTGGTGGAGCGGGTCGTACGTCATCCGCATGCATGCAAACTCTCTCTCCGTTTTTATCTACCTCGTACACCTGTCTTGCGAAGATGACGCTAATATGACAGGGGCCAAGCTATTTTGGTGCAAACGCCTTTACATGCTCATGTTTGTCAGTTTTTGTATAATTCCGGATCATGACCAGTTCCCCGATAACTACTGGATCGGGTTCTTCTGGCCGATCGCACCTTTGGACGTAGCGCAGTTGCTTTTGCTGGATGTCTTCTATTTGCTTGTCGCGGTTGGAATGGTTGGGGGCCTCTTTCGGCGGGTGGTCGAGGCAGGTTGTACCTTATCATATCCCGTTGCTGCGTTTCTCTGGTTGGATGTGTTGTCCTTGCATTCCTCAGGCCTTTCTTGAACTTCTGGTTTCGTCGTTCCGTCGGGTTGGCCTGAGGATGGTAGATTGGCGTGTAATATGTTTGGCTACCCCCATCGCCTGCACGTCCGCGCCCATTTGTAAGATCTGAATTGGGTTAATATGATGCCATGGTAGCCAAACCGGTGGAATACCTGCTCCTCCAGAATTTTTGTGATGGTACCTGTCGTGGCATTGCCAATCACGAACGCTTTGGTTTATTTCGTAAACAAATCAACGAGCACGAGTATGTGCCGTTTCTTGGTTCTGGTCTCCGGGAGTGGCCGTATCAAGTCAACAGCCACTGAACTGAAGGGTGCTTTACTGGCTCGTAATGGAACGTGTGGTTGCTGTTGGCCGCGTTTAGTGGCGGTGCAAATTAGATATTCCCTTACGTACTTTCGGACGTCTTTTGACACGGTGGGCCAGTAATAGCGGTTCCGGATGGCCCGCTCGGTTTCGTCTCTTCCGGGGTGTGTGGCCTCATCGTGCAACTTGTGTAGCATGTGCTGCCGGAGTTCTGGCGGGACGTACAGGCACCGGTCAAGATTTTCGGCGGCCTTCTTATATAGAGCCCCGTCTATCACTTCCATGTGATACATGTCTACTTGTCACGGGGTTGTTTATGACTTTGCCAATTCAAATGGCGTCTTTGTCTTGTTCTTGTGCCAGCTTGATTTCCTTGATCAGGGGCAGTATCATGGCATAGAGCTGTGGTGGAACAAGTCGGTCCAAATCATGGACGTGATTTGTAGGACAATTCTCCGGGTCTCGACTTGGTAAGTCTGGTAGCTCGTTCTGCTTTCCTGGGCAATGTTCAATGGTGAAGTCAAATGATTGCAAGAACAAAGCCCACTGCACCAGCTTTGATCGATGGTCTTTAAATTTATTTAACCACGTCAACGCCTATGAATCTGTTTTGGACGTAAAGTAACGGCCTTCTAGGATAGGTCCAAACACTTCTGCTCGTAGTCGTTAAGTTTGGCCAAGTCGAAGCTGATGATCCTTTTTTCGTCTTCCGGCGTTAGTTGAAATAAAAATGCTAAGATCCCTAGTTGGGTCGCGTCGGTCTGTACGACGTAGGGTAAGTCGGGTACTGGCCAATGAAGTTGCAGCGGCTTAGTCACTGCGTGACGTATTTGCTGCATCGCTGCTGTGGCGGCAAGTGACCATTTAAAAAACCTTGTGTTGGCCGTTAGTTCGATCAGGGGTGCGGCCAATGTAGCAAATTGTGGTATGTATTGCCGCATCCAGTTACATATTCCTATATATTGACTTAACTGCCGTCGGGTCTTCGGAAGCGGGTAATTCGCTATCTGATTTATGTGCTTTGCGAGGGACTTTGTTACGTCGGTATCTACTATGTGCCCCAGGTATTCCAACGTGGTTTGTGCAAATGAGCATATTGCTCGACCGAGCTTCAAATTAAATTCATGAAGCCGTTCGAATACTAAGGCGAGGTGGTAGAGGTGTTCCTCGTAGGATGCACTGTAGATGATGTCATCTAACTAGACCATCGCAAACTGATGCATAAATCCGGCCAGCACCCCTTGGCTCATTAGTCGCTGAAACATCGCTGGAGCGTTTTTGAGTCCAAAGGACATTACCCGGAATTGGTAATGACCACCGTCAGGGGTGCTGAATGCCGTGTATTTCTTGGACGCCAATGCCATTAGGATCTGCCAGTATTCGGCTAATAAGTCCAAAGTGGTGGCAGCTCCTAAGTCGCGGAGTGCTTTTTGAGTATTTGGAATCGGCGTCGATAAGTCGCTTCTTTAATTTTGCGGTAGTCCATACAAAACTGCAAATCGCCGTTCTTTTTCCCAATCAGCACAATTGGTGACGCGTATGGGCTTGTGGACGGTTCGACGATGCCCTGGGACAGGAATTCTTGGACTTGTTCGTCTATAATCCTCTTCTTTGCCTGATTCACCCGATAGGGTCGTGTTGCAATCGGATTGTTGTGGGTGGGTCGGATCGTGTGTTTGATGTTGTGAGGCACGTTGGCAAACTAATCTTTTGCTTTGAATAGTTCTGGAAATCTCCATGCACTTTGCCGAAATCGACGTGGAGTTTAGTTGGAAATCCATTCTCTAATTCTTCCGGTTCTGTTCTCTTCCGGGTTGTTGTTCGGGTGGTGTCCAAGAAAACGGTGTCGCGGAGTTGCCTTCCCAAATTTAGAAAGCCGCAGGCAAAATCAAAATGACCGGCGTGCGAGCCTAAAAACGGTGTTCCTAGTATCATTTGCATCCGTAGATATTTGACACTAGGAACTCGTCGGTGTTGGTATTTCTGTTTAACTGGAAAGAAATAGTGGTCTTTTCAATAACCTCCAGCTCGCCATTCTTGGCTGCAGTCAGTCAGCATTGTGATTTTGCTTAACTGAAAGCAGGGTGCCAAGCCTGCTTGTATGAAATTTGTGTCAGCGCCTGTGTCAATCAGGCATTTATAGATCTTGTCCTGGATCGTTACTGGTATTATTGGCAACGACCGTCCAATGACGTTGCATTGTCGTTGCAGCGGGGTTGGCCGGCTGTCATTGTTTAACTCTGACATCCGGCCATTCCCCCGTTTCCCAACTACCTTTGTGAGTGTAGTCATTTTGGGCAGTCTCGGTGGTAGTACCGTGTGCCTCGTGGGCAGTACCGGCATTCGGGTAAATGCTCATCTTCATTCTTTTGCCAGTTGTCTTTTGGCGGACCAGTGGTTCTCAATGTTTGTGCGGGCTGTTCGATCAATACTATGGTTGCTAGTGAAATTCTTACGGCTTCCTTGAAGTATGGTTCCGCCAAGTGTAAAATTAGGTGCACCATATCCGTTTCATTCTCGTTAGGGCACCATCGCTCGTATTGTACTTGCTTTTTTAGCAAAAAATTTTGCGCTTCTTGGTCCGCTTGTTTTTCACTCCACAGCAAGCCCATCTCCGAAATGCTAAGCGCGCGGGGAGCAAACGCTTGCCTAAGCGCGTTTGTCAACCGCTCCCATGCGATGTTACTGTCTACCGAAACTTAAATTTCCGCTCGGCAGCTCCTTTCAACCATCGTTTCTGCTTCCGTTATAAAGAATTTCACGTCCTGACTAGAGGCACCCGCGAATTCTGGCTTGCATTTAATCGTGTCACGCTGAACGCTATAGCGTGGCGTTTCGCCGTAACGGTTCTGCGGGATTTCCGGCTCCGGGTGACTCAAACCGTACGTGTTTGTTTGTCGTGTCAGCCGTCGAGAGTATGCATCCTCTGTAATTATTCTAGTTGCATAGTCGTCAAGTTGGTTATTGAACAACGTATTTGTTGGTGCAAGGTTTTCTTGCAGGTTGGGTTGCTGGTCATTATTTGCGTCTATTGTGTTACCTTGCTGCGGAATTCCGTTTTCTGTGGGATGTTGATTATCATCCCCATATTGGGATTGGTTACTGGTGATAATCCTTTGAGTCTCCTGGGGCTTTGTTTGCTTGCTGCTGTTTCTTTCGGTTTCATGCGAGCCGGCGGCCCCGGTGAAAACTGATGCCCTCAGTGACTCTGTTGTCCTGAGCTAGCTCTTTCTCAAAGTGTAGATTTTCTCGGCCCAAGAGTTGGGATTCACTTTTCACGGGATGATTTTTCGACGGGGTAAAAGGGAGCGTCGCACAAGCACTTACAACTTCGACGCACAAAATGAAAGTTTGAGTCATACACAGAATCAACAGTTTACGAAAGGTCTAATACGTATAGTAAAAACGATGGTACATACATAAGTTGGACGTATATACCATGCAATATTATTCACAATTCCATTTCATATCTCTGAGACATGAGTCATTAGACATTAATCAAAAAAATTCACAACACCGTATGATAAACACAATGTCATGCGACAATATTCACAATATATAAAAATCAATTCAAAGTTATAAAAGTCAATGGACTACACGCTATAACTCTAAATACAAAATGGCAAATGTAAATATAAAGCACGGTTCAGTCAGTGATTACAATATAACGACAAGTAACAATAAAAACAAGGGGCAGGTTTTTGCAATAGCGAGAAACGTTTTTGAAAAGAATTTTCAATTCTCAGCAGATGAGAGTAGGGTGGTTCCGACTTTGGACAACCAGGCGGCGTAATCGTCAGTTGCGCCGGTGACAATAGCTGCACACTTTTGAAACTAATTGTTTAAGAAACATTTTGTTGATACATTTGCGAATAATCGTTGGTCGCCATTAAGATATGCACTGCAATTTCATCAGACAGGTTCTATATTAGAATACGCAATTAAAAAAAAAAAAACTTTTACTAGAAGTGAGAAAAACTATTGATGCAGACACATTAATAGATTTAATTGCGATTGGATTAACAACTTTTGTAGCTGATAGAATCAATAGAGAAAAATTGGAAAAAAACTGAAAACTTACACAATGAAATAAGTAAATTAGTACATTTAATGCAAAAGAAAAATTTTGAAACAAATAAATATAATAAAAATTATAACAAAAAAAATAAAAAAACCATGCAAAATTTGTAAAAAAAGGTAAAGGTTCACGCTTCCATGCTGAAACTGAATGCTGGTTTAAAGATAAAGACGATAAGTTAAAATATGTCAATAACTCAGCATTGAAAGTAGACCTAAATGACAAGGATCCAAAAAACTAATTACCCCATTATTGATTAAACTTAGGATAACATTAAACTACACTTTAGAGGTAACAGCTATTTATGACTCAGGTTCAAATGTTTCACTTATCAATTCAAAACTTATACACATAAATAAAAAAATCAATAAAATTAAAAAAGCAAAAGCAAAAATATTGAATATAGAAAAATACATAAATGCATTTTTTATTGTTGATAACCATTTTGAATATGATTTTCTAATAGGATTAGATTGTATAAAAAGATTCAAGTTACATTCAAAATACAAAATAAAAAAATTAAGATAGAACAAAAAAAAAATCTGATACCATACAAATATCAAATAAACTTTAATGAACACGTGAACGAGGTAATTTCAAAAACCTAACAAACCACTTAAGTCAAGATAAAGAAGAATATGTAACGAGCGATTTCGCTGCAACGTCTAAAAAACAAATTTAAATTAATTTTATTATTTTTCTATTAAAAATTATACTTATATTTTAATTTCTGTAGTGTATCGTCCTATACTATTGCGTGACGGGTTGTATAGTTGGCTGCCTAAGATGAAGGGGCACACGAGGGATATCTAAAAATATACACATTATTATTATTTTTAATATTTATTTAAGTTGATACTTTTTTATGCAAATAGGGAAGCATATATATATATATATATATATATATATATATATATATATATATATATATATATATATATATATATATATATATATATATATATATATATATATATATACATGAGTTGTTGATTCGACCCAGTTGTTTTTGTTCTGGTATCCGATTATTTTATTTAAATGTTTAGTACTTACGATTGTTACGATCCAGCTATTCCTTCTTCGATACGGTTGTCTTTGAAATTCCTTGAATCACCTTCTTTCCTTAATATTAATATTTTATTCCATCTTCGATTCAATATACCTTCTTCCTGATTATTTTAATTCCTTATTTCCAATGGTAATTTCATTATTTGTTTTCCCTTGTAGAACCTAACTTATAAACAACATAACTGAATCAATACATTTATTAACTTCTACTAGTCATTTTAATTGAACTTGCTATTATTAACTTTTATTTTTATTATTCTTACCTTTAAACTTTATCCATTTCATTTTAACTTGTTGACACTGACGTTTGCACAGCTGTTACTTAGACCGGGTGCGCACAGAAGTACGCGGTAGTGAAACAGTTGCGCATTCCATTTCATTTTCAGTCGGTAGTTCCTGAGTTCAACGCACGTCGTTGCCAGATGGCTCTTTATTTCGCGGTTATTTATATTTTAATTGTTTTTCGTTATTTTTGTCGTTATTAGCTTTTTCTAATGGCTAATTATGTGTGGATTCAGTTTATGTTATGTTCCTTTTATGTTTCTGTTTGTTTAATTGTGTCATCATCCCGTTTTTCCCTACTTTTCCTATAATTACTTTTTAATATTCTTATTTTGGCAGGACAGTGATGCGCGGGGAGACTTTTCTTTTCCTTTTTTTTTGAGAATATTCTGCTGGACGAAATATCGGTCCTTTTTAGATCGCGAATTTGTTTAGAGCGGACGCATTTTGCGGAGTTTTTATATTAAGTTATTCCACGTTTTAAACGGATCTGAATACTTATATATTATAAACGCGATCTCTAATTTAATTTTTGAATTAATAAGAAATTAATAATAAAGTCTTCCTGTCTGTGATTGTGTTGTCGGTAAGTAATTAACATTTTTTTTTTTTCTTAATTTCATTCCTTTTTTTTTGTTTCCAATTCTTCCAGGTCATTTGACCTTCACCCCTTTTTCACCATCTACAATAATTTAACTGAGTGTGAAATCGAGTCTTACTTTAGTCTTTACAAGACTTTTATAATTAATATTTTCTCGTCACACTCAGAATTATTTTGTCGTGGTGTTTAATCCCAACCTTGTGTGGAACCCCAAGCCCCAGTGGCAGACCCCGAGCCGCGAGTCGTCACTCTTACCCCGTAATTTTCAAAGCCCGGTGCGAATTGTTAATTTCGGCCGGTGAAGAACACGTGGCGGAGCACCCGGAGTATTTGTTGCTACCGACTCTTTACCTTTAATTTATTTTTATTGCAAACCTTCACGGCAATATGAGTTTTTTTTTTTTTATATTATACATTTTGTTTAATTGTTAATTTGTGATTTTTATATTGAGTGAATGTGAGTGTATGCGTGCAACTTATTTTTGTTGCTATTGATTTCAACGAATATTCATAATTACTTAGTTTAAAATAAATTTTTTTTTTTGGGTAACTATTTGTGTTATTCCTTGTCTTCCTCTATCCTTTTTAGATATTTATTACTTTCGCTTGTCGGCCCAGGAAGGAGGAATAATTGTGTCATTGCCGAAATCTAATCATTTTAAAACAGCCGAAAGTAATTGGAGCCCAGACGACGGGAATATTTGGTGAGTCGATATTCTTGTTGTGACCCTTTTGGTTGAAATAATTTTGTGTATATTAACCCCCCCCCCCCCTTCTTCGCTGAGCAAGTCAGGTTAGCCCTTAGAACATCTAGGGCTACAAAGGGCGTAACAAATAATAAACAACCTCATGGAAAAATACGAAAACACATTTGCAAAAGACAAATACAATTTGGGGGTAGTAAAAGATTACAAAGTCAGAATAGATCTCATTGTGGATAAATACTGTAGCAAAGAACTTTATTGATGTACGATCAAAAATAAAAAGAAATAGAGGAACAAATTTCAGACTTAATTAAAATAAATATAATAGAAGAATCATACAGTCCTTTTACTGCTCCAGTTACATATAAAAGAGAAGAAAACAAAAGATCAAGATTATGCATAGATTTTAGGGATCTAAATAAAATAATAGTGCTTCAATCACAACCATTCTTACTAGTTGAAGATTTAGTAATAAAAACAAGAATATGCAAATATTTCTTAAAACTAGATATAAACGCAGCATTTTCGTCTATCCCATTACGAATCAAAGACAAAAGAAAAACGGGATTTGTAACTCAAGAGGGGTATTTTCAATGGACCTGTTTACCATTTGGACTAAAGACGGCACCTGCTATCTTCTAAAGAATTTTAAGTAATATAATTAGAAACATAATTTATCAGAATTCATTGACGACATATAATTTTTTTCAAAATCCTATGACGAACATATAAATCATCTATCACAACTACTAGAAACAATAATAAAAAAGGGTTCAGATTAATACTTAACTTCCCAGTACCAAAGAATCAGTAAACATTAGACAATTTCTAAGAAAAAATAATTTTTATAATGAAAACGTACCAAAAATTTCACTTATGTTAGAACCTGTTATACAATTTACTAAAAAAAGGGCAAATATTCATTTGGTCTGAAGATTGTCAAAAAGCTTTTTAATATATGAAAAATTTCTTTTGCAGTCAACCAATGTTAGCTACCTTTGACCCAGACCTACCAATACATACATCTACAGATGCAAGTTTACAAAGTGTAGGAGCTGTATTAAAACAACCACAACCAAATGAAAAAATTGAAAAATTACTAGCGTATTTTTCAAGAAAACTAACTGAATCACAAATTCTATTTAGAATGTTTAGCAATTAAAGAATCAGTAAAATACTGGCAACACTGGCTTATAGGAAGACCATTTAAAATATTTTCAGATCACAAGCCACTAGAGAAAATGAATATTAAATAATAATAATAATAATAATAATAATAATAATAATAATAATAATAATAATTTATTAGTGTTTCAAACATACATACAGTTTATACACAGGTCTGAATTTGGTAAGTAATAAAAAAAGACATCAAAGTAAATCAAATTAAAATTAAAAACACGTATAAAATTGATATAAGCACAATACAAAGTAAAAGGTAAAAACTAAATACAAATACTAAATTAATTCATGCCGAAGTAAAATCCATAATTGCATTTTTAAACTCCTGTAGGGTGTAGAATGCAGAGCTACATAAATACATTTTAATTTTTTTTTTAAATTGTATATTGTTAACTAATCTAAAATGAAGAGGTAAGCAGTTATAAAGATTAATGCCAAAATAATATGGCGACTTTTCGTAAAAAGCGTGATAATGGTTTTTGATATATAATAAACCACATTGACGAGTAATTCTGTTGTGATGTTCACCAACAGATTTTATATTAGATTTATTATAATGAATAAAACATAAAACTTTATACAGATATATAGCAGTGGCTGTTAAAATTTAAAATTTTATGTTTTACAAATACTGGTCTACATGAATCAGTGAGTTTGAGATTGAAGATTAAGCGAAGAATTTGTTTTTGCTGAATTAACACTCAAAAAAACATCGTTGCACTTCCCCAAGTTATAATATTATAACTAATATGTGAATAGACAATAGAGTAATAAATGGTAATTATATGTTCAGTGTTAAAATCATTTTTTAAAGTTGATTGATGAAATATGATTTATTCAGTTTTTTATTAATTCTTCGATGTGTTCGTGCCATTGAAGATGGTTGTCCACTGTTAATCCTAAGAATTTGCAAGATTCACTGCAACTTATCACAGTATTTTCTATCCTAAAATCTGATTTTATTTGTTTGTTTTGTTTATTAGCAAACTCCACTATGACGGTTTTACTTAAATTAATAGACAACTGATTATTTTACACCATCCTTGAAATTGTTTTATTGCTCGATTTACTTTGGGTTTTGCTATATCTCTTGATTTGTCAGATACTATTATGGTTGTATCGTCAGCATACATAAATAGTTTTCCAACACTTATATGTTTAATTAAATCATTGACATAGGCAATAAATATGAATGGACCTAAAATACTTCCTTGTGGAGTTCCTGATTCCAAGTTGTATTCATCAGATGCTACACCCCTTTTTGTCTTAAAACCAAAATGGTTTAAGATCAGCCAGGCTTGCTGAGTGGAGATGGGAGTGAGATCTATGTAACGTACCGACACTTTGCAAAATAATACAAAAGGGATGCACACAATGAGAAGTAAAAAAAAAATAAAAGACAAGCACTTACCAAATGTATTACAGGGACTTTCAGGGCTCCAATTGTTTTTTTTTTATGTTATTTGTGGTTTTAAAATGTTTCCTATGGTCTCGCACTGATAGTGGTTCCTTCTGGGATAAAACAATAAACCAGATGCTATTAGGAATAAAATGGGACCAGGTTCCAAACGCAAAGTTAATACATTCCCCAATAAGACATTTAATAAGCAACTGAGCAAAATATTCACTATAGATTAAAATTAGAAATATATCACCCACACACCATTCACACTTTAACATATAAAGAGAATTTAACATAAATTGACTGTTCCAGTCACAAAGAAAATTGAGTAAATTAATAATTATTGAAAAATTAACAAAATAAAAATAAAAATATAAATAATAACTGATGACGATGGTCCCGCGTTGGGAGGCTTCTTCAAATGGCCCCGCCGTTACAAAATACAAGTTTTCCGCCAACACGTGGCAAGTTAAAAAAAAGGCAATTAAGACTGCTACACGTAGTAGTAGAATCTCCAGCTTTGGGAGATAGATTAAATCGTGGCTTAAATACACGTTTATAAAAGGGTAGATTATTTTTGCAATACTAAGAGTAATTAAAACCTGGAAAAATTGACAAGGATGAAATAGGGATAACAAAAAAGAATAATAAAACACTTACCTGATTCAGGCTACCCAGGGGAAAATCAATTTTGTTAACCGAAAAATACCGAAATAACTCAATTCCGCAATATTGCGATACTTATACATAAGTAATGATTATTTCGAACAAGAACAGTATCCGCTTAAGCGATGTTACTTGTTGAAAGGTATACGGTAAAAGGACCGATCTTCATGGCCGCAACATGATCTGCCAAAGGCATTTCCCCTGCGCATGCCCTACTCAGAATAAGTCAAATAAATAGAGACAGGATACTTTAATAAGGAAAAGGAGATATAAGAATACAAAAATATAAATTAATAAAGGAAATAATAGAACAAAATGAGCAAGATAAAACACATTAATTGAGTTATTAGCAAAAGAAAATAATATTACCATCTGCATGTTACGCCACTGGTAACACTGCCATGACGTTAGCTACACCAGGCTCGGTAACTGTCAAACTGACAAGATTGTGACAGTTTATGTAAATAATTAGTGAATTGTGTATAGTGAATTAAAAAGTAAACAAGGTAAGTACTAATGATAGTGTAATTAATTGAGAATTAAAAGCAATATTAAGTTGAATTTGTAAAGAATTAAATTAGTTACTGAATTAATGTTTTTTTGTTTTGTTTTTAATAAAATTGCAGGTTAAGGAGAACAAACAATGGAATAAATAAAGGATGTTGGATTATAAGAAGGTATTAGAGGAGGAAAATAAAACTAGGCCAAGTGAAGGACATAAGGAATAATAGGGAAATTGAAATGATAAGGAAGAACCAATCGACCACAAAAAAAACATAAACCGTAAGTTAAATTAATTAAATTTATGAATACCTATTATTAATAAAATCTCAGTCATAACCATAAAGACCAGATATCACAGCAATACATGTGCAAATCTTTTACAAATAAACTCATCATTGCAACATCCCAAATTGATACTTATGTTATTTTTAGTTGCATCATCCAAGTCGGCAACCCAAATAACATCCCGACTACCAAGGAAAACAACGAACATGAATGGAAATCAATATAAAGATAAGTATTAGTAACATTTATTAAGTGATGTCATTTGTATTTTGTTTTAGGTCTACCACGAAATCTGGACGTAACAATTGCATCTTTATATTTAACTAATAACTTGCGATCTTTTAAAAATGATATTATCCATGCATTAATGTTTCCTCTAATACCCAAATTACTCATTTTTTTGCTCACATAATCAATGTTAATAGTATCAAATGCTTTAGTTAGATCAAAGAAAATACCATACACATATAATTTTTGATCTAACTCATCATTTATATGCTGCGTTAATGCAACAGCCGTAGTTTCTCTTGATAAATTTGCTCCAAATCCGTGTTGCTCAGGACATAAGTTACTTGTAGTTAAACAAAATTCATTTAATTTTTCACTTACTATTTTTTCAAAAAAATTTGAAAAACAACTAAGAACAGATATCGGCCAGTAGTTCGCTATATTTGATAAACTACCTTTTTTATTCATAGGTGTGATATGTCCTAGTTTTAAGAAAGAAAGAAAAACACCTACTCTAATTGAAATATTAATTATTTCACATAAGATAGGTGATAACACTGCATCACATTCTTTGATTAATTTTGGAGGTACGTTTTCAGGCCCTGAACATGTATTTTTCAATTTAACAATTATATTTTTGATGCCATTTTTAATAACTGGAAAAAAGAACATTGACTGAGGATTTAGATCAGAAACTGTGTAACTGCATGAGTCTGTAACTATGTCATCGCGTATTTTTTGTACAGAGTTTATAAAATAATAACCAAATGAATTAGCAATTTCTTTATTACTAGATAATAATTTCTCGTTATAAGTGATGTGTTCAGTAGCTTTGTTCTTTACTTGTGTTGTGTTTTGTTTAGTTTTAACCAACTCCCATTATTTTTTGTTTTTGTTTGAAGATTTTTGTATTAAATTCATATAAAAATCTTGTTTTTCTTTTGATATTTTTTTATTTAATAAACTTTTTTTTTTTTTTAAATGTTATTCAAATTATCAGAGTCTAACGTTTTTCTAATCCAGTCCAAAGATTTGACATGATCATATTCTGCTTGTAAAGATTTAGAAAATACAATTTTATGACTTGTTTTTGGGTTGATTATTTTATCTTGTACAGGACACGCTACATTCATACACCATATAAACGATAGTAAAAATTATCAAATCAATCACAGATACTTAATTGAAAAGATTCTGGATACTCTACATAAGTTTTATTTTTTACTTAGTATGGATTCTTTGGAATTAGTTAAAAGATAGTCTACTGATGTTGAAGTAATACGATCTAGAACTTTTACTACCGGTGTGGGTTCATTAATTAAAGATTAAATATTGTGAGAGATGAGAATAAAACAAGAACAAACGAAGAATTAGGTGATCACAATATGATTTCGAAATAATATACCTTCCAGGTAAAGATAACCTAGAAGCAGACTCTTTAAGCAAAAATTCAGCATTATGAAGACATAAATCGTGAATTTAATTAAAACAGAATATATAATAAAAGACCAAAAAGAAAACAAAAATTTAAAAGATAGAAAAGATTATTTAATTTTTAAAGATAACTTATATTATAGAAAAATAAGAAAAAAAAATGTATCATCAGAAGAATTCTGTTAAGAACTTATAGAAAATGTACACAATAATTATTGCCACAGTGGCATAAAAGAAATGTAAAGCAAGATATCACCATATTATACAAAAAGCAATATTTTTGATTATATAAGGGGAACATACAAAAATTGCGAAATATGTATAAAAAATAAGTTAAGAGGACAAGACAAAATTAATCTAATGTCATATCTTGGTCCCGCAAGAAAACCGTTTGAAATAGCTTCGATATACACGATACGTGAATTTGGTGATCTACGATCCACAAAGAAATATTTACACCTCCTAGTAGATCACTTTCAAAAGCGCAAAATACAAATGATTTCATTAAACTAACAGAAAACGTGCTCAAAAAACATAACGTAAAAGTAATTCTAACAGATCCATATCCAGGCATAAATTCCAAAGAATTTAAAAATTACGTAAAAAAAAAAAATTACGATGATTTTTACAGCAGTTAATGCAGCATTCTCCAATGGGTTAAACGAAAAGATCAACCAAACATTAGTTATTAATCAGATGTGCAATAAATGAAGAAAATGAAAAATGTGCTTGGGCAACTATAGTGCACAAATGTGTAGAAAAAATATAATGAAATTGAACACACAATCACTAAGTTCAGTCCAAAATATCTATTACATAGTGAAGACACCTCAGTATTACCAAATGAATTAAAACAAATGATAAGATAACTGCCATCAAAAACAATTCCAAGTATCATAATTATAATAAGAAATTATATGATAAAAACAGGATATATTATGACTTTAATGTCGGAGATTTAGTATAATATGTTGAAAACGGTAATCGATTAAACCGAAAAAAAATAGAGTTAAGAATAATTGGTCCTTATAATATCTTACAAAAAATATCAAACCCTATGTATAAAATTGACACAGGAGATACAAAATTAGAATCTAATTTGTTTCACATTACCTGATAAACCGCTTATGAATGTTTTGATTAATGAATACCAAAACTTTGTAATCAATTATTTTTTTTTTTTAGCTTGATTACGAAAGTACTTAATTTTAGTATCTTGACAACGAATGTCAAAGTAGTTCCGTTTTTAAATGGTTGTAAAGTAATTAATTGTACATTTCAACAAAACTAGTTTAGCATTATTTTCTGATAATTAGAAATAAATTGTTTAATATAATAAAATTGTATACAATAAAATCTATAATATACTTAAACAAATTTATTGTATAAATACTAATTATATACAAATTGATACATCAAATGCATACAAACCTAATCTATGTGTATGACAAAAAATAGAAACAAACAACAACAGGTGTTCTGCACAACATGGACCAGTCATTGCTTATCATAATTAAAACAATCCAAGATAACGTTGACGAATCATTTCTTTATCGCTTATTAAAAAATATAAAAGCCAAGAACATGTAAACTGGAGTTCAGTTAGATTTAATTTTTTTAACAAATAAAAGAAATAAATCAAAATGTTATTCTACAAGACTAGTTTTATTATAATCACTCTTATATGGTAAATTAAATACTTAATTATTTAAGCAATTGTGATAATTTTATTTGTGTAGGAGTTTGATGCATTACTTCCCCTACGGAAAAGCTACCGCCATTAAGTCTGCAGACTTTGATAAATATTTAATTTTAAATATTATTATTATTTAATGTTTGGTTAAATTATAGGAAAGTGTGAATGTGTTGCGTTCAGCCTCAACCCGATGAACATCACTTGCAATAACTACGGCAGAGATAAGAGTTTCGAATTATGCACAAATTTAACTCAAATCAGCAAGAAGCATAACCTTGAATTGATCTGTCATTATTTGACTCATGCTATTTCAGAAAAAGTAAGCAATTTACTAAATCATTTATTAAAATTATAAACCAATATTTTTTTATAAAAATTATTATGATGTTTACCAGAATCTACATGGAAAATTGGGCTTACGGAAACATCATTGCTGATAAGTTAATGTGCGGCCATAAAAAAACATCGTCTTCCTATAGACTAAACTACAAGGATAGATGTCTTATTATAGCATTAATTGGGTGTAGTGTATTAGTACTACGCGAGTTGCGCAAGATCAGCAAATACAACAAGTTGTTCTGTATAAGTTATATGTAGTTTCTCCTTAAACCTTAAATTCCAGTTTTATTTTACTTTAAGGCAAAGTACACCAATTCTTTTTTCATTTTTTAGTTTTAAGTTTCTTTAATTAAAT
This sequence comes from Tachinus rufipes, assembly GCA_963932245.1. NCBI lineage: Eukaryota > Metazoa > Arthropoda > Insecta > Coleoptera > Staphylinidae > Tachinus > Tachinus rufipes. The sequence goes on along the minus strand of OZ010741.1, from coordinate 81,487,361 downwards.
GTTTCAAATAAATATTTTTAGAACAGGTTCTTTAAATCGAATAATAAATAAAATGTAGTTTTAAAAATACTATATTTTTTATTTTTTGATTATTTTTTAGATAAGCAGTTGAATGAAAATAAACTTAATATAAAATAATATTGTGGCTGTTTGTATTTATAGATAAATTGAACGTATTTTAATTTTCCTGGAATAATCGCAATATTTGAAATGATTTTACATATACAGGGTCAATATAAAAGTTTGGGATTATGTAACCATCTAATGTATTATTGTGCCACTCTAGTGAAATAGTAAATTCACATTAAGTGTGCGTAAATACAGCTGAACTTGAACTGTCAAAACAAAGTAAATAGTTCGGTGCATTTTAAAAAGGCGGCATATTTAAAGTGATTACATAATCCCATACCTAAGTACAAGTTATCAAAAACACTAAAATATATTTATTAAAAAATAGATTGATTATTTATTTATAATAATATTGGTAAAAGGCATTTTATATCGGCTCTTTCATCAAACCTATGTTATATTGAGCAGATAATCTTTGATATCTTCTTTGATGAAAATGTTCGAAACTTATAAGCCAGTAAGAAAATAGTAATAAGTTTTAATAGGATTCAGCAACAAATCAAAACAATAATTTAATGTTAATTTATAAATAAAATTAAAACCTAATCGGCTTACAAGTTTCAGAAAAGCACGCTTAATAGCCAATCATTTTATTATTATTAATTAATTAACAAAAATATGTAAAAATAATTATAAATGCACTAATTAAATAATTTAAAATTTAATTCCAAGTTTTGATAAACAGTTTTAAGTTGTAGCGCATATAACATAGAATGAGAAAGGTTTTGATTAATAATTATTTGATAGATTTTTATATTAAATTTTTTAAGATGCTTCTAGACTAAATAATATTATCATCAATAATATTGAACAATCTGTTTCACAATATATTGCTGGGACCACCTACGAGTTGCAATATAATTGCTCAAACTTTTAGTTAGTTACTGACACTTCTGCAGTGAACATGTGGTATAAAAGTAAAGCAAGTTGTGTGACCATTGCTTTACAAAAAGAGAAATAAAAAAGCGCAGATATATAAAGGAATAGTTTATAAAAAGAAATAAATACTCTTATGAAAATTTATTAGATGAACTAAGAATAAGTGAATTAACTAATTTTCGAAACTTGGACTCTTTAGAATGGTTCTACCTGAAATAAAAAAAAAATTATACTCTATTGCGAGACGCTATTCTTCCAAGTCAACGTTTATCAATAACACTGCGTTATTTAGGTACTGGAAACAGTTTTGAAGATTATATATAATGTATTATATCTCTCCATAATCCATAAGCATAGTTGTATTAGACACTTGCGGAGCTATAATACACAGCTTGAAGGATTTTATAAAGATTTAGTTAGTTAATGTTTTTCCTTTTTTGTTCCTTGTTCCCAAGCCGAAATTACCTACGTATTTGGTATCTTGTGAATGTCTTTTGCCTTTTTTGGCTTTAAAATCTTCGGTAATAACTGTGTAGTACGTTTTGTCCTGTTCTTAGCGCTGGTGATGTCTTCGTATATTTGTTCGATGGCTTTGTCGTCTGCGCTGGTAGTTGGTGCATAGCAGTGTATCACCTAGACTTGATATTTGTTATTTAACTTTAGTACGAGATATATAACTCTTTCTGATATTGCGTGGTACTTGACTACTTGATTTTTATTTTGCGGTTAACGATAAATGCTACACCCCCAATTCCCTGGTTTGTTTCTGAGTTATTCTCATACAGGACGTGTCCCGATTTTGGAAAGGTCCTTTTCTCTCCTTTGAGTTTTGTCTCGCATATTCCTATGATATCACATTTTATAGCTTCCAGTTTTTGTTCGAGTTTTTCCAGGTGTATGCTGTATAAAGATAGTCGATTTTTTGCCTTCTTCAGAATCCATGAAGCTGTTAAATTTTTCGTCGGAGTAGGATTCCTAATTTTGTTTTCTACCCACCTGAGGTATTTTGGTATTGTATTTCAACATTTCATATGTGTTATATATTATATAACATCCGTTGGCAGAAATTCAATTATCTAACTCTGCAGGTGGTCTTCCTCAAAGCACACCTGCAAGGTCAATCGTCATTGTTGTAAGCAACAGCTCACTAAACATTTTATTACTATAAAACAGATTTTAAAATCTAGTTTAGTTTAGTCTTAAATTAGAACTCCATTATGTATGTTTCGGTAAATAAACGACAAATCAAAATTTATGTTATGTTGCATGGTATTTCGGCAGTTAAAACGTCGCGCTTGCTTTGCGTGTTGAAGAGTTTTGTATTTTGGCTGATCCTCAGGATGCAGACGCCGTTTGCAGCCGACCCTCTGGGTTTGTTTGCCATATCTGGCTACCCTCATTTAGTTTAGCCTGTAGGTCATTACAGTTTGCCGGGGTGTGGCAGCTTGGAGCCATAAGTGAGAGCTGGGTACCCTGCGAGGACCAGTTATCGTTAGCCATCTCCTGTCTTTGACACTTGATGTCACCGCTATTGATAAAGAGTACTACCTCTGCAGCGTAACCCCATACACCCCATTTATTTGTATATAACTATATTATTGTGTTATAGTATTTTAAAAATAGAGTGCGTATAAAGAAACCTGTTGCGCAAGTTTAGACATAAAAGTGCTCAGGAAGAAAAAAAGAAGAGGAAGAGGAGAAGTCTCAACGACCTATTGCATTATCTCCTAAGAAATCCCAAACAATTGTCCTAACACGTTGCTATTTGCACAATTATTTAAAAAGCAATCATTTACAAATATACATAAGTAGCAACTCTGTAGATCAGAAGATTTTGAGTCAGGAAATATTGTCAATGGAACCTGGAAAAAAAATGGACAAATACTTTAGTCAACTCATTCCAGAAATTCAACCACAAATGCATTAGCAGTTAGAGATAATTAATGCAATTTCTTTAATAAGGAGGGACAAGTTTTATAGCAACATAAATTTTCATAAAATGCAAACACGAATAAATAATAATAATAATAATTCATTTATTTTGTAATCATACAGAAAATACAAACACAATTTGTGTGGTAAAAGCAGATTACAAAAACGCCAAAGAAAAAACACTAACATTACAACTATAAACAAAAATTACAATCTGCTAAAGAGTACAGTGGTTTTTTAACTAACATAATGCAATTTTTAAAAATATGGATCTCTTTCAAGTTTTTTATTTCTTCTGGAAGTTTATTAAAGAGTATGCTTCTTTTATACATAAGACTTGATCTGTAACAACTTGTGCGATGTGTAGGAAGTATAAAATAGTTACGCCTTGTGTCATACTGATGGTAGTCTTTAATTGTTTTGAAAAGATTTATATTTTTAAATACAAACACAAGTACTTCAAATATGTATGTAATATATACTATCACAATACTTAACAGTTTAAATGCATCTTTACAAAAATCTCAATATTTTAAATTAAAGACAATTCTAATAGCAGGCTTTTTTGTCATAAATATGCGATTTATATTAAATTTGGCACAGTTTCCCCAAATGAATAATACCATAACGTAGATTTGAATTAAAGTTGGCTAACTATATGTTGTTCTTAAAGTATTTATATTACATTTAAAGTACAGAACTCGTAATCCAAATGTTACACAGTTTAGTCTTTGTGCAACTTTATCAATGTGACTATTCCATTTGAGACTATAATCTAAAGTAATGCCAAGTTTTGGTTTCATTAGATGATTTGATCATTTTGCCGCATAGTGGTATTGTCAACGGAGTTGGTATGTTGCATCTGTTACTTTTAAAAAACACATTCAAAGTTTTTTTATTGTTAAGCACTAACTTATTAGCAACTGTCCACTTTTAAAAATCACTATTAATAGCATCCGAAAGATCTTAAACTTGAACAGCATTTTTTTCTTCAACAATGAAATTATTATCATCGGCATATGATATTGTTTGACAGTTGCACAAGTCATTTGCATATATTACATAAAAATTGGCCCCAGTATAGATCCTTAAAAAACCCCAACTTTTATTATATTGCCTTCGGAGAGTATATTATTTATTTTAACATACTGTTTTTGGTTTGCTAAATATGATTGCAACCAATTTAACGTTGCTCCTCTTATTCCATATCTATACATTTTTTCCGATAGTATTTCATGGTTAACGCAGTCAAATCGACAAAAAATCCACATGCAATTGACTTATTTTCTATGGCGGTAACAATAGTATGAATGACTTCATTTAATGCGGAATTAATATCGCGTGACTTTTGGAACCCATGTTGACATTGTGATAAAACTTTATATTTATTTAAAAAGTTTTGCATTCTATTATTAAAGGCCTTTTCACAAAATTTTGATAACGTAGGTAGCAAGCTTAATGGTCTGTAATTTTCTAATTTATTTTTATTGCCTTTTTTGTAAAGAGGTTTTAAGTTGTTGGGGATAAACTTCTTGTTGAAATGATATGTTTATAATATATGCCAGCGGTTCCAGCTATTGTCTCTATGCACTGTTTAATAACATATGATGATAAATCGTTTACATCTTTGCTTCTACTGTTACTTAAACTATTAGATATAGTTTTAATTTCACTTGCAAGAACATGTTCTAAATAAATGTTATTTTGGTTTATTGTATTGTGTTTTTATATATGATCATATACAATATCTGGATTGAGGTGTTGAGTAAGATTGAAGGGAATATTCACAAAACTTTCATTAAACGTATCAGCAAGTTCTTTATCAATAATTTCTTTGTCATTTTCATTAATTATTGTAAGTTTAGCGTCTCTCTTACTGTTTGTATGCTTTTCATTGTTTACAATATTCGACATTATTTTTTGTTTATTATTTGCAGTCTGAATCAAATTATCATATGAAATATCCCTAGTGCATAGAATATTGCCAATAATTTATTGGAATCTCACAAATGCATTTTTGCGGCTCGTGCCGATTGCCTATCGCAAAAATGCATGAGTGATATTCCAATAAATTATAAAGCAATATTCTATGCACGAGGGATATTTAATAAGACTATTTCCTGAGCGACATTACATCTTTCAGAATGACATTTTAATATTAAAAAAATATAAAATTCAAATCGCGTATGCTTATGTCCATTGTTATGTTCATTTATTGTCATAGCAACGTAACAATTATATCGGCAATTTTGCATTGAACAAATTACAGCGACAATTTTTACGTCATTACTGACAATACCACAATAACAAAAATTGTCGCTAAATACGTACGTGATTGGTCGAATTTCTAATATTTGCTAAATGTGATTGGTTGCTTTGACGGACGGATGACGGGAGGGAAATAGTCATAATAATCTTTTTTTGCTTTAATTACTTCAGATTTATACAACGTATTTAATTTTTTGGATTCTGACTTGATAATTGGAAATTTACTAGCAAGATCATTTAGAGCATTAACTTGTAGGCAAAGACCGTTCTTACCTTCATTTTAAAAAGTGGACAACATTGATTATACTAAAATAGAAAAGTTTCCATAAATACAGTTAATCCAGATTCAGGACAATTATGGTGGAATTCATGAAAGCTGATTAAAGTTAATCAGCATTAAATGTAACAACATAACTTCAACATACGATAAACTGTCAAAATTGTTTTTATTAATTCAATATAAATACTTGATATTTACTTTGCGTTAGTATCAAATATTATTTTCTTTTTAGTACTGGTAGTTACATATTGTGCAAAATTTGTCTTTGTGGTAGCATTACTATAAATAGTTTTGGGGTTGTCAAATTTAATCAACCGTTAATTTATCTGGCTTTCATGAATTCCAGCATTAAGATTATATACATTATGCCATTTGGTAAGTGTCAGTTTGTTACTGAGATTATTGATATTAAATTTTTGTGAATATATATACTGCGGTTCAGTAACTGATGTATTTATTCTAAAAGTCACTTGTTGATCATTGTGATCAGCTATTGATGAATCAATGCATGAATTAGACACTACGTCTTGGTCAAAGTTGGAAAAGATATTATCAATGCATGTTTTTGTGTTATTATAATGTATTCTAGTTGGTTCGTTGATTAATGGATGTAAATTATATGTCAACATAAGATCACAAAACAATTATTTTTCTCTATCAAAATTTTTTTTCTGTAATAGTATCTAGTAAGCTATTAAGTTGGTTGAAAAATATGTCTATATTTCCAAGGGGAGGTCTATAAGTTGCAATCATAATTGTGTTTACTTACATATTCAATAGTAGTGATTTCAATTGAAAAATGATTTAACTCTTTACTTTAAATATATGACTCTGTTTTATATAAATAGCAGTTCCACCATGTGTAGTTATTTGACGACAAAAATTTGAAGCTAGTTTATAGCCTGAGATATTTAACATTTAATTGCTTTGTTTTGACAGTGCTCACTTACCAATAGTATATCAGCATATGTTTGGCTTAAGAGAATTTCAATTACAGCTATCTTGTTGCGTAGAGACTGGGTATTTTGATGAATGACGCTATTAATTTTGTTGCATGATTAATTTTAGGTTTACTTTCAGTTAATATATATGTTGTATTTGCTTTTATTTTATTTATATTGTCTGTCTTAATTTTCTATAATTGTTAATAATATTTTTTTTGTTTATTAGCTTCTAGATGCTTTAAATATACAATATACAATGTTTATCAAAAGAATTGTGACTTTCGTTTAGTTTTTTTATTTGCATTAACACAATTAATACATTTATTAATTGGATCTTTATTGCAGGTTTCTGATTTATATACTTCTAAACATTTACTGCAAATTATATTATTTGTACATTCTAAAACTTTGTGATTTTATCCCAGACATTTAAAGCATCTCATAACATCTACAGCATCATATACTTTATTCTAAAAATAGTTACAATATATAAAAAATGGTTATAAAATAAAGCATGTGTAAAAGAATAAAGAAAAACTTTGAATCATGGAATTTACAGTAAAATGTATAGAACAATAGTATAAAAGATATGCATGTGGATAGGACATGCATAAAATGGTACAAAAACAAACAGATTGAAATCAATAAAAAATAACATGACATACATTTTAAAACTTATATCACAGTTGGAGGTATCACGTACAATAAAAATGATGGTTGATCAGGTATTAAAAGTTTAAATCTAGTATCACAGAAAATATGGGTACATTGCACGATATACTTCACTAACACATTAATAGAAAAACAGATTATGTATCTGGCGATGGCCCGTCAAATGCTCAATGTAAATGTCTCGACTCAACCGAATCACATCGCTGCTCATCAGCTTCTACATCAGGCCAGCATACCGCTTGCTTATCCCTAAGGCCCGGAGTACAGTTTTATTTTCCGGGTCCCACGAGCCTTGGGCTCCTTCCCGAAGTGCCATCACCATCACCTACTAGCCTTTTCCCCCAGCTGAGTTGACACTTCTTGGTATTTATCCAGTTTTCGTATCCGACTCTGTGTGAATGCAACGTCTACAATTGTTGCGCTTTTGTTGTTTTTGTTCAACAGGACAATGTCAGGTCGTAGGTTCGAGTTGATATCTTCTACTGTCTTGTTGACACGCGCTTGTCCACGGATTGACGGGATTGCTTTTGCAACCCTGTCTTGGACGGCATTGTGGCGTTGCTGCGTTTAAATGCATCTGGCAGTGGTTTAGTACATGTGGAAGGGCTTTGTTAGCGTTTCCGCATCTCCTAAACCTCTTGTCACCATTTCCAAAACGCCTGGTGGCATTTAGAAGAACACAGTCGAGTCGGGCGCGGTTTATAAAATTCAAATCCGCAAATCTGGTGGCAAACTCAGCCCTGAAGAAGTGGTTACTGAATGACCACAGTGATGACGAACAAAGGACCTTGCCTTCATCTGGTTTGGCTTTAAGTTTTTGTTTGTAATATCTTCTAACGTGGTCCTTCATTGACTTCTCTACCAGGGTTTGTGCGGTAGGAGAGATCGTCACTGAGCCATCTCTGACGGTCAGCTTTAAAGAAATCATTGACGTGTCGATTGGGTCAGGACCCGATCCAAGGATCCAATTGATGTTGAGTTTTTCCCTAACATTCAGCTGGTCGCGGGCAATTTGTTGGACAGTGCTATCAGGGCAAGTTAGCATTTTAAACGCTTGTGTAACGGCTGCTGCGTCAGTCAAGTCGCATAAGGGTAATACATCTGTGCCACCCCGCGCTGATGGTAAGTATAATACCAACGTCTTTTGTTTTTTTTTGACGCCCTCTACCGGCTAAACGAGACAATTTTGGATATAACTAAGTCGGCTTAGATCGACCTATTTTGACGTCAAGAGTCTGTCGTCAAACGTTGTACACGTATTTTCCGGACACCCTGTATATACATATATGTATATATATATATATATATATATATATATATATATATATTCGTGACATAGTAAATGTGTTTTATTTATCTTAAACAAAATGTAGTCAAATTACAAATTGTGTAGCTTAACAAAAAAATCTTCATTTTCACACTGTTATTACATATCGTTCACCGGCAACAACTTAAAATTTGGAAATATTGTCTTACAGTATAAAAATTCAAATTTTGTCTTTAAATAGTTTATGATGAACTATTTAAAGATAAAATTTTAATTTTATACTGCAATACAGTATTTGTGAATATTGAGTTGTGCCACTATTGCTGCTGATGAGCAATTTATGTTTCAGCACATATATTAGTATCCTGCCATTCAACAGCTCCCGAACCACTAAAGTAATTGCAGAACTTTGTTCTAATTTCTCTAGCTGTACGTGTCGATTGGTTTGTTCTCGATCTTCCTGTATTTTCAATTCTTTGAAATGCGCCAGTTCCTTTAGAATGTTGAGATATATTTTCCCTTGCATATTTTTTTTCCATTCTTATGAAATTATGCAAAACGCAAGCAGTTTTTATGATTTTGTCTACTTTGTCAGGGTAGACAGCAATGCTCGTTTCAAATATTCGAAATTTAGCTACTAATATGCCAAAGGTACATTCAACAGCCTGTCGTGCATAAGATAATCGATAATTATACCTTCTTTTATTAAGATCCAAATCACGTCTTGGAAAAGGCTTCATTAAATGCTCGGATAGTCTAAATGCTTCATCACCAACAAAAACATAAGGCAATGCTTCATTTGTGCTTTCATCAATAATATTATTATCCGGTAAATCCAATTTATTTGAATTAAGCAATTTCCCAAAATCTGAATGCTCTAGTATACCACCATCGCTGTTTTTACCAAAACTGCCAACATCAATCATAATAAATTTATAATTGACACCAACAATGGCAAGTAAAACAATAGAGTGATATAACTTGTAATTGTAGTGCAGCGATCCACAGTTGAATGGTTTTTGAATACGTACGTGTTTTCCATCAATTGCACCAAGACAATTCGGAAACTTTTTTTTAATGAAAAACTCATCTGCAATTGTTTTTAATTTATTTTTATCCGGAAACTGTAAATATATATTGACCAAAGCTTCATAAATTAAGGATAGCATTTCGTTCACTATAACAGAAATTCTGTTATGGCTTATTCTAAATCGAAATGAAGCAGAATGATATGAGTCCCGAGTAGCTAAATACCTAAAATGTAATAAGTTAAATATTATGTGGTAATAATATTAAAAATGTACCTTAACGTTACAGTTAATCGCTCCTCAAAACTAATCGTTGCACGACAGTTTGTCATACCGCATGAAAATAAAGGTTTCACTTTAGACACCAACAAACCGTAACTTTCTTTATTCATTCTATAATAATTATAAAATTTGTCTTCATCATTTAGAAGTTGTGGAACTAACCGATGAAATTCACCCAATTGTTCCCTATGAAGGAAAATTTCACGAACCCATATATTTTTTTTTCTTCTATACATTTTTTTGTAAAATTACATAACAGTTATTACATCAAACTCAGATTCTGAATGTTCTGAACTCATATTGATATTTTAGAATAAATTCAGAAGTAAACAACAAACATACACAATACCTATTCTACTTCAAACAAATGTTATGTTGACAGCCACAGCCCTCTATATTATTATATAAAAATAATAATTTCTGAAAATTAAATTAAGATTAAACACAAATAGAAAATTGGCAATAATAATCAGATTTTATTTACAAAATATACATAAAAATTATAATTTTTGAAAAATAAATAACTTATAATAATAACCCGAGATATATATAAATAATAATACACAAATACAAAATTGGTAAAATGTTGTCAAGTAACAAGTAATATAATCAAGAATAGTCGACTAAATTACTGGCTAATTGATTAGTTCGATATGGTCAAATTTGTAAACCTTCATATATACATAATAATAAAATGCAAAATAAATAATAATATAAATTACAGACCATATAGAAACAAAAATTGCTTAGTCCAATACAAATAAATTACACATAAATAAGTCAACAAATAAATGAAGTATTACCTGTAATTAGCTGTTATGTGATAAACCAGCCAAAAAATACAAAAATGTTGTTATCGCACAATACATTTTTTTTATAATAAAAGCTCTAGCGACTAAACAGAATACTTCCAACTTGTTTTTTCATCACTGTCACTAATTTATAATTATTTGTAACTATATTTTTACAACTCTTCAATAATTTATGATATTAACTACATCCGTTAGAGACATTTTCTCTTCGCAGGCTCTATCGGCTTCAAACAGTTTAAACAGAATATCACAAATATCACTTATTTTAAACACTTCACTCAAACACTATATTATAAAAGGGTCCATTGCTTTGTTTATAATTTATCTGTTCTTCATGTTGTAAGAAACTACAGGATCCACTTGTCTCCAGTGTATAGATCTTCCTGACATCTAAAACAAAAAGTATACGTTATTATATGCACAACAGACAATAGAATTAAATCACTTAAATTATTTAAATACAGCATTTAACTACTATTTAAGTGTGTATTTATTAATTAATATTGATTTTAAACTGGTTTTAATCACATAACCTAAAAACAAACAAAACCAAAACACCAGCTTTATTTAAATTAAAAACATTGATATTGATTTATAAAGCAAGAAAATAAAAAGAATGACATTTTTCCTACCCACATAATATAAATATTTGTTAGACTTAACTTTAAATTTTAATTCAAGACACTTTACACTCTTCGTACCACTATCACATCATGTATTTCAATCAATACAAACCGTGAGCCTACCTGCTGCGTTGCCAAGTTTACATGAGCATAAGCACGGCTTGTAATAAGTGGGAAATTTAAATATTTGGTGGTCACCAGTGGCTGCAATGAGACCGTCGTACATTTTGGTGGTTAGTGGCAAACGGTGATAGTTGGTGGCGGTGGTTCAGTGAGACTGCACCCTAATACATTAAAAGAAAAACAGTTTAAGTATACTGGCGATGGCCCGTCAAGTGCTTGATGTAAACGTCTCGACTCCACCAAATCACATCGCTGCTCATCAGCTTCCGCATCAGGCCAGCATACCGTTTTCCAATCCCCAGGGCCCGGAGTACAGCTTCATTTTCCGGGTCCCACGAGCCTAAGGCTCCTACCTGAAGGGCCAACACTACCACCTTATATCCTTTTCCCCACAGCTGAGTTGCCACTTTTTGGTATTTATCCAGCTTTCGTATCCGACTCTGTGTGAATGCCTCACGCCCATTTTTGAATGGTATTGCAACTTCCACAATTGTTGCGCATTTGTCGCTTTCGTTTAACAGGACAATGTCAGGTCGTAGGTTGGAGTTGATACCTTCTATTGTCCTGTTGACACGCGCTTGTCCACGGCTAGACAGGATTGCTTTTTCAAACCTGTCTAAACCGGAATTGTGGTGTTGCTGCCAGGCGTTTGAATGCATCTGGCAATGGTTTAGTACGTGCGGAAAGGTTTCGTTGGCGTTTCCGCATCTCCTACACTTTTATCACCATTGCCAAAACGCCTGGTGGCATTTAGAAGAACACAGTCGAGTCGGGCGCGGTGTATAAAGTTCCAATCCGCGACTCTGATAGCAAATCCAGTCCTCAGGAAGTGGTTGCTAAATGACCTCAGTGACGACAATCGAAGGACCTTGCTTTGATCTGGTTTGGCTAGAAGTTTTTGTTCGTAATATCTTCTAACCTGGTCCTTCATTGACCTCTCTAATAGGGCTTGTGCGGTAGGAGGGATTGTTACTGAGCCATCTTTGACCGTCAATTTTAGAGAAATCATTGACGGGTCGATTGAGTCCTGGATCCAATTGATGTTGACATTTTCCCCCATGCGACGTGTAGCATTCTTTGCCTTTGTCCATAGCGACGCTATGTCGACGCCATCTCGCGCCAGGTTTTCTTTCAGTGAGCCTGAAAGATAGTCGCCGAACCCTTAGATGGAAAGTTGGGCTCCCGTTTTTCGACAAACTACCTCGCTCAGCTGATCGCGGGCAATTTGTTGGACAGTGTTGTCAGGGCAAGTTAGCATTTTAAAAGCTTCTGTAACTGCTGCTACGTCAGTCAAGTCGCATAAGGGTAATACATCTGTGCCACCCTGCGCTGATGGTAAGTATAATAATTTGGGGCTGGCACGTTGAGGGAGTTTCATCCAGGACTTGCAATATTTTTTATAGTCCCCGTCAATTTTTTTTTAGATGTTTCTTCTAGACCGTCGTTCCACTGAGGATAAATAATAGCTGGGGGGCTATAAAAATATTGTAGGCGTCGATTTTTAACCACGGTGCTAGCAAAGAGTACGCCTGTACGCCGCATGGCCCGCATGCTTGTTTGGCTTATTGCAGTTTTCTTTACAGATTTATACTTTCCTAACATAATTAATGTTCAATGCTTTTTTTATTAACTCTATGAAATTCATTTATATTTGTTATTATATTCATATTATTTCATATATTTTTATTATTAATTAATTAATGTATTATTTTATACAACATGTTTCGTTATTTTTAATAACATTTTCAAGTAAGTATATAATATAATAAAATTTTTTGATTGATTTATAAATAAATTAAATTTTTGTTTCTCCCGCATTCCCTGATATCCGGTTTTTTTAAGTCCTTTGAAGTTTGATACATATAATTTAGAGGTTATATTTGTTTATAAAAAGATACCAACATTCTAATAATTATTTTGAATTTTGAAATTTTATATATTTTTTATTTTATTAAAATATCCATTAAAGGTGAATCATATAGCATTAAATGTTCATTTATAACTTCATAATTTTGATTTTTAATATGTTTTCTAATTTCTAAGTCTTCCAAAAATATAAGGTTTTTATCCGAAATGTGTAAAATTACAAGTGTGTTGTACTGTGAATTTGGTTTATGTTTATTTAATAATAGATGTTTTGCAAAATTTGATTTATCTAAATATTTGTTTTTAAAATCGCGAATGTGTTCATTATACCTAATATTAAAACTTCTTTTTGTTTGCCCAATATATACTCCATTGCAGTCATTACACTTTAATTTATATATACCACTTTTATTCCAAATATAGGACATAATAATAAAAAGATTCATCACACATATAAACTATATTTTTATTTGTCGCTATAAGATTAAGATCATATTCCGTTATTTCTACGCATTTAATATGAAATTTTGTGTCGCATACTCTATGGCAAATACATGTTGCATCATTTCTTATTCCTCTTAAACACATTTGTTACAATCCGCTGCCATAGAAGAGAAATAAAATTAGAAATATTTGAGCTATCGTATTATTTTTTGTATCTCTCTTTTCACTTTTATTTTAAATTTGAATAACACTACTTGCACAAATCTTATCTTTGGACATTTTGCATTACTATACTGTTCATCACATTACGAAAACGTACATATTAATTTAACATTTAATTGACTTGTTAATACCGATTATTTTATTAATTTAACAAGAGCGCTGAATACCACGTACTGAATAGCAGTAGTATATAATATGTTAATGTAAATAAAATACAGTTACTTACACTGATTGTAGATGTATTATTTGTTACATTATTATCCACATCATCTATATAAATTTCACCTTTTTCCTTGGCGTCATCCTTTGTTTTTCCTGATCTATTAAAAACTTAATTTGATCAAAATACCATACCGTTGGTTCTATAATGTCATCTATTTAAGCACCGCTTTTTTTTAGAAACCGGTTTAATTCTTTTCTGAAGTTGCGCACTTCAATCATTTTTTTTAACAAACTGCTACTTATCAGCATCTGGATACTTCTCTCCATATCTACAAAGCAAACGTTTGTATTGTTTATTTTTTTTATAATTCTGTTACTAAGTATTTAAATTCCACAAAGCTGGTAAACTCTGATATAGCTCTATACGTTCTAAACTAAATTTTCTTTCTTTGTCTTTAATCGTAGCCACCTTATAAAATAATTTGAATATTGTATCAAGTAAAATGTCAAACTCACTAAAAATAGTTTGATGATCATTTCACGGTTACGGAGACAGAACCGAATCAATATTACACAATATTACAATGTCGCCCACAGACAAGTCAATATTTATCAAATTGAACAATAAAAATCAAACTCTACAGGGGGTCAATATTGTATAATAATAATTATTGTGCAATATATTGACTGTAATATTGAACGTCTAGGGGCCGCTTTAAATATTTGTTATTATTTCAAGGTAATAAGAAATATTAGTTTATCATTGACAAAACAGACATCTAGGATATGGTCTTAAAAATGGTATTTCCATATATATCGCTCACCGGCGACAATACTGGCAAAAAAAAACATTGTGGAGAAATTTAAATTAAATGGCATTGTAAGGTAATTTTTTGTCTTCTAAAATGGTGATATTTGTAAAACATGCCATTGTTGTTAAAAAAGTTTTAATAAAAACATTATCAAATGTGCCATCAACTTAGTCGAATTATATTTTATTTGGAACAAAGAAAACTTTATTATACTCATGGTTGAAAACGTGTCTGTACATAGTTAAGTTAGCAGAAGGTTTACCGTGGTTTATGCAATCGGTTTGATAATTGCAATAACTGCACAATTGTTTTGCTACTTTCGGTATAAACTTGTTTGGTATGTGCTCGTGCATAGTGGCTTTGAATTGTTGGGATTAAAGAAATGTGAGAACATACACCGTAAGTAATGTGTTTGCTTATAAGAAATTAGAGATCGAAGTATGCTTTCCTCTTTTATCTTCAGCTAGAGTACCATCTTTTTGTTTTTTATTACTGTACGAATATAGCGGCCAGTGATGTCCAATGTTACTATAAAAAATACTTCTTTTCCTGTAATTTTTTTAAGAAATAAAATGCGAAATTTGCAGGTTTCGGCTTGACGCGGATATTTATATGCAGGATTAACTGCTTGCTTTAGAGTTAGAATGTAGGGTGTATATATGGCCATGTATGAGTGAAGTGGTACGAAAAATATTTTTTATGTTGCAAACGTTGGGGATCGGTTCTTTTAAATAAACTCTGGTTCCTTGATTTTTTTTAGATTTTTTGTTCTACCCACTGCCGAGATATTTAGGATACAACTTTCAAAAATGTAAATTTTTGACTTTTTGCAATTTTCAAACGCCTGTAACTTTTTAGGAATTTGTTTTTGCAAATTATTGAAGATAACATTTATTGCTTAAAATTGATCAAAAATTTAAAAAAAAAAATGTTTAGAGACATTTCAGTTAATTTTTAAAATGTTTTTATTCTATCAAAAACAAATTAAAAAAAAAGTCGGGTATTTTTAATTTTTTGTTTAATAGGTCAAAAAGATACTTTTATATGTTATTGATATACTCTGAAATTTCTAGGATGGGCGTTAAAGAACTTTCTAAGATATCCGCGATCTAACTTTGGTAAACAGCAAAAAAAAACAACTTTATCAATTGTCGCAATAATTCATTCAGTTGCAGGATGTTGTTTTTATCATTATATCAATCTGTTTTTTAATAATAAAACTAAAAAAAACATATATTTATGTTTACTTTAAAAGGGATTTCTTTTTTTTTGGCAACTACGGACAACAATCATTTAGTAAACTTTTTTTTTATTTTTATCGTACGCTGGTTTCGGTTATTTTTTATAAACCATTTTTAGAGCTATAATAAAAACAAAGTTGTAAACACTTAAACATCAATATAAATTAAATTACAACTTTGTTTTTATTATACGATAAAAATAAAAAAATATTCACTAACTAATTGTTGTCCGTAATTCTCAAAAAAAAATCCCCCTTAAAGTAAATTAAAATTGAAATTTGGACAGTATTAGAAAGTTAGAAGCATATATTTATGTTTATGAGAAATATAAAAAAGATATTTTTGTGCACAACATATTTTAAGAGGATTCCACTTGCTCACACTCTTTATTGTCAACAACAACAAAAATTATACAGTTACCAAAAACATTTTTTTGGGTGTGTGATAAATTTGTTTTTCAAAAGTCTAAGTTCACTTTTGAAAAACAAACTTGCTTTCTTAAAATATACAAATTACGGTATACTTTCTTTTTCGTATATTTTTTTTTAAATTTTACTTAAATGAAATAGACAGTGAGTAAAAAATAACATTTTATTTATATTTTTTAACGAAAGGGATTTTTTGGCGTTGATACAAGTTAAAACAAGCTCTTAACTTTAAAAATTTTAAAAATGGTAATAAGAAGAATATTTATTCATGAAGTTGTATAGCAGTTATATTACAGATCAATCTCTAAAAATATATAGAAAACTGTTTTATTTTATCTAAAGTTTTCCATAGAGCATTTTAGCCCTTATTTTTGAAGAGTTTTTTTGTTGTTATTTTTGTTGATTACAAAAACGCTGATATTTTAGAAAGTTTTATATTGCCCATTCTAAAAACTTTGGGGCATATCAATAACATTTTAAATTACCCGACACCTTTATTTATTTAAATCTGTCTATATTAGAATTAAAACCTTAAATTTAACGGCCGCAAAAGTATTTTGATCAATTTTAAGTAAAAACATTATCTATGATATTAAGTAAACATGCTTCCTTAATAAACTACAAATGTATGTTTTAAAAGTTGTAAAAAATTTGACTTGGATTTACACCAAAATAAACCATGTTTTAAAGTTTGAGACTTTAAAAAATATGTTCGCTCCACTTCAACTTACACACATATATAGGTGGATATGGCTATGTATGAGTATGAGTAAAATAAAGCAAAAAATATTTTTTTATAATGGTTAAGATCACAGCATGCAATATTGAAACATTTGAATTATTGCGCTGCTTGCATAATAAAGTTTTTCCTTATTTTTGCCTGTTTACAAAAATTAGATCGCTGATTTCTTGGAAAGTTCTTTATCGCCCATCCTAAAAATTTTAGATTATATCAATAACATATAGAAGTAACATTATTATTTACGTATGCAATAAAAATATTTATTAATTTAATACATATATTTATTATCTGATAATTTAATTTATTAGATATTCTGTTCAATTCTCTATGGATATTGAACGGTAAGATTGCTTAGTTATAGAGCGTTAGCGTAGCACGCTAACAGTCCGGGGTTCGATTCCCAAATATGACTAAAATAATAACTTGCTTTTTAACTACCGAGGTGATTCGGAAGTCACCTAATAAGCCGTTGGTTTCATTAACCCTCTTCGTTGTAAAACTTCTGGGGGCGATGTAAAATAGCTGTAAAACGCGCAATAAAGAAGAAATATTGCTAGCTAGTAATTTTGTTATCATGTAACTAGAACGACAATTTTTTGTAGAAATTTTGTTTTGTTTTTTTTTTCAACCAAACAAAATAGTTAGTTGAAATTTTGATTTTTTTTAAATTTTCAAATTTTTGTTTTTTTTTTGTCAATCAAACAAAAGTTAAAATATATGGTTTTTACAACTTTTTTTATTTTGAAACTTTTATTTTTTTAAATGTACTTATTTTGCAAATAAAAAAAAATATATATATATTTTTTTTAATTATATTCTTTTTTAGAGGGCTGCAATTTATCGATTGGAAATTGTCCGCTCAAAAATTTTGGTCTCTTATAATTTTTCCAGATAATCCATAGTTTTAGTTGAAAAAATTAGCAAAAGGTCACAATTTGCTAAATTTTTTAACATTCCTTAGCGGAAAATGTTCTCACTATTGAGAAATCCAAATAGCCAATATCAATCGAAAATTTTTTGCTCTACAACTTTGGTCTCTTGTAATTTTTTACCAAATTGCATAGTTTCGGCTCTAAGTGCAAATAAATAACATATATACCTTATTTTCCGCGCCATCTAGCGGATTATAAGAAAATTTAAATAACCTATATGGATTGGAAATTTTCCGCTCTACAACTTTTCATAGAATTATTTTTAAAATGCATAGTTTTTACTAAAAATGCAAAAAACTATTAAAAAAACGAAAACATTGATATATTTACGTCTATTACTCCACTTTTTCATGCGTGCGCTATGTGAAAATAGTCTTCAGACAGTAAATACACCTAAATATACATGTCGCTAAGCTGTAATGTCTATAACTGACTATAAAACAAATTGTTTTTGTATCTGTTATGCGCAATAGAGGACGTCAAATTTTTAACAAATTTGTTGATAATATTAATGCATCTCTTTATAATAGTATCAGTAGATATAGACTAAAACAAAAAGTAGCACTTATTGAAATAAATAAACTAGTGATAGAAAATGGCTTTAAAAGCCAATTTAACAAACTGAACAAGACAGTAAAATGTAGCTTAACTTATAATATATTATATTCATTTTAATTAATGGCTTATATAAAAGTAAAATTAACGGGATATACAGGGTGTCCGGAAAATACGTGTACAACGTTTGACGACAGACTCCTGACGTCAAAATAGGTCGATCTAAGCCGACTTAGTTATATCCAAAATTGTCATTGTAAACTAACAATTAAAATGTTCCGGACAACAATTGGTTAATTGGATCCAAAATTAAGACTAATAATGCGTTTGTGATAAAAAAATAATATCTTCTAAATGAGCCTACCAACTTAAACCAAATTTTAAATGAACATTACCAGTTCTTGAAATACAGTAATTAAAAAAAAATAAAATCTTTTGAAAAATTAAACCCATATAGCTTTTTTACGGAAAACAATACAAAAATTAGCAACAATCGTAAAGCATCACCAAACATAGGCCATTTACGTAGAGCATTTAGATTTATATTTGTAAACTTTATGAGGTACCATCTGAAATGGAAGTGATTTTTTATATGTTAAATAAACTGAATTAATTTTTCTAGTGTAATTACCAATTAAAATAAGTTTTGAGATTGTATACATTATATGCATTATGTATATGATGATAACGTTGAAGTTTTGTAAAAGTTTCAAAAAATTTGATTTGTAAATAAATCAGTGGCGTGTAAAAAATCAAAATAAGATTTAAATTTCAGAATAACAATTTTTGTTCTTTTGCACGTTACTTGTTTTATTTGCACAACAATTATTTTGAAATTTTCACCGAACTTCAACGTTATTACCATATACGTAATGCATATAATGTTTACAATGTTATAACTTATTTTAGTTGATAATTACACTGGAGGAATTAATTCAGTATGCTGCGCATATAAAACATCACTTTCATTGCAGATAGCACGCGCAGAAAGTCTACAAATAAAAATCTAATTACACCATGTAAATGGCTTATATTTTGTGTTAATTTACAATTGTTGCTGGTTTTTGTACTATTGCTCATAAAAAAGTTGTATATTATTTAGGAATTTTTAAGTGTTTTTTACTGTACTGCAAAAACCACTGCATATACAATATTTGACTATGATAATAAAACGTCAGAAATACGTATAATAATGTTGTCCAAAAATTTGGCTTGAGTTGGTAAGTCAATTTAAAATATATTAATTGTTTATTAAAAATACATTTTTCGTCTTAACTTTGGATCCAATTAACTAATTTTTGTCCGGATCATTTAAATGGTTTCTTGTTACTGTTAAGAGACATATAAAGTATGTTTTAAATGTATAGAACCCTAAAATAATAAAATGTAAGATGTTTTTAATATTTACTTTGTATTACTAAGGCATACATAAAATGGCCGAAGTAATATAATTTGCTTCACTTTTGAAACGCATCAACATAGGGAGTCAGGAATCCAGTTATATATATCCTTGACTAAAATACGTCTATACTAAAATTAAAAATTACTTTGCAAAAAAAGAATACTATTCAGTTGACAATTTTTTAAATAATACAATTTCGGAATCTAAATTTTTAAGTACGTACTAGTTTAGAATTATATAAATATTTTAGTAAATGTAGGTGTAAACTAATATTGTTGTTTTTAACTTTTGTAGAAAACTTTTTACTTGTAATTTATTTTATTATTTACTATATTTTACTAACTATTACTATTAAGACAACTTAAAACAAAAAAATACATTTTTTACATACAAATGTAAAAAATGTATTTTTTGAAAACATGAATAAAATTATTATTATAGTATAAAAAGAGGATATCTACATATATATAATAAGTCCACTGCTTTACCAATGCCATTTAAATTTTGATAAAAAAAATATTAATTATTTGTTTTTTTAATTATTTGTTATTATTTATTTATAATCTTATAGATTTTGTTTTTTTTTTAAGTTCCTACGAAGTACTTTAAAACTAGTGCAATGCAATTTCTTATGTTATTTCAGTATTATGAATTTTTGTTATGTTTGTTTTATATTATGTATCTAGAATACAGGTTTTTTTTAATTAGAGAGCGGATTAAAAAGCATTAAAAATACGAAAAAAGGCGTTTAAAAAAGCACAAAAATGTTACTAAAAAAACATTAAAAGCACCAAACATGTAAAAAAGCATTAAAAAAGCATGAAACAATTGAAAAAAGAAGAAAACTGAAAAAATCCAAAACTATGAAATATGTTAATAAAGATTACATTTATAATTACAACAGTTTGAGTGATGATATTTTCTACACACATTTTAAATAATTTAAAAATAAAACATTTAAATAACTAAAACAAAACTATCCACAAAGACAGTTAATAATTAAATGTTGCTCTAAATGTTCAACTGTAAAATTCTGCCTTCGATCACTTAAAAAGTTTTTGAATAAGAAAAGACTTCTTTTGACATGCACACTTGTTATTGGTGTATTTTGTTATTGGTGTATTTGACTAAAATACTCTGAACAATGATAGTTTAATCCTTTCTGAACTGGTAAAAAAAATTAACTGATTATCAAATTATATGTAGAAATAGGAATGACGCCAAAGTAGCTGTCGATATGATCTTAATCTAGATAAACCTCCATTTTTTAAAAATACATCTACGGATTTTGATTTCACTGTTTGCCCAATACAGCCTTTACTACTTACTACTTTTACTTTTAAAATTGCATAATATTTAAAATCTCTAATTATACTTAGACGTTGATTTATAGTATTTTGTATAACAAGAGTGGATAGTATGCCCATATCGCACGATGACGAATTTGGAACGTCTAAGTGCGATATGCGCATTCCACTCAAGTTGTACAGGTTACTTTTTCTACGACTGAAAAAAATCTAAAAATTGTTTTAAAACTTTTCAATTATATTATTTTATATTGAAATAAATTCAGGTTATGTTTGACATCTGACGTTTCGCATAATTATCAAATTTGGAACTACCTATAATTTTGGTTAAATTATGTTGTTAAAATATTTAATTAAAAATGTTTTTAAGCTTTATTGTATAATAACAGTTAATAAATAAGACGTTCTTAATCTATTTTTGACATTTTACAAATAAAAAAACAATTTGTATTTAGCGACGTAACCAAATAAACATTGTGATTTGTATTTTTTGTTTTTATGGTTGGTACGGAATATCATATCCACACTAGAGTGAATATATGATACACATCCATTCAGTTAGGCGTGAATAAAAGTGACAATATATAGAAGGGAGTAGAAAAACGTATTTTCCTGTTTTTCTAACAATTTTATGGAATGATTCACAAAATTGTAATTAGCTTTTAAGAAAGCTAAACTATTTTGAAGTTTTTCATTTTTTTTCACTGACTTACTTGCAAGATCCGAAAATTGTATTACAACGTTTTAAATTTTTTTTAAATTGAGAGAATCTTTGATCTACCGACTATTTTAGAAAAATTATAAAATACAGTTATTTGACTTGCTTGAAGAAATGGCACTAAAATACGCTATGAGCTCAGTTGGGATTTACAGAATTATATCGAACTTGTCTAAATAATATTATAAAAAATATGCAAGATCTCGATACGTAAATATGGCTTTACGTTTTCTAAAGAAGAAAATAATTTACGTTTTTTTATGTACTTACATTTCTATCCACTAAATTTCACAAAAGAACTGAATTATAAAAAAATGCACCAAATCTGAAGAAAAAGCTTAAAAATAAGCACAAAATCTTAAAATAAGCAACAAATAAAAAAAAAATTAAAAAAGCAAAATAAGCGTAAAAAACTTGTGTGCTAATGATTAAATTTTTCACAATTCGTGTATATATTAAGACATATTTTTGGTGCTTTAAGTATTTAGGCATAATAGCTAAAAATCCGCTCTCTAGTGATAATAAACTCTAGTTCATTTGTTGGACGTTTCTAGTGTAAGTACACTGCCATAGGCTAATACAATAGTTCGTTCTATAACTCCCCGAGTGCGTATATGTGACTAATTATATCATTGTCTTGCCGCTTTAACAGGGTTTAATAATGGAGTCATTAAATACGATCTAAGATATCCCGAGTCGTCTAAAAAACATAATAATTCTATGAACAATATTTGCCTAATTTTACTCTCACCTAAAAGTAAACTGTTTCCATACTGCCCATTCTGCAAACACCTATTTCGATTGCTGTTAATTAAAATTGTAGAATCATGTATTGACCCGGGCCATCGAGACACTAAATCAATAATTTGCATCTTATAGTTGCATATGACTTGTGCATTAATAGACAAATATTACTTCTTGTTCCTAAATATTTCAGCAAGAAAATTCTTTTAGATTATATACAATATAATCGTCATATATTATAAAATATGATTAGGTACCTACCGGGTGATTGTACTCCAAGGTATGTATCATACACCACTTCTATAATTTTAAGAAATAAAGCAATATTAAAAAAAATATTTTGTGATGAAAACTAGGACATTTTATAAATTCTGGGGATAGTCATATGCACTCCTGCAAAGTGCCCTACACTTAATAGGAGCAACGCAATTATTTCTGTAAAAATTACAAATGTAGCAAATTTAATTTAAACTTAACCAAGTCATTAGTGCACCTACTTTTCGTTAGAAAACTGTACTTTCAATTTTGTTAATTAAGTAGAGAACTGTTTCTTTTTTTATGCGAAAACAGCAAAAAAATTCTTTTGCATCCCAATTATCAAAATGATGTGATCGGACATAAATTTATCTTGGAAATCTATGATTGATAACTTCAAGGATTTCAAGATCATCATCAAACGCATCTAAAAATCTATCTTTTTGCAATTTGAAGTAGTGTGTAGTACACACAGTTTTAAGATTCTTTATAAAAATTCGATTCAATTTTGCAAAGCAAATTTTAGGTTATTCTGCACCTATGCGTAAACCGATTTTAGGTTTCGGCTAACAATAAGTTCCACTTAGGGCCGGCATTACAATAGTGGTTTAACTCTCTAGTGAGGCTAATCACCAGTTTACTTAATTTGGTTTGTATTACATAAGTGGTTTAATGCTAACTGTAGGTTAAAATATCTCGATAGTTAACTAGCGGAATCGGGCTATTAACGTCTTAACTAGCAGTTTATATAACCTCAAATTATGTGAGTTATGACAGTTGTTATTTTAAGAAATGTGTTTATTATGGTGTGATAGCTCAATGGTAGAGCACTTGCATATCATGCGAGCAGTCCCGGGTTCAATCCCCGAAATATGGCTGAAATGATAACTTGCTCTTTATCCACCAGCGTGGTTCGGAAGTCACGTATTAAGCTGTTGGTCCCATCAAACCACTTTCAACAAGTCGTAGACTTACTGTGGCGATGTAAAATAGCCGTAAAAAGCATAAAGCATATTACAGTAATAATAAAATATGTGAAAGTGTTTTAGTGCATACTCTCAATAGTGTAGACTAAATTTTAATTAATTAGTGTTACTTACTAAGAAAATATTGTTTATAAGGAGTAATTGTATAACATCAGTAATGGAAGATTTAACAGATGATGAAGACTATTTACAATTGATAGATATTGCATTGGAACCCAGGCGTCCTAAAGTATTTCGACAACGAATTGATCATTTTGTTGAGTGGGACGAAGAAGAATTTAAACAACGCTTCAGATTAAACAAGAACGTGGTACAGCATTTGATAAATCTTATACAAGATAAAATAGCACACCCCCTAATAGGTAACTACTTAATTAAATTTTATTATTATTTATACAACACGATTTACTTACTCGGTCATTAGTAATAATTGTAATGTATCATATCACCGATAGAAATGCTTCTTGTTACACTTCTTCTTGTTACAGTTTTATGCATCAGAAATTTTTTTGCAATCAGTGAGTGATTTTAGTGGTCTTCATAAAGCCACAGTAGGCAACATTATAAAAAAAGTAAATGAAGCAATAGCTTCTTTTCGTCCACAATTTATTTACATGCCACAAAATGAAGAAATAAAGATAGTGTATCAAGACTTTTATAAAATTGTCGATTTCCAAAATGCATTGATGCATTAGACTGCACACATATTAAGATTTAGTCGCTTGATGGAGTAGATCCTGAGACGTACAGGAATAGGAAAGGGTATTTTTGATAAACAGTCAAGCTATATGCAATTTGAAGCTAAAAATAAGAAATATTGAGGCAAGATGGCAAGGATCAGCACACGATTCGCATATATTTAATAGCTCAAACCTGAGAGCTTCTTTTGAACGGAGAGTATGGAAATAAAGTAATTGTTAGTGATAGTGGTTATGAAATAAAACCATAGCTTATAACCCCACTGGCTAATCCACAATTACCAGAAGAACATTTATTTAACGAAATCCAAATAAGAACAAGAAATCCTATCAAAAGATTTTTGGTGTTTGGAAACGCAGATTTCCAGTTTTATCTAAAGGCATGTGCATGTGCTGTAATGCATAACATTGCATGCGATACACAAGATGTTTTACCAGACGACGACGATGCAGAAATAGAAATGGAAATCAACAAAATTGATAATATTGTTTTGCAAGAAAATGGTGAAGTAAATAATTCTACAAGATATGCATTAATACATGATTATTTTTCTTTATTATTGTAAATTATTATTGGACATTTTAAAAATTATTTTTAATAATTTGAAAAGGAAATGAAAATATATTAAGGACAAAATTGTCAGGAATGGTTCCGTGATAAACCACCACTTGCACTGTAGTAAAATACCGCCCATGGCGACGATCACTCAATAAAATCAAACTACCAATTGTGTAATAAAAACAGTACCGAACGTAATGGGTGGAGCCATCGGTGGGCTTATTGTTTACACCCAAAAATATCCTCATCTTCGGTGCTACTTTTAAAGCAAACAAATAATCATTTTGTGATAATTTTTGCTGCATAATTTTTTTTATATAAATATCATTAATATGAACTAAGTTTGAAATAAATTGAACAATTTTTACCACTAAACTTTTTTATTTATTAATATATTTTTACCAAAATAGCTTATTCAAATGTTGTTATTAGGCTCATAATAATGCCAAAAACAAAAATGAAATATCTTAATTAACTTCCGAGAAAAACTGCACGATAGTTTTATGCAACAATTTTCCCACCTTAATAAAACAAATATCAATTTGTCATCAAGTATTTTTATTTTAAATAAATACAAATTTGTTTATTTACCCATCTGGGTATTTTTTAACACTTGCAGCTTTATTTTGGCACAAGTCTCATGTGCATCCCACGTTATTTTTAATTTAAGTTGATGCTATTCGTCGATGTTAGCATCCAATGCCGTAGCACTGGCTGCTTTTAAGTCGGACAGCCTACCAACTTTACTAATTAGATCTTTCCTCGATTGTGCTTTTGATCTTATAAATTGAATTAAATAAGGTTAGCATACATTGTAAGTGTAAATATATATATATATTTACAATGCAACATGCAAAGTCACTTTTATACTTTTCTAATTATTGAACATATAGATAGAAAATCAAATTTGTTGCAGAAAGCTAACTGTACCTTTCTTTTACACTCTTAAATAAAAAAGTTACAGCAGGTTTTAATTTGTGTAGGCCGGCCGATTGAACAAATAACGCACGCCCATTATTTTATTTCCATGGCCAACGTTGCTTGTTAAGCAAACTGTTATGATTGTAAATACCTAACCTTTTACATAATACAATTCTTTATCTTCATTGTAATTTTATTTTACCCTATTCTGAATGAAATGCCATCACACAAATTTAAATATACCAATCTTTCAATTAATTTATTAGACAAGCAAGCAATTTTTTTTTTAAATTTATATTTTCTTTATACTATTAACAAATCAAGTTGCATTTAATATAATGTAATATTTTACATTAAATGCGATATAATTATATTAGTTAGTATAAAACGAAGCATTTAAAGACAGGAATATATTAACTTCTTCACTCAACCTTCATCAATAAAAGGGGAAACGTAAAACTATAAATAGATTTTATGTGTATTTTTTTGTAGAAGACCGTTTCTTTTGGATATTACAGCATCCTTTTAACTTATTTTCGCTGTAATGATATTTGTATAGGCTACTATTATTTTATTTTCCATTATTTTATTTTAAATTATGATGGATGGATCTATTTCTTATTATATCACAATAAATGTAGTACAATTAAAAACACTTTTATGCTAGGTATCAATCTACGTATATAAGCGTGAAGAAATTATTATTGTTATTTTTTTCCACTTGTAAAAAGTGTAAACCGTTTTTGCGCATGTTAATTGATTCTTTAATTTGAAAATGCAATTGTCTAAGTATACAAATAAAAAATTTGTTTTTTAAGTAACAGTTAAATTTTTTATTTTATCATTTTTACGCTGCGTATAATATGGTTTCAATAAATACAACAATCCAATATTAATTAAATTATTATTTAATACAAGATAACTTGCTTAGAATTAAATTAAATGAATTATGCCCGTATTCATAAAAGCTAATTAAATTTAATGACTATTAAATGTAATAACATAACCTCACAATTCAATAAAACGTCAAAACTATTTTTATAAATTTGATAGAAATACATGTTATTTATTTTGCGATATTATTAAATATTATTTTTCATTCATTTCTGATAGCTATTTATTATGCCAAACTTGTTTTTATGGTAGAATAAGTATAAATAATTTTGCGGTTGTCAAATTTAATGATCCGTTACTGTAACTGACTTTTATGAATACGGACATTAATATTAAAACTTAAAACATATTAACCGCATTAAGCAGTAATGGTCCGACGGCGGATATTACTTATTTTATTTTATCTCAAAAAACACATAATATTGTTAATTATTTGTTCCGTTTGTGTGAAACAAGTAAACAAGTTAACAACTAAACAACAAACTAACTAAACAAGTTAACAAATAAACAAGTAAACCAGTATACATCAAAACAACTAAACATGTAAACAACAAAACAACTAAACATGTAAACAACTAAACAAGTAAATAACTAAACAAATAAACAAGTAAACAAATAAACAAGTAAACAAGTAATCAAGTAAACAACTACACAAGTAAACAACAAAATAAGTAAAAAAGTAAACAAGTAAACAAGTAAACAAGTAAACAAGTAAACAAGTAAACAAGTAAACAAGTAAACAAGTAAACAAGTAAACAAGTGAACAAGTAAACAAGTAAACAAGTAAACAAGTAAACAAGTAAACAAGTAAACAAGTAAACAAGTAAACAAGTAATCAAGTAAACGAGTAAACAAGTAATCAAGTAAACAAATAAACAAATAAACAAATAAACAAGTTAACAAGTAAACAAATAAACAAGCAAACAAGTAAACAAGTAAACAAGTAAACAAGTGAACAAGTGAACAAATAAACAAGTAAACCAGTAAACAACTGAACAAGCTTCATCTATAACTCTTTCTTGTTATTTATTTTATTTTTATACACTTATTAATTGTAATATTTTTTTGCTCATAGTAATAGTTTAATCGAATTGCAATTGCAATTTTCTAAGTAGATAACTAAAAATATTTTTTTTAATGTAACAATTTATATTATCCAAACTTTGTAGTATTTATCCGTCGGCAGTTGAATTTCTTATTTTATATTATTACACCGCATAAAATAAGCTTTTATTAAACACAAAAATTCATTATTCAATTAATCTGAATGATCACATTACAAGATATCTTGTTTTGAATTAAATTGAATGCATTAAGATTAAAACTTAAAATATGTTAACTTGATTAAGGGGGGAGAATTATTGCGCTATTATAAGGGTTCACAGCATCCAACTCAGCAAGAAAACGCCTGAATATAATTGAATAAAATTTTCACACATTGTAGAAGAAAGTCCAATCTGTGCCCTCAAACTTGTAGAAATTTGATGCAATAAGTCGTTTCTTTGCAATTAATTTTTAAAAAGTGACGTTTTTAATTAGTTTTTTGTTATTTTTTTCTCTTTAAATATAGCTTCAAATCTTTATCTAAAAACATGAAGACATAGAATATTGTATGTAGTTCAACATATAAAAAAAGTTATGACTAAAATCTTATCGTTTGGATATTGAGTTGGTTGACGTTTTGTCCTATAAGAACTAATTTTAATTTAAAAACGGCGCTGTACGTGTTAATATTTTTCTAGAGAGAAAAGTTTACTGATATTCTCGTAGATGTGATAGGATTTAATATTTTTCCATAACAATACTACTAGTATTCTCTAGCGTTAAGCTGTAATGGCCCAACTTCGAATAAATTACTTATTTAATATTATCTTAACATACACAGAACATAGTTATTTTTATTTGTTTTGTTGTACTGTTGTTTGTGTGAAACAAATAAACAAGTAATCAAGTAAATAAGAAAACAATTAAACAAGTAAATAAGTAAACAAGTAAACAAGTAAACAAGTAAACAAGTAAACAAGTAATCAAGTAAACAAGTAAACAAATAAACAAGCAAAAAAATAAGCAAGTTAACAAGTGAACAGATAAACAAATAATCAAATAAACAAGTTATCAAGTTAACAAGTTAACAAGTTAACAAGCAAACTAGTAAACAAGTTAACAAGTAAATAAATAAACAATTTATTAAGTTATCAAGTTATCAAGTTAACAAGCAAACACGTTAACAAGTAAACAAATAACTAAACAAGTAAAAAATTAAATAATTAAACTAGTAAACATGTAAGCAAGTAAACAACTAAACAACAAACTAACAAAACAAGTAAACAAGTTTACAAGTAAACAACTAAACAACAAACTAACAAAACAAGTTAACAAGTAAACAAGTAATACTCAAACAAGTAAACAAGCAAAGAAGTAAACAAGTAATTACGTAAACAAATAAACAACTAAATAAGTAAACCAGTAAACAAGTAAACAAGTAAACAATTTATTCTGTAATCTTTTAATGTTATTTATTGTATTTATTGTTATTTTTTTCACTTATTAAGTATAAACCTTTTTTGCGCATAATAATAGTTTAATTAATTTGCAATTGCAATTTTTTAAGTATTTAACTTAACATATTTTCTATAATGTAACATTTAATATTATCTAAACTTTATAGTATTTATCCGTCGGCAGTTGAATTTCTTATTTTATATTATTGCATCGCATAAAATAAGCTATCAATAGATACAAAGATTTAGTATTCAAATAATCTGACTGATCACTATTACAAAATAACTTGTTTTAAATTAAATTGAATCCATTAAGATTAAAACTTAAAATATGTTAACTGGATTAAGGTGTAATGGTCCGACGGCGGATAAATTACTTATTTTATATTATCTCAACATACACATAATATAGTTATTTATTTCTTTCGTTATACAGTTGTTTGTGTGAAACAAGTAAACAAGTAAACAAGTAAACAACAAACTAACTAGACAAGTAAACAAGTAAACAACTAAATATGTTAACCAGTAACCAAGTAACCAAGTAAACAAGTAAACAAGTAAACAAGTAAACAAGTAAACAAGTAAACAAGTAAACAAGTAAACAAGTAAACAAGTAATCAAGTAAACGAGTAAACAAGTAATCAAGTAAACAAATAAACAAATAAACAAGTTAACAAGTAAACAAATAAACAAGCAAACAAGTTAACAAGTTACCAAGTTAACAAGTTAACAAATAAATAAGTAAACCAGTATACAACAAAACAACTAAACAACTAAACATGTAAACAACTAAACAAGTAAATAACTAAACAAGTAAACAAATAAACAAGTAAAGAAGTAACCAACTAAACAAATACACATGTAAACAAGTAAATAACTAAACGTCTAAATAAGTAAGCCGCCAGATCATTACTATTTAATTCAGTTAGTTTTAGTTGCATGCATTCAATTTAACTTGTCAAACAATGTGGAAGTAAAAGTTTACTTATTGTATATTTTGTAATCTGCATACTTAGAAATTTTTGTTAAATAAATTTCAATTAAATAGAACAATTTTGCATATTAAATTATAAAAACTATTTTTTCATATAATATTTATTATTAAAAACTGCAAAATAAATTTGTTAATTAGGTTACATTATAATTAAAAAGTTTATATTGATTATTGAAAACTATTGTGATTGATATAGTGTTGTATGATATTAACGCGCAATAAAACAATAAGTAAAAGCAGTAATAAATAATATAATGATACTATAATACATCGCCGTGAATTTGTGTTTATCTCAAAGTCATGCCAGTTCAATAGCCTGCTTAAGCAGCAGATGTTTCAAACAATATAATGCTAACAATATCTCTATTATGCCACTTGCCGTCGCTAGGTATTAAAATAAAATTAAGGATTATTCCAATAAAAATAAATAGTACTGCGTGTTTTGTATAATTAATCAGCATATTGCAGCACAGGATAAAAATTTAATCAAAACTAATTGATGCAAATTGAATTAATATAAAACGTTGCAATAACGAAAGAAAATAGTAGGCGGTCACAAATTTATATCATTGCTAAACAAGCAACCCACCAAAGAGCTGGTCACGCCTATAGAAGATCACATATATTTTGGCGCCTTCACCATGGTTTCATATGTTGCGTTGCGTATATAGAACATACGAGACCACGACTTCGTATGTTCTTTGTGATCTTGCATGTTGCGTTGCGTATCTAAAATGGTCTTGCATGTTGCATTGTATATATATATATATATATATATATATATATATATATATATATAGACACAAACTCTGTATTAGGAGCGTTTGCTCTCGAGAGGATTGGGAGCGT
This sequence comes from Tachinus rufipes, assembly GCA_963932245.1. NCBI lineage: Eukaryota > Metazoa > Arthropoda > Insecta > Coleoptera > Staphylinidae > Tachinus > Tachinus rufipes. Next base: position 81,455,890 of record OZ010741.1, on the reverse strand, counting down.
TTAATTTACTTTATAAACTAACCGTGCCATAGTGTTTCAGTACTATCTTTATACGTGAAAACAACAACAATTTATTATTAAATTAGAAGATTAATAAATAGTTTGCAAAATAAATTTGAAAAATGATCAAGCAATTCGTTATTTTGCCGGAAGGTTAAATTAGAAACCTATTTTATTTAGTTTTTATTTTAATACATTTGGTTCTTGTCTAAGTTATTTACAGTTATGGCTAAACGCCCCCAAAACTACAAATTGATCATGTTTAGGGGCGTCTAACCGCATGCTTATCCTATTGAGTTAAAATGTTCACCGCTAGGGCTATACTACAGTTCACGGCTTTGCCGTTAATGTGTAAACGCCTCTAAAGCGTGTTATGTGCAAATAAACGCTTCTAAAACGTATATTGTGCAAATAAACGCCTCTAAAACGTATATTGTGCATATTAACGTTTTTAGAACGCAAGCTTTCACGATCTCATTTTTCATACACGTTTAGTTTGATAATTAAACATTAACAATAGATATGGTATAATTGACATACCATTAAATAATCTAACTAAAAATAAACTAATAAAAAATATGGAATATTATTTATTTCAAATTAGAATACATTAACTAGTTAAAATTATGGCACGTGTTAAGCCTGCGTTTGAATCAATTACATATCATTGCAAAAAAAGTGCAATTTAGTTTTAGGCATTGAAATAAGTAGTTCTAAAAATAGACCTATTCTTAGTATTGAATGAGTTTTATGGTTAAAAAAAATAGAAAGTTTGTTGACATTGCCACTGCAATGCAAGGGTAACCAAACATTTTATTTCAACAAATTATGTATAATGGTTACATAAACGTGAAAAAAGATGTTTTAAAATTAGCAATATTATTTTTTTAATAATTTAATTAAATAAATTATTGATTATAAATATTGTAATAATTATAATCGCTATTAATTGAAGATTATTATTATGGAATTTATTTTTCAAGTGGGATGTTAAAAATTAAAATTAAACAACCATAAACGGCAGCCAAGACAATTTTTTTTGTTTAATAGTATATTTTTTAATTTACAGTTATTTTTTGTTAAAGCTGCCGATTATGATTAAATTAATTTATTTATTCGTAACATCTAGCTTGAAAAGTGCACACCATAATAATAATTTTAAAATCTAATCTGTTTATTTATAAGAATGTTGTTTTTCAATAGATTTTGATAATTTGACTTTCTTATTGTGAGTGGCATTCATAAATAATAAAATGTTGTAAACATCAATGTCATAATTGTGCCGCCTCTAACAGGAATTATGTTATTTTAACTTAATTATTGTAATGAACATACTTAAATACTTTTGTCTAACAAACTTTATTAAAAGTATAGAATTTTGTGTATTAATGTTATAATTGTGTCGAATTAAGAAATTGTGCCGCATTCTAACAGAAATTTTGTTATTTTGACGTTTTGATTGTAATTGTATACTTAAGTATGTCTACCAAAATTTATTAAGATTATAGAATGCTGTGCATTAATGTTATAATTGTGCAGCCTCTAACACAAATTTTATTATGTTACCGTAATCATTGTAATTGGAATATTTAAATACCGCTGTTTACCAAAATTTAATAAGATCATAAAATGTTGTGCATTAATGTTATAATTGTGCCGCGTCCAACGGGAATTTTGTTATTATAATTTTATCATTAAAATTGAGATACTTAAGTATTCCTGTCTACTAAAAATCATCATGATCATAAAATGTTATGCATAAATGTTATGATTGTGCCGCTTCTAACAAAATTTTTTGTATTTTAACTTAATCATTGTAATTAGCATACCCCTGTCTACCAAAATTCATTAAAATCATAGAATGTTTTGAATTAATATTATAATTGTGTCGCCTTCAACAAAAATTTTATTATTTTAACTAAACTATTGTATATAACATACTTAAATACCCTTGTCTACCAAAATTCATTAGGATCATAGGTGCATTAATGTTATAATTGTGCCACTCAACAAGAATTTTGTTATTTTGACTTTTTCATTGTAATTGACATACTTAAGTACCCAGTCTATCAAAATTCATCAAGGTCATAGAATGTTGTGCACTAGTATTATAATTGTGCCACCTCCCAACAGGAATTTTGTTATTTTTACATTATTGTTGTAATATGCTTACTTAAATGTTCTTATCTACAAAAATTCATTAAGATCATAGAATATTGTGCATAAATGTTATAATTGAGCCGCCTCCAACAAGAATTTGGTTACTTTGACTTTATCATTGTAATGGTCATACTTAAGTACTTCTATCTACCAAAATTAATCAAGATTATTAAATATTGTGCATAAATGTTATAATTGCGCCGCCTCCAACGAGAATTTTGTTATTTTAACTTTATCATTGTAATTATCATACTTAAGTACTTCAATCTACTAAAATTCATCAAGATCATAAAATGTTGTGCATAAATGATATAATTGCGCCGCCTCCAACGAGAATTTTGTTGTTTTGACTTTATCACTGTAATTGTCATGTTTAAGTAATTCTATTTATCAAAATTCATTAAGATCATAAAATGTTGTGAATAAATGTTATAATAGCGCCGCCTCCAACGAGAATTTTGTTATTTTAACTTTATCATTGTAATTATCATACTTAAGTACTTCTATCTTCTAAAATTCATCAAGATCATCAAATGTTGTGTTTAAATGTTATAATTGCGCCGCCTCCAACGAGAATTTTGTTATTTTAACTTTATCATTGTAATTATCATACTTAAGTACTTCTATCTTCTAAAATTCATCAAGATCATAAAATGTTGTGTTTGAGTAATTCTATCTATCAAAATTCATCAAGATCATAAAATGTTGTGTATAAATGTTAAAATTGCGCCGCCTCCAACGAGAATTTTGTTATTTCAACTTTATCATTGTAATTATCATACTTAAGTACTTCTATCTTCTAAAATTCATCAAGATCATAAAATGTTGTGTTTGAGTAATTCTATCTATCAAAATTCATCAAGATCATAAAATGTTGTGTATAAATGTTATAATTGCGCCGCCTCCAACGAGAATTTTGTTATTTCAACTTTATCATTGTAATTATCATACTTAAGTACTTCTATCTTCTAAAATTCATCAAGATCATAAAATGTTGTGTTTGAGTAATTCTATCTATCAAAATTCATCAAGATCATAAAATGTTGTGTATAAATGTTATAATTGCGCCGCCTCCAACGAGAATTTTGTTATTTCAACTTTATCATTGTAATTATCATACTTAAGTACTTCTATCTTCTAAAATTCATCAAGATCATAAAATGTTGTGTTTGAGTAATTCTATCTATCAAAATTCATCAAGATCATAAAATGTTGTGTATAAATGTTATAATTGCGCTGCCTCCAATAAGAATTTTATTATTTAAACTTTATCATAGTAATTATCATACTTAAGTACTTCTATTTTCTAAAATTCATCAAGATCATCAAATGTTGTGTTTAAATGTTATAATTGCGCCGCCTCCAACGAGAGTTTTGTTGTTTTGACTTTATCACTGTAATTGTCATGTTTAAGTAATTCTATTTATCAAAATTCATCAAGATCATAAAATGTTGTGAATAAATGTTATAATAGCGCCGCCTCCAACGAGAATTTTGTTATTTTAACTTTATCATTGTAATTATCATACATAAGTACTTCTATCAACTAAAATTCATCAAGATCATAAAATGTTGAGCATAAATGTTATAATTGTGCCGCCTCCAACGAGAGTTTTGTTGTTTTGACTTTATCATTGTAATTGTCATGTTTAAGTAATTCTATCTATCAAAATTCATCAAGATCATAAAATGTTGTGTATAAATGTTATAATTGCGCTGCCTCCAATAAGAATTTTGTTATTTTAACTTTATCATTGTAATTATCATACTTAAGTACTTCTATCTTCTAAAATTCATCAAGATCATAAAATGTTGTGTTTGAGTAATTCTATCTATCAAAATTCATCAAGATCATAAAATGTTGTGTATAAATGTTATAATTGCGCTGCCTCCAATAAGAATTTTATTATTTAAACTTTATCATTGTAATTATCATACTTAAGTACTTCTATTTTCTAAAATTCATCAAGATCATCAAATGTTGTGTTTAAATGTTATAATTGCGCCGCCTCCAACGAGAGTTTTGTTGTTTTGACTTTATCACTGTAATTGTCATGTTTAAGTAATTCTATTTATCAAAATTCATCAAGATCATAAAATGTTGTGAATAAATGTTATAATAGCGCCGCCTCCAACGAGAATTTTGTTATTTTAACTTTATCATTGTAATTATCATACTTAAGTACTTCTATCAACTAAAATTCATCAAGATCATAAAATGTTGAGCATAAATGTTATAATTGTGCCGCCTCCAACGAGAGTTTTGTTGTTTTGACTTTATCATTGTAATTGTCATGTTTAAGTAATTCTATCTATCAAAATTCATCAAGATCATAAAATGTTGTGTATAAATGTTATAATTGCGCTGCCTCCAATAAGAATTTTGTTATTTTAACTTTATCATTGTAATTATCATACTTAAGTACTTCTATCTTCTAAAATTCATCAAGATCATCAAATGTTGTGTTTAAATGTTATAATAGCGCCGCCTCCAACGAGAATTTTGTTATTTTAACTTTATCATTGTAATTATCATACTTAACTACTTCTATCTTCTAAAATTCATCAAGATCATAAAATGTTGTGCATAAATGTTATAATTGCGCCGCCTCCAACGAGAATTTTGTTGTTTTGACTTTATCATTGTAATTGTCATGTTTAGGTAATTCTATCTATCAAAATTCATCAAGATCATAAAATGTTGTGCATAAATGTTATAATTGCGCTGCCTCCAATAAGAATTTTGTTATTTTAACTTTATCATTGTAATTATCATACTTAAGTACTTCTATCTTCTAAAATTCATCAAGATCATCAAATGTTGTGCATAAATGTTATAATTGCGCTGCCTCCAATAAGAATTTTGTTATTTTAACTTTATCATTGTAATTATCATACTTAAGTACTTCTATCTTCTAAAATTCATCAAGATCATCAAATGTTGTGTTTAAATGTTATAATAGCGCCGCCTCTAACGAGAATTTTGTTATTTTAACTTTATCATTGTAATTATCATACTTAAGTACTTCTATCTTCTAAAATTCATCAAGATCATAAAATGTTGTGCATAAATGTTATAATTGCGCCGCCTCCAACGAGAATTTTGTTGTTTTGACTTTATCATTGTAATTGTCATGTTTAGGTAATTCTATCTATCAAAATTCATCAAGATCATAAAATGTTGTGCATAAATGTTATAATTGCGCTGCCTCCAATAAGAATTTTGTTATTTTAACTTTATCATTGTAATTATCATACTTAAGTACTTCTATCTTCTAAAATTCATCAAGATCATCAAATGTTGTGCATAAATGTTATAATTGCGCTGCCTCCAATAAGAATTTTGTTATTTTAACTTTATTATTGTAATTATCATACTTAAGTACTTCTATCTTCTAAAATTCATCAAGATCATCAAATGTTGTGCATAAATGTTATATTTGCGCCGCCTCTAACGAAAATTTTGTTATTTTAACTTTATCATTGTAATTATCATACTTAAGTACTTCTATCTACTAAAATTCATCAAGATCATTAAATGTTGTGCATAAATGTTATAATTGCGCCGCCTCCAACAAGAATTTTGTTGTTTTAACTTTATCATTGTAATTGTCTTGTTTAAGTAATTCTATTTATCAAAATTCATCAAGATCATAGAATGTTGTGCATAAATGTTATAATTGCGCCGCCTCAAATAAGAATTTTGTTATTTTAACTTTATCGTTGTAATTATCATACTTAAGTTCTTCTATCTACTAAAATTTATCAAGATCATAAAATGTTGTGCATAAATGTTATAATTGCGCTGCCTCCAATAAGAATTTTGTTATTTTAACTTTATCATTGTAATTATCATACTTAAGTACTTCTATCTTCTAAAATTCATCAAGATCATCAAATGTTGTGCATAAATGTTATAATTGCGCCGCCTCTAACAAAAATTTTGTTATTTTAACTTTATCGTTGTAATTATCATACTTAAGTTCTTCTATCTACTAAAATTCATCAAGATCATAAAATGTTGTCCATAAATGTTATAATTGCGCCGCCTTCAACGAGAATTTTGTTGTTTTGACTTTATTATTGTAATTGTCATGATTCAGTAATTCTATTTATCAAAATTCATCAAGATCATAAAATGTTGTGCTTAAATGTTATAATTGCGCCGCCTCCAATAAGAATTTTGTTATTTTAACTTTATCATTGTAATTGTCATGTTTAAGTAATTCTATTTATCAAAATTTATCAAGATCATAAAATGTTGTGAATAAATGTTATAATTGCGCCGCCTCCAACAAGAATTTTGTTGTTTTAACTTTATCATTGTAATTGTCATGTTTAAGTAATTCTATTTATCAAAATTTATCAAGATCATAAAATGTTGTGAATAAATGTTATAATAGCGCCGCCTCCAACGAGAATTTTGTTATTTTAACTTTATCATTGTAATTATCATACTTAAGTACTTCAATCTACTAAAATTCATCAAGATCATAAAATGTTGTGCATAAATGATATAATTGCGCCGCCTCTAACGAGAATTTTGTTGTTTTGACTTTATCACTGTAATTGTCATGTTTAAGTAATTCTATTTATCAAAATTCATCAAGATCATAAAATGTTGTGAATAAATGTTATAATAGCGCCGCCTCCAACGAGAATTTTGTTATTTTAACTTAATCATTGTAATTATTATACTTAAGTACTTCTATCAACTAAAATTCATCAAGATCATAAAATGTTGAGCATAAATGTTATAATTGTGCCGCCTTCAACGAGAGTTTTGTTGTTTTGACTTTATCTCTGTAATTGTCATGTTTAAGTAATTCTATCTATCAAAATTCATCAAGATCATAAAATGTTGTGTATAAATGTTATAATTGCGCTGCCTCCAATAAGAATTTTGTTATTTTAACTTTATCATTGTAATTATCATACTTAAGTACTTCTATCTTCTAAAATTCATCAAGATCATCAAATGTTGTGTTTAAATGTGATAAATGCGCCGCCTCCAACGAGAATTTTGTTATTTTAACTTTATCATTGTAATTATCATACTTAAGTACTTCTATCTTCTAAAATTCATCAAGATCATCAAATGTTGTGCATAAATGTTATAATTGCGCCGCCTCCAACAAGAATTTTGTTTTTTTTAACTTTATCATTGTAATTATCATACTTAAGTACTTCTATCTTCTAAAATTCATCAAGATCATCAAATGTTGTGTTTAAATGTTATAATTGCGCCGCCTCTAACGAAAATTTTGTTATTTTAACTTTATCATTGTAATTATCATACTTAAGTACTTTTATCTTCTAATATTCATCAAGATCATAAAATGTTGTGCATATATGTTATAATTGCGCCGCCTCCAACAAGAATTTTGTTGTTTTAACTTTATCATTGTAATTGTCATGTTTAAGTAATTCTATTTATCAAAATTCATCAAGATCATAAAATGTTGTGCATAAATGTTATAATTGCGCCGCCTCAAATAAGAATTTTGTTGTTTTAACTTTATCGTTGTAATTATCATACTTAAGTTTTTCTATCTACTAAAATTTATCAAGATCATAAAATGTTGTGCATAAATGTTATAATTGCGCCGCCTCCAACGAGAATTTTGTTGTTTTGACTTTATCATTGTAATTGTCATGTTTAAGTAGTTCTATTTATCAAAATTCATCAAGATCATAAAATGTTGTGCTTAAATGTTATAATTGCGCCGCCTCCAATAAAAATTTTGTTATTTTAACTTTATCATTGTAATTATCATACTTAAGTACTTTTATCTTCTAAAATTCATCAAGATCATCAAATGTTGTGCATAAATGTTTTAATTGCGCCGCCTCCAACGAGAATTTTGTTATTTTAATTTTATCGTTGTAATTATCATACTTAAGTACTTCTATTTACTAAAATTCATCAAGATCATAAAATGTTGTCCATAAATGTTATAATTGCGCCGCCTCCAACGAGAATTTTGTTGTTTTGACTTTATCATTGTAATTGTCATGTTTAAGTAATTCTATCTATCAAAATTCATCAAGATCATAAATTGTTGTGCATAAATGTTATAATTGCGCCGCCTCCAACAAGAATTTTGTTGTTTTGACTTTATCATTGTAGTTGTCATGTATAAGTAATTCTATCTATCAAAATTCATCAAGATCATAAAATGTTGTGCATAAATGTTATAGTTGCGCCGCCTACAACGAGAATTTTGTTATTTTAATTTTAACATTGTAATTAGCTTACTTCAATGTCACTGCCTATCAAAATCACTAGATTTGTAAAGTACCTCTATTTACAAAAATTTATTAAGATGAGAATGTTGTGCATCAATGTTATAATTGTGCAGCCTTCGTTAATATCATATAATGCTGTGTAGATTAATGTTTTAACTTTACCGTCTCTAACAAGAATTTTGTTATACTGACTATATCTTTGTAATTAGCATATTTAAATTCCGATGTATACTAAAATTCATTAAAATCATAAAATTCTTAATATAATACTTTTGCCGCCTCTAATTTTTTTTAGAAGCGACACCTTTGTTGACATTATCTTTGTAATTGGCGTACCTATCCTTGTCTACTAACTTTTATTATTTTTTAATTTGTTTAGTATTAACTATTCATTATAGCATGTATAAACGTTAGCGTTGACCTTAAACTTGGTGTGAGACCTAGAAAAATGATTGACCTTAAACTTCAACTTTTAACAAAATATCAATTCAAGCCTGAAAAATAAATACAATCTGTTGTGTTATCATGTAAACTAGTTATAAGATTTATATTTTTTTATAGCAAGTAATATTTTAGTTGATTTATAATACAGGCAGAATATTTTTAACTAATATTTTAAAAGAAAGTTTATTAAAAACTTGTAAAAAAAAACATTATGTATGTCAATAACCCTATTCGATTTGATTTTATTACGGTAGATATGTCCGCTACCAAAGCACAAATGTGTGGCTACAGTAATGTACTAACAAATTCTTTCAATCTTGATTTTAATGCCATCTATTAACACTCAATTTGAACTAACCGTTGGACGCTCTTAAGACGTAGTTTATATGCACGGATTGGGAGCGTACGCTTCCAATCCTTAGACGCTTTTACGACGTAGAAAGTGTGCGCTTAAACGCTCCTAAACCAGCGTTTTTATCTCTATATATATATATATATATATATATATATATATATATATATATATATATATATATATACAGGGGCCCACTCGGCATTGCTTGCAAGTATATATTTATGTGGAGAGTATAAAGTATAACTTTCTTACAGTTTTTCATAGATACATGTATCATAAAAATCAGTTACGTATTAAACAATATAATCAACATTTTATATTTCATGGTTGCCTACTCAAATTAAATTGTATAACAAGTTGCCTAAGTAAAATACATTTTGAATGTATGAAATAATTCTATTCAGACCGGGTCAACGCAAGCCAAAATTAAAATGCGTAAAATGCAGCTGTAATCGATGGCTATAAAGCACATCATAAACATGACCTTCGTCTTGTTTAGTTTGATAGTTTGTTACTGTCAGGGGGCTTTATTCTGTAATAAACTACACATGCTGACAATCTTACAACCAATATGAAAAAAAATATATATTTTAAGAAAATAATATCCATTACTCGTATACATTATTAAAAACTTTTTTAATTTACCAATGTTTTCTTCTATTAAAATAAAATTATTGAATCAAATAGGTAAATGCTTCAAACGATTAAAATAGGATATTATTGTAATATGAATTTTTATGGTTTACTAATTCTTTCCTTGATTCAATTAAAATTAAAAATTAGTTTAATTGCAATTTCCAAAAGTTAGTCAACTAGTTCACATTATTATTCTTATAAAAATGATTAATTATTGAATCAAACTAATAAGAGACACAAATTTGTAAAGTCATTATAATATGCTTGAGGTGAGATACTTACACATATTGTTATAATTGTAAACAAATATTAGTTATAAGCTTTAAATTATTTGCCGTTTAATTAAATTATTTCAGCTATTAATGTTTTAAAATCGCACATTTTATCTAATAAAAATTGACACGGACATGGTTTTAAGGAAGTATCATTATATCATCAATAACATTTTCATAGTAATCTCTAAAACTATGAGATTAAGAAAGGGTCACAAAGTACTTTACTTTTTGTCTGTGATGATTAATTATAATGGTATTATTATATAATAAAGTCCGAGATTACCGGATATCGTAATAAGATTATAGAAATTTTACTACATTTGTTTTCTCTATGCACGTTTGCAATGCCGTTTGAATAAAAACTTTTACAACCCATTATATATAAAATCTTTGAAATAGGGTGAGAATATAATCTGTTTATTATTTTAAAGGAATGTGCTTATTCTATTCAAAGGGCATACAGTATTAATAAGTATTGAAACATTTGAAACTTCTACGTCTTCTACTAGTTCAGTTTTAATTCAGATTTTGAACAGACAAGTGATAAATTGCGCATAAATATAAAATATTTCTTTTTTGAGTTATCGGTGGTTTTTAGTTTAGATTATTTATTTTTTTGTTCTTTTTACGTATTAAGTTAATTTTAATTATCTTAATAATTTTTAATAATTTTTTATTGTTCGTTTTAATTTGGGAATCATATTCAAATTTACATACATATTATATTTTTTGAGTTTTGTGTGAAATTTGTGATTGACGATGTCATCCAGACGGATTAAACCTATGGTGAAAGAATCAATGAGGTAAGTGAGATTAAATTAATACATATATTTATTAAGTTAATTAGGTAAATAGTATCTCCTATTGCAATCAGAATTTAAATGTTTTTATGCCGTGGCAGTGGTGTTAGCCATAAAAACTTTGACATCACTGATTGAGACTTTTATTAAAACAAAACTATGATCCCATAACACTTCTATTAAAAACTTTAAGAAATCATTGACACTTTTATTAAAACATTAGCTATAAACATAACACAATAACGCTTCTATAAAAAACCTTAAAAATACCTAATAAAGCTTCCATAAAAGTCCTGATATCACTTATTAACACGTTTATTAAAACCTTAACTACCAACTAACATGACCCAATATCACTTCTATTAAAAACATTAAGCTTGCCTAACAAAGCTTCTATAGAAACTTTAACAACACTCATTGACACTTATTAGATAGAACCTTATTAGAACATGACCCAATAACACTTTTATAAAAAAAACCTTAAGATTGTCAAATAAAGTTTCCATAAAAACCTTGATATCTTTCATTGCCACTTTTATTATAATCTTAACATGACCGAATAACACTTTCATAAAAAACCTTAAGTTTACTAAATAAAGCTTCTATCAAAACTTTAACATTACTCATTGACACTTTTATTATATCTTTAACCTAACCCAATAACATTTCTGTAAAAAACCTTAAAAATACCTAATAAAGCTTCCATAAAAGCCCTGACATCACTCATTAACACGTTTATTAAAATCTTAGCTACCTACTAATATGACCCAATAGTACTCTCATTAAAAACCTTAAGATTGCCTATTAAAGCTTCTATAGAAACTTTGACATCACTCATTGGCATTTTTATTAAAACCTTACCATGACCCAATAAAATTTTTATAAAAAAGCCGAAAGGATTACCTAATAAAGCTTCCATAAAAACCTTGACATCACTCATTGAAATTTTTATTAAAACCTTAGCTACCTACTAACATGACCCAATAACACTTTTATTAAAAACCTTAAGATTGCTTAACAAAGCTTCTATAAAAACTTTGACAACAGTTGTGTACACTTTAATTATAACCTTAACATGACCCAATAATACTTTTATAAATAACCTTAAGATAGAAACTTTAACAACACTCATTGACTTTTTCCTATAACCTTAACATGACTCATAAACACTTTTATAAAAAAAACCTTAAGAATACCTAATAAAGTTTCCAAAGAAACATTGACATCACTCATTAACACTTTTATTATAACATTTATATTATCCAATAACATATCCATTAAAAACCTAAAAATTACCTATTAAAGCTTTCATAAAAACCATGACATTACGCAATGACACTTTTATTATAACCTTAGCTACCCACTAACATGACCCAATAACACTTCCATTAAAAACCTTATGATTTGCCTAATAAACCTTTTATAAAACCTTGACATCACTCATTGACACTTTAATTAAAACCTTAACTACCTACTATTATGACCCAACACTTTTATTAAGATTGCCTAATAAAGTTTCCATGAAAATGTTGACATTATTTTTTGACACTTTTATTATAATCTTAACATAGCCCAATAACATTTTCATAAAAAAATCTTAAGATTACCTAATAAAATTTCCACAAAAACCTTGACATCACTCACTGACACTTTTAGTATAACCTTAACAAGACCCAATAACACTTTTATAAAAACTTTAAGATAGTTTAATAAAACTTTTATAAAAACCTTGGCATCATTCAGTGGCACTTTTATTATAATCTTATCATAACCCAATAACACTTCTATAAAAAATCTTAAAATTGCATAATAAAGCTTCCATAAAAACTTTGACATCACTCATTGACACTTTTATTAAAATCTTAACTACAAACACTTCTAAAAAAAAACCTTAACATGGCCCAATAACACTTTTATAAAAAAACCAAGTCTACCAAATAAAGCTTCCATAAAAACTTTGACATCACTCATTGATATTTTTAATAAAAGCTTAACATGACCCAATAACACTTTCATAAAAAGCCGTAATATTGCCTATTAAGGCTTCCATAAAAACTTTAACATTACTGTTGACACTATTATAAAATCCTTAGCTACGAACATGACCCAATAAATCTTTTATGAAAAACCTTAAGATTACCAAATAAAACCAAATAATACCAAATAAATAATAGACAACATGAAATTTCATTAGAAAACACGACCAGATGAGTTTGTTTTGCGATTTGCTAGTATTTTGCTCATGAATCTATAAAACCCGAGTCTACTGCGTGAATTTGCATCAAATTTGCTATGGTTTAATACTACTTTTGTAGCTCTAGATGACTTTTATAATAGCGAATAAATAATGGAGAACATAAAATTTCATTAGAAAACACGAAGAGATGAGTTTGTTTTGCGATTTGCTAGTATTTTGCTCATGAATCTATAAAAACCGAGTCAACTGCGTGAATGTACATCAAATTTACCGTCGTTTAGTACTACTTCTGTAGCTCTAGATGACTTTTATAATAGCGAATGAATAATGGAGAACATGAAATATCATTAGAAAACACGATCAGATGAGTTTGTATTACGATTTGCTAGTATTTTGCTCATGAATTTATAAAAACCAAGTCTACTGCGTGATTCTACATCAAATTTCCCGTCGTTTTATACTACTTCTGTGGCTCTAGATGACTTTTATAATAGCGAATAAATAATAGAGAACATAAAATTTCATTAGAAAACACGAAGAGATGAGTTTGTTTTGCGATTTGCTAGTATTTTGCTCATGAATCTATAAAAACCGAGTCTTCTGCGTGAATCTACATCAAATATCCCGTCGTTTAATACTACTTCTGTAGCTCTAGATAACTTTTATAATAGGGAATGAATAATGGAGAACATGAAATTACATTAGAAAACACGATCAGATGAGTTTGTTTTGCGATTTGCTAGTATTTTGCTCATGAATCTATAAAAACCGAGTCTTCTGCGTGAATCTACATCAAATATCCCGTCGTTAAGTACTTTTTCTGTAGCTCTAGATGACTTTTATAATAGCGAATGAATAATGGAGAACATGAAATTTCATTGGAAAACACGATCAGATGAGTTTGTTTTGCGATTTGCTAGTATTTTGCTCATGAATCTATAAAAACCGAATCTACTGCGGGATTCTACATCAAATTTCCCGTCGTTTAATACTACTTCTGTAGCTCTAGATGACTTTTATAATAGCGAATAAAGAATGGAGAACATGAAATTTCATTAAAAAACACGATCAGATGAGTTTGTTTTGCGATTTGCTAGTATTTTGCTCATGAATCTATAAAAACCGAGTCTACTGCGTGATTCTACATCAAATTTCCCGTCGTTTAATATTACTTCTGTAGCTCTAGATGACTTTTATAATAGCGAATAAAGAATGGAGAACATGAAATTTCATTAGAAAACACGATCAGATGAGTTTGTTTTGCGATTTGCTAGTATTTTGCTCATGAATCTATAAAAACCGAGTCTACTGCGTGATTCTACATCAAATTTCCCGTCGTTTTATACTACTTCTGTAGCTCTAGATGACTTTTATAATAGCGACTAAAGAATGGAAAACATGAAATTTGATTAGAAAACACGAAGAGATGAGTTTGTTTTGCGATTTGCTAGTATTTTGATCATGAATCTATAAAACCTGAGTTTACTGCGTGAATCTATATCAAATTTCCCGTTGTTTAGTACTACTTTTGTAGCTCTTAAGGACATTTATAATTCCTAATAAATAATGGACAACATGAAATTTCATTAGAAAACACGATCAGATAAGTTTGTTTTGCGATTTGCTAGTATTTTGCTTATGAATCTTTAAAAACCAAGTTAACTGCGTGAATCTACATCAAATTTCCCGTCGTTTAGTACTACTTCTGTGGCTCTAGATGACTTTTATAATACCGAATAAATAATGGACAACATGAAATTTCATTAGAAAACACGATCAGATGAGTTTGTTTAGCGATTTGCTAGAATTTAGCTCATGAATCTATAAAAACCGAGTCTACTGCGTGATTCTACATCAAATTTCCCGTCGTTTAATACTACTTCTGTAGCTCTAGATGACTTTTATAATAGCGAATAAATAATGGAGAACATAAAATTTCATTAGAAAACACAAAGAGATGAGTTTGTTTTGCGATTTGTTAGTATTTTGCTTATAATTCTATAATAACCGAGTCTTTTGCGTGAATCTACATCAATCTTACCGTCGTTTAGTACTATTTTTCTATCTCTAGATGATTTTTATAATAGCAAATAAATAATGGACAACGTGAAATTTCATTTGAAAACATGATCAGATGAGTTTGTTTTGCGATTTGCTAGTATTTTGATTATGAATCTATAAAAACCGAGTTTACTTCGTGAATCTACATCAAATTTCCTGTCGTTCAGTACTACTTTTCCAGCTCTAGATGACTTTTATAATACGGAATTAATAATGGACAACATAAAATTTCATTAGAAAACACGATCAGATGAGTTTGTTTTGCGATTTGCTAGTATTTTGCTCATGAATCTATAAAAACCGAGTCTACTGCGTGATTCTACATCAAATTTCCCGTCGTTTTATACTACTTCTGTAGCTCTAGATAACTTTTATAATAGCGAATAAATAATGGAGAACATAAAATTTCATTAGAAAACACGAAGAGATGAGTTTGTTTTGCGATTTGCTAGTATTTTGCTCATGAATCTATAAAACCCGAGTCTACTGCGTGAATTTGCATCAAATTTGCTATGGTTTAATACTACTTTTGTAGCTCTAGATGACTTTTATAATACCGAATAAATAATTTAGAACATGAAATATCATTAGAAAACACGATCAGATAAGTTTGTTTTGCGATTTGCTAGTATTTTGCTCATGAATCTATAAAACCCGAGTTTACTGCGTAAATCTATATCAAATTTCCTGTTGTTTAGTATTACTTTTGTAGCTCTTAAGGACATTTATAATTCCTAATAAATAATGGAGAACATGAAATTTCATTAAAAAACACGATCAGATGAGTTTGTTTTGCGATTTGCTAGTATTTTGCTCATGAATCTATAAAAACCGAGTCTACTGCGGGATTCTACATCAAATTTTCCGTCGTTTAAAACTACTTCTGTAGCTCTAGATGACTTTTATAATAGCGAATAAAAAATGGAGAACATGAAATTTCATTAGAAAACACGATCAGATGAGTTTGTTTTGCGATTTGCTAGTATTTTGCTCATGAATCTATAAAAACCGAGTCCACTGCGTGATTCTACATCAAATTTCTTGTCGTTTAATACTACTTTTGTAGCTCTAGATGACTTTTATAATAGCGAATAAAGAATGGAGAACATGATATTTCATTAGAAAACACGATCAGATGAGTTTGTTTTGCGATTTGCTAGTATTTTGCTCATGAATCTATAAAAACCGAGTTTACTGCGTGAATCTATATCAAATTTTCCGTTGTTTAGTACTACTTTTGTAGCTCTTAAAGACATTTAAAATTCCTAATAAATAATGGACAACATGAAATTTCATTAGAAAACACGATCAGATGAGTTTGTTTTGCGATTTGCTAGCATTTTGCTCATGAATCTATAAAAACCGAGTCTACTGCGTGATTCTACATCAAATTTCCCGTCGTTTAATACTACTTCTGTAGCTCTAGATGACTTTTATAATAGCGAATAAAGAATGGAAAACATGAAATTTCATTAGAAAACACGAAGAGATGAGTTTGTTTTGCGATTTGCTAGTATTTTGATCATGAATCTATAAAACCCGAGTTTACTGCGTGAATCTATATCAAATTTTCCGTTGTTTAGTACTACTTTTGTAGCTCATAAGGACATTTATAATTCCTAATAAATAATGGACAACATGAAATTTCATTAGAAAACACGATCAGATGAGTTTGTTTTGCGATTTGCTAGTATTTTGCTCATGAATCTTAAAAAATCAAGTTAACTGCGTGAATCTACATCAAATTTCCCGTCGTTTTGTACTACTTCTGTGGCTCTAGATGACTTTTATAATACCGAATAAATATTGGACAACATGAAATTACATTAGAAAACACGATCAGATGAGTTTGTTTTGCGATTTGCTAGTATTTTGCTCATGAATCTATAAAAACCGAGTCTACTGCGTGATTCTACATCAAATTTCCCGTCGTTTAATACTACTTCTGTAGCTCTAGATGACTTTTATAATAGCGAATAAATAATGGAGATAATAAAATTTCATTAGAAAACACGACCAGATGAGTTTGTTTTGCGATTTGCTAGTATTTTGCTCATGAATCTATAAAACCCGAGTCTACTGCGTGAATTTGCATCAAATTTGCTATGGTTTAATACTACTTTTGTAGCTCTAGATGACTTTTATAATAGCGAATAAATAATGGAGAACATAAAATTTCATTAGAAAACACGAAGAGATGAGTTTGTTTTGCGATTTGCTAGTATTTTGCTCATGAATCTATAAAACCCGAGTTTACTGCGTGAATCTATATCAAATTTTCCGTTGTTTAGTACTACTTTTGTAGCTCTTAAAGACATTTAAAATTCCTAATAAATAATGGACAACATGAAATTTCATTAGAAAACACGATCAGATGAGTTTGTTTTGCGATTTGCTAGTATTTTGCTCATGAATCTATAAAAACCGAGTCTACTGCGTGATTCTACATCAAATTTCCCGTCGTTTAATACTACTTCTGTAGCTCTAGATGACTTTTATAATAGCGAATAAATAATGGAGATAATAAAATTTCATTAGAAAACACGAAGAGATGAGTTTGTTTTGCGATTTGCTAGTATTTTGCTCATGAATCTATAAAACCCGAGTCTACTGCGTGAATTTGCATCAAATTTGCTATGGTTTAATACTACTTTTGTAGCTCTAGATGACTTTTATAATAGCGAATAAATAATGGAGAACATAAAATTTCATTAGAAAACACGAAGAGATGAGTTTGTTTTGCGATTTGCTAGTATTTTGCTCATGAATCTATAAAACCCGAGTTTACTGCGTGAATCTATATCAAATTTTCCGTTGTTTAGTACTACTTTTGTAGCTCTTAAGGACATTTATAATTCCTAATAAATAATGGACAACATGAAATTTCATTAGAAAACACGATCAGATGAGTTTGTTTTGCGATTTGCTAGTATTTTGCTCATGAATCTATAAAAACCGAGTCTACTGCGTGATTCTACATCAAATTTCCTGTCGTTTAATACTACTTCTGTAGCTCTAGATGACTTTTATAATAGCGAATAAGGAATGGAAAACATGAAATTTCATTAGAAAACACGAAGAGATGAGTTTGTTTTGCGATTTGCTAGTATTTTGATCATGAATCTATAAAACCTGAGTTTACTGCGTGAATCTATATCAAATTTCCCGTTGTTTAGTACTACTTTTGTAGTTCTTAAGGACATTTATAATTCCTAATAAATAATGGACAACATGAAATTTCACTAGAAAACACGATCAGATGAGTTTGTTTTGCGATTTGCTAGTATTTTACTCAAAAATCTTAAAAAATCAAGTTAACTGCGTGAATCTACATCAAATTTCCCGTCGTTTAGTACTACTTCTGTGGCTCTAGATGACTTTTATAATACCGAATAAATAATGGACAACATGAAATTACATTAGAAAACACGATCAGATGAGTTTGTTTTGCGATTTGCTAGTATTTTGCTCATGAATCTATAAAACCCGAGTCTACTGCGTGAATTTGCATCAAATTTGCTATGGTTTAATACTACTTTTGTAGCTCTAGATGACTTTTATAATAGCGAATAAATAATGGAGAACATAAAATTTCATTAGAAAACACGAAGAGATGAGTTTGTTTTGCGATTTGCTAGTATTTTGCTCATGAATCTATAAAACCCGAGTTAACTGCGTAAATCTATATCAAATTTCCCGTTGTTTAGTACTATTTTTGAAGCTCTTAAGGACATTTATAATTCCTAATAAATAATGGAGAACATGAAATTACATTAAAAAACACGATCAGATGAGTTTGTTTTGCGATTTGCTAGTATTTTGCTCATGAATCTATAAAAACCAAGTTCACTGCGTGAATCTACATTAAATTTCAAGTCGTTTAATACTACTTCTGTAGCTCTAGATGACTTTTATAATACCGAATAAATAATGGAGAACATGAAATTTCATTAGAAAACACGAAGAGATGAGTTTGTTTTGCGATTTGCTAGTATTTTGCTCATGAATCTATAAAAACCGAGTTTACTGCCTGAATCTATGTCAAATTTCCCGTCGTGTAATACTACTTTTGTAGCTCTTAAGGACATTTATAATTCCCAATAAATAATGGACAACATGAAACTTCATTAGAAAACACGAAGAGATGAGTTTGTTTTGCAATTTGCTAGTATTTTGCTCATGAATCTAGAAAAACCGAGTCTACTGCGTGAATGTACATGAAATTTACCGTCGTTTAGTACTACTTCTGTAGCTCTGGATGAGTTTTATAATACCGAATAAATAATGGACAACATGAAATTTCATTAGAAAACAAGAATAAATGAGTTTGTTTTGCAATTTGCTAGTATTTTGCTCACGAGTCTATTAAAACTGAGTCTACTGCGTGAATTTGCATCAAATTTGCTATGGTTTAATACTACTTTTGTAGCTCTAGATGTCTTTTATAATACCCAATGAATAATGGACAACATGAAATCCCATTAGAAAACACAAATAAATGTGTTTGTTTTGAGATTTGCTAGCTCATGAATCTATATAACCCGAATCTACTGCGTAAAGTGTTATTGGATCATGTTCGATGCTAAAGTTTTAGTAAAAGTGTTAAAGAGTCATGTCAAAGTTTATATGGAAGCTTTATTTGGTAAACTTAAGGTTTTTTATAAAAGTGTTATTGAGCCATGTTAAGGTTATAATAAAAGTGCTAATGAAAGATGTCAAGGTTTTTATGGAAGCTTTATTTGATAATCTTATGGTTTTTATATGGACATGTTATTTGGTCATGTTAGTACCTAAGGTTTTAATAAAAGTATCAATGAGTGTTGTCATGGTTTTTAAGGAAGCTTTATTAGGTATTCTTAAGGTTTTAATGAAACTGTTGTAGGGTCATGTTAGTAGTAAGGTTCATATTAGTAGACAAAAAATTTAAGTAAGTCTGTGAAGATGTATATGAGTAAGTGAGTGGAAATGAATAGTCAAATAACAAAGGTAAATTTAGTTTAATTTTAGTGACATGTAAGTGAAATTACTGGTCATGCTTAAATGTGCACAATACATAGTTTTTTTTGTGCATACTTTATAATGTTGCCCATACATTCTACCTACTAATTCTAACTAAGGTTAATGAATAAGTGTAATTACATGAGATATGAGGTGAAGTAGTACTAATTGTATTTTGTATTTTTGAAGTCTTAAGTTTGTAAAGGTCAACTAAAAAAATATTAATTTTGGATAAGTAACGTTATTAATATTTATATATTTTTAGTGAAAAAACTAGTAAAACTGATGTTTGCTAAAAAGCTATGTTGGTAAATGAGGTTTCATCATGCCCAGACATTGATGAGCCGGGGCCATCTGGACTAAATCAACAAGGACTATCTCGAATCACATTTAGTGACAACATTAATGAACCAGGACCCTCTGGAGTAAAACAACCAGGACCATCTCGAATCACATGTAGTGACAGTGACGACGATGCTTCCTTCAATGGCAAGTCTTTATATTAAATATATAATAAACATTATATTTAAGATATTATAGGATCATCTTCGGAAGAATATGTTCCTTCAGATTTAAGTTCAAGTTCAGATGAGTATGATAGTGAGGATAATGTTGAGAATAAGGATCATAATAACGATGAAGAAGAAGATAAAGATCATGATAAGGATGAGCATAACGATGAAGATAAGCATGATTATGAAAATACACCAAAATAAAACTTTGTCAAAAAAACCTACCATTAAAAATAAGCACTGCTGTCCATTTTGTATGAGTTTGGTATATCAATTTGCACGACATATTACAACATTGCACCAGAACGAAGAAGAAGTTAAGAAAATACAGGTTTTGCCGAAAGGTAATTTTTTAATATTTATGGGTCTTATTTTTTGACCCGCCAATTATAGTTTTTTAAGTCAATAATTGATTTGTTTAGGGTGTAAAGAACGAAACGAGCTAATAACAACTTTGAGGAAACGGGGCAATTATGTTCACAACCAAAATAGTGGTGAAGACGTTATAGTAGTTCAAAAAAAGGCAAGTGGAAAAACCAGTCGAGAACAATATGTATCTTGCCCTAACTGTTTAGGCGCCTATGCAAAAACAACTTTTAAAAAACACTTTCGAAGATGTGATAAATCCAGAATACATGGATCGCGAGGTGGTACAGCAAAAGCTGCAAATTTAAATCGAAAAATTTCAGATCTTGCAATTCCAAGACTAAGAGATATTGTGTTTGCTAAATTTACGGATGATATCATTGTAGATATCATAAAACACGATGATTTGATCATCCAATATAGAAATTTTTTAACAAAAAAATACATGTATTCCGAACACCATAATCGTATGATTCGGGCCCATTTGCGACGACTGGGACGATTTTTAATGGAAATAAAAAATTGCGATAGATCAATTGATCAATTGAAACATATATACAAACCGGAAAAATTAGATTATGTAATTGAGGCAATATTAAAAGTCGAAAAATTAGAAGATGGCAAAATTCATTCTCCTACAACAGTTAGTGAGTTAGCAACTTCATTAAAAAAGTGTGGCAAAATTTTAATAAATAAATTTATCAAAACACATGCTACTAAAGAAGAGAAAAAAAACGTCACTGATTTTTTGGAGATATTTGCAGATGACTTGCAAACAAAAGTCAGTAATGTGGTCAAGGAGTCACAACTGCAAATGAAACGCAGGAAAGACATAGTACTGCCTTCAAATGAAGATATTCGCAAGTTGGTGATCTTTCTTTCAGAAAAAATGAAAATTTGTTTTTTAGAAATTAATGCTAATTTTACAGTTATGTGTTGGGAAGAATTATCATCTTTAATTTTAGTATATTTGATGATTTTTAACAGACGTAGACCCGGCGAATGTCAACGATTGTTGTTGGATGATTTTGAAAATTATCACGTGGTTGATGAATCGTCTATTGATTTATTAAATAACTTATCCCTTCAACAACAAGAAATTGTTAATAACTATATAAGAATTCCTTTAAAAGGAAAATTAATCCGCAATGTGGCAATTATCATGAACAAAACAATATTCAAATACTTGACAGTCATTGTTCAGAAAAGAAGTGTTGCAGGTGTGGACAAATGCAACAAGTATGTTTTTGGCTTGCCTGGCCCTGGGCCGGATTATAAAATATTAGATGCGTATCACTTATGCAGAAAATACAGCACAAAATGTAATGCATCAAATCCACACTTGTTGCGAGCAACGCTGCTGAGAAAACAACTTGCTACTATGGCTATAATTATGGAATTGGACAGAGTGCAAATTGGAGATCTTGCAACTTTTATGGGTCACCATGAAAATGTTCACAGAGAACATTACAGGTTATCCATTCCAAACCGAGAAATATTGCAAATAGTCCCATTGTTGGAAAGAATGCAAGGAGATGTATCGGAAGAAATAGAATTGCAACAAAACGAAGATGCTTCCCAAGTTGCCGAAATACCAATTTTAAATTTGGCAGAAACTATAGACTCTAACACACCGTTAGATCAGGAGCTCTCAGATGAATTTAACAAAGATGCTGAACTAAGTATAACATTATTTAAAAACATAGTAATTTAATGTTTATTTAAATATTTATTCATTAGTTTCCAAAAGAGGAAAAATAAAAAGAAGAACATGGAGTACACCAGAGAAGGCTACCATAAAATCTCGTTTCTCCAAATATATTCAAAGTGACAGCCTACCTTCTTTGGCGGAGTGCGAGGAAGCAAAACAATCAAGTAATTTAAAAAACAGAACAGCCCAACAAATTAAAGCTTGGATATTTAATTACAATAGAACAGCTAAACGTTCTCCAAAAATAAGTGGTAAATATATTAAATGAATAAATTTATAGATATTGAATTTACTACTTAAAAACTGTGTTGAAATTGAACTATTGCACCTAAATGTTGCAAAATGTTTTTAATGTATAAAACCTGTATAGTATTGTAATAACTAGCAATAATGACTGCTAATATCTTGGCTTACTTTTAAATTTTAGGTCGACAAGCTTGGGAAACGCCAGAAAGAAAAGCCATTAAACATTACTTTAAAAACAATATTTCCAGGAGTCAATTGCCCTCAATGAAAGAATGTATTGAGGCGTCAAAAAAATGTAAAGATTTGAAAAATAGAAAACCCAATATTATAAAAGCATGGGTAAATCATGAAATAAATAGACGAAACCCCAAAAGAAAACTTTTTGATTAAAACTTTTTATTTTTTATTTTTTTTGTTTTACTTATTTTTATTGTGTCATTAGTTTATAATATTTTGTTATTATTTTTATAATTTGGTTTAATTAAAAGCTCCTGTTTCTTTAATTAATTAGTTTTAATATTAAGTTTCCTGTAGTTATTTTTTTAAAGTTTTTGGCCTACTGAAGTAAATGACAGTTGTAGGTAGATTGATTTTTAGAAAACACTGGGCACTTACAGATAGTTAGGAAACAATTTTTACTATTAAGTTTATGTAACAAAATACTACTTTACATCTAATCGTTATAAAATAGTGCTTGATTTAATAGAGAAATGAATATTTTATTTATTAAACATTTGTTTTTCAAAAGATTATAGGTAAAATAAATTTAACAATGCACATAAAATTACTATGTATTTATTTTTTTCACATTCATGTTTTCGCCTTGGGACTACATGTAATCAATTAATTTAATTGATAACTCAGCTGTTAATAGAAGGTTATTCAAACGTTACTTTTATTGATATTAATTACAAAATAACACTGCATGCATTTATAAATGGTGGAGGTGCCATGTGTGGCCGAGCGGTACCTTATATGATAGACCCACGAGGAACCTGGTTCCGAGTGGGTCAATTGGTTCCGTGCGACTACATGTATGTCTAATTTTGGTTCCACATGGGCACCTGCATATATATATATATATATATATATATATATATATATATATAGGCACAAACTCTGTATTAGGAGCGTTTGCTCTCGAGAGGATTGGGAGCGTTTAATTTACTTTATAAACTAACCGTGCCATAGTGTTTCAGCAGTTGCTTTGTACGTGGAAACAACATTAATTTATTATTAAATTAGTAGATTAATAAATAGTTTGCAATATAAATTTGAAAAATGATCAAGCAATTCGTTGTTTTGCCGAAAGGTTAAGTTAGAATCCTATTTTATTTAGTTTTTATTTTAGTGTATTTGGTTCTTGTCTAAGTTATTTACAGTTATGGCTAAACGCCCCTAAAACTACAAATCGGTCATGTTTAAGGGCGTCTAACCGCATGCTTATCCTATTGAGTTTAAATGTTTACCGCTAGGGCTATACTACAGTTCACGGCTTTGCCGTTAATGTGTAAACGCCTCTAGAGCGTGTTATGTGCAAATAAACGCTTCTAAAACGTATATTGTGCAAATAATCGCCTCTGAAACGTATATTGTGCATATTAACGTTTTTAGAACGCAAGCTTTCACGATCTCATTTTTCATACACGTTTAGTTTGATAATTAAACATTAACAATAGATATGGTATAATTGACTTACCATTAAATAATCTAGCTATAGATAAACTAATAAAAAATATGGAATATTATTTATTTCAAATTAGAATACATTAACTAGTTAAAATTATGGCCCGTGTTAAGCCTGCGTTTGAATCAATTACTTATCATTGCAAAAAAAGTGCAATTTAGTTTTAGGCATTGAAATAAGTAGTTCTAAAAATAGACCTATTCCGAGACCTATTCTTAGTATTGAATGAATTTTATGGTTAAAAAAAATAGAAAGTTTGTTGACATTGCCACTGCAATGCAAGGGTAACCAAACATTTTATTTCAACAAATTATGTATAATGGTTACATAAACGTGAAAAAAGATGTTTTAAAATTAGCAATATTATTTTTTTAATAATTTAATTAAATAAATTATTGATTATAAATATTATAATAATTATAATCGGTATTGAAGATTATTATTATGGAATTTATTTTTCAAGTGGGATGTTAAAAATAAAAATTAAACAACCATAAACGGCAGCCAAGACAATTTTTTTTGTTTAATAGTATTTTTTTTTTAATTTACAGTTCTTTTTTGTTAAAGCTGCCGATTATGATTAAATTAATTAATTTATTTTTAACATCTAGCTTGAAAAGTGCACACCATAATAATAATTTTAAAATCTAATCTGTTTATTTATAAGAATGTTGTTTTTCAATAGATTTGATAATTTGACTTTCTTATTGTGTGTGGCATTCATAAATAATAAAATGTTGTAAACATCAATGTCATAATTGTGCCGCCTCTAACAGGAATTATGTTATTTTAACTTAATTATTAATTATTGTAATGAACATACTTAAATCTGTCTAACAAACTTTATTAAAAGTATACAATTTTGTGTATTAATGTTATAATTGTGTCGAATTAAGAAATTGTGCCGCGTTCTAACAAAAATGTTGTTATTTTGATGTTTTGATTGTAATTGTTTACTTAAGTACCCCTGTCTACCAAAATTTATTAAGATTATAGAATGTTGTGCATTAATGTTATAATTGTGCCGCGTCCAACGGGAATTTTGTTATTATAATTTTATCATTAAAATTGAGATACTTACGTATTCCTGTCTACTAAAAATCATCATGATCATAAAATGTTATGCATAAATGTTATGACTGTGCCGCAAAATTTTTGTATTTTAACTTAATCATTGTAATTAGCATACCCCTGTCTACCAAAATTTATTAAAATCATAGAATGTTTTGAATTAATATTATAATTGTGTCGCCTCCAACAAAATTTTATTATATTAACTTAACTATTGTATATAACATACTTAAATACTTTTGTCTACCAAAAATAATTAGGATCATAGGTGCATTAATGTTATAATTGTGCCACTCAACAAGAATTTTGTTATTTTGACTTTTTCATTGTAATTGACATATTTAAGTACCCAGTCTATCAAAATTCATCAAGATCATAGAATGTTGTGCACTAGTATTATAATTGTGCCACCTCCCAACAGGAATTTTGTTATTTTTACATTATTGTTGTAATATGCTTACTTAAATGTTCTTATCTGCCAAAATTCATTAAGATCATAGAATATTGTGCATAAATGTTATAATTGAGCCGTCTCCAACAAGAATTTTGTTACTTTGACTTTATCATTGTAATGGTCATACTTAAGTACTTCTATCAACCAAAGTTCATCAAGATAATAAAATGTTGTACATAAATGTTATAATTGCGCCGCTTCTAACAATAATTTTGTTATTTTGACTTAATCTTTGTAATTGGCATACTTAAGTACCTTTATATACCAGAATTTATCAAGATTATAAAATATTGTGCAATAATATTATAATTGTGCCGCCTCCTAACAAGAAATTTTTTATTCTTACTTTATTATTTTAATTAGCTTACTTAAATGTACCTGTCTACCAAAATTTATTAAGATTATAGAATATTGTGCATTAATGTTATAATTGCGCCGTCTCCAACAAAAATTTTTATATTTTGACTTTATCATGGTATTTGGAATACTTTAGTACATCTATCTACCAAAATTCATCAAGATCATAGAATGTTATGCAATAGTTTTAAAATTGTGCCGCCTCCTAACAGGAATTTTGTTAATTTTACTTTATCATTATATTAAGCTTACATAAATGTCCTTATCTACCAAAGATCATTAAGATTATAGAATATTGTGCATAAATATTATAATTGCGCCGCCTCTAACAAAAATTTTGTTATTTTGATTTTATCATTGTAATTGGCATACTTAAGTACCTATATCTACCAGAATGTATCAAGATTATAAATTGTTGTGCAGTAATATTATAATTGTACAGCTTCTCAACAGAAATTTTGTTATTTTCACTTTTTCATTGTAATAAGGTTACTTAAATGTCCCTATCTACCAATATTCATTAAGATCATAAAATATTGTTCATAAATGTTATAATTGCGCCGCCTCCAATAAAAATTTTGTTATTTTGAATTTATTATTGTATTTGTCATACTTAAGTACTTCTATCTACCAAAATTCATAAAAATCATAAAATGCTGAGCATAAATGTTATAAATGCGCCGCCTCCAACAAGAATTTTGTTGTTTTGACTATATCATAGTAATTGTCATGTTTAAGTAATTCTATCTATCAAATTTTATCAAGATCATAAACTGTTGTGCATAAATGTTATAATTGCGCCGCCTCCAACGAGAATTTTGTTATTTTAACTTTATCATTGTAATTATCATACTAAAGTACTGCTATCTACTAAAATTCATCAAGATCATAAAATGTTGTGCATAAATGTTATAATTGCGCCGCCTCCAATAAGAATTTTGTTATTTTAACTTTATCATTGTAATTATCATACTTAAGTACTTCTATCTTCTAAAATTCATCAAGATCATCAAATGTTGTGCATAAATGTTATAATTGCGCCGCCTCCAACGAGAGTTTTGTTATTTTAACTTTATCATTGTAATTATCATACTAAAGTACTTCTATCTTCTAAAATTCCTCAAGATTATCAAATGTTGTGCATAAATGTTATAATTGCGCCGCCTCCAACGACAATTTTGTTATTTTAACTTTATCATTGTAATTATCATACCTAAGTACTTCTATCTACTAAAATTCATCAAGATCATAAAATGTTGTGCATAAATGTTATAATTGCGCCGCCTCCAACAAGAAATTAGTTGTTTTGACTTTATCATTGTAATTGTCATGTTTAAGTAATTCTATTTATCAAAATTCATCAAGATCATAAAATGTTGTGCATAAATGTTATAATTTCGCCGCCTCCAACAAGAATTTTGTTATTTTAACTTTATCATTGTAATTATCATACTTAAGTACTTCTATCTTCTAAAATTCATCATTATCATCAAATGTTGTGCATAAATGTTATAATTGCGCCGCCTCCAACGAGAATTTTGTTATTCTAACTTTATCATTGTAATTATCATACTTAAGTACTTCTATCTTCTAAAATTCATCAAGATCATCAAATGTTGTGCATAAATGATATAATTGCGCCGCCTCCAAAGAGAATTTTGTTATTTTAACTTTATCATTGTAATTATCATACTTAAGTACTTCTATCTACTAAAATTCATCAAGATCATAAAATGTTGTGCATAAATGTTATAAGCGCGCCGCCTCCAACGAGAATTTTGTTGTTTTGACTTTATCATTGTAATTGTCATGTTTAAGTAACTCTATCTATCAAAAATTATCAAGATCATAAAATGTTGTGCATAAATGTTATAATTGCGCCGCCTCCAACAAGAATTTTGTTGTTTTGACTTTATCATTGTAATTGTCATGTTTAAGTAATTCTATTTATCAAAATTCATCAAGATCATAAAATGTTGTGCATAAATGTTATAATTGCGCCGCCTCCAATAAGAATTTTGTTATTTTAACTTTATTATTGTAATTATCATACTTAAGTACTTCTATCTTCTAAAATTCATCAAAATCATCAAATGTTGTGCATAAATGTAATAATTGCGCCGCTTCCAACGAGAATTTTGTTGTTTTGACTTTATCATTGTAATTGTCATGTTTAAGTAATTCTATTTATCAAAATTCATTAAGATCTTAAAATGTTGTGCATAAATGTTATAATTGCGCCGCCTCCAATAAGAATTTTGTTATTTTAACTTTATCATTGTAATTATCATACTTAAGTACTTTTATCTTCTAAAATTCATCAAGATCATCAAATGTTGTGCATAAATGTTATAATTGCGCCGCCTCCAACGAGAATTTTGTTATTTTAACTTTATCATTGTAATTAGCTTACTTCAATGTCACTGCCTACCAAAATCACTAGATTTGTAACCTCTATTTACAAAAATTGATTAAGATGAGAATGTTGTGCATCAATGTTATAATTGTGCAGCCTTCGTTAATATCATATAATGCTGTGAAGATTATTGTTTTAACTTTACCGTCTCTAACAAGAATTTTGTTATACTGACTATATCTTTGTAATTAGCATATTTAAATCCCGAAGTATACTAAAATTCATTAAAATCATAAAATTCTATAAATATTAATATAATACTTTTGCCGCTTCTATTTTTTTTTAGAAGCGACACCTTTGTTGACATCATCTTTGTAATTGGCGTACTTATCCTTGTCTACTAACTTTTTTTATTTTTTAATTTGTTTAGTATTTACTATTCATTATAGCATGTATAAACGTTAGCGTTGACCTTAAACTTGGTGTGAGACCTAGAAAAATGATTGACCTTAAACTTCAACTTTTAACAAAATATGAATACAAGCCTGAAAAATAAATACAATCTGTTGTGTTATCATGTAAACTAGTTATAAGATTTATATTTTTTTATATCAAGTAATATTTTAGTTGATTTATAATACAGACAGAATATTTTTAACTAATATTTTAAAAGAAAGTTTATTAAAAACTTGTAAAAAAAAACATTATGTATGTCAATAACCCTATTCGATTTGATTTTATTACGGTAGATATGTCCGCTACAAAAGCACAAATGTGTGGCTACAGTAATGTACTAACAAATTCTGTCAATCTTGATTTTAATGCCATCTATTAACACTCAATTTGAACGCTCTTAACACGTAGTTTATATGCACGGATTGGGAGCGTACGCTTCCAATCCTTAGACGCTTTTACGACGTAGAAAGTGTGCGCTTAAACGCTCCTAAACCAGCGTTTTTATCTCTCTATATATATATATATATATATATATATATAGATGTAAAACAACTAATACTCCTCCAAAATATATACACGCTGATAGTACTGGCCTCCAGAACGGAGGCAGGTACGAAAAACTGGAGGCAAATACGTTTTGGTGTGTATATCAATTTATTTCAACATAATACTTTACTAGAAGTCATTCTACAAAATTTTGTTCGGTGACCATTTCGACTCATACACATATACAGTTATACATTGTAGTACATTAAAGTCAACACTACGTGGCGCTATGCTTTTATACTGATATACAAATTTTGTTGCGGGCCAGTAGAATAGGCCTCCTCATAAGTCAACGTTCTAATACGCCTCTTACAATTGGCAACATAGCAAATACAATTTATAAAAATTATATACTTTTAATATATCTAAACGGTTCACGTTGTTTATTAGTTTTGTATAGAAAATATGTAAAAATAAAACAGAAAATATTACTCAACTTTACGTCCAATGAAACAAATAAATAACATTTTTTATATGTTATAAATATTTTTTAAATTATTCTATCTAGGTATTGTGCTATGTAGAATAGATTTTAAAAATATTATAAAATTGCAGATATAATACTATTTAATATTTCTTTAATAATAAATTTTTAAAAAGTGCAAACAAAAAAAAATAATTATTTTTAATTATATTTTTTTAAATAAATTAAATAACAATAATATTGTTTATATTTGTTTTAAAATTTATAAAAAAATCTAATTTTAGTTTTGTTTAGTGAACTTGACATCATTTGCATGTTAAATTAAAATTAATTCTTTTCAGTTTAACGCTAGAGAATTGCCAGGTTTAGTCGCACTGTCCTGTGGGGTGCTACTAGTAGTATTGTTATGGAAAAATATTAAATCCTATCACATCTACAAAAATATCGGCAAACCTTTTTCTCTAGAAAAATATTGACACGTACAGCGCCGTTTTTGAATTAAATTTGGTACTTATGGGACAAAACGCCAACCAACTCAATATCCAAACGATAAGATTTTAATTATCACTCTTTTATATGTTGAAAATCTACATTAAGGTTCTAACTAATTTAATTAGGTAACTCATTGATTGCTAGTAGTGACATGTTAAAAAAGGTACGTGTTGGTATGATGTTCAAACCAAGATAAGTATTTGCTACTAGCGTTCTTGGAGTCTTGTAGCACATTAGAGATGTTCAGATTTTTGTATAGAAACTTATTGGTGATAAATCTTGAACTGTTTGTAATTGATATATCTTCAGCTTCAGAATGTTAGAAACTTACTGTCTCATAGTTAAGAACAGTTGGCTCATACAGGTTTTAAAATTTATTTCAAGGTACTTTGCATTGGTAGATTGTAATAATTGTTTGCCGGAGAGTGACGGTGACATGCTGAAATTTACTTTGATTGGTTCTAATTTACAAGGTTTTAAGCTATTTTTGGATGTTTTTAGAAAAAATCTGAAGTTTCTCAGAGACAAAACTTAGAATTTTACTAACTGTTAGAATGACAAACGTAACTGTTGAAGGTTTTCTGTAAAAAGTAGATATAGCACCGGTGCAAGAATTCCTTCCTGTGGTACCGCTGATTTGATGAGGTGTAAGTTAATTACTTTAACTTGATGTTTAACCATAAAAATGTTTTGATTAGGTATGATTATAATACATGAAATGTGTAATGGGCAATTGCGTTTTCAATTTGCTTAAAAATCTCCGGTGTCAGACTTTTATCAAAGGCTTGGGTGTTGTCAAGAAAAGCAGCCAAACAATATTTCTTTTTTTTTAAGTGTTGCTAATTTGCTTTATTACTCTGTAAACCTGCTCTGTAGTTGTGTGTTAATTTAAAAAACCAAATTGGTGATTTGGAATTAGATGAAATGTTTTTAATTTCAGTCTTTTCAGAAACATATCTTTAAAGATACATTTTAAATAAACTTATAAAGCAACAGAAACATATTTCTGTCACAGGTTTATCAGAATGATTTGTGTGAGTGCTTTTTGCACATTTTTTGGAAACTAATTCTAATTGCTGTAACTTTTTTCATAGAAATATGGAGATCATAGCCATGTTTTAATCACGAGTTTGACTGACATGGTATGATGGCGTTAATAAACAATGTAATTGATAAAGGTATTCCAAAACTGATAACTGCTTTTTGTCTGCTTGTAGTAGTGGTAGTTTTTTGAGAAAATTTTTGATTCTTTAGTTTTTTCTCTAAGAGTAGGCTTTTAGCGGGTTGTATTTAGTTTTGTTTTGTGGATTTCTATTAGACTTCCATATTCTTCTATTTATTAGTAGTGCTTTTTTAGTTACTTTTAAATCATTTTGTAGCTTGTTTGTAGTGTTTGTGGGTTCCAAAACTGCTTAATGCTTAAATGTTGGTTTATGCAAGACATTTGGGTGTATTTCTTTTTCTAATATGTTTTAAAACTGGTTCAATTATTTTATTGGTTAAAAAATCTGGTTTTTATTTATGGTGTATGTGTGTGCTTAAGTAGATTAGGACAGGGAAATAGTCTGAAAGATATTATTTTTTTTTTACTTGCAGATAATTTAAGGAATAACTTTTGTATACAAAAAATACGAAGATATTTGTTTTTTATGTCACCTGGCCAGTGTGTAGTAGCTTTGGGCTGGCCAAGTTCTAGGTCTCAGCGCTGGAAATTATGTTTGCTGCACTTTCTTGTAAACTCTGATCATGAATGCAGTAATTTTTGGTACGTCCCAGTTGAAGGCAAATAGCACATTGAGGCATGACTTTTGTTTTTTACATAAAAACTGCGTTATTGGTTTAAATAAAAGGTGTAGTATTGCACATCACGATTTTTTGGTTCTTGAACAGCTGCTTGATATTTTAGCATATCTGTTGTCGACAATTTGGTTATTATTTATTTTAAGATTAAATTTTTGTTTATTATCCTGATTGTTGTTAGCATATCAGAAAATTATTTAATGTTTGCTGCTGCTGGGATGTATATTGGTGGAGGTTTTATGTAATTACGTAGTTCTTTTAGTGGTGTACTCTTGTTTTTGAGTTTATTACATGTTTGTAATAATCTATTAATAGCCGTTGTTTAACATTCCATGGTTTGGTTTCTGAAGAGTTTTTACGTTTATACGTATATTAATTAATAAATAATAACAAAATAAATTAAATAGATTAAAATAAAATAAATATCAGTTTAACTGAAGCAGGGAATCCATTAATGAACCGGTAACAAACAGTACAATGTAGTAGTGTAGTATTTATTATTATTGGTTTGCAACATATTTTTTTAATATTGAGAGTTAAAATACCACAGCAGTAAGTCACCGCTTAAAAAACGCTATAATGTAGAAACAATTAATCACCGGTAGCATACTATAGTTGTTGTAATGTACACCACATAAAAAATTAAAATCAAAACAACTTCAAATAACTGTTCGTACCTACATTCAATAATTTTTGAAAATAACAATTTATTGTAGACTGTGTTACGGTTTCAATATTTTTATAATCTTATACACACAAAAAACAACTATACTAAACCACCTCTTGAATAAAACAAATATATGCCTACTAATAATAGAAATTTACAAAATACGATATATTGATAGTGGCAACATTGGCAGAGGCGTATTCGACATTTTCACATATATATTTTATACAACTGGAGCCTAAAACGATGCTTTGGCATTTGGAGTTCTATTGCTATTATTAACATACCAATTTTTTTGTATATAATTAATGTTATATTTCTTTACCCCTCTTTGTGCGTCCTAATAAAGAATATTTTAAATAAGTAAATGCAAAAAAATACACAGTTAAAACTATTAGATTTAGGGTGGAGGCTAGGTCGCCTTATGTGTGTACGGAGGCGAGTAAGATAGCTATGCATATATATATATATATATATATATAGACACAAACTCTGTATTAGGAGCGTTTGCTCTCGAGAGGATTGGGAGCGTTTAATTTACTTTATAAACTAACCGTGCCATAGTGTTTCAGTACTATCTTTATACGTGAAAACAACAACAATTTATTATTAAATTAGAAGATTAATAAATAGTTTGCAAAATAAATTTGAAAAATGATCAAGCAATTCGTTATTTTGCCGAAAGGGTAAATTAGAAACCTATTTTATTTAGTTTTTATTTTAATACATTTGGTTCTTGTCTAAGTTATTTACAGTTAGCGCTAAACGCCCCCAAAACTACAAATTGATCATGTTTAGGGGCGTCTAACCGCATGCTTATCCTATTGAGTTTAAATGTTTACCGCTAGGGCTATACTACAGTTCACGGCTTTGCCGTTAATGTGTAAACGCCTCTAAAGCGTGTTATGTGCAAATAAACGCTTCGAAAACGTATATTGTGCAAATAAACGCCTCTAAAACGTATATTGTGCATATTAACGTTTTTAGAACGCAAGCTTTCACGATCTCATTTTTCATACACGTTTAGTTTGATAATTAAACATTAACAATAGATATGGTATAATTGACTTACCATTAAATAATCTAACTAAAGATAAACTAATAAAAAATATGGAATATTATTTATTTCAAATTAGAATACATTAACTAGTTAAAATTATGGCCCGTGTTAAGCCTGCGTTTGAATCAATTACATATCATTGCAAAAAAAGTGCAATTTAGTTTTAGGCATTGAAATAAGTAGTTCTAAAAATAGACCTATTCTTAGTATTGAATGAGTTTTATGGTTAAAAAAAATAGAAAGTTTGTTGACATTGCCACTGCAATGCAAGGGTAACCAAACATTTTATTTCAACAAATTATGTATAATGGTTACATAAACGGATGTTTTAAAATTAGCAATATTATTTTTTTAATAATTTAATTAAATAAATTATTGATTATAAATATTGTAATAATTATAATCGGTATTAATTGAAGATTATTATTATGGAATTTATTTTTCAAGTGGGATGTTAAAAATTAAAATTAAACAACCATAATCGGCAGCCAAGACAATTTTTTTTGTTTAATAGTATTTTTTTTAATTTACAGTTATTTTTTGTTAAAGCTGCCGATTATGATTAAATGAATTAATTTACTCTTAACATCTAGATTGAAAAGTGCACACCATAATAATAATTTTAAAATCTAATCTGTTTATTTATAAGAATGTTGTTTTTCAATAGATTTTGATAATTTGACTTTCTTATTGTGAGTGGCATTCATAAATAATAAAATGTTGTGAACATCAATGTCATAATTGTGCCGCCTCTAACAGGAATTATGTTATTTTAACTTAATTATTGTAATGAACATACTTAAATACTTTTGTCTAACAAACTTTATTAAAAGTATAGAATTTTGTGTATTAATGTTATAATTGTGTCGATAATTGTGCAGCAGTAATTGGAATACTTAAATACCGCTGATTACCAAAATTTATTAAGATCATAAAATGTTGTGCATTAGTGTTATAATTGTGCCGCGTCCAACGGGAATTTTGTTATTATAATTTTATCATTAAAATTGAGATACTTAAGTATTCCTGTCTACTAAAAATCATCATGATCATAAAATGTTATGCATAAATGTTATGATTGTGCCGCTTCTAACAAAATTTTTTGTATTTTAACTTAATCATTGTAATTAGCATACCCCTGCCTACCAAAATTCATTAAAATCATAGAATGTTTTGAATTAATATTATAATTGTGTCGCCTTCAACAAAAATTTTATTATATTAACTTAACTATTGTATATAACATACTTAAATACCCTTGTCTACCAAAATTCATTAGGATCATAGGTGCATTAATGTTATAATTGTGCCACTCAACAAGTATTTTGTTATTTTGACTTTTTCATTGTAATTGACATACTTAAGTACCCAGTCTATCAAAATTCATCAAGGTCATAGAATGTTGTGCACTAGTATTATAATTGTGCCACCTCCCAACAGGAATTTTGTTATTTTTACATTATTGTTGTAATATGCTTACTTAAATGTTCTTATCTACCAAAATTCATTAAGATCATAAAATATTGTGCATAAAAGTTATAATTGAGCCGCCTCCAACAAGAATTTGGTTACTTTGACTTTATCATTGTAATGGTCATACTTAAGTACTTCTATCTACCAAAATTAATCAAGCTTATTAAATATTGTGCATAAATGTTATAAATGCGCCGCCTCCAACAAGAATTTTGTTGTTTTGACAATATCATTGCAATTGTCATGTTTAAGTAATTCTATCTATCAAATTTTATCAAGATTATAAAATGTTGTGCATAAATGTTATAATTGCGCCGCCTCCAACGAGAATTTTGTTATTTTAACTTTATCATTGTAATTATCATACTTAAGTACTTCAATCTACTAAAATTCATCAAGATCATAAAATGTTGTGCATAAATGTTATAATTGCGCCGCCTCTAACGAGAATTTTGTTATTTTAACTTTATCATTGTAATTGTCATACTTAAGTTCTTCTATCTACTAAAATTTATCAAGATCATAAAATGTTGTGCATAAATGTTATAATTGCGCCGCCTCCAACGAGAATTTTGTTGTTTTGACTTTATCATTGTAATTGTCATGTTTAAGTAATTCTATTTATCAAAATTCATCAAGATCATAAAATGTTGTGCATAAATGTTATAATAGCGCCGCCTCCAACGAGAATTTTGTTATTTTAACTTTATCATTGTAATTATCATACTTAAGTACTTCTATCAACTAAAATTCATCAAGATCATAAAATGTTGTGCATAAATGTTATAATTGCGCCGCCTCCAACGAGAGTTTTGTTGTTTTGACTTTATCATTGTAATTGTCATGTTTAAGTACTTCTATCTTCTAAAATTCATCAAGATCATAAAATGTTGTGCATAAATGTTATAATTGCGCCGCCTCTAACGAGAATTTTGTTATTTTAACTTTATCGTTGTAATTATCATACTTAAGTTCTTCTATCTACTAAAATTTATCAAGATCATAAAATGTTGTGCATAAATGTTATAAATGCGCCGCCTCCAAAGAGAATTTTGTTGTTTTGACTTTATCATTGCAATTGTCATGTTTAAGTAATTCTATCTATCAAAATTCATCAAGATCATAAAATGTTGTGCATAAATGTTATAATTGCGCCGCCTCCAACAAGAATTTTGTTGTTTTGATTTTATCATTGTAATTATCATACTTAAGTACTTCTATCTTCTAAAATTCATCAAGATCATCAAATGTTGTGCATAAATGTTATAATTGCGCCGCCTCTAACGAGAATTTTGTTATTTTAACTTTATCGTTGTAATTATCATACTTAAGTTCTTCTATCTACTAAAATTTATCAAGATCATAAAATGTTGTGCATAAATGTTATAATTGCGCCGCCTCCAACGAGAATTTTGTTTTGACTTTATCATTGTAATTGTCATGTTAAAGTAATTCTATTTATCAAAAGTCATCAAGATCATAAAATGTTGTGCTTAAATGTTATAATTGCACCGCCTCCAATAAAAATTTTGTTATTTTAACTTTATCGTTGTAATTATCATACTTAAGTACTTCTATCTTCTAAAATTCATCAAGATCATAAAATGTTGTGCATAAATGTTATAATTGCGCCGCCTCCAACGAGAATTTTGTTGTTTTGACTTTATCATTGTAATTGTCATGTTTAAGTAATTCTATTTATCAAAATTCATCAAGATCATAAAATGTTGTGCATAAATGTTATAATTGCGCCGCCTCCAATAAGAATTTTGTTATTTTAACTTTATCATTGTAATTATCATACTTAAGTACTTCTATCTTTTAAAATTCATCAAGATCATCAAATGTTGTGCATAAATGTTATAATTGCGCCGCCTCTAACGAGAAGTTTGTTATTTTAACTTTATCGTTGTAATTATCATACTTAAGTTTTTCTATCTACTGAAATTCATCAAGATCATAAAATGTTGTCCATAAATGTTATAATTGCGCCGCCTCCAACGAGAATTTTGTTGTTTTGACTTTATCATTGTAATTGTCATGATTAAGTAATTCTATTTATCAAAATTCATCAAGATCATAAAATGTTGTGCTTAAATGTTATAATTGCGCCGCCTCCAATAAGAATTTCGTTATTTTAACTTTATCATTGTAATTATTATACTTAAGTACTTCTATCTTCTAAAATTCATCAAGATCATCAAATGTTGTGCATAAATGATATAATTGCGCCGCCTCCAACAAGAATTTTGTTATTTTAACTTTATCGTTGTAATTATCATACTTAAGTTCTTCTATCTACTAAAATTTATTAAGATTATAAAATGTTGTGCATAAATGTTATAATTGCGCCGCCTCCAACGAGAATTTTGTTGTTTTGACTTTATCATTGTAATTGTCATGTTTAAGTAATTCTATTTATCAAAATTCATCAAGATCATAAAATGTTGTGCTTAAATGTTATAATTGCGCCGCCTCCAATAAGAATTTTGTTATTTTAACTTTATCATTGTAATTATCATACTTAAGTACTTCTAACTTCTAAAATTCATCAAGATCATCAAATGTTGTGCATAAATGTTATAATTGCGCCGCCTCTAACGAGAATTTTGTTATTTTAACTTTATCGTTGTAATTATCATACTTAAGTTTTTCTATCTACTGAAATTCATCAAGATCATAAAATGTTGTCCATAAATGTTATAATTGCGCCGCCTTTAACGAGAACTATGTTGTTTTGACTTTATCATTGTAATTGTCATGATTAAGTAATTCTATTTATCAAAATTCATCAAGATCATAAAATGTTGTGCTTAAATGTTATAATTGCGCCGCCTCCAATAAGAATTTCGTTATTATTTAAACTTTATCATTGTAATTATTATACTTAAGTACTTCTATCTTCTAAAATTCATCAAGATCATCAAATGTTGTGCATAAATGATATAATTGCGCCGCCTCCAACAAGAATTTTGTTATTTTAACTTTATCGTTGTAATTATCATACTTAAGTACTTCTATCTACTAAAATTCATTAAGATCATAAAATGTTGTCCATAAATGTTATAATTGCGCCGCCTCCAACGAGAATTTTGTTGTTTTGACTTTATCATTGCAATTGTCATGTTTAAGTAATTCTATTTATCAAAATTCATCAAGATCATAAAATGTTGTGCATAAATGTTATAATTGCGCCGCCTCCAATAAGAATTTTGTTATTTTAACTTTATCATTGTAATTATCATACTTAAGTGCTTCTATCTTCTAAAATTCATCAAGATCATCAAATGTTGTGCATAAATGTTATAATTGCGCCGCCTCTAACGAGAATTTTGTTATTTTAACTTTATCGTTGTAATTATCATACTTAAGTTTTTCTATCTACTGAAATTCATCAAGATCATAAAATGTTGTCCATAAATGTTATAATTGCGCCGCCTCCAACGAGAATTTTGTTGTTTTGACTTTATCATTGTAATTGTCATGATTAAGTAATTCTATTTATCAAAATTCATCAAGATCATAAAATGTTGTGCTTAAATGTTATAATTGCGCCGCCTCCAATAAGAATTTCGTTATTTTAACTTTATCATTGTAATTATCATACTTAAGTACTTCTAACTTCTAAAATTCATCAAGATCATCAAATGTTGTGCATAAATGTTATAATTGCGCCCGCCTCTAACGAGAATTTTGTTATTTTAACTTTATCGTTGTAATTATCATACTTAAGTACTTCTATCTACTAAAATTTATTAAGATCATAAAATGTTGTGCATAAATGTTATAATTGCGCCGCCTCTAACGAGAATTTTGTTGTTTTGACTTTATCATTGTAATTGTCATGTTTAAGTAATTCTATTTATCAAAATTCATCAAGATCATAAAATGTTGTGCTTAAATGTTATAATTGCGCCGCCTCCAATAAGAATTTTGTTATTTTAACTTTATCATTGTAATTATCATACTTAAGTACTTCTAACTTCTAAAATTCATCAAGATCATCAAATGTTGTGCATAAATGTTATAATTGCGCCGCCTCTAACGAGAATTTTGTTATTTTAACTTTATCGTTGTAATTATCATACTTAAGTTTTTCTATCTACTGAAATTCATCAAGATCATAAAATGTTGTCCATAAATGTTATAATTGCGCCGCCTCCAACGAGAATTTTGTTGTTTTGACTTTATCATTGTAATTGTCATGATTAAGTAATTCTATTTATCAAAATTCATCAAGATCATAAAATGTTGTGCTTAAATGTTATAATTGCGCCGCCTCCAATAAGAATTTTGTTATTTTAACTTTATCATTGTAATTATCATACTTAAGTACTTCTATCTTCTAAAATTCATCAAGATCATCAAATGTTGTGCATAAATGTTATAATTGCGCCGCCTCTAACGAGAATTTTGTTATTTTAACTTTATCGTTGTAATTATCATACTTAAGTTCTTCTATCTACTAAAATTTATCAAGATCATAAAATGTTGTGCATAAATGTTATAATTGCGCCGCCTCCAACGAGAATTTTGTTGTTTTGACTTTATCATTGTAATTGTCATGTTTAAGTAATTCTACTTATTAAAATTCATCAAGATCATAAAATGTTGTGCATAAATGTTATAATTGCGCCGCCTCCAATAAGAATTTTGTTATTTTAACTTTATCATTGTAATTATCATATTTAAGTGCTTCTATCTTCTAAAATTCATCAAGATCATCAAATTTTGTGCATAAATGTTATAATTGCGCCGCCTCTAACGAAAATTTTGTTATTTTAACTTTATCGTTGTAATTATCATACTTAAGTTCTTCTATCTACTAAAATTTATTAAGATTAAAAAATGTTGTCCATAAATGTTATAATTGCGCCGCCTCCAACGAGAATTTTGTTGTTTTGACTTTATCATTGTAATTGTCATGTTTAAGTAATTCTATTTATCAAAATTCATCAAGATCATAAAATGTTGTGCTTAAATGTTATAATTGCGCCGCCTCCAATAAGAATTTTGTTATTTTAACTTTATCATTGTAATTATCATACTTAAGTACTTCTAACTTCTAAAATTCATCAAGATCATCAAATGTTGTGCATAAATGTTATAATTGCGCCGCCTCTAACGAGAATTTTGTTATTTTAACTTTATCGTTGTAATTATCATACTTAAGTTTTTCTATCTACTGAAATTCATCAAGATCATAAAATGTTGTCCATAAATGTTATAATTGCGCCGCCTCCAACGAGAATTATGTTGTTTTGACTTTATCATTGTAATTGTCATGATTAAGTAATTCTATTTATCAAAATTCATCAAGATCATAAAATGTTGTGCTTAAATGTTATAATTGCGCCGCCTCCAATAAGAATTTCGTTATTTTAACTTTATCATTGTAATTATTATACTTAAGTACTTCTATCTTCTAAAATTCATCAAGATCATCAAATGTTGTGCATAAATGATATAATTGCGCCGCCTCCAACAAGAATTTTGTTATTTTAACTTTATCGTTGTAATGATCATACTTAAGTACTTCTATCTACTAAAATTCATTAAGATCATAAAATGTTGTCCATAAATGTTATAATTGCGCCGCCTCCAACGAGAATTTTGTTGTTTTGACTTTATCATTGTAATTGTCATGTTTAAGTAATTCTATTTATCAAAATTCATCAAGATCATAAAATGTTGTGCATAAATGTTATAATTGCGCCGCCTCCAATAAGAATTTTGTTATTTTAACTTTATCATTGTAATTATCATACTTAAGTGCTTCTATCTTCTAAAATTCATCAAGATCATCAAATGTTGTGCATAAATGTTATAATTGCGCCGCCTCTAACGAGAATTTTGTTATTTTAACTTTATCGTTGTAATTATCATACTTAAGTACTTCTATCTACTAAAATTTATTAAGATCATAAAATGTTGTGCATAAATGTTATAATTGCGCCGCCTCTAACGAGAATTTTGTTGTTTTGACTTTATCATTGTAATTGTCATGTTTAAGTAATTCTATTTATCAAAATTCATCAAGATCATAAAATGTTGTGCTTAAATGTTATAATTGCGCCGCCTCCAATAAGAATTTTGTTATTTTAACTTTATCATTGTGATTATCATACTTAAGTACTTCTAACTTCTAAAATTCATCAAGATCATCAAATGTTGTGCATAAATGTTATAATTGCGCCGCCTCTAACGAGAATTTTGTTATTTTAACTTTATCGTTGTAATTATCATACTTAAGTACTTCTATCTACTAAAATTTATTAAGATCATAAAATGTTGTGCATAAATGTTATAATTGCGCCGCCTCTAACGAGAATTTTGTTGTTTTGACTTTATTATTGTAATTGTCATGTTTAAGTAATTCTATTTATCAAAATTCATCAAGATCATAAAATGTTGTGCTTAAATGTTATAATTGCGCCGCCTCCAATAAGAATTTTGTTATTTTAACTTTATCATTGTAATTATCATACTTAAGTACTTCTAACTTCTAAAATTCATCAAGATCATCAAATGTTGTGCATAAATGTTATAATTGCGCCGCCTCTAACGAGAATTTTGTTATTTTAACTTTATCGTTGTAATTATCATACTTAACTTTTTCTATCTACTGAAATTCATCAAGATCATAAAATGTTGTCCATAAATGTTATAATTGCGCCGCCTCCAACGAGAATTTTGTTGTTTTGACTTTATCATTGTAATTGTCATGATTAAGTAATTCTATTTATCAAAATTCATCAAGATCATAAAATGTTGTGCTTAAATGTTATAATTGCGCCGCCTCCAATAAGAATTTTGTTATTTTAACTTTATCATTGTAATTATCATACTTAAGTACTTCTATCTTCTAAAATTCATCAAGATCATCAAATGTTGTGCATAAATGTTATAATTGCGCCGCCTCTAACGAGAATTCTGTTATTTTAACTTTATCGTTGTAATTATCATACTTAAGTTCTTCTATCTACTAAAATTTATCAAGATCATAAAATGTTGTGCATAAATGTTATAATTGCGCCGCCTCCAACGAGAATTTTGTTGTTTTGACTTTATCATTGTAATTGTCATGTTTAAGTAATTCTACTTATCAAAATTCATCAAGATCATAAAATGTTGTGCTTAAATGTTATAATTGCGCCGCCTCCAATAAAAATTAAGTTATTTTAACTTTATCATTGTAATTATCATACTTAAGTACTTATATCTTCTAAAATTCATCAAGATCATCAAATGTTGTGCATAAATGTTATAATTGCGCCGCCTCCAACGAGAATTTTGTTATTTTAACTTTATCGTTGTAATTATCATACTTAAGTACTTCTATCTACTAAAATTCATTAAGATCATAAAATGTTGTCTATAAATGTTATAATTGCGCCGCCTCCAACGAGAATTTTGTTGTTTTGACTTTATCATTGTAATTGTCATGTTTAAGTAATTCTATCTATCAAAATTCATCAAGATCATAAAATGTTGTGCATAAATGTTATAATTGCGCCGCCTCCAACAAGAATTTTGTTGTTTTGACTTTATCATTGTAGTTGTCATACTTAAGTACTTCTATCTTCTAAAATTCATCAAGGTCATAAAATGTTGTGCATAAATGTTATAATTGCGCCGCCTCCAACAAGAATTTTGTTGTTTTGATTTTATCATTGTAGTTGTCATGTTTTAGTAATTCTATCTATCAAAATTTATCAAGATCATAAAATGTTGTGCATAAATGTTATAATTGCGCCGCCTCCAATAAGAATTTTGTTATTTTAACTTTATTTTTGTAATTATTATACTTAAATACTTCTATCTTCTAAAATTCATAAAGATCATAAAATGTTGTGCATAAATGTTTATAATTTCGCCGCCTCCAACGAGAATTTTGTTGTTTCGACTTTATCATTGTAATTGTCATGTTTAAGTTATTCTATCTATCAAAATTCATCAAGATCATAAAATGTTGTGCATAAATGTTATAGTTGCGCCGCCTCCAACGAGAATTTTGTTATTTTAATTTTATCATTGTAATTAGCTTTCTTCAATGTCACTGCCTACCAAAATCACTAGATTTGTAAAGTACTTCTATTTACAAAAATTTATTAAGATGAGAATGTTGTGCATCAATGTTATAATTGTGCAGCCTTCGTTAATATCATATAATGCTGTGTAGATTAATGTTTTAACTTTACCGTCTCTAACAAGAATTTTGTTATACTGACTATATCTTTGTAATTAGCATATTTAAATTCCGATGTATACTAAATTTCATTAAAATTATAAAATTCTAT
Organism: Tachinus rufipes; assembly: GCA_963932245.1. Taxonomy (NCBI): domain Eukaryota; kingdom Metazoa; phylum Arthropoda; class Insecta; order Coleoptera; family Staphylinidae; genus Tachinus; species Tachinus rufipes. Next base: position 81,411,737 of record OZ010741.1, on the reverse strand, counting down.
AAATATTAATATAATACTTTTGCCGCCTCTAATTTTTTTTAGAAGCGACACCTTTGTTGACATTATCTTTGTAATTGGCGTACTTATCCTTGTCTACTAACTTTTATTATTTTTTAATTTGTTTAGTATTTACTATTCATTATAGCATGTATAAACGTTAGCGTTGACCTTAAACTTGGTGTGAGACCTAGAAAAATGATTGACCTTAATCTTAAACTTTTAACAAAATATGAATTCAAGCCTGAAAAATAAATACACACTGTTGTGTTATCATGTAAACTAGTTATAAGATTTATATTTTTTTTAGCAAGTAATATTTTAGTTGATTTATAATACAGGCAGAATATTTTTAACTAATATTTTAAAAGAAAGTTTATTAAAAACTTGTAAAAAAAAAACATTATGTATGTCAATAACCCTATTCGATTTGATTTTATTACGGTAGATATGTCCGATACCAAAGCACAAATGTGTGGCTACAGTAATGTACTAACAAATTCTGTCAATCTTGATTTTAATGCCATCTATTAACACTCAATTTGAACTAACCGTTGGACGCTCTTAACACGTAGTTTATATGCACGGATTGGGAGCGTACGCTTCCAATCCTTAGACGCTTTTACGACGTAGAAAGTGTGCGCTTAAACGCTCCTAAACCAGCGTTTTTATCTCTATATATATATATATATATATATATATATATATATATATATATATATATATATATATATATATATATATATATATAGAGAGATAAAAACGCTGGTTTAGGAGCGTTTAAGCGCACACTTTCTACGTCGTAAAAGCGTCTAAGGATTGGAAGCGTACGCTCCCAATCCGTGCATATAATATATGTTCAATAATTTAAAATTGTAGACGGTTGAAATGCTTTATTATATTAATTTTGCAATTAAATTTACAAATGCAATAGACTGAGTGTTTTTTTCTATTACAGAATAACATACATTATTGATCAATTTAACAGTTTAACCAATGCAATTGACATATCAAAAGAATCAATCATGAGCAATGCTACCGCTTATAAATCATCTGATTTACAGATAAAAATCAGGTAAATAAACATTTATATCTTTTATCAACTTGCTGAAAATAATTAATATACTTTTATGATTTCCCAGTGCATTAAAAACACATATACAATTCAGTTCAACATAAACATTGCCAACAAAATAAATAAAATTTATCAATATGAAATTAAAAACATTTGATAGAAAAACAAATTATTTTACTAAACAAATTATATCGAAATCAAACTATTTCATAAAAACATATATATATATATATATATATATATATATATATATATATATATATATATATAGAGAGATAAAAACGCTGGTTTAGGAGCGTTTAAGCGCACACTTTCTACGTCGTAAAAGCGTCTAAGGATTGGAAGCGTACGCTCCCAATCCGTGCATATAAACTACGTGTTAAGAGCGTCCAACGGTTAGTTCAAATTGAGTGTTAATAGATGGCATTAAAATCAAGATTGACAGAATTTATTAGTACATTACTGTAGCCTCACATTTGTCCTCTTGTAGCGGACATATCTACCGTAATAAAATCAAAGTTTTTAATAAACTTTCTTTTAAAATATTAGTTAAAAATATTCTGCCTGTATTATAAATCAACTAAAATATTACTTGATATAAAAAAATATAAATCTTATAACTAATTTACATGATATCACAACAGATTGTATTTATTTTTCAGGCTTGAATTCATATTTTGTTAAAAGTTGAAGTTTAAGGTCAATAATTTTTCTAGGTCTCACACCAAGTTTAAGGTCAACGCTAACGTTTATACATGCTATAATGAAAAGTAATTATTAAACAAATTAAAAAATAATAAAAGTTAGTAGACAAGGATAAGTACGCCAATTACAAAGATAATGTCAACAAAGGTGTCGCTTCTAAAAAAAATTAGAGGCGGCAAAAGTATTATATTAATATTTATAGAATTTTATGATTTTAATGAATTTTAGTATACATCGGAATTTAAAAATGCTAATTACAAAGATATAGTCAGTATAACAAAATTCTTGTTAGAGACGGTAAAGTTAAAACATTAATCTACACAGCATTATATGCTATTAACGAAGGCTGCACAATTATAACATTGATGCACAACATTCTCATCTTAATCAATTTTTGTAAATAGAGGTACTTTACAAATCTAGTGATTTTGGTAGGCAGTGACATTGAAGTAAGCTAATTACAACGATGAAGTTAAAATAACAAAATTCTCGTTGGAGGCGGCGCAATTATAACATTTATGCACAACATATTATGATCTTGATGAATTTTAGAAGATAGAAGTACTTAAGTATGATAATTACAATGATAATGTTAAAAAAACAAAATTCTCGTTGGAAGCGGCGCAATTATAACATTTATGCACGACATTTTATGATCTTGATGAGTTTTGATAAATAGAATTACTTAAACATGACAATTACAATGATAAAGTCAAAACAACAAAATTCTCGTTGGAGGCGGCGCAATTATAACAATTATGCACAACATTTTATGATCTTGATGAATTTTAGTAGATAGAAGTACTTAAGTATGATAATTACAATGATAAAGTTAAAATAACAAAATTCTCGTTGGAGGCGGCGCAATTATAACATTTATGCACAACATTTTATGACCTTGATGAATTTTGATAAATAGAATTACTTAAACATGACAAATACAATGATAAAGTCAAAACAACAAAATTCTTGTTGGAGGCGGCGCAATTATAACATTTATGCACAACATTTTATGATCTTGATGAATTTTAGAAGATAGAAGTACTTAAGTATGATAATTACAATGATATAGTTAAAATAACAAAATTCTTATTGGAAGCGGCGCAATTATAACATTTATGCACAACATTTTATGACCTTGATAAATTTTGATAAATAGAATTACTTAAACATGACAAATACAATGATAAAGTCAAAACAACAAAATTCTTGTTGGAGGCGGCGCAATTATAACATTTATGCACAACATTTTATGATCTTGATAAATTTTGATAAATAGAATTACTTAAACATGACAAATACAATGATAAAGTCAAAACAACAAAATTCTTGTTGGAGGCGGCGCAATTATAACAATTATGCACAACATTTTATGATCTTGATGAATTTTAGTAGATAGAAGTACTTAAGTATGATAATTACAATGATAAAGTTAAAATAACAAAATTCTCGTTGGAGGCGGCGCAATTATAACATTTATGCACAACATTTTATGACCTTGATGAATTTTGATAAATAGAATTACTTAAACATGACAAATACAATGATAAAGTCAAAACAACAAAATTCTTGTTGGAGGCGGCGCAATTATAACATTTATGCACAACATTTTATGATCTTGATGAATTTTGATAGATAGAATCACCTAAACATGACAATTACAATGGTAAAGACAAAACAACAAAATTCTCGTTGGAGGCGGCGCAATTATAACATTTATGCACAACATTTTATGATCTTGATGAATTTTAGAAGATAGAAGTACTTAAGTATGATAATTACAATGATATAGTTAAAATAACAAAATTCTTATTGGAAGCGGCGCAATTATAACATTTATGCACAACATTTTATGACCTTGATAAATTTTGATAAATAGAATTACTTAAACATGACAATTACAATGATAAAGTCAAAACAACAAAATTCTCGTTGGAGGCGGCGCAATTATTACATATATGCACAACATTTTATGATCTTAATGAATTTTGATAGATAGAATTACTTAAACATGACAATTACAATGATAAAGTCAAAACAACAAAATTCTCGTTGAAGGCGGCGCAATTATAACATTTATGCACAACATTTTATGATCTTGATGAATTTTAGTAGATAGAAGTACTTAAGTATGATAATTAAAATGATAAAGTTAAAATAACAAAATTCTCGTTGGAGGCGGCGCAATTATAACATTTATGCACAACATTTTATGATCTTGATAAAATTTGATAGATAGAATTACTTAAACATGACAAATACAATGATAAAGTCAAAACAACAAAATTCTTGTTGGAGGCGGCGCAATTATAACAATTATGCACAACATTTTATGATCTTGATGAATTTTAGTAGATAGAAGTACTTAAGTATGATAATTACAATGATAAAGTTAAAATAACAAAATTCTCGTTGGAGGCGGCGCAATTATAACATTTATGCACAACATTTTATGACCTTGATGAATTTTGATAAATAGAATTACTTAAACATGACAAATACAATGATAAAGTCAAAACAACAAAATTCTTGTTGGAGGCGGCGCAATTATAACATTTATGCACAACATTTTATGATCTTGATGAATTTTGATAGATAGAATCACCTAAACATGACAATTACAATAGTAAAGACAAAACAACAAAATTCTCGTTGGAGGCGGCGCAATTATAACATTTATGCACAACATTTTATGATCTTGATGAATTTTAGAAGATAGAAGTACTTAAGTATGATAATTACAATGATATAGTTAAAATAACAAAATTCTTATTGGAAGCGGCGCAATTATAACATTTATGCACAACATTTTATGACCTTGATAAATTTTGATAAATAGAATTACTTAAACATGACAATTACAATGATAAAGTCAAAACAACAAAATTCTCGTTGGAGGCGGCGCAATTATTACATATATGCACAACATTTTATGATCTTAATGAATTTTGATAGATAGAATTACTTAAACATGACAATTACAATGATAAAGTCAAAACAACAAAATTCTCGTTGAAGGCGGCGCAATTATAACATTTATGCACAACATTTTATGATCTTGATGAATTTTAGTAGATAGAAGTACTTAAGTATGATAATTAAAATGATAAAGTTAAAATAACAAAATTCTCGTTGGAGGCGGCGCAATTATAACATTTATGCACAACATTTTATGATCTTGATAAAATTTGATAGATAGAATTACTTATACATGACAATTACAATGATATAGTCAAAACAACAAAATTCTTGTTGGAGGCGGCGCATTTATAACATTTATGCACAATATTCTATAATCTTAATGATTTTTGGTAGATAAGGACATTTATGTAAGCTTAATATAATGATAAAGTAAAATTAACAAAATTCCCGTTGGACGCGGCACATTTATAACATTAATGCACAACATTTTATGATCTTATAATATATATATATAATAAATTTTGGTAAACAGCGGTACTTAAGTATTCCAATTACAAGGATTACGGTAAAATAATAAAATTTGTAATGTAAGTTGCCAGCATTACAAGCAGAGAAGAGGCTAAGACGCCAGCAGTGGCGTATATATGGTTGACAAAGAAGAAAGAAGAATAAAATTTGTGTTAGAGGCTGCACAATTATAACATTAATGCACAACATTCTATAATCTTAATAAATTTTGGTAGACAGGGGTACTTAAGTATACAATTACAATCAAAACGTCAAAATAACAAAATTTCTGTTAGAACGCGGCACAATTTCTTAATTCGACACAATTATAACATTAATACACAAAATTCTATAAATAAAGTTTGTTAGACAAAAGTATTTAAGTATGTTCATTACAATAATTAAGTTAAAATAACATAATTCCTGTTAGAGGCGGCACAATTATGACATTGATGTTCACAACATGTTATTTATTATGAATGCCACACACAATAAGAAAGTCAAATTATCAAAATCTATTGAAAAACAACATTCTTATAAATAAACAGATTAGATTTTAAAATTATTATTATGGTGTGCACTTTTCAAGCTAGATGTTAAAAATAAATAAATTAATTTAATCATAATCGGCAGCTTTAACAAAAAATAACTGTAAATTAAAAAAAATACTATTAAACAAAAAAAAAGTCTTGGCTGCCGTTTATGGTTGTTTAATTTTTATTTTTAACATCCCACTTGAAAAATAAATTCCATAATAATAATTTTCAATTAATACCGATTATAATTATTATAATATTTATAATCAATAATTTATTTAATTAAATTATTAAAAAAATAATATTGCTAATTTTAGAACATTTTTTTTCACGTTTATGTAACCATTATACATAATTTGTTGAAGTAAAATGTTTGGTTACCCTTGCATTGCAGTGGCAATGTCAACAAACTTTCTATTTTTTTTAACCATAAAACTCATTCAATAGTAAGAATAGGTCTATTTTTAGAACTTCTTATTTCAATGCCTAAAACTAAATTGCACTTTTTTTGCAATGATAAGTAATTGATTCAAACACAGGCTTAACACGGGCCATAATTTTAACTAGTTTATGTATTCTAATTTGAAATAAATAATATTCCATATTTTTTATTAGTTTATCTATAGTTAGATTATTTAATGGTAAGTCAATTATACCATATCTATTGTTAATGTTTAATTATCAAACTAAACGTGTATGAAAAATGAGATCGTGAAAGCTTGCGTTCTAAAAACGTTAATATGCACAATAAACGTTTTAGAGGCGTTTATTTGCACAATATACGTTTTAGAAGCGTTTATTTGCACATAACACGCTCTAGAGGCGCTTACACATTAACGGCAAAGCCGTGAACTGTAGTATAGCCCTAGCGGTAAACATTTAAACTCAATAGGATAAGCATGCGGTTAGACGCCCCTAAACATGACCAATTTGAAGTTTTGGGGGCGTTTAGCCATAACTGTAAATGACTTAGACAAGAACCAAATGTATTAAAATCAAAACTAAATAAAATAGATTTCTAATTTAACCTTTCGGCAAAATAACGAATTGCTTGATCATTTTTCAAATTTATTTTGCAAATTATTTATTAATCTTCTAATTTAATAATAAATTGTTGTTGTTTTCACGTATAAAGATAGTACTGAAACACTATGGCACGGTTAGATTATAAAGTAAATTAAACGCTCCCAATCCTCTCGAGAGCAAACGCTCCTAATACAGAGTTTGTGCCTATATATATATATATATATATATATATATATATATATATATATATATATATATATATATATATATATATATATATATATATATATACATATATATGTATATATATATATATGTTTATAATAGTATAATTTATTATACATATTATATTCAATTTATTAATCACTTTTCTATTTTAATTTATAAAGTCGTATATTTGTTTTTTGGAGATGTATTCTTGTCCATTTTATATTTATTTTTATTTTTACGGTTTTTAAAGTTTTTATATCTAATAAATCAATTCAACATATTTGTCCATTTAATCCACAACTTATTATTATTATTAAAAATTTGTATCCTCTGGCAAGTATTTCTAAGTTCTTGGTGTTTTTTTTTACTTTTAGCGGCCAGTATAATTAAACATTTAACTGACATATGTAAAAAGTAAAACTATTTTAAACTGTTTTGGCTATAACAGTGACATTCATTTTTATTTTGAGAAAGTTTTTATTGATTGGTTAGAAATTTGTAAAAAATAGTAAATTTTTGACATTGATTGTAACTCAAAATCTAAGTGCTGATTTCCAATACGTCAAAATGAACAATATTGACGAAGGTAAGAAGTATATTATTTTGTATGTTGTTAAGTGTAATTAACATTTATAATGCGCTTAAACATTTACGTCAAATATTGATATTTACCAATGTTGTATATTTGATAAAATTTTGTTTAATATAAAATTTAAAAATGAGATTGATCGAGATTAACGGTCTCCTTTTTTTTAAGAAAGATTAGAATATTATCTGTCGATTTCATTTAAGATCTCGTGCCACGAGGTGCCCTTGCAATTTTTGAGTCAGTTTGAAAATGTAAAAAAACTGCTATTTTGTATTTTGAAAAATAATAAGATTTTTAATTTTGGATCTGCCATTTTAGATTTTAGAAAAAATAATATCAGATTTATAATCAGAGACTGTAAAAACCATTATGTGCCAGTTATTGTTTTAATCAGACTATTTTTAAATTTTTGACCGCTATTTTGTATCCGCCATTTTTAATTTAAAAAAAATAAAATCAGATTCATAATCAGCAACCTTAAAAACCACTATATACCAGTTTTGTTTCAATCGGAATGATTTTTGACTTTAGTCCGCGTTTTTTGAGAAATGAGCTACTGTGAGCTGGTTCAAAGATGAAGTATACAAAGTAAAAGTGGAAACACGGGATGCACTAATTCAAGGCATTAGAAATGTAGCTACCGATCTTAAGCACCCTTTGTAGACAAAGAAGAAAATGCTTAAAGGTAAATGACGGTATTTTTAAACATTTCTTATAAGCTATGGTTACCAAAACGTTAATGTAAAAATTTGATTTATTTTCAATTACGCTATAACTTATGAACAAATACAATTTGGATAACAACATTTAAGTATTTTTACATTATTTTTACGTGTACAATACACTTCTGGAGTTTTGTCCGTTCCTCCCGAGTCACCCTGTATACTACTTCGTACTCAATATCTAAAAAACTGTTTTTTTATACTTTTAAGTTTTATGATCAACATGTTTTAAGTAAAACTCCCAGTATTAACAAATAAGCTGTCGTAGAAATCAACTTCTTTGAGTACATGGTAGGGTTGTAATCTCGTGATTGTAAGAAAAAGACAATTTTTTTTTCAACTTTGTAGATTTAGAATAGAAAACCACTTTAATTTATTTCAATTATGTGTATTTATGGATTTATAATGATAAAAACTGTACATTTGGAGTTAATAAATAAAAAGTAAGACTACGTTAATTTATAAAAGGGTGCGTATGACATACTCAGTTATAATAAAATATTTTTGTTTGTTTATTCGATTAATTAAAATACTATATGGGCAATTCCATTTCAAACGGACTAGAGCAGGGAAGGGGGTGCGTTGAGAAATCTGTTTTAGTATTCTTTTTTTTATGTCTTGTTTTAACTTGATCTCATTTTTTGTTTAAAAATTGCAAATTTAAAAACAAAAATTTTCTAGTGAAATCAACCAGAAATTTTTCGTAGAATACAAATCTGGTGTCATTTCTAGTCTATACCCTATCTATAAGCCGCAAAAGCCATAAAACCAAGTTTTTGTTTTCAGTGGGCTGGGCAAAAGAGAATTTTTTTTAATTTTTTTTTTAAACTTGTATTTGTAAGAGTTTATGTTAAAGAATAGGCCTACTTTGCAGATTTTTGAAGTTTAGACCGTTAAAACTCAAATACACAGAACAAATTTATATTTTCAAAATACGTCAACTTTGGCGGATAAATAAAATTTAAAAATGTTCTTTTTTGGCCAGCCCACTGAAAACAAAAACATAATTTTATTTCTTTTGCGGCTTATAGACAGGTTTTAGACTTAAAAGAGTTCCTACCCTCATGAACCGATCAAAAGACTACTAATAAGTTATAGAAACTGAAAACAAATACTAAAGCAAATTTCTCAATGCTCCCCCCCCCCCCACAATATTTGTTATAAATATGTAGTTCGATTTTGAAAATTTTATTGAAATTACAAATTTGTTATTTAATAATGCATTAATCATATATAATTACAAATTTAATTCGTTTAAAAACAGTGCAATAAGAATTTAAAAATATGATGATCTCATTAGAGTATTCCATAATTTGATCAAAATTAGTGACCGTATAAATAATAATTAAAAGCTCATTACTTATGAAGACAGTACGCCGTGAATAGGGTATAGGCTGCGTAAAAGCTTCCCAAATGCAACCAACCCACAGTGGTTTACTTCTTACATCCTCGCGCCGTTCACTCACAGAACCCAATGTGCCGTTCACATGGTTGCCGCATCTATATATAACCTAGCATTAGCCTTTTACCATCACCGATTAAACATTATAGTATTTTATAAAATCATAAAGTGATATATTCATTTGGCAACGTGAACTAGTGTAAAGAGTGGGAATTTAATGGAAGAACTCATTCAGAATCGCAGAGTGTTAATGTCAGTATGTGTTGTCAAACGCCTAACCCGACATTCTTCTCGATGAAATAATAAGAAAATCTAGTCGACATCGATTTAAAACAAATGAACGCGTAAGTATTCAATAGTTACTATTCGGGGAAGGAATTGTTCTTTTCCTACGGTACGGTAATATTAATTATTAATTTCTAATGAGATTTATTGCTGTTGGAAATTCTCTCCTACTTATTTGTAAATACAAAAAATTAACCTCATTTATAATATACATATACAAATTTAAATAAATTTGAATTACTTATGTTATTATTTGCTTATAAATTTTATAATATGAAGAAATTTAAATGTCTTATGTATTAATGTCAACACAGTTATAAACAAATGATTTTTTTGCATAATACAATGTTTCCTTTATAGTAGAAATTATTTAACATGCACACATTGCACATGTTTATTTATTTACTACACTTGCAATTTTCTATTTACACATTGATAACAGAATGAGTTTTTGTAGATGTACACTACTCAAGTTTTGAATGAAAAATTAAATATTTTCTTCTTTTCAATTCATAATATAATATTAATATAGTTTTTTTTATATTTAAAAAATAGTACCTACCATTTAAGAAAGAATTAATACCAATTAACTATTTAATATTAATTAATAATTAGAATATATAATTTTTATATTGCAATACCGCAATTTATTTATCACACAATCACTTAAAAATATATATTTTATTTTGACTGATTTAATTTTAAAAATGGCTAATATGTCTATACAAACATTTAAATTTACAATAACTAACTACTAATTGATACAGGACATCGAAATACATATTTTGTTAGAATGTAGAATAATTTAAAATTATTACAATGTGGGCAGTTAGTAAACAATAACATAATCGATTAAATTTATCTACTACATGCCTATAAAACTTATTCATTTAATATACATGATAACAGATCGTATATCTTTGTACAAATACAAATTTTATTAGCAAATTGGCTTATAATTATTTTTATCTAATTTTCAGTAATGGTTCTTCACTTAAAATTATGACCCATACTATATGTTAGTATCAACAAGCAATCAGTAGCTACAGCAATACATCAAAACAATTGAATGCGATATAAATGATAATCAAACAAGATAGTGAAGCGAATGAATTTCATACTGGTTTGTCTTAGCCTCTACGGTGGGTACCTTCTATTTACATACAATTACAAAACCGAAATACCTATGAAAAAAAACCCTACATTACACAGACTTAATAGAAGATGATTACAATTACCAAAATGACTCATTAAGCATACCAATGAAAGATGTGATTCGCCAAAATAACATAACATAACATAACATAACATTTTCCTATCGCTTTCCAGAAGGAACTAAACTAACAAATTATACACCTGCAACACAAGGAAAACCCATTCGTAGTGTCATTATTATCACATGGAGATCAGGATCAACTTTTCTCGGTGATGTACTGAATGCCATTCCTGCCAATTATTATCATTACGAGCCGCTATTAGATTATGGTATTACTCAAATAAGTGGCACTCCTTTTGCTGAATCTGCAACTACAGCATTGAAAAATTTGCTAAATTGTGATTACATGAAGCGGTATTTAAGTTATGGAATGTCTCATGAATACTTGTTCACACATAATGTTAGATTGTGGACTCAATGCGAACATAACAATTTATGTTGGAATTCAAATTTTTTAAATGACTTTTGTAAACAATTTCCCTTTCAATCGATGAAAGTAGTAAGACTTAGGCTAAAATTAGCTGAAGAATTACTCAAGGATGAACAGTAAGTGATTTTATTGATGTCCTAGTTTTTGATAATTATCATTAATAAATTTAGATTGAATACAAACAAAACCACCCTTCCTACATTAGTTTTATTCTGATCAATATGTTGCCTCAACCTATAGTACAAACATTCTACACATGCAATCTATGTTAATAATTTAATAACCACATAATTTGGATGCATTTTAATATTAATTTTTATTTACAGGTTAAATGTGACAGTTGTGCTGTTAATACGGGATCCTCGAGGTACACTGCAATCTCGCAAGCAAAGGGATTGGTGTCCTGGTGCTCCTGACTGTGATAATCCAAGTTTATTATGTGCTGATATGGTTCCTGATTATAAAGCTGCTGTTCAATTACGAATCAAATATCCATATACATTTAGGTAAGTTAAATTGCATTTTTAAATCATTTATATGCAGCTTTTCTCTAACTTTTTAGATCTTTCTATAGTAATTTTGTTCATACGGCAAGATATAAATTTGAAACTTTTATTACAGGTTTTATGTTTATGCTTTTAACTCAAAATTATTTCACAAAACATGATATTTTATATGATTTAGTGGTTTCAATTTTATCAAATCAGCTTGTGGCTGTAGTTCAACTGCACCATCATCAACCAAAATTTGAACATATAAATCACATATCGACGGACCTGGTCATCATCGTTGTGTGGTTACTGGTCAGCGCTGGTAGGCCATCGGAGCGTTTTTAAATAACGATACAGCGGTTGGAATATTAAAATTAACGTTTTTAAATGCAACCCAAACAAATGCGCACGCGTTTTAATATTACTAAACCTGTTTGAACAATTTCATGCAATTTAAATTAACAGCTCTTACTTGCACAGCGCATGCACATAGAAACAGCATTCTAGAGATATCAGAGATACTGTATAACATTATACATTATATAAAGTATAAACAAATCCTTACCTATTGGAGTTTCCCTTTGTTGTTAGCGCCACTGTGTCTGGAATGATGACTATTTTTATGTGCAGTAATGGGTGCGTTCAGGAAGGCGACGGCGGACAAATAGTTTTGGAGCGCTACTAGAAATAAACAATAAAATGTCACCTTACCTCTACCCAAGGCCGTATCTGAAGGGGTATTTGGGGGTTCAACCCCCCTCCCCCGAAATGGTGCAAAACGTCATTCTGGGTGGTTTCAATTTTAAATCAATATTAATTCAAATATATCAATTAAAAAAACACCTAAAAAACGCAACATTAAAAATAGGTTTAAGAATATAACTTTATTTCAAGTTTTACGTGCTATTAATTTCAATAAAATTTTGGTCTAGTAATAATTTTGTCGGTGAAACAACTTTCAGCCAAAAATTGCGTTTTTTGCTTACGACTTAATTAATTAACAAGCAGAGAAGAGGCTATATGTTAGCAGTGGCGTGCATACAGCTAAAGAAAGAGACAGCGACTAGTATCTCACATCTGCATTGGACCCAGACTAACCACAAAAAACGGTTTTTTAGCCAATAGTCGTGTGCATACGGGTAAAAAGTCTGCACTTTATTTATTGACTTAGAACAAGCGCGAGTGTCAAAATCGAGAAGCAATTATTGAAAGCTTTATTGGCAAAAATTGCGTTTTTTTCGACTTAACGCTGGTTTAAAATGTTTATAAATTTGGAGAAAAAAAGAAACTTGAGTCACAAGTAATTTTGCGTGCAAAAATTGGGCTCTTGGTCACATGCTGGCTAAATTTCAATCTTCAATGTTGATCTACTGAAAAATCACAAGAGAGAAAGTGCAAACAAAAAACCTTTTAGGACCTTTTAGGAGAATAGGAGTGTCTTCTCCAAAAATTCAAATTTATTAAAAATTAATATGAAAAGTTTTAATTTTTGTTTTAATGTTAAAATTATTAAATGTTTTAAATTTAGGTAATAATTGTTATTTGTTTTTAGAATGAATAATATTCCAGACCTGATAGCCAAGAATAGGTCAATCCTAGAGGGTATTGAAAGCTATGCACAGCGTATATGGAATGTTATAGAAATACTTTGTGAACAAAACAGAGTTAATTTATTGAACACCATCTCAATTATTCACAAAGAATCAATAATTGTTGAGAGTGGGTATGTTATTAATGCAAGATAAAGAAGAAGTTGATGAAGATCAAATGGATGATTACCAAACCTTTTCGTCGGAATAGAGATATTGGTGCCGAATGTTTATTGTTAAAACAGATTTTTTTTAAACTTTCGTTCATACAGTGACAAATTAATATGTTAATTTAAATTTTAGTTATAGTATAACAATAAGCATCAAATATTACATTAAGCGATTTATAAAAAAATGCAAACAGAATTTACTTCTACCAATCCTACTGACATATTGTATTATAAACATAATTAGATTTTTAAAAGTTCAATATATTTATTATATATATTTTTCTAAAAATAATGAATTGCAAAATTTTTCACTTTAATTAATGTTTTGTTTTTATGTTGCAGCGTCATTAGATAGAAACAAAAAAGTTGCCAACAAAGTTATTACTAATAAAGGTAGTTCCAGTAAAGGTAACAAAAAAGTAATTCCAAAAAAGGAAACTAAAGAACAATAATAAGTTATTGTAGTTTATTTAAATATGAATAAATGAAAATTCTTTTAATTGTATTTATAAGATTTATTATTTAAAATTATAATTACTCTCACTGAAACCTTGTACTACTATGGATGGCAATATGTCTGCATTTTGTTTTAGGTACTCCTTCCAACAATATTTTATACAAGGACATACATAAGTTTTATACATATGCAAAAGTTGTAGAAAAGTAAAAAACTGTTAACATTTATTAGAAATCAAAGTTTTCTAGTTATTTCAACAACATGGTCGTTACAAAAAAGATTATGTGAGATTTTATCCCGAAGAAGACAAATTGAAGTAGATTTTAGATTTGTTGTTTAATTTAATATTTGGTACTGATGATACCTTTGATTTTGAAGCAGTAAGAAGCTTAGTTTTTTTTTAGAGATTAAATTGACCAGGTCATAAATGGTTTTTGGAAAGTATGAAGGGTGCTGTTATTTGAAAAACTATGAATAAGATTTTTAATATTAAAAAAATGTTTTTTAGTTACGAAAACTTTTTTTTTGTTTTACATGTTTTTCAATTGTAAAAAAATGTTTGTTGTCAAAATTGTTAAAAAATGTTTGGTTATGTAATCTTTTTTTGTTTTTTAACTTGTTCTTCAGTTCTCAAAAATGGTTTTTAGTAGTCATAAACAATTTTAAGTGATCAAAAACTAGCATTATAGGTACAATAATAATAGTAGGAAGACTTAGTAAATAGGAAATTAGGAAATAGTAAAGTTAGATGCAATTGGTTTGCAAAAATATCTGTTTTTTCTTTTGTATATATATATATATCTACTAACTAGATTGTTTCGAAGTATTGAAGATTTTGAACTTTCTTGCAATGAATTTATTGTTTTATAGGCTGAGAAATTTGATAAGCCTATATTTTTCAGATTGTATTAGATTGTCACAATGTTTACAAGTTTTCTTATAATCCGATTAGTATGTTCAGAACAATTAATGGTGTATTTGTTAAATGCTTTTTGCTTCTTATTAACTGCTATTTTGCCTAAATAGAGTACAAGTACTTTTGTTTTGTGTTAGTAACAGAAAACGTAACAAATTTTTTGATGACATTTTGAATAGATTTTCTCAAAATTATTAACAAAGTATTTCATTTTAACTATGTTCATCTTGGAATAATGATAGATAAGACGCTGTTTAAGTTTAGTAGAATGTAAGAGGAAGAAAAGTTTTAACAACAGAAGCAATAAGTAAATCAGAATTTCCTAAAACAGCGCTTCAACAATAGTTGTTGTAATCTCTAGAATGGTTGAGAGATACAAATCTAATAATCTTGGTTTACCAAAAAGTTCATCACAAAGAAAATATGTGGGTTGTTGAATAAGTTGAGTAAGATTATAAGAAGCAGCAAAAATCATAGTTTGTTGTTCGGATAGTGTTGTGTAGAAGATGAGTGACATAACCATTTATTAAAAAACAAGGACCAAGCGCCAATGACTGTGATAAAGCTGTAGAAAAGTTAAATGAGAACACCACCTACCGACTACTCCAATTTGAAGAGTTTCTCAATATTTCTATCAAAGATACTCTACCCAATATAATATAGGTTTCATGACTTTATGAATATGGTTTTGCACAATTTACCGTAAAGAGTTGATTCACTTGACTGTACATTACGATAACAAATCACTTCTTGCCGTTGAAATTGATTGCAATAATGTATATACTCACAAAGGCCATTGAACTTGAAACATGCTAAGAACACGTCAGCATGCCAAGATCATTGCAAACAACTGTTGCGCCAGAAAAGAAATTATTACGTATACTCAGATGTAAAGGCTTAGTAAATAAATTGGTAAAGTATGTTGTACGTACCTTTTCATTTGCATAGTTGAACTTTTTTTTTCAATGCACCATTTTTTAAACTTGGAGAGCAATCTAGAAATAGCTCTGCTCACTTTAATAATAAATTGATTAGTTTGCATAGATTTCAATCAACGCAGTCTGAGAAACGCGTATGAATTGTGCGTGCCACTCTACTGGTTTATAGTAAGAGACAAAACTCGGCACTCTGGGAGATAAAAACATACTTCTTATTTTTTTCAACAAAAAGCTTGTGCGTTTTTGAGCACATATCAATAAACTGGTCACAAAATGAAAAATAGCATTAAAAGTGTTTAGCCAACATTAACTAAGGTGCACGGATAGAGATACTGTTGCGGTTCTATTTTACTTAGTTTTGTCCAGGACACAACAACCAATGTTTATCGGCTTATGCTTACGGTTACTAAGCCGGTGCTGCAAAGGAGCGCACATGAGTTAAAAAAAAATTAATATTATATACCCGATGATAGTACTTAAGGTTAGCACTGGCTATTTTTTTCCTTAACAGATGTCCAGGATAAAGACTCTTCTTGATCTCATTTTTCAAACAAAATGAGAACTTGCAACGCGCACAGTAAGGCAAAATGCTCAAAAACGTGGCCAAATTAGATTTTTGATTTAGATACATATTATGTTTGGCATGTGTACTATGCGACGTTGCCATTTATAAAAAAAGTAATAAGTTAATTTACCCACGATTCCTGCCCTCTTTTATAATTCTTATAAAAATATATGTATATATACGAGTATAAACCAACCCAAACTTTCAGGAGTGTTTCAGATATTGTTACGGTTCATTTCCTGCGGTGCACTAAAAAACACAAAGATTAAATTATTACTATCACAACATTCAACTTATACTTAGCTTATAATTATCGTAGGCAATATCAGACACCTTGTGCTGTTTGGGTGGCCGCGCTATAAATAGTTATTTAAACTCATTAATACTACTTAATGAGAAAATATATTAATTGGTTTTCCTTGTATCTCCCCTTTGGTTGTTTCTGTATTTTTCATTCCTAGTCAACCCCTGTTTCCTTAATTAAAAATAAACCTATTGAGCGGATCATGCGCGGGGCAATTTCGCGAGGTTTCCCCAGAGCGAACATAAGATCGTTCGGTCCTTTTTTGACAAGACTTCGCCTGAAATAGTTCGTTTTACGGAATGGCCGTTGGGTTCAATTTTAATTCATAAATTCGTTATATACGGACATAGAACCCATCGAGTCTTTATTAAAAGTTCCTTTAAGTGATACCATGTAAGTTTATTTTTAATTCTCTTTCTTATTCCTCCCTCATCCTTTTCAATTTTCAATTACAGATGCATTCAATGTGTTATGTTACACAAGTCCTGAGTTTTGTTTAAACTTTATTTTGCACGTGTATGTGTGGATGCATATGGATCATACAAATTATTAAATATTACGATTATCAATATTATCGATATTATATTGTACTACTTCATAAATCGCTGGAGGCCGCAGCGCCACGTGGGAGCAGCTTCCACCCCTTTCTTTTTACCCTTTAATTTTTTTTTTTTTTGTTTTGCATTATATGTATGATTTTCATTAAGTCATGTTAATTGCTATCGGCTACAAATTAGTGGCAGATGTTTGTTAAGATGATCTGTTATTTTGCTAATTAATTATTATTATTATTGGAGAAGTATTTATACAATCATTACTGTGCAAATCGTGGGTACCCCGTTAGAATTAAGTATTAATTGTTGTATGATTTTGGGTTATTTTTTTTGTTTGTTTGTGTGAAACATGTGTATGCACAATCGACTTTAATTTCTTGTTTTGAATATATAGTTTTTTTTAATTTGGAACAAAATATATCTGTATATCCTACTTGTCCACCTTTTAGGTATATTTTTTTTTATTGCTTTTTTTTATGTGTGAATACCCTCAAGAAGTCGATGTGTAAACGAAGTAAAATAAAAGCAATTGGCGCCTAACTATTACATGGTGAGTGTTTAATATTTATTTTCTTAATTGTTATTCTGTGTTTTGTGGACCTCGGCCCGTCTCCACGAGTTAAGCTTGGCTAGCCCTTTAAAACGCCAAAGGGCTAAAGGGCGCGTTTCAATGTGGAGCCCAACGTGGGGCCTAATAATCAAGTGTACGTTTTATTGTAAAATTACCCGTGGTTTTTGTTGTGATAATTACAAATTTGTTTGGGGGGTAACTTCATTTTTTTTTGGGTTAAAGGGGTGGAACTGCTATTAAAAACCAATTTTTGTATACTTTCTAACTTTGGTAGGATATTTAGTTTTTTTTTTTGGTGTAGAGTAATTCTTTGTGTAATCGACAAAATGTCGAAGTTAGAGCCCGATAGGCTGTTAAAAGAGGAGCTCGCTTACGAGTTGGCGGTAAGGGGAGTAAAGGTGAAGACTGAAACAGTTAAAGAAATGGCGGGGGCTCTTATGAAAAATGTTCAAAGCTCCTAAAAATTGAAATCATGATTTTAAAACATTTTAATTATTTTATTTTTTTTACCATTTATAGTGACAATGGCACCTATTTTAAAGGTGCAAAAAATGAGTTGAAAATGTTGTATGAATTTTTGTCAAAAAATAATCAATTTATAATACAAGAAATTTTAAAGGACAACATTAATTGGCATTTTATTCCCGTCAACTCTCTACACTTCGGCGGATTGTGGGAAGCAGGAGTGAAGAGTGTTAAAAATCATTTGAAAAGAATTATGCAAAATAGTTTATTAACCTTTGAAGATACTTATACAGTTTTGGTATAAATAGAATCAATTTTAAATTCACGTCCTTTAACTCCTTTAAGTTCTGATCCTAACGACACTGAAGCTATAAGTGCAGCACACTTTTTAATTGGACAAAAATTTAAAACAAATCGTGACTCGGGTGCATCAGATATTTCAGAAAACCGGCTGTCAAGATTTTAGCATCTACAGAAAGTTCAACAACATTTTTGGCAACGCTGGCAGAAAGAATACATTAATGAACTACAACAACCCACCAAATAGAAAACAAACAAGACTCAACTTAGCATCGGATCGTTAGTCATAATTAGAGAAGACAATCAACCACCTTCAAACTGGCAGTTGGGAAGGGTAACATGTCTTCATCCTGGATGGAACAGTATCTCAAGAGTTGTTACTGTGAAAACCAAGACATTAAACGTTGTATCACGAAGTTATGCCTTCTTCCTCTAGAATAATGTATTGTATTGACTTACGTTAACCTGTAATTGACGGTAACCCATCAAGGTAGGCGGCATGTTAAGTTTTCTTTACATTTATTATTGTTTTTACGTTCTACTTGTAATTATTACCATTGGCTTTTCTTTGTATGTATGACTATTTGTTACAATGTTGGCAGTATGTTTTAATTTACGCGCTAGGCAATGTCACAAGCTAGAGAAGGAAAAACCCCCGCTCTCCCCGCTCTTACAGGACGGTTAAGAGGGACGAAGCAAGACCCCAGTCTGCAAGCAACCACAAGACAGAACACATCGTTTTTATTGTAACCAAAACAATTTGCACATGTAGTTTATAATAATAAAAATATATAAACAAATCAATAAGTGCATCAAACAAATAAATGTCTTTGCAACAAGCAAAGACAACGAAACAAATTTCTTGCATTTAATTTTTCTTAATTAATAATAATTTTTTTATTTATAAAATGAATTTTAAATTATTTTTTTATTTATTTTTTATATTTTAAAATTTTGTTTTTGTTATAGGAAGTTTTTAGCTGGTAGAAACCCACTTTGTAGCATTGGTTGCCAAGTAACTTAGCTAAAGATTTTACTCCTTAAAAAAATGGAATAAAACAAAATTTCTTTAGTTTTATTTAAAATTCATTACTGTCATGTAACTCATTAAATTAATACTATAAACTGGTATAACTATACGAATCAAAAAGCTCTTGTTTTGGTATAAGTGCAGTTGAGACAGTTTTCAGTTGATTACATGAATATTATTGTTTAGAATAGGAATTTGAAAATTAACAAAAAATTGATTTTTATAATAAAATCTGAGGTTTTATTAAAGTCTTTATTTTTAATTAATGACTATATATATATATATTTATAAAATATTTTTATTTCATTTTTGGATAATTAATTTAATGTAATAGATTTTATATTTATTATGACACGTTAAACCAAAATTCAGTAAACTTTTCTCATGAACCGAGAGGAAGACACTACAGGCTGTGCTGTGTTCGATCATGAGCGTTGTTTTTGTTCAACTCTACGGATTACCATCTACATCTGCCGTCATAGACAACATTGTAGATCTGGGTGATCAACTTTATCGTCGCGCAATAATAACACTGCCTTCCTTTGTACCTTATGGTAATGCACCTAAAGACTTCTTAAATGTAGCAGAGGAGCACATCATGTTTTGGTAAATGCTAGGAAGATGCAAATAGTTTTAAGAACGGAGGTAGATAAACACGGTAACCCAGAAGGAGAAGACTTACCATTTTTTTTTATAAATCACGAAAAAGCTGTGTTGACATGTAATTCGCTTTCATTAGCGATTTTTAGTGCAGCAGACCGATACTATCTGTCCTGCAAGATAAGTTTTAAAAAATTTGGAAAACATGATCAAGCACGTGGTGGCTTGTGTAAGGCACGATGAAAGCGGACCGAAAACCACACAACCCTCCAGAATGTCCGCTTTTGTCGTAAAGCAATTAAGACCGCAAACGGAGATTAGATCCGGTCGACTATTTTTGAAAATGCTCTGATTGAGTGCATACCCTCGTAGACGTGGAAGAAGGTCCGTCCAGAACCGAGAGAAGCAATCAAAGAGCGATGATTAGAAACGAAAATTATTTGTTAGCACGTCGACAAAGAAATTCAGAAGTATCGGCTTTGCTCGACGTGGCCAATGTGAACGACAATTGTCAATATTGCCATGTGTTACCTGAGGAGATGCCGATGCAACAGAATTGCATAGATCTCTTCCCAGAAGACGCTGCCGCACCACCTGCAGTTACCTGAGGAGATGCTGATGCAACGGAGTCGCGTGGCCTTCTTCCCAGAAGCCGCGGCCGCACCACCTGCAGGTGACGCGGAGGATTCCAACACGGATCTTCCCAGAAGCGGTGCCATATCAGCACATTGTGTTGATATAAATAATTAACATAAATGTATTAGTTTTTAGTCAGTAATTAATATTCGTAACATACGTTACATATATATAAATGTATCTTTAAATATAATAATAAACAATCGAAGTTAATCGATACTTAATTGGCGCAGTCGGTAAGATAGTTGGAGTTTTGTGTATCGAACACTCAACTTTTGTTTTAACGATCAACCAACTATCGAACATAAATTGAATAGTAAACAGTGAAAGTTAATTCATTGACGTCTCACAACGTGGCTCTTCAAACTTCAAGACACCACACATCTATAGAAGAATTGGGGGAACATCAGTGAAGAAATCGATCACGGGAAAAGGAAAGAAAAATCGTCCTCTTCCACAAGGATTCGAAACGTCGACGGACCAGAATCGCCGATCAACGGGAAGAACCCTTACAGTATTAAGAAGTAGAAAAAGATGCAAAAAATTATTATCATATTAATGTAAGTGCAATTTATAAATTAATGACCCTCGAAAATTTATTCGAGCAATTAAATTTATCGCCTTTAACTGACTCAGGTGAAAATATTGTACCCGTTCTAGAAACTAATGTTAATTTAAATACTAATAATACAAATTTAAATAATCCAAATTCAAACCTTAATAATATTGTTTCAATTAATTCTACGATGACAGAATTTAAGCCGGAATATTTGCATTGCGTTCCACAATTTGATGGAAACGCTAACGAATTAAATAGATATTTGAGTATCTGTGAGAGTATTATTACAAAATTTTACGATACAGCTAATACAAATAGTTTTCAAAACATCTATTTATTAAATTCAATAATAAGCAAATTGAGCGGAAACGCAAAAATAGTGACGAATATTCAAAACATTTCCACTTGGAAAGAATTAAAAGAGACACTGATACGAAATTTTGCGGATCAGCGCGATGAAACCTGTTTAAATCGAGACTTAGTTTTACTTAAACAATACCCAAATGAAAAACCTCAGCAGTTTTTTGACAGATGCTTACAAATTTTAAATTTATTATGTTCCTATATCGATCTTCATGAGGAAACAAATGAAGCAAAATTATTAAAACGCTCTTTATATAATAAACTCACATTAAAAACATTTTTGTCTGGATTAAGAGAACCACTGGGCACTACAATTCGTTGTATGCGCCCCAAGGATATGCACGAAGCATTAAATTTTATTACAGATGAAGAAAATATTCATTATTATCAAAACACAAATAATAGAATAAATAAACAAACTCCCGCTAAATACAATAATCAACAACCAAAAATAACAAATCCACAATTTAATCAA
The DNA here is from genome assembly GCA_963932245.1 of Tachinus rufipes. Lineage (NCBI taxonomy): Eukaryota > Metazoa > Arthropoda > Insecta > Coleoptera > Staphylinidae > Tachinus > Tachinus rufipes. The sequence continues at coordinate 81,389,132 of OZ010741.1, read as the reverse complement.
AGAAACGAAAACCCTTTTCCATCACGTCCAATTCACATTCAACAAAGAGTAAATAATCAGCCGCAACGATTTTTCAGAAACTCCGAAATTTTCAAACAACCACAACAAAATCAAAATGTTTTTAGACCTAATCAAAATCAAAATTTGTCAATCGCAACCCCAATGAGTGTATCAACTAGACAAAGTTTTAATAACAGCAAAAATGTTCAATCAAATCAATTTAAAGCCCCGCAAAGAACATTTATTTCTGAAGAATTGTATAACGTCGAAACAGACGATAACAACGAACCATTACTAGGCGAATACGACTATCATTATAACCAAGATAGTGAAACTATTGACCATGATAACGAATTAATGTATGAACAACATGAAAATTTTCACGTGGACCCCCAATTGGACAACATAACATAGAACCCCCTTTAATTTCAATAAATAACATCAATACAAGCGAATTGCCTTATATTACCCTTCCAGAAAATAACTTAAAAATATTAATCGACTCCGGTTCAACCAAATCATTTTTGAGCCCAAGTATTGCTAATAAATTTTATTCAAATTTAATCAGAAACGATCCATTTATTGTTTCAACTGTCTTTCAAAAATCTGCCCACAAATACAGTGTTCAATTACCAATATCCAAATTGTTTAGTTTTCCACAACCAAACAAATTAAAATTTTACTTGTTTAAATTTCATAACACATTTGATGGTTTAATTGGTCATGATAACCTTAAAAATCTTCAAGCAAGTTTGGACTTTAATAAAGGTCTCTTAATAACCCCATATTCTAAAATAAAACTTCAATATCACCAGATTAAAAACGACCTGAATTTAATTACAATTAAACCACGCTCAGAACAGGTAATAAAAATTAAAACATCAATAACGGACGGACAAATAATTATACCTTATCAAAAAATTCATAATTGCGAAATTCCCGAATGTATAAGTATTGCTAAACAAGGAGAAGCAATTACTACCATATTAAATAATACAACAAGCTCAATTAATTTAGATTTTTCGGAACCCATAACAGTAGAAACATTTATTGAAACTAAAATTCCAGAAACTAATCTTAACAATTTTGATGAATCTAACAAACACATCTTAGACCTATCAAAAATTCGCATTATGTAAGGAATATTCAGACATTTTTTACCAAGAAAATACTCCATTGACGTTCTCCAATCAAATTAAACATCAAATAAAAACCAGCGATGAAACACCAGTATATTCAAAATCATATCGGTACCCATTTATTCACAAGCAAGAAGTGAATACACAAATTAATAAAATGCTAGACCAAAACATAATTAGACATAGCAATTCACCCTGGTCGTCTCCTATATGGGTAGTCCCTAAAAAAGTTGATGCATCCGGGAAACCAAAATGGCGAGTAGTAGTTGACTACCGCAAACTAAATGAAAAAACTATAGACGATCGGTACCCCTTGCCAAACATTACCGATTTACTTGATAAGCTAGGTAAGTGTCAATACTTTACAACCCTAGACTTAGCAAGCGGATTCCATCAAATTGAAATGGACGAATTCGATGTCGCAAAAACGGCATTTAACACCGAAAACGGGCACTACGAGTATCTCCGAATGCCCTTTGGCCTTAAAAATGCGCCAGCTACATTTCAACGCATAATGGATAACATTCTTCGGGGAATCCAGAACGAAAAGTGTCTTGTTTACTTGGACGATATCATAATTTTTTCTACGTCATTACAAGAACACTTGGATAGATTAAAATCCGTTTTTCAAAGACTTAGAACCACTAATTTTAAAATACAACTTGATAAATCCGAGTTTTTGCGCAAAGAAGTGGCTTATTTGGGTCATATAGTTACGCCAAACGGCGTCAAACCGAATCCTGATAAAATTAAAGCTATCAAAAATTATCCTATTCCTGCAACTACAAAACAGATCAAAGGATTTCTAGGCCTTTTAGGCTATTACCGTAGATTCATTGATAATTTTGCTAAATTAACAAAACCACTTACTAAATGTCTTAAAAAAAGAGCTAAAATTATTCACGATGACGAATTTAAATCTTGTTTTGAAACTTGTAAGAACTTATTAATCAACCAACCAATACTTCAATACCCGGATTTTTCTAAATGTTTTAATCTAACAACAGACGCAAGCAATGTTGCTGTTGGTGCTGTTTTATCACAAGGGCCAATAGGTAAAGATTTACCTGTGGCTTACGCCTCACGAACCTTAAATAGTTCGGAACAAAATTACAGTACAATTGAGAAAGAGCTTTTAGCTATTGTTTGGGCAACCAAATATTTCCGACCGTATCTGTTTGGCAGAAAATTTAACATCATTACTGACCATAAACCACTTCAATGGTTATTTTCATTGAAGGATCCAAATTCTAAGCTAGTTAGATGGCGTATAAAACTAGATGAGTTTGATTACGAGATAACTTACAAAAAGGGAAAACTAAACGCTAATGCAGACGCACTATCAAGGATAGAATTGCATACTAAAGAATTAATTAATATTGTTGAAAACACTAACCAATTTAGCAAACAACCTGATGATGAAACCGAAAATATGTCTACACAAGTTATGCCGGACGATGAACAAGATGACGACATAACAATTCACACAAATGCCGAACATCATCCTATTGTAGAAATTCCTATTTCGGAAACTCCAGTCAATCATGGACGAAATCAAATTATTATAACATCAGTTTTACATTCCCCTGCTCAACCAAAAATTAAAATTCTTTTTGAAAGTAAACAACGTTTTTATGTTCAAATTTCAAAAAATGAATTTGAAAGAGATGTTGTAAATTTTGTAAAAGATTACATAGCCCCTAATGTTCAATACCATTTATATTTTGAAGATCCAAATGCATATGAACCATTTTGTGAAATAATAAGAACAAATTTTAAATGGCCTTCATTAAAATTTAAACGATGTAAATTTAAATTAATTGATATAACAAATAAAGAAGACATCAAAGATATTATTCTTAACTACCACGAAGGTAAAAGTAACCATCGTGGCATCGACGAAACGGAACAACGAATAAAAAAAATGTATTATTGGCCTAAATTAAAAAATTCAATTCAAACCTTTATAAACGAATGTGAAATTTGTCAACAAAGCAAATATGAGAGAAACCCAATTAAAATTAAAATGAATGTAACTCCAACAGCAACTAAACCTTTTGAAATTATTCATTTGGACACTTTTACCTCAGAAAAAACAAAATTTTTAACAATAATTGACACATTTTCAAAGTACGCACAAGCATACAAATTAACATCTTTAGTTGCTATACAAATAGTAGATAACCTTATTCAATTTTTTTCACATCATGGAGTTCCTCAACAAATTATTACTGATAACGGCACAGAATTTAAAAACACTGTCATGAAAGATTTATTGACTTTGCATAAAATTAAAGTTCACTTCTGTTCACCTAATCATGCTCAATCTAATGGAGCAATAGAAAGATTTCATTCAACGTTGATTGAACACATTAGATTACTTAATGCACAGGGTTTTAAAGATACACCTATGGAACAAAAAATTATTTACGCAATTCTAGCGTATAACCACTCTATTCATTCGGCAACCAAATTTAAACCAATAGATGTTATAAAAGGTCATATTACCAACGAAGACCCCTTTAACATAGAGCTTGACAAAACTTTACTTAACGATTATATTAACAACCACAAAGAAAAAACAAAAATTCTTTATACAAAAATTAATCAAGATTTACAGCAAAACAAAGAGAAACTCATTACAAAAATTAATAAAAAACGTGACGATCCAAATTTATTTGAACCTAACACCGAAACTTATATCAAAAAGCACATAAGACAAAAGAACGCCGATAAATTTAGCAAACCTATTTTAATAACTGAAGTAAATAAAGAGTCTAAAACAGTTGCTAGTGCGTCTCAAAACAAAATACATATGGATAATTTAAAACGTCCACTTAAAAAAACTTTCGAATTTTAATACAACTGTTTTATTTCAGATTCCCTCTTGTCATGGCATTGCCTGACAAAATTAAAATAACAAACTTGGAAAACAATCCAGGATTAATACCTATAAACCTAGGATATGCAAAGGTACAAGATTACACCCACACCTTAATACATTATTTTGACTTAAACCCAATAATACATGAAATTAATGAATTAAACGCACAAACAGCCGAAGTCATATATACAATTAGCAAAAACAAAAATTACTTTTTTGAATGTTCCAATTATGTCAAAGTTATTAATTTAATCAAAGAAAAAGTTGTCAAAAAATTAATAGAAATAATTCCACACCAATTAAGAACAAGAAGAGGTTTAATCAATGGTCTCGGATCACTATTTAAATCAATAACAGGAAATTTGGATGCTTCTGACGGAGAACGATATGAACAACTAATTAACCAAATTCAAAATAATGAAAAAAAATTGACCACAACAATATTAAAACAAAATTCATTATCAATAAAATTAATCAATAAATTCAATAATACTATCACACAGATATTTAATAATGAAAAGTTACTGAACTCAAAACTTGCACAAATAACACAAATTGTTGAACGCGAAGCAAATAAAGAAAACATAAGTTTAATCAAAGATATGTTAGTCCAATTTACAAATATGTACGAAATAATAAATTCTATCTTACAAGACATTGAAAATTCAATTGCTTTTTCCAAATTAAAAATTTTACACCCAAGTATAATAAAAACAACAGAACTATATGACGAATTGTCTAAACTACAGCACAATTTATTACCGGAACAACTACCTTTTCAAATCAACCTAAAAAATACTATTTTATTTGAAAAACTCATTGAGATTGAATGTTTCATTTTAAATAACAAAATAACATATTTATTACAAGTGCCAATAATGCACCAATACAAGTTCAATTATTACCACTTATATCCTATCCCGGTATTTAACCAGAGTCAATTCAAGGCAATAATTCCAAAAAATAAATACTTATTGAAAAATAAATTGCACTATTCATTTCAAAGTAACATTTGCACTAAAATCATGCCTCAATACTACGTCTGTAAACCTGTCAACATCAACAACATTGGTGAAAATAGCCCCTGTGAAATACAACTCTTGGAGATGAAGAATACATCCACTTGTGAACCAACCCAACTCACAATAAGAAAGTCAATCATTCGACAACTTGAAGAACCATCACAATGGATTGGATTGTTCCCTCAAAAAGAAATCACTCAACTGAGATGCCAACAACAAGAAGAAATTGTTAACTTAATTGGTTCATACTTGATAGAAATTCCAAATGGCTGTAAAGTAATCACCAATAGACAAACAATTATAAACGAAGAAGAAGTAACAAACAAAAACCAAGCAATAATGTTCCCACAACTGGACCATATTCATAAAAATCCCAAAAAGGTTGTAGGCAACGTTCAACTCGAAGACATCACCCTTGATGAACTTCAAAACGTTAAAGAACAAATTATTAATGACCAATTGACATTCGAAGAAAGTGTAATCCCGCATATTCCTAGTATATGGACAATCCTTTTATATATTATAAGCTTACTAATAATCATTTATTTTTGTTTCAAAAAATATTCAACAATGAGGCGACCTGCTCAGATTGGAGAAACAGAGGAAAATATCGAACTACCAAATGTTCAACTACCTCGCTTCACTGCGTAGTCGAATCTTAGAGGGGAGGTGTTACCTGAGGAGATGCCGATGCAACAGAATTGCATAGATCTCTTCCCAGAAGACGCTGCCGCACCACCTGCAGTTACCTGAGGAGATGCTGATGCAACGGAGTCGCGTGGCCTTCTTCCCAGAAGCCGCGGCCGCACCACCTGCAGGTGACGCGGAGGATTCCAACACGGATCTTCCCAGAAGCGGTGCCATATCAGCACATTGTGTTGATATAAATAATTAACATAAATGTATTAGTTTTTAGTCAGTAATTAATATTCGTAACATACGTTACATATATATAAATGTATCTTTAAATATAATAATAAACAATCGAAGTTAATCGATACTTAATTCATGCATTGAAATATAAAAAAAATGCATTTATCGTGCTGTAGAGGAAATACAGTAAAGGTTCCCGAGTTGGGCGTAAACTACCCAACAAGGTTAATCGTGACAATGTTCGTGAATATAATAGTTTATTTTCTTTTATAAGTACACGTGCCAACGTACACGGGAGCAAAGTGTACCACAGCGTGACGGACGTTAATGAAAACGCCGCTTTATTTTTACGAGCCTAAAATAGCGGCATAAACACGCCAAAAAGGAAGACCGGTATTGATGATGAGACATCCTCAACGATGTCGAAAACGTAATGCGTGAATGTAATCCGTCTTCCAAGATATACATGAAGCAGTCGAGAGAGCGCGCACAAGCCGATACGACAGAAAGAGGTGATCCAAGGTACGTTGTCACTTTGCCTCCGGAATCGGGTTAAGAGACTGGGGTATCCGTTGATACATCTTCGATTTTTTGCATACTTTGTATGCTTCTGTTAGGTGACCAACCTGCAAGGCATGTGGGACAAATTCAAAAAACAAATGTTGGAAGATTACAAAAAAATCCTAATTAGAAGCTTTGCGCTGCTAGTATACGGTGTTAGCACCGAAACATAGAAAAATTCAATATTGTCCGCTTGCAGAAAATCACGAGGGAAACCTTAGAAAATCAAGACAAAATCGGCAAATTTAAAGTGGACATAGAGGGCAATCCGACGGACTCCGCACTCGACGAGCACCTCGCAATGGCGAACAAGAACGCATCCAAGTTTAAAGTTCAACAAATAAACATCAGATTGTACTGGCGACGATAGAAAACAAAGACACACCAAACAAATATTTTTATCTGCAGTGTAGCGGAAGAACGGGCAAAACGCTTTTCTACAACACCCTTCAAGAAATTATGGCATCGATAGGTTGCAAAGTCATAACAATGGTTCCCACAGGAATGGGGCTTTGTTGTTATTAGGAGGACTCACGGCACATTCGACGTTTAAGCTGCCTTTGATAATGGACAAAGATTCGACGTCGTCGATTAAAATGCAATCGGCCGAAGCAAAACAATTCGGCGATTGTTCTGAACATTATCAACACCTTATTACAAGCAATACGAGGTGACGAGAACAACGGAAAACCGATCGGCGCTTCCCATCTACAGAAACAAGATCTCTCAAATGGAGCACCGGTTTACCAGAATGAACGACTGGCAACATTTCAAAGTGCTAAAACTCATCACCAACATGAGAGTAGTTCCCGAAGCAGCCTTTCCGAAAGCGGGCCAAATCAAATTTGCCGACTGGCTGCAGAAACTCGGCGAAAACAAATTGACGAACATTACAAAATTGCCCGACCCGACTTCTGGAATCAAGTATTTTAAAGTGCCTTCGCGGTGCCTGAGCAAATATGTAGTCAAAGATATTTACGGCTGCATCATGGGAGCGAACAGCTCGAAAATATTGTGGCCATCAGTGTGGTGCTCAGCAGTAGAAACAACGACTGCGACGAAGTCATCAAACGAGTGATGAAGATGTTTCCGGGCGAGGTGATGCGCAAGTTGAGCACGGACTCGCTGGCGACGACAAGCAAGAGATAGCTACATCTCAAAATAAAAGTGCCCGTCATGATACTACGAAACATGTCGTTGCGAGACAGACTCGTCAACGGCACACGCATGATTGTGAGACGAATCTTTTGGCACATACTCGATACCGAGGATGAATCTGACCTTGTCAGTGCCGGGTACTTACGTATTTTCTATGCGCCGACGACAATACCCGGCAAAAGTTTTCTTCGCCATCACGATCAATAAATCGACAAAACGGTCTTCGCCCATGGTTAAATAATGTACTTGGCCTGGTCCAGGGCCAGATAGATTTGACGGAGTTAGGATTCAAGTAGAGAAAACCGAAAAACAAGATCATCTCATATCCGGATCCGCAAAAACGTACACACACAAGATTGTGTATCAACAAGTTTTAAACGTCTTAGAAAAGAATCGTAGAACAGAGCCGGGACAGATGCCCGAACCATTACCAGCTTTGAAACTCTTTGAAAAACAGTTTGTAGACCGATAGACATCAAAATTAAAGACATAGATCAACAAACAAAACAGCAAAATAAGTGTCCGGAGTAGTTTATTCATAGAAGAAAGAAAGAAATTTGTAATAGAGAAAGAAGTTACACAAGTTGTAAAAATTTATTTAAAAGTTATACAAATCCAAAAACATTTATTCACACCCGCAATAGAACATGGTAAAAAATACGAGGCGTTGGCAATTCAAGCTTTATCTACACAAATTGAGAAAGAAATTGCAGCAAGTGGATTGTTTATAGATTGAAATTAACCTTATTTAGCTGCAACACCGGATGAGCTAATTGATGAAGAAAATATAGTAGAAGTAAAATGTCCGTATGCTGCTCGAGAATACACACCAGAAAATTGAATTCAAATGGGGTAAATTACGTTTTGGAAACTAAATAGATATTATTCATCAAGTGGTACTACCAAATACAAGGACAGCTGCACATTTTTAAAAGAAATTTATGCTTCTTTGACGTATGGACATTTAAAAGTTTAAAAGTAGAAGAAATCCAGAGAAATTATATATTTTGAAACAAAAAAATAGAAAATAAGTTATCAGCTTTTTTTATAAATTTTTTGTTACCAGAAATTGTAGTAGATAGCAGAACAGAAAGAAGTATGGAAATAAGAGATCCAGATTATATACCTAACAAAGACACAAATGCACCGAAATACAAAACAAAAAACATAATTAATTAAATGGATTGATTGATAAACGTCCTTTAATGGTCGATCTCATCGACACGTCTTAAAATTTAAGCCCGAGTTAAGACCATACCGACCGCTACCTTGATTTGTAGTATTTGAACAAAAACGGCAAGTTTGGCTTCATCGCTGCTTCTACAAATAATTTGATAATCAATTAATTTTTTTACCAGTACATTTAGAAATGATTAAACTATAATATGTCGAAGTCTTTTTTGTGAAATTATATTTGCAAATAGCAACAAAATTCATTCAAAAATACAGAAAAACGCATTTATTTCTATATTTGATGGGTCTTTTCGTCACAGTCATGCACAAATCGTTGAGAAAAAATTTCATGGTCTGTCATTCCACTTAGTATTAAAGAATTAATTGTATTTATTTATAGCTATACAACTTTTAATTTTATAATTATTAAATTTGTATATTATTGTGTATTAGATTGTATTATCATTGATTTAAATAATCTTGAAATGATACACAACCAAAGTTATAATCGTTATTGAAACGAAGTGGATAAATCCGCATGTTTGTGCATTCCAGTTACAGAAACCATAGCAACCGTGTAAACATAAATTTACACAATAGAAACTGTAGCGACGGCCAACTAAGATATTATATTATATATTATGATTTATTTTGTAGAATATTTAAGACTACTTTTAATTATTTTATTGCAAATAATAATTTATAATTTACAAGCGTTTCTCCATTTATATGGTTTTGTCAACGTATATTATATTAATGCTGGATATTTTATTTAAAATAATTAATATTATATATTAATACACGTTTTACGAACAATTTAAAAAGATATGCATTCATATCATGTCTCAATTATTGTTTAGGATCTGCATTATTATTAAAACAGGCCTTTCTTGCAAACTCTAGAGTCCAATAAACATCTTGTTCATATTTTACAGATACATTTTTAGAATATATTTATACAGAACTACGAATTTGTAGCTGTGTGACATCTAATTATATAATTATTGCTGTAGCTGTATGTTATCGAGTTTTAAATTATATTATTGTTGCGAAATAATATTGAGATTATACACAATCGACGTAATAAAATCGATGCCTCTGATGCCGTTTTTGAAGCGAAATCAACAAAAACCGCATCTTTATGCATTTCTATGCAGAACCATAGCAACCGTGTAATCATAAATTTACACAATAGAAAATGCAAAGACGGCCAACTAATTTATTTTGTAAAATAATATTATTTTAATTCAAATAATTTATTATTTACAAACATATTAGTTTTTACCATTTACATGATTTTGTTAATATATATATATTAGCCGATAACGCTGGCAGTCGATGTGCCATATTTTATTTAATAAAATATGCAATCATATTCTTAATTATTGTATTACCGGCCTTTCTCGCCAACTTAATTTTATAATTATTTTTCAACTGTTGTGTTTTGGATATATTATTGTCGATTGTAATTTGTGGAGAATATATGATACACAACCGACGTATACAACCGCTCTGCTACTAATGATACGAAATGGATGAACACCGCATGACGCATCTGTATGCTTTCGTTGTTATAGAAACTATAGCAACCACATAGAAATTAGAAAGGCGGCCAACTAAGATAATAAAAAAAGCATCCCAACAGCTACATTGATATCTAGTATTGTTACGAAAACAGCAACTTTGGTAACGTTCGTATTTCTACATATATTTTGATAATTTATTTATTTTTTTACCAGTACATTTGGAAAAAATCAAATTATATTTCATCATTGTATTTTAGTCGAATTATAACTGGAAATAGCCGGAATATATCAAATTAAAGAAATAAATAAATAATAGCTGAATAACTGTCATTTTTAATCCGATTTGAATCATCCAAAAACATTTCAAATGGTTTTTAAAATACTATAGAAACAAAAAGCAAAAGTATATTAGCCTTACTTTTATTAAGGTCATTTTTTAGATAAACTAAAAATGCAGCCAATAATCGAGTGTTCCAACCCTGTATATATGTTAATAATTTATTGTGTATTTTAATAATATAGATTATATTAAACTGCTAAAACTGCTTCACACCGAAAATGTCTTAAAATATCAACACAAACATAATATACACCATTTAATAGTTTTTATTTTTAACTTTCTATTTGTTAAACTCTATTGAGACAAGATTGAGTTCAGAACTAAATTTAGAACAACTGTTTGTGCTTAATTTTTTTAAATTTAAATCCAGTGTTAAAAATGAATATTTGTATCCAAAAAATTAGAACTTATAGGATAGAAAAACCTCGGTCGATAGATTCAAACTAACCATGGTAATAATGTAATATATGTAATCATTTGCTTGTATAATACGAAATAAATATATTTACTACTACTAGAACCTGTTTTAATTTCAAGAGTGATAGCTTGCTACATTTTATAATATTCAAAATAATTGTACTAAAAAAAATCTTGTCTAATCTAAGTCTGACATGAGACTGATTTTATTACTTATGTTAGTACAATAATTATGCGCGCCAATTTTTCTGCCAATGTATATATTGTTAGATATTATTTAGATTAGATGGTCAGTTTGTGGAGTGGTTTTGGTTTTTGTTATTATTCGAATTAATATTTTCTTCATTTACCTTGTAGAAATTCTTTATATTTATAAATAATAAAATATTCTACTATTATTACAATTATTTATTTATGGCAAACTAGTTTTGCAAATTTATTTGAATTTTCAATGCCATATTTATGATTAATAAATTATTTAAAATTTGTTTTTTCCTGCTACCCAGATTTCCGGTTTTAAATTTAATTTTTTTTTTCCCGCTAACCAAGATTTCCTGTTTTTTTGTTGACATTTTAAACAACCATAAAATTTCAACACAAGTTTTTACTTTAAACATATTACATATTTCGGATAAAAATTTAATATTTATGGAAGACTTAGAAATTAAAAAACATTTAAAAAATCCAAATTATAAAGTAATTAACGAACAATTAGACTTATACAACTCTCCAATATTAGACAAGTTATTAAAATAAATTTATTATATAAATACTAACTTCAAGTGTAAATATTTAATTGTTAAGATATGACATATTTCTAACCTTAAAATAAAATTTAAAAGTCAACAAAATAATAATAAGTTATATACGATCATATAAACAAATATTTGTCATTCTATCTATTCACAGTAATTTGTTTATTTGCAAACTGTCAAAACGTAGATTGGAACAGACAAATTATGTCTATGTTTAATAATTATGGCATAAAAATTATTTTATTAAAATATATTTATTTACAAATATTAGGTATTTTATTTGACATTATATTAAGTACTATTTGAAGATGCCCAACTAGAAAATACTATTCACAATGAAATTGTACAGGAAGAAAATTATGCAGAGGGTAGCGTTCTTTTCAAGTGGATGCCACACCAGCATTCGTCTCCGAGCCGCCACCGAAGCGACTTTACGTTCCGAACGACTCCATCTCCAGTCCGACAACTAGTTGAGAGGATAATCCGCCTCCGCAATTGCTAATTACGATTTCGGACTCAACGCCAAAAACCATTACTTGCAAAAGCACCCCTAACTCAGACCATCTTCTGGGTCGATTTATTAACTCCAACACCCTGATCACCGCTTTCCAGGCCACTACCGCAAGTCTAGGCGGCAACATATAGTGAATTTAGTTAGTTTTGCTGTGGCCGTCACTAGCATCGCACTGTTCAAAAATTCGTTTTCGATTCATTTAATTAGTAAAAAAAACTTATAATTTAACAAAACAAACGAGAGTTGTTTCAACAGATTCCAATAACAAATCAAACTCGAAGAAAATAATACATTACAAACAAAAATAATATTTTATAAAAAAAAGTTGACGAATGAATAGAATTATTGCTCTACTTCAGAAGTGAATAATTAATTTTTTGTTCATTTATATAATTTTTTGAGGCATCTTGATTATTTATCAATGTTATTGTAGAGTGTGAGTACAAGTAGTTTTCAACTGCACATTTTGAGTCAAGATGTTCCATGTAATTGTAATAATTGTGTTAATAGTATTTTGAAATTCTAAATGATTATCTGGAATAATCGGGTATGCTGTGATGTGTAAAGAATTTTATTTTTAATTTTCACTTTCTAAACTAATAATTCATAAACCAGAATGCATGATAATTAGCATGTTTATGTACTGTAGCTTATAGTATTTCATCACAGAATTAGAGTTTTTTTTTTTAATTTTATACTGTTATTATATATATATATATATATATACAGGGTGTCCGGAAAATACGTGTACAACGTTTGACGACAGACTCCTGACGTCAAAATAGGTCGATCTAAGCCGACTTAGTTATATCCAAAATTGTCTCGTTTAGCCGGTAGAGGGCGTCAAAAATTTGTAAATATTAAAAAGAAATTACCTGTAACAATAATTTTTTAAGTGACTTTGTTGCTATGGCGTTTAATAATTTGACAATTATTGACAAATTGTCACCAGTCTATGAAATTTACTCAAGTATACGATCAACATTCTTGAATTACAAGTTCATTTTACCATTAAAAATGGAAAATTATACAAACTCTCAGAAAGTTGACATGCTCCTGGTATACGGGTTTTGTCAAGGAAATGGGCGTCAGAGTGTTAGGGTTTACAAGGAGAGATTTCCTAACCGTCGAATACCAAACCACCAAACATTTGCCAATATTGAGCGTCATCTTCGGGAAACGGGCAGTTTTGAGAAAAAGTTTGAAGGCAGGGGTCGTATGCGAACAACTCGAACTGTGGAAACAGAAGAGATGATTCTGGAAAGAGTTGAAGAAGAACCAAGTACCAGTACCCGTCTCTTAGAACGTGAGTTAAATGTTCCTAAAACGATTATCAATGAGGTTTTAAGAGAACAGTTGATACATCCTTACCACATACAAAAAGTCCAGGAACTTTTACCGACTGATCCCCCCATGCGGCTTACATTTTGTCAATTTATTAGAAACAAAAGAATCCTTGTTCCAAATTTTTGTAGAAAAATTATGTTTACTGACGAGGCATGCTTTACAAGATCTGGGGTAACCAATCTGCACAACGAACATATTTATTCCGATGAAAATCCACATGCCATTAAAGTTGCACATCATCAGCATCAATTTAAAATTAATATTTGGGCAGGTATTATTGATCACTACCTTATTGGTCCCATTGTTATTCCAGACAGGTTAGATGGAAATATTTATTTAAATTTTTTGCAAGACACATTACCAATTCTTCTGGAGAATTTGCCTCTTTTACTTCGGAGGGAAATGTGGTATATGCATGATGGTGCCCCGCCCAATTTTTCCGTTGCCGTTCGGCAAAACTTACATCATCAATATCCCAACCGATGGATTGGAAGAGGCAATGATGCACCAGTAAAATGGCCACCACGTTCTCCTTAGTTAAATATGTGTGACTTCTTTTTGTGGGGCGCTATTAAAACAGAAGTTTACAAGACTCCGGTAAACACACGCGATGATTTATTGCAGCGGATTTTAAATGCAGGCAACCATTTTAATAATCCCGAGACATTAGATAGGGTCCAATATCACTATATGTAGATAAAGGAGGATAAGTACAGGATTGTATTGTTATAGTGTAGTTTATAGTTGAAGTAATTAACTACACATGGTTAATCAGTAAAAACAATAATCACAATTTATACTCATTTTTCCGTTATTTTATTGTTCATTACTTTATATTATCATGTATATGTATTTTCTTAGTTATGACAGTTTTAGAGTTTCATAATTATTTTATGTTAATATCTAACAGGCTCATGAATTGTATTACTTTATACAATGTACGAATTAAGGAGAAGTGTTGAGTATGAAAGAATAATTGTACATTGTATAAATGTTATATAAATACAGTTAGCTAGCTTTGAACTGTCTAAGTGTAATAACCTGACATATAATAAAAAGGAATATTTTCTCGTGTGTTACTTAGTATGTGAATTACCTACTCGTCCCGATATTAACATTTATTTATTAAAACTCTTATATAGCGTTTTCCAATAATTTTCATTTTGATATTAAAAAAATCAGGTATTTAAAAAAAAAATCAATAAATGTTTATTTCATTGTATAGAGGAAGGTATGCCATAAAAATTCGAAAACAATATCAGTCAAATGGCCGCCTCGGTTACCGCCCCCAAAGAAAATAGTCTAAAGGTGTTAAATCACATGATCTTGGTGGCCAATTGTGATCACCTCTTCGAGAAATAACAAGGTCAAGAAACTTTTCTTGCAAAATTGCGATTGTTTCGTTGCTTGTGTGGCACGTAACGCCGTCTTGCTGAAAATAAACGTCGTTCACATCAATATCTTCCCTATTCCGGCCATAAAAAATCATTAATCATAGCTCGGTAGCGCTATCTATTCACCGTATCAGTTGCACCAGCCTAATTTTCAAAAAAGTAGGGTCCAATTACACCGCCAGCCCAAAAACCTCACCAAAAAGTGACACGTTGAGGATGCAAAGACTTTTCAACAATCATTCTTGGATTTTCTGAGCCTTAAATGCGACAATTCTGTTTATTAACGTAGCCTCCGAGGTGAAAATGGGCCTCATCACTGAAGATGATTTTTTTGATGAAATTACGGATTGTTTTGATGCATTTGAAGGACCCAACCAGCAAAGATACGACGTTTATGGTGATCGACCGGCTTGAGTTCTTGTGTTAATCGAACTTTAAAAGTCTTTATGCGAAATGCGGTGAAATGTCGTTTGTGGAATGTCTAGTTCCAAAAATTGACAACCTGGGTTTTCTTCAACAATATGGGCTACATCAGCAATATTCTCATGTGTTCTTGTGCGATGCACACGGTTTCGATTCATCACATCACCAACATGGGAATTAGTTTACTTGCTGTCCCTTTCCTTAAATACAACAAATTATGTTTTATTGGTTTCTAAATGTGTTCATTTTAATAAAATTACTAATAGTTTGCTTTGCTGTCCTTCTTAAACGCTTTTATTAATATAATTAAAACATGTCTTTTAACATATTATTAGGCAACTTTTGTTACAATACTGCTTAAAGAGTAGTGCATTATTTATACATAGCATACATATGCCCGTATTCATAAAAGCTGATTAATAGCCGTATTCTGAACATTTTTTACAGCGATGTTAATTAACATTTTGAACGTTGCTAGGTAATATTTAATAAACTCGATACCTGATTGGTTAAAAAGTGATTTTTACAGCGATGTTAGCTAACATCGATGTTAAAATATGTTCAGAATAGGCCTATAAATTTAATGACTATAATATGTGACAACATAACCTCACAATTTGATAAAACGTCAAAACTATTTTTCTAAATTTTTATAGAAATACGTGTTATTTATTTTGCGTTATTATTAAATATTATTTTTCATTCATTTCTGATAGTTATTTATTATGCCAAACTTGCTTTTATGGTAAAATAAGTATAAATAATTTTGCGATTGTCAAATTTAACGATCAGTTACTGTAACTGACTTTTATGAATACGGGCATTAAACTCCTATATTCATTATATTTAGCAAGTATTGTTCACATAATTAGGGTTGCCAACAGTGTCATTTTGACCCGTCTTTGGGTTTGACGATCATTCTTCGGGCTTCGGGTTTGACGTCCATTCCTTGGGGTTTTCATTTTCAATCCATTTATTACTTAAGGTAATGCCGCAATACAAATTATAGAAGAAAATATTACCTGTATGCCGTGCGTATGCAAATCAACGCATGTTACTATTACACCTACATTATATATAATATAATTTTAGTTTTTATAATGTTATTTACCCCCCCCCCCCCCCCCCCCGTCGCGTCGCGTCTTCGGGTCAGCATCAGCGCATAATAAATAAATAAATAAAATAAATAATTGTGCAATCTGGTTTAAATGATTATGATTGATTATATTCTGGATATTTGAAGATTGAAAAACCATCTTCAAAAATGTTCTAAAATAAAAAGTTTCAGCATATTACAAGTATTTTTAACAAGTTATTTATTGGATCATTCATTAATTTGTTCAATGCCCACTGTAAAAAACCGTTTCTCTAGTGCTAGAAAATTATTATATGAAAAAAATATATTAATTATTATGCAGCCCACTAAAAAAAATAAACATTTTTTTTTTAAATTTTACTGAAGTTGAGTAATTAATTTACAATCTTTTGACTAGTGCATTATTAACTGTTCCGGAAGTTACGCCTCTTAAGTATATTCATACTATTCTACTTTTATAAAAGTATAGACCACATGTTAATTAAGTATTGTAAAAAAACTCACAATATTGAAATGAATAAATGTTTATAAAAAAGTATTTTTGTAATTTATTATTGTAAATAAAATTATAAACTTTATTTCAACTTCTTCTTAAAGTTATTCTATAGGAGGTTGGTACAATTGCTAGTTTTGTTCTTACACCCTTCTTAAAACTCATTGGTGAGTACTTATATTTTTTTTGATACGTTATTGATGCAGTAATGCATTTTCTTTAAAAATATGTTTAAGGTGTAATTTATTTTAATTAATTATTTTGACATTTATGTTTCTATATTAACTAAGTTAAATTGGTACCAGAGAACAAAAAACCAGACAATTTGAATATCTACTTGGTATGAAACATTTTTTTGGTAATTATCTATTGCTCACAGAGTGCTAAATAAAAATTAAGATATATAACACATTGTTTAATCAAAATGGCCTAATTAATTGGTATTAATATAATTCAGTTGACATCAGTCATATTTATTGATGTCAATATCAGATAATATGGAAGACATTACTATATGGGAGCTGCAAACTGTATGCAATGGTCCAAATCAGTTTTTGGATCATTTGCAAAAATGGACAGTTATACCAAGAGAGGGCAGCTACTTTTGTTATAGATGTGGTGCAGTCCCTTCGCGGTATGTTATATTTATATAATTTGTTATAATGAAATACCATTTTTTTTGTTACATTGAGATTATTGTGTGGGAATAGAAATTATTGTCAATAATTTTACACTAAGTAGCTATGTTGCAGTATATATTTTTTTGATAATGTTTATACTTTGTTGCTTGTGCTATTAATTTATTTAATCTGATGTAAATGTTTTGTACATGTTTTATACATTCATGTAAACACATTTGATGGCCTTTATTTTATTGTCCATATTTTATTAGTAATATTTTCTATATTAAACTTTAGCATATTTAATATTTAGGTAAATTAATAGCGATTGGCGTGTTTTGTAAAGGCCCCGCAAAATGACGTCATCCTCGGTGGTTTGGTCGTCAAACTTATGACGTTTATGATGTTATCAATCAACCTCCCCCCCCCCCCCCCTCTAAATTTGTATTTTAGATGCCACTCAGTGTCTTTATGTAGTATTAAATTGCGTGTGAAATGAGTTGTTTAACATTATATCGTAAACATTTCTGTTTTTACCAAATTTGTTTTTCACCGTCTCAGTGTAATTTCTACAATATAATATTTTTATTTGTATGTTGAATCAATTTCGGCAGTACGGCAGAAAGATTTATGATTAACAGCGCTAATGAAAGTTAATCAAAGGCCACGACTTGAATGAATGACCAACAAAGTAATGCAGTGCGTAGCGTTCTTGCAAATATGAGTCCGTTACCTCACATTAGCATCCAAACTTGTCTTCTCTGAGTTAATCTTAGAATTAAAAAAAATGTAAAAACATACAGGGTGCTTATTTTATTATAAAAATTTTGATTTTTTAATTTTTTTAAATGGAACTCACTGTATATTTTTAGAATTTTCTAATTTTTTTGTTATTTGTTTTTAATGTTAATGTTTCTTTTATTTGTTTGGGTAAAATAAATGTGCATGTTTGTGGGAAAATGTTCATTATTTGAAGTTAAGGAGTCATATAATTCTTATAATTCAAAAATGATGCAATTTATTAACAAAATATTTTTACAAAAAATACTTAGAATTAGTATGTAAAAATATATAGGGTATTCTATTTAAATAAAACACAACAAACAATTTTCACAATAAAATGAACACCCTGTACATTGAAAATATTTTTAATAAATAGTTTGTTTAAAACCAAACGAATTTTGTTGGAAACTTTTTTTGAAATTTTATGCGGTTGAAGAATTATTTAGGTGTTGCGGTAATTTTGATTAACCACGTTAGATGGAAAAATCTAACTGAACATCAAAGACATTGTTTTCTACTTCTCTCGTATAGATGATCATTTCCTAATAATTAATTACATTATTTGTAATAATATATTTATAATACAATAAAATTATTAGTTATAAATTAAAGTCGAAATTGTGTAGTACAGATGTATCTTTTCGGAAAGGTACTTTTTTGAATCTTCAAAATTAAGCAATTTACAAATTTTAGGATTTGTACATATGTGGGTAGACAATATTTTTTGAAAAGTAATTGGGAAAAACATCAAAATATCGAAAAAAAAAACGTGCGTCAATTGGGTCTCTTTTTGCAGGGAAGTAGTTTATGACTATTTTTTTAAATTTCCGGTTAAAATTGGGGGTCCAGGAATTACTGTCGAAATTGACGAAAGTAAATTTGGAAAGCAAAAATACCATAGAAGCCATCACGTTGAAGGTCTGTGGGTTTTTGGGGGTATGAACGTGGCACTGAAAGAGTGTTTATGGTAGCCGTTGAAAAGCGAGATAGCGATACGCTGATTCCAATAATCGAGGAATGGATCGAGAAAGGATCTACTATAGTTTCCGATTATTGGAAGGCGTACGATTGTTTATCGCAGCATGGCTACCAACATTTAAAAGTGAACCATTCAATAAATTTTGTAGACCCGGTTTCGTCTGCCCACACCAACGCCATCGAATCATCATGGTGACACGCGAAAGCTGTAATGTCTTCAAGCGGCAGAGTCAAGCACCACATCCCCGGAAATTTAGCTCGGTATATGTCGGCAGAACCTATCGACGAGAATGCAGAAGACGCCGACACCGACGAAGAAGACTAAGGCGCAAGAAGATGGGGGGGGGGGGGGGGTTAGCCGGTAAAAGTCCGGCACTACTTAGCACTAATAAACCCAGTGTTAAGTGTCTAACATGGATTTCCCCCAACAAAAAAAAAAACGAAGCCAATGCTACTTGGCAAAGTGATGCCGCAATTTTTTTACGGATTCATACTGATGATACCACGTGACTCCACATTTTTTTCACGGGCCAGTGTGAGGCCACGTGACCTCACACTGGCCCATGTTGATACCACGTGACTCCTCATTTGTTTCACGGGCCAGTGTAAGGTCACGTGATGTTTGGTCAGGCGCGCTAACCAATATTACATAAAATTTTGCAATAATTAGTCACCCATAATCAAATTTGCTGTGAAATGTTAATCTATTTGTTGCAAACTGACATTTAATAAATTAATTAAAATATTTATTCAATTTAATAAAACAGAATTTAAATGTGACTTACACGTTCATTCCTGTTATTTTAGTAATCTGCTTGTTTCTTGCTATGTTATTATTACTTATTATGGTATTCTGATAAAACCAGCACGCTCACACAACACTCACAAAACGTTTTATATGTGTTTGGTCAGGCGCGCGCCTGACCAAACATCACGTGACTTCTTATTTGTTTACAGGCCAGTGCTAGGTCACGTGATTGTTGGCCAGAAGCGCGTCTAACCAAACATCACGTGATCTGACTCTGGCCCAAACTGGTACCACGTGACACCACACTTTTTTGATAAACTTTTTTGACAAAGCGTTGCCGCAATTTTTTTTTACGGGCTAGGGTCAGGTCACGTGATGTTTGTTTAGGCGCACGATAGACCAAACATTACGTGACCTGACGATGACTCAAACCAATATAAATACTACGTGACTCAAGTCAAATTATGTTAAGCGTCTAACTTAGCGTCTGACTTGGCTTACTCTACGTTTTTTGGTAATATTTTAAAAGTGAACTCACGTAATACTGCTTAGACTGCATGACCTTCCATAGCGTAATTTGACCCAATATCACGTGACATTACTATTGTTCTAGTTATGTTTGTAGAGTAATGTCAGACGATATAAGTTTATCAAACACTCACCTATTATCAATCGGTCAAAGTAAAACAATAAATACAATTGATTTGTTGGTGGCTTAACTGTTGTTAATGTATTAGGAATGTATTTGCTTTATTTCAGCAACTGGCAAATCAAACAGTCACTTATTATCAAAGTGAAACAATAAAAATACTTGTTTTGTCAAAGGCGTAATGGTTAATAATAAAAATTCTTTACTAGTTGTTGATATATTAGAAGTTTTTTTTGCTTTATTTCAAGTGATTGAAAAATCAAACACTAACTTATTGTTAAAATGATAAAAGTGAAACAATAAAAACACTTGTTTTGTTATTGGCGCAATAGATGTTGATATATTAGTAATTTCTTCACTTTATTTCAAGCTAAATCAAATAGTCACTTATCATCAAAGTGAAACAATAAAAATTCTTGTTTTGTTTAAGAAGAAATAGATGTTAATGTATTAAGAATGTATTCGATTTATTTCAAGAGACAAATCAAACACTAACTTATTGTCAAAGTGATAAAAGTAAAACAATAAAAATACTTATTTTGTGAAAGGCATAATAGCTGTTGATAAATTAGGAATTTCTTTGCTTTATTTCAAATGATTGGCAAATCAAACAGTCACTTGTTATCAAAGTGAAACAATATAAACACTTTGTTTTGTTGGTGGCGTAATAGTTGTTAATGTAATGTAATGTAATGTGTATCTGTTTATTATATTTATAACAATTTTTATTTAAATTATAGTTAGTAAATTCTTTCTACTGAATTGCACAATTATATTTTTATTATGTGAAGAATACTTGTTGTAATGTAGTGAATATAGGCTTCTATGAATGAATGTGTATACTACACATTAAGCTGTAATGTACAAAATTGTCTATTATTGTGATTAATGTGAAACTGACATTTGTCATTAGACAATTTTTTAATTATATTTTAAAAGCATTTAAGAAGGACAGCAAGGCAAATTATTGGTAAGTTTAATAAAATCTGCACATTTAGAAACCAATAAAATATAATTTGTTGCATTTAAGGAGAGGGACAGGTAGGAAACCTTTACCCAAACTTGTCTCAACAGTTCAAATTTTTCTACCAGGTTTACTATTGCCGGCAGAGAAGGTGCTTTACGACGACCAACAAGTGCTTTAATTTTGCGAACTGTGACTGATAAATGTTCACCTTTTTTCTAGTGAATTTTAATCATTTCAATGCGTTGTTGAAGCGTGTATTGTTAAATTTTTAATAATGGCGTAGTTTTTACTTGTCAAATGTCAAAAGATAATAGCTTTAAAATTGACAGCTGCCCAAATAGCCTGCTATTCAAAACAAAACTTCTTATTGGAAAACCTTTTAGGATATTGAACTACTATTGTTTTTGTAATTGTCCATCATTAATTTACTTAAAAAATAACAAAAACAATTCAACAAATTAAGAATTTCGTATAATTTGGCTAGTTTTTCGTTTTGCATCTTTAAATTTTAGCAAAGTTTTTATTTATCAAATGTATATATCGTGAGAATCACTTTTCAAAGATTGGTATTTTGGTCAAAACTATCAGCAACTAGTGAATTAGTATATTTTATTTTCAAACAACTACACGCAAAACTTAAAATGCCTACTCAACATTTTGTTTTAAAAGTTAATATGAAGAATGAAGAAATTGTTTAGAATTCTTTTTTTATCAAATGAATTCAGTATATGATAAGGTTTATCCTCATCTATACTAATAATTATAAAAAACAATATGTGTATGTCAAAATAAATTCATTCTGTAGCTTAATACAAAAGTAAAATAAAATAAATGAGAGTTTAAGAATTTGAATATATGTCTGAGATTATGCACGGAGAAATTATATTATTAATTATTTAATACAATAGTGTTAACAATCTTAATCTTTATTTAATTTTTTATAAAATTGACAAAAAAAGTTGTATTGACACAGTCTGTAAAAGATTTTTTTTGTAATAACAAACATTAAAGCAATACACTTGCATGTAAAAATTCTAGTTTTTTTAATAACAAAAGAAAATTACTTACCTTTAATTTATTTTAAACCGGAAATATTAAATGAATTTGTAATATAAACTCAAACCTTTACAATATTATAATAAGTTGATTTAAAAACTGATTATGTAAAAAAAAAATAAAAACATATAAAAACAATCATTTTAAAATTGCATTTTATTTACTATTGATTGCAGTGTGTTTCAAATTTATTAATTTAAAACTTTTTTTCAAACCAAACTTAAAAAAATATTTTTTTTAAACCAAACTTAAAACTAAAAAATCCAAAGAAAATCAGTGTACATTGCCATGGTCTTTCCGTAAAACAAAACTGGAATTTAAGTAGGAACCACATATAACCTATTCATTACAACTTTTTGTTTACGTTTATGCTTTTGTACGAGGGCAGATCTTTTCATGCACAATAAACTTAGTAATAATACACTTGACCCACTAAATACTATAATAAGACAAATCTTATTTATGCAGGTCGATCCACAAAAGGATGGTGTTATTTCAGCAGTGATATTTCCGTAAATCCAATTTTCCATGCAAATTCTGGTAAACATCATCAGCTAAAATATTACAATATTGATAAAAATATTTACTATTAATTTCAATAATATTACCTTTGTTGGACTGGCATGAGCCACATAGTGACAGATTGATTTAGGGATATGGTTCTTGCTGATTTGGACCAAGTTGGTGCACAATTCTAAGCACTTATTTCTGCCATAGTTATTACAAGTGATGTTCATCGGAGCGATGCTGAAGAGTAGCGAATTTTCTTTAACGGTCTCATTTTGGAAGAAAGCAGCACATTCACATTTTCCTATAATTGAACCAAAAACTAAATAAAACTTTTAAAATTTAATAATTTTAAATAATTACCAGCATCAACAGGGAATAAATCTGCAGATTCAACGAAGGTAGCTTCTCCGTAGGAGAAGCAATGCATCAGACCCCTATATAAATAAAATTATCACAATTGCTTAAATAATTAAGTATTTAACTTATTATTATATGTTTTAACGATATAGCAGATATACTCGGAGATAGTCAACACAGTACAATTAATTATGTAGACCAAACTACCTTATTAATATATGGAACTAATTTCGACGTTATATCAGAAGGCAGTATTTTTTTAATTAAAATGGACGATTGGTTAAAAACAAACAAATTGATTTTGAATGCTGATAAATTAATTTGCAGTATTTTTAAGATAAATCGCTTAAGATTTATTATTCCGGAACATGATGTATTGGAAATTTTACTTTGAAGATTTCTAAAACCAGGAAATGTTTTGGGATAATCTTTGACGAAACACTAAGTTGTCACGATCACATTTTTTATCTTATTTCTAAACTTCACTCTGTAATGTATGACCTAAGAGTTCTTAAGAAACAAATTGATTTACAGCACTTAAAAACAATATACTATTTGTCCTTTCAGTCAGTTATGTCGTTTGGAATTATTTTGTCGGAAAGTGGTACATATATGAATAAAATGTTTATACAATAAAAGAGGGTTATTAGAATTATATTCAATATACCACGCAGAAACACATTTAACAAAAACAACAGTATATGGACTGTTTAAATATGAAACACTTTTATCACAAACATTCAATAAATTTAAACTTACTTGACGTGTTTTACTTTATTTGTTTTTATTTATATATATACTATTTCTTATATTTTGTAAATCTTGTTAAAAGAAATGTGTTAAATTATTATTACTTACCATATGATGGTGATCATAATAAAACTTTTTTTGAAGGACAACATTTTGATTTTGTTTTTATTCGAAGAATCAAATCTAACTGAGCTCAAGCTTGCATGTTTTTGCCTTTTATTCTTTTTAATAAGTGATAAAAAATTATCAAGTGATTCGTCAGTTTTATCTTGGAATTGTTTATTATAATAACTGCAATGACTGGCCCTGTTTGTGTAGAACACCTGAAGAATGCGATTATGATTTCATTTGTGTAGAATTACTGATAATTTTTGTTATTGAAATTAGTCTGTTTCATAAACATAGATTAGAAATGTTTACATTTGATGAATAAAACATCCTGCGTTCTTTAATTTAAACATTTGTTATTAAATTTAAGTAAATATTTTATTTTCTTAATACACAATTTTATTATATTAGGGCTGTAATATCCAACTTCTATCTAATAAGGCACTATTAGCAGAATAACCTAATTTTTATATTAAATAAATTGGTTTTATCTGTCTGCCCAATGGTTGTATTTGTTATAAATGCCTATTAAGCATATATTTAATCAGCTGTCCATAAGTTTTAATAAAACGCATTATGATAAAAAGGATATCCTGCTAATAGTTTATTACATAATTAGGAATTGGATATTAAAGAATTTAATTCAAAATATTGGAAAATTATATTTTATTCAGAACAAGACTTAAACTTAAATGTTGTATTACAGTCTCCTAGCTAATGTGAGATCAAACCGATATTCTTTCTCAATCTTAGGTTCCATATTTAACACTTTTATTTACTCTGAAAATTTTTGTGCTAAAAATGAGTTTACTTCATTGAATTATTGCAGCTTGCATTGATCCAACATAATTCTCTTAAAAATATTACTAAAATAATTCTAGTTATTTATTTGAATTAAAGTTCTTGTCAATTGTTCAAGGTTGCAACTTTATAACTGATAAAAAAAATAATTGAATAATATCAAGACTCTAGAGATGATTTTATAACAAAAACAATGTAATATAAATAATCAAATCTTTATTATCTTGCACAGTACATATACAATTTTGCCATGTTTTTACTTTTCAAACAATATTTTGATACGGATTTTATTATTTTTGTCATTTTGGTGAATTTCATCTGCTGAAATTTAACATTTTTGATATTTTATAGGTAAAATGTTACGACTTTTCAATTGTTTTTTGGCCGGATTTATTAGCTATTCCAGACTTTTTATGAATAAAATGTTGGACTTTTTGACAATAAATATTATTTGTGATATTTTATAAAAATATGTGCACTATTCAACAGTTTATGACAAGATTTTGCCGCGTTTTGGCAATATTTCAATGTTTTATTATCAATAATTTTAGTGCGCAATTTAGTCAGAGGAGAAGGATGTGAAGTTTGAATTAGAGCACTCAACTACCCGTTCCAGTGTTTATTATAAATAAAAATTGTAAATTTCTTTTCATTGCAAGCGTTTAAACTCTTTTGTCCAACAAGTAGGAAGTAATATGCAATCTCTTAACGATCAACACATAGGTGTGCCACTCTAGATCATAATTACCATCGATTAGCTTGAAATATAGCGCCCACCTACCCGTTTGAGTGTTTGATATTAAGATATGAAGTTTCTATTTTATGCAAGCGTTACAAGTCTTCAAGTCAGAAAAAGGGATAAAGCATTCAATTTCCTAATAACCAAGCTCTTTTTAATTCCAAAATTGAATTGTTTGACAAAAGAGCTCTTGTTTGGTTTAGGGCCAACCGTAAACGACTTAACAATTGGGCTAGGTTATGTGGAGTTTCTACCAACCGACTATAATAATAGGCTTGGACTGAAATTAAAAGTAGGACTCAAAGTGAAGACGAGAGTATAGGTATTTATGTTTGTTGTTATATATTGCAGCAGTAGGTTTATGAAGAAATAAGATATTGGGAGATTATAGTTATTGTGTACAACTTTATTTAATTAACTGACAATTATAATATTTATATATCACCATAACAACCTTAATTGATACTAACTAGATCATACAAACATTACATATTTCAACAGCCTCACTTAATGTTTACATTTCTAAAAAAAAAATTAAACACTACATTTCGTAATACCTAACATATGCCTTAATTTCTGAAAAGTATCTTTAGTTATTGATTTTGTAAAAATATCTGCTATCTGATCTATTGTATTAACGTTATCCAAATTAAATAAACCATCTTCAAATCTTTCACGAATAAAATGATATTTAATATCAATGTGCTTTGTTTTTTTTTGTGAAACTCTGGATTTTTAATTAATCTTATTGCACTTTGATTGTCTAAATATGGTGTTTTTCTTTTATCAATTATCTCTTTTTCTAATCTTTTAAGCCAAATTAATTCTTTTACTGCTTGACTAGCCGCCACATACTCAGATTCCGCAGTTGATAGAGCAACGCATCTTTGCTTCTGTGAACTCCATGACACAAGAAAAACCATACCACTTGTTATCTTCTTGAAATTATATTGCCTGCAAAATCTGCATTACTATAGCTTGTAAGTTTTTGATTTCCTCCCGATTCATAGAACACACCATACATAATAATTCCTTTCAAATATTTCTATACTCTTATCACAGCATTGTAATGTACTTGCTTTGGATTTGTCAAATATTGACTCAAAATACTTACAGCATATGTAATGTCTGGTCTTGTTGCAACTGAAAGATACATCAAACTACCAATCATTTCTCGATATGTTGATTCTCTCACCTCTTTTCTACTAATATTATCAGAGTGTTCTTTTTCATTTAAAGTTATATTTTTATTCATTAGTATAGATACAGAATGACAATCTATAATATAATTTTTTTTAAGAAGTTTCTTGGTATATACACTTTGATGTACAAATATTGATCCATCAATTTCTTTATGAATTTGAAGATTTATGTATACTTCCAAATTACTCGTCTTTATTTCAAATTCATTTTTCAAATATGTTAAAAGATTTTCTGCTTCAGCCTGACTTGAAGCTGCAATTAATCCATTGTCTACATAATTTGCTAATACAAGAATATTTTCTGCATCTTTTTTATAATATACACAATTACCTGATGTGCTTTCTTTTAAGTTATATTTCATCAAAAACATTTTAAGTCTTATATTCCAGTTCCTTGGAGCTTGTTTGAGGCCATAAAAACTTCTCTGAAGTTTACAGACTTTTGTTTTGTCATGTTCAAATACTTTGGGCTGTTCTATAAATATCTCCTTATCTAAATATCCATACAAGAACGCTATTTTAACATCAAATTGAAATAAACTCAATTGCTTTTCAGCAGCAATTGATAAAATCATTTTTATTAAATTAAATTTTACCACTAGGCTAAACGTTTCTTGATAATCTGTTAAGACCCATTTATTAGGTAAAACGTTCCTATCTTTTGGAATATCTACTAAGATCTAAGTATTATTTTGCTTTAATCAATTTCTTTTTTTATAGCTTTATACCAATTTGTAATTTCTTTTGATTCAATAGCTTTTTTATAGCTTATTGGCTCTTGGTTATCTGATATTTGTGCATAAATACCTGATTCTGATTGTGCTAAATCAACAAAACTGTCAGGTTTCCTTAATATACTTCTATTTCTTAATACAATAGAATTCGGCACAATCCCGGTTTGGTCTTCAGTTTTCTGATTCTTCAATTTATCTTTGACACTAACATCTGGCATTTTTGTCACATCTGGCATATATGTCACATCTAGCATATTTGTTACAATATTAGCTGCTTCATTTATGACATGACTATCTGAGGTATTTGTCAAAGTATCAGCTGTTTTATTCCGATCATAAGCATTTAACACATGGATTGTTACACTGAAAGCTGATTTATTCCTTGACAAACATCTGCTCTGAATGAAAAATTACATCTCTTTCTATTTTGATATTATTTTCACATTCATGCCAGATTCTGTACCCTTTCTGGCACACTCCATATCCTACAAATATTCCTGGTTTACTCTTTTTAATCCTATTTTGTTCAAAACTGCTTCGGAATACATACATACGCCTTTGCACCAAACACTCTCAAATGATTTATCGGAGGAATCCTTTTGAACCATAATTTAAAGGGAGATTTTTCTTTAACAGACGAAGTCCTTGTTCTGTTGAGAACATAAATTGTTGCAGCAACAACTTCAGCCCACAATTTCACATTGAGTTCTCTCGTATGAATTAAAGTCCTGGCGGCTTCAACAATTCTTCTTATGTCTTGTTCTGCACTTCTATTCTGCTCCGGATTATATGGAATACTTGTTTAATGCCAAATATTGTTGTCTGCCAAAATCTTCTTTACACTTTCATTAATGTACTCAGTACCATTGTCTGATCTTAGCATTTTTATCTTAAAATTGGTTTATTTTGCAACAAAATCTAAATACTCTTATAAACTTTATTCTTGTTTTCAAAAAATAGACAGTTCTGTGTGAATATTCATCCATAAATAGCAGAAAATACTTAGAACCACCAATAGAAATATTATGCATTGGCCCACATAAATCAGTGTGAATAACTTCACAAGGATTCAATGTTCTACTATCACTTGGTTTAAAATGCATTCTGTGTTGCTTGTCAAGCATGCAACCATCTCAAAAAAACGTACTTTGACTTTGTTCGCTATGATGTCTCTCTCTTCCAAAACTTTCAACACATGATTTACATTTTGATGTCCCAAGCGTTCATGTCATAGCCTCAAGCTGTCTATGGTATAACATTCCGCATTTTCTTGGCAATCACGTTTAAAATCTATTTTAGAAAGTTTTCTGAAACGTTGACATGTTGCAACTGTTATTTCTTTATTATTATGAATAGTACATAGTTTATTGTTACAATTAATCTTTTATCTAAAACTGATTAGAGAAAATATTTAACTCCAATTGTGGCACATATAAAACATCTTTTAAAACTTTTGGTTTCCATTGTTCTTTGTCATATGTCAAAATAGACACATCACCTAGTCCAAGAGCTGAAATTCCAGCACCCTTGCCAACTTTAACCATAATTCGCTGAGAATCAGCATATTCCATATAGTTTTCAATCCAATCTAATGTTTTACACATGTGACCACTAGCTCCTGAATCCAAGTACCAATTATCATCTGAGTTTTCAGTTATATAATTTTCACTAACAAATGCTTTTTTTTTTGTTTATTTGCAACATTTACTTTCTTGTCCCTTACCAAACTTCTTTTCATTACCAGGTGATTTAAATCTCTTTAATCTTGCTGCCAATGCACCACTAGTATCTGATTGCTCTGGTTTGTTTGCAATTTGTACTTGTAATCTTGATTCCTCGATAAGTAGTCTACTTGTTTAATTTGACAAAGTTCTCTTGTCTTCTGCTACCAATTCCCATGCACTATGAAAATGATTATACATATCTGGTAAAGTCATTAGAATTTTTTTATAATCATTAATTCCGAAACTGGTTCTCCAAGCTGCTTCAACCGCAGATTAATTTCTTTTAACTTAGATATATGAGACGCAATACCATTGTGAACTTGTAGAAACTCTGTTGTATCACATGTAAACTTGCTTCTGATTTTTGTTCAGAAATCGTGTGCCAGCTTGTCCCACATTTCATTAGCAGTTTCACAATTCTTAATATATAAAAGCACTTTCTGACTTACAATAGTTGCAATTATTCTTTGTGCTTTAGCATCATCTTTTAACCATTTCGAATTATCTATACTTGCTTGCGAGTTCATAGAGAGTGAACGTATTTATTTGCTCTCCGTATAAACTATAAATTACAATGGGGAGATCAGATTTAAGATCTGCTAGTGAAGATCTCATTATCTCTTATTTGAAAAGTGAAGAGTTTAAACAAGTGCTTTAAGGTATTATCAGTATGGAAGTTAAACCGTTAAAAGATACTATTTCTAAACTAACGGAAGAAATAAATGTGTTAAAAGAAAATAATCAGAAAGCAATTAAATCATGTAATGTAATTAATCCAGAAGTACTATCGGTGTCAAATAATAACTCTGAAAATTCAGACGATATAATAAAATATTCCGATGCCGCGAAAACGGTATTAGAAGGCAAAAAAATTGTGAATAAATCGAAGACTGATGTATATAAAAATTCGACCCCGAAACCTCAAAAAAATATTGCCGACAACAATATAAATACAAGAAATGTTAAAAATAAAAACGATGAATGGCAAACAGTAAATAATCGGCGATTTAACAAGAAAAATAATATAAAATATGGAACTTCAAACGATATTACTTTAAAGAGAGCACCGAGGCATTATCATTATCATATATGTCGTCTAGATAAAGACACTAATGTTAATGATATAATAGCGCATTTGAAAAATATTAAAGTAGATAGCATTGCATGCAAAAAATTAATCTCGAGAAATCCGGACGAGTACGCATCATTTAAATTTACGGCACTTATGATGTATGATGATATAATATCGAATTGTTCTAATTGGCCGAGAAATGTTGGAATATGACGTTTTTTTCTGGCACGAAAAATTCCAATAACAAACTCGTAGAAAAGTCATCAAAAACAATTTTAATTAATGATGTCAGTCAAGAGAGTTCTTCAAAAACTGTTAATTTATTTCATATTAACATTAATTCACTTCGGAATAAGCAACATGAACTGGAACAATATGCTCATTTTCAAAAACTCAATATAATATCAGTAAACGAACATTATTTAAAAGAAGATGAATTGTGCCTGCTGCAAATTGGAGGATTCAAAATTGCCGCGGCATATACTAGGAGTACAATTCCACATGGTGGAACATTACTTATGGTGAACGACGATCTACAATTTAAGAAGATGCCTGATATCGATAAATAGTCACAGGAAGTAATTTGCGAGGTTTGTGGAATATTGGTAATAAACTATAATATAATATTTTTTTCTGTATATAGATCCCCATCGGGAAATGTCCAACAGTTTTTTGATATTTTATACAATATACTTAGCGAGGTAGATAAATATAACAAATTTGTGATAATTTCGGGTGAATTCAATATAGATTTTAATATAAATAACGCCAATAAGAAAACATTCTGTGATATTTTTAATTGTTTTAATTTTAACTATACAGTTAGTTCTAATACAAGAGTAACCAATACATCTGCAACTTGTATTGATAACATACTCATTAACAAACAGTACGAGTACAAAGTCAATGTTGTTGAGCCATTATTGTCTGACCATTATGGTATACGTATGACAATCGAATATTCTAAAACTACAACAAACATTCCTCCATGTTCACGCTTACGACTACTTTCCAATAAAAATTTAAATTTATTAAATAAATCTTTAACTAACACCGACTGGTCTCCTATATACGCTTGTAATAATCCTCAACAATGTTACACTATGTTTCATGACTTAATTTTAAATAAATTTTACAAATGCTGCCCATTTACAACTGTTAAACAAACTAAGTCTCCATTAAAACATCCTTGGTACACGGCAGAACTGGTTAAACAATAGCAAATTATAAACATTATAACATTGATTAACAAAGTTAAGTATTCAGAAGATAGTAAGAGTCTGTTATAAAATCTCAAAATAGATTACCATGACAATATCTTAAAAGCGCAAAAAGCTTATAATAGTGCTAAAATAGCTTCACATGTAAATAAAATCAGAGAAGTATGGAAAGTAGTCAAAGGTTTTAATAATGAGAATTCTCGTGAACAAACTCACACAGTCGATTTATTGCCAAATGATTTTCAGCAATACTTTATAGAAGTTGTAAATAGTTTGGTAAATTTACAGTCTGACAATAATGATTATGTAAAATTATTACAAACCAAAAATGTTGCATCTAATAATTTATTATTTATGACACCAACTAATGCTGAAGAATTAGATAGTATTGTAAGAAATTTTAAAAATTCTATGGCCAGGGATTATTATGATATTACTGCATCTCTAGTAAAAATTACAACACACCAAATTACCACTTATCTTGCTTATATAATAAATCTGTGTCTAGAGACAGGTGTATTTCCAAGTCAATTTAAATATCTAAAGTAACACCAATACATAAAAAAGGTGAAAAAAATGATCTAAAGAACTACGGACCAATCTTTATAATACCATATTTTTCAAAAATATTTGAAGCAGTAATCTACAAAATGTTGTATCCTTTTATAGACCCAAAGCTAAGCAATGCCCAATTTGGATATAGAAAAGGCAAATCTACAATAGGTCCTATGTGCAAGTTGATTGAAACTATAAATCAAGCTTTTGCACGCGGGATCGAATTGAGTACAGCATATATTGATCTAAGCAAAGTTTTTGAATGTGTATGCCACACAAAACTGTTACTTAAACTGAATTATTATGGAGTTAGAGGCAATACTTTAAATCTGTTTAAATCATATCTTACAGAAAGACAACATGTGGTGTCATTTAATGGGAAAATATCAGAAATTGCTAAGTTAACATATAGGGTGCCACAAGAGTCTATTTTGGGTCCTTTGTTATTCCTTGTATACATTAATGATTTATAAGTAAATGTGCAAGCAAGTAATGTGTCCACGTTTGCGGACGATACTATTGTTGTTCAAAACATAGATGACATTAATTCAGATATTTATGCAGCTTTAAGTCAAGCAGAGACTTGGTTTGAAGCTAACGGCTTAGTAGTTAATAGTGGTAAAACTGAGTTTTTGTCTTTTGTTATGACTACACAAGAAGCTCAAAAACATATTAGGTTCTTAAGAGTTCATTTTCAACCCAAACCCAACTGGGAGGTGCAGGTAGATTATTTAAGCAAACAAATTAATAAAAACTTATATTTACTTAGAAAAGTTAACAAAAATACAGATTTTCAAACTGCAAAAATGGTGTACTTTGCACATGTACAATCCTTGCTATACCAAAGTATCCTTTTGTGGGGTAGTTCACCACAAGCACAGAGAATATTTATCTTTCAAAAAAGGGCTATACGAATTATGGCAGGGGTCAATGCAACAACATCTTGTAGTCCTTATTTTAAATCATATAATATTATGACTGTTCCTGGTTTGTATGCTTTTAATTATTTAATATACATAAAACAAAATTTAGCCGAGAAACAGAGACAAGTGGACAATCACCAACATGATACACGCTTTAAATACAATTTAATTATTCCTAAGCATCGTTTACAGAAAACTCAGCAAAGCTATGAGTATATATCATTAAAAATGTTTAATTTTCTTCCCCTTCAGATCCAGGAACTGCCAATTAAAAGATATAAAAGTATCATTAAGGCGAAGTTGACAGAAGCAGTTCTGCACTCGTACAATGATTTAGCAAACCTCAATTTTATGTATGCAATATTGTTTTTAAATTTATTTCATTTTGTATTTTGTATTTTTACATTGCTTTTTTATATACTTGTATATTGTAATTTTTATGTACCTGACTGATTCAATCAATGTTATGTTGTAATAAGAATCAATAAATATCTATCTATCTATCTATCTATCAACTTCAATGTCAGAACTATGCAGCTCTCCAGTGACAACACCATATAGTTCACTGGCACGAAGATGTACCTTTATCAAAAACTTCCGCTGTCCCCATCCAGTTGTATCATGCAATTTATCAATTTTTAGTTCACCTTCCATGGTGAATGTAAATTTATATTTGCAGATACTCTTTCCGTCTGTAATCGTTATTCTGGGCCCATAACCTGTTGTTATATATTGCAGCAGTTGGGTTATGAAGAAATAAGATATTGGGAGATTAAAGTTATTGTGTACAACTTTATTTAATTAACTGACAATTATAATATTTATATATCACTATAACAACCTTAATTGATACTAACTAGATCATACAAACTTTACATATTTATAAGAGCAATTTGTTTAACAGTATGACCGTGATGAAATGAAAATGAAAGTGCTGACAGCAACATGCACTCTTATTTTTTAAATTGCTTTGGTTTAAATCTTATCAGTAACCTCGATGAATTAATTTATATGAGTAGAAAAATAAAGGAAAGGCGTATAGTGTAGAAAGTTATGCTCCTCCTCCAAAAGGGCAAAATAATATAGTGCGAGACTTGGTTTATAGAAGAAAAAGTGGTGTCGGTAGAATATCAAACTTTGAAAGAGATTTAACCGAAAATCCATACCCACCTACAAAATCCACAAAGTACCTGACAATCATGCCATAGAGAATGACGCAATGGAAAAAAACGGTTTGGATGATAGTGTAAACATTGAAGCGGGTGTACTCAAAGATCATGGCATATACAATGACTTAATAGCGGGAATAAGAATAAACAGAACAAACGTTCGAAGTTATCTGGATTTGTGAGAACATCTACACAAAACATGACCAAATTCCAAGAAATAGTTTTCATAAAAGAGGAGATGATGAAGAAAGTGTTTTCACGGATTATGATTTTAAAGAGAACATACCTTTTCTCAATAAAAAAATTGCAAACATGAAGCCGTTTAATTAATCAATATATGGTTTCATCCATGCAGACTGTTTAAATTTTAATACGCGATGAATTTTTAATAATTTCAAACCAATTTCTAAAACTTGTTTTAAGTTATGGTAGTGGATAACATAAAGCTCTTTATTATATAATGTAGCTAATCATTTGGGATCTTTCGATTTTGGTGGCGCGAGATGCTCGCTCAAGACAAAGTATTAGATCGTTGTGTGAGCTATGAATGGATTGAGGGTACTCTAAATCCACCTCTAAACTATACAGAGCAATCAACGGCTATATTAAAATCAAAGTTACTTAAATCATCCTTAATTCATTCAAATCCGCTATATGGTAAATACTGAGACATTGCTCACCCATATTGATTATTAATATCATTATACATTAAAAATGTTGATAATTTTGTTGCATCTCAATTCGGCTGCCGCGTAACGTTTAGAGCACTGATTCAACTCACCACAGATACCGCACTCAACAAATAGAATCATATTGATGTCTTTCAACAAATCGAGTTTAATTTGTGTATGTTTAAGGTACAATAATGGCTGCGTCTAGACTGTAAGTTTTCAAACAGCTCGCTCGGATCTGTTCGAACACGTCAGTCAACAACAAAACATCCGTTTTCAGATACAAGTCTGAATATTCACTTACATTTTGACAGCTGAAAGAATTCCGTACATTATTAGCATGTGCATAATCATCATCAGTAATGTTTGTGTCAGGCATCAAATTGAAAAAAATTGATTTGTTACGTAATTGTGTCTCATTAAGATTCACCCACGAATCTATATTAATCATAAGGAAATACACCCTTACGTGTGAGTAAATTAAGTTTTATCTCATCTAAATCGGGGTAATGCAACTTTAAATTTGGATATGCAGTTGAATTTGTTGCTAAATTTGCTAGTCCGTTAGCTAAAAACCAATATGAATCAATAAATCTAAATTTAACTAGATTGTCGGTCACGTTTTTGGTGAATGATATGTATTTTTCTTTATTTATCGGCAACAAGTCGACGCGGCCCTCAACATCTGTGGCAATGTGTTCAATCATAAAATGGCTATTATATCCATTTAAATTATAAAAAACAATCGGAATAACGTAAACACTTGCCGGTAAGGTGACAATACTCTCTGACTCTGATGTCGCGGATATCAAATTTTTGCAGTGTGAGGTGGATTGAAATTCAAGTTTCTGCAAAAGTGTAAGAGGCTCCATTGATAACGGGCAAAAGAACACCGATTTAACATCCTCCGCCAGCTGTTTCATTTCAGCAGCAAACCACTCCACGATAACTTTTGTAAAAGCTGAGGGTTTCATCATTGGAACACTTTTTGGTGTATGCAATGCTATGCGGTTTATGAACGTTACCTGTTGATGTGGACTCCTGTAGACTCTCGAATCTGCATACTCCATGAAGGGAAACTGCTCTTTTTTACTATTGTTTTTAAATTGTACAGTTGTGTATTCTCCAGAGGGAAGTTGAACTTTGCACTCATAAAAGTGGTTACAATCTTCTTCATGCTTATTCAGTTTTTGTTGGGTGCGGAAGTAATGTAGGCATCGATCGCAAAAATATTTTTGGCCATCACGTTAGCAAAGTTATAAAGAAACAAGGCGGCTTAGATTTTTTATCCACACGTAATGATATCTCGGTTTGGCTCCATCAACTTCATCATCTTCATCTTGATCAATGTACGCAATAGCAAAGGATTGACGTGCCTCGATTGTTTCTCTTTTGTCAAATACGTCGGAACAACATTAAAGTTTTTCCTATTCCAGTTGCGGTGTGAACTTGTTAATATTTACTGCCATGTTGATAATTGTTTCCAGGCTCCATCCACTATCTCCTTCTTGAAATTCCTCCAATTGCGTGAGAATTGAAGTGTGAATATTCTCTTGGAACCATGTTGCTATGTCAGTATTTCGTTCAATCAGGCCATTTTTAGTTTTTAAGTATTTAAATTCAATTATTTCTGTATCCCCATTTACTACTATAAATTCACCGCAGAAGGATGCGTTCACTTTCAACGCTTCATTCTTTTTAAGCATATTTTTTGCACGCCGTACTAATAAATCGCTGGCATCTTTTAAGAATGCATTAGGATCTTCATGGGATAAGTTGACAATAACCCCTGTTCGCATTCTTGTTGCAAAGGCGGATGCTTCGTCGATCCACTTCACTCGAAGACTTGGTTTATATACAGCTCCTGAGACTCCACGTAACGCTTTCATCATGCATCTAAACCCTTGCATAAGGCGGATGCATCCAATTATATGCTGTTTGGCACCAATTGAAGCAGCTTTCTTCAACGCAACATTCATGACGCGAATGTGACGTACACACTCTTTCAATGCCGGTTCAATTGCTGGCGGATTATCCTTGATCTCTAGCAGGCTGGCTTTTGTATCTTCAACTAGTCTTAAAAATGACTTTTCAATTGAAGTTTTACAAGACATTTTCTGTAAAAATTATAAACGATTAGCAGATGTTTCTAGATAATCACTATTTTTATATGTTTTTAGATAACTTTAGAAATAATATTATGAAATTTGATTACCAAGATTCAATTTCTATTTGATATGAAGATTACATGCACGCATAAAGATTTTAAAATGATTTATATTTTTTATGTGTTCAATTATAATTACAAAAATGATTAACTCAATTGTGTTTGTTTATGAATGCTCGGTTCTCACTACTACTTCCGTTATAGCAGAATAGTAAAAATATTATATATGTATTAATAATATAATTTTCAAATTTTTTATTTTAATAATAGACCCTAAATAAATTTTGATAACTATGAAAATACCCGACTAGGTCTAATAAAAGTGCGCGCTTCCAAAAGGTTAAAAAAAATTGAAGCTATCTCTTCTCGTTTAGGCCCCTTTTAGACGTAGATTCTGTCGCCCAAATTCTGAACCCGAGATTCTGAATTTGTATAAATTATATAGACGTCTGCTGACGCCGCTGTTCGACTTCTCGGAACAACAGCACTGCAGCTGCATTCCACTTCGGCTTATAATATACGGTATTTTATTATAATGGGTTTCATTTTGATTTTTTAAAAAACGGGTATTATTTAAAAAAAATTAATAAATATTTATTTCATTGTAAAGGGTATGCCACTAACATTTGAAAACGATATCAGTCAAATTGCCGCCACGGTTACGGTTGCAGTACCACATTCTT
Source organism: Tachinus rufipes (assembly GCA_963932245.1). Lineage (NCBI taxonomy): Eukaryota > Metazoa > Arthropoda > Insecta > Coleoptera > Staphylinidae > Tachinus > Tachinus rufipes. The sequence goes on along the minus strand of OZ010741.1, from coordinate 81,350,831 downwards.
TTCAGTAAATTTTCCATGACCAATTCGCACATTTGCGATTCAGATTCAAATCATACAAAAACAAATAGGGATCGTACAAGATCACCTTTATTAAGAAATCTATTATCAGTGAATGTAACTGGCTGGAGTGAATTAAACTTAGATTATCTAAGTTTAATGAATAAATCAAACAGTCTCATTCAATGAAATACAGATACTAATAACTTAGATACTAGCGGTATTAACTAATTGCCAATAGAAACTATGGCAATATTTAAAATCGAATATACTCAAATTATTCCTAAATTTCCAGGAAATCAATCATTATTGTCAGAATTTATTACTTTCTCCGAATCATTAATTAATGCCTTTTATGATGGGAATAACCCCAAAGCTTTCAGAACGTTTTACTATTAAAAACTATTAAGAATAAAATATAGGGCAATGCCGCATTACATATTTCATCTTTCAACATTTCAAAGTGGGCAGATTTAAAAAAATGCATTACTCGCGACATATTCAGATAAGCGCGACCCTTTAGACGCTAACTATCGAAATGTGTAATATGAAACAAAACAATTTAAAACTAATAAAGTTTTTTAATAAAATTCATGAAAACTTAACTTTCAATTTTTTTTTTGTTAATGTCAAAATTGATAATAATGAAAAAGCTATTTTAATTAAATATTCACAAGAATTAGCTTTGCGGACGTTTTTAAAGCACCTGAACAATCTATTAGACAACTATTTATCTACTAAAAAGCCGGATTTGCATAATTCGGCTCTCCATATATTGATAAATGATTTCAATATAAATGATAAAAAGATTAAGCCAAATGTACCAATGCTTCAAAACAAACCATTAGCTATTTCTTACAATAAACAAATACCATATAGGCCAAAACAATTTTTGCCTTAAAATAATTTCAAACCCGGATACCAACAACCTGGTCAAAGTTCTAATCAAAACGTATTTAGACCCAACCAAAACTTTATCCCAAATTATAAACAAACTTCAATGAGTTTAAATACAAGAAATACAATTCCAAAAATCAGGGTGATTAATTTAAAAGTAATTTTACCCCGCACTACAAAACTGCTGTGCAAGAACTTTACATCTTTACGTCGACGAAACAGAACAAGAACCTAGCTGGGACGATTACAATCCCGACACGTCTGGCAATAAGCCAGAATGTTATACGATAACCATTTTTTAGAGGAAACGGCCTCAGAAACAATTTCATAGAATTATTAAATATTAATTATTCCCCTAAACTACCATATATTTTGTTACAAATTTGCAATTTCAATAGACAATAAAAATTTCATGTATTCGATTTTCATAATTATTTTGACTGCCTAATTGGGCTAGATAATTTGTTAAAATGTAAGGCCATTATCGACTTTCCTAATCAACAGCTTATGTTACCAAACACAAGCATAAGATTGGAAACCAATTCAGTAGTAAATAATAATAATATCTCAATTGAAAACTTGCAAATGTCCTCTGTCATCAAACATTGTAATCAAAATCACAATACACATAAAAATTATTTATCCTATTATAACAAAATTAAAACACAATATATTAAACATTTTAAACAAATAAAAGAAATTAACTGCGACATTTTAAAATGTCAGAAGAATTTGCATTGGCTAACTACGTAGCCAAAGATTTCCGGATGAGAGCAGGAATTGCTTTATTATTTAAACAAAGATTTGATATGGTAGATATATTATTAAATCAAAAATCAAAACAGGAGAAATTGCTTTTACCTAAATAAAAGGACGTTACATTTATTATTTAATAAGTAAACCAAAATCATCGGATAAGCCTACATTAAATAATTTATTTAAATCAATTACTAATTTGAAATTTATATGATAAAACATAATATTAAAAAACTTGCCATTCCAAGAATAGGATGCGGTTGCGATGGACTAAATTGGAATGACGTAAAAATAATGGTAGAATATATATTCAGCGATACCGATACTAATATTACTGTTTGCAATTTTAAAAACACTTGTAGTGGAATTACCAATGATGAAAACAATTTTATGATTATTGAATCACGTTGTGTTCAAACACTAAAAATCAAAATTGAAAATGTCAAAGATGGTAATGCAATTTTACCTTATCGGAAAATTGACAAATTAGAAATTAATGAATGTTTGGTTAAAGTAATAGACGGCCTTACATATACTGCATTAAATACTTCAGACAATGCAATAAAAATCGAAACAAATCAGAAAATCACTGCATTGCCAATAAAGGATTTTGAGGTTTCCACAAAACCGCATAATTTCAGCGATCTTTATAATCAAAATTTTTCTAAGTATAAGATCGACTTGTCAAGAATTTAATTAGATCACACCAACTTTGAAGAACGATCGGAGATAACAAAATTATTAAAACAATATACTGATATATTTCATTTTGAAGAAAATCAGCTGACGTTCACAAATTCTGTGAAACATCAAATAAACTAAAAGACGAAACACCTATTCATACGAGAACATATCATATCGATACCCTCACATACATAAAAGTATAGTTCAAAAGCAAGTCAATCAAATGTTAAACCAAAGTATTATTAGACCTTTTCAATCACAGTGGTCCTTGTCGATTTGGGTAGAACCAAAAAAATTAGACCAAAGGCTACACAAAAATGGAGAATTGTGGTCGATTATCGTAAGCTGAATGAGCAAACGGTAGATGATAGATACCCTTTGCCAAATATCAGCGATATACGAGATAAACTAGATGCGTACATAATTAAAAACTAGAAATGTTCTTGGGGTTTTCAATCTGCGATGGAATTGATGATCATTTGTACTTTGCGGTTTTTTTAAATTTCATCTATGTTTGCGTGTGTGGTTTGGTAGAGAGTTGTGGATGGTGTCATACGAGCATTAGTCTGAATTAGTCTAAATTAACTTAATTATTTTATATTGTACATTTTGTAAATGACTTTAATCTGTAATTGGAATATTTTCCGTTGGTTAAATAAATAAATAAATTATAAATTATATTACCGAAAATTTATACATCATTTTGCTAAGTTAACAAAGTCTCTTACTTCTCGATTGATAAAAAATAATGACATAAACACCAGCAACCCAGATCAACCCAATATTGCAGTACCCTGACTTTGAAAAGACATTTATACTTACGACAGATGCAAGCAATTACGCATTGGGTGCTGTATTGACTCAGGGCTCCATAGGATCAGACCTGCCAGTTGCGTACGCTTCTTGCACATTAAATGATTATGAGATAAACTACTAAACTATATAAAAAGAAATGTTGGCAATTATTTGGGCTACAAAATACGTTTGACCATACCTTTTTGGTCGGAAATTCAAAATAGTTACTAACCATAAACTTCTACAGTGGTTGTTTTCACTAAAGGAACTCAACTCTAAATTGGTTTGTTGGCAATTGCGTTTGGAAGAGTTTGATTACAAGATTTGCCATAAAAAATCAAATAGCAATGCGGATGCATTAATTAGGCCTCCAAACCTAAATATGAATTCAACTTCTAAATCAAAAACAATTACAATCAACCAGAACAATGTTGACAACACTTCAATAATTGCAGAACCCCAAATGTTGGAGATTAAAAATTAGACGACGATGACGACAATACAGTACATACAAGTTTAGAAAATCCTTTATACTGCAAAAAACCAAATAAAAAATGTCTCAGTTAAAAGTAATCTGTTAGATCCCACAATTTTTAGTCTATTTGGTAAAACAAAGTATTATTGTTCAAATCCCGGAAATTAACCGTGAACGAGATACAGTTGCATTTGTAAAAAATCATATTATACCAAATATTTCATATTCATGTTATTTTGATACTGAAACACTAGATAAAGATATTAGTCTAATATTAAAACAAAATTTTGACAATTCAATTAAATTGAGAAAATGTAAAACAATATTAGACGATGTAGAGCAGTTGGACAATTAAATCAATCATATTAAAAATTACCACAAAGGCAAAAACAACCATAGAGGAATAACAGAAACATTACAGAGTTTATCTTCCCGGTATTACTGGCCGAATATGCAAAAGAGCATTCAAGGTTATATAAATTGTTGCGATATTTGTAAATCCGTAAAATATGATAGAAACCCACTTAAATTAAAATTTTACATAACTCCAACTCCATCAAAGTTTTTTGAAATTGTAAAGTACTAAAGTCACAATAATAGACGCATTTAGCAAATATGCACAAGTGTATTTGTTAAATAATATGCAAGCTATAGAGATTATGGAGAAATTATTATACTTCTTTTCTCGCCATTCTATGCCATCCTTAATTGTTGCAGATAATGGTCCCGAATTCGATAACGGTCTTATTAGTGACCTTTTTTAAATGTCACAAAGTAGTAATCCACTTTTGTAGCCCCCACCATCCAAGCAGTAATGGTCTTATTAAACGTTTTCACTGTACATTTTTTGAACATCTTAATATGTTAAACAACAGAAAAGAATTCAAAAGTGATTCATTTCAACAAAAAATCTTATATGCTCTAATAGCATACAACAATTCCATTCACTCTTCCACAAAATTTTGATATGCACGGGTGTACAAAACAATTACGTTGAAAATCAAAAAGATATACTTATGATTCTACATAAAGAAATTAACTCTCTCAAATAAAGAAAGAATTATCAGTAAATTAAACAAAAATCGCTAAGAAATTCTTGTTATCCCCGATCAAGTATTTGTCAAGAGTAATTTTAGGTCAAAGAAAAGAAATAAATTTAAGAAGGAAAAAGTATTTACCGTAAATCGTTTAAACCAGAAATTCAAAAAGTAAAAACGGGTCGTAAATTTCATAAATTACATCTTGACAACATAAAACAACCTACTATAGTATCTCCTATTGCAGATACACCATCCTCATCCTTTGGTAACTAGCAACAATTGTATGTCAAAAAGACATAACCAAAAATCCAGGAATCCTACCCATTCATTTAGAACCGGCAAAATTACAAAACTCTTCACATCACTTCATCCACTACTATGATCTTTCAAACTAATTAAAACATTTGAGAAATTAAAAAACCAAGCTAACCTTAAAACTTATCGGACTTTTAGCATTCAATCACCATAAAAACCAAATCAAAATTACCCAATACAATATAAATTTTATTATGGAAAAATTAGAACATCTCTTAAAAACAAAAAGGGCCAAACGAGATTTGGTCAATGTTTTGGGCAATATTATAAAACAGATTACAAGGAATATTGATTCAGATGATTATGCACGCTTAAGGGGGCAGTTTGATGAGTGTCATAAACCTACGAGCAGAGCTTACGTATTTTAACTTCTTTTTAAAATCGGTTTTTTGCAACGTGTTGAGAATAAAATTTTCAATCTAATAAAGTATATAAAAATCTAAAACCTTCAATTGTTTATTAAATTTTGAAAATAATTTGTAATTTTTTTGTTGAAATATTTGGTTAAACTTTAAGAATTATACTTCATTAAACATTAAACTTAGTAGTCTTTTTATTGGGGTATAAGTTATTTTTCTTAAATAACAATTGTTACAGTTCTGCTCATAGTTGTAAATGTATAATAAAATGTAAAATTTGAAATTCCCGCCTGTATTAATTTTTTCAACATTATGGTACTGCTGCCACATTAATTAAAATTATAATGAATGAATATAGTCATATTATAAATTACCAGATTATGGCGGACGGTAACTTGATATTACTGTAATTACAATTATATATTATCAATCCACCACCAGCTATAACCTATAAATTTATAATATGACATTTATTATGATTTTAATTAATGGGGGGGGGGCAGTACCAAACAGTTACAAAAATTAATACAGGCGGGAATTTTAAATTGTACGTTTTATCATACGTTCACAACTACGAGCAGAACTGTAAAATTGTTATTTTGGAAAAATAACTTATAGCACAATAAAAAGTTTACTAAGTTTAATGTTCAACGAAGTGTAGCTCTTAAAGTTTAAGTAAATATTTCGACAAAAAAATTACAAATTAATTTCAAAATTTAATAAACAATTGAAGGTTTTGGATTTTTATATATTTCATTAGATTGGAAATTTCATTCTCAACACGTTGCAAAAAAACGATTTTAAAAAGGAGTTAAATTGCTTGAGTTCTGCTCGTAGTTTTATGACACTCATCAAACTGCCCCCTTAATAGTTTATCTTTATAAAAGGCTCTGTGCCAAATGAATGGGGTGTTGCTTACAGTGATTCGTGTTGGAAGAAAACAGAAATATTTTATGAGTACATTGCCAATGTTGTACATTCTAGTATAAACAAGTCAAATGTTACATTTCTTGTAATTCTATTTGTAGACGGACATAAAACACATCTAGATAAAAAAATTAGTAAATTATGTACCCAACTAGATATAGTATTAATAGCTTTATACCCTAACGCTACTAGAATTTTACAGGCTGCTGATGTAGCTGCATTTAAACCTTTAAAAGTAAGATGGAAAAAAGGAGTATTAGAATGGAGGTGTTATCATCCCACCGAAGAATTAACTAAATAAAAATTTGCACCAATTTTAAAATGTGTGCTGGAACAGTTAGACCATAAATTTTTATAAGCGGCTTTAGAGCCTGCGGGTTGTACCACTGGAACCCCAACGCAATAGACTACACAAAATGTTTTGGTAAAAACAGAATACCAATCGACGATATAGATACAAGTACGTCAGCTTTGTGTTACAAAGATTTCAAGAAAATAGTTGGTGCTAAAAAAATAAAGAAATTTAAAGAGATTAACAAACTGATCGAAGATTCTAATGATGACTTTATTATTCTATACAGACTGTGGAATGCGTTCCAAAAACAAACAATATAAATTCCAAAAATGATATCTTTCACAATAATGATGATGATAATGGAAATATGTTGACTGAAAGTGATTCTGAAAATAATAGCAAAACAAACATCTTGCCTTGATGATATTGCAAATATGTCAAATGATAATAATAATAATAATAAGGCAAATATATCAGACTAAAGTAATTTAGGAAATAATTACAAAAGTTTTGTTATGGATCTGCCCATTATTACTAAAGAAGAATTTCTAAACAATTCCGAAATAATATTAGTACCGCAGGATAAATTTGCAATAACGTATGATGTCCAAGACCTATACACAATTTTGAAACGCAAGAGATAGTAACATATGAGACTGCATCAACCGCATGTCAAGTCGATCCATCACCTACTACAAATAATTACACTGAAATCGAAACAACTAGCACAAACCTCAAAAACAATCAAATCGAGATGATGCTTAAAAATGCAGTAACATCTAAGGATGTATTTACAAATAATAATGACACCTTAGTAGTAACTGAAGCACCAAACATTGCAAAGTTTTTACACTGGCCTGTGTTGACGGAAAGAAAAGTAATAAAAGAAATAAAGAGAGTGCCGGATATGCAGTATCTTCAGCAGGTTGGAAGAAAATAAAAAAAATAAAACAGAAAAAGAAAAACAGAACAAGTTAGATGCCATAGAACAGAGAAAACGCGTACGGTAAATTAATAAATTAAAAAAGGAAAAGAAAAGAAAAAAAAAGCGAAAGATAATTCAAACGCCAAAGCAAAAAAAAACATAATTTAAAAGAAAAAATCTAATGCTATTGTAAAAAGTAACAAAGAGAGAGATCCTACAAAAAAGGTTAATATTATTTTTTCTATTATAATAAATCCAAACTCTACTAAAAATACCGAACCAAACAAAGAACAAAAATCTAATGTTATAATAAAAAATAACAAAGGAAGAGAACTTACAGAAGAAGTTAATATTAGTCCTTCTGATATAATAAATCCAGTTTCCACTGAAAATATCAAACTTTTTTCTAAAAACATCAAATTAGAAAATGGATTGTGTTACATTTGTGCAAATAATATCATATGTAAAATATGTGTTAGATTATATCATATCCAATGTATTAAGAAACAACTACATCCACATGCAAAATGTGAGTTTATGTGTAAAACTTGTCAATAAAAACCTACCTAGAATATAAGTTTGTATTTATTATACATTTGTATGAACAATTTACGTTTTGTTACTAATATAAAAATTACAATGTACCTATTCAGTGCAATATATTTGGTTAGATAATTGGTAAGTACCTTTTGAATATATCAGCAAACAATTAAGTTAAAGTAAAATGCATACTTTACCAACTGAATGCCTAAATACGTGTATAGTACTTACCTACATACCTACAAAAATTGATATGCCAATAACTGTATGCCGTAGTGGCCAATGACTGTGTCCGAACTGCCAATAACTGTGCTTTTAGATTCTTTGCTTAAAATGCATTTTAAATAAAATCTTGGAAAGAATAATAATAAAATCAATACAGTTAATGTAAAATGTCTTGCTTACAATAATATATTTGCAATCTTTATTATACGAATAATACACAAATTATGCACAGATAAAAATTTTAAGACGTTTAAGAGGCCAATAACTGTACGTTTTACCCTACCGCGGTATTTTATTATATTAATTAGATTTCTGTTGTACTCGCTAGGCGTAATATATTATTAATTTATTGTTATTAAACTCATGTTGCTTCATATGTTTATTATTATTTTTATTAATTAATATATACTGAACAAATATTCAACTGTAGAGACATATGTTATTTCGCTCCTACTTTAAATTGCAATTTAAGTGGTATAAACTGATTTGTTTTTAACCAAATTAATTGTGCGCGTGTTTAATAAAGTGATGAATATAAATATATACTTTTTATAAAGTTCTAACTTGATTAGAAAATAATATAAGTGTTTTATAGTGAAACGGCGTTAAAATTTCCAATAAAATATTTGTGAACAAAAAGTTGTGATAATAAAAACACAGGACATTGAACTATTTATTCTTCTTTTCATAAAATATACTTAATATTTTACTGGAATTTCAATATCTTCTCGTAAAAGATAACTAAAATGGCTCATTTATGCATAGAATGCAATCTTAATGTAACAACAAGAGATACAGTGTGATATATGCAAGAAATATATTCACTCAACATGCAGTGGCTTATTGCGTGTTATGTTTAACAAGTAAAGACCGGAAGCTTGGATATACATGTAAACCTTGCAAAGATACCATAATATCAATGAAGGAACTATATGCCTTGGTAAATGATTTAAAAAAAGAAATTGAAGTTATAAAAACTAAATGCGGTAATATAACAACTCAAGCGGACCCAATAGATATAAACGAAAAAAATGAAAACATAATTGCTGAAATCAGAGAACGTGAAAATCGTTCAAGAAATCTTATTATATTCAATATGGATGAGTCAAAGAAAGCAAACATCATATCAAGATCACAAGAAGACATCGACAACGTTAAGGCTATCTTAGCACCATTTCAAAATACAGCAGATACCATCAAAGTATCTTAATAACAAATGCAGGCCGATTAAAGTAATTATGGATAATTTCGCGGACGTATTAAATGTGCTTAAAAATAAATCATTAATTAATAATAGTGATGTAAGAGTAAGCTCAGGTAAAACCCCAGCTGAGAGGGAATATTTTAAAGATAAAATTAGCTGAATTGATCAAAAATGATGATAACACCAAAACAATTAAGTATATTAATAATGTACCAAAAATTGTAAATAAAAAATACTAAGTGATGTTATTATGTCGAATGACATAATGTATGTAAATATACAAAGTTATTTAGCTAAGAAAGACCAACTTGTTATGGCTATTAAGTTATTATGTTAAGTGAAGCTAGAATTACTAAAAATATGTTAGATGTTGAAATTAAATTAGAAGGATCATTACTGTTTACATTCTGCAAACCGGCATACCAAAGGCGTAATAATTTTTGTTCATGAAAATATACCAGTTAGTCATAAAGATGTTAAATATTACATTGCAGATGGGAATTATTGGTGCATAATAATGAAAATTAAATTAAATTGTGAAAAATAGTTAATAGGGGTTACCTATCACTTGCCAAGTGCAAATCATACTGAATTTATTTATGCTTTAGAATGTTGGTATGACGATTTAAGATTGTCAACAAAAAAGTTTTTATTGTTAGGAGATTTTAATATAAACTATCTTGATAATAATTATTATTCTACTAAAATAAAAAAGTGGGATGAGTTAGATTATTCATTGAAATGTTTTAGAAATTTGAATGACAATAATTTAAAGCTTATTAATGACAAACTTATAAATTGCGACTGGCCGTTAAATTCAATAGATGTTGATGTAGTTACTAACTCAATATTTAGTAATATTTCCAATATTATAGATGAAGTTGCATCCTATAAAAAGTTTTATTGTAAGAAATCACATCCTTGGTTTTACAGTGAATTAGAAGAACAAGCCAATGCAAGAGACCATGCATATAAAAAATTTAAAATTAATTATTATTCTATAGATAAAACTATACTGTATGAAAATTATAAAGAACGTAACAAATTTGTCAATTTGCTAAAGATAAAGAAGAATAATTATTATTTTAACCAAATAGACCGAAATAAAACCAATCCCACAGAAATGTGGAAAAACGCATGTCAATTCAATTATTATTTTAAAAATAGCATAATTGCAATTAGTGCAACTATTGATGCAGACAATGAATGGTCGTGCATCGAATATAGGCAAATTAGCAGTAAATTTTACAACTTTGAACTGGTATCTTTTATTGATTTGCGGAAAATAATTTCTAGTTTTGACAATAAAGTATGTAATCATGATGTTGTTAACAACAGAATACTAAAAAGTGTATTTAATGTCATAGGTCATGTGTTACTTCATCTATTAAACACCTATTTGGATAAAGGAAAGATTTCTTCATGTTTAAAAACAAGTGTTGTCTGCCCTATACCAAAAAACAATGAAATAGTTTTGGCGGAGAATTATAGACCAATAAATACGCTCCATGCACTTAAAAAAATGATTGAAAAAACAGTTTACGCACAGTTGTATGATTGTTTTAACAAAAATAAACTATATATGGAAAATCAGTCTGGATTTAGAAAATCTCATTCATGTGAATCATCGCTGCAGTTAACTATATCTAACTGGAAAGAAGATACAGCAGAAGGAAAATATATTGTTGCCATATTTTTAGATTTAATAAGAGCTTTTGAAACCATAGACATAATGTTGTTAATTAAAAAACTAGAATATTATGGTATAGGTGGAACTGTTTTAGAATGGTTTATTAATTATTTAACTGATAGAAAACAAAAAACTAAAGTTTCTAATTGTTTGTCAGAGGAGTGCAATATAGAAATAGGGGTACCACAGGGTAGTTGTCTAGGAACTTTATTGTTTCTAATTTACGTAAACAACATTGAATATTATATTAATAAGGAGTATACCTTCTTAAACCTATTTGCTGATGATATCCTTATATCGGTAAGTTCAAGCAATATTAATGAAGCAATCCTAAAAATAAATTTGCAGTTAGAACAACTTGAAAAATATTTCAGTGTAAACAAGCTTAAAATAAATACGTCTAAAAGTAAAGCTATGATTATGTCATCAAGGTACAAAGTTTCTAAATTAAATACTGAAAACATTAATATTTACATAAATCATGAAAAACTAAAAATAGTAGACATTATAAAATATCTAGGGTTTATAATTGACAACTGTTTAAACTTTCAAAAACATTTTAATTAATACATTTTTTTTTCACAAATATCAGGAAACTTATCAATTTTTTCAAAAATTACGGTTTATCGGTCTATTATTCAGCCTCATTTTGATTATTGCAGTTCAATATTATACTTACTGCCGCAGTACAATATTAACAAACTGCAAATTTTGCAAAATTGAGTTATGCGAATCGTTTTGAACTGTAATAGGTACACGCCTATTGCTTCTATGTTAGACACACTGCAATGATTATCGGTGTATGAAAGACTGTCATTTTAAACCATGACATTTGTTTTTAAAATCTTAAGGGGTGATTTACCTGAGTATCTTATAAAAAAAATTATATTCAATCATGAAATCCATAACTACAACACACGGATAACCAATAAACTTAATATTAAAACTACAAAAACAAAATACAGTACCTTTTCTTTGTACCATAAAGTATTAATAGATTTTAACACTTTACCTAATGATATTGTGAATTCTATATCTGTAAGAAATTTTAAATTTGCGCTCACAAAACTTATTATATTTAATCGTAATTAGATCATTACTTAATTAATTATTATTTTTTATTATTTTTATTTTTATGCCTTATATTGTGTGTCACATGTATATTATTATAATAATGTATCTACTTATTAATATTGTTGTATTAGGCTATGCCTAGTTTAATAAATAAATAAATATTATTATTATTATATTATTTTACAACATGTTTCGTTATCTTATAACATTTTCCAGTTTATAATATATAATCTATATTATATTTTTTTGATTGATTTAAAAATCTATCTAATTTAATATATTATAAACTTGAAAATGTTATAAGATAACGAAACATGTTGTAAAATAATATATTAATTAATAAAAATAATAATAAACATATGAAACAATATTAGTTAAATAACAATAAATATAAAAGAGTTTCTTAGAATAAATAAAGAAAACATTGAATATTATTAATTATAATAAAAATTAAGTAAATAAATATCAATCTATAATTTATACGCATTCAGTCGCCCTGATTCATTTGCGAGTACAGTGCCGTAGAGTATGGATATCGAAGAATGTATTATGCTGTAGCATCTTTATTTATGATAACATATACAACGTCAATGTCTTACGTGTTATGTTTATGTCTTCATATTCTTAAATTGCTTTAATATTTAAAAAATATCAAAAAGTATTCAATTTAAAATTCTTAAATAAAAATTATTTACCTATGTTAAATATTAATTGTAGAAACAATAAAAAATGTAATTAATATTTTCTTTTGTAATTTTATAGAATATCTTTATATTAATTTTTATTTAATAATAATTCAAATTTAAATTTTAAGCAAACTAGTTTTACAAACTTAATTTGCTTTGTCAATGATATTTATAATTAATCAATCAAATAGTTTGCTTAAAGTAATAATTTTTAATAAATAAAATGGAAAAAATAGTATTATTATTTTTGTTAACATTTTTTATTAATTTTTACTATTCCCGTTTAAACGCATGTATTACCGGAATCCCAAATTCTGAATCTACGTGCAAAAGGGGCCTTAGAAGATGAGACCGCGTGATATTAAAGGTAGCTCACACCATTCAAATAATAAAAAAGCTTAAGGTTATTGATGATTATATCGAAGAATGGTAATGTAATCATCCGATGTAAATAAATGTGCTGAAGAATGGCAAGGCTACCATCCGAAGCAAAAACTCAACTTACCTTTGATTTTGATAAAAAAAATCACAAAACACAAGATGATAACACAAGTAACTAAAACTGTTTGAAGGTGGTGTACGTACAAGACACTAACATGACACTGAATGATTTTTATCAATCATTTCCCGTATTTATAGCTTTGTCTGAAAATTAACCAACCAATCAAAATCGAGATAATTAGTTTGAGGTCGGAATAACCAATTTTGTGCGCGTTTTTTGAATGTAATAATAATATTGTACATCGTAGTAGTTTTTTGCGCAGATGTGGCGTGCGGATGACGTCACCTATTGGAGTCATTTCGACCGTGCAATTTCTCCCAAACGGCTAGTCCAAATCTAATGCCACTTTTAATTTTTTGGACCCCCAATTGACCAACCTCCCTCCCCAATTAACCAATTAATCTCAAAACCATCCCCACACCAAAAATACTTGTACCCAACATGACTCATCCTCTCATCATCGCATGCCGAATTGAGCTGCTAGACCGGAAGTGAAGTGAATTTATACCACCTATGTAAACCTTATGGGATTTTGGCCCCGAATTGCCCTAGCTACTCTACTGAAATAATTTACCAGCTAGCCGGCAAATATTCGGAATGATGAATAAAATTTTCGGCGACTTTATTTACCGGCCGATTTTGAAAAAAAAAATCAAATTTAAAATTGTCTATAAAACAACTGCAAAAGACCATTTAGTTTTGTTATTAAAAAATGCTCATGTATCCGTTGCAAATAAAGCGTGTCTCGTTGAAATCGACTTAGTGTTGAAATTAATTTCTCCATCTCCAGTAAAAAAATCTAGAAACTCTATTGTATCAGTTTTAAGATGTATGTTATTAGTACAAATTTTGGGGTTTGTTTACTTAATTTTTTAAATAATGGCGGCAAAGATGAAATACGGTTCCAGTTAAACTTGTAAACTATTAGTAGTAGTAGTATGTTATGAGTGGATCATTTTTAATTTATTAAATTTAAACTTAACAGAGTTTTGTATGATATAAGACAACTTCTATGTACGTTGAGTCTATTATGTCTAGTGAATGTATATTATATGCATGTTTTGAATTTTGGTTTTAGATATGGTTTCTTGTATTGGCGTAATAATAAATCTCAAAAAAAAAAAAAAAATTTAAAAAAGGCACTACTAAAAAAGAATCGTGTAGATAACTCTTTAAAGATTTAAAAGTTATAAAATTGCAAACTTTTATTAATTTTGTGTATTTATACATCAGCTTCAGCCGTTGCTACATTGTTTAGAAAACGATTATTAGTTTATGGATGTTTTTCTATTGTCTGAAGTTTCATATAACGCCAATATAAGTATTTGCCATGAATATAAATCATGGAATATTCTGAGATTCATCGATAATTTGTAAATGTTGCTTCTCCCTTAACAACGCCAACATAGACATTTTTTCTATTTTTTATATAAAAAGCTTCTGACATGACAGATAGAAGGCATAGGCAAAGTGTGTACTTTGTCTTTTAAATGTAGCTTCTATAGTAAGGTCAACATTGAGATTTTTCCGTTGAATGAGCAAATAAAATAAAATATTTTACGTTTTTATAAATTATTAGCAAATTAAAATCAACATTAAATTTGATTTAAAATTTAAAAAAAATAACGTTATTACTTTCGGGAGTAAAACAACCAAAAGTGCAAAGAAATTTATGTATTTTCTAACAAAAATTATATTATTTTGTCATTTATATTATTCTAAAATAGTTTTTACAATTACAAAATGTGCATCTTATTGTTTGACTAATATTTCACATGTTCTCAAGTAATGAAACGACATTTATTATATTTTTATTGACAATGCACATAGTTATGTCTACAATAATTGAATTGTTCATAAATTAATCATTATATTAATTAATAATCAGATTCAAAATTAATATTTTTTATATAAATTCAGCCTTGATACATCGAATGTAATCAAATGAAAACAATTACACTTCAATATTCAAATATCATTAATGATTAATACTAAATGAAATCATATTCGCATGCTTGGAATATTTAAACAGTAAAAGAGTCATTACAGATTATAATAATAAAAATTCCTAGATAAAGTTGGCGAATCACCCGATTAATTGTTATTGCAAATTACAAATATAATAGTCAGAAATATATTTCAATACAAGATAAAATATATGAAAATAAACCTTTCGATAAATACTTAACTATTTAACCAAAACCAAAAAAATGAATGTTCATATCTGTTATTTGATTTTTTTTACTTTGTCGATTATATTCAACTTTTAATAAACAAAGTTTTAAATAATTTATCTAAGTTTACAAGACCCAATATTATAATTTGCAATGTTAATTTTGTATTATTTGTATTATAATAGAGTATTAAAGAACCAGTTTTTTGTAACACATTTGATCGCATAAGTTAAGCCCTACAGAAATCTCAATTCACTAATTATAATCAACTAACTTTTATTTAAGCTTAAAATATATTAAACACAGAAATTAAGTGTACGAAATCAAGCAATAGAGAGTTCTAGTTTGAAATAGTAGAAGTTTTCAATTTCATATCTTTAAATTTATGTATTTTATGAGTTATTAATGTTTCTTGTAATTCAATATCTGATTTATTAATTTTGCTTTTATCATGCTTTACAATACAATGTTTGCATTTATAAAATATAATTATTGCTAGTATGATTATAATAATAAAGGAATACAATAATACATGTGTTTTTGTTAAATCGACATCTGAAATACCTTAGTTATGTTTTCTAAATTTTATGCTGATATAACATTATTAAATTTAATTAAACGATTATGTTTACATAATTAGTTCAAAACTTATTAGTATATATCAGTTAGTTTTTGAAACTCTTTACACTTTACATTTCAGTAATTTTTGGTATTACATAACATTCTTTATTGATTTCATATGGATTTTTATTTAAGATATGTTTATTAAGACTTTTGTAAAAATGTAAAAATTATATAAATTATTTTTACAAAGAAATATATGATAATCAAACAATGATTTTTAAACTAATTAAACTTTTAATAAAAAACGAGCTTTGTATCTCACTAATTAGCTTTAATTTCTATAATTGTACATTTGTACTAGTTATTAGAAATGGTAATTTAAGATTACTATTCAAGTATTATTTTAATTTATTTAATTATTTTAATAATTGCATAGGTTAAATTATACAATGGTCCATTATTTTTAAATTAAGCAAATGTTGTAGCGGTTCCCATACCCGAAAAATATCATTAGTTTATGGCTACTATATTAAAAGAACATTTCTTTGCTGTCGGATTGCTGTGTACCAAAGGAAACTTTTTTTCAAAATATCTTAATTATAATAATAATAATCATAATAATACAAGTCTTTTATTGTCAAAAAAGCAGAATAAATGAGGATACATTCCAATCATATTTTTAAACAAATAACGACAATAAGGCGCATGATCAGCTGAATAGATATAACAATATCTATTCTCTGGTCTTTTTCATGGACCATTAATAGTGCTTACAATTAATTTAAAATATAATAAATGAAAAAAAAAAAGAAAATAGAAAGAGAAAAATACAAATCATATGAGATATAACAAAGGTAAAATAATGATAAGAATAAGATAACATAAGATGAAAAAAGTTAGAGTTAAATAAAACAGAAAATAATATTAAAAAACACACAAATAATTTAATATGATTTATTGTAATAAGGTAGAACCGTTTTGGTTTTAAATTAACTGTTTTTTTAGGTTTACTTTAAATTGAAGGTCATTGCATAATTTAAAAAATAACGGAAGAGAATTATAAACAGTGGCTACATTGTATTTAAACGATCGTTTAATAATTTCTGTGGAGTGTTTGGGTATAGACAGATTATTTGGTCTTCTGAGGTATAAGTTATGTGACAATCAACGAAAAGATATTTTGCTATAGAGATAGATGGAGCAGATGTTAAAAGTATTTTATGGTACATAACAGAAGAGTGCAGATGTCTTGCATTTTTTAGATTTAACCAATTTAGTTCTCCAAGTTTGTGGCTTACTGATTGAGATTTGCGAATGCCTAATATAAAGCGCAAGCAGCAATTTTGTACTCGTTGTAGTCTTTAAGCGTCGTTCTCAATAATACATCTGTGATATACAGTATCATAAAAATTTAGGTGTGATAAGACTAGTGACTGACATAACATGGCTTTTAAATTTTTGTTTAAAAATAACCTATTACTATAAAGCATTTTTAAATTTGTAAAGGCTCGTTGTATTATCTAGTTTAGCAGAATCTACTACTGGTAATGATTTATCATTTACTTTTAGTTGTATGTTTTCTTGTAAAATTGTATTTCTTAGCTTTTTTGGCCCAAATACTAGCATACATGATTTATGTGGGTTTATTTGCAGAGAGTAGTTTTTTGAAATATTTGTTAGCCGGTCTAGATGAGTTTGCAAATTATTCATTAGCGTTCTTGCATTATCAATGTTGGCAAAAACATATATTTGGGTGTCATCGGCATATAAATGGTACTTTGAATTTAAAATAGCTTGTTTTGGCAGTGATGCAATATATATTATATAGAGCAATAGACCCAATATGGACCCTTGGGGCACACCTTAAGTTACACTTAATGCTTCAGATGTTACGTTTTTAAGATTTACTTTTTGCTGTCTATTGCTTAGATATGAAATCATAAGTTGGACGGCTGTCGCACTAAAACCTGTAGATTTTAAAATAGCAAATAAAAAATTGTGATCAATTGAATCAAAAGCTTTTGAATAATCAATTAGTGCTAGTGACGTTACCTTTTTACTGTTATTAGATATTAAAATATCGTCGACAACATCTGACAAAACAGTGGCGCACCCATGACTAGGTCTAAATTCAGATTGTGTAGATGGTAAAATGTTTTCAGTACTTATATAGGATCTTATTTGTTTTTCTATTACTTTTTCTAATATTTTTTGATAGAACAGGCATCAGACTGATAAGTATGAGATCTTTATAACTGGTTGGATTTAGTACTTTTGGCAAGTGCTGTATACGGCCCTTAAATCCATCAGCTTTGTACGATTTTGTTTCAATTTTTAGTATACTTTTAGAAATTAGAAAAATACTATATGTTTATAATCATTAATTAATTGTTGATTATTTGAAAAAATGCTTTTAAAGTTTGTAAAATGTTTATTAATCTCATCTACGTTATTTATGTGATGTGGAAGGTCAGGTGTTGTAGGTTTATTATATAGTATGTTGAACCTTTTTAAGTTATGCCTCTTTAACCTCCCTAGTGAGGTGTTAATAAAAACTAAGTTTCTACAATCACTGGTGGTTATAACAATGCCGCTAGCTCTCGCGGTGTTGGGTCGAGGTCATAAATCCACAATTATAAATACACGATGGCTGGGCGAGTTGAGGAAAACATAAATTAGAGAAAAGAAGACTCATCAGAATTTTCGTTCGTTTTCGAACCTTACACAAAACTCCAATTATTTTGCTTATTTTACTTATCAATCTCTGGTCCTGCTTCCATTGACTCAATGTCAGTTGGGTTCGGTTTGTCCTTGGTGTTGTCGGAGGTTCAAAAAAACAATAAAAATCTGAAGAGTTAATTGAGGGAGGCAAAGAGATAGGTAGATAAATAAAGGGTTTTGTTTGTGTGGTCTGTCTATTATATACGTACGTTTTGTATGCTAAGCCTAAGCATACTCTAAATCTAAAACTTAACCTATTTCTAATTTAGTGAGCCGCTAGGGCAAATAATTGGAGGGGTTGAATGGCAAATCCTTCCTTCGTCTTTTCGTTTTGGTAAACTTCCATCCGTCTTGTTTAACTTAAACTTTTGAGGATACCCGTATCCGGCTACAATCCTAGTGGTCCAGTGCACACTCATTAATCTTCAAATATTGCTAGCCGTAATTTGGCAAAGCCGTGAGTCTTTTAAATGTGCCGGCTTATTTATAATATATAATATAAAACATTTTCATAAAACTAAAAAAAAACAACGCACACAACTATACCTCGTATTGTAAGGCTGCTCTACAAAACATATCCCTGATAAAACAAGATGATGCAAACGGCATAACGGTTATAAAATAATTGAAATGAATAAGAAACCGAAAGTTAATAAAAGTTAACAAATACCTTAAGTTTCTTTGGACCACACGTGCTCAACTAGATTTTAATTTTCTCTTTCTCACGCTATTACGCGGGAGGGTGGCAAGTAAAAAATAAGTAAATGCAAGTATCTTGCACCGGCACATACACTAGAAAGACCCTAACCTTTTCGGAAATTCAGTTTTATTCCATGTGGTCTCCAAAAAAACTAACTCAAACTGCGCACCAATTCCGGCATAGGCGTCTCAAGGTAATTTGCCACACACATCCATTTAGAAACCGACAAACAAGGTATAGTTTTACAAATATTTAAGACACAGATTTTACACTTATCCCTTAATTATTACAACAAATAATGAAGATTTAATTTACGAGGTGGAAGATCGCCAGAGAAGAGAAAACAACGTTATGATTTTTAACATTCCCGAATCTTTGCAAACATCAGCTCAGTTGCGAATATATAACGATACAAAAGAAGTTATCAATTTACTTAGCCCTTTGGGAGATATACCAAATCCTAGGAAAGTTATAAGAGTGGAAAGAAATCAAATAAATCTAGACCTGTAAAGGTTATTTACATAATGAAGTGGCTGCCAAAAAGGTAATTAACAATCGCGGAAAAATAACTATTCCCAATTTTATAATAAGGTTAGATAAAACACCCATGCACCCATTAAAGGCTGTATCAGATCAATTAGAACATCGTAAGGCAAATGGAGATAATAATATCTACATAAAATATAGAAATGATAGACCTTATATATATATATGCCAATAAATTAAATACGTAAAAAAACTTAACAAATTAAAAGTTTATTTTCTGAATTAAAACAAAATTAACGGATTTTATTTTAAATGTTTCATTATGTAATTATGATATTATTATTATTGTTGAAACATGGCTAATGGAAAATATTCAAAATAGCAAAACTGGATTAAATGGTTATAATCTTTATGGAAAAGATAGATGCATAGAATCTAGTAAGAAATCTGAAAGTGGAGGAGTTTTAATTGCTGTTAAAAATTACTTAAATGCAACAGAAATTAATAACATTTCGTTAGAAGTGGAACAATTATTTATTAAAAAACAGCTTGGAAATAAAACATATAGTAGGTGCATTATATATTCCACCAAGAGAAAATAGTAGTAAATATCAAATACATACTGACATGGTAGAAAACATAGCTACTTTATATCCAAATGCTACTCTCGTTATTTGTGGTGATTATAATTTACCAGATGCTACATGGAGCTATGATGATATGGGAGTAACATTGCTAGAGTTTTCTAGCTACTCTACACAAATGGTTTGTGAATCATTTGCATATTTAAACTTATATTAATGCAATAATATTTCTAATCTTCGTAATGTATTTCTGGACTTAATATTATCACACGATAAATATATTTCAGTAGAGACAGCGGATGAATTATTATTTTCACGCAGTACACATCATGTAGCGTATTGTCTAAGTATTAGTAAACCTACACTGGATCCTGAGTTGAATTTTATAGAAATAGTACCTGATTTTAAAAATGCCAATTACGAAGCCATAAATCAATATTTAGCAAACATTGATTGGCACACAACGTTAAGTACAGATAATATAGAAAAACCCGCACAACAATTTTATGATATCTTGCATGATATAATTGATGTATTTGTGCCAGTCAAACAAATTTGGAAAAGTTCATACCCTAAATGGTATTCAAGTGAATTAATTAAGCTTATAAAGAAAAAGAAGGAAGCTCACAAATATTATAAGAAAACAGGCAAGTTGGAAGATTTTAACAAGTTTCAAGAGTTTAGAAGAAAATGTAAATGTTTAAGTGCCAACCTTTACAAAACTTTTTCAAAAAAACCTCAATCATTTTGGAACTTTGTAAATGAAAAAAGAAAAACTGATGGGTAACCTAAAAACATGTTATACTGTGATAAAATCTGTGATAATGGACAAGACTGTGTTAACTTAATTTCAGAATTTTTTTCTACTGTTTATGTAAACAGCAATTTAAACGTACCTGATTTTAATTTTGAGTGTGTTGTAAATCCGTTTTCTTTTACTTTAAACGTTGTTGATATTTTTAATTGTATTGAAACTTTAAAAAACTCTGTGATATCAGGTCCGGATTGAAAACCGAGCATGCTTTTAAAACGTTGTATTTGTACACTTTCCGAGCCAATTTTTGTGCTTTTTAATTTATCTATTAAGCAGGGAGTATTTCCTGAGTGCTGGAAACAGTCATACATTAAACCTATACACAAGTCTGGTAATCGTAATGATATTACCAACTACAGAGGAGTTTGTAACCAATCAGTTATTCCTAAAATGATTGATTCTATCATCGCAAATCAGTTAAAATGGATGTCCAAGCAAATAATATTTGATAAACAGCATGGTTTTCTTGAAGGTCGATCTACTTCAACTAACTTACTTTCGTACCAATTAAAAATTTTAAAATCATTTGAAAATAAATTACAAACCGATGCTGTTTATACAGGATTTGCAAAGGCGTTTGATAGAGTCAATCATAATATTTTAATTGCTAAACTGAGTTATTTAGGATTTAATAGTTCTGTAGTAAGTTGGTTACAAAGTTTTTTAACCGGAAGAACTC
The DNA here is from genome assembly GCA_963932245.1 of Tachinus rufipes. Taxonomy (NCBI): domain Eukaryota; kingdom Metazoa; phylum Arthropoda; class Insecta; order Coleoptera; family Staphylinidae; genus Tachinus; species Tachinus rufipes. Next base: position 81,328,723 of record OZ010741.1, on the reverse strand, counting down.
AATGTGTAAAAATAAATAATTATTTGTCTAAGCCATTAAATGTTGTTTAGGGTGTACCACAAGAAACACATATTGGTCCGGTTTTGTTTTTATTGTTTGTGAATGACCTGCCAAATATATTTGTTAATTGTGATAGTTTAATGTATGCAGATGATTTGAAGCTATTTCGAAGTATAGAAACAATAATCGACTGTGACCTTTTACAACAGGATTTAAATCGCTTAAACGATTGGTGCATGTCTAACGATTTGAGGTTAAATACTAAAAAATGCTTTTCAATTTCATTTCACAGAATTAATTCAGTAATTCAATATAGATACCAAATTGACAATGTATCAATACAATCAGTAGAAAAAATAAAAGATTTGGGAGATACGATAGACTCAAAATTGGACTTTAATTGTCATTTTTTAGAAATAAGTTTAAAATCTAAAAAGATGCTCGAATTTGTTAACCGTTTATCATGTGATTTAAATCCAAGTGCTTATGTAGTTTCATATAAATCATTAATAAGATTGTGACCACTTTAACTTCCTATAAAGGGGGAAAGGTGAGGTGATGACAAATAATGCAACATGATTGCAATAATAATATGTTTATTCAAATAAACTAAACTAACCTAACTAATAACTAATAATATAAAACTGTTTACTTTCGAACGAAGTGGAGGTTGGAAAGCGGGAGTACGATCCAATGTTAGAAGGAGACTCGGATGAGCCATCTAAGCATCCAACATTGAATAAATCAATAAACATTGCCAGGAAACACGTATGTGCTATCTAGGCAAGCAATGCTTAGTGATGAGAGGATAGTAAAGGTTTAATGTTAAAGGGAGACTCGAATGAGCCATCTAAGCGTTTAACATTAAACAGATTTTTCAAACATTACCAGGAAACACGTATGTGCTATCTAAGCAAGTAATGTTTGACAGTAGGGTATGGGTAAGGTGGTGGTTCGCGCTGCTCGGCTCACCGTAATTATACTTCTATTGAAGCTGGTCTGACTCTGAGGAAAGACTGCCGCTCTTGTGTTGGGTTCGCAGTTTTATACCCAGTTCTGGAGCGGTGGGGTCTGCTGTTGTCATCTTCCGCCAATCCCTGCTCTCTGTCCTACGTCACTGGAGAGGGAGATGAAGTGGGAAACCTTGTGCGCGCTTCGTCCGTTTGGAGTAGGGGAACGTCACGCGCCGGCTTCATTTGTTGCAGTGGGGGAAGATCGCGCGCAGCTTATTCGGTAGAATATGAGGTAGCGCGGGGGTTTTAAGTTGTAGTAATAATATGTTATTACAAGATCACTTTTAGAATATAATTGTGTAGTTTGGTCACCATATCAAGTAGGCAAAATAAATAAAATTGAACAAATTCAATCTAAATTTTTAATAACGTTATGTTACAAACTGAGTCTAGTCAACACTAATATCGCAGGTTATAAGTTGTTTTCAATATTCTATATAATTCAATTACCGTTGAATGGATTTTTTCTACAATTAAGATGTTTTTTATGTTAAAATGAATATCTATTTTATTAAATTATTGTACTCGGTACCTTGATCAAAAGTTTCAGATACACAATAGCATTGAAAATATTGAAATATGTTTTCCACTATTTCTAAAGCATTTTTATATTCATTTGTTAACTTTTACTAAACGCATCTACTATTGTAAGAAACGTTAATGTGACGTTTTTGTATAGGCTTACTAAGTAGTTTCTATTATATTATTAGAACTGCAGGAGGGCTTGCTTCATATTTGCTTTTATTAGAAATAACACATTGTGAAATATATTTTTCTACTATTTTTTTTTATTTGGCCAGTAACTACTTTTTAATACTTAATGTACTTGTACATTTGAACCAGTTGATATGTACACACATATTAAATCGATCAGCATGCCATGCAGATTGACTTTAATTCCAGTTATATCTATACTTTCGACAGGACAATTAAGATCTAATTCAGTAAAACTAAATGTGTTAAGTACGACTAAAAGTTATCTGCCACTTTTCTGATTTGTCCTGTCATGATTTTATTGAGATTCAGAAGTTAAATATTCATCAATATGCTTTATATTGGTGACTAACAGCGTGACAAAAACTGCAGGACCACAGTAGGGAGTAAATTAGAGAAGTAGAAATTAAAAACTATTAGTAATTACTAATTATACACACAATAGTAAATTGATTAAATTAAAATAATTAAAACTAAATTATTCAATTTCAGATAAAACAAATTACAATTAAGAGACATAAGGAAACATATATTTTAATATTTTATATCCAGCCAAAATGATTTAATAAGACTTACGTTTAAAATTTCAAACTACACTCTAAATGTAAAAACTTTTTAAAACGCAAATTGATTTAGACACTATAAATTTGTGCTGAAGTATTTTTTTGCTCAATAAAGCTCTTTGTTGCTAGATTTGCTAGACTTGCCACAATACGCACAGATTCCTTTGTAATCTTTGTAATGCAAAAATTATAATAGTTGAATGGTCCAATACAAAAATGTCACATGTCAAATGAGTATGACAAAATGAAAAATGTGCAGTTCTAACATCTGCTACAGATAAAAATATTGTGAATCTAGTGATATATAAATTTTAAAAATCAAACAATTTGATTAAGAACTATGAGTGAAAATGTGAATAATTTGAATAAAATAAATAAAACCGATGTTAAAAGTTTAAAAACCGCGGAGATTAAGAAAAAATTGCAAAGCGGGGAGTGATATGGAGCGGGCGAAAAGCCGAGTTAACAAATTGCTTGAAGAGTTTATTGAACTCTAGCTATTTACCCGATGAAGAATTGAAGAACTTAGATAATTGTTAGAGTAAATTTTGTCCTTTTTTTTAAATTTAGTATTTTAGGTTAATTTTTTGTAAAAAAAAAAACAAAAAAACGGCTCAATAGGACTTTTTTATTAAATTATTAAAACTTCATTTTTAGAAAAATGTTTTTTATTTTATTTAGTTTTTATTTTCTATTTATTTTTGTTTATATTTTAATGTATTCTAAATAATCTTTGTTCATATTAGTTAATTAATTCCTTGTTTGTCTTTTATGTGTTAATAGCGCTGAGGAAGAAAAGAGTAACCTTTCGAAACGTCCGCGATTCTTATGTGAAGTTTTAATAATTTAATAAAAAAGTCTTATTGAGTCGTTTTTTTTTTTTACAAAAAAATATTCTAAAATACTAAACTTAGATAATGATCTTAATATTTCCGATAGTAGCATTAACTATCACCGATGTTTATCCAGGAAGACGCAAAACAGTTAAGAGAGATAATAAAATAAAATGTACATTGATTAATAGAATTAATAATTTAAAAAATAAAATAAATTTACTCAAAGTTTCAAACACTAAGCTCTATAAAAAGCTAAACAAGAAAACTGACAATACTGTAGAAAGACGTGTTAAATGCACAGCAACATTGCAAGAAAATACGCCGAATAATGTAACAAATATTCAGGAACGTAATACATGCGATGAATTTTTGAGAAAAAGTACACCGATAAAGAAAAGTGCTAAAAATACTAATTTTTCATCAAGTACTATGAATAAATCTATTAACATTGAAAAGCTAAAAAAAAGAAGGAAAACGCCGCATACTTTTTCTAGCATCCGGTCATGGTAGTCATATTGGTACAATGCTACGGTCACAAGTTTGATTTAATGAGTATAATAAAACCAAAAAGTATTTGACGAAGTGGTATGTAACTTGCCTAACATTAAATATATAGACATTAATGCTATTGTAAATGTTCAGGATTTTGATAAACGTAGTTCTAATATGATACGTATTGGCAAAATAAAACTTACACATACTCTTGTGGCGCTCATTAACACCTGTAACTATCAGAGTACGCAGAATTACAACAATGAATTTACTAAATGTGGAAATTTAACTTGTATAGTACCAATTTTTTATAATATTTGTAATACCAATGAATTAAATGTCTATATCGCAACTAATGAGGAACAAACAACCCGGAATATTTTTTTATTGTAAATCTCGACGAGCAAATTATTATTAATAAAAATCAGAATTTACATTTAACAAAAACCAAAAATATAATAAATAAATATTTAAGACAAAAATAATTCAATTTGAAGATTTTTTTTTAATTAACAAAATAGATTTATTTTTATGTACTGAACAGTTTGCAAGAAAAAATAAAATGATGGAAATCAGTGATTACAAAGTGATATCAATATATTGTAAATCATACCGACAACGTGGAGGAACTACATTTTTTTTTAAATAATTTTTGGTCTGTGAACTGTATTAATATCTGTATTGAACTAGATTTTGAAACATCCATTGTTGAACTGACGTGTTTTAATATTAAAATTATTGTTATTTGTGTTAACCGTTCTCCAGACGGCAAATTTAACAACTTTATCAGGCTAGGCCAGACTCTAGAAACTGTAAGTTTAAAATATGTTCCTATTATTTTAGGAGGAAATTTTAATGTTAATTTTATGAAAACGTCTAAGCAAACAAATGAAATGTATGATTTATTGAGTGTTTATTTACATACCTGTTATGTTATAAAAAATAGCCATTTATCAGATCATGAACCACAAGTTGCAAGTTTTTTAATTAATGACTCTGAACTTTTAAAAAATGAGTGCTACTCAAGAATTTTCAGTGATAGCATTTTGAAGGATTTTAAATTCAATCTTTCAAGTGTAAATTTTAATTTAATATATGATGAAACCCAGAAGAGAAGTTTGATACATTTTTTGAAACTTTTCTTGAACAATATAATCAATGCTTTTCCTAACATTTAAAATCGTTTAAATACAAGAGCAAAAATTACCCAAAGCCAAATGCTGAATGTATAAAAATAAAATAGAAGGTAAATTTGGCCTATGATATGTATAAACTCAACGGAAATAAAGAAACTTTCAATACCTACCGAAAATTGAAAAAAAAAACTACAATGAGACACAAATTTTATGTAAGTTGAAACAAAATAAATTTAAAATAAAACATGCTAGAAATAACTTAAAAAAGCTTTGGAATGTCATTAACGAAGGTTGTAATAGAAATGTCAAACCAAAAGTTAGTACTGAAATTGATTCAGAATTTTTCAATAATTAATTTTCTAATTTTTTAAGCAATATAAACACAAGTACAACCGACCCCATGATTTTTCTCAGTCAGAACATAAATGCATAATCTTTTTCTTTTTTTATAAGCGACATAACAAAAGTCAAAATAGTAGATGGAACCAATTCTCTTAAAACCACAAAAACAATGGATGACATTAACATGTGTATTATAAAACAAATAATTACAATAGCTAAATACCTTCAACATATTCTTAATTCCTGTTTTACTTTTGGCATATTTCCATCAAAACTGAAGTTAGCTAAAATCATACCCATTTACAAGTCTGGTGATAAAGAAGTTTGTGGTAATTATAGACCAATTGCTATATTACCATTTTTTTTTAATCTTATTACTTATTTTTAACCGCCTAGTAGTTTATTTTGACAAATATAACTATTTAAAAAAACAATCAATTTGGTTTTATGAAAAATCCTGGTACAATAGATATAATAGATTTCTGTTATAAACTTGTAAAAGAGCTTGAAGAATCAAAAAAAGTAATGGTCATATTCTGTAATCTGTCCAAAGCTTTTGATTGTATAAATCACGATCTACTTTTACCAAAATTAGAGTTTTATGGAGTTAGAGGAGTTCCTTTTAATCTACTTAAATCATATCTTTTGGACAGATCACAGACTGTGTTCCACAATAACACATTTAGTAGTATATCCGTTATGAACGTAGTGGTACCTCAAGGGTCAATTTTAGGGCCGATGTTGTTTATAATTTTTGTTAATGACATTCCTTTGCACTTGCCAGGCCACACAATATTATACGCAGACGATACAAGCATTCTTGCTTAGAAGATTTAAAGACACTTGTAAGCAAAATTGAAACCAAAGCTATTAAATGGTTTGTGTCTAACAAACGAATGTAAACCAATCCAAAACCAGCCATGTTCTTTTATCAGGCTCACATAGTAAAGAAAGCCAAAATGTTAAATTTTTGGAAGTAACTGTAGATTCTAACCTTCGTTGGGATATCCATATAAATAATGTGTGCGATAAGTTAGGAAAAACAATATTTGCCATACGGAAAACACAATTAATACCTGGAGAAGATGCAGCTAGAGTGGTGTATTTCACTTTATTTCACTTAATTATGGTTTATGCTATTCAAGCTTGTGGCAACGCAAGTACAGCCAGCAGAGTTTTTATATTACAAAAAAAAAGCAGTAAGGGCAATACTAGGTTTAAATATAACTGCATCGTGCAGGGAAAGTTTTAAAAAATGTGGCATTCTGACATGCTCGTCAGCTTACATATTGTCAAATATTATTTATGTTTACAAAAAGCAACGTTATTACCCAAAACATGATCATCCTTGCCAAAGAAAAACTTTTAGAACCTTTTTACAAACTATCTAAGAGCAAAAAAAATGATTCTTGTATCAAATTATACAACCATCTACCGGAACGCTTTAAAGCCTTGAATATAAAGTCCACATTCCTTAGCAAATCTTTTTACTCCATAAAGATTTTTTTTGGTTGTACTTTTAATTAAATTTTATTTTTTGTATCAAATATTTATATGCAAATTATTGTATCTTGAATGCTTAATTTTACTATATTCATTGACTTATTGCGTACAACTTATTCTATTTTTTTATATTGTTAGTATACAACATGGAAGCAAGCTTTGTCCAGTTTGGTATTGTTGGCGACAATCTATCGAAGCGTATAATATTACTTTGCTACTTAAGTTAAAAGTAAAACTGTTGATAAAAATTTAAACTAACAACGGTTATTGAATTGAACTTTGTTGAACCCCTTGTTCAAACGGTAAATAGACAGTTAGTTTTTGAAACACACTGACTTCTATTTACTAAATATGACAAAATAAGTCGAACACTCAACGGATGAAAATTATAGCAATTACTATTGAGTAATCAACGTAATCAAATACCTTTTGATAAGTTTGAAAGTGTAGCAGCAACAATATAGTCTTCACAGAAGTAGGCAAGTTTAGAAGTGGGTTACAAATGTCACTCAACCCTTTTGAAAATATTTTTATTATGACAATTATTATTTGTTATGGTTGATGCTTGAAATAAGTTTATTTATACAAACACTTATATTGAATTGTTATTTGTAGTACCTGACACAAACGTTCTTCAAATGTTCCACTGTATACAAAATTTTCTCTTCGTTTTCCAATGTTTTGGTTCATTTGTAGTATTCCAAGAAATAAATTAGCCCTTCGTATTATTTCTACCCTTACAATAGTATTTTTTACAGATCTTTTAGTAATATGGAATATTACCAACTCTCACGCAAAATTTTCTAGAAATTCGTTTTTTTTTTTATATCATCTTTTCAATTGAATTTGTAATATAGGAACTAATTATAAATAATTGTCTCTAATGATACCAGGCCAGTATCATCTTATATAGTGATAAACTATATTTTGCTAAATAAAGATATTTGGCAAAGTGTGGCAAATCACTATCTGACTATAAACCCTTCAATTATAAAATAAAACAATAAGCAAAAGTCGTGTGTTTTAGACTACATTTGACTTCTGAGATAATTGGTCTACAAGATCAACACCAACTTGTATATTATAGTAAAAATGTAACAATTTCCAGTTTGTTTTGATCTGTTGCCGACTCATCAGTAGCATCATAGTGGTGCATTGTTAAAATCAATAGAACCAATTTTAAACATTTTTTGGGCTTTTCTTTCTTATTTTTATGAAGTGTTTCACGTAAATTGTTCTTTTTTTTTAAAAGCTTGTCAGCTAGTTCTTTGCTCATTGGATAATACTGTCTTTTTCTACAAAGAAATCGGTGATTTCAAAATTTCCACTCTGTAAACTTTCATCGTCTTTAAATCGTGATCAATTTCTTCAACTTTACTAGTTAATTTACACACTAAGCTTAAACCATTGCATCTAAATATTTGGATTCCGCTATCTGTATAAACCTATAAAATAACAAATGTCCCATTTAACATCAATGATCATGAACCGAGGCCTTGAGCATAATTAACGATTAAATAATCAATTCTCAAAGCATTTGCAAATAAATTAGCTCCTATTCTGACTAAAATATTTGACTCATCATAGAAAAAAGAAACATTTCCAAAATGTTGAAAAATTACAAATGTTTAAAAGGAAAACAAGTTTATTCTTTAAATTATAGACCAATTGCATTACTGTTCAATCTGTCAAAATTTTTCAAAAAGTATATTAATTTTCACATTGTCAAGTTAATATGGGAAAAAAATAAGGTAAACCATATTATTAACAAACATTTCCAACAATCTGTCGTTGTCAAAGAGATTTAATTGTCGAGAAACAGTTTTCGTGTTCATCGTTTCCAAAGTTAGGTTTTTATTTGGATTCTGATGTTTGTAGCCTCTACTACTGCCAGTTTTAATTATTTTCATCTTTTCATCGGCACTTTATTTTTAATATTTTGATACGCTTTTTTAAAGGATACTTTATCCCGATGTGTATTGTTGGGAAAACCTGTGTTCAATTCAAACTTTATTCTTTGTCTGCTCCTTACTTTAATTACTTACAGCATCAGTCTTTTTGTTTTCTAATATTATTTTTATCATTGGCCGCTGTGATTGTTAGATTAAGTAAATTATTAATTCATTTCATATTTTATATGTAATTAATAAATAGGTCAATAAATCTCTTGTCATTTTGTCATAGTTTCAATTTTAATTTTTTTTCTATTAACTGAAAAGATATTTTTTCTATGGTAATGATATACAATACTTGCTTCATTTTTGTGTGTTGAATGTAGATTAGTTATAATGTGTGTGAGTGTGTGGGTTCTAATATTGTTAGATTTGCATTAAAAGATTAAAGAAGTGATTTAAATAATTTAAATGAAGTATTATTTACAAGTATATCAATGTTAAAATCACCAACTATAAAATAAATGTTATTTTTTTGTTAATAATTTTAACAAAATGTCAAGCTTATTAAGAATACCGTCTCTCTCTGGAGGCTTAAAGATACATACAATAGTGTAGGTTTTCTTATTCCATATAATCAAATATGTAACAAATATATTTTCTATGACACATCGCTTTTAAACTTTTAATGACTCCGCACAATAGATGTCTACACCTCCATGAGCGTTCTTGTGTCTGCAATGCCGTGTTTGGTAACTGCAATGAAGTTGCAGTTTGGATGTTTGTCAATAAGTTTTTCTAATGTTAAATTACTTGTACTTATACTCTGCATATTTTGTTATTATGAATCAATTTAATCATATTTACGACAATGAAATATTTGACACTAAGTTAAATTTCTTATTTAAATAATAATGTTAGTGCATCAGCAATTTATTAGATAATATTATATTTTAATTTAAAAATCTTAATTTTTGTTATCAAAATTCCACTATTATTATTAATTTAACAAGATAATTCTTGATCTTCCACTTAATCTATATTATACATAACAAATTGGTAATGTATTCATAATAGATAGATTGATAACTTATTCTTTAGACAATTTTGAAAAAAAAATTTGTTATAATTTTTTCTTAAAAATGCATTCAATGAAATTTTAAACATTACATTTGGAATGCCTTCGATTATTTTTATGTTTTCCGCCTTTAATGTCCAGGCCTCCAATTCATACAGCAAAGTAAAAAAAGATGTAGCACTTTAGCATTCGGTTTCAAATGCCAAATTTAATGCTGCGGTTACAAAGAATTTTCCCTATTTTAGTAAAGGCACAACGGGCGAGTTCTATTCTGCATTATCTGTTACCCATGTTCCCAGATACTTGTAGGAAGATACCCATTCTAGTTTCGTTGTTTTTGACTATAGGTGGTTTATTATGATTAATGTTTGGGTACTTTGTTGTGGCCATAGCTTTTGCCTTCTTTATGTATAAACAGTTCGTATGTATAAACAGTTCGTACCTTTTACAGTGGGAGTTTAGTAATTCGAATAGGCGCTGAAGATCTTCTATGTTGTCAGTTATAATGTTAGTGTTATCTGCATATCGTATGTTGTTAATTGTTTTGCCATTTATGACGACAGCTCCCATTTCTTCTGACAATGCCTCGAAAATACATTCATTATATACATTGAATAAGAGAGGCGACAGTATGCATCTTACTTCAGGGCAAATTTTTACTTTAGCTGTTTGGTTCCAACAGAGGTTAGAGATTATTCTTATATCTCTACTATCGATGTTTTTCCTCTTTAATATAGTAGTTTGGTATGTTGGACCATGTCAAAAGTTTTCTGGAAGTCGATGTAGCAAATGTACATTTCGTGGTTCATGTGTAGACATCTTTGTCTCAACACATTCAATCCAAAGAGTGCTTTTCTGGTTCCCATACCTTTCCTAAATCCTATCTGCGTGTCGCTAATATCTTTATCTATTTTTTTTGTATATTCGGTTCTGTAATAAAACTAAAAATTAATATTTATTTAGAGTTTTTAAAAGTTAGAAAAGGATCATTCAAATATAAACACATTTAAAACCGAATGATTTTTGTAAAAAAATCTTGGAATTTTAACTTTATTAAGCTACAGAATAGAATTGCATTCTTTCAGTTATTGTAACATATATAAAAACCATTATTTCATTCAAACAATTAGATATATGTATAAACTCATTTTTAAGGCAATTGCATTGTATTGTCAATAATATATTTTTGGCTAGATATTATTGTTAAATTGTCCGTAAAAATTGTTTAAAACTGTTCTTATATCATTGATTAAAACTAAAAACAGCAATGGACCTAAGACACTGCCTTGTGGTATACCAGTACTACATTTTTAGTAGTTGCTTTTACTCTTTTGTATATCACATATTGCTTTATTTTAGATAGATATCAACTTATTGCATTCAACTCCAAACAAAACCATGTAGTTTCAAAAATCAAATAAACATTTGATTTTACTACTACTCAGGCCATATTGTATGCAACAAATTGTTTTATTCTCATCTAAAAAATATAATATTCTATTTAAAACTGCCTTTTTAGAGAAATTGGGTATCTATAACTTGGTGGTAATTAATTTTTGTAAATACTTATGATTTTGGCAATTTTTATTTAATTAGTAATTTGCCTTTTTGAAAGCATTTGTTAATAATATGTATATGCAAGTGGTGCAGATTTATGAAGCATACAAGTTTTTGTAATTTTCATAAAAATGTCATCAGTACCTACTGTGTTTGATTAAACTGTGCAGTTGTTTTGTTATGGTTTAAGTTATTGTTTGTGAATTTATTTGTATTTGTGTATAAGCAAGAAAAAAAAAACGTTAAAAACTTTAGCTATAAAAGTTTTGCCTAAAATTTGATTGCCATTGTTTTCACTTTGGTTAGATTTTGTTTATTTTTTTAATTACATTTATTGTATTTCATACAGTTTTTGTTTTATTATTTAAATTTTTTTAATATTAAAGTTTTGTATTTTGTTCATACGAATTTTCTAAATTGTAAATCTGGTAAAACTGAAAATGTAAATAGGGCATAATAGAACTAAAAATCCGGTACTGCTAAAATATTAATTTGGTCTTTAAATTATAAATCCGGCAGTTAAAACTATAAATATGTTTTTTAATAGTGTAAATCAGGCCTTTAAAAACTAAATTCGTAAATACAAATTTAAATACTAATTACAATGTTTAATACTGTAAATCCAGTCTTTGTGAAATGTTAATGTCAACTGCCAAACTTTTAATCTGACATACAAACTATAAATCCGTTCATCAAATTGTTAAATTTAACCGTTAAAGACTTCTAACTTATAAATCCAGCTTTTAAATCTGTAAATCCGGCTTTTCAAATGTAAATGAGGTTTATAAAAATGAAAATCTGGCCAACAACGTGTCTATTCTACTGCTAAACTGTTATTTTGCTTCTAAACTGTCGTATCCAGTTAATTATAGTGCATTCAGGTTTTGTTTTTTGCTATGCAGGGTTAGTTTGTTGGAGTAAGAAAGAGTAATGAGCTTGGCTTTACTCTATAGTCGCATATATACATAATGTTTGCCTGTTGCTGTAGGACAAGTTCGTTCTAATTGACTAGTCGGTTTGTAGCATTTTTATTATCAATTAGGATTACCGCCACATCAATAAACTGCTGAAATAGCCGTTATTAAAACAATTTTAGAAAAAAAACGTACACAATTTTGAAAATTACAAAATTCGGGCACAAAATGATTAAAAAGTGTAAAATTCTACTTAAAAAATTTCATCTTGAAACATCAAAATCAAGTCCTCCTATAAACTTTTAAAAAATATTAAAAAAATCATAAAATCTTAGATATAGTAAAGAAGGCTAAGAAACATCAAAATATTGTTAAAACGCAAAATGTTTACTCTAAAGTCTAATATATCTATAAATGCAAAATTTTTTTCAAGAAGTGCCAAAAAGATTAAATTCCGCCTAAAAATGATGAAAATGTTGTCAAAAAGCACCAAAATTTATTCATTAACTGTTAAAAAGTGAAAAACATTTGATCGTAAAGAGTCAAAAACATTTTAGATAAAATATAAACCCGCTTAAAAACTGTTAAAATCCAAATTTTATCCATAAAATTTTAATAGAAAATTCCGGCCATAAAACATCAAAATATTGTTAGAAAGCATCCAAATCCGGTCATAAATTGTTAAAAAGTTAAGTTAGATAAAGTTCCTAAAATAGCAAAATCCGGCTATAAAATATCAAAGTATTGTCAGAAAGTTTTGCAATCCAATCACAAACTGATGAAAAGTGCAACATTATAATTATAGAATGTCAAAAAGAAAAGTATTAAAATTTACCATAAACTATTATAAACTGCAATATTCTATTTATAAAAAGATAAAAATGGCAAAAACGAAATCGACAACTTAAAATTTTCAAATGCTATAAATTTTAAAACTACATTCTCTACCTTCAGCAAAAAGTATTTAATTCGAGATCTAGCGGCTTTTAGTTCAAAAGATTGCAATTTAGTTTTTTTTTTAATAATAGCGGTAAAGACGCGTGTGTTGTACCAAAAATACAACTTATCTAACTCTACACGACAATATACAGAGTGGCCAAGATAAAAGAGGTTCCATATGAATAACTTAATAATTTTAATACAGAACATTACGAATAACAACATTCAATAGTTCACATCAAGTGTTAAAAGTTTACCGTTAACTTTAATACACATATCAGCACTTTACCTTTTAAATTACCCCACAAACAAAAATCGCAGGTAGACACATCGGGCGAACTGGGAGGCCATAAACCTTCTCCGAAAGCGTCTTGAACGTATGCCATTGAAAACCGTGAAGTATGCGCCGTAGTACAATCATACGACTGAACCTGTAGCTCTAAATTTAGCAATCATTTTCTGGACAATACTTTTAGCAGGAGCAGTAGATATTTTGTAACATTTAATGTTACAAACAATTTACATCTGAAATAAGTTTCAACAATACACACACTTTGTTCAATTGAAAATGGCATTCTGCAGAGCTTATTGACAACCGTCATTAACATGCGACAACACAACACTGAGCAATACACAGTTAACACGATCAATATCACTTTTAGTACACGGAGCCTCCTCTATCATGACCCCAAGCGCTTAATATCACTTACAGTTCAGGGGGCCTCCTTTATCTTGACCACACTGTAGTTAGCCAATTTATTATGAATATATTATCTTATGTTATGTTGAGGTTAGGAGTTGAGGCGTTAGGCTAGTTAGTTCTCTAGCACTTATTAAAACTTACTGTTTACAGTGGGATGATAAGAAGGAGTGGCAAACGGGCATCGGACAACGTCACAAGACTTTTTTAACCGATTATATTTATGGTCTCTATATGAATCCTGATCATTTAACTTTTTTCAGCAAGCCAGTAATAAGCAATCAAAATTTAAAAAAATCGATTTTTTGAATTTTTTTACATTTTTTGATCGTTTGAACTTTTCAGGATTGCATTTTTCTCTTCAAGATAAGTTTTAGAAAAAGTTTTTGTGTCTTTAAAGGGATACGTATATATGAAAAATCTACATTAATTAAAAGAGAACTTCACATTGAGGCAGCAAATTTAAGAATGGGAAAACATGTGAAGGTGAATAAATAATAACAAAACAAAATAAAAAATATTTATTTATATTCTTATATTTAAATCTATTACGTGTTCTTGTTATTTTAAAATATAGAGAAGTTAAATGTTAATTAAAAACATTGTAGTCCTTAATTATTATCTTTAATTACCACTTAACTTCCTATATATATTTATTTTCCTTTTAAATAATATAAGCCGTAAAAAGAGAAATAAAATAAAATGAAACAACAGAAAAAGGAAAAGCAACGTGTTTCTGCTCATTTTGTCTATTCTTGTTATATAGTTTTAGCGAATTTCTGGGTTTATTCTCAAGCTTAAAGATACATTTTAATAATATTTTTTATTTCTAAAATACAGGTAGGAAACAATTATAATTTAAATGTTAAAAGTATACATTATTTCAGTTTTAAATGTTTCATGTTATTGATTTTTTTAAACACTGCTCATTTAGCGTATACGTTTATACATGTTACTAACCAAATTTTATTTTATTTTAAACCTGTGTATGTAATAAGAATTTTTATTGTGTTTTGGGAGCATAGCGCAGTTGTCTAGGCATCCGACTGCTACACCAAAGATTGTGAGTTTGAATCTCACTACTAAAATCATTTCAAACGCATATACGCTCTCTCACTCCCGAACGCGCCTTGTCTGCGTATGGTTTCATGATGGTCAGAAAAGAGGCTGTTTGTGTTCATTTTATATTCCTAGATTAAGGCCCGTTTGCACCATTATTCCTTAAAAGTGTTCCATAACTAAAGGGCACTTAAAATAAATTGTTCCTTAGTTTGGATTTACATTGCACCACACAAAATAAAGTAATCCTTAGGTTAAGTTAAAGATAGGTTTGACAACACTGTACAAATTTAGTGAAATTTATTTTCGCTACGTTTTTCTGTCAAATTTCTGACATTGCAATTGAGTTTATGGAATACATAAGTGACATAGAAGTGCAATATTAACCACAAAAGTTTGAAGGTATGTATATTTGTAAATGTTATAAATAAATAAAGAGAAGAGTATATCGTCGGTGAAAGTGCAAAACTTTGTATTTGCATTTATGTTAAAAATTGTTTTATCTTATTCCAACATGTGTACCTAACCTTGAATCTCTCAGTTTATTTTTATTATCAAATTATGATTCATAATAATTCATAAAGATAGAACTTGAAACTCTTTTATTTATACTTGAAATATGAAGTTTTTATCATCTCTTGTAAAATTTTTGTAAATGTTTATACGAGGTTTTGCACATTCACTGACAATATAATGTTTGTGTTTTTACTTTATTATTACACAGTTTCAGAAAAATGGATCCTCCTGTAAAAAGAATTCGTTCGGCCAATTTTACATCTAACGAAAAAGAACTACTTTTTAATTTAATATATAAATATAAAAGTGTAATTGAAAACAAAAAAACCGATGGTGCAACTTGGCGTGACAAAGAAAATGCTTGGTCAAAAGTCACTGCAGAGTTTAACTCTGTATGCCCTAACAACATGCATCGAAATGTAGAGTCGCTAAAGAAGGTATACGACAACGAAAAACGAAAAACCCGAAAAGAAGCTGCTATAGAAAGACGGGAACAAATAAAAACAGGTGGTGGGGTACCTATAGCTGTCCCAAAAACTAATGAAATACTGTTGGACATTATGAATAAAAAAACAATAATTGGATTTCCAAACTCTTTTGATTCTGATGAACACAATCACACAGTCGTCAGTTCAGAAAATGAAATAAATGTACATTCGGAAAACTTGCCCATTTCACAGGTTAGTACACAAAGTATATATTATTATACAGAATGTTAATATTTATCATATTGTTGGTGAAAGTGCAAGACCTTGTATTTTTGTGAATGTACATACATACGTTTTGCACTCTCACTGACGATATATTAATAAATTTGTGTCAT
This sequence comes from Tachinus rufipes, assembly GCA_963932245.1. Taxonomy (NCBI): domain Eukaryota; kingdom Metazoa; phylum Arthropoda; class Insecta; order Coleoptera; family Staphylinidae; genus Tachinus; species Tachinus rufipes. The sequence continues at coordinate 81,312,646 of OZ010741.1, read as the reverse complement.
AAATTTTATAATTAAATATTAAAAGAAAATTGTTTATGTAGGCAGAAGACAAAGAAAATAATACTGAAAGTGCAGAGCCTGCAAAAGACTGGGGAAATTTCAAGGCTTCTTATTTAAAGGATCCCATAGACAACGGGTTACGTAAAGCATGTAACGATACAAACAATTGGAATGCACGCAGAAGGCCTGTAGGAAACTCATTACATAGCTCCGAAATATCCAAGGAATATAGTAAGCTTGCACAGCTAAAACTCGAACTAGTTAGTATGCAAATAGAATCATTGAAACAAGAGAGCATTTTAAAGACTGAACTTCTAAGTTTAGAAATTGAAGCTAAAAAAATTGAAATAAATATTTTAAATAAAAGAAATTTAAGTTCTTAAACTTAACTTATAAAATTTATTTTAATTTTTTTAAATTAGTCGTTCTTCAAATAATTTATATACAGGAAGTTAGTAGAGTGCATTGCGGACATTAACAAAATTAAATTATTGTATTAATATTTAACAATTTGCATACGTTTCGAAGAATTGTTTAATATTGTTGTCATTGCCATCTAACAACTTCCTGTATAATATAAAATTTATTTATGTTTTGTTTACTTCTAATGTTTCTATAACTATAATAATTATGTTACTTGTACCTGTTAGTTTTGAATTATAGAACAAGATATATTTCATAGACAGAATTATATATATTTTTTGCAAAATAAAGTTTCATTTATTTTTCTTTCTATTGTAAAAATTGTTACAAACAAAGTTGTATTAATATGTATTTTATGAATAAACTACAGTTATTTTTGAATATTTAATTTATTGTGAAAAAAAATTATAATCTAGAAAAGTAATCATTAATTAAATTTCTGCGAACATTATTAGCTCCTACTTCTCTAGGTAAAAATTCCACCGGAGGAATATTTCCTTCATTAATTAAATTATTTATAGCCTGCTCATTATCGTTATCAAGAGGTGGTTCTCCCTCATTAAAGTTTCTTGCAATATTATGTAATACTGCAGTTGCAACTATAACTGTCATTGTATTTTCTAGTTTTAATCGGCACCCATAAGCTAATACAGGAAATCTTCTTTTCCATATTCCAAATAGTTTTTCAACAACTCCCCTTGTCCTGATATGTGATTCATTATACCTCTGTTCGCCAGGTCCATCAGGATTAAGTAATGGTGTTAATAAATAGGGTTGAATGTTATAAGCACTATCACCTTGAATATAAACCATATGTAATAGCCTATATAATAATTATTTATAAGAAGTACAAACCTAGCAGTATTCCGTTATCGAATTCATTTACTTCAAATCTGTTTTTTATTCGAGAACTATTAAATATTGTTGAATCATGAGCGGAACCTGGCCATCTTGCAACCAAATCTAGGATTTTCATTTTACTGTCTGAAACTACCTGAACATTTAAGGAAAAATAATTCTTTCTATTTCGAAAAATTTCTGCATCGTTTCCACCTATAAACAAATTTGTATTTTGCAGGAGTTGATTAATAAATCATCAAAAATTACCAGGTGATTGAATTCGAATGTGGGTTCCATCTATAGCACCGAACACCCTTGGAAAGGCAGCAATATTAAAAAACTCCTGGCATAATTGTCTTTTTTCTAAATTTGTTTCAGGGAATTTTACATATGTGGGGCGCAGTCTTGCTAGTGCCACTGAAACTCATTTAACAATTCTACAAGCCGTAGATACATGTGTTCCGCCAAAATCACTAATACTTAATAGATGGTTTCCGGTGGCATAATACCTTAGAGTTATTAAAATCTGGTTTATCGGAGAAAGGGAATTATTTCTGAAATATGGAAATTATATTATAACAGAACCTTACTTTTATTTATGTTCATACTTATCATATGGATATTCTAAATCATGTTCAATTTTTTCAAGTAATAAAAGCACAGTCTCCCTAGTAAGGCGAAATCTTTTAAAAAAAGATAGGTCATCCATTGTTTCAACGTAATTGCTTCTAGTATAAACTTGTCGAGGAATTCCAACTTCTATTATCTCTAATACCTCTACATCATCTTCAAAAACTGGATGTATTTCATAATCATCGTTCATTTTTATTATTATTGTGTAGCACTTTTACACACACTATTTATATTATTAGGTTAAGGTGACGTTTAAGTCGCAAAATTTTAGGACTTAAATTTAACCGTCACTTAAGCTTTTAAGTATTCCTTAAAAACTTGGTGCAATGTAATAAGGAACACTCATGACTATTAAGGGTTCCTTAAGATTTAAGGAACAATGGTGCAATCGGGCCTAAGTGTTAACAAGCAATTTTGTATTAATGGTAATTTTAAGAAAGAAAAGTATGAACACGTGTGGCACTTATTATGCAGAATCAGCATGAATTTTAGTATATACATTATGTTTTGTAAGTTTAGTTCAGTTTTAACGGTGTAGTTACAGTCATAGTTATAAATAAACAGTTATCAATATCATTATTCTCACCAACAGTGGCGTTAAAATTGTGTTTAGTTGTATTTGATGTAAAGATTGTTATCTTTAAAATTGTATATAGGCACTTTATAAGTATATATAAATAGAGACTAGCCAATGTTAATAAAAACATGTTATTTCAGCGGACTACATTCATGTGCGTAAATTGGATGATTCAGATTTAAATAACTGTGTAATAATCCATACATTTTTTACAATCAAAATTAAAGAAAGGAATACCGTTAGATCCTTTAGAATTGGATGTAATTAAGTTACGAACAGGAATTCAAGCTTATCTCACAGATTTAAAAATATGGTATAAAAAATTTAAGATTGGTAAAATTGAAGTAAATTAATATTAACGGAAATATCAATTAGAAATAGTTATAATAGTATTAAACATTTGAGCCAGTTTATAAAAGGGAGATCTAACAAATATTACTAACTAGGGGCCAATTAGTTTCTTGTCATCCTTTTCTAAAACATTCGAAAGAATAATGGCGTCTAAACTGATTGTTTTTTTAAGTAAAAATAATTTGTTTAGACAATACCAATATGGTTTTATAAAAGGTAAAACTATAAATACTGCTATATTTGAGTATTCAAATCTAATAACAGAATATCGAATGCATTCGATTGTATTGATCACAATACTGCTATTAAAATTAGAAAACTATAGTTTGAGAGAAGCAGCTCTAGAATCGTTTAAATCATACATAACTAACCAAACACAAACAGTTAAACAAAATCAAGAATTGATTGTTTTGATGGCTTATCTAAGCTTCTTCTTTTCCTTCTTTTTTGCTTTATATTTGCACTGGCTTCTAAACCCTTTCTCTAATTGTTTCAAGAATATTATTTTTCATTTTTTTTTAAAGTGCTACCCCTTAATGGTTTTTTGTTTCTGTTTTGTCACACTAAGGTTTTCTGTCTCACTTACGTGCCATCCTTGTATCTTTTTTTGTAAATTTTGTATGCAGAAGTATAATCTTTTGTTGTTAATTTTGTAGGTGGAAGTATTCCCTGACTTGATTAATGCAGTTAATAGTTGGCCTCTTCTGTCCTTGACCGTTGATCTCCAGATAAGATTTTGCATAAAAATCGACGCATATGAGAGTGTTGGGCCCATTGACTTTAGTATCTATGCTCAGCTCCAGCAGGAATTTTTCAAAACTTTATCAAAACTTAAGGTCTGAATAACTTCTTTTTGCTACAGTGATCACTGCGTACTGGAAGCATTCACGGTTGGTCCCTTTTAATATTCTCACTTCTATGTCTTGTGTAGTCCTCGTCTCATTTACGATTGTCGCCATTATTTCTTCTTTGCTTGTTGTTTTGTCAATATTTTTTTGGCGGTAGCCCCTTTGTTCTTCACAATGTAAATGTTAACTTTAGCGGCGGTGTCTTTATATACGTATTCTAACATCTTACAAAATTTATTGACGCTTAATCCACTACACATTTAGAGTTTTTTCACCAATTTCTCTCTTGGTCTTTTCTCAGTTTACAGTTTGTCATACTGCTTTTGCTTAGCATCCGTAGCCTATAGTCGTGCAATTGTTATTATTTGGCTGTTGGTAACAGAGCCATCCAAACCATGAATCTTTGTAGATGTTGTGATTTTGCCCTCTACCTTAATTTCCATTGCTTCATGCTACACCACCCACTATCTTTGAATAGGTTTCCTTGTTTTATTTAAGTACATATTCATAAATTAACCAGTGGGCCATTTCATGTTTATTACGCTAAAAACCTTTTAAAAAACTTTCGGTGTTTAGCCATTTCTCAAATTTTTGCTGCTTTTTATTGGCTTCCGACAGTTGTTTGGTTTTGTTCAAAGCCCTTTTAAGCTTAATTTTGAGAGCTTCAATCTGCTCCTTGACCGGTTGGGCTTTGTTTTCTTTTTGTGTGATTGGGCTTAGCCGTTTTTTGTTGAACCTTTCCATTTCTTTCTTCAGTTTGCCCAGGTTTACCATTATATTGTGTTCCATGAGATTTCTATTTTTCAAATTTTTCGTTTAATCTTATTACTTGGTCCCAGATTCTATTAATTTTTTTAACTTCTTGTCATACACGTAAACGTTTCTATTTTCTTATTTAAAGTCTATTAAGCATTTTAGTTTCTCATTAAAAAAAAAAAGGAAAATAATTCTGAAGTCTGATTATCGAAGCAATGGCTACCGTGCAATGGTGTTCGCGTGTGCAATTCTCCTATCCGCCACCTGGTGATTCGACTTGACTTTTTTTATTGTGGTTTTTTGGAAGGTTTTACAGCCTGAGTGTGACCTCTATCGTATTTTTTTGAGTTAACACTAGCTAGAAGACTATCCTTAATTTACGTAAAACGTATTGAAAATTGCCTAAAGATAACAAAAGCACCTCCATGTTGAAAACGCCGTGATAATGTCAAATTTCAACAAAATTGGATCTAATTTGTTTTAGTTTTTTTTGTTTTACATTGCTCAATAAAATTTTGCAAAGTATTTTTCGATCAAAAGTAAATTGTGAGATTCCACTTCTCAAAAATTGGCATTTTGATCAAATGTTTTCAGATAACAATACACAAAACCTAAAATACCTAAACAACATTTTATTTTAAAAAGATAATAAGTAGAAATTATTTAGAATTCTTCTTTATCAAATGCAAAGGTTTATGCAGTAAAATTTTTTCTTTGAGCATCAACCCCATCTATACTAATAATTTAAAAAAATAATTCTTGTATAGCAAATTAAATCCATTCTGTAGCATAATACAAGTAAAATGAAACAAATGAGAATTTGAAACGCATGTGTCAGTGTTACACATGCGCAGAGAGCATTTATATTATTAATTATTTATGGGCAATTCCACGTCAAGTGAGCAGTCCATTTCACGTGACCCTCTCCGACTTAGCTCAAACTTTCTACACTTATTTGAGTACCCAAAATATGACTTCATGCCAAATTTTAGATCTCTAGGTAACATAGTTCGCTTTATAGAGCCAATTGAATTTTACGGCAATTTTTAAGTTCAACTTTTAACTTTATTTATCTTAATTGCATTTCAGCCTGGAAAAGTTTTAGAATAGTCATAACCGATGGGAAATTTCTCAAGGAATCGAATGCAGCGGTCAGATTTTTGTGATCTTGTCCCGCACGCGCAGAAAACGCAAAAACAGGTTTTTTTCAAAAATTCATTTCTCAAAAGTATCCACCGGTGACTCCAAATTTTTGGAAAAGGCAGCTAAAAGTATGTACTTTAAGATGCTTAAATAAAATTTGTCCACACTAGTGGTAGTTTTTGCTCTAGAGCCTCTTGAACGCACAAAACCATTTTTTAATCAAAAATTTTGATGTTTTAAATTTTTTTGTAGAATTTCTTTGTGTGCACCCTTAGAAAGTGATTTTTATACAAAAAAAGTATGCCATGAGAAATTTCAGACCTTAGGATTCAAAAGAACACGTGTCGCACTACCATTGAATTTTTAAAATTAATATACTTAATAAGTATCATTAACTTCCAGATTTGAGTTAGATGCATACTTTGGGTCCCCAAAAAAGCAAATGAGTACTTGCTAATTAGGTTCCACATGAAACTTTACATCAATATACTCTGTATATATATTTTTTAAATTATAATATTTTTATTATATTTTAAATTTTGAACATAAAATTAGACTCGTAAACTATTTATTAAGGTTTAATAAGGTTTAGGCCTTTTTTTTTTTTTAATTTAAAAAACATTTAAAATGACGTATTGTACATATTATTTTTATTTTGTCAAATTTGTAACATTCTATTAATGTTTTTTTTAAGTAAGGTTAAAGTTTTTCTTTAATAGCACACAATCGGTAGGAGCTACATTAAAACATGTTATTAGGTGAAAAATGCGCAATTGAATGGCCTTTAATTTCGATAATTTTTTTTTTTAAATTTTTGATTTTTAAACATAATTTTTAACAAAAATAATAAAAAGAAATTTAAAAATCATTCTTTAATTTATGACATAAGTACGGTTAGAGATAGATCCAGATATTCTGTTCAAAAAAGATGAACAATTTAATTGCCTATAATTTTTATATTCTATTGTTTTTTTTTTATTTAGATTTTTAAAAGAGATATTACGAGTATTGTATAAAAAAAAAACAAAAAAAATTTGACGTGCAGCTTCTAGAGTGAACATGTTTGCCTATAAATTTATAATTAAAAAGTGTCTCAGATAAACCCCCCTACCCACCCTAAAAGTTTGTTACCCCTATTCATTAACACCCTGTATATTAATCAAAATGTGCTAAAATTTTGATTAAAATATGGTTTTGTGCGTTCAAGAGACTCTAGAGCGAAAACCACCACTAGTGTGGGAAATTTTTATTTAAGCATCTTAAAGTACATACTTTTGGCTGTCTTTGCCCAAAAATTGGAGTCTTAATCGGAGGCAACTTTTGAGAAATGAATTTTTGAAAAAAAACTGTTTTTTGCGTTTTCTGCGCGCGCGGGACAAGATAACAAAAATCTGACCGCTGCATTCGATTCCTTGAGAAATGTCCCATCGGTTATGACTATTCCAAAAATTTTCCAGGTTGAAATGCAATTAAGATACATAAAGTTAAAAGTTGAACTTAAAAATTGCCGTAAAATTCAATTGGCTCTACAAAGCGAACTATGTGACCTATAGGCCTGAAATTTGGCATGAAGTCATATTTTGGGTACTCAAATAAGTGTACATACATTTGAGCTAAATCGGAGAGGGTCGCGTGAAATGGACTGCTCACTTGACGTGGAATTGCCCTTATACAATATCTCTTTAAATTTTTTATTAAAATTGTCTAAAAAAGTTTTATTGGCACGCTCTGTATACGATTTTATAATAAAGAATATTAAAGCAATACACTTAGAAATGATTACCCGAAATTTTAACCTTGAATTGGTTAAGAATAAAATTTATTGCAAGCAAAAATTCTAATTTTTTAATAACAAATAAAAATTTGATTACTTTTCTTTATTTTATGTTTACCAGGATATACTAAATGATTTTGTAATATAAATTCAAACCTTTACAATATTATATTGAGTTGATTTAATAACAACTGATTATCAAAAAAATAAATTAAAAAATATAAAAACAAATCCTTTTAAAATTGCATTTTATTTACTATTGCTACATGTTTCAAATTAATTTGTTTAAATTATTTTTTTAACCAAACTTAAAACTAAAAATTTGTTTTTTTAAACCAAATTTAAATCTAAATATTCCAAAGAAAATCAGTGTACATTGCCTATGGTCTTGTCGTAAAATAAAACTGGAATTTAAGGACAGAATTGTCAATGGTTCCGTAGTAAACCGCCGGGAGCGCTTCACTCGCACTGTAGTAAAATACCACCCATGGCGCCGATCACTCAATAAAATCAAACTACCAATTGTGTAATAAAAACAGTACCGAACGTAATGGGCGGAGCCATCGGTGTGCTTATTGTTTACACCCAAAAGTATCCTCATCTTCGGTGCTACTTTTAAAGCAAACAAATAATCATTTTGTGATAATTTTTGCGGCATAATTTTTTTATATAAATATCATTAATATGAACTAAGTTTGAAATAAAATGAACAATTTTTACCACTAAACTTTTTTATTTATTAATATATTTTTACCAAAATAGCTTATTCAAATGTAGTTATTATACTCATAATAATGCCGAAAACGGAAATAAATTATCTTAATTAACTTTCGAGAAAAACTGCACGATAGTTTTATGGGACAATTTTCCCACCTTAAGTAGAAACTACATATAACCTATTCATAACAACTTTTTGTTTACGTTTATACTCTTGTAAGAGGGCAGACCTTTTCATGCACAATAAACTTAGTAATAATACACTTGACCCACTAAATACAATAATAAGACAAATTTTATCTTTGCAGGTCGATCCACAGAAGAATGGTTTTATTTTATGGCAGAACGTTGGGTTTTCAGCAGTAATATTTCCGTAAATCCAATCTTCCGAGCAAATTCTGGTAAACATCATCAGCTGAAATAATACAATTTTGATAAAAATATTTACTATTCATTTCAACAATTTTACCTTTGTTGGACTGGCATGAGCCACATAGTGATAGATCAATTCAGGGATATGTTTCTTGCTGATTTGAACCAAGTTGGTGCACAATTCTAAGCACTGATGTCTGCCATAGTTGTTGCAAGTGATGTTCATCGGATCGATGCTGAAGAGTAGCGAATTTTCTTTAACGGTCTCATTTTGGAAGAAAGCACATTCACATTTTCCTATAATTGAACCAAAAACTAAACAAAACTTTTAAAATTGAATAATTTTAAATAATTACCAGCATCAATATATATCTGCAGATGCGACGACGGTAGCTTCTCCGTAAGAGAAGCAATGCATCAGACCCCTATATAAATAAAATTATCACAATTGCTTAAATAATTAAGTACTTATTATTATATGTATTAAAAAGATGGCGTTTCCAATAAGACGTTCTTTGTCTCTTAGAGATACGTTAATTGTAAATAATATATTAGATTTACCAGTTTTATGTAGATTGTGTAAAGATAGTATACAAAATGAAACCGCTATTCAATTGCAGTATGTGTGATCTTTAATATCAGGTAGAATGTTTGAAGGGCGAAGGTAAGATTTTCAGAAACGCAGTTTACAAACTATAATTCTTTTAAAAACAATAAGAGTGCTAATTAGTGAACAAACAAATTTGATTTATAAACAAAGTACTAAAATTGAACAATTAACCTCGCAAATTTTTTTCTATGAAAATAGACATAAATCAACAAACATTAGTCGAGTCATTAACAGTTACAATATTAAAAATAAAGGAAGCATCAAAGAAAGTACAACAAACAACGGTAATTCTGTCCAGCAAATCAACCCAAGAAGAAATACTAATACAGACATCAATTATAGGCAACCAAAATTACGTACTGACGCAGGAAAGATGCAATTTTAAAAACTCTGAACAACATCAATCAAAGCAAATACAAGAAAATAAAATTCAAAGAACATCAGAAGTAGCCGATAAAATTAAAGGTTTACAGAAAAAAGCTTAACTACCAAAAAAATGCTGAAAAACATATTGAAAGAAAATGGTATAACTTTACATAATAAATGTTATTAAATTGGATTTCAAACATTCCAGGGACTATTCTTTATTTAGAGTAGCCATCCCATTCAACATGTTGAAATAGAGTATGGCCAATAGATGTTTTTTTTTCCACCTATACCAGAATATGAAACCGGAAAAGTAATCAGTAAAAATCACATATGTCTAATTAACCAAAATTTACAATAGACTGTTTATTAAAAATAATGTTGTTCAATTTTTGTGTGTGCACCCTCAGAAAGTAATCTGTATGCAAAAAGGTAAGCCATGCCAAATTTCAGCCCTTATTCCTTCGTTAGTATGGTGGAAAACAGGTACATAGTTAGTGTTATGGGGTTTGATATACCCAAAAACAAAACTCTACCCAAACAAAATTTAATTTTAAAATTAGGATTTCTTACTATTAAATCATATTTATTTAATAATATGTTTGTCAAATCAAACAAAAAAATGTTATTATTAATATTTATTATTTTCTTAATGCCATGAATTCAAGACAACTCCAATTTATGTAGTTTGAAAAAAAAACATTAACATAAATAACAATGTTTTAATCTACATAACAAGCTCAAATTGAAATCAGAAATTATTATTAAAGCCAAACAAACAAAATAAAAAATAGAAACTATAATTTTTTATGAAAAAAAAGGGGTAAACCATTCCCCAACCGACTTTAACAAGATCTGACAAGTAACTTAACGTTTATTAAACGTAGGTAATAAAGAGATTATTTTAAATTACCTATAAACGACAGCTACTAAGAGCTAAAGGTTACTAGATGTTATAGTTTTTAGTTGAGAGTTATAATAAAGCGGCTAGGGTATATATTACCCCAAAACACTAAGGAAAGGTTAAGATTCAAAAGAACTTGCACTACCTTTGAATTTTCAAAATTGATATACTTAAAAAGTATCATAACTTCTAAATTTGAGTCAGATGCATACCCTGAGCCTCCTAAAAGCAAGTACTTGTTGATTTAGGTTCCACATGCCAAATACTCTGTTTTTTTTTTAATTGACATAATTTGATTATATTTTAAATTTTGAACATAAAATAGATTATATAATTTTTTTTTAATTTAAAAAAAAATAATGCATTGAACGTATTTTTTTTTTATTTTTACTAATTTGTAACATTCCAATAATGTATTTTAAGTAAGTTAATGGGTTTACATTTAAAACTTCAAAGGCAGTGGACAACTGTTCTTTTGATTCTTAAGAGCTGAAATTTGGCTTGAATTACTTTTTTTGCATAAAGATCACTTTCTGAGAGTGCATCTAAAGAAATTCTACACAAAAAAAATTAAGAACCAGTCTAATGTACAAGCATTAAATAGTAGTATAGATAGACTTGAAATGTTAATAGAATCATACCCCATCGTTTTTTTTTTCTTTAATTTATTATTATAATTTTTTTAAGTACTTGTATCAAGTAGGTAAGTCTCATGCTGAAAGACTACGGTCGATGGCCATTTCACAAAAAGTTTTTTTTTCGTAATTGTATTGTAAATAATGCTATATACTTCCTGTAATGTTTCTTTTTGTGAATAAAAATATCCATACATTGTCCTTTTACGCACTTTAAAGCGTCCTAGTAAAATTTAGTTCTAGACATATTCCATGCATATTTTTAGTTCACACCATTTGCCGCAAGGAGGCGGTAAAGAACTTGGCGTATATTTACAAGTATATTTTTCTGTACAAAAAATGCATTACTAAGCGTCCGCGTAATATGGCAACACAGCATTTAAAATATCGATCGCAAGTTAAAATTAGAATTACTTTTTCTATTTATAGGCACGTCATTACAATAATTTATTTATATAATAATTACTTAAGAATTGAAAACTCCTTGTTACAATAATGATATAAGATTTTGAATCTTTAAAGTGGCGTTGTAAAAATTTTAATAATTAAAACACAGGTGGTTTTGGATTTTAAAGATTTATTTGAAAATGATTTGTTTGTTGTTTGCCCGGAGCTGTATTGAGCCGGGTTTTGAGTAATCTTCCGGAAAAAGTTTCCCGGTGAGAAGCTATCCTGGGGCGTCTGTGTGAGGTTATCGGCGTCGCGGGTAGAGACGCCGGGAAAGCCTCGGTTTAATCTACCGTGGCGTGGATCGTCTGGTTGAGCTCCCCGTTGGTCGGAAACTTCCAGATGTGGGTGCAACCAGGGGTTGCGTGGTCAAGCGGCGTTGAGACGGCATAATGTCCGTGTAAGTGGCCGTTCCGAAACACAGCTGCTGGGGCTGAGTTTGCAATATAATTAGTTTCTTACTTTGATAGATGATTAGTTCTTAAGTAAAACCGGAGGGCGAAAGCCTGTGCTGCTCGATCTAGTTACAGACCAACCGATTTTCATGCCTAAAAGCCTAGCGGGTAAAAGACTGTAAAGCCCTGCTAGTTGCAAGATAAATTTGACGGGCAAAATTTGTTTGGCTTGGTTGCTAGGTAATTCCGGGCGAGCATAGACATTAATGAAAATCTCAGGAAAACGCAGGAACAAATCAACAACACAGCAAATGTAAACGAAAAATTGAGACACGTTGAAAAATTTTTAAGAAAAGCTGCAGAAGAAAACCTAACCTCTTCGCCCAACAAGAACTAAGTCTGAATGACTTAAGAAATTTTAAGTCTAATGGAAGAGAGACGAAAATGTAAAACTAACCATCAGAAGTACAAAGCGACAGACAAGATTATAAAAAAATAAAATAAAAGAAGCTAAAGAGAACTGGCTGAAAGAACAATGCGAAGAAGTGGAGGAATATGATTCATTCATTGTACACAAAAAAATCAGAGAAATTACAGGTGACCGAAACAAAAAGCAGACGGGGGTACTTAAAGATGCCCATGGAAACATACTGGTGGACATAAAAGACAAGTTAAACAGATGGACTGAATACATAAAAGAGCTTTTTAAAGATGATAGGCCAGATCATATGGAAAAACAAATGGATCAAACCAGACCAAACATATTGAGAGAAGAAGTGGAATACGCAATACGTAACTCTAAAAACAGAAAATCACCCGAACCCAACAAAATTCCAGCGGAATTGGTAAAACTAATGGATGAAAATTCTATTACAGTCTTATTAAAGGTATCTAATATATAGCACTGGCACAATACCTGAACAGTGGCTACTATCGACCTTCACTGCGCTTCCAAAAAAAGGTAATGCAAGAAACTGTTCCGACCATCGAACAATATCCTTGATAAGCCACCTGCTAAAAATGTTTCTCAAAATAATACATAACATAATCTACCAGAAGTTAGAGACTCATATCAGTAAAACTCAAATGGGGTTCCGTAAAGGATTAGGTACCAGAGAAGCACTATTCGCCCTTAACGTGCTAAACCAAAGATGCCTTGACATGAACCAGGATATTCATGCCGGTTTTATAGATATCGAGAAGGCATTTGACAAAGTGCGACACAAAAAACTTAGAGAAATCCTGAAGAACAAGGGATAGAGATTTAAGGATAATCATTAATCTGTATTGGAACCTGAAAGCTAAAATAAAAATAAAGAATGAGCTTTCAGAGGAAATTGAAATCCGCAAGGGAGTGCGTCAAGGATGCATACTATCACCACTATTGTTTAATGTATATAGCAAAACAATATGTCAAGAAACCCTCTCAGAAAAAACGGAAGAAATGGTAATAAACGGAGAGACCATTAATAACATCAGGTACGCGGATGATACTGTACTCCTAGCAGAAAATGCAGTTGACTTACAACAACTAGTTGAAGGTATGAACAACCACTGCAACAATTATGGTCTCACAATAAGCGTCAGAAAAACCAAGTATATGGTTATCTCCAAGTCACCGAACAACTTGTCTGATATACGCATTAATGGTGAGCGGATCGAAAAGGTTACGCAATATAGGTACCTTGGAGCATGGATCAATAGCTCTTCCAACCATGGACAAGATATAAGATGTCGTGTTGAAAGTGCCCGGTCTACATTTAATAAATTGCGAAAAATATTATGCAACCGCGATAGAAACCTTCCTCTCCGTAGACGAATGCTGAGATGCTATGTCTTCAGCGGTTTGCTTTATGGAGTATAAGAATGGACACTTATACAGAACAACAAAAAATACATCAAAAGCTTCGAGATGTGGTGCTACCACCGGATGTTTAGGATACCGTGGACCGATAAAATAACAAATGTGGAGGTCCTCCGGCGGATGATTCAAGAACGCGAAGTCCTTCTCATCATTAAAAAGAGAAAGATGCAATATCTAGAACACGTAATGATGGGGAAATATACGCATTACTAAAAAATATAATTCAAGGGAAAATCAAAGGACGGAGAAGCATAGGTCGAAGACGAGTATCATGGCTGCAAAATCTAAGGGAATGGTTCGGCTGTAGCTCCAACGAACTGTTTAGAAGTGCTGTCAACAAAATTAAATTAGCTTTGATGACATCCAATCTCCGATAAGAGTGGCACCAGAAAAAGAAGAAGAAAGTCATGTGTCGTATAACTTTGGATTTAAATAAAATTCAGTAAACTGAGTTTGCCAATTGTAATGGTATTATCAAAATTTATTAATGAGGTACCAAACTCAACGTTGTTAAAAAAATACATAATTGCAAAAGTGCAAAATTTTAACATTTATGACATATATTTGGGCTTAAATAATAATGTAATAAACAAATAATGGTTGAAATTGCATCGCTCTGGAACGTTCAAAAAAGATTCTGAGTCGTATTGTTCAAAACTGTAAAGCAAATCTGAGGGCAGCAATAAATTTGCAAGGCTCGAGCCAGAATATTCCTGACACTAAAAATCAGAAGTGATCCCACCGAGCTGTGACGGTCAAAGCGCAATCGTGCAATTCAAATGTTTCGCGCTTATAACCCCAAAAAATGACCCGTTTGACTCGGATAGACGTAGCTTGGTAACGGTAGATAGTTTGTTTGTTGAATAGCTAATAAACGCAGCTATCTTCAATTTTTTTTTTAATTATCTGCCTAAATTTTGTCTAAATTTCGTTCCAAACTTGACCAAAAAAGTCATCTTTTGCACTTTGGACCATAAATCTTAAACCAAAAATTTAAAAAAAATCCTTAAACAGGATGGTTTTCAAAAAATGAAAAAACTTCAACAAAATTTTTTGTTCCAATTGGAGTCGTCGGAATTTTAGTCTTGTTTTCCCACAATTTGCCCAGCCAAGCCCAGGCCCCGTTGCAAGGCCCGAGCTAACTAAAATATTCCCGACACTAAAAATCGGAAGTGATTACCAAGCAGTAACGGTCAAAGCATCTCTGTGGAATTCAAATGCGTCGCGCTCAAAACGACCCCAATAAGTGACCCGTTCGACTTGGATCGACGTAACGGTTGCAGCTAGAAAGTTTGTTAATAATAATTTTCTTGTCTTAGGTCGCAGAGCAAACCCGAGAGCATTGTTGAATTTGGAAGGCAAGTTAGCCAAAATATTTCTGATACTAAAAATTGGAAGTGATCCGACCAAGCTGTGTTAAAGTGCAATTCAAATGCGCCCCCCGCTCAAAGTAACCCCAACAAGTGACCTGCCCGACTTGGATCAACGTAGTTCGGTAAGGGTTTCAGCTAAGTTCTTTTTTTTTATTGAATAGCCAATGAACGCAGCATTTTTATGATTTTTTTTTATAATTTGCTCAAATTTTGTTTTAAATGTTGCTCCAAACTTAACCCAAAAAAGTCTGTTTTTGCACTTTTGACCAAAAATCTGGGCCCAAAATTTAGATTAAAAAATTCAGAATGGTTTTTAAAGAATTAAAATACTCCAAAAAAAATGTTTTGATTGGAGCCGTCGGAATTTTGGTCTTGGCCACCACCGTATAGACATAACTTTCATGTCAATCCCAAACAAATTAAAAAGATTCAGATTAGTTTGGAGAAACTATTGAATTATAAATCTAGCATGAATGTATCTGCGTTATATATACAGAAAACTAACTAACTTTTTTCGGTCATCAACTGGTCAACGCAAATGTATTCTTGCCCATTTCTGAAGAATAGGAAATTAGACTTTCATTCCATTATAAAAATTGATTTCCTAGATTTGATGTTGGTAATGGAAATTCAACCAAAACAATTAAAAGACCAACAGTGTGAGGTAACGTTTTCTGAAATATTTGATATGGTATTTAATAAACGTTGATGAAAGGGTAATGTTGACATTAAAATTATGGCAGATGGCAATTTTTTTTTATATCTTTTAGCATATTACCTGAGCTAGAAGATAACACAAATGAAAGATTATTGAGATCTACGTATAAAAATAGTGCGGACTTGAAAAGTTTAGTAAAGCTACAAATGTAAAAAAAATATTTTGTTATGTATTGTTCGCGATGTGAAGGAAACTTATAGGAATCTAAATTTAATAAAAATTGTTTTTAATGATTTCTCATTCAAGTTCATCGGCAATTTAAAAATAAATTTCATTGTAAACAGTCAACAAATTGCTTCTGTAAAGTATCTTAGCCTATACTGCTATGTATATTTGCAAGAAAAGGTAAGCAACTGTTCTAAACACGATAATGATTTTTTAGTTGGTACTGAAAATGGCGACGAGGAAGAAAACAATAACATTGGTAAGTTTTTATTGCAGTTTAATTAAATTAAATTTTAAAATTTCTTAAATTATTTGTTAGAAATTGCAAATTTAAAAATAGAAAACCAATGCTTCAGGTTGAAGACGTATGGAAATTTAAGAAATTTTTTCAAAATATTTCAATCTAATGGAAATAATAAGAAATTTGCTATGTTAAGCAAATCAGTAGTGAATTTTCTATTCTTCAATCAAGACGATGTTGTAACTGTTATTCAAAAATTTATAGTTTCTGAACTTCATTTATTATAAGGTTTCGTAAATAATTTGTTTTAGAATAAATTAGTAAAAATTTTAAATCGTAAAAAAGCTCTTCTTTGGCCAAAACAGTTGAAAGTAATATCAAAAAATTTCTATGGCAAAGTTTTTACGGGGAATGCTTGCCAAAAATGTTGAAAAACTCTGATATTCTTGTTAGTGACAATATACTAGAAACTATCAGTTTATTATTCCATACGTATTATGTTACAAATCAATGGATAAAATTGTAAATCAATGTTTTTCTACATCAAAACCGGATGAAAAAATCTTAAATTTAGAAATTGCTAACTTGAAAAAATATTTTGAAGCAACGGGCTTTAGCGAAACGCCAAAACTACATATTATTTTATACCATTTCCCTCATGCGTTATATTACTTGAGTTTAGGATTGGGTCGATGGTCGGAACATGCTGGTGAAACTATGCATAATGAGTTTGAAACTGTATGGTCTCGATATAATATCAATATAATTAATGATCCAAGTTATGCGCGATTGTCGACTTTAATACATACCACATTTAATTTTGCAAACTTAAAAACATTCTATTGTAAAAAGTTTTTCAATAAGAAATTTCATTTTGAATAGCAGGCTATTTGGGCAGTTGTCAATTTTGAAGCTATTATCTTCTGACATTTGACAAGTAAAAACTACGCCGTTATTAAAAATGGAACGATTCACGCTTCAACAACGCATTGAAATAATTAAAATTTACTACAAAAATGATAAAAAAAATTCAGTCACAATTTGCAAAACTAAAGCACTTTTTGGTCATCGTAAAGCACCTTCTCGGCCGGCAATAGTAAACCTGGTGGAAAAATTTGAGCGATTGGAACTAGTTTGTGATGTGAAGAATTGAAAGCATGTGCATCGCTTAAGAACACATGAGAATATTGCTGATGTAGCCCGTAGTGTTGAAGAAAACCCAGGTTTGTCGATTCCTTGTCGATCTTTGGAATTAGACATTCTACAAACGACATTACACCGTGTTTTGCATAAAGACTTAAGTCTAAAGGCTTTTCAAGTTCAGTTAACACAAGAACTTCCATCAAATGCATCAAAATGATACGGAATTTCATCGAAAAATATCTTTAGTGATGAGACCCATTTTTATCTCGGAGGCTACGTTAATAAGCAAAATTGTCACATTTGGGGCTTAGAAAATCCAAGAATGATTGTTGAAAAGTCTTTGCATCCTCAACGTGTCAATGTTTGGTGTGGTTTTTAGGCTGGCTGTGTAATTGGACTTTACTTTTTAAAAAAGGGGCTGGTGCAACTGTTACGGTAAATGGATAGCGCTACCGAGCTATGATTAATGATTTTTTATGGCCGGAATTGAAAGATATTGACGTGGACGACGTTTATTTTTAACAATCGCAATTTTGCAAGAAAAGTATCCTGGCCCTGTTATTTCTAAAAGAGGTGATAACAATTGACCACCGAGATCTTGTGATTTAACACCTTTAGACTTTTTTCTTTGGGACCACGTGAAAAACAAGGTTTATGCCAATGCTCCACAATCGATTCAAGACCTTAAAGATGGAATTCGTGAAGTTATCGAGGACATTCAGCCTCAAACGTGCAAATTGGTCATTAAAAATTTCATGAAAAGAATGTGGTACTGCATCCGTAACCGTGGCGGCTATTTGATTGATATTGTTTTCAAATGTTAATAGCATACTTTCCTTTTTATAATGAAATAAACATTTAACATTAAAAAATTAAATTTATGAAAAAATATTCTAAGCTAAAAACATCCATAGACGCGTTTCGAGGTTTACCTCTCATCAGTATGGCTTTATTTATTTAAACTTAATAATTGATTTTAACTTACTTCGTCAACATTGTTCACCACCACAATTCAAAGTGAATATTTTAAAAGGTGTATTGACTATTTATACTAACTGACTTAATGACTTTATTTAATGGCTATGGTTAATAGCATTCTGAGAATGAACAAATAAACTAATTATTTCGGGATATTAAGCTGATGGTAATGACATGAAAGAATTAAAAAGGAAATTTATTTAAATTATAATTACTATTATACAAATTATAATTACTATTATACAATTTCGTGTATATCAGAACATATATAAAATATATAAAGAAGAGACGCAATGTCCTCAAATGAGACAGTTGTAAAAGCAATAATTTCGAATAAAGTTAAATAGGTAAATTTATACGAATGCCACAACGACATAATATGTAGCGCTCGTTACTATTTGTTCAATCGATTGAACAAATAGTAACGTGTTAAAAACGGTGTACTTTGCAAACTTTCACTCACGCTTAAGATATGCAATACAATTCTGGGGAAATAAAAATGACATTAAAAAAAAACTATAAATAATTTATAAAATACCTAACCGAGTAACATGCCGAGGAGTATTCAAAAACAGCAGTATTTTAACAGTCGCTGGGGTATTAATATTCGAATCACTGGTTTTTATGTTTAAAAATAAAACCAAATTTAATTATATTCAACCGAGTCATGACTACAACACCAGGCATAATGAATACTTGCATATATATCCTCATCATAGATTAAATGTAACATAAAATGGAGCCTACTACTCATCCATAAAATTATTCAACTATTTACCAACTTAGGTTAGAATAATAACTAGCCTTTAAAAGATTTAAGAAACGCATTATAAAAACAATATTGAATATAGAACCCTATACTGTAGGTGAATATTTAATTAAAATTATAGAACATTGCAATACTTAAATTAACACTATTCTGTTATTATTTTGTACATAACATTGTATCATTATTATTTTTGAATAAAGACTATTTTAATATTATTATATTATTATTATTAAAGATCTAGCTGATATACTCGCAGATAGTCAACACAGTACAATTAACTATGCAGACGACACTACCCTATTAATATATGGAACTGATTTCGACAACGTTATATCAGAAGGCTGATAAATTAACTTGCACTATTTTTAAGACAAATTGCTCAAGATTTATTACACCGAAACATGATGTATTTGAAAATTTTACTTTAAAGGTTTCTAAAACCAGCAAATGTCTTGGAATAATCATCTTTTATTTTATTTCTAAACTTCAATCTGTAATGTATGGCATATGAGTTCTTAAGAAACAAAGTTATTTACAGCACTTAAAAACGATATACTATTCGTCCTTTCAGTCAGTTTTGTCGTTTGGAATTATTTTGTGGGGAAGTGGTTCCTATATGACCAAAATGTTTATATAATAAAAGAGGGTTATTAGAATTATATTCAATATACTACGCAGAAACACATTTAAGCAAAACAACAGTATATGGACTGTTTATATATGAAACACTTTTATTCAATTACAAACATAAAGGCAAATTTGAAAAAAATCTAAAAAATCATGAATATGAAACAAGATTAAGTATATTTCACTACCGCAGACATAAACTTGATATTACAGAAAAAAGTCCTACCTATATACCTATGAAATTTTTTAATCAACTTCCACTAAAGATCAAATCTTTGAACTACAAAACTTTCAAACGTGCATTATAAAAAATAATTTTAAACTGCGAACCATACAATATTGTTATTGAACCATTCAATAAATTTAAACTTACTTGACGTGTTTTATTTTATTTGCTTTTATTTATATATACTAGTATTTCTTAACATTTGTAAATCTTGTTAAAATAAGTGTGTTAAATTATTATTACTTACCATACAATGGTGATTATAATAAAACTTGATTTGTAGGACAACATTTTGATTTAGTTTTTATTCGAAGAATCAAATCAACTGAGCTGTGGCTTGCATGTTTTTGCCTTTTATATTTTTTAATAAGCGATAAAAAATTATTGGGTGATTCGCCAATTTTATCTTGGAATTGTTTATCTTAATAAGCAATGACTGGCTTTGTTTGTGCAGAACACCTGAAGAATGCGATTATGATTTCATTTGTGTAGAATTACTGATAATTTTTGTTATTGAAATTAGTTTGATTCATAAACATAGATTAGATATGTTTACTTTTGATGAATCAAACATCCTGCGTTCTTTAATTTAAACATTTGTTATTAAATTTAATTGAATATTTTATTTTCTTATTACACAATTTTATTATATTAGGGATGTAATATCCAACTTCTATCTAATAAGGCAGTATTGGCAGAATAACCTAATTTTTAATTTAATTAAATTGGTTTTATTTTATTAACTCGTCTGAGCTAATCGAATTGTCTGCCCAATGGTTGTATTTGTTATAAATGCCAATTAAGCATATATTTAATCAGCTGTTCATAGCTTTTAATAAAACCCATTATAGGATATTCTGCTAATAGTTTATTAGATACTTAATTATGAATTGGATATTAAAGAATTTAATTCAAATTATTTAATTCAAATTATTGGAAAATTATATTTTATTCAGAACAAGACTTAGATTTATTTTCAAATAATATTTTTATTCGCGTTCAGATAAACTTATATTTTGTATTACAGTCTCCTGGCTAATGCGAGTTAAAAATAAGTTTACTTCATTGAATTATTGCTATTTCTAAAATAATTCTAGTTATTTATTTGAATTAAAGTTCTGGTCAATTGTTCAAGATTGCAACTTTATAACTGATAATAAAAATAATTGAATAATATTAAAACACTAGAGAAAATTTAATAACAAAAACAATGCAATATAAATAAACAGATCTTTATCATCTTCCACAGTACTTATACGATTTTGTAATTTTTTTGATTTTTCAAACAATATTTTAATACGGATTTTGTTATTTTTGCCGTTTTGGTACATTTCAACAGCTGAATTTTTTTTAATATTTTATAGATAAAATTTTACTTTTTATGAATATAATATTGCACTTTTTAACAATAAATATTATTTGTAATATTTTATTAAAAAAATGTGTACCATTCAACAGTGTATGACCGGATTTTGCTGCGTCTTGGCAATATTTTAATGTTTTAACACCGTATTTTAGTTTATTTTAACAATATGTTGATATTTCTTAGCTCATTTTACCAGTTTTGACAATTCATTATCAGATTTTTTGTAATATACTTTTGATTTTTTATACTTTAATTTTTGAAAATTTGTAAAAATGTCTACACATTTTTAACAGTTTATGGCCGCATTTTAGTGCGTAATTTAGTCAGAGCAGAAAGATGTGATATCCAAGCTCTTGTGCCTAACACTTAAGTGGGTCACTACAGATTATGATTATCAGCGAGCAGTTTGAATTGGAGCACCCAACTACCTGTCCTAGTGTTTTAATCAAAAAATTGTAATTTTTTTTCATTGCAAAACTTTCAAGTTTTTTATCCAACAAATGGGAAGTAATATATAATCTCTTAATGATCAACACATAGATGCGCCACTCTAAATCATAATTAGCATCGATTAGCTTGAACTAAAGCGCCCACCCACCCGTTTGAGTGTTCGATATCAAGATGTGGAAGTTTTTTTTTGCAAGCGTTAGAAGTTAACAACTTAACAATTGGTCTAGTTTGTGTGGAGGCTTAAAACCTGAGTTTCTACCAACCGACTATAATGAAAGGCTATGGACTCAAATTAAAAGTACGACTTAAGATGTGGAGAGCATTGGTATCTATGTTATCTAAATAAGCAATTTTTTCAACCGTATGACTTGTTGGATAAATAATGAAAGTGCTGGCAAGCAATTTGAACTTTAGACCCCATCAGTAGTCTCAATAAATTAATTTATATGTGTAGGAAAATGATGCAAAAGTGTATTAGTGTGAAAAGTTAAGCTCCTCCTCCAAAAGGGCAAAATATGCTTAAGCCTGCTGCTCAGTGGAGGAGGATTGCCAGCTCTGGGCCCATTTTTTAGGCGGTCGTCCTGGAGGTCTTCTTCCCGTAGGTCGTCCCTTTTTGCAAATGCGGGCAAGCTGGTCCTCTCCCATCTTTTCCACGTGGTTGTTCCATTCCTTCCTGCGTGTTTTCAATTATTTCACTACGTCCTGGATATCACAGCCTTCTTTGATGTCCTTGCTTCTCTTGCAGTCTCGCAGTGTTACTCCTGTGAAAAATAGATCGTAGCTCCTTCATTTCCAGAGTGTTTCCGTTTTGGTTTCTGTGGCGTACGTTAGTATGGGGCGTACGACTACTTTATAAATTTTAGTCTTGCATTTGGTTTGCATGTATTTGTTGCGCCATATAGTATTTCTCGAGCAGTCTGCCATCTGTGTTGTCTTCGTCGCTCGCTCTTGAGTTTCGTTATTTAAGTCACGGCTGCTCGATATTACTGCACCCAGGTATTTAATAGACATCACTTGCTCGATCATTTTTTCTTCTATTTTTAGTTTGCTTCGGATTGGGGTTTTGCTTATTACCATCGTTTTTGTTTTGTCTACAGCTATTTACATGTTATAGGTTTTTTCGGTCAAGTTAAGTTGGTGGAGTAGCCGCTGCAGGTCGTCTTCGTTGTCGGCAAGTAATGCAGCGTCGTTTGCAAAGCAGATGATAGTGATATTATTTTTGCCCAGCATATATCTTTTTTGTATCCGACTGCCTCTATTAGTTTATTCATTATGATGTTGAATAAGAAGGTGGAGTCGGTAAAATATTAAATTTCAAAAGATATTTAACCAAAAATCCATTCCCATCTAAAAGCTCCAGCCAATACGCACATATTATGCAAACAAACTCAAACTATGTCAATTTTGATAGGTCAAGGAAGGTAGGAAAAAGTATAAAGGGTGATTTTGACTATACCACAATAACAAAGATGAGCCGGAATGTACTCAAGACTGTACAAAAAGTTAAGTTTACCGTAGTTTGCTTCAAGTGCAACAAGGTCGGACATCTTGCTCAAGATTGTCCTTAATGATGATAATGCTGAAGTGAATAAAATCTTAAACACAATAGACAGTAATCAAACAATAATGGCTAGTAGGCCAAAGATGTTTCGACTTGGTAAACCGCGCTCCGACAACTCGTCTCGTCCTATAAAAATTATATTAAATTCTATTGAAGATGCACATTTTATTTTAAGAAATGCCAATAAATTGAAAAATTGTCCCCAATTTTCAAACATGTATATAAACAAAGATTTAACTCCAAGGCAAAATGATAAGAAGAAAAGAATTATAAACCAGTTAAAAATTAAGAAAAACAATGGTGAACATGTATATCTTCGTTATGAGAATGGGATACCAAAAATACTAAATACAAAAAACTTGCAAGCATCTAACAGTCAAAAACATTAAATTGTTATTACCAAAATGAGAGAGGGCTTAACACTAAAACGACTCAATTTTACAACAACTTACTTGCAAATGATGAACTGGATATTACAATGCTGTCTGAAACTTGGATAAATGAATCTGTCAACAATTATGAACTTTTTACTACAAACTTTAGTAGTTTTTGCAATGATAAGTCTCATGGCAGTGGTGTTTTAGTTGCGGTCAACTCAAATTTTTCGGAGAATAAAATACGTATTTGTGATCAAGAACTTGATGACTTTAAGATTAATCTTGTTTGTATTAGCTTGCGTTGTGGAATTTTTGTATGTAATGTTATTGTTTTGTATATACCACCACAATCTTCATTAACAACATCTAAAGTATTAGTTAACAAGTTGGAATCACATGGAGTGTTAAATTACAATTTTATTATTACTGGAGATTTTAATATACCCTCACATCCATCAGATTATTGTTCAAAGTCTAATATCATCACAAATTTTAATTACTTTAATGGGTCTGTACAGTTCAATGACATTAGAAACGTAAATAATAGATTACTTGATTTGTTTATATGTTCTCATAGTATTAAGTGCACAGTCAGTCATACCACAAATCCGTTAGTACGGGAAGATGTACATCATCCTGCTCTTGAAATATGTTGCACTTACTTGGATAACGTACCTATACAACCTTTAATATCTAATGCTGTAGTATATAATTATTTTTTAATTATTATTTTTATGCTTTTTACGGCTATTTTACATCGCCACAGTAAGTCTACGACTTGTTTAAAGTGGTTTGATGGGACTAACAGCTTAAAACGTGACTTCCGAACCACGCTGGTGGATAAAGAGCAAGTTATCATTTCAGTCATAAAAAGACTAACTACCCCAGACTTTACGAAATGCTTCAATCGGAAAACTGGATTTCCGTAATTAATTGTAGTGACCCAAACTTGGCAAGTAAAGTGTTTTATGAAATTATTAATAACTTTATTAACTTAACGGTACCACTCAAAAAACACAAAATATTAAAGTTTCCTTTTTGGTATAGTCGTAATACTTATTTTAATATAAGACGTAAAAAACACTATAGGAAGATATATCTTAAGAGTGGTACAAGATACAATAAAAGAAAATTTACTGAATATCGAAGTATTGTTACGAAAAATATAAACAATGATTTTAAAGCTTATATCAAGGATGTACAGTGTAAAGTAACAACTGATCCTAAAAAAATGTGGGGATTTATTAATGAACGAAAGAAAAATCCTAAAATAACTGCTAGCATGACGTACCATAACAGTAAATTACACAATGTTACTGACATATGAAATGCCTTTGCTACTCATTTTTCATCAGTTTATTCTGTAAAAGATAGTATTTACTCATTAAATTCTCAAAATATTTACCAAAACCCTCTACTCACAATTAAAAGTTTTAACGAATCTGATTTAATTAACGCAGCAAAATCTATAAAGGCTAATTTTACTATGGGTCCTGATAATATTCCAGCGTTACTAGTGAAAAATTGTTGCCAGATATTATCAAAACCATTGCTCCATATTTACAATTTGATTTTAAATAAATCAATATTTCCTGATTGTTGGAAATGTTCTAAAGTTGTACCTGTGTTTAAGAACTTAAATCGCAATGACGAGACAAATTATTGTCCAATAACGTTAATATCAAATTTTGCAAAACTATTTGAAATATTATTGTACAAACCTTTTTATAGTCACGTAGGAAAATTCTTAAAATCGAATCAGCATGGCTTTGTGAAAGGGAAATCTACAGTCACCAATTTATGTAGTTTAACGGATGCTGTATCAGGGGCTTTAGATGAAAAATATCAAGTTGATGTTATTTACACGGATTTCTCTAAGGCTCAAGTTCAAAACAATATTCTTATTAAAAAATTACATTCCTTTGGTCTAAGTAATGGCATAATAAGTTTGTTGGCATCTTACGTTAACAACCGGGTCAACTTTGTTGATCTTAACGGAATAAATTCAAAGACATTTATACCTACTAGTGGGGTCCCGCAAGGCTTAAATTTAGGTCCTTTGCTTTTTTTAATGTTTGTCAACGATATTTCAGATTCCATTAATTCGGAATGTCTTATTTACGCTGACGATTTAAAAATGTTTAGCAAAATACAAACTTTTGATGACTGTACGCAATTACAAAATGACTTAAATGCACTACAACTCTGGGCAACAAATAACAAGCTTAATTTAAATACTGATAAGTGTAAAGTGATGGAATACAGTAGAAGGCGAACTAATATACTATATATGTATGCAATAAATGGTTCTCCACTTGAGAATGTTGAACTAATTAAAGACTTAGGTGTTTACTTTGATTCTAAACTAACATTTAAACAGCATGTAATTAAAATTACCAAAGAATGTTGTAAGACATTAGGTTTTATTTTACGAAATACAAAACCATTCACTGATACGACGCCATTATTAAATTTCTATAAATCGTTTATAAGAAGCAAGCTGGAATATTGCTCTATAGTCCGGCATCCATCAGCTGCACTGTACATAAACGAAATAGAGAAAGTACAAAGAAAATTTTTAAAATCTATGTACTACAAAACACATGGCAACTACCCACATCGTGGCATTATGAATAGTGTTCTTCAAAATGAGTTTATTTAATCTACCAGCTTTGCAATCAAGACGAATTATTGCCCAAATATTGTTTGTATACAAATTAATAAATGGACAAATTAATGACGAAAACTTGCTATTAAAACTCAATTTTATTGTGCCCAGAATAAATAAAAGATCTAGAACTGTTTTTTATATAGACCGTGCTATGACTAACCATCATCTAGGGTCACCTATTTTGTCAATGTGCATTTATGTAAACACGTATTGCAATGATATTGATATGTTTAACACATCAAGTAGTAAGTTAGCAGAATCATTGTTAAATATTACTTAACATTAAGCTGTATATGTAGATTTTTTATTTTTCATTTAAATTTTTTTGCTGTTTTTGTTTTTGTTTTTGCACACAATATGCATTTTTTGTTTGTTTAATAAATAAGTATTTACTTTTGTTTATTAGAATATTGTTTTGTTGTGTTATGATAATTGTTATAGTTATATTTATGAATAGATATTTTGTTATAAATTGATTAACTTGTGTTTATGTGTATGTATATATACATACATATAATATATTGTATTTGTTTTGTTTTAATATTATCCTGTAAATAGTATATTTTTGTAACTGTTGGATAATAAATATTATTATTATTATTATTATTATTATTATTATTATTATTATTATTATTATTATTATTATTATTACTTAATAAAGTATGTCTTGTTTTGAAAGTTTTTGCAAAATCTGTTTTTTTTTACATATCACGAACGGTCACTGATTTATTTGGTAAATGAAATTATTACAAACATTAATTTGTGGACAATGAATAAAACTTTCCTTTGAGACTATGCAAAGTGTCTTACGTGTCTGGGTTGACTAGTAGCGCACTCTCAAAAAGTATATTAAATCGCTAATTTTGAGACGCCACTGGTCCAGAATGAAAATTAATAATCGTTTTGGTAAGAGTACAGAGATGGTTTTCTTGTCCGAAAAAGCTTAATTAGAAATTTAAATTTTATTAAAAAGTGTGTGGTGGTGGAAGGAATGTGTAGTTTTAAAAATAAAAGAATAAAATAATTTACCAGTTAGCCGGCAAGTATTTCTAGACCTAATTTACCAACCGACTTTGAAAAAAATCAAATTTAAAATTGTTTATAAAACAACTGCAGAGGAATATACTAAATATTTTAAAAATCACCTGTATCCGTCAAAATGATGAATGTCTCGTTGAAATGATTTGGTAATAAAATTAAATTCTCCTTCAGTAAAAAACTGGAAAATCTATCGTATCAGTTTCTAGTTGTCTGTTTTTAGAACAAAAAAATAATAACTTAATTTGAATAATAGCTGAAAGATACGGATGTAGGACCAAAAGTGCAACTTTTCAAACCCTAATATAGTTTTTGAAATTGAACTACCTCCGGTTAGTTAGGGTAAGGTAAAAACGAACATAAACACCTTCCTGATAATCACGGTCAACATTTTAGTTTTGGAAACATAAAAGTCGACTATAGTCAAACTACAGTCAAACTTTAAATACTTTAAGCAGTAGTAGTAGCTTTTTCAATTTATAAAATTTAAACTTAACGAACAAATCAATAACCCATATCAACATATCTATACATTTTTAAAAAACAATAACCACACTATAGTTAATCACTCGACAACAATAACCACAATACACAATAACTAATTAATGTAACAGTAACCACAACAAATTCACACCACCCGCAATACACAACAACACCTGTGAAAAGAAAAGTAAGTTTTCTTAAAATCATCTATGTAACACATATATATTTATAATTTATGTAATATTTTTAGAAGTGATGATGGCTTAACAGCCGAAACCGGTCTTAATATATATAAAAAAAGTAAAATCAGCACAATAAAGTATATAAATTTTTTATTAATATACCCTAACCTCAATTATTTTAAACTGTGCAATAATCAGAAACAAATACTGCCAATATAACTCTTTGCCATGATTCTAAATCATGGAATGTTGTCAGATTCATCAATAATATGTAAATGTTGCTTCTCCATTAACAATGTCAACATTAACTTTCTCTTATTTTTTATATAAAAAGTTTCTGGTATTACAGGTATTTTAAATGAAGCATCTATAGCAAGGTCAACATTGACATTTTTACGTTTTGTAACAGCAAATAATATAAAATATTTGACGTAATATTATAAAAATAATAATGATAAAAATTAAAATAAAAGTAAAATCAATTACATTGAATTTGTATTTAAGATTTCAAAAAATATACGTTATTACTTTCGGAGGTAAAGACAACCAAAAGTGCAAGCAAATTTATGTCTTTTCTAACAAAAATGATATTATTTTGTCATTTATATTATTCTAAAATAGTTCTTACAATTACTAAATGTGCATCTTTTATAGCTTGTTTGACTAATATTCCACATGTTCTCAAGTCATGAAACAACATTAATTATATTTTTATTGACAATGCACATACATATGTCTACAATAATTGAATTGTTCATAGATTAATCATTATATAAATTAATAATCAGATTTAAAATTAACATTTTTTATATAAATACAGTCTAGATTCATAGAATGTAATCAAAAGAAAACAATTACACTTTAGTATTTGAATATCAGTAATGATTAACACTAAATGAAATCATATTCGTATGCTTGGAATGTTTTAAACAGTAAAAGACAGTCATTGCTGATTATAATAAACAAAATTCTTAGATAAAGCGAATCATCGGGTGATTCGCTTTATATAATTGTTATTGCAGATTACAATTATAAAAGTCAGAAATATATTTCAATACAAGAACATTTATCAAAACAAACCTTCAATTTTGCTAAATACTTACTTATTTAATCCTGCTGTGCTTTTTGGGTTTATTTAACTGAAACCAAAAATAAATGTTCATAACTTAGGTGTTATTTGATTTTTTTTACTTTGTCGATTATATACAATTTTAAAAAAACATAGTTTAAAATAATTTAATTTAATTTTACCCAATTATTATAATTTGCATGTTAATTTTGTATTATAATAGACTATTAAATAACGAGTTTTTTATCGCATAAGTTAAGCCTGCAGAAATCTCAAGTCGTGGTAGGTTGAGTATGTAAGACCAAAGATTTATTATTAATTTGTAAGGATTTATTAATTTGAATAAGTGTTGAGGATGGCAATTATTCACAAATTACAATAAACTAACCTTTATTTAAGCTTCAAATATATTAAACATAGAAACATTTTCAATTTTATATAGTTTTATTGGTAAATTAAAACAAATAATTTAAAATCAGTAGTTTGATCACTTATGTGATTTTAAAGATTGAGAATATATTTCATAAGTGAAAAATATTTTGTTTTATTTTATTTTATTATTATCTATCGATACTAAAAATGTTGTATGTTTTGACATCTACTGTTCTTTTGCTAAAATTTATTCAGTACAGACATATTACAATTAACTACTCAGTCATTATTATTTGTTACCCATACGAGGCCTTCCTGTACTTGCTCCGACGCAGGGGCGGAGCTATCTGTAAGCAAGGGTCTGCAATGCGGAAGGGCCCACAAGCATAGGGCCGACAATTGTTTTAAAACCTGGGGCCGCCCTAAAATTCAAAATTTACAAAATAAAAGTTAAGTAAATGACAAAACAGTACTTTTTTTTCAAAATTTTCTATGTCTGTGGGCCCTTTTTAATGTTTTGCGGTAGGGCCCAAAAATTCTAGCTCCGCCACTGCTCCGACGGGCTGCGTTAGTGTGAAGAAGTGTGTTTTAGTTTTTTTCTCATTTGTTATTTATTTTAATATTTTTATCATAGTTTTATACAATATCTGAGTGTAAA
Source organism: Tachinus rufipes (assembly GCA_963932245.1). Lineage (NCBI taxonomy): Eukaryota > Metazoa > Arthropoda > Insecta > Coleoptera > Staphylinidae > Tachinus > Tachinus rufipes. The sequence continues at coordinate 81,282,524 of OZ010741.1, read as the reverse complement.
TGTTCAATTAATTGCAATAAGCGTGTAAATGCAAATAATTCGATGCCGTATGCTATTTGTGGAAACTTTTTTAACAACGCTTGTATTCATCTTTCATCTGTGGACACAAGAATTCTAACTAAAGCTAATATTAAATGGAATTATGACGGTTGTATGAAATTCCAACGAGATGCTGATGAATGATGCATTGCAATCCTCCATACAAATTCAGATTTAATAAATAGAACTTTTGTTTGTGATAAAACTGTAGTATTAGAAAAAATAGTTATGAATTATCTGAACGTAATCAATCGTAGGTCAAAAATCTGATAATTTATAATGTTTAGTCATTCGATATTATACTTTTGTTCTCCATCAACTTACAAACGATCCTGGTACATTTAAAGTAATTAGATTAGGTCGGTCACCAAATGATAAACCAAGACCATTCAAGTTAATCAGGAATAATGAAGCTATTGTTCGTGAATGCCTTAAAAACAAATTAAATCTAAATGCAAACTATCATCAAGACTGATTTTACCGACATGCAACGATTGAAAAGAAATAAGGTTCTTAAAGAATTTAATGATAGAAAATCCATAAAAGAAAAAGATAATTAAGTAATGAAGTATATCAAAAGTGTTTCCAAAGTTATAGAAAAACCTTCAAAAACGAAATTTAAAATTTATTAGCTGCTATTTCCAAAACGTAAGTGGATTCAAAACTAAATTTTTATCTTTAAAGCATGCAATGAACATTTCATCATACGATATTATAATAAATATAGAAAATAAAAGTACAAATACAAAAAATGAACTTTTTTTTTACAATTCTAATATCTAAACGAACAGAAATAATAGTGTGTTTGCGCACCTCACATTTTTGCTTATGATTATAACGTTATAAATAGTGTAAGGGAAACAATTTTAAAAGTGTTTGCGCAAGTGTAATATAACGTTACGATAAAAACTGACAAGTAATCAAACTAAAAACATAACCTAAATAAACATATCATAGAGGCAATCAAATTACTTGCATATTAATATCTTATTTTGAAAATGAATTGATTAAAGTCTTTCAATGTATGGCAAAACAGTATCAATTGCAATTTATACAAACACAGAGATAAGAAAATTTTTCGATTGCGGTTTATGGCTATATTAATTATGTCTAATACACATCAAGTAGGCGATACATTTAGCGTAAGGTTTTTAGATTGGCTCCGCTAATTTCATAAATAGCGTAACAAACGATAACGTTATACTTATACGGTATAATTATAAGTATAACGTGGACTTTTATAAGCCTTTTTAACACACTAATAATACCAGTAAAAACCTAAATACAAAAATTATAGTAACTACAGTTAATAGCGTTGAACAAACAAAGTATTATATTTTTGACGTTGTTGATATACCCTCAAGATCAAGTCTAGATTCATACGTCAATCATTGTGCTGTGGTAGAGGAAGTTACAAGTTTAATTCCTTTACATGAACTTGTACTATGTGGCGACTACAATTTTTCCGAAGCAAAATGGTCTAATGATAGATTTGGCTTAACTGTTGACTGTCAAATATACAAATATTTAGATTTAATTTTTAGTCAATATGATGCAATTTAAGTTACTACAGTTTGCGACCTTTTGGTGTTCTCCTTATTACTAATATTGATAAGATTTATTATGTTAAGATTTATTATGGTTTTAAAAATTTCGGATATTTCTTAAATGAAAAAATATATTGCTTCCACAGCCTGCGACGTACTTCCATGTAATTTTAAATATCTCAGTGATTTCTGACAAAATTTAATTTTTTTAATTGGTTTTACCATTGTTGACGTTTTATAAATAGAATTTTAAACTTTTAACAGTTTATGACCAGATTTTGCTAATCTTATCATTTCATTTTATAAACAGAATTTTTTATTTTTCAACGTTTTATAGTAGAATTCTGGTGCTTTTTAAAAATATTTTAATATTTTATTATTTTTGAGAATACATGAAAATTTGTACAGTTTATTGCTGAATTTTGTGCTTTCTGACATTATTTTTATGTTTCAAGGCTAGATTTATATTTGACATTTTATAATAAAAGTAAAAAAAAATTTAATAGATTTTGAGCGGATTTTGTTTTTTTTTTTTTTTTAAATATTAGTTTTTTTTCCAAAATCGTTATCGCCCCTATTCAATATTTTACGGTGAGGTCTAAAAATGACCACAGCTCAGAAAATGTTAGACATAATTATCTGAAAAACCCTACTGCCATTCCTACCAACTACTTGCTTGTGTAAAATTTGTAAATAGTTTATGTTAAGAAAATAAACAAAACACATTTACTAAGTATTATATCACAAATATATTGAAACCGTGACTAGTTTCAACCATTTACAAGGCCATCATCTGACTATGATACAAACCAGTATGAATATAATAGAAAATTTACAAAGCATATATACAACAGTAAAACATAAAGTATATGGAGAGGTGGGAAATTACATTCAAATTATTAATGATTAAAAATTATTATTAATTACTTACAATGTAATGCACAATATACAGGACAAACAAGAAGAAATTTTGAAACTAGATTTAAAGAAAATTACCGCTCCTTCAAACTACAGCATTCAGATAGTACTCAGAAAATAATCAATAAACTTAAAATTATTCACAACTGTTCTAAAGGCAGATAATTAAATTTATTAAAAGCCCTTGAAATTACTAAATCAAAAAATAATACATCAACTTGCTTAATGACCAAACCGACTTATATAAATCTCCTTTGTTTGAAGTAATTTAATCCTCTCCCTTTTTGCGGAGTGTTCTGTGTTATAATTATCTTTAAGTAAAAACCGCCATTTATTAATCTTCTCTCTACCTGTTTAATCTGTTTTGTCCGATTTGTATTATTGTATTTTAGTTTCATATTTACTAATTATAGTTCCAATTTTACTTTCAATAATGTTTCCTATTATTAATGAGAGCGATTCTATTACATTTTCAATGTCCCACATCAGTATCTCTGAATTTGTTCAAATTTTGTACACATGTTTGGGGTACCAAAATATGTCGATTCTTAAAATTTTAGATCTCTAGGTGCAATAGAGTGTAAATGGCGGCCATTTTAATTTTTTAGGCATATTTTGGTTTTTTCAGTTTTTGCGCTGTAAATAAGCAATAAATAGTCAATATTTATATTGGAAAAAATGTATCTTATTGGAAATTTTCCGTAGAACACAATCCCGCTTTTGGTTTTCCGAAATTTTCCGCGGAAAATAAGAAAATTACCATTTTATTAAAAAAAATATATTTTTGATTCCGCTACACCTAGAGACTTGAAATTTGAATATGATACTCTTGAAACATAGTACTTTTGATCGCAAAAATTAAAAAAAACTGGATTCGCTTGCTCTAGGGTAAAATATAATACATAGTTGCTAAAAATGGGTTACTTTTAAGGGATAGTTTTTTTCCAATTTTCCGCAAAAAAAAAATCATCAGCCTAATACGCCAAAAATCTAAAAAAAAAAAAATCGGAAAACCAAATGCAAAATCAAGTTCAACGAAAAATTTCCTACAAGATACATCTTTTCCAAGATAAACTTTGACTATTTTTTGCTTAGCGCAAAAACTGAAAAAAAAAACAAAATATTCCTAAAAAATTAAAATGGCCGCCATTTATGTGGGGGCAATTGTCCGAATTTCAGTGGAATTACTCTTAAGTGACTTTGAGTAAATACCATGATGAAGTAATTACTTTACACCGTTTTTAAATTATAATGCCACTGCACAGATCTTATTAATTTCACTAGTATGCTTAGATGTAGTTGAATTACATATATTAATTTACGTTTAAACTTTATATTCACTAGCCACGAAACTAAATCGATTTCTACTCGGCAACGTGCATAGTCAACATCTTGATGATTATTATTCTATTTAAAACTGCTTTTTTAGTCATTTTAGAGAAATTGGGTACTAGGTCCGTAATTAATTATAATTTAATCCCTTTTTTGTAAATACTTATGATTTGGCAATTTTTAATTAATTAGAAATTTGCCTTTTTGAAAGCATTTGTTAATAATATGTATAAGCAAGTAGTGAAGGTATTTGAAGCAAACAGGTTTTTATAATTTTTATAGAAATGTCATAATTTCCTAAGTTTGGAGATTTTAGACATTTGATGATTTTTTTAAATTTCAGTTTCATATATTAAAAAAATATATAATGTTTTATTAAACTGTGCAGTTGCTTTATTATGGTTTAAGTTATTCTTTGTGAATTTGTTTGTATTTGTAATATTCTGTGCATAAGCAAGAAAAAAATTGTTAAAAACTATTAGTTTTGCTTAGAATTTGATTGCCATTTATTAATAAGATGTTTTTTTTCTTAAACTATTATTTATTGTATTTCTACAATTTTTATTTTAAATTTATAAATCTGTCTTTCAAAAGTGTAAATCCAGCCTTTAAAAACTTAATTTGTTCTTTAAAGTATCAAATTGTACTGTTATATTGGTAAATTGTTAAATTGGCATTTAACACTGTAAATGCAGAATTTAAATATGTAAATCTAAATTCAAATAATTAATACAATGTTTAATAATATAAATGCAGTCTCTAAAATATTAAATTTAACTGCCAAACTGACAATCTTACATACAAACTATAAATCTGGTTTTGAAAGTTTTAAATTTAACCGCCAAATTGTTAATTCGACTTCTAACTAAAAAATTCAGCTTTTAAATCTGTAAATACGGCATTTTAAATGTAAATGAGATTTTTTAAAATGAAAACCTAAATTGTCGTATCTAATTAATTATAATGCAAATAGTTGAGACGATATTCAGGTTTTAGACAGTGTTTGTTGCTTGTCTATGCGGGTTTGTTGGGGTAGGAAAGACTTGTTACGGTCTAAAACGGTGGAAGTGCCTAGAAACAAAATTAAATTTATTTTTTATATTTATGTTATTTACTTTATACTTATCTGTTGCGTGTTGTCTATATACCATCGTTGGTGCCAAGCTGTTGCTTTGGTTGCCGATGATATGTAGCTCGTTAGGGGGGTCTTACCTACGAAACCCAATATGTTATTATTTTTTTTTTTTTAATTTAAATTATTTGTTTTGTATGGGCAGTAAGAATAATGTAGAAGAACGGACAAGTGCTCATCAGAGAGCTATAATTGCTAAATTAACTGACATTTATTTAATTGTTTACGGTTGTGGTCGTTCCTTCACTTTTCTGCGATAATTGTTTCTTCTGTAATACTCCTTGAATAATTATTGGGTCCCTCTTATTTCGTTCCTTAATTTGTTCCTAAATTCCTTTTTTATTCCTTATTGGTTTCCATTATTATTATTTTATTCCTGTTTTATTTAGTTCCATTCTGTGTTGTTGTCATAACCTATACCATACATCAGTTAGTTAATTCATTTGTTCATTTCTTATTCAGTTTGTTATTTTGTAGTAATATTAGCTTACCTTAATTATTTTTCATCCATATTTAATTAACTGTCACTGTTAACTTGTTCACCTGTCATTAATGCGCGGTGGCAACCGCGGTTGCTAACATTAATCGGCCAGCTGTTCAAGTTCACTTTTCACCACTAGGTTCAACGGACTCGCTCGGTTTCTCACTCTTTCTTTCAGAGAATCGAGTTGGTACCAACCTAAAGGTGTAATTTTCTTTCCCCCCAATTTCAAATATTCATTTAAATTCTTTCTTTTAGTCATTTGTATTTATAGTTATTAACTAATTGATTATGTGTTATTTCCTTCTTGTTTTCTTTTAGTTTTGTCTATTAGTTTATGATTTCTTTTCCTTTTTAATTTTCTTGTTTGGCATCACACATACGCAAGGTGATATTAATCTGTAGGAGATCCTACAAGGATAAGATCTCATTCCTTTTCTCGACTACCTGTTGGATTGAACAGATCGCATTCGCGGATTTTAAATATTAAATTCAATGCTCCTCGTGTTAACGGATCGAGCAAAATTTGTTTATTAGTCGAGAAGTATTTAATTTATTTTAAATAAATTAATAATTATAATCTCTTTGCGTGTGTTTGTTTTGTCAGGTAAGTATTTATTTTAATTTTATTATTTTAATTATCCCCTCGTGTCTTTTCTTAATCTCTTCCAGATTATTCTGACCTTCACACCCCCCTTATTTTTACCGGAAATTGCGTTAAGTGCATTGTCAGTTTGCTAGTAACTTTTATTTCTGTTCAGAGTGTAAAGTTATTTTAACTGCACTGAGTGTTTTGTCTACCCTTGTCAGGGGACTGATCGTGAGCCCGAGTGGCCCTAGTTTGCATGAAGAGAGTCGCGGACTCATCAAAATCCCGGCTCGGCCAGCACGTGTTTGCAGGGTCTTGCGAGTTGCAAGATACGGGAGCCACGAGGTTTCACCAACCAATTTGTTTCTGTTTATTTTTTTTTTGTATTATATTGTTACGGTTATTATATTATTTAGTTGGAAGTGAATGTGTGTGAGTGTGTATGTATTTCTTATTAATTCCAACTGAGAATTGATAAGTGCGGGAATTTCTGCGTAAATATTGTAATTCTTTTTCATTTTATTTAATTATCAACCATTATAATTTGCGGTAAAAGTTTGTGTTTTTTTCCTTCTTTCCCTTCCACCTTTTTTCAGCAGTTTATTGCTTTTATGCACGAGGGAAAGTGAAGAAAAAGTTCCATACGACCACCGATTAACCGTGAACCATAAACGTGCCAATAAAGCAATTGGAGCCCTAGGTACGAGTAAAGAATATTATAGGGGTAAGTCCTTTTATTTTCTGTTTATTTTTGCTGTCAAGTATATTTTCATTTGTCGAATTATTTTTGTATGTTGACCCCCCCCCCCCCCCCCTACTCCACTGAGCAAACTTGGTTAACCCTTCAATTTTACAAGGGTTAGTGTGGGTGTAGCAGACTGATGCGTCTGGCATTACTTTATGGTCGCATATAAATAATGTTTGCCTGTCCCTGTAGGACAAGTTTGTTCTAATTGATTAGTCGGTTTGAAGAAATAAATGAACTGGAAATTGTAGAAATAGTGAATAATTTTAAAAACAACATGAGCGCTGGTTTAGATGAAATACCTCTTCATATAATAAAACTGTGCATACATTACATAAAGACACCATTAGCACGTATTGTCAACAACTCTTTTAAGTATAGTATTTTTCCTCAACAACTCAAAGATGCTAAAATTATACCAATTTACAAAAAAGGCGACACAAACACCTTAGCCAACTATAGACCAATTAGCATCTTAAATTCTTTTTCCAAAGTCTTTGAAAAAATTATCCATAATAAAATATCTTATTTTTTATCAAACTTAAATTTATTTAAAAGCAACCAACACGGTTTCTTAAAAAACAGAAATGTTGAAACTGCTATGCAAGAGCTGTGTCAATACGTGTCGGATGCCTTGGAGAGGGGAGATATTCCGTGCGGTATATTTCTAGATCTCTTCAAGGCTTTCGATTGCGTATGCCATAACATACTTATTAAAAAATTAGATAGATATGTAGTTCGCAATTCCACACTAAACTGGATAATATCATACCTGACAAATCGAAACCAATGTGTTTAAGTGAATACTGCTTTGGAAAAATTACATCAAGCTTTAAAAAAGTAGAAATGGGGGTGCCACAAGGCAGTATTCTTGGGCCGCTATTATTTGTTATTTACATTAACGATCGCTAAACCATAGTGATCATGTTTGTATGAATTATGCCGTCGATACTACCTTACTAATTAATGGTTGCGATATGCACAAGATAATATCCGAAGGAAACATTTACTTGGCAAAAATAGAGCAATGGTTAAAAACAAACAAATTAATCTTAAATTCTGAAAAAACAAACTGAACTATTTTTAAAACAAATCGATCAAAAATTATAACACCAGACTATATTTTACTCAATAACAATACAATAAAAACTGCTATATCAAATAAGTGTCTTGGTATAATATTAGACGAAACTCTAAACTGGGGCGAACACATTAACTACAACATTTCAAAACTACAATCAATAATATATGGTTTGAGAATTCTAAAAAAACAAATTAATCAACAAGATCTTAAAACAGTTTACTACTTTTGTTTTCAATCTATTATGTTTTTTGGTATTATTGTTTGGGGAAGTAGTATGTACACAAACAATCTGTTTGTACAACAGAAAAGGGCAGTTCGAGTTAAGTTTAGTATGCAGCCTCAAAATTCTTGCAGGACAGTGTTTAAATCCAACAATATGCTTACCGTGTATGGACTGTACATATATCAGACACTTTTGTTCTATCAAAAAAATAAAATTAAATTCAATGACAACTCAAAAAAGCATAGCCACCAAACTAGGTCAAATATTTATTTCTATCCCAAACACAGACTTGATGTTACTGAAAAAAATACTATATATACCTCAATTAATTTATATAATCAATTACCTGATACTATCAAAAACATCACTAGCTTTAAACCTTTCAAGCGCTAACTACACCAATTTGTGATAAACAGTGAACCACACAGCATGGAAGAGTTCTTTAGTATCTGCCAAAACACTACTTAATAACTTTACCTTTTATTATATTAATTATGTGACGCGTTTTACTTTATTTAAATGTATTGTATATTGTATATTTTATGTGTAAATCTTGTTAAAATAAACTTTAAAATGAAAAAATTAAAAAAAGCATTTTTATTATCAATTTGGATTATTGCCACATCAATTAACTGCAGACAAAGCCGTAATTACCAATTTTAGAAAAAAAAAACGTGCACAATTTTGGCTTTTTTTAATCAAGCAAAATTACAATTATAAAAAAAAAAATACAAAATTCGATAACAAAATATTAAAATATTTTTAGAAAATACTAAAATCCGGCCAAAAACGATTGAAAAGTGCAAAATTCTACTTATAAAATGTTAAAAACAACAAAATTTGATTTTTAAACTCAACATTTATCAGAAAACACCAAAGTCCGGCTATTACCTGTTAAAAAGTATAAATTTTCATATAAAATCTTAAAAATAGCAAAATCCGGCTAAAAAATATCAAAATATTCTTAAAAAATTATGAAAATGTTGTCTAAAAGCACCTAAATGTATTCATTAACTATTAAAAAGTGAAAAACATTTGATCGTAAAGGGTCAAAAACATTTCAGATAAAATCAAAATCCGCTTAAAAACAGTCAAGATCCAAATTCCAAAGATTTCGGCCATAAAACATCAAAATATTGTTAGAAAACATCAAAATCTAGTCATAAATTGTTTCATAAAATCATATAGCAATTTACCACAAACTGTTGAAAACAGCAATATTCTGTTTATAAAATTAGAAAAAAAAGATAGAAATGGCAAAATTCTGTCAATTTTTTATTTATTATACCGTCCGTGGCCTTTTTGTTTGTTTTTTTGTAAGTCATCACAACGGGCCAAGTGATGTGAAGTTATTGTGTCCCTGTTGTTAGGTTTATCTTTTTTCTATAATATTACTTGAATGTTTGCATATTATTAATCTAATTAATGTTATTCATTATTTTAAATTATTGAATATGCCTAGTGATGATGAAACTGGTGCCGATTCAGATCAGAAAAGTCTCTGCAAGTCATGCAATAAAGCATTTCATAGGCGCTCTGTTTAATGTGGTACTAGCAATAAATCCTACCCTATGTGTGCCAAAAAAGAAAAAAAAGTAGATAATATACTCCTATGCTATACTATACTAAAAAATAGTATTGTAGACTTGAAAGCTTTTTTAAACAATAAAATCTTAAATAATATAGAGCAGAATAATAAATAAAATTAAATTAAAAGTTTCAGTTTCGTTGTCAATAGCAATAACAAACATGTACTCGTTATTAAGCACAAGAAATCAGATAATAAACAGAAGCATGATGATGGCGTCATAAAAAATGATATTATAGATCAAATTAATCCAGTTGAATTAAAAATCTTAATTGCACAAAAGACGGAAATGTTATTATTGCTTGTAATAATAAAGAACAAAAAAAGGAAATGTTAAAAAATATTGAAGATAAATTGTGAACTAAGTATACAGTCGAGGAGCATACCAAAGTGAATCAAAATTAAAATAATCAGAATTAAAGAATCTTTAATTAATATTGAAGAAGATAATTTTCTACAAGATGTATTCAAACAAAATTCAATTAAAGTTTACAATAATTTTGTTATAAAAATGTTAAAAAGTTCGATCGTAACTGTGCTACTGTGCTACATGAAGATTGTTTCAATTTTTAAAGAAAATACCAAATACGAATGGGATTCATCTGTTGTAGCAATCATCTGATACCCATAACAAAAATTGAAACGAAAATTGTCCAACATTTTTTCACATTAACATCTGCTCCATCTGAAATAAAGAATTTGATTTATTAATTTTTCTAAAACAAAATAGCAATATTGAAATAATATCAATAAAGAAACATTGGTTAAAAGAGCAAGAAGTCGATCTTGTAAATGTAAATAGTTTTATTTATATGTAAACTAACTAAAAACTTTAATTTGATAGTAAAATTGCACAAAATACCAACCAAGAAGTAACGAGAACATGCTATTTTGCATATATACATAGTATTTTAAGTTATGGCATACTTCTCCATTATCAGCTCGAATTTTTGTCCTGCAAAAGAAAGCAATTAGAATTATTGTTTCAGGATCACAACTGACCAGCTGCCGTCTTTATTTTAAAATTTTAAATATATTAAAAGTTCCAGCCATATTTGTGTTAAATTGTTTATTACACGCTAAAGACAACGTTTCAGATAAAATTAAACAGAAAGATATTCATAGCTAGTACTCTAGAACTAACTCCAACACAATGTTACCAACTGTTAGACTGAATAAAGTTCAGAAGAGTTATGAATATCTGTGTATTAAAATGTACAACCATTTACCAACTAAAGTAAGGGAAATGCCTCAAAGTTTATTTAAATCAGTGATTACAAGAAGACTGATACTGGAAATGTTGTATGACATTAATGATTGTTTTAATAAATTCTTTTAAATGACACCAAATGACACTTTTGTGTTAATTATCTTTGTACTTGTCTAGCAAACTTTGTAAATTTTAATGTGAATTATTTTTAAACTGTATATTTTGAAATAATTTATACCATGTATTTGGTTTAATAAATCTTAATAATTTTTTATTATTATTAAAGAAATTATTTTTAACAAATAACATTCATGTTAAATTAGTTGTTTATCTGTCGCAAATAGTGTCTTGTTAAAATCGACTTGGTAGTAAATAAATAATTTTTTTTGTTATAGCTCCGAAACGAAATCGATAACTTGAAATTTTCAAATGGTATATATTTTACAAAACATTTCACAAAAATCTATTTTGTCCGATTCAAGATCTGGCGGGTTTTAGTTTAAACATTGGAATTTTATAATTTTGTGAATAATGGCGGTAAAGATGCGGGTGTAAGACCAAAAAATACAACTTTTCGAATTCAATACGACAATATAGTTATCCAATGTATGGAGTAAAATATTATCTTATTATTATGTCCAGGTTGGGAGTTAACCTAGTTCCCTAGCACTTAAGTAAAGAAACTTAATAGCCTGTAAATAGTTTCCGTAACAAGAATAGATTTAAATGAAAACCACAAAAGCAACGAAAAAGGACTTTGAATTTTGCCACTAAGAAAGTACAAGGAATTATACTGAAGACCAACGAAATTTTAAAGAAAATAGAAATTCTGAGAAAAGATAGATCCAGTAAATTAAAACGGCAATGAGTGCAAAAAACCTAGTTGAAAGACAGTGGGATGATAAGAAGAAATGGCAATGTTATAACGTGTTGCTAAACACAAATAATACTATATATTGTGCCAAGTTTGATAATAAGTCGCTCATTTAGCGTTTCTCTGTTTGCCCTTGCTGAACATTTTTTTGTTAAAATGAAGCTTTGACGTAGGGCGGCAATGTTTTTAGTACATCAAAAGAATAGTCTTCTTCCAACCGTGGTGTGTTTTTTGACGGTCTCTATTAGCACCGCTGCTGAAAGCAGCACTGGCTTCTAAACCTTTTCTCTATATGTTTCAAGAGTATTATTTTTAATTCCACTTTGAACTTTAATGGTGTTGGTTTTTGTTTCTATTTGGCCACACTAAAGTTTTCTGTCTCACTTACGTGCCATCGTCGTACCTTTTTTTGTAAATTTTGTATGCAAAAGTATGATCTTTTGTTGTTAATTTTGTAGGTGGGGGTTTCCACTGACTTGACCATGCAGTTAATATTTGGCCTCTTCTGTCCTTGACCGTTGATCTCCAGAAAAAAATTGCATAAAAGTTGACGCATATGAAAGTGCTAGGTCCATTGACTTTGATATCCATGCCCAGCTCCAGCAGGAATTCTTCAAAACTTTAGCAAAACTCATGGACTAAATAATTTCCTTTTGCTACAGTGATCAATGCGTACTGGAAGCCATCACGGTTGGTGCCTTTTGATATTCTCACTTCTATGTCTTGTGTAGTCCCCGTCTCATTTGCGATTGCCTGCAATATTTCTTCATTGCTTGTTGTTTTGTCTATATTCTTTTGGCGGCAGTCCCTTTGCTCTTCACAATGTAGATGTTAACTTTGGCGGCGGTGTCTTTATATACGTATTCTAGCATCTTACGAAATTTATTTACGCTTAGTCCACTACACATTTGGAATTTTTTTCACCCATTTCTCTCTTGGTCTTTTCTTAGTTTTCACAGTTTGTCATACTGCTTTTACTTAGCATCCGCAGCCTATATTTGTGCAATTGTTTTTTGGCTGTTGGTAACAGAGCCATCCAAGTCGTGAATCTTTGTAGATGTTGTAATTTTGCCATCTTCCTAAATTTTCATTACTTCATGCTACACCCACTATCTTTAAATGGGTTTTCCTGTTTTATTTTAAAATTCTAAAATTTACCAGTGGGCCATTTCATTTTTTTTACGCTGAAAACCTTTTAAAAAACTTTCGGTGTCTAGCCATTTCTCAAATTTTTGCTGCTTTTTATTGACTATTGACAGTTGTTTGGTTTTGTTCAAAGACCTTTTTAGTTCAATCTTGAGAGCTTCAATCTGCTTCTTGACCGGTGAAACGTTTCTCCCGACTTTACTACTAGCCGACAGAACGTTCGTTGCTAACGGCAACTCTTATTGTCGAGAGCGAGTCGTGGGCTTAATTTTTGTCTATTTTTTTTAAAGGCTGGGCTCCAATTGTTTTATTGTTTGGGCAATCCCAGATATTAGGGTGCCTCTTGGGTATAAACAATAATTCCCCAGAGGTGTTTATGAAATTAAATTTATAATATTTACCCAAACATAAAAATTTAATTAAAACCTTTAAATGTATAGACAGAAAAAAAAATACAATTTCAAAAACTCGTATAATTAAATTGACTTTACAATACATATTCTGAATTAATACTAAAAATTGAAATTTTATTATTAAAGCTGGATAGGTCAGACACCCTTATCCAATGTACCTACTCAGTTTTGGTCTGGTCAAACTCCCAGTCCAATTTCAGTTGGTCTGGTCAGTACCCTAGTCCAACTGCCGGAACGACACGCTGCACGCGTTTATATACCCTCTAAAAAGGAGTGGGGGAACATACATTTAGCCTGATTGGCCATTCGAGTCACGTGTCATACAAGTGACCCAACTCACAAAAAAAATAAACAGGGTTGTCAACCTAAATTATTGATTAAAATAAACACAACACTCTACAAAAAAATAATGACAATTAATTGTCAGATTCAAAACTAAAAAATAGGAAACATGTAATAATAAACAATGACTAATTTAAAAATACATTAATGGTGACGATCACTCGCGCACTGGATGTCGATAAAATTTGAGTGTCTCAGTCTCTGAGACGCGTAGTCGATAGCGCCGCACTCTGGGCTTCGCATCTTTTCTTTTTCTACTTCTTTTTCCAGCAGTGGGTGCTGTAGTTGTTGCAGGTGGCGGATACGGACGAGTCACAAGAACTGCTTTTCTTTCCGCGAACCAGGGGTTCTCCACTTCGGAAGGATAAGTGTACATTGATTGCACAACCACTGGAATTCTTGAATCGGTTTTTCTAACAACGTTGTCCCTGGATGTGGATGGCATCGGATTAGGCCACTCCAAGAAGACTTGTGAAGGTGTGCTGGACTGGACTTTGGTGGAGTGTATAGACCGAACAGCATGGCCTTCCAAAGGTCCCATTGCTCCTGTAATTCCGCCGCTCTACCAGGAGATGGTGGCAATGATATTGGGGAAGCATTCAATTCCAGGACATCCATATTTTCTGATCGCTATATATTAGTTAGAAATGCGGGACTTAACAAAGATTAAATTCAATAATATATAAATAATAAACCGGTAATAAATTAAATAGTAAATTCACATTGTTTATCTCCACCCAGATACGGGTACGGCATCAAATTAAATTGGTCACATCAGCGCTCAATGAACCAAAAAGGTGTTCCTAAGAGTAAAACAGGCTCATTATTTGGTTTGGTCTAACCGAATGACAAGAAAAATAAGCAAAATATGTAAACAATATTTTAGCTAATCATTGTCTTTTTTTTTTAGATGATAAATTTGTAACCAGTAACGGAAAAGAAAACGAACGTTACACCGGTTGGGCTTTGTCTTCTTCTTGTGTGATTAGGCTTAGCCGTTCTTTGTTGAGCTCTTCCATTTCTTTCTGCAGTTTTCCAAAGTTTACCATTATATTCTGTTCAATCAGATTTCTATTTTTAAAATCTTTCGTTTGTTCTTATTACGTAGTCCCAGATTCTATTAATTTTTTTAACTTCTTGTCATACACGTAAACGTTTCTATTTTCTTATTTAAAGTCTATTAAGCATTTGAGGTTCTTATTAAAAAAAAAAGGAAAATAATTTTGATGTCTGATTATCGAAGCATTGGCTACCGTGCAATGGTGTTGGTTCGCGTGTGCAATTCTCCTATCCGCCACCTGAAGATGCGCCTGGTAGAGGTTACACCTTTCCCCGCAGGTGCCTGACTTGACCTTTTTTATTGTGGTTTGTTGGAAGCTTTCACAGCCTGAGTGTGACCTCTATCGTATTTTTTTGAGTTACTACTAGCTAGAAGACTATCCTTAATTTACGTAAAACGTTTTGAAAATAACCTATAAATAACAAAAGCACCATTTTGATCAAATGTTTTCAGATAACAATATACAAAACCTAAAATACCTAATCAACATTTTGTTTTGAAAAGATAATAAGTAGAAATTGTTTAGAATTCTTCTTTATCAAATGCAAAGGTTTATGCAGTAGAAATTTTTCTTTGAGCAACAACCCCATCTATACTAATAATTTTAAAAAATAATTGTTGTATAGCAAATTAAATCCATTCTGTAGCATAATACAAGTAAAATGAAACAAATGAGAATTTGAAACGCATGTGTCAGGGTTACACATGCGCAGAGAGCATTTATATTATTAATTATTTATACAATATCTTTAAATTTTTTATTAAAATTGTCCAAAAAAGGTTTATTGGCACGCTCTGTATACGATTTTATAATAACGAATATTAAAGCAATACACTCAAAAATGATTACCCGAAATTTTAACCTTAAATTGGTTAACTATGAGTTAAGAATAAAATTTATTGCAACCAAAAATTCTAATTTTTTCATAACAAATAAAAATTTGATTACTTTTCTTTATTTTATGTTTACCCGGATATACTAACTGAATTTGTAATATAAACTCAAACCTTCACAATATTATATTAAGTTGATTTAAAAACAACTGATTATTAAAAAAAAAAATTTAAAAAATATAAAAACAAATCCTTTTAAAATTGCATTTTATTTACTATTGCTACATGTTTCAAATTCATTTATTCAATTTATTTTTTAAACCAAACTTAAAATTATATTATTTTTTTTAAACCAAACTTAAAACTAAAAAATCCAAAGAAAATCAGTGTACATTGCTATGGTCTTGTCGTAAAATAAAACTGGAATTTAAGTAGAAACTACATATAACCTATTCATAACAACTTTTTGTTTACGTTTATACTCTTGTACAAGGGCAGATCTTTTCATGCACAATAAACTTAGTAATAATACACTTGACCCACTAAATACAATAATAAGAAAAATTTTATCTTTGCAGGTCGATCCACATGGTGTTATTTTATGGCAGAACGTTGGGTTTTCAGCAGTAATATTTCCGTAAATCCAATCTTCCGAGCAAATTCTGGTAAACATCATCAGCTGAAATATTACAATTTTGATAAAAATATTTACTATTAATTTCAACAATTTTACCTTTGTTGGACTGGCATGAGCCACATAGTGATAGATCGATTCAGGGATATGTTTCTTGCTGATTTGAACCAAGTTGGTGCACAATTCTAAGCACTTATGTCTGCCATAGTTGTTGCAAGTGATGTTCATCGGATCGATGCTGAAGAGTAGCGAGTTTTCTTTAACGGTCTCATTTTGGAAGAAAGCAGCACATTCACATTTTCCTATAATTGAACCAAAAACTAAATAAAACTTTTAAAATTAAATAAATTTAAATATTTACCATCGTCAACAGGAAATAAATCTGCAGATTTAACGACGGTAGCTTCTCCATAGGAGAAGCAATGCATTAGACCCCTATATAAATAAAAGAATTACAATTGTTTAAATAATTAAGTAATTAACTTATTATTATATGTATTAAAAAGACGGCGTTATCAATAAGATGTTCTTTGTCAATTAGCGATCTGTTATTAATATATTAGTTTTATAGACCGAGAGCTTGGAGCCAAAAAAAACTGAAAGTATAAACGCTAGTTTTTTAATATATCATTCTAGTAGTGGTCCACATTAACATACTCAGGTCAGTCAAGCTTTTGTTGGGACAGGTGCTATTGGTGGTGATCCTCAAAGATATAGTGAATACCGAGGTAGTAAAGTAAATTTATAAATGATGAAACTTTGCACGCTGATTAAATATTACATATAATGAAAAAATATAGTAGTCAGTCAGATGAACGTAGAGACGGAAGTTGGTCAATTGGGCCTTAAGTATGTATAAAAAATTAACAAATGTGACACTAAACTGTAAGTGTCAGTTTTGACATTTACATAAATATTTTTTTTACATAGTTACTATAATTCTTCATTATATGTAATCCAAAGTTTGAGCCTTTATAGACTTATTTTAATACTCCGGTATTCACGACATCTTTGAGAACGCACCAATGGCACCTGTCCTAACAAGAGCTTTACTGACCATAGTATGTTAATCTGGACCACTGCTAGAATGATATATTAAAAAACTAGCGTTTATATTTTCATAGTTTTTTTGGCTCCAAGCTCTCGGTGTCTCAGTGTGTGTGTTCTTCAATATCACTTAGAATGTTTGAAGGGCGAAGATAAGGAATACAAACATGCAACAAATGCGAGTAACTTGGTATCCAAAAATGCAGTTTACAAACTATAATTTTTTTTAAAGAGAACTAGGAATAACAAGAGTGCTAATTAATGGACAAACAAATTTGATTAATAAGCAAGGTTATAAAATTGAACAATTAACCTCGCAAATTTCTTTCTATGAAAATAGACATAAATCAACAAACATTAGTCGAGTCACTAACTATCCAACAAGAAACAGTAACAATATTAAAAATAAAGGAAACATCAAAGAAAATACAACAAACAACGGTAATTCTGTTACTCAATACTCCGGATTGCCAATAATAGATGTCTCCCACTCATCCAACAACATACAGGGAGTTTATAAATGAATGGGATTATGTAATCATTTTAAATATGCCGCCTTTTTAAAATTGTCCACTATACTACATATGTTTTCATATGTTTGCTTGATAGCTGTCAAAGTTGATCTGTCAAAACAAATAGTATAGTGGACAATTTAAAAAAAGCAGCACATTTAAAGTGATTACATAATCCCATTAATTTATAAATTCCCTGTAGAAAAGAGCGCAAATCAAATCACTAGCATCCACCCTGCAAACCACAATAATATGGGACCACCAGGACTGTCCAGCAAATCAACCCAAAATGAAATACTAATACAGACGAACACAGAAGCAATTTTAAAAACTCTAAAGTATGACAAACCGTGAAATATAAAAACTCGAAGCAACAACATAAATCGAAGCAATACAAGAAAATATAATTCAAGGAACATCAGAAGTAGTCAATGAAATTAAAAGTTTACAGAAAAAAGCTCATCTACACGTGTATAGACTTGATCCATCATCAACTACCAAAGAAATGCTGAAAACACATATTGAAGGAAAAGGTATAACTGTAATAAATGTTATTAAATTATATTCCAAACATCCCGGAGACTATTCTTCATTTAGAGTAGCCATCCTATTTAACATATTGGAACAGAGTAAGAACCCGAATGTATGGCCAATGGGTGTTCTAGTAGAACGTTTTTTATTCCACCTACACCAGAATATAAAACCGGAAAAGTAATCAATAAAAATCACATATGTTTAATTAAACAAAATGTCAAATTGTACAAGCATTAAATATTAGTGTAGACAGAAATTGAAATTGTAACTGTTACTGAACACTGGAAAACAGTTGAAGAACTTAAAACTGTTAATTTATAGAACTTTAAATAAGTTTCTAATTATTGTTGAAACAAAAAAGAGCTGGGTGGATCAGCTATTCAAAAAAAAAAACACTTCAACACTACAACAAGAAGCAATATTAATTCTTTGGTAAATAAATTCTCTTGTGAATGTTCAGAAAGGGAACTCTATAAAAAATTTACATTTCATAGTAATAAGTATTCATAGAACACCATCTAGCAACTTTAATAATTTTATCTAAAATTTGATGAAGATAAAAATTATATGGGCAATTCCATTTCAAACGGACCAGAGCAGGGGGGGGGGGGGGTGCGTTATTAAATTCGCTTTTGATTGATTCATGAGAGTATAAAACTCTTAAAAAAAAACGATTTTTTTTTTCGTTTTTTAACATATTACAACTCGCAAATTTACCTCAAAAAATATAAATTTACAAGTGAAATCAATCTGAAATTGTCCGTAGAATCCAAATCTGTTCAATTCAAGTCTATACCCTGTCTATAAGCCGCAAAAGCCATAAAACCATGTTTTTGTTTTCAGGCTGGGTAAAAAGAAGCATTTAAAAAAAATATTTAACCGCTAAAGTTGACGTATTTTGATATAAATTAATTGGAAAATATAAATTTGTTTTGTGTATTTGGGTTTTAGGGGTCTAAAACTGCAAAAATAAGCCTATTTCAACATAAACTTTTACAAATACACATTTAGCAGTTTGAGAGGAACTATACACCAAATATTATTAAAAATTTGAGTTTTGCAAATAATTCTACATGAAAAATAGTCGGTGTAGTGCTTATCTGGCGTAAAAAAACACATCTAAAAAAAAATGGTACAACATTTTTTCTTAAATTAAAAAATATATATTTTTTTATTATTTTTGGCATTCAAACATAAATTTGCTCGGCGCTTATCAAAATTTAATAAAAACAAGTTTTAAACCACACCCTAGTGTGTTTATAATATTTTTTGTGAATATGAAAAAAATATTAATTATTAACGCATTTTTTGCCTGAAAACTTTTCTACGGCCGATGAGTACAACACTGACTACTTTTTATCTAAAATTTTCTCCAGAATTTAAATTTTTAATAATATTTGCTGTAGCGTTTCTCTGAGCGCGGCTAAACGTGTATTCGTAACAGTTTATGTTGAAGAATAGGCATACTTTGCAGATTTTTTGAGTTTTAGACCCTTAAAACTCAAATACACAAAACAAATTATATTTTCCTAATAATTTACATAAAAATATGTCAACTTTGTCGGCAAAAAAAAACTTAAAAAATGATCTTTTTTGCACAGCCCACTGAGAACAAAATCATGGTTTTATGGCTATTGCGGCTTATAGGTAGGGTATAGACTTGTAATGATACCAGATTGGGATTCTACGGAAAATTTCTGATTGATTTCACTAGTAAATTTATATTTTTTGAGTTATTCGATTAAGTTAAAAACGACAAAAAAACTTTAAAAAAATCGTAGAATTTTTTAAAGTATTTCATACCCTCATAAATTGATATCAAAGGACTATTAATAAGATAAAAAAAAATACTAAGCCAAATTTCTCAATACATCCCTGCTAAGGTCCGTTTGAAATGGAATTGCCCATATAATAGCAGGCGATTAAAAAACACAAACTGCAGTCAACAATTCATTTCATTATTACAATCATTTGGTACTACAATTACAAATGAACCTACTAGAATAACTGCCACTACGAGTACCTGTATCGACAATATTCTAACTAATTTGAAATTACCATTTGTAGCTAATGTTGTACAAGATCACAATTTCAGATTATCCAGCACAAAAAATATTGTTTTCTGTCCCATCTTGCAAAAACAAAGAATTCCAAATTAAGCGAATTTTAATGAAGAGAATACTCAATCTTTTGTATTAGATATAGAGAAAGAAGAATGATCATATCTATATAAATATGAAAAAAAAAGAAATAAATACTCAATGGAATTATTTTATTAGTACATTTTTATTATATTTTACTGCAAATTTTCCTGTAAAAAATATAATAAGTGATGACAACAAGTTAAAGAGCCCTATTTTGAATACCAACGAAGTTAAGCAATGTAGAAACAACCTTAATATATTGTTAGTTATGTTAAAGTTTTATAATGAAGCTAAAGAATTATACAAAAAGTAGCAAAGAAACTTTTACAAACAGCTAAAGCCATTTATGTAACAAATAAGATAAACACTTCTAGCAATGTATCAAAACTGACATAGGAAATAATTCGAGAACTATCGGGATAAAAAAAAAATGAACATGATTAACAATTATTACAATGACCAATAACAAAAACTAACGAATTTAATCAATATTTTATTAATATAGGAAAAAAAACTAGCTTCTGACACTTTAAGTTTAGAATACACCGACAATATACAAATTAATAACTTATCTGTGTATATGAATCTTGTAACTAAAAATGAAATTCCTATTATAGTTACAAAATTTCCAAATAAGTTTAGTGCAGGAGATGATGAAATACGAATAATCATGTAAAATGTGTATTGCCTATTGTCAAGCAGTTACTTTACATCGTCAACAACTCGTTATTATATGGAATATTTCCTGAACAATTAAATCTTTCTGATGTTACACCATTACATAAAAAAGGTAATTTTACAATAATAGATAACTATAGACATATAAGCTTATTGCAAAGTTTTTGTGTACAAACATGTAGTTAGTAGTAGATTAGTTAAATTTATGACATAGATAACCTATTTAGTGCCACACAACATGGTATTTCAATTTATAAACAAACTTATAAATTCTTTGGAAAATAATAAAATTAAAGCTGAACTTTTTATCTACCTCTCTAAGGCGTATGATTGTGTAAACCATACAATATTACTACAAAAACTTGAGAGGTATGGAGTTAGAGGCATTGCATTATCATGGTTTGCAAGTTATTTAAAAGAAAAAACACAGAAAGTAAAAATAACTAGTAATGGTACCACTTATAAATCAGACGATCTACTTGTACAATCTGGAATATCTCAGGTTAGTATTTTAGGATCTTTACTATTTATTATTCATAGTAACAACATATCATCCATAACTGAACTTACTTTCGATCGATCGATGAACGAACTAGAAAACAATTTAAACAACACTTTTATTCAAGAAAACTGGATATAAATGAATAAATTGGTATTAAATCAAGAAAAGACTACCTGTATTCTTTTTCAGAACAACTAATTGTTCAAATAACTACCCAGACACAATACAGTTACAAAAAATTGATCTACCTATTAGTAAGACAGTTGCTCTTTTAGGAGTAGTAATAGAACAAACACTAAACTTGAGCAGCCGCATCGAAAATTTAGCAAAAAAATTAAACAAAGCATGCTATGCTATTAGATCGCTAAGCTATTATAAAAAAAAAGAGGTGTTAAGAACGGTGTATTTTGCAAACTTTCACTCACGCTTAAGATATGCAATACAATTTTGGGGAAATAGAAATGACATTAAAAAACTACTTGTCATACTAAAACAAGTATTACGAATAATTTATAAAATACCTATCCGAGTAACATGCCGAAGAGTATTCAAAAACAACAGTATTTTAACAGTCGCTAGGGTATTTATATTCAAATCACTGATTTTCATATTTATACATATAAACAAATTTAATTATACTCAACCGCGTCATGTTTACAACAACAGGCATAATGAATACTTGCATATATATCCTCATCATAGGTTAAATGTAACAGAAAATAGACTACTACAATTCCATAAAATTATTTAACTATTTACCAACTGAGGTTACAATAATAACTAGCTTTAAAAGATTTAAGAAACGCATAATAAAAATAATATTGAATATAGAACCGTATACTGTAGGTGAATATATATTTGGTAAAAAATAGGCAATTATAGAACATTACAATACTTAAATTAAAGTTATTTTGTTATTATTTTGTACATAACATTGTATCATTATTATTTTGATTAATTTAAATTATTTTGTGGGGAAGTGGTTCATATATGAACAAAATGTTTATAAAATAAAAGAGGGTTATTAGAATTATATTCAATATACTACGCAGGAACACATTTAAGCAAAACAACAGTATATGGACTGTTTATATTTGAAACACATTTATTTATTTACAAATATAAAAGCAAATTTGACAAAAATCTAAAAAATCATGAATATGAAACAAGATTAAATATATTTCACTACCCCAGACATAAACTTGGTATTACAGAAAAAAAGTCCTCAACTTCCACTAAAGATTAAATCTTTGAACAACTACAAAACTTTCAAACGTGCGTTATATAAATTAATTTTAAACTGCAAACCATACAACATTGAAGAATTCTTAGATTGTTGCAGAAGTGCCATTCAATAAATTTAAGCTTACTTGACGTGTTTTACTTTATTTGCTTTTATATAATATATACTATGCACTATATTTTGTAAATCTTGTTAAAATAAATGTGTTATTATTATTACTTACCATACGATGGTGATCATAATAAAACTTGTTTTGTAGGACATTTCGATTTAGTTTTTATTCGAAGAATCAAATCTAACTGAGCTGTGGCTTGCAGGTTTTTGCCTTTTATATTTTTTAATAAGCGATAAAAATTATCGGGTGATTCGCCAATTTTATCTTGGAATTGTTTATCATAATAAGCAATGACTGGCCCTGTTTGTGCTGAACACCTGAAGAATGCAACTATGATTTCATTTGTGTAGAATTACTGATAATTTTTGTTATTGAAATTAGATTGTTTCATAAACATAGATTAGATTTGTTTACATTTGACGAATCAAACATCCTGCGTTCTTTAATTTAAACATTTGTTAATAAATTTAATTGAATATTTTATTTTTTTATTACACAATTTTATTATATTAGGGATGTAATATCCAACTTCTATCTAATAAGGCAGTATTGGCAGAATAACCTAATTTTTAATTTAATTAAATTGGTTTTATTTTATTAACTCGTCTGAGCTAATCGAATTGTCTGCCCAATGGTTGTATTTGTTATAAATGCCTATTAAGCATATATTTAATCAGCTGTCCATAGATTTTAATAAAACGCATTATGATAAAAGGATAGTTTATTAGATACTTAATTAATAATTGGATATTAAAGAATTTAATTCAAATTATTGGAAAATTATATTTGATTCAGAATAAGACTTAGATATATTTTCAAATAATTATCTCGCGTTCAGATAAACTTAGATTTTGTATTACAGTCTTCTCGCTGATACGACAGGTTCACACATCTAACCAATATATGAAATCAAATCAAATTATTTATTAATGTTATTAGTATAATATAATATTTTACACAGGTCACAATAAAAATTGTATAAAAATAGATAAAACTATACAAACAAATTAAAATTTAAAATTTAAAAAGTCATCGAATGTATAAAAAGCGTGTGATACTAGAAAAGTTATGAATTTCCACTTAAGAAGTTTAAAAGAAATATTTTTGTATTTAACCGCAATTTTATTATAAAATATTGGTGCATAGTAGTTTGTAGCATTTCTACTAGTGTTTAACCTGAGGTAAGATTAAGTTTTAGTCTTGAATCATGACTATGATAGTGCTGGTGTTGACAGTAAGAATGTAAATTTTCCTTAATATGAACAACCTAGTTAAAAATATATAAAGAGGGAAGAGTTAATATCTAGAAAAAAAAATGTTTTACATCATCTCTAAAACCTAAACCAGGAAATTATGCGTAGGACTTTGCGCTGTAGTCCAAATAGTCGAGAGCAATCTGAGAAATGTCCCCAATTGCGAATAGCGTAGTTTAATTGAGATTGAAATAGGTTTTAATATGCTGTTAAAATGACTTTCTTACTAAACGATCATTTAAGGTTTGTAATGAGATATACAATTTTAGCAAGCTTATTTAGAACATAGTTTATATGGCATTCCCAAGACAGTGATGGACTTAAACATACTCTCAAGAATTTAACATATGGAGGATTGTCGTATGATATGTTACGTAAGCTAAATAAAACTTTAACTGTTTTTGCTTCATTTATTTGTAGTTTGTTTACTTGAAACCAATTTAAAACATTTGACTGAGAATTTTCCATACTTTCAAGTACTACATCATGTTTTATACTAGAATTTATCAAAGTAGTGTCGTCAGCAAACAAAACAGTATACGAATGAGGTAAAGAAGATGGAAGGTCATTTATGTAGATTAGAAATAAACTTGGGCCCAGTACTGATCCTTGTGGGATCCCATGCTTTACATCCATAATTCGTGAACTATTGTTTTGATAACATACTATTTGTTTCCGGTTACTAAGATAACACTTGATTAAATCACAACTGTTGTTGGAAAAGTTGGAAAACTTTAGTTTGTTTATAAGTATGGAGTGGGACACGCAGTCGAATGCTTTAGAAAGATCACAAAAAACTGAACTCACATAGGCTTCATTTTCAAAACTATCAACAATATGGTTAATTAAGTCTTGAATAGCCATAGATGTATTTTTCATTATTCTAAAACCAAACTGGAACTTGTTAAGTAATTTATTTAATTCAAGATATTCCCATGTTTGATTTTTTAATGCCATTTTAAATTTTTTTACGAGAATTGGTATTAACGATATTGGCCGATAGTTAGTAATTTCTTTTGAGGATCTTTTTTTTAAATTGGTAAAACTTTTGATATTTTTAGAGGATCTGGAAAACATCTCATTTAAATGAATTCATTCTGAAGTTTAGTGATCGGTACAATAAGGATATCTTTTAAAACTTTAATTACTTGACTATTTAGCCCATAGTAATCTATAGAACGTTTTGATTTCATGTCATTGATTATGTCATGCATTTGATTAAAGGTAATCTCCTTAAACTGCATAGGATACGGTGTCTGTTGTAGCTGCCTTTATTTATCAAATAATCTGTACTTTCAACACCAGTCATATCTGGAAGACTATCAATAATTGATTGTGCTACATTTATAAAATATTTATTAAAATCAGTGGACGATAATGAAGTTTCTGGTTCCTGCAAATTTACCTGTCTCGCATCATTAATGACATCCCACATTTCTTTTGGACTATTTTGGGCACGTTTAATGAACGCATTATTTGCTTCTTTTTTTGCTTTATTTATTTCAGACTTATATATACGCCTTTTGCTATTTAGCACCGCTTTTAATTCGTCAGTTTGATAACGTTTATACATTAACCAAGCTAACTGAATTTCATTTCTTAGTGTATATAATTTATGATTGTACCAACTTACTTCTGAGTTATCTCTTACTAAATACTTTTTAAGTGAAAAAAAAAAAAAACACATGCACATGTATTGATTAACATAGTGACTCTAGAGTTAGTATTATTTCGATAAATTAGATCAAAATTTTCTTTCTCCATCAAATTACAGTTTGAATAAACCTATGTCTGTAATTGGTCTCACTAGTTTAGTAGAAATATTTATACATTTAGCAATGTTAAGCAGTACAAGTGTAGCAAAAACAGCAGAGTGATCTGAGAGAAACGGATTTTCAACATAAATCTTATACGTTACCCCATATTGTAAAATTATATTGTCAAGACAATTATTTAATTGTTTGTTTTTATTATTAATTATTTTAAGACCAAAAGAAGTTAATGGATTTGAAAAATAAATTGCAGTTGGCTCTGACGTATAGAATTTTATGTTGAAATCTCCACATAAGACAACAGTATTAGTAACCAAGTTTTATTTATTTATTACATCAAATAATATGTTAAAATTGCCTGATGGGGGTCTGTAGACTGATACTATAACACAATTTGCGTCTACTAATGTTACTGCGGCTAATTCAATATGCATCTCATTTGATAATTTGCATATATCCTCAATTGTTACATATTTTAAATGATTTTTAATGTATATTATTACCCCACCACGTATATGCAGTCTTCGTGTAAAATGGGCTGCCTTTGAAAAAAAAATTTATTGCTGTATTTTCTGCTTCCCTTATTTTTAGCCAATGTTCACTTACGGTTCAAACCTCAATATTTTTTAATTTAGAATCTATTTCTAGATTTTGCGTATGGTTCCTAAGATTTTGAATATTTAGGTAAACTATTTTAATATGGTTGTTAGTTGTTTTTAGGTTTGAATCTTGAATGCTTCTTTTGGTAGTCGGATAAAAAAAAATGAAATCATTCAACTGATATATCGATAGGCCAGAATCATGGGTTGTGGAGAGTATCTAATAAAATAGAATAAAACCAGCTCCTACTTTAAATGAAACATTATAATCGTTTTTTGTATCGAGTTTTTCAACTGAAAAATTTCCATCAGAACATTTTTTAACATTTTTTTTTAAATCTCTCCTCTGTAGTATCTTGTTTGCAGTTGCCAACATATACCCACACTCTCTTTTCTTTAATTGCGGCACCTTCAAATCCTTCCGTATAAATAGACTCAGATGTTCCTTTTATTTTATTTTTAATTTTTGTAGCTGATAACGAACTTTTATTGTGCTTGTATTTATTTTATTTTTGTTTATTATTTATTTTATTTTTATTTTGCACTGGAACTAAGTCACTTTTTTTTCTTTTTTGACGACATTGAATCCGGCGATGATGGTATCGCATGAACTGTTTGTGTTACTGGATTCCGTCAAATTGTTTAAAATAAAATCTGTAATTTTTTTTACGGATTTTGTTATTTCTGCATTGGTTGAAGACTGCATTTGAATTAAGTGGATATTAGTTTCTTTTAGTTCCCGTAAAGTGTTTTGTAGATCAGTCAATTGTTCACTAATTACTTTATTAATTAGATCAACTATATCAACTTGCTGACTTTTTGTCAAAACCATTTCTATGGAATTTTGTTAATATTGTTTTATTTTATAATCACTTTAGATGCACGTGTGTCTACGACGAACGCCACGCCACAATATACTTTCTCAATCTTTGGTTTTATATTTAACACTTTACTGTAAAAGCTTTTGTTTTAAAAATAAGTTTACTCCATTGAATTATTAAGCTTGCATTGATTCAACATAATTCTCTTGAAAATATTTCTAAAATAATTCTAGTTGTTTATTTAAATTAAAGTTCTTGTCAATTGTTCAAGGTTGCAACTTTATAACTGATAATAAAAATAATTGAACTCTAGAGATGATTTAATGACAAAAACAATGTAATATAAATAAATAAATCTTTATCATCTTGCACAGTACATACACGATTTTGCCATTTTTTACTTTTAATAAATAGAATATTGCATTTTATAGTGAATTTTAATACTTTCTAATAATATTTTTATACAGAATTTGTTATTTTTGACATTTTAGTGCTTTTTAACTGCTGTAATTTATTTTTTTTGATATTTTATAAATAAATTTTTGCGACTTTTTAACCGTTTTTTGGCCGAATTTTGATTCTATCTGAAAATATTTTAATGTTTTATTTGACTTTTTATAAATAGAATTTTGCACTTTTTAACAATAAATATTATTTGTAATATAAAAAAATGTGCACTATTCAACAGTTTATGACCGGATTTTGCCGCGTTCTGGCAATGTTTTCGTATAATTCAAAATATATTATAACAATTTTTTGATATTTCATATTATAATTTTTTTTTTTTTTGAAATTTTGTAAAAATGTCTATACTTTTTTTAAAGTTAAACGCTGCACTTTAGTGCGTTATTTAGTCAGAGAAGAAGTATGCGATATCCAATTTTTTGATGACTAAACTTAAGTGGGTCACTACAGACTATGATTCCCAGCTAGTAGTTACAATCTAACTACCCGTCTTAGTCTTTTTTTATCAAAAATTGTAAGTTTCTTTTCATCGCAAGCATTTGAAGTCTTTTTGTCCAACAAGTAGGAAATGATATCCAATCTCTTGATGATCAACACTTGGGTGCGCATTGAGTAGCTTGAAATAAAGAACTCACCCGCTTTAGTGTTTAATATTAAGACATAGAAGTTTTTCTTTTTTGCAAGGGTTAGAAGTCTCCAAGTCATAAAAGGGGATAATAAATCTAATCTCCTAATGACCGAATTGAAGTTGCGAACGACTTAACAATTGGGTTAGTTTGTGTGGAGGCTTAAAACCTGCGTTTATACCAACCGACTATAATGAAAGGCAACGGGCTCAAATTAAAAGTCGAACACAAGATGTAGAGAGCATTGGTATCTATGTTGCCTATATGAGCAATTTGTTCAACCGTATGACATGGAGAGTAAGTGATGAAATAAAAATGAAAGTGCTGACAAGCAAGTTGCACTTCAGACCCCATCAGTAGTCTCGATGAATTAATTTATATGTGTAGAAAAATAAAGCAAAAGTGTATTAGTGTGGAAAATTATGCTGCTCATCCAAATGAGACCTATACAAGAGGTAGTGGTGTCGGTAAAATATCAAACTTCGAACGAGATTTAACCAAAAATCCATACTTATCTAAAAGCTTTAGCCAATATGCACATATTATGCAAACAAACTCAAACTATGACAATGTAGATAGGTCAAGGGAGGTAAGAACAAGTAGAAAAGGTGATATTGACTATACCACTCAATATAATGCCTAAAACGGATTTGTGGAAAACAATTGGTATGATAATTATAATAGACGTGGTGATAGAGATCGATATGGAGATAAATTTAACAGATCAAAGTAGAGACAGGTTTAGAAGCATTTAAGGTATCACTGAAACCGCAGCAGAGACAGGTACGAGATGAAAGGAGATGACAGATATGACAATGACCAAAATACAAATCAAGATAGATGCAGCAGCATTAACATATTATAGAATAGGTCAAATAGTAGAGAGAACTTGAGGCAATAACAAAGATGAGCCGGAATGTTCATTTTTTTGAGGAAACTCGACGGGAGTTCAATGATCTATTTGATTTTGAGACCAATGGTGTGTTTTTGGGTTAGAAGCATCTAAAGTGCTAGAATTGATTGGGGTAACATTAACTGACTGCTCCATACAATGCACGGTTGCTAACGACACTACAGCAAAGTATCTTGGAAATGCATACGTGCTTATTGAATTACAGGGCAAAAGTTCAAAAAATTAACAATCAATGGACAAACTTTTCCTCTTTCTAATGCTCAAATCTCTATCTGAGAAAATGTACAAGAAGATAGTTATTGAGTAACAATCCTTTTTGCCAAAAATTGTTTTTTTTTACATATCACGAACAGTCACTGATTTATTTGTACAAATAATTGAAATTATTACAAAAATTAATTTGTGAAAAAAGAATAAAATTTTCCTTTGAGACTATGCAAATTGTCTTACGTGTTGGGGTTGACTAGTAACGTATTGATCCCAAATAAAAATCAAAAATCCGCCTTTGCTAAGCAAAGTAATAGTATTAAATTAAAATGGAGTTTTTTTTTATTTGATCAAATTTGAATTCAAAAATTCTAAAATCGTTTTGGTTTTTCAAAAAAATGCGTTTTTTAATTTTGAACAAAAAAAATTGGTGACGCCAATATTTTAATAAAATGATTTCTGCTAAATTCTTAACAATTTCTAAACTTAATCCTATTAAAAAAAAGTTATCTTTAGAAGTACTAAAAAAATAACTCCGGCACTGGTAAGAGTACAGGGTCGGTTTTTTTAGTCCAAAAAAGCCTAATTAGAAACTTAAATTTTATTAAAAAATTAAAATTAAAAAAAAAAAAATCCAACAAATGACAATTGAAAAATTTATACTTGTACTTATGGTGGTGGAGGGGATGGGTAGTTTTAAAAATAAAAAAATGGACTAATTTATTAGCTAGCTGGCAATATTCGGAATGATGAATAAAAGTCACTGGAAGACCTTATTTACTGAACGATTTTGAAAGAAAAATCAAAATCTGGAAAATCTATCGTTTCAGTTTTAAGATGTGTTTTTAGTACAAATAATAACTTAATTTTTTGAATCATGGCGGACCAAAAATGCATCTTTTCAAACCCTACACTCCAATATAATTTTTGAAATTGCTCTACTTCCGGTTAGTTAGGGTAAGGTAAAAACAAACATAAACGCCTTCCTAATAATCAACATTTTAGTTTTGGAAACATAAAAGTCAACTATAGTCAAACTACAATCAAACTTTTAAACTTTAAATGGTAGTAGCAGCATTTTCAATTTATAAAATTTAAACTTAACAGAGTTTTGTATGTTATAAGACAACTTCTATGTACATTGATTCTGTTATGTCTATTGAATGTTTATTATACGCATGGTTTGAATTTGCTTTTAGTTTATTGCATTGGCGTATTAATGAAGCTCATAAAAAAATTTTACTTATTAAAAAAAAAACACTACTAAAAATTTGTGAAAATCGTGTAAACAACTCTTTAAAGATTTGAAAGTTATAACATTGTAAACTTTTACCAATAAAACGATAATTAGTTTATGTATGTTTTTCCATTGTCTGAAGTTCCATATAACGCCAATATAACTCTTTGCCATGATTCTAAATCATAAAATGTTGTGAGATTCATCAATAATATGTAAATGTTGCTTCTCCATTAACAATGTCAACATTGACATTTTTCCTATTTTTTATATAAAAAGTTTCTGGTATTACAGATAAAAAGCATAGGCAAAGTGTGAGCTTCGTCTTTCAAATGTAGCTTCTATAGTAACATCAACTTTGACATTTTTTCGTTTTGTAACATGAGCAAATAATATAAAATATTTGAAGTTTTTATAATTTTAAGCAAAGTAACATTGAATTTGTGTTTAAGATTTAAAAAAAAAATACGTTATTACTTTTGGAGAGTAAAAGCAACCAAAAGTGCATGGAAATTTATGTCTTTTCCAATATAAATTATATTATTTTGTCATTTATAGTCTAAAAAAGTTTTTACAATTACTAAATGTGCATCTTTTATAGCTTGTTTGACTAATATTCCACATGTTCTCAAGAAATGAAACAATATTCATTATATTTTTATTAACAATGCACATAGTTATGTCTACAATAATTGAATTGTTCATAGATTAATCATTATATAAATTAATAATCAGATTTAAATTTAACATTTTTTATATAAATGCAGTCTTGATTCATCGAATGTAATCAAAAGAAAACAATTACATTTCAATATTTAAATATCACTAATGATTAATACTAAATGAAATCATATTCGCATGTTTGGAATGTTTCAAACAGTAAGACAGTCATTGCTGATTTATTATAATAAACAAAATTCTTAGATAAAATTGGCAAATCACCCGGTTAATTGTTATTGCAGATTACAAATATAAAAGTCAGAAATATATTTAAATAGAAGAAAATTTATCAAAATAAACCTTCAATTTTGATAAATACTTACTCATTTCACCCTGCTGAGCTTTTCGGGACTATTTATCTAAAACCAAAAATAAATGTCTTAAATGTTATTTGATTTTTTCTACTTTGTCGATTATATACAACTTTTAAAAAACATAGTTTCAAATAATTTTATTTAATTTTACAATACTCAATTATTATAATTTGCTTGATAATTTTGTATTTAAATGTAAATAAATATATGTAAAAATAATATATTTGTAAAAATAAATGTTAATTTTAACAGCCTGTTTAAATTAAAAGCCTTTTAAAGTCATATTTGGTATTCTGTAACACAATCTGGTACATGTAAGCATGTAAATACGTGCCTTTAATTTTTAACAGGGTGTTAAAATTATAAAATGGCAAGTGCAATAGGTTATATTGCCATTTAAATAAATGAAAATTTGCATGAAAGAGGAAGAAGGTAAGTTATTAAATAATTCTAACATCCATCAATAAATTTTTTTTGTATTTTTAAGGAATCGGCTGAGATTATATAATCGACTGCTAGGATATGTCAAATTCAATTGAACTTTGTATTTTAAAATTATTTAGTCTAAATAAAATTGCAGCCCAATATTTAATTAATGCTATTACTCCTCATTTGGCAGTTATACGAAGAAATACTGCAACATCAAACTATATAAAGATTTTGTATGCTTTGCATTTTTACACATGGTAGTTACCAGTTGGATTTTAGGGCTAATACAGCAATTAGTCGACCAGCAGTTAGTAAAATTATTGACACAATATCATTAATTATAAATGCTTCACTATTAAACAACTGGATTAAATTTCCTACTCGGCAAGATCTTATTGAACAAAATAAAACATTGTATTTTCAAAAGTATGGCTTTCCAGGGACAATTGATGTAATTGACTGCTCGCATGTAGCTATTATTGTCCCTCCGCTGGAAAATCCGATATATCCAGCGGGCCCATATTACAACAGAAAAGGGTATTATTGCATTAATGTTCAAATAATTACAGATTGTAAAACAAATATTTTAAACATAAATGCTCGTTACCCTGGATCCTGTCCACGATGCAGCTATCTGGACCATGTCAAATGTAAATCGACATTTATCGACAGAATACTTGAATGATACATTAAATTAACATTTAATTGGAGGCGAGGGGTGTCCATTATCCCCATGGTTGTTAACTGCATATGCTGGTAATGTTGACGACAACACACGAGAAGGTAGATTCAATAAACATTTACGAAGTGCTAAGCTAAGTATCAAACGACTCAACGGTATTCTAAAAGGTCGATTTCGTTGTTTAATTAAACAACAAACTTTAAATTACAATCCAATTAAATCTGCAAAAATAATATATTCATGCGGAGTTCTTCATAACATTGCACACCACTTTCATGCCGATATGCCAGATGACTATGAAGCTATTCCAGACAACTACCCGGATATACAGAATAATGATATTGATGATAATAACAATATAGTGCAAGGTGCAAAAAAAAAAGACAATATTGCAGAAGAATATTTTAATTAAGAATAGAAATAAACATAAACTTTAATCACAGATTGTATTATAAAATATTTAAACTAAAATAACTTATACTATAAAGAAAATATAACTAAAAAAATAATTTTAATTTAAAACCTTCCCACCATGACTTATATTTTATTTGAAATAGCCCATGCAATTTTGGTTAATTAATTAGAAATATTGTTATTGCTTTTAATTAACTCCTTCATTGAATTATCATTGGCATGAAATAGTTTTTTGCCAATACTTCCTAGGAATTTCCTTTATTTTGAGGGGTAGCTGCAACGGGCAATTCAGCTTCCTGAAGTACATTTACAATTGTGGCAGGTTGTAAAATACCATCCAAATCATTTACTTCAAAATTCATTTCAGCTCTTTTTTCTTTAACTTCAACAAATCCTGGTTCCCATACAAATGGAACACCATAAATGACCACAGGATTAATTAGGTTATAATCTTAACTCTTGTTTGTTAAAAGGTTTATTAGTTGCGGACCAGATTCTGTGCTCTTAATATCATATCTTATTAATCGTGACCTGCGTCTTGTATTTGTTTTTAAATCTGCAAACACCTAGAAAAAATAATACGTATTGCAAAATTGTGTATTTTGAGCACCGATATAAAACAAGCGTAGTTATTTATTTGTTATGCTAGCATATATGTTAATTGAAATTAATTTTGCAACAAAACGAAAACAATAATAAAATTTGAATTAAAATTTAAATTAATGAATTAATAATTTATTCAAATTCAATCGATCGGTCACATCGACCATGTTTCATTTCATTGTATAAAATATTAATAGTAAAAAATAAAAATAATCACCGTTATCTATTGTTTCGTGCTTCTAATGGGTTCTTGTAATGCGTTTAAGATACCTTTCAATTTTTCCCATTTCTTCTCATTTTGATCAAATTGAGCATTGTTCTCTACATTCTCATAGAACAACTCTTTGTTTTGTTCTATATATGTTACCAGGCTTTCTTATTGCCATTTAGTCGTTCTTTTGCGTTTTGACATGTTAATTCACTTTTAAAACTAATGCGATTATTGTGTTGTGATTACCTACGATCACCGGCGTCTGACGTATATTTTGTGGTTCAAAAGAAGACATGATTTTTACGCATAAATGTAGAGATTTGTATCTAACTTTATGACTAATTTTTAACATGCTGTTAAAAATATGTATTATAACAGTCATGTTAATATTGCAGTTACAGAATATCAATACAATGTTAAAAACTAACAAGTCTCTTATATTTATATTTTTAACAAGCTGTTAAAATTAACATAAAATTTTACAGAATACACTATTAAATAACGAGTTTTTTGTAAATAAAAAAGTATCGTATAAGTTAAGCCATACTCAAGTCGTGGTAAGTTGATTTAGTAAGAACAAAGATTTATTTAATTCGCAAGAACTTATTAATTTGAATGAGTGTTGAGAATGGCAATTATTCACAAATCAGTAAACTAACTTTTATTTAAGCTTCACATATATTAAACATAGAAACGTTTTCAATTTTTTATAGCTTTATTGGTAAATTAAAACATACACACTACATTTTGTATGTATAAAGATTGAATATATTTTATGTGAAGAATATATTTATTTTATTATTATCTATTGGTACTAAAAATATTGTATGTTTTGACATCTACTGTTCTTTTCCTGAAATTTATTCAGTACAGACATATTTAGTTAGCGTTAATGTGACGAAGTGTGTTTCAGTTTTTTTTTTCCATTTATTATTTATTTTAATATTTTTATCATAGTTTTATACAATGTCTAGCTGTAATTGTTAATCTAACTGCAATAAACCTGTACATGCAAATAATTTGATACCGTGTGCTGTTTGTGAAAACTTTTTTAACAACACTTGTATTAATTTTTCATCTATGGACACAAGAATTCTAAAATGTAAAGCTAATATTAAATGAAGTTGTGGCAGATGAAATTCCAAGGAGATGCTGATGCATTGCAGTTTTCCATTCAAATTCAGATTTAACAAATAGAACTTGTGTTTGTGATAAAACAGAATCTGATAATGAATAATGTCCCTGAATCTAAAGCAACTGATTCTAAATTACGCATTCAATACTATACTCCTGTTCTCCACCAACTTACAAACGATCCTGGTACATTTATAGTCATAAGACTAAGTCGGTCACCGAATGATATACCAAGACCAATAAAGGAATAATGAAGATTTTGTCTAAAAATGCCTTAAAACAAATTAAATCATCAGAACTGATCTTACCGACATGCAACGATATGTAAGAAATAAGGTTCTTAAAGAATTAAATGATAGCAAATTCAAAGAAGAAAAAGATCTTGTATTGAAGTATATTAAAGGTGTTTCCAAAGTTATAGAACAACTTAAAAAAAACGAAATTTAAAGTACATTTGCTGTTATTTCAAAAACGTAACTAGTATCAAAACTAAAATTTCAATTTTAAAATAGCATACAGTGAACATTTCATCATAAATATTATAATATTTCAAGGAAATAAACCAAATACAAATAGTGCAAACAATAAACTCATTTTTTTACGTTTTTAATATCTACAGAACAGACGGAAATAATGATACCACTGAAATAACGGTAGGCGGTAGTTATAGAAACTACAGTTAATAGCGTTGAACATGTATTAATTGAAGTACGAAGAAAAACAAAGTATTATATTTTTGGCGCTGTTTATTTACCGCCAAGATTATTGTGTTGCGGTAAAGGAAGTTACAAGTTTAAATCCTTTACATAAACATGTACTATGTGGTAACTATTATCTTCCCAAAGCAAAATAGTCCAATGATATATTCGGCCTAACTGTTGACTGTCGAATCAATTCTCCGGTTTTATATGTTTGCAAAGTCTTTGTCCAGTTTAACCTATTTCAAATCAAAATTTTTCCAAATAATTTTGAAGTATATTTAGATTAACTTTTTAGTCAAAATGACGCAATTGAAGTTACTACAGTTTGCGGCCTTTTAAATAATAGTGATAAGCTTTATAACATCTATTATGATTTAAAAAAAAAAATCAGATATTTTTGAATTGAATGGATATTTTACTGTGGTAGCAAGCATGGGACTTACTTTTATGTAAATATAAATATCTTAGTGATCATTTTAACACAATGCTAGACTTATTATTCTTTCAGTATTTTTGTTAAAGAAAAGAGACTGTGCTACATATTTTGTTGCCAATGATAGCACTGATAGAAGAATAGAATTTACCTATGAAATTAATATCTTTATATTTTTTTTGGAATTCTCTATGGAATAATAGTATATCGTCTAAACCAGCTACTAATATGTCTAGAAGATATTTAGCAACTCGATACCACCAGTTAAGTTTGTCATTGTATATAAATAATAAAGCGAGTGACTAGCAATATAAAGAAGTATACAGACAATTTTTTTTTGAAAAGTAGTCCAAAATTTTGCTGTTATTGTAAGCATGTGAAGATTCAATCACCAGGTATAAAAGAACATAGATTGAGCAATATAGATCAAAAGTGACTTTTTGTAACTGGTCTGTA
The DNA here is from genome assembly GCA_963932245.1 of Tachinus rufipes. NCBI lineage: Eukaryota > Metazoa > Arthropoda > Insecta > Coleoptera > Staphylinidae > Tachinus > Tachinus rufipes. The sequence continues at coordinate 81,245,568 of OZ010741.1, read as the reverse complement.
GTTGTCAGACTAAAAAAAAAACTTAAAAATAGCAAAAAAGGCTAAATTTTTTTTTGTCATTGTAAGATATCTCAAAGCGTAAAGCACGGCACTTCCATAAATTTTCAGGGTATCATTTGCACATATAAAAACACGTTTTTATCCATATGTAAGAAAAAAAAAACCGTAATTCTTTTTTTAAACTGTTTTTTAAAGTTCGATAAATTTCATTTCGTACACGTGACTCATACATGGCCTTATATAATAAATATATATTTAGGTTTATATATAGGATTCCATTACTTTCGAATAATTTGAAAAAGTCGACCTCTTAGATTTTGCTCAAATTTTGAGGGATCAAAATATGAATGAAAAAAATGAGATTTCCAAAATTTTGGACCTTAGCATATTGCTTGTTCAAAATGACACACATATGGAAGTCAGAAATTTCACAATAAAGCGTCTTTTTTAGTTTATTTTGTATTTCAATTTTTGAACCTCTGGACAAAGATAAAAAAGTCCACGATGGCTCAAATTATTCCTTATGTACTTTCAAACCCATATTCGAATATTTAATGTTGGGGAAGTAATTTTGATATATCAAACGTTTAACATTATTCCAAAAAAAAACGTAAATTTAGCAAAATTTTATTTACTAGATCTAGATTTCTTCGTGTTCTTTCTTTAAAGTGATCACACAAAACTTAGAGAATCAATACGTATACATCACTATTTTGATGCAGGAAGTTGCACATGTTATTGCGATCATTAAACATTGTAATTTAGGGGTCTTTCTCTAAAAAAAAAAATGTAAGTTTGCCATTTAAAAAAATTAAGTTGGTTGCCATACCAACTACATATATTAAAAATAAAAACAATAATGTGTGTACCTGCCTTAATAATACTTAAAAAACCATTTAAAATGTTTTTTGAACCATATAAATTGGTTAAAAAATAACTGAGTTATTTAGCCGTACGTTTTTTGTCTAACTCCCTGTATATATATAGGGTATTTCTTAACTGGAAATAAAATATGAAATTTAGAAGATTTTTAAATTTTCAACAGAAAATCTAAATTAATTGTTTGTCTATCCCGCTTTGTTTTTGAGATAACCGAAAAGATACACATAATTTAAGTAAAAAAAAACATTTATAACAATGGTAACAACAAACAAAACAATATTACTTTAATAAGTTCTCAAAATGGCGTTGATGCAAGCTTTACAACGCACTAAAAGAGAATAATAAACTGATTCAAAATGATGTGTTTTGAGTGTGCAATGCAGCATTCGTAATTATCTCTTGTAGCTGCAGCATGTTGTTTATTGGCACCGCATAAACCAATTGTTTTATATGTCCACACACATAATAGTCTTAACAGATTTAAACCGGAAAATCTTGTAAACTAGTTCACTGGACCTCCACTACCAATCCACCTATCATTAAAATTATTGTTGAGCCACCGAACAACATATTGCTCAACATGGGAATTAATAACAAATTCTTGTTTTTATATGAGAAGATAATGGTTTTTTGAATTGCTCAAGGTTTTTTATTGTCAGCGATTTTGTTTCCAAAGAAATAATATTAAGATAACGGATTCCTGGGATGCTTCGCTATCGTTCTTGGGTGCAGGTGTTAACCCCTCCCTTCTTAGAGTGAACCAAGGGTTGGGACAAGTTTGTTCCAATTCTTGGGTTGCTGACATTTTGGAAGATGGTTGTTTTCTTCTAAGGTATCATATTGAAATAATGACAATGATTGCAATTGCCGTGGTTGTTACTATGGCGGTCATCGAACTCCAGTTATTTGTAGAATGGGCGGTGGATAACTTTTCCAATCAGGAGTCAAGTTTGGCTAACTTTCCTTGGGTTTCATTCAATCTTTCCAAATGCAGGTTGTTTAGATGTCTTCCAATCTTCATTGATGTTGTTTTACTGGCAGCAAGGTCAAATTTATTGTTAGGTGAATTTGTCGATATCTATTTTTGCATTTTTCTTTAGGCAAGTTGTAAATGGTTTTGTTACTTCTGCAAAGTTCTTAATGAACTTTTTTGGGTGCAAATGTTAACTGAAAATCGTTATTGGTAAGCTTATACCCTAACTGTATACGGATTTCCTAATGACCAGATATGCTCAATATGTATATTGTTAATGCAATCTCTCGTAAACAAAGATTCATAACTCTACAATATTGAATTAAAGAAGTTAGGATCTTATTGATGTCGTTTAAGAAGCCATTGAGAAAATGCAAGTCGTTGTGCTGCGTTGCCTGGTTGTAGGTGTTGTACTTTTTGATGATATTTGAAGAATTTCCCTAATTAGGGTTTTCTAGACAAAGTTTTTAGATAGTTGTAAACCGGCCAAAAATCAGCTAACGCTGGCCCCTGGTTCATTGAGAATTGCGTCAACTAATTATTCCTCTTCTTGTAGATTAATAATAATAATAATAATAATAATAATAATAATAATAATAGCAGATCAGCCGGTAACCACCAAAGCAGGAACTCGTAGACAACGTATGATGTGGACAAAACAAATGAACACAGACGTTATGCGTTGCTACTTTAAAGCGACAAACTTAGAAACTATCACTACTGGATATAGAACAACTATGCTTCAGTTTTTCTTAGAGATTTATCCACAATACCACACTAAAATTACTGAACAAAGATTAAGTGATCAAAAGAGAGTTATAATAAGAAATAACAGACTTACCAACTTTGAAATAAATGGAATAAAGCAGTCTTTAACAGAAGAATTTAACAAAAACAAAAATGAGACTCTGCCTTTAAATTATTTAAATGAAGACAATATTTTAACCAATAATAAAATACAGTTAACTGTTAATAACCTATCACAACATATAGAAACTCTAAATATAGAACCAATAGAATCATCAATAAATGTCATTTACAATGAATTTGAAACATCTCTTTATAATTGGGTAGGTAGTGATGCAACATGTAGACCAAATTTACCAAAACTAAAAATAAATAAACATTCACTTCTACTAATAAATAAAGTTAATGATCTGATACAAACACATATAAACAACACAAATGAAATAGAAAGCTTTCACACTATAATATACTGTGCAGCATATACAGTACTAAAATTAAATAAACAAGAACCATATATAAATGAAAATCAATACAAACAACACAAAATACCTAAATGGGAGCAGCGTATAGTACAAAAAATATCAAAAATAAGGCAAGACTTTGGACGCCTCACACAGCTGCTAAAAAATAATACTAAAAGAAATATTTTTAAACTCATAAAACATCTCTTCCCAAATGAAAACAATCTAACAAAGAAAAACATAGTAGAAGCTTTAGATACACAAAAACAAAAATTAGCGGTATATTCAGAAAGACTGAGAAGCTATAAAAAAAGTCATAATAGAAAAAAAGATAACCTGCTTTTCCAAAACAACGAAAAAGTATTTTACTCTTACTTAAATCAAGACAACAGCATAGTAAACTCATCAAATTTACCTTCTAAAAATGACTTAACCGCATTTTGGAAAAACATCTGGTCTAGTCATACAAATAAACATATCAATAACAATGAAGACATTATCATACAAATACAAGATCTTAAGGCTATTATAAGTAAAACTCATAACTGGAAAGCACCAGGTACAGACAAAATCCAAAATTTTTGGTACAAAAAGTTTACATCAGCCCACAACAAACTAGCGAAGTATATAACATACATACTAAATAATCCAGAAAGTATGCCAGTTTTTCTAACACATGGTATAACATATTTAAAACCAAAAACTGCCGAAACAGAAGATCCATCCAACTACCGTCCAATCACATGTCTACCAACATTATATAAAATTATCACTGCTCTAATAACAAAAAATATTCAATACCATATTAACAAACATTCAATAATAACTGAAGAACAAAAAGGTACCAAACAATTATGTCAGGGATGCAAAGAACAATTGATAATTGACAGCGTTATTCTAAAACAAACCGAAATACAACAACGTAATCTATACGAAACTTTTATAGACTACAGAAAAGCATTTGATAGCATTCCTCACAGCTGGTTAACTGAAGTCCTAGACATATATAAAGTCAATTCAACAATAACTAAATTTCTTAAATATACTATGCAAACATGGAAGACAAAACTACACCTTCGATCAACTACACAGGTGATAGAATCAGAAACAATACACATAAAACGTGGAATTTTTCAAGGAGACTCATTAAGTGCGCTCTGGTTTTGTATGTGTTTAAATCCACTATCTGAACTACTAAACGACACAAAAGCAGGGTTTCAACTTAAGAAAAACAAAATTACAATGCATAAAATTAACCATCTTTTCTATATGGATGACATAAAACTGTATGCTAGTACCAAAACACAACTAACATCACTATTAAAAATTACAGAAACAGTCTCTCAAGATATAAATATGGAATTTGGCATTAACAAATGCAAAATTAACAGAATGGAGAAAGGAAAGTGGACAAAAACAGACGGTATAAATACAATAAATGAACAAACAATCTTATCTATGGAAAAAGGAGAAACTTACAAATATCTAGGCTTTGAACAAACTACCAAAATAGACCATACAAACCTCAAAAGTAAATTAACAGAAGCATACAATAAAAAGCTTAAACAACTTCTAACAAAAAATTTAAATGCAAAAAATCTTTGTAAAGCTATAAATACATATGCAATACCAATCCTCACCTACTCGTTTGGTATAATTAAGTGGTCAACTACAGATCTTAATGCACTAAGTAGAAATACAAGAACTCTTCTAACTAAACACAAAATGCACCACACAAATGCCTGCATAGAAAGAATAAATTTACCAAGATCGGACGGCGGCAGAGGTCTAACAAATATACACAGTATACACAACAGTCAGATTACAAATCTTCGAAATTATTTTTATCTCCGAAATGATAGTGAATTACATAAAGCAATTGTAAATATTGATACAAATTATACCCCACTTAACCTGGCTGACAAAGAACAGATACATAAAGATTCCATTACAATACAACAAGAAAATATTCAAAAATGGGCAGCAAAACAACTACATGGCAGATACTACCACCAAAGTCACAAAGAGAACATAGACAGAATAGCTACATTTACATATCTTGAGAAAGGATATCTGTTTCCAGAAACCGAAGGATTTCTACAGGCCATTCAAGACAAGGTAATAAACACAAAAAGCTATAGACTGCACATAATTAAAGACCTACAAAACACAAACGATAAATGCAGACGCTGCAAAGACGAACAGGAAACCATTGAGCATATTACAAACGGCTGTAAAATTCTAGCTCCCACACAATATACAGAACGGCACAACTCGGTAGCTAAAATTATTCATCAAGAATTAGCACTTAAATACAAATTAATTAGCAAATGGGAACCATACTATAAATATAATCCATCAATTATCCTAGAAAACGACGTGTGCAAATTATACTGGGACAGAGCTATTCTGACAAATAAAACAGTTGCACATAACCGCCCAGACATTACTCTTACTATAAAAAATGTAAATACTACGTATCTTATTGATGTAGCAATACCAGCAGACCATAACATCAAGGTCAAATATAACGAAAAAATTGATAAGTACTTACCTCTAGCGCACGAAATAGAAAAAATATGGAAAGACAAAGTGAGAATAATCCCCATAATTATGTCATCAACAGGTATAGTGCCACTAAATCTAAAGGAAAACCTAAATGAATTACAGCTTAAAGAATATGATATAATACCTATGCAAAAGGCTGTGATACTAAAAACATGTAACATCGTTAGGTCTTTTCTAAAACAATGACAATCTTTACTGGACCTGGTCCCGTACCCGTCCAATAAATAACTCCCAGGATAATACCTGTGAAAAAAAAAAAAAAAAAAAAAAAAAAAAATAATTATACTTTATTTCATTTAAACCACATGTGTGGATATGAATAGTCAATTACATAATACAAGCATAAAAATAGTGTAGATAATAAAACAATAAATAAAAGTAGTAAACATACATACAAAAGTTACATATTACAATAATATAAAATACAATTAATATTCAAATTCGTTATCACATAAATAATCACATGTTTTATAGTATGATTTTTTTTATAAGATTTTTTCTTATTGTTGAATTAAAAACATCAAATGACTGTATTTCTTTTATATTTAAGGGTAGTTAGTAGTAAAAGAAGGTGCGCGCTAGGGCACCTCCCACCACTTTTTTCAAGGTCAAGGCCATTGCCATGGCCACGCCTCCTCAAGCCATCACGCCCCTCCATGGTCAAGGCCATCACGCCCTCTCCAAGGTCAAGGCCATTACACCCCTCCATGGTCAAGGCCATGCTTCCTCAAGGTCATCACGCCCCTCCAAGGTCAAGACCATGGCCACGCTTCCTCAAGACCATAACGCCCCTCCAAGGTCAAGGCCATGACCACGCTTTCTCAAGGTCATGGCCACACCCTTCCAAGGCCAACTTGGCACACTTCTTCAATACCACTTTTCTAAAGCTACACCTGTCATAGTCACCACTTTTTTTTTAAATCAATTTGATTCTCAGGCTAAAACATTTACTTATATAATGTTACACAACAACATTGATTATTGTATCTTTTGCCGTCGCCATGAATGTATCAACTTTTATTTTACTCTCTACAATTTTAAACAACACATTGTATGTGTCAAAACCAAAAAATACAAACGAATGTTATATTTCAATTAAAAATTCAACATGGAAACAAATGGATATGGACTATATTTACCATCCAAAAACATGCAAAACCTCAATAAATGCCAACAACCATTTAGGATACAACATCATTTATAGGTTAAAAAATAATACAAACATAACAGCAAGTTTTCAAAATACCATTAGTTTTAATAATTCAACATTGTACAATTTTGTTAACATATTATCAATTATTATTCTAACATTGTTTCTTACTTATATATTATATTTTATTACAAATAAAATGTACACTAAATATATTACTTATTAATAAATATTTTTAAAAAGTTACGAGTGCTTCATTCTCAACCACTTTCCATAATAGATCTATATTACTTTGCCAAAGTGATTTATTATTTACACTAAATAATGTCTCTACATTTTGTTCAGATTCTTCTTTTTCAATTTCTTCTGCTACTTCAAAAAACATATCAATATTTTGTTTCCAAGGGTCACTATCTAATAATTTATGCCCCCAAGCTAATGTTTTCATGGAATCAGGAATTATATATCTTTTATCATCAAAGTTGGTCAATGCTACTTTATTTTTTAATTCAGTGTACATATTGTGTAAATGTGACCGAAAAATAAACATTCTACATAACTTGTTATTACCTTTTAGAATATTTTGGAAATCATGCACCGTTAATTGTTTATCAATAGCACACTTTTTAACCCCTTTTGCTTTTTTTGTTACTGATGTCGGTGTTACCACACAATATGCCTTTGCTCCGGTACCATAGAAACTTTGAATAGGTTCACCAACATATTCATCTTTCATTTTACCCAAAATAGATTTATTTCTTTGTATGTCATGAATATTACCATCCTTGTAATTGGATGTGTCAAAATAATTTAAATTTTGTTTCATATCATCATAAAAATTATCAGTTTTTACATCTAATATTAGTGAATCGGTATCCGTATATAATAATGACACGTTTTCATTATACATTGGTTTTAAATAGTTATAATAAAAATCATACATAACTGTCTTTGATAAATCTAATATAGAAAATCCAACATATATTGGTTTATTATAATACACTTTTACTTTATTCATCTGAATTGCAACTAAATTTTCCGAAAATATTGAACAATTTTTAAAATTTGGTTTGGCTATAAATACTTCTGCTCCGAATTGTTTACCTAACTTACTCCAATGGCTAACAAGTTTTATATCAATTCGATTGTCTAAATTTTCCATTGTTTTCCCAAATACGCTATTGTTCATAAGTTTAAAGAATAATTTCTCAAAATCATTTTTTGATGCATTTCGCATCTTAGTATTTAAATCAATATATCCTTTAAGCCAATGTGATTGTTTGAATTGAATAACACGATGAATTTTTTTCAATTTTAAACCATTATTTAAACATTGCTTTAAGTTTCTGTAATGAATAATGTATTTATTTTTATCATATAAATTTGGAATCAATTTTGCAAATTTACTGTTTGGTGGAATTATGTTTTCTGGACAAAATGGAAAATCATTATGAGTATCATGTAATTCAGATGGATATTCTAAGTCAACTTCCAAAACATAACCTATATCGGATGTATCAGATATATCAAATACATTTAACTGTTCTATTTCTTCAGGTGTTAACCAATTAAAATCTTTTTCGGGTAAATATTCAGACATAGAACCACCATATAAATTAGTTGCATCAAGGTACATTAAAAATGAGATTAGTTTAGTGGGATCATAGTTTGGTAAAAATTTGTTGTTTGCTTCAGCTTGTCTACCAACACATGTACTAACACCACCACGGATACCCTTTTTGAAAAAATGTAACATATCAATGTCAGTTAGTAGTTCTAATTTTACCTTGGTAAATTTTAGCATAGCATCCCAACTTAAACCAGGGGCAGTAAAGTAATGTGCCGGGTCTAGTTTATAATTTTTCAAACAAATTTTACGAAAATTTTCAAAAACGTCTGCTAAAATTAGAACATCTGATTTTAAATATATGTCAGCATAATCACCAATAGTTTGACATTTGAATAAATCCCATACATCACAAGCTCGTTGGTAATCTTCTATCGAAATATTTTCTTCTCTTAATTTATCATAAAATTCTTCAATTGCAGGCAGTTTTCTTTCATTTAATTTTAAACAATTATCAATGTAGGAGTAAGGAAATACACCTTTTTGTCTTATAAAATTGAATTGTTTTGAATCTTTAAAATATTTTTTTACTTCAATACATTCTTGAGGACTTAAATTTTTTGATAATTTTTCTAATGATTGTGGCATAAATTTAAAAGAGTCTAAGAACCTCATTTGAATGTGTACGTTTTCTTTATTAATTACATCAACCAGAACTTGTTTTGTAAAGGATATATATTTTTCTTTTGTTTGTGCAATAACATTAATTTTTTCATTATTTAAAGCCAAATTTCTAATAAACAAATGAGAGTCATAATTTAAATTGTGAAAAAATATAGGTATATGATTTGAATTTTTATATTGTAAATTACAGTTGGAGTGAGCGGCACCTCTGAATTTTCCGGTCAAATGACAATGATCTCTTACTTTTATATCTTTATCAGAAAAGGTTGTATCACAAATATGACAAACTGTTGAATTTTGATATTCATTTTTGTCTTGCATCGTCATTATCATCAACTTTATTGGTTTCAAATGTTTGTGATATATATTTTTTAAATCAGTTTCTAATTTCTCAATAAATATTAGTTCGGGGTTGGGACCACGATAAATTTCTAATTTTGATAATGAATCATCATAATTACATTTAATATAGTATGCAAAAGAATATGGTTCATGTTCATATGTTTTAGTACTGAAAGACTTTGTTGGATCAGGAGAGCAAGTTAACATTGGTTTTAAAGCACATTCAAAGTCAGCGTAAACAACAAATGGTACCGATAATTGTTTTTGGAAATTTTCAAATTCTAATATATTTTCTGGCACTGATTTTCCAAATTTATTAATTTTTGTTTCCGTGCAAGGAATTTGTGTATACAAGTAATTGCAATCATTTTCTAAATGTCTTAATAATTTAAAATTAGTTTTAAAGTATTGTAGACATCCATCACAAAAGTGTTTTGCTTGATGATGATTAGAAATTTGAGTTGAAACTAATTTAGATAAGTTTTTAATGTAGCAGTAGTGATTAATACCATCATCATCACTGAATAATAGCAAATTTATGTGAATAGGTTTTTTTAATTTTGTGTAATGCATAGGACCAACAATTTCATATTTCCTGATTCCATCTTTAAAGTAATACTCTAAACCATAAACATTAATTGACACATTATTACTTTTTTCAAATTTTTCGATATCACTTAACTTAATTGGAAAATTTATATCATTAAAATTAAATACCTCACTATAATGTTCATATGATGAAGTTTTACTGGGGTTTCCAGTCGGTTGGCGTACTGCTGCAACAACACTCCATGCAAAACAGCAATCATCTTCATTTTGAATGTTTACAATTGCTTGCTTTCTTTTAATTTCTGTAGGCAGTGGAATGTATGATGAAGCACGGAGAGGATTATACTTGTTGAAGTTGACTTCTAAAAACAGTATTTTTTCTAACGCCCAACCTATAATAATATATTTATTAAGTTAAATAATATATAACTTACAACTTAGCACTTACCTGAATCACGTTCTTGAAATTCAGACATTTTTGTGTCGATAATTTGTCTAAAAGTATCATACAACTCTTCAAATGATGTAGAGATAGTTGCAACTTTGTTAGCAGTATTGAACGATTTTATTTCAAATAATTCTTTTTCACTAATTGTGTACATACCAAATAATTCAAAACTTATTTTAACAGCACAAAATTTATTTACAACTTTGTTTGTTAATTTATTTACTTTATCTTTAATTTCATTCATAAAATCAGTTAAATTTAAATAGTCGCGGTTTGATTTGACTCTATATGTAACAATTCTGCTTTTAAATGCAGTTGTTATTAACTCTACACCATCATCTATAGCCAGACAACAATTCTTCTTATGGTGAAAGCTTTTTAGATGACTGTTGTATGAACGTGACGGAATGATAGTTTTACAATCATTGCAAAACTAATCTGAAAAATATTATAACTTAATAGATTTAAAAATTATTAAAAAAATAAACTTACCTGGATTTGTTTTTTGTTGTTTGCTCGGAGGTGAATCATTGTTTAAACCACAACTCTCTTTATAGTGTCTTTTTAGCGACTTTTCACTTTTGTATAATTTATTACACTTAAAGCAGTTCATGATGTGTATTATGTTTGAAAGATGCACACTGAATGTTTCTATTTTCTTCGGAGAATTTTATTTAAAAGAAGCTGATCTTGGCGTTACCCAACAATACCACGGGGAGGTGTCAGCACATTGTCAGGAATGATAGGAAATAATGGAAAGGGTTGATGGGAGGTTACTATAAATAAAAAGGAAACTACTTTTTAATTAAACGTTCTTTTAAATCAGATAGTTCTTGATGTCTAACTATTCGATTGTCTATTGAATTTTCGAGAGCATGCATTTCTCGATCAATATCACTAACCGCACGCACTATAGCTGTGTCCATTACATTGTCTATTAAAGAAGTATTAAAACTTTCACTTAGATTAAATAGTTCAATAGAACCCATACTTAGATCCAAATCGATAGTATTTGGATTTAAATTTGGGGGGGGAATCTCCGACTCACTACACATTAATTTATTTGGAGGAAAGTCACTTCCACACGAGGAATTGTCAATTAATATGACTTCGGGGATAATCTCCGAGTCACTACACGAAGAACTGTCTATAGTAATCGCGAGGAGAGACTCACTACACTTATGTTTATTGTTAGAAAAATCACTACCGCACCAAGAACTAGTCGTGCCGTAGATGTTGTCCCCTTGATATGGAGTTGAACAACGTTTAACTCCATTTTCAAAATTGCTGTAGTTCTCACTATCATCACTATCATCACTATCACACGAAACACACATGAAATTGTCAATTGATGTTGTTGTTGAGGCACGGGAAGAAGAACCGTCATTGGGATTAATGACATTCATAATAATGCTGTCAACACTATATGAACAATCCATTAATCCCTCTTGAAGAATTGATGATGGATTGATTCCTTCTTGATCCATGCACACACTCACTATACTTTGTGGACACGGGGTTAAAACTATATTAGTTAAATTGCTGTTAACAGTTACAGCACTAGAAATATTTAAAATTTCAGGCAAAGGGGGTGGCCCGAAAAAGAATTCATAAAGTTGAGGTTGATTATCAACATTCAACTCGTAGTCGCACCCATCGCGCCTTAACGGAGTTTCTAACAATCCCCGTAAGATGGAGTTAGGTGCTTCTTGAGAATTCATTTTGCAACTATCTTAAAGATTGAAAATACACACGGTTTTATACAAGTAAAATAAGAAATAAAAAAGTATTGGAATGTGGTTTCGCCTTTATACAGATAGGTAGTAAAGCAATAAATAAAAAAAAGTATTGGAATGTGGTTTTAATTGCATGCATTTGCAGACTAGATCACCTTGTAAAACACCACCTTGCCCCCAGCCGCCAACTCACAGCCCCCTGCCCCAACTCACAGTCCATGCCCCTTGCCGCCCCCACCCCCACCGCCTCCGGCCGCCCCCACCCCCCTGCCACCCCCGCCGCCCCCGGACCTAAACAACTCTAAAAGTAAGATTATAAAAGTGGGAATTCTTGCAGATTTTCAAGATTTCCATACAGTTATCCAATTAAGTGGCAACTCAAAACAGTGCGTCCTTTTTAAAGAAAATGAATGGATACAGTTCTTAGATCTGCAAGGTATTATTACCAACTATTTAGAGAACACTATTAATGAAAAATGGAATCCAATTTCAATGCAAAATTTCACACTCCATTTTAAAAGTTATAAAAACAAGAAATTTATTGAAATTTCTAAAACAGATACTTCATTTGTAATGTTAGCAAATGAATCAGTTATGGAATTGTGGAAATTGCTACCCCTGGTAAAAGATCTTCTAGAGAAACTGAAGAGGCAACAATTTTCAACGTTTTACAACAATTTAATTTGGAATTTGGTTAATATGAATGGTGATAGTTTGCAAAACATTGAGGCATTAATGGTACCATTTAATGCAAACGAAAATGCATATGGAATAAAGGAACTTTTATATATTTTTCCTGATTTATTGGAGCAAGATGTTAAAAAGCGTAAATTATCTAAGTGCAAGTTCAAGTGCAAGTTCAAATAAAACATAACAGTTAAATAAAAATGCCGTGCTTCACTGATAGCCCTCAATTTGTTGCTGAGATTGGTTATCTCCTCAACTATTTAGACATTAAAATTTCATTATGGGAAGAGGAGAGAAGCCTCATTCCAGAATTATCTAACGATGTAAGTATATTTTACTGTTACTTTTTTTTTGTTTATTATCTTTATTTATGATTTTTTTTTTGTTTATATTTGTTTTTAACATATATGTTTTTTTTATGTGTTGCAGTGGACCAACAACCAACTTAAAACATTCAAACTTGCGACAATTTTTTGTCGCGAGTTTCTGGAAGAAGATATCTGCATGATGCAGTTTGTCAGTCAAGTGAGTGTTTATCCGATGATCCGGCCATTTTTGTCAAGGGCAGTCAGGTACATCCCTGAACAAATTTTAAGATTGGTAGGGATGCATGAATTCGAGGATTTTCCAATGGCTTCATGGGAGTTGGATTCGTTTTTGGTTGGAAACAATCCACTTCCAGAAACATTGATTGCTGAGTTGTCAAGTACTCCCGTGGACCCCTGGAGCACTACACCACCACCAGCAGCAGAAAATTTTTCACCACCACCACCACCAGAAGAGGAATAAAATGTTTTTATATTTTTATATATGTATTTATAAGTTTAATTTTATATATTTTTATATTTGTATTTTTATACTTTTTTTGTATTCTTATATTTTTATATTTTATAGGTTTAATTTTTTTTTTGTATTTTTACTTTTATAAATAAATGTTTAATTTTGAAATTATTTTTGTATTTTTATATTTCTTTTTGTATTTTATAATTTTGTAATTTTGAATTTTTATGTTTTTATACTTTTTATAGGTTTAATTTAATTTTTTTTGTATTTATACTTTTAAAAATAAATGTTTAATTTTGTAATATGCAGTTTATTTAATTATTTTGTGATTCCTCAATACACTTTCTATAGATGAGTTGGGCAATACCCCACTTTATACTGAGGACCCGTGGAGCACCACCAGCAGCAAAAGATTAAAAAAATTATATTTTTATTTATAGGTTTAATTTTATATTTTTTTTGTATTTTTAGTTTTATAAATAAATGTTTAATTTTGTAATAAGTAGTTTATTTAATTATTTTGAATCATTTTGGAAAGATAAGTAATAGAAAAAAAAATTTATTCTTGTAATTGTTGTAATACATTAAGTAATAATAAATGATAAATCTGTTCTGATGTTTTCTTAAACTTTTTTCGATCTTCTTTTTTTTCTTCTCCTTTGCTAAGTAATTTCGCAAATTTACAGTTTGGTGACAATCTTATATGTTCTCCCATAGCTGTATCGGTTGGTTCCCAACGTACAATACTGACTCCACAGCAAAAGCAACGAACGTGGTCCATGTGTTGTAAGTAGACAAAACCAGCTTCGGCAAGTGATTTGGGTGTTATAACTCCAACCCAATTCTTAAATGTTAGCAACCGTTCTTCAAATATTGAAAACCTTGTAGGAGAAACACCATCATCCAAAGACATTTTATCGAACACTAAGGTTGTGTACGTTTGAAATCTTTTATATGCTAGACATGGGAAAAGATGTTTATTGGACATTATTCTTTGAAATCCAAGAGTTGTGTGATGAGTCAAATCCTAACCACTTAACAAATACTTTATTTCCTTTTTTTTTATTACTTTTTCAACCAAATATATATCTGGATATTTTACTTTCTGTAGTTCATATTCATAGAAACCACCCTTAATCTCTTGTTTACTTTGATCGATTAATAAATATGTTACTGGATATGTTGATTGAATTTTATGTATAGTAAATATTTCATTTGACCAGTTAGGAGTATATCCTTTAGCAAATTCACTTCTATATTTACTTATACGTACGTTGTCACCGACACGAAATTTCTTAGCTTTAGGGTCAACTAATTTTATATGATTGTATGAATTTTGTAAGACAGCTTTTTCTGTTTTATTGTCAACATTAATGGGTTTCATACCAATAGTGTTGTGTTTGGTATTACTGTATTTGTTAACAATTTCTGGTAAAATATCTAACCATTTATAATTTCCTTGTAAACTAAACTGTTTCCACATGTTATTTTTTAAAGTTCGATTAACTCTTTCTACAACGGACGCCTTTTGAATTGAATATGTGCTATAGTGATTTATGTTGTATTTTTTCATTAACGTTTGAAAGTCTTTATTGTAAAATTCCGTACCCATATCTGTTTGAACATTTTTTACAACATTTTTTTTAATTAGAAATATCTTTTCCATGGCAGATGAAACATCTTTTCCAGTCTTTCTTTTTACTGGAAATGCCCAAACAAGTTTTGAAAATACATTAATAACTACTAAAATATATCTAAATCCTTTATTGAATTTAGCATAGGGTATCATTTCCACTAAATCTGCTTGAATTAAATCTTTAAGACCTTTTACTATAACATGTCTTCGCTTGAAATTTTTACGAGCTGGTTTGTGAATTTCTTCAACAATTTCTTGTTTAACATTTGTTATCTTATTCTTAACCATTTTCTTCAACAACTGGACTATATTCTTCTTCCACAGGACATTTAAGTACTAATTCAGCATATAACGTTACCATATTTCCACCAACATATTGTTCTGGAAATTCTATAGTATCCCCCCTTTTTAAAGGTAAATTACGTAAAGCATTCTCATAGAATGGTGAACCGTTTATTCTTATTTGAGAATTATTACTAATGAAAGCCGATACAATTGTAGCCGATTTGTGTGGAAAAATGTAATTTGATAAAGTATTATATAAAAGATATCTATTGTTGAGCGTTGTATCACTAAAAAAATTTAGTGTAATTGTATAACTGTATTTTTTTGGTGATGTTGATTGAAGTATTATGTCGATATCGTTATGTTTCGAATATAGTGTTCTTCCAAATTTATCAATGGTCATGTTTATTTCTTAAAACTCAATCAGTTAATGAGAGTTTACATCTATGTTACCATTATTTAATAATTTTTGCTTCTCGCAACTCTTCAATTATTGAAGTAATTTCATTATTATGTCCAGTATGCCCAGCAGCTTGGGAAGAAATTAGAAGGCGCAGACGATTAACTAATTCATTAGGATTGTCCCAATATATAAATTCTAATGGCTTATTGTCGTATTCAAGTAGTGCTTTACCTGTACGAAATGATTGAGGTGTGAGTCTAACCGGAATTGCTTTTCGCCTATCAAGCAAAGGTGCAATTATGTTATTATATTTTGGTAGTTTAGTTCCTATTAATTTACCGGTTGGTATATAACCATGTTTTGCTGCATTTGTTTTATTAACAATTTCCATATAATTAGTTACATCCACACTCCTAAATCCTGTTGGTACCTTCTTGAATAATAACTCATACAAACCCGGTGTACCTGTATATATGCGTTCAAAAATTTGCCCATTTATAACTGTTTTAATAACTACATCATCACCTCTGAAGGTAACAACTCCATTACCAATAGCATAATTATGTTTGTCCCCATCTTCAGTTGGTACCACTCTTATTCCATATGTGTGATCCATAGCCCTCGTTGTATCAGATATCATGTCGTAAATGTAGGCTTTAGGTAATGTGGAAAATTGTTTTACATATTCATCCAAATCACTCATCTTTTTAGTTTGGACTTCAACATTTGCATATTCATCATCATCATCATCATCATCATCATCATCATTATCAGCAACATATAGGTCTTCGACTATTGGCTGTGTATTGGATGTAGAAGGGGTGTGCTCGTAAACTTGTGGAAGAATACTTGTATCAATGGTAGTATTAGTTGGTGTTACAAATTCTTCCATTTTAATAGGGGATGACCTTCTACCATACTTTTTCTTTTTTGGTGTTTCATTTTTAATTTCTTCAGTTTCCTCAATTTTTTCAAATTTTGGTTCCAATTTAACTTTGAGATTTGCAATAAGGTCTTCTATTGGTTTGGTTATTGGTTGATAGGCCGATCGCATATGTGACTGCGACTGTGCATAATCAGATTTCAAATCTTGAAACTTTTTTTTTACAATACGTCGAGTTTTTAATAACTGCTTGACTAATTGCTTGTCCATGATGTTTATTAAACTACATGTAGATGCAAACTGTTGGAACTCAAACATACAATATATTTATATATTGTTTATAAATAAATAAATGAATCAAATCCTTTTCTATAGCGTCCAGATTTTATTTCACTTTCTTTATCAATAACTAAAAATCCATATTTCTCTTTCCAACAATAGGAACAAATATCTCTAAATTGTTGGTATGACATATCTACACCTACATGATCATCGTAAATGTGTTTTAAATTGGTATTATCTTGCTCAAATATAATCAATATATTAGCATTATCTCTTATAAGTTGTTTTGGTATTTTAGTGTATGTTTGACAAATATAAAAGCAATCTATGTTATTGTGTCGACCAAAACTAAAATAATCCCTCATTATGCTTTGATTGCAACATACAACATCATCAAATATAAAAACTGAATTTTCTTTGGTTTCTTGTGGTGATGAAATCTGATCACTGTTATCATATTCAAAATAACCCATACCCTTTATAGGTTCAATAACTTTTTTTAAATATTGATATTTTGATTGATGTAATGTTTTTGAGTAAATATAAACATTTTGAAATCTTAAACCGTTTGGATGTAAAAGTAAACTAATTATAATATTTGTTTTTCCACACCCAGAACAACCAATAATCAATCCTCTTTTACAACCACCACTAAGCAACTCACTATGTCGTTGAAACGTATTCTCAGAACAATCTACATCTTGATTGTTAATTGGTAAAGATTGAGTTTGTTTTACAACTCTCATTATGCTTCTAAATCTGTAGTTAAACTGATCAATTTGTCAATACTTCATAGAATATATAAGTACACCTACATTCTGTATTGTTATTTAGTATATTATGTTAACTCGTAAAAGAAAGACTAAACGTACCAAAAAAATTAACGGACGTGGATTTGTCAACAAATTAATTAATAAAACTACACGGGAATTTCATATTCCGGGATACAATTTTTGTGGTCCAGGAACAAAATTAGAAAAAAGACTCAAAAGAGGTGATAAAGGTATAAACGTATTAGACGATCACTGCAAACAACACGATATTGCATATTCAAAATATTCTGATATTTCTAAACGACACGAAGCGGATAGATTACTAGCCAGACAAGCTGCAATAAGATTAAAAGCACCTGACGCTAGTTTTGGTGAAAAGTTTGCTGCACTAGGTGTGTCTGGTGTTATGCGCGTAAAAACCAAATTAGGTATGAGTCTAAGACGTCAAAAAACTTCAAAAAGAAAAATTTCAAAATCAAAGTCTAATGTAATGTCAGCAAAAATTAAATTAGGTAAAGGTGGTAAACGTAAAACAAAATATATAAGAAAAAGAAAAATACCTTCAAGGATTATTAAAATACCACAAAGCGGGGGTTTCTTAGGAGCTATAGTTTCTGGCGCTATCGGAATTGCAAAAGCTATAATAAAGAAAAGAGCATTAAAAAGACAACTAGAAGAACAACAACGACATAACAAAGTGGAAGAAGATGTATTAAAATCCAAAGTAAATAGCAAAGAGGGTTATAAAATTGGTGATGGTTTATATGTGAAACCATATAAACGTGGTCACGGTCTTTACATTTATCCTTATAAAAAAAACTAATAAGAAAGCTACCACAAAGAGCATTAACCAATATTGACTTGTATAAATATGCAAAAAACATTCCATATTTTAGAGGTGTATACATGCTAGATGAATTACCAACTAAAATGAATGCAAAAGAATGTGGTATTGTAAATTTAGAAACAAAATCAAAAATTGGTTCTCATTGGGTAGCTTATATTAGAAATGCTAATAATATTAAATATTTTGACAGTTTTGGTAATTTAAAACCACCTTTAGAATTAGTAAGATATTTTTATAAAGATGGTAAAAAGAATATTTTATATAATCATGATGCTTTTCAAAAGTATAACACTTATAATTGTGGACATTTATGTTTAATATTTTTATATGAAAATACATTATGAAAAATCCATCATTCGTATGTTTGATGTCAAACGAGTATGTCTTATAATATTACTTTTACTGGCAAAAGTTCAATCCTAGAGGCAGATTTCAACCCACCTTTATATTTAAAACAAGATGAAAATTTTGTCTTGGGCCTAACAAATTTTGAATCATTTTATTCAATTGCAAACATAGATGAAAGCAATAACAAATTTTACTATGGTGACAATAAAGAAATTACAATTCCTGTAAGATCTTATGAAATTACTGATTTAAACACATATTTACAAAAACAACTTCAAAAGCATGACGAAGATATCAAAATTAGAGGAAATAATAATACATTAAAAGTGCATATAAAATGTACAAAACCTATTGATTTTACTAAAGAAAATTCAATTGGAACATTGTTGGGTTTTAGTAAAAGAATTTTACCAAAAGATATTTCCAATGAATCAGACTTTTCAACAGATATTTTAAAAATAAATTCTTTATGTGTGGATTGTAGTATAACAACCAGCTCTTATAGAAACGGAAGATTGGGTCATACATTGTTTCAATTTTTTCCCACGGTACCACCAGGTTATAAAATTGTACAGTCCCCTGAGACGGTTATATATTTACCAATTAATACATCAACTATTAATAACATAACACTTAAAATAGTGGATCAAGACGGAAATATAGTCAATTTCAGAGGAGAGACCATCACAGTAGGACTTCATTTAAAAAAAATTTCTTAAATATGGTTGTGCAATATCATAGTATGCGTAATTATGGTTACAAAAACTTACAATATAACTTGACTACAACAACTAATTCCATCATTAGACAATCCGCACGCAGTAGATTAACATCAGAAAACATTATATTTTTAAAGTCTTTAGGATTTAAATTATATTAAATAATGAGTATACTTAATGTTAAAGAAAATGTCTTTATCGACAACTCAATCGCAAATTCTCAATTTCACACTCATCAACCATATGCATCAACAAGTTTCAACAACAATGATGAAATCAGAATTCCGATTCAACAACAAGATATGTACACATTGCCAAGTGAAAGCTACATTTACATAGAAGGCAAATTGCAAGCTGATGATTCTAAGAAACCAAAAAAAACAAAGTTTATTAACAACGGTATTGCGTACTTATTTAGTGAACTTCGCTATGAATTAAATGGTGTTGTTATTGACTCTACTAGAAATGTTGGTTTAACATCAACATTGAAAGGTTACTTATCCTTCAATTCTAATCAAAAATTACAAAACGCTGGATGGTTTTCAAAAACTGCTACAGAACAAGATGACATGGTAGATACGGATGGAAATTTCAATGTTTGCATACCACTTAAAATGTTATTAGGCTTTGCTGAGGATTATAAGAAAATTATAATAAATACCAAACAAGAACTGGTTTTAATACGCAGTAATACCGATCTTGATGCACTTGTATCTACTGAAGACGAAGCTGTTAAGGTGACAATTAATAAAATCAATTGGAAAGTTCCTCACATTTCTGTAGGATTGGCTGAACAACTTAGATTGACAAAATTGTTAGGAAAAAATGAGGATTTATCTATAGCTTTCAGATCTTGGGAATTACATGAATATCCTGCGTTGCCAGAAACAACAAGACATACATGGGCTGTGAAAACAGCTACTCAATTAGAAACACCAAGATATATAATTTTTGGGTTACAGACTGATCGTAAAAACAAAAAACTTAAGGATATGAGTCAATTTGATGATAATGAACTCACAAATCTTCGAGTTTATTTAAATTCTGAAAGATATCCTTATGATAATTTAAATTTAAATTTCAAAACAAATCAAATTGCTCAATTATATGAAATGTATGCAAATTTTCAACAATCTTATTATCACAAAGAAATTGAACCTCTTTTTAATCGCAAGGAATTTAAGGAAACAACACCAATAGTACTCATCGATTGTAGTAATCAAAACGAAACATTACAATCAAATGCTGTTAAAATTAGAATTGAATTTGACACAAGTGTACCTACAAAAGCCAACACTTCTGCTGTATGCCTCATTCTTCACGATAAGATGATCAGTTACAATCCATTCACCAAAGCGGTCAGACAGTTGTAAATGGATAAAGAATTTAATAAAAGATTAATTATTCATAAGATAAAATTAAAGAGGTTAAAAAAACAAATTCATTTGTACTCTCTTAAAAATAAACTTTTTAAAGAGTTTTCTAAATTGAAAATAAAATGTTAGTTATTGACGTCCAAGGATTTAATATTGGTTCTAAAGAGTTTTCACCGAAAGAATTGGCAATTTTTAATGGCACTCAAATTGCCCACTATGTATTCAAACCTCCCTTTCCATTCCACTTATTGGAAGCAGAATTTAAAAAGCAAGCTATATGGTTAATCAATAATCATCATTGCATCAATTGGAGTCAAGGATTTACACCACAACATCAATTTAAAAATATACTACAAGACATCAAAGATGATACGATTTATGTTAAGGGAAGAGAAAAAGTTATTTTTTTACAAAAATTTACAACAATACCTATACAAGAATTTGATGAACATCCAGCTTTAACTCTAACGGAATCAAAATGTTTATATCACTCAAAACATGTCTCTATGTGTGCATTATCAAATGTTTATCAATTGTATAATGATTTTGTAATGAATTAATAAAACGTTTTTTGTAATATATATTTTTTATTAAAACATCAATACATAAATTACAGGTAAAGTTTAATATCAGCAGCAAAATTAAATAATACATCTACTTCTTGAAATCTGGTGTATAGACAATTCAATGAAATAAATTCATTTAAAAAATCTGTGCAAGTATTTATCCCATATTCATATTTTTTCATTAAAGTTTTTACATCTTGTTCAAAAAATGGGTGTATAATCCTATTATTAAACCGACCAGCATCCTTGGATAAATTCTCAAGTTTTTTATGTATGTTTTCAATTGTATTGTTCACTTCTATCATGTTGGGCTGATTTAAAATATCATCTGGAAGAAATTTTTTTATTTCTTTTAAATATTTAAATAAAACATTGGACTTTTCAAATTTTTGACAAAATTGTTTTAATGTAATATGATGTTCTAAAACTTTTTGACACAATTCCACCCCATGTGTATACATATCATCAATTTTTCTTAAATCCATTTTCAAATCTTCATTTTCTATACTTCTTCGCATTCGATCACAATCTTCAGAAAGTTTTTTTAATATATGCATTACTCTAGTAATTGACGAAAATAAATCCACTGGTGTTAATTCATTTTTTTGACGAATGTTGCATTTTATGTGGTTTGGTAAAAACTCTTCTATATCATAGATAAAATCATATAAAATGTCAATTTTTAATAATTGCTCACAAAACTCTTCTAATGAAATTATACCGAGATGATAATCGTTACAAATCTTCATCCCCAAACCATACTTTGTTTCTCTCATTTGATAAACTTCATCACTTTCAAAACTATCAAGTCGATTTTGGGCACGACAAGCATCCATACAGAAAATGTAAAACCGATTATGTAAAGTTTCTATTGCACTTTTTAAATCTGTTGGTGTTGGTAAGTTCATCTCAGCGTATGCAGCCCACATGGTTGAAACTCTAGAAATTCAGGTAATACTGCTCATTTATATCTATATTCCCCCACCATCAAAACGTTAATTACACTTTCCACTACCACTACATCGTTCAAGGTAAATTCTGTTCCTGTGTCCTTCATCCAAAACAGATGATATGATTTTATCTATTTTTTCAATACGTTGTGCAAATCTACTTCTATCTATTGCTTTAAGCATCCAAACCCCTTTTCTAGCTTGTTGATGTGCAAAGTTCCAAACATACATATATTTTATTTTGTTTTTGTCTACAAAGTGTACACGTTTCATTTTACAATATGGTTTATAGATCTAATAATAAAAATAAAACTATTTATTCTTAAATATATTCATTTAATATATCTTTCTCAAAATCATCTAATATTATTACAATGTGGATTTTATAACACTCATCATACAGTTTTAACCGTAATATTTTTAAATTATGATTATACACAATAAGATTAGGGTCTAGTTCCAAATTGTTCAAGTCTTCATCAGTAAATTCCACAATAATTTCTTCGTAGGCTTGTAAATCCACGTTCATCATACCAAGCAAAATGTATGCTTTTTGTTGAAAATATTCCGTTGCAATATTGGGGAGCATTGGAATTTCTACACCATTGTTTATAATAAGAACCTCTACAGGAGGTAAATATGCAACTTCTTCAAAAGACATTGATGTAGTGATGCTTAACGTTGAACTGAATAGTATAAAATTTACTTTAAAACTTATAGGAGTTCTAACCGATTGGTTTGTAAGAGGTCGGATTACAAGAATAATGTGTTTCACACAAAAATCACATAATAATTTTGTCTAAACACAACATACGAAGGGAAAGTGGTTGGAATTGTTTCTCAATAATCCTATTATGATATTTCTGAATGCGCATTTTCTTAATAAATTTGTTGTTGTGTAACAAATTTTTACGACATATGGACCACCATTTCCGATTTTCAAAATATATAGCACTCATACATATACCCATATCAAATTCTCGTATAATTGAATTTGAAAATGATTCATGTGATCCAAACTCCATATTTGTTTTAACTATTATATTGAATACGATGTGTCCATTGCATTGTAAATAAAAGTTATTCATTTGATCTCCTCCAGAATAATATTCTGTTTCAATTGGTGTAAAGTTAAATCCTATACTCTTTGCATATTGTATAACTAAATGTGCTTCTTTTGTGTTTGTAAATATATCAATATCTTTATAGGAATTTGTTCGGTTTAATAAATATGATGCAAATCCTCCACAAATACACCAGTACCCGGATACACACTTCATTAATTTAAGAACTTGATTTAAAATATTTATATCTTCATTCTTAATTACATTAATGTTTATTAATTTAGATATTAATTTTATAAAAATAATTAATGACATCCATTACTACTACTACCTTTTATAATTGAAGTTATATTCAATAGTTAAAATGCAGCTGAGTAACATTATATAAGTAAAATTGAACACGTGTGATCATGAAAAATGGGGTTGGCCTTGAAAAAAGTGCTGTTGAACTTGGAAGGGTGTGGTCATGGCCTTGGAGGGGCGTGATGACCTTGAGGAGGCGTGGCCATGGCCTTGACCATGGCAATGGCCTTGACCTTCAAAAAAGTGGTGGGAGGTGCCCTAGCGCGCACCTTCTTTTACTACTGTAGTTCCTTTTAAAATTTAATAGACGCTTATTTAGGAGATTTTTCAAATTTTGACGTTTTATGGACGGCAGTTCTAAGATGATACTTATTTCTCGTTTCATATGCGTGAATAGACGACGTTCTTTCAAAATTTGATAAATTTTTCCTAACATATAAAAAACATTTGTAAATATATACTGATGGTACAGTTAATAAATTATTATTGATAAAATGTATTTTACAAGATTCTAATTTAGGTACAGAAAATATAGGCCTTAATATGCGCTTTTGCAATATTAATACTCTTTCTATATCACTTGAACCTCCCCACAATATCATATTATAAGAAACAGCAGAATAAACCATGGCGTAATATAAACTCATTACTATTTTTGTTGGTAACAAAGCTTTAATTTGTAAAAGTGCGTAAAATGATTTGTTTAATTTATTGCACACTACTTGAATATGATCGTGCCATTGTAACTTTGTATCAATTATTGTGCCAAGATACTTATAATTTTTTTCAAAATTGTAGTTGTCGCTATTTATGTTAAGTGAGATATTATTAAAAAATGTTTTTTGTTGATAGATTGGAAGTATTGCTGTTTTATCTGTATTTAAAATTAGACTATTTTTTACACCATATAGTAAATTCGTTTACAACAAGATTAAATTTATATTCTAATTCTGCTTCATTTGTTGCGGAAATAGATATGGCCGTATCATCTGCAAACATTACAATGTGTCCGGTACTGATGTTTTGGTTTAAGTCATTCACATACATTATAAACAAAAGTGGCCCTAACACTGATCCTTGTGGTACCCCCAGAGATATTTCATGTTTGCTTTAACAGCCAGTTTACGGTGATTGAGATATGTCTTTAACCAATTAGAGATAGGACCTCGAATACCTAAGTTAATAATTTTTTAAATAATAAATTTAGGATTAATTGTATCAAAAGCCCGTGATAAATCAAAGAAAATGCACAAAATAAGTTTATTTTTTTCCAATTCTTCATGAATAAATTGACATAATTCAATGAAAAAAATGAGATTCCCAAAATTTTGGACCTTAGAATAATGCCTGTTCAAAATGACACACATTTGAAGGGCAGAAATTTTACAATAAAACGTCTTTTTTAGCTTATTTTGTATCTCAATTTTTGGGCTTCTAGAAAAAGATAAAAAGGTCCACGATGTCTCAAATTATTTCTTATTACATGTACTTCAAAACCCATATTTTTATGTTTAATTTCGTGGCAGTCATTTTGATATATTAAGCTTCAAACGTTATTCCAAAAAAACCCGTAAATTTAGCAGAATCGCAAAACTTTGCTATCTTTAAACCGTTCTAACTTTGTCAAATCTCTACAAAATTTAATCCACAAGGTCTAGATTTCTTCGTGTTTAATCTCTTTTTAAAGTGATCACACAAGACTTATAGAATCAATACGTATACACCACTATTTTGATGCAGGAAGTTGCACATATTTTCGCGATCTTCAAAACTTGTAATTTTCAGGTCCCAAAAAAGCGCTGTCACCCTATGTCAATTTTAGTCAAAATTTCAGTAAATACTCTTTGGAGCAAAAGAAAAAAGGGTATCTATATGAGAAATGGTATATTGGGCATTATCAAGAATTTTTTAATATTCAAAAATTGTCAAAATTGGCAAACCGCACATTTTTGTATCTCAGTTTATGGGCCTTTAGAAAAAGATAAAAAGGTCCACGATGGCTCAAAATATTCCTTATTACATGTACTTTAAAACCCATATTTGTCTATTTAATGTTAGGGCAGTCATTTTGATACATCAAGCTTCAAACATTATTCCAAAAAAAAAACGTAAATTCAGCAAAACTGCAAAATTATGCTTTGTTTAAACCGTTCTAACTTTGTTAAATTTTAAAGAAATTTGATCCACCAGGTCTATATTTCTTTGTATTCAATCTATCTTTAAAATGATTACATAAGACTTATAAAATCTATACATATTCACCACTAATTTGATGCAGGAAGTTGCACATGTTTTTGCGATCTTCAAAACTTGTAATTTTTAGGTATCGAAAAACCGCTGTCACCTTATGTCGATTTCAGTCAAAATTTCAGTAAATACTCTTAAGACCACAAATAAAAGGTTATTTATATGAAAAATTGTATATTGGGCATTATCAAGAGTTTTTTTATATTTAAAAATTGTCAAAATTCAGAAAATCTAAATCACTTTTTGTCTATCTTGCTTTGTTTTTGAGATAGTCAACAAATACAAAATATTTAAAAAACTTTTTATTTAGCAAAAAAACACAAACAAAACAACATTACTTTAACAAGTGTGCATTGATGCAAGCTTTTGATACTTGTTAAAACAGTTTTTTTGGTTCGGTTAGTGAAATTTGATAAAAATGCTGTTCAACATAGAGAATACGCAAATATCATTTTTGTTTACGGACTCTGTAATGGTAATGCCCTAGCAATTGAGATTTCCTGACAGAAAACAACTTTTTTGACCCGTTTTTTAGTGAAAATGTTCACCCATATCATTATCAAAAGTAAAACACCTACAACCAGGCGACGTAGCACAACGACTTGCATTTTCTCAATGGCTTCTTGATAATTCCCAATATACAATTTTTCATATAAATAACCTTTTTCTTGTAGTCTGAAGAGTATTTACTGAAATTTTGACTAAAATCGACATAGGGTGACAGTGTTTTTTCGGGACCATCAAAATAGTGGTGAATATAAATTGATTCTATAAGTCTAGTGTAATTACTTTAAAGAAAGATTGAACACAAAGAAATCTAGACCTCGTGGATCAATTTTCTTCAAGATTTGACAAAGTTAGAACGGTTTAAACAAAGCATAATTTAGCAATTTTTTAAAATTTACGTTTTTTTTATTAATTAATAGTTAAAGCTTGATATATCAAAATGACTGCCCCAACATTAAATATACAAATATGGGTTTTAAAGTACATGCAATAAGGAATATTTTAAGCCAACGTAGACCTTCTTATCTTTTTCCAGAGGCCCAAAAATTGAGATACAAAAATGTGCGGTTTGCCGATTTTGACAATTTTTGAATATTAAAAATTTCTTGATAATGCCCGATATACCATTTCTCATATAAATAACCTTTTTTCTTGTGTTCTAAAGAGTATTTACTGAAATTTTGACTAAAATCGACATAGGGTGACAGCGCTTTTTCGGGACCTGAAAATTACAAGTTTTGAAGATCGCGAAAACATGTGCAACTTCTTGCATCAAAATAATGGTGTATACGTATTGATTCTATAAGTATTGTGTGATCACTTCAAAAAGAGATTAAACACGAGGAAATCTAGACCTTGCAAATCAAATTTTGTTAAGATTTGACAAAGTTAGAACGGTTTAAAGAAAGCAAAGTTTTGCGATTTTGCTAAATTTACGGTTTTTTTTGGAAAAATGTTTAAAGCTTAATATATCAAAATGACTGACACGATATTAAACATAATAATATGGGTTTTAAAGTACATGTAATAAGGAATAATTTGAGCTATCGTAGACCTTTTTATCATTTTCCAGAAGCCCAAAAATTGAGATACAAATTAAGCTAAAAATTACGTTTTATTGTAAAATTTCTGACCTTCAAATGTGTGTCATTTTGAACAGGCAATATTCTAAGGTCAAAAATTTTGGAAATCTCATTTTTTTCATCTATATTTTGATCCCTGAAAATTTGACCAAAATCAAAGAGGTCGACTTTTTCAATTTGGTCGAAAAGTAATGGAATTACTCATATATATATATATATATATATATATATATATATAATTAATTCAAATTTGATTAACATAATTTGATAATGGATTGTATTCAAAATACGCGTCGTAAATTAGTAAGCAATATGCTACACTTTCTGCAGGATATTTATTGTTGGCTTCAAATTCAACTTACACATCCACCGTTCCTGTCTTCATGTCGTCTTTTTGTTTGGAACAATCGATTACAAAAACCGGACAACTTTTAAATTCCGCGTACAAAACGATCGAGTCGGAAAAATTTCTCTAGAAATAACTCGGTTGAAAACTTACGTTTGTTTGAAAAACGGGGGCATACTTGGCAAGTCCTAAATCCATTTCTTGTTTATCGTAGTGAAAATGTAAAGTGTTTAAAATTAAATTTATGTTACTAATCGTCACATGATAGAAATTGGATGAATCAGATTCTTTTACGTTCTTTTTTTTTTTTTAAACGCTATGATAACGTAAAGAGGTTTTTCGTGGTACGTATCGCCCATCGGTCCGATGAATTCGTATTCAAAGCCAGCTTTTATGGAACTATCTGCTTGTATGTGTCGCATAAACTGCAAATTTACAGGATTTTTGTCGCAAAATTAGTTCTTAATTTGAATTTATGATTATTTTTTTATATATTTTGGCAAAACCAAGCCACGTTTTTAGGGGAATGCATGCCGAAAATTTGTCAGCGTTTATTGTGCTTGTAACTGCATTACGTTTTCATTCAAATGCATCAAGGAATGGTGCGATTCCCACATTTATAACTTTCCACTTCATTGCTTTTATATTAAAACTTCATCAAATAAGAACGAGTATGCATTGTTTATGAGTTTTTTAGGTGTTGTGGTAAATGTTTCCTCTAATTCAATGTAACTCTCACACGGCAATGTTTAGAGATATTGACTGTAGATACAGATTCTGATTTCATCGTTATGATTTTAACTATTGGATAAATACAGTTGATAAATGTGATATTCTTTCTCGATAATCGTGTTATCGACAAATAATCCGTCGTAGATTATATTAGCGTCGTCGATAGTACCCATTTTTTATTTTAAATTCAAAAGACTTCAAAAATTTAAATTTGTAGATGTTAGATGTTCTACTTTTGATTCACGTCTTACTCGTTTTCATAAATTTGTTGGTGTTATATACTCTACACGCTGCTTGAATTTTAATTCCATTTCTTCAGTTCCAAATATACTTCTATTAATTCTTCTTGAAAATTTATAAGTTCTCCTTTCTCGTCCTTTATTTGTACTGTTATGTTGCAAATATTGCTTGTGTTTATTTATAAGCAAATAAATTACTGGATTTGGATGTTCGTTGATGGAGTAGCCGAGAACAACTTTTGGGAAAAATTCATAAATCGTGTGATTATGATATGCGCCAGTAGTAATATTGCATTCAATTCGGATTGTGTTGACTTTAACTATTTCCACATGTTTACTGGAAATGCTTAATGATTGGCTCTTAGTTTTTCACGTTCAAATCCCAAAAGATCCATTAATGAGTCATCTTTGGTAAAATCTGCTTCATGTACAATTCACACTTTAACGTGTTATTGTTTGCATTGAGCAATATATTATCCTTGCCCAATTTGTTTTGCAAAAAACGATTTATATCTTCTAAATTATAAGATCCAGTTGGAAATTCCACGTACCTACGTATCATCGTAATAATTTTTTTAATTTAATACGTTAGCTATACTGTTATAAGTTTTAAAACGAATCATTCCATGTTTCTTTTTTTTGTTCAACTCAATTGAAGGAAAATAGTTTGCAGATAATGTACTTGTGTTTTGTGTATGTTGTTGACGTAATTTCTTACTTAGAAATCTCAAACACAGATGTCCGCATAAGTATTGAATTCTTGGTATCTTTCGGCGTTATAAACAATTTTGCAGTTGTCGAAATACTTTATAACTTTTACGGGAGGTTTCAAATCTCCGAAACTATAGAACCATTCCGGGTCCCTCCATGTCATCCAAATTATTGATTGCTGATTCATTGTCGTGAGGTTTTTTTGGTAAATTATTTTGCATGTACACTCCGCAAAAATGTGATTTTTTTATAATTTTACATATTTGACTAGATCGATGTCTATAAAAAGTTTCCGAAGCAAATCTATTAGTTTTTTTGATAAATTTAAACTAAACCATTTTTTTGGTCTGATCACCTTGATCCCCTGGCCAATAGATATTGATTCCATTACTTTATTATGTCTAACAGATTCTTTTAATTGTTTTCTTGCGCTTTTGCCTCATTTACGGCTTTTGCAATACCTGCAGTTCCCCCTGCTAATGCGCCCAAGGCCGACGAACCGGCAACTAGCGATATTAAAAATCCACCAGTTTTTGGTACGGGTAGAATGAACTTTTTTCTCCTGCTTGTTTAACAGCTTGTATTGCGGCAATATTTCCTTCATTTTTTTTAAAGCATTCACTGTTGGCATCAACACTACTTGTCGGAAACTATGTTTTTGACTTCAATCTCATACCTAATTTGGTTTTTGCTTTCAACAAATTTGTTACTAACCAAGCATTTGTTTTTTCTTTCAACGACGATTTTGAATCGGATACAATCTGCCAAGACAAGTCAAACAATTTCTTTTCTGCTTCTAGTCGCTTTGATACTTCTCCTGATTGTTCGTACGCAATATCGTGTTTTCTGCTAGCTCTGTCCAACATATTTATACCTGAATCGCTTCGAGTTAATTGTTTTCTTAATTTTGTTCCGGATCCGCAGTACTGATAGCCTGGTAAATAAAGCTCGAGGTGTAACTTGTTAATTAATTAATTAAATACACTCTTCGACATTGGCACCACTAATGATATATTTTGAAACTTTCATAGATTCATATAGAAAAACATTACATAAAAAAAATATTTTAAAATTTCAATTTTTTTTTACTGTTCATCCTAGAATTGTAGGGACATACGATTTATTTTCTTTTCTTCTTATTATTCTCTCGATCAGAAACACGTCATTATATTTTGCTTTTTGTAATTCATATTCATAGAAAGCACCTTGAATTACTCATTTTAAACAGTTCGGTGATCCAATTTGGAGTATATCGTTTTGAAAATATTGTTTTTTATATTTACTTATTGTGACATAATCACCAAATTGTATGGTGTTGTTGTACTCATCGGTTATTTTTTTCTGTTGGATATTATATATTTAAATAAATGTAAAATGAATAGAAAATAAATGTATTATTTTATGTATGGTCGGTATTGTAGGAGCAAAAAGCATTTAAAGTTTTTGTCTCCAGTATTTGTGTATAAATGTTGCGTGCGCAGAGAATAAAGCGAGTTTTAAACTAACCTGCGATTCATTATATCCTGATATACTACACTTTCAAAATATTGATCCACTTGTAGGTGCCACAAAAACTGAATTTTTTAAATTTTTTTTTTTTAGTGTGCGTAATTTATTATACTCGTTTAACGATACTTGCTTTTATAGAACTAATCGTCGAATACATATTAGTTTTATGAATTTTGCAAAGTTTTTCTAACATGTTCATTTCAAAACTTTTTCCATTGTCAATTTTTAGGTGTAAAGTCTCTGAAAATATCGTTTAGTTGTTTGCTAACCTTGAGTCTGGTCTTATTTTTTAGCGGTCGTGTCCATACAAACTTACTGAAACAATCTATGACCACTAAAATATATTTGTATCCTTTGTTTACTTTGAAAATATATAGAATAAATTCAGCTAAATCAATTTGAATAACATCTTCAAGTCTTTTCACCACAGTTTGACGACGAGAAAAAAATTTCCGCGCCGGTTTGTGCAGTTCTCGAACCACTTGCTCCTTTTAGATTTGTTGCGTCACTAATTTGTTTTAATTGACAACGTATTTCGCTTTGACAATTAATCTACCATAATTATTTTATATTATTTGCTTTACGTAACACATCCCATCGACTAGTTCATTTATAGAATACTAATAATCATGTTCAATTTTTCGATTTGAAACTTCCTTGAGCATTTTTAAACCCATTTGATCATCAAATCCTCTGAATTATAATCTGTAGGATTTATCATAAATTTTAAATGGTACAATCCTTCAGTCCCAATGTATTCATGTTCATCAATAACAATGTTGTTTTCGCTAAACGATATCGATTTAACACCACGCATCCATTTTTTGAGTCCATTATCATATCTTACGCCATTGTCATAATCAATACCTTCATTTCCTGCTAATAGTTTTAAGATATATTTTTTGGGAAGTTGGTTGAAAGATACTAGATAATCTTGACCTTGAGTTGTGGTATTCACCAATTCTTTTAAATTGTTTATAGATAAATCAGGAGTTTCTTCTACATCTTCAGCAATATTTGTGGACTCAAACACATTATCGTTATCACTTTCATTGTATTTTTAACAAACTGTTCTGATTTGGATGTTTAGCCCGGCCATCGTTTAGTTTCTGTTTTGTTTTCATCTTCTTGTTTAATTTTGTTTTTACCTTGTTAAGCTCATATCATTGTAAATATGTTTAACATTTAATTCATCTTGTTTAAAAACAATCAACAAATTTCAATTGTCTGTAATAAAATTAATTCTAATTTTGCTTTGCGGAGAACAAATAAATAATGGTCGAATTTTCTTTTGCCTCTAATGGTAATAGAATTTCATCAGAATGATTGTATTCATAATAATTTATAATTCCTTTTAATACTTGTTTTAAGAAAATATATTTTAGGTGTTTTGACGACTTGGAGTAAATACAAATATTTTCCTTTCTTAATTTAATAATTTCATGTTTTACTATCTCACAAACAACAAAACATTTTTATAATTACTTGCAGAGCAATTACACTAATCGTTCCGTACTAGAAACTTATTGATAAATAACGTACGTGAGTACGTGAAATAATTAATTGTATAATTAGTGTAATTGCATTGCCAGTGATTAGAAACATATTTTGTTGTTTGTGAGATAATGATATCGAGTAAGTAGACACAAACTGTAATTGCACTGTTCTAGTTTCCTGCCTTGATAAATAACGTATAAAACTAATTATACTGCACTATTTACAATTATATATCTTATGTATAATATTTTTTACATCTGCAAATTATTTAATATAAAAGAGTAGTACTAACCAAACATTTATCATTAAATACAAAATGTGCGATCACATAATTTCTCTCGTCATTGAGTATATCATTCCGGTAAGTAAATTTTTGTATTTTGTTTATATAAAATTTATACAGGGTTTTAATGAATAGGGGTAACAAACTTCTAGAGTGGGTAGGGGGGTTCATTTGAGACACTTTTTATTTATAAACTCATAGGCAACTATGTTCACCTTAGAAGCTGTACATCAAAAACTTTTTTTGTTTTTTTATACAGTATTTAAAATAACTCTCTTAATAGTCTTAATTAAAAAAATAGGATATAAAAATTATAGGCAAGTAAATTGTTCATCTTTTTTGAACAGCATATCTGGATCTATCCTAACCGTACTCATGTCATAAATTAAAGATTTTTTCTTGTTTTTTTTTGTTATTTTTGTTAAAAATCATGATTAAAAGTGAAAAATTTGAAGGGAATTTTTTTTGAAACTTTAGTGAGATATCTCTTGTTGTTATTCTTTAATAGCACACATAGCAGCTACATTAAAACATGTTATTTGGTAAAAGAAGCGGATTTGAATGGCCATTAATTTCGAATTTCAAATTTTTCACAAGTTTGTGACTTTTAAGCATGATTTTTAACAAAAATAACAATAATAAAGATTCTTCTTCTTTGGAAGCAAAAATTCTAGTAAAAATTTGTTTTTTCGTTTTTTTGTTTTGCTAATAATTTTTTTTTTCAGTAAGGCTGCAGTCTCACCGTCTTCAATTTCATAAATATTATTGAGATTAATTTGTAAGAAAGGAAAACAATATATTTTTTTATTTTTTAACAAATACATGTGTTGAATGTAGTTTTGTTAGCATTGCTTATAATCATTAATGTACTGTATATGATGTTACTTACGTACATGTGTTGTCTGAGAACCTCAGGGTTATTCACACATATATTAAGTGGGTCTTTGAAGTGCGAAAAAGTACATTGACAAGAAGTCATTGAGGTACTTCACAACTGTCTAAGGTTGTTCATGCATAGGCTGATAAGAGTCTTGGAGGTGTGTAAAACAAAGTATATTGGCATTAAGGTGCTTAACAGTTGTAGCATACCAGGTACGCTGCCAGAGTTGGGGTTGTACTAGGCCGTAAAAAATAGTTATTGGGATTGTATGTTAACACCGTATTTGGCATTGAGGTTTTATACGTAACAGTCGTTGTGCACTGGCAGTTGAGACCTTGAGGGTTGCATAATAACTGCAAAAGATTGTCAAACTTACACAGGCCAGTTAAGTCATGAACTTGTATGCATGGCACATTACATTAGTAAGGAGCAGTTATAAACACACTGGTGTTAGAGTATACCTTGGGGATATGTTAATTAGGTAATTGACGTAATTGTAAAGATTGCGGTATGACTACTAGTTATATGCTATGTAGAAATTATATGTTTGTTGAGTGCGCGGAACATATGAATAATATAATATAAAATATGTGCAGGTTTAATTTATAAAAAGCACGAAAACAATTGCGGGTCGTTACGATGACGCACTGAGAATGAGATGAACCGAGCCGGCACGAGTGGAGTGTAGTGGGGCATAGCAGCTTGGAGCAAGGGTTGGGCGCGATCGTACAAAAGCCTTAGTAACTTTTGCGCAGTGAAACAATGCACTCAAGTGATTTGACAACAAAGGCCGCTCCTTCATTATAATTACTGAGTGTTAAGTTAATTAAGCACGGAGTAGTGGTTGAAAGGATAAGCGTGCGTGAAATATAATTATATTATGTTTGTTAAAATAAATACACGATTTTTTTTAGTACAGTTTTTGTATAATCATATACTTACATAATTCATTACTTTGCAATTTCGCAAATTGATCATAGAATGCATTTACATTAGATTTTTTAACAAAAGAGTGAAACTATGATAAACAGTTTACCCTCCGCCGCTAAGATGTCGTTGTTGGTTCCAGCAAACAGAATTCTCAACAAAGGTTTGAAACTTGGATAAATAGTTCACCCTCTAGCCGCTAAGATGGCGCTGTAGAATTCAAAACCAAGGATCAAAACCAGGTGCCCTGGTGCGCAAAGTTTGTGGGTCAGGAGCAAGGTTCGAAACCATGCAAAAAGTTTGAAACTTGGCTAAAGGTTCACCCTCCGTCCGCTAGGTAGCGCTGGAGTATGAAGGAGTATCGGAGATTTTATTTATTCATTCCAGCTCTTTCACGCATCTCCAGCCATATCTTGTAATAGAACACGGTGTCTTCAACAGTATCCTTTTGCCCATAGTACAAACATTCATCGCTTTTAATCAATTTTATCTAATGCAGGTATGCTCGGAAACAACCATGTCTTGCTAGTACTTTGCGTACGGTAAAAGTTTACCTCGCCATGGCCCCGACCCACCCAACGCCTTACGTCCGTGATAAGCAGTATGGACCATTCGGATTTGCCGCCACCCCCATTTGACACGCATTCTTCCCAACTCTTCTGCCATTCCCCACCACAAACATTTTTCCGCATCACACTTAGTACAAGATATAACCATGTTATCGTCAAGGACATTCTAAGACCCAGAACGAGCAACGAGCTTCCTTCTCCATACATTCTCTGACCAAGTGTTCTTTATTCCCCTATTTAAAGCAGCGCCAGTTTACCCTGTCTTTTACAAACACTTGACCGCAATGTGCTCAAGTTTGTAGCACCTATAACAACGGTCAATGCGCGAGTAGGCTTTCACACGACACTGCGCTTAGCCTATGTTTACCCTGCCCACATCGAACAGTTTAGCCCGGAGACCTTACTCGAAGAAAACTACGGCAAATTGGTCCTCTGGGCCCTGCCTACTTTTCTAATGTCTACCTTGCTCTCCCTTACGTCTCAATTAGTTTATCAATAACTTTCTTGACCTCTTCCGCTTTTTTCGCTGCGTCAATACCTTACATCAGGACCTTTTCTGTCTTTCTCAGAGGTTTCCCTGAAGGCGTTAAAAGGTTTTTTTTCAGTCTGTAATGTAAACTTAATGCTCCCCGATTCTAGCTTACACGCTTACCTAGGCTTTAAGCGCCCTCAATGGTTCGGCGTTTTGCTCAGTTTCTTCCTTTGACCAGAAGATTTACTGTCTTCTTTTGGGACCTTCATGTCTTTGCCACTTTGGTCCAAGTTAGAAAATAATGAAATAATTTTTTTATAAAATAAAACATTATTTATTCATTTAAATCACGTACTACTTTATAAAAAAATTAATTGACAAAAAATATACCTCAAGGATCCATTGTAGGTCCAATATTATTTTTTATATAAATCAAGCATTAAGCAGCTTTTAATGATCCAATTACTATTTGTGCAGATGATACAACAGCATTTATGGAAATACAAAAGACAGTTTATATAAAAATATAGAAAATTTATAAACTTGCATAAAAAATTAATTTACATAACAGTATAAAAAATAAATTAGGCAAATATCTTATTTATAAATTTAGATACATAACTGAAAACTCTTAATTAAAATTAGTGTACCATAATGTATTTTTATTGATTTAAATAATAAGAAGTAATAATTAATAAATATTAAATCAATAAAAAAATATTTTTTCGAAAACATATTTTATGGTATTAATGAATATGGACTTTGTTATTATTATATTAATATTTAAGTTTTATATTATAACATGTATTTTTAAATATTATATTTTAAGTTAAAATTAAATAAATTAAGTACAATTTGACAAATGCACAACCACAATTACCACACGTTGGCTGACGTTTGTTGCCTTTTCTTCTACAACCCATGCTAAAAGATAACTATTTGTGAGTTTCATCAAACACACTATACTATGGATCAAAGTTAATAATAATGGATTTGCTTCATATTCCAACTCTCAATAGTCGCAGGATTGTTCCTGATATTTGTTTTCTATACGATTTGCTTAATGTCAATATATGTTGTCCCTCGCTTTTATCCGAAATTGGATTTCATGTGTCTAATTATTCGTTAGCTTTAAGAATTTGCAATTTATTTAGAATTATGACACATAGTTCAAATTTTTCAAATAATAATTTGCTAAATCGCATGTTTAGAAGAGCAAATCTTCTAAATGAAAGTGAATGGTTTGATTTGTTTAACTTAAATAAATACACTTTAAAGGGGCGTCTGTTAAGACATAACTTAAGCTTATGTAACTAGTTAGCTGATATATTATTTTATTTGTTACTTTATTTTATACCATATTGTTATACATAATATTGATATACTTACAGTTTGTCAATTCTAATTTTAATTGTAGTTTTTGTATATCTTACTGTTATTTTATTTTATTATTTTGTTGTGAAACTATTAATTTATGTAATTAATTAATGTAAACTGGTGATAGCCGTTAAATATATTATTATTAATATATTATTAAAGTTGTATCTTTTGCATAAAGATATTTTCAAAATTCAATTAATAAGAAGAAAAATGTATAAAATAAAGTTTCAACACAAACATTATATATTATGTTGCAATTATGTTATATTGACGTAAAATATATTTTATTATAATAAATATTAATATGATTTAATATTTAATAAATTTTATAATTGTCTTTGATGAAATGATGCATTTGGCCGGTAATTTTTTAGACAACATTGCTTTGAAAACTTATTATACTTAGATAAATAAAAAAAAAATTCATATTTAAATTTAGAATTGTTTTAGTAAAATTATTATAGTTACTTTAAATCACCATCAAAGGTAAGGCTCATCAATAAACTCGTACAACAAGATTGGGTTCAAGGATTGTACAGGTATAAATATAAATCTGCACGCAATAAATTATCATTTCTGTTGCTGCAGTGGTGTTGATAGGAAAACACTTAAATTTATATAAAATGACTCCCAAGTTTTGGTATGGATTTTTGTTTTTTGGACTGGTAGAAATGTCTTTCGGGAAAGTGCGTAAGTAGACAATTTTATAATTTTAATATTATTTTTATGTAGGTTTAGTTTAGGTATTTTTCAGCAATAGGACTATTTATTATATTAGTTTTAAATCTTTATTTCCATTTATTTATAATAAAAATGAACGTTTCGGGCATTATTTTATATACAGTTTAAATGTAAAGTAAACTCACCATTTAAGTTTTTTTATATGTTATTGAATTGTTTTATGTATTAAAGTCCATTCCACCTTTGACCTTTGATATTCATCCGAATTGGGTCGTCTTGAAGTTTTCTAATAGAAAAAATAAGAATCATATGTAAATTGATCAACATGGAACTAATAATCACCTAAATAATCATCTAGAGTCTAGAGAATAAAAAAATATTACAATTAATTCAATATTTAAATGGTGAGTTTACTTTACATTTAAACTGTATATAAAATAAATAGGATATTTGTGTTTTTTCTTGTCGCTGCTTTTTCGTTGCGAAATAATACCGCATGTAATGTTTTACACATTATTTTATATGTATATTTTATTAATACCATTTTATATTGTTAACTTTATTTTAATTAAGATTGTATATTGTATTTATTCATTCTTTGTTCATTTTGTCGTTGTTTGTACTACTAATTTTATAATGTGATATTGAATCTTACAGTGATGAGGAAGGGCTAAGTACATGCCCGAAACGTTCATTTTTATTATAAATAAATGGAAATAAAGATTTAAAAATAATATAATAAATAGTCCTATTGCTGAAAAATACCTAAATTAAACCTACTTAAATATTTGAAGGACGATAAAAAAAACTATTATTTTTATGTATTTATATTATTTATAAATTTAAATTATGCTAATTAAGAATTGATTTGTTTACTTTATTTATATATAATTGTAATATTGTTTACAATAATAAGTTATTGAGGTCATCAGGAAAAACATCTTAATCATTAATATGGTGGAAATTTTTCAATAAAAATATTAGTTAAATAGCACATGTATTATTTTATTTAAAGCATAAAAATGCAATCATGAAATATGAACAATTATCGTTATTCCTATTCAAAATAGAATTTAAATATTTGATCAATTTTTAATGCCAATTTGTTTTTTGATTACAAACGGTTCTACACTAGTATATGCATTTTATAGGTCAAGAAAATAGTATAGCAAAGGAGACCCACAGAGCTAAAGTTATTTTTGGAGACTCGTAGAATTTACTGAATCGTGGACTATATTTTAAGTAAGATATAAATAAAAATTGACAAATAAATTGAATTGACAAATATTAATATTATTTTAGTTTATTTTGCAAAAGTCTCTTCATATTGATTTACTTATGTTGTTTTTACGTTTTTAATTTAGTAAAAGCTCTCAAAAAAAGCAATGCAATATATCATATATATTATAAAGGAAAACAACATTACATGTCACCAAAGACCAAATCAGTTAAATTTAATTAATAAAAAATCACAAAGTTATTTTTATCAACAAAAAAACTGTTATAATAAGGTCCAATAAATATTCAAAAATTCCGAAATCTTAATAATGCAAACAAACAAACAACAACAAACTAATACTTAAGTTTTCGAAAAAGTTATCCAAATAATCCCCACCTAACCCAAAATTATTGATACTTACCTGTATATATCCACTAAATCTTGAAATCTCTTCAAAATGCTGCCGAAATTCCTATACGTCCGTGTGTGTTAATGTTAATGGCTATTTATTCTTAATAATTTCTATAATTAAAGTTTTGGGAATGTTAGTTAATAGTAATTCTAGAGAGATTATTGTATGATTGTCTGGAATATACATACAGTCAGTCACAAAAGTCTACATACACCACTCAAAATTTCGAAAAATTCTATATAGAAAAGCATTTGTTTATTAAAATAATTTATAGTACATTTTACAACCTCAGTACATGTAATTTTCAAGAAAATTTTGATTATTTGAAATCAGAAAATTAGAAAAATCAAATAATATTCAAATTTAATAGCTCACAAAAATCTACATACACTTAAAGATGATTTAAATTAATGTAGAAAAAAAGTGAAAAGCGCTAAATTTACACAATATTAATATTTTGTTGAACCTCCTTGTAAATCTATTACAGCTTGCAACCGCCGCGGCATAGCCTGAATTCAATTTTCTGTTATAACAGAAGATATTTCAGACCAAGCGTGTCTTAACGCAATTTTTAAAGTTTTGCGATTTGTTATATTGACTTTTCTAATTTTTGGCTCTAGCTTATCTCAAATATGTTCAATAGGGTTGAGATCAGGCGACTGGGGAGGAGAATGAAACTGTTTTGGCGCTCTATAAAGCAAATATTTCTTAACAACAGGTGCCGTATGTTTTGGATTGTTCTCCTGCTGAAAAATCCATCAATTTTTTAATCCCAAAAGATCAACGGAGGTCTACAAATTATCTATACCGAGCCTCCACAGTGTTTGACAGTTGCGCGTAAATTTTTTTGGATTGTTTTGTTTTCAAATAATCAAAACTTTCTTGAAAATTACATGTATACACTATAAAATATTTTAATAAACAAATGTTTTTCAATATAAAATTTAACAAATTTTTGAAGGTTTTTGAGGGGTGTATGTAGACTTTTGTGACTGACTGTATCTTTAATTTTATTGACCACTTCCCATGAATTTTTAATATTATAATTGTTATAAACGTTTTTAGGTAAACCAAAAAGTTTTGGAGTATTTAATTTGTGGAAAAAAGTTTTTAAGTTGTCCTTCATTAATATATTTAGAACTTACAAGATTATAATAAGGGAGTGGTCAATTTTTGAAAGTTATTTGTTGGATCTTTTTGTAATATTGTGTAAATATTATTATTAGACACTAGTTCTGTCATTTTGTCTACATATTCTGACGTTTTTAATAATACTGCTTTTTGCTTTTATAGGCTATTGTAACTATCAATTCTGGTGATTTTTAAGGAATATTTTGTGAAAATTTAATCTTTTTGTAGTAAAGTAAGTAATTGGCTGGAATTATTGTTAAGAGATTGTAAGTGTTTAGTAATAATATTCACACATGATGAACGTAGGTTTTTTCGAAATATTTATTCTAGAATATTAATAACATTATCGGGGATAAACAATCTGTCGTGAGTTCTATAAAATTAGAATTATTTGTGTTTTGGAAATAAATGAAGATATCATTGTTCATTTTGGTTTCAATAATTTTTTTGAGTAAAGCAAAAAACTTAATTCACAATTTATTTAAAAATATGAGTACAATTTATTTCAAATGTTTGCCCCACGATCGTCAACGTTGTCGATGTTTATATATAAATAAATAAATCATTCATATAATTATTCTGCTATTTATTATAGCTAGTCAACAAAAATAATATTTTAAGAAGTTATAATATATCAATTGTTTTAAAATCTTAACTGGTTTTAAAAATTCCACACTTTTGCACTAATTAATAAATAATACTTTAAAGGTTAATTACATTTTTGAATTAAAAATACAGGAGAAGTTATTGTACGTTTTACTTTCATGTTGACCGTAATTGATTTCGAATCTGCATAATTAACCTTATTAAAATAACTACAAGTGTAACCGCTAAAATTTATTTTAATATATAAATTTTAATATTACTTTCTTTTAAATTCATATTAATATTATTATGACAAAAAATGCAAACTAACAAGATAATAAACTAATAAAACCAGAGTTATTCAAATATCCTTTTCTAACAGAATAACAATTTTTATTAATACTGCTTTTTCAAATATACAAAATAAAATTAATCTACTGGTTCAAAGAAAAAATTAATTTTTGTAAATCAACTTGTAAAATAGCTTTAATATCGTAGAGGCAGTAATAATAAAACATAATACAAAAATATTGATCACCTTTTTCTCAATAGTTTCATATTTAACATGTGTACACAAAAACCATTCATTAATACTTT
Source organism: Tachinus rufipes (assembly GCA_963932245.1). Classification (NCBI taxonomy): domain Eukaryota; kingdom Metazoa; phylum Arthropoda; class Insecta; order Coleoptera; family Staphylinidae; genus Tachinus; species Tachinus rufipes. The sequence goes on along the minus strand of OZ010741.1, from coordinate 81,203,550 downwards.
TGATATAGATATTTCTTTTTTATAAATATTTACATAGAAATGAAGAATTTTAACAAATATTTATTGACAGTTTAGAGATGTTGAACCAAAATTTTTAAGAGAGATGTTTTTAACCGTACTATCGACACATAAAATAAACTTCTAAATTCAGTACTTCCTGAGACTTATAAGTCACAAATATTCATAGTCAATGTTCACAGATTACTTAAATCTAGTCTTCGATGTGAGAAGTTCAACAAGTGTGGTTTTACTCAAGTATGTTGTGATATATTAAGTACACATTTAAATATCACATTTTAAAATGAAAAAAAAAAAAAAATAAGAAAATAACCAAAATGTTGCTCTAAAATCTATTATGGGAACGTTCGGCGCTACTCATAGTCTCCTAGCTTTAAAATTTGCGTCAACTGAATCTTGTAAGCATGAAAATGCAGACCTTTAGCCAAAATTTGCTGTAAAACTGCTTTGTGAAAATCTCAATTAACGACGATAGCTAATTGAGTTGGAAAAATTCTGGTTAACACTCTCACTAATTGCTATAATTTCATTACCCCGAGCTGCATAAACATAGACAAGATTTGAACTAACCTAATCGTTTCCATTTTCTCAATCAATTGGACAATTGTACGGCGGGAAGATGCGTTATGGTGAGTTGGAAGTAGATTTTCACAACTTCTATGCGTTGTGCGTCTGTGTAACTTTCTATAACTAAACCTGAATGTTTACAAATTACAGCTGCAATTACCGACACAGAAAAAATAGCGCTAAATTCAAAATAAGCGATTTTTCGTACGTAACCGTGTTTATCACCTCGGTGCTGGCATAAATCCCTTTTTCTGATTTTAATTTTTGAAGATAACTAACAAAGCATTCATGGGAACATCAGGACTTCGGTGATGTAGTAGTTTAGTTTAGTTAATCCACATTTTAGGTTTTTGAACAGTAACTTTGTTCAGCTGGCTTTACCGTCTTGGTCTTTCCATTTGATTTCCATTTTTTAATATTAAATGGTATTACCCCTGAAATTACCTGCACCACTTACAGGAAGGTGGAGCAGTATCCACAGGACTCTTATTCCAGCTCATTTTTGTACTCTGGTAAAAATTTGCAGTTTCCTCTTCTCCTAGATTGCTTCACTTCATATGGAAGCTGCGTACAAGATTATAAAGCTCCCGACCAAGCACAGTAGTATCCTTTTCTGGATTTGAGTCCGTCTACGTTGAGCACGCCCTTTTTAGGTGTTCTACCTGATTGTCATTCCTGCTAAAAAGAATTCCTAGACATTTTATACTTGCTTTTAAGGTAACCCTTACTTCAATTTTCACTTTTTTAAGTAGCCTTTTGCTGTATAGCATCACTACTTCTATTTTTTTGTTGGGAAGTTCCAGTACCAGGCTTGAGATTAGCCTGGTTATATCTTCGATCGTTTTTTGTTTTCTCTCGTGCGACTATCGCAGTCGTCCGCAAAACTAAGGATCTCTAGTTTTTTTTTTGTCTATAATCAGTACCTGATTGTATAGAATATTCCAGAGAATCTGACATAGTACTAAACTTTGCGGTACACGCAGCTAACCTCTATTATTTTTTCATCGAGTTTCTCTGAGATATTTGCTTATTATGTCAATCGCTGAAGTTATCACTTACTTTCAGTTCTTTGTATATATTGCTCTATCTAGCAGAGTTGAACGCGTTTTAAATGTAAAGCAGTACCACGGCGTAAAATTGTCTATTTTTGTATGAATTTTCGTTGATATCTTTCAGAATCTCTTTAATTTTGACCATGGCAAGTGTTGATTTGTTTTTCCTAAAGCCATATTGCTGATTGAAAAGCTTTTTCTGGGTTTCTAACTTCAGTCAGGTTTTGAGCAGCTTACCTATAGCATCCATAAGGAAAATGATCTGTATTGCTTTTTTTTCTTCAATACCCGTCTAGTTTTTTGAAAATATACTTCTAGTTAGACATTAACCACCACCACGGTCTTGATTAACCTCGGGAAAATTTTGTCGTGTCCAAGGGTTGTCACTTTTTATGGCTTATTTGTACTTTTTTAAATTCTTATCAAAGCTGATAAAAAAAATCTTACAACTATGTTGTCTTTAGAAAACAGTTTTTTGGATTTGTCTCTTATCCTCTTTTATGAGGTTGGTAAGGCTTTTTTTCTAGATTGTATTGAGTCCGATGCCATTGTGTTTCCATTTCACTCTGGACATTCTATTTTGGCTTTCAAGCAGATTTTCTTCTAGGTTACAATTTTTCCGTTCTACAAGTAAACCAGCCTTCTGTTATCCTTTTTCTTGAAAGTTTCTGCAGCTTCTTCTATTGCTTTTGCTATAGTGATGTCGCTTATGGTGTCGCATATCGTGTTTCGTAAAGTAGGTTGAAGATTTTGCTTTCAAACTCTGCATTTTTATTTTAAAATGCTTTCGGAACTATAAATAGTTGTTGCCATCCATCGTGCATAATGGAAGGCTCTTAGATATCGGAATTTTACATCTTTTTTTTTTCACATCCAGGAGTGTAAGTGTCAGTTCTAGAAATTTGTGGTAGTCGGCTATAAGTTGCCTTTGAATTACCGTGTATTTAACAAATTGCTATATACTGTCAACATGAATCTTTAAGGTTTTTTTATAGTTTTGTCTTCAATAGCAGTTTTATAATTTACATATCTTATTTGTACTAATAGATTTCTGTCTATCATTCCCTCAAAGAGGTAGGCGGTCCTAGATTTAATGATGTGGTATCAGAGCATAATTTTTTAAATGAATCTAAGAGACCCCAGTCTACCAAAATTCTATAAATTGCTAGAGCATAAGATTGTTCAGTGGAACCGTCTTAATTAAACAATAATTTAGAACTTCATCTATGTCATATTTTAAAATCTTTGGGAATGCAGCCAACATGTGTACAGTTTGTCTGTTATTAACATTTACCCAAAACTGATACAACTTGAATTGTCATCACATTTATTGATCCACGATGATGTTTGTTAACAGGCTGCTTATTTTCATATTTTTCATGATTTTCTGATACTTCTACATTTAAACTACCAACATTTTTTTCACTTAATTGGCTAAAGCTTTAATTTTTACTAGATGATGCTAACTTTACTTTTTTTTATATAATATATCTTTTCATTAGAAGCAAATACTCTTCTTGACTAAAAGAAAGAATTCTTAAAATATTTAACAATGATTTTTTAAATTTTAAAAATAGATAAACAAAAACACATTAAAGTGGCCTGAAAAACTAAAAGTATTAAATTCAAAAGTGCACAGATTTCAATTAATAGGAAAAGTATAGCAATATTAATGCTAGGGTAAAAATGCAGGGTTTAAATTAGGAATGCTTTACAAATTAGACACATCGCTAGAATGGTAATAAAATGCTTTTGCAAAAGTAGCAATGAATCTTGAAAATTTCTACGAAAATATTCCAGAAAGTAGATTACTACTACATTAAAGAAATTGATGATTTTTTTACTCATTAGGTTCTTTTCATATTGCTTGCTGCTCCTGTTTTTTATAAACGCTTTTCTCTACGCTTTTTGCAGACTTTTATTATATTGATTTTTCTTATTTTATTTCTTCAATATCTTTATATTATTTTGCTTTTATCGGCTATCAATTCGGGTGATTTTTTTTAAAGAAGGATTTTGTGAAAATGTACATCCACAAATTACAGTTAGAAAATCGGAAGCTGTCACAGCAGCTTCTTCAAATGTAAGTGAATCTGAAATTAGAGGCTGGTTTGCCAATATATATGGTTATTTAAAGGAAAAAGGTTTTGACATATAATAAATTTTTCTGAACGTATTTTTAATGGAGATAAAACAAATTTCCAGCTTTGTCACAAAACAAGAAAGTTTTGGCACCTAAAGGTGCTAAAAATATTTATGAAATCGATTCGGCTCAGTCAAAATATGCTGTAACTATAATGTTCACATTCAGTGCAAATAGCGTAACTACTCCCCCACTTATAATATATCCATACAAAAGACTTCCCAAAGAAATTGCAGACTCGGTTCCAAAAAAATTTAGTATCGCTTGTAGCAATTCAGGATGGATGAAAACCAAGTTTTTTTATGAATACATAGGCAATACGTTTTACAATTACGTAAAACAATTAAATATTAAATTTTCTATGAATTTATTTGTTGATGAGCGCAAAACACACCTAGATCGTAAATTAAGTAATCTTTGCACAAAATTGGACATAATATTAGTGTCAGCCAGAGGATGTATCAACATTTAAACCGCTTAAAGATGGTTGGAGAAAGGGTGTAATTGAATGGCGGAGGTCCCATCCAACAGAAGAACTGACGAAAAAGGCATTTGCTTCATTATTGGAAACGGTAATAAGTTCTACAATTTGACCAGAAATAATCATTAACGGATTTAAAGCTTGCGGATTGTATCCTTGGCAGCCAAATTCCATCGACTACAGTAATGTTTGGGAAAAAATATTTCTAAAATCATTGACAAATCAAACACGGAACTTATACGTTCTAATCACACTATAAATTATGAATCATTTTCAAAAATAGTTGGTGAAGATTTGATTCAAAAATTTACCCAGCTTGACGATTTAATACATAACGAAAACAAAGAATTTATGTTACTTTATAAATTATATGGAGTTTAAAAATAATAATAAAATAAATATAGATAGCGTACATACTTAGCCTGGATATAAAAAAATATGGGAATGTACAACAGAGAAAGACATGGAACTAGATCAGACTAAACAAAAGGAAGTATTGCAAAGTAATATAACAGATAATGAAGTTTGGGAAAGCAATATTTTCTCTAAACAACTTATTCTCGATATGCCTATCTTTACAGATAATGGTGGAATTTTAATGACTAGACAAAATGAAGTATTACAAAGTAAAATAACAGATAATGAACAAGACATTTTTGATGTGCCTATCTTAATAGATATTGGTGGAATTTTAACGGAACCACATATAGAAGAAGTACTAATTGAAAATGAAAAACAGGAGATAGAAACTATGAACGTACAACTTGAAAATGTTGAATTGTTAGCTGGAATTGAAGTTTTGGAACTGGCAATTGACAATGAAGTAGTTGATTCAATTGAAAATCACATACATTGGCCAGAAAGTCCTGAAAGAAAAGGTAAAAGGGACAGCATCAGAATGCCTTATGTAATAACATCTAGCAATTGGAGCAACAAGAGAATAAAGTTAAGGAAAAAAAAAATTGAAAACAACAAAGAGAAAAACAAAAGTTACAAAAACAATTAGAAACTGAGGAAAAATAGAAAATAAAGCTTTAAAATAAAACAATGAAACAAGGACAAAAATCAAAAATCAAAACTAAAAATTAAAATTATTTCTGATGTAAATATAAATATGGTGAAAGAAAAAACAATGCTAAAAAATAACGCTGTTAGAAACATATTTTCTAAATAAGTCGAATTTGTCAAAGAAAAGGAATCAATAAAAAAAGAAAAAATAATAATATAGAACTAATAAATTTATGGCCAATAAACCAATGTGTAATAAATAATCTATGCTTCCTTTGTACATATATTACTAAAAGTTTAATAAGGTATCAAATGTTTAAATTGTACAAGAACTTATCACAAAAAATGTTTAATTAAACAAAAATATGAATGTAAAGATGAACTTTTTAAATGTTCTCAATGCAACATTTAATGTATTAAAATTTCATATGACTATAAGTACCGAGACCTAATCGTTCCTAATAAAATTTAAAAATATTTTGTATTTTTTTATCCCTTTGAGAGGCTGTTTTGGTCAACAGATATAAAATTTCACAAGGTTTCATAAGGTGCCAGTAACTAAAATGCAACATGCCAATAATTATACCTGGCGGGTCAATTACTGAAAAAATGGCAGGTTTTTAAATAATCCTATTTTTTAATGTTTTGTTTTACAAGAAATTATGGCCAGGTTAAAGTCAAAGTTATCCTTACGAGGCCAATAACTGTACTGTTTACTCTATTAGTGTTACACAATAAAATGATTTTTTTGGAAATGCAACTTACTATAATACGCAAAGAATATAAAATATTGCATAATTAATGTTTTTTTTTTTTAATTAACAATGCTACTGATGATAACAATGTGCAAAATATACCTCCAACAAAAACAAAAAAAAACGGACAACCTGAAGTCTAGAAAAGAGAATTTGTATAGAAAATAAAGACAAAAACAAATAGAAGAATAAAATTCTTATTCTAGGAGATACGCTTGCAAGAGGAATACAGCAAATTATAAGTGATATTATTTGTGGTATGACATTATAAATATATTTAAACCTAGTACACGTTTTGAAGATATTACCAAAGGCATTAATAACCTTAGTAAAGAACAGATGAATAGACAAGAAACAATTTTTAATTTGAAAAAATTGCACATTAACAACAAATTTAATATTTATTTCTATATCTTTTTCAAAATATGGCAGGTAAAGTTTTAAATAATTTTGCAATAAGGGAGAATGTCATCATGGCCTTTGTGAGTAAAAAAATGTTTTCTAATTTCAATATTGTTCAATCTGTAGATACTCCAATTACCTGACGCTCTGGTAATACAAAAGGCTCAATCAAGTTGTTGTCAATCATTCCGCACAAGCAACATACATTTACAGAGAATTTTGAATAATGCGCGTATTATTAATATCAGTGAAACTAATCGACAATTGATATTTATTAACTTACAAAATTCTAATCTCCTGGCATGATCTTTGGTTTAAAATTTTACACTTGTTAAATATGATATAGATACCAACTAGGAACACCAATACGTGCTGAAAGGTTTTCTTGTGCTTCTAAATGGATTTTGTTCTACCGATTGAAAAATGTCTTCTCAAAGTAAATTGAACATTCTTTTTTGCATCATTTTTACTCCTGTCATAATTTTGTATGACACAGTATTTTTTTTAGTTTACTTAATTATGATAATATTTAATATTTAACTATGCATTTTAGAAAGTGTTGCTTTATATACACGGTGTTTCAAAACATGTGTCGGAAAATAAAGCGTGGGATTTCTTGGCTAATTATAAAAAAAAAAGTTTTTATTAACATGGTTCCGCAAACGCACCGTTTTCGAGAGAAAGGGTGTACATTTTTTTTGTTTATTTTTCGACGATATCTCAGGAACGGAAAGAAAAAGTAGCAACATGATCACAAAAACTTTATTTTACAAAACTAATCAATAACATAAAAAACAAGAAAAATCACAAAAAAAAATTGAAAATGGCTACTGTAACACAGGCTTCCAACCTATATCTTAGTGACTGACGTACCCGTTCGAAAATGCCTAGATTATAATGCGATTTATTAGTTCTTCATCAGTATTAACTGATGTAGTAAAAAATGCAAAACATTTAGATTTGGAAACCGTAGAAACCAAGCCTGTGGGCCTCCTCGACCTATCCAACGGTTCGTATACTGTTCATTTAATAATTGACGCGCAACTAAACTAAAATCTGCAGGAGCACCATCGTGCATGAACCACATTTCGTTTCTTAATTGAACCGGAACGTCCTCTAAAAGCCCTAGCCGCTCTTCTTCAAGAAAATTACGATATGATTGACATTTAGCCTAAACGGCAAAAATTATGGACCTATTAAATGGTCTCCTACAACAGCTCCTAAACATTAACGGAAAATGTTTGCTGATGATGGCCCCATTATGGCATGTGGATTTTCGTCGGCCCATACATGATTATTATGGAAGTTCATAATCGCATTGCGAGAAAAATTTGCTTCGTCCGTAAATTAAACTTGTTCTAAGAATTGAGGATTTTGTGCAATTCTTTCTTGAATCCATTTACACATCCGCTGGTAAAAGGGCTTGTACTTGCTGTATGTGATAAGGATATAACATCTGGCTTTTTATTATCCTCCACACTGTAACGTGACTAAGGTTTAGGTTTAAAGCTATTTTTCTAGTGCTAGTTGATGGATCGTTTTTGATTTCTTGAAGCACATCTTCTTCAATGTACAGAGGTAGCAGGCGAGGTATCCCATTTCCTGCAGCTCTTTTATGTACACTTTCAGTTTGATGTAGACGTTCGTGAATACGACCTTTCATTTGGTACCTGTCAGTTTAGAAACCTTTCTTGATAAATTCGACGAGCTTTTGCTGCATTTCCATTGGCAACGCCATAAACAAAATGCATGTCGCACATCTCGCTATCAATGTAATTATTTATTTTGCTATCATCACGCAAGCAAAATACTAAGAATGGGCAAATTAATTGAGTAATAAAGATAATAAGTTCCCGCGATATTGACTCCTTTTGAAAAAAAGGTTATTTAACAACTAAACGACAATTGTCAATAACTTAAATGCATAAAACAAATGCATGCACGCGTACGATTAGATCAAAAACAAATGTTTTTATCAACAACAAAACACGTTGCTATTTTTTTTCAAGTTTTCCATCATTAATGCCGTATTTCTTTAAAACGGTTTACTTTATAGCTTTTGAGTAAGAGTACCATGTTTGTGTAGAAAATATTGATGGTTCACATTGTGCTTTCAGAATGCCAATTTCCCAAGTGTCATAGAAATTAGACCCATAAGAACCTCACGCAACCCTAAAATCTCCGTCAATGGCACATGAAAAAAATTGAATAAGCGCTTAAAAAGTAGCTAATATTAATGCTAAGATGTGTACAAAAGCTGAGTCTTGTACCTCAAACGGTTCCTAAAATATCGTCAAAAAAATTTAAAAAAATTATTTTGTTACACCCTGTATCTTGAAAACTGTGCGTTTGCAAAACCATGTTAATGGGAGCTTTTTTTCTTATAATTAGCCAACCAATCCCAACCTTTATTTTCCGACACATGTTTTTAAACACCCTGTATATTGGGTTTTTCTTTTATAATCTTGGATCAATTGTATAACTCAATTTTTTTTGGTTATCATTCTTAGTAAGTAAATTGGTATAACTTTGCATCAAATGAACAGCTCCTTTTGCAGTATCGTTTACAACTCTTAATCCTTGCTAATAATCTACATTTTCTTGCCACAGATCAAGATCAAATTGTAAAGAACCTGTTTTTATTTTAAATCTTGTAAAAAAATCAATGAATCTTTATTAATGAAATAATCGATTTTATTCTTAAATAACTTTACAACGCTTTTTATATTTATTGTTACACGTTTGCAAATAACTGAATCCGTATAATAACTTTCTATATTTTTCACCATTTTTTGTTTCAAGTTCAAACAGATGATTTTATAAAAAAATGATAAAGCAACCGTTTCAAAAATTAACTACCACAGATGTTTTACCATCTTTTCAAACAACTTCTTGATTGTGTGCTAAATAAGCTACTGGACAAGAAAACCTAATTTTTACATAAACTATGATAATCAAGACGCACATTTTAGTTATTTCTTCTAAATCCCATTTTGATGTTTTGATGTGCTCCCGGAGCTAAAATTTTTTTAAACTATAGATAGATTTTGCCATCCATTATATATAATGATTTTTCCGGTTAAACCAGTAGCATAAAAATGTTTTAATTGGTTGCATCTCAACTTTTTTTTATAAAATCGTTATCTTCTGTTATGCACTTTAGTACTGTCGATGTGAAAGGTAGAGATAGTATGTTGTAAGTACATAGACCACCACTTAAGAAAATATATGCAATTTCTTTGTACCTGTTTCCATTTTAAGCAATATTTGTGTTATTTTTTGCTGACAATATTATTTTTTTTAAACACTTGTATATCTTGACACTTTATTTGCATTTTTTTTGGTATCTATTTAGAAAATTTGTAATAAAATTGGATATTACTTTCTTAAGTTAATTATTGTTATTTGCTAACTGTTCTAGTTCATTAAGTAACGGGATAATCAGTTATCTTATTAGACTTAGATGAAGTGCAAATTAAATTTCTATTAATTCTTTCTGATCGAAAATATTTAACGTCCTTCCATTTGCCTGGTAAGATTTCAATGCAAGTGATTTGTTTGTTAATATAATTAACCAACTTTCCTTTTCTCGAGAACACCAGGTAAATCCAAAATTTTGTAATGATTGATTGAAATCCAACAATAAAGATATTCTGGGCTTATTTAATATATTATCATCATTATCACAATGTTTAAATATTTACAAATTGGAGATTATTTAATATTGGAAAATGTTTTTAGTTTTTTTTTTAATTGAAGGTTACAGCAATTTCGTTTTATTTGTTATATTTTCTATAAAAAATTGAAATAATCCATCGTAACCCAGTTGTGGATTGCAAACTATTTTAACATTATAATTTTTGACAACAATAATTAAATTTTACATAAGAATTTATAAAATTCTGAATTTTATTGATATCTTTAATAGCGTTAATCAACAATTGATGTCTATAATTTTGAGTCTTGTAATAATTTGGAGCGTTAACATTTATATATATAATTTTTTGCGTTACAAGGTCTGTCTCACATTCTATTTGCGAGCCCGCTTGACTGCGCTTCGCTTAGAAAACATCTATGAATGTTTTCAAGCAGTTGAAACATTCAGTGAAAGTAATATTACGAACTTAAATTCCACAATCTATCTTATAGTACATACACGTAAAACAATTAATAATTATGTGTAATACATGTTGCGAGACACAACATGAGAATACATACATTTCAGTGCATCTTTCAAAATTAATTGTTAGTTATACTTAACAAACTATTTATTGATCTGCTAATAGGATATTATTATCATAAAATAAAATTAATTAAAAAAAACTATTTTTATTTGAATATTTAAAATCAATAACATTACTTTTGGTATGTTTTTTATTTATTTTAAATATTTTCAATGTCAAGTTCAAAAGTTTTTGTGCTCGCGCATAATATTGAAATTTGTCTCAATTGCGTGTGGTTCTCTTACTTAGTTACTGCAACAAGATTGTTTGATATTTTGACTCGACAAATTATATTTTAAGCGTTCAATAACATTTTGAAAAATATCAACAATTTTATAAATAATTATATAATACACAAAACAAATTTATATTTTCCAAATAATTTACATCAAAATACTTTGGCGGTTAATTTTTTTTTTAAATGTTTCTTTTTGCTCAGCTTACTGAGAACAAAAACATGGTTTTATGGCTTTTGCGGCTTATAGACAGGGCATAGACTTGAAATGGCCCCAGATTTGGATTCTACATTAAAATTTGGGGAATTTTAAAAATAAAATTATTAATTTAGTATGGATTACTGTAATTTAACAAAATGTAATTATTTTCTCTTTTTATATAACATTTGTACGTCGTAATGATGCCTACTTTACATTATAAATATATGATATAGTAAGTGAGAAAACAGCAATAAGTTTTAAGCAACAAAATAAAACTATTAATTCACAATTAAAATTAAAACTGTAAATTGATGAACATATTATATCTAGGGTACCTGATCAATAAATTTTCCGAATTTCGGTATTTTGAAAGCTATATATATCACTATGTTTTGCAGAGTCACAGAAGTAGGAAAAGCAGTAAAATATAGCAAATTTTAAGACAGCTAAATTATAACCATCCATGATTACATAATACAAATGTTTAATTTTTGCTTTACTAATCAACATTTTCCAGACGTATGGAAAAGGGGAACCATTATTTGTATTCCTTGCATCCCATCCAGCTAACTATCGCCCAATTACACTGCTTCCTGTTATAGGAAAAATATTTGAATCCATTCTGCAAAATATACTCATTTCTCATGAGAATAACAAAATTCTCATCACACAGTTTGGTTTTATGAAAAATAAATCAACCACCCATCCATTAATAATAATGTCATCCAATATCTATCTTGAGGGCCGGCATTCTTGTTTATGGACATAAATAAGGCATTTGATTTGGTCTGGCACAAAGATCTCATTTTCAAGTTGTCTGTTTTAAAGATACCAAATCATCTCATAAATATCATTAAACATTTTCTAACTGACAGATCTCTTAATATACGCACAGGTTCAACATATTCTGATTCTTTTACTCCCCAGCAAGGTGTTCCGCAAGGATCACCGCTGTCTACCGCTGTCTCCTCTTCTTTACAATATATTTTGTTACGATATTTATATCCCTACCCAAAAATTTTTAACACAGATTCATATATTCTTCAATATGCTGACAATACAACACTAATATCCCACGCTGCTTCATTAAAAAAGTCAATTGAACAATTGCAAAATTTATTAAATAATACACAGACGTGGTTTAATAAATGGCGTCTTTATGCAAATCCCTCCAAAACTAAACTACTAATTCCTGATCATAAAATACAAGAAAATTCTCCTACACTTAAAATGAATCAAGAAACTATAAAACCTTCTCAAGTATGTAAATACCTAAGAGTAAGTTTTGACTCTAAACTCAGTTTTAATCTACATATCCATTTCCTCAAAACTAAAACTGTATCCCGTGCAAAACATTTCCGATCCCTAACGTACAAAAATAATGGAATAAATATAAAATGTGCTACTCATATTTACAAAACAATATGCCGACCTATTCTCGATTATGCATCAATATTTTTTTTTTTTAATCTAATAAGTTTACCTTAAATCCTTTATATGGTGCCGAAAGGTCTTCCATTCGCTCTAATTCCAAAACTCGACACCCAATAATCCTTCTAATGATTTCCTGTACGAAAAACAAACTTTCATTATCAGAGCGATTTCAAAATCTTCTTAAAAAATTTACAAATAATCCAACTAATCCGGAATTCATAAATAACCTCTTAATTCGCAAAAACCCATTAATTATTGCTAGATAGAAAAAATCAAACATACCGCTATATGAAAATATACTACTCATACTGACAATAACTGACTAACAAATCATATCATTTTTTTGTGCTTATTATTTTAATAAAATATTAATTTCTCAGGCTGAAAGACTTTGGTTGATGGCCTATTCAATAAAATATAGAATTATATTATCTTTAATTGTGAATTATACTATTGTATGTACTTTTTTTTATTGATAAAAAATGATATATATATACAGTGTGTCCGCGGATAGGGGTACTTAATAGAGAAAAAATCTTTATTATTTATTTTACGACCAAAAGTCATTCTTTATAAAAAGTTTTGCTTGTTGAGAAAATGAATTGACGATAAGAAAATTTTAGATCACATGTACAGGCTGTTAATAAATTAGGAAAGTATGAAAATGCTTCAAGGCATAAGTACCATTATTTATTATTTTTTACAAAATTTTTATTGTTGTTTATAAACTAACGTAAAGTTTGAATACACATTTTGAAATAAAAATTTTAAAAAATATTTTACATAGCTACCTCCCAACTCGACACACTTTTTCGCTAACTTAATAAATCTACCATACACTTTACGAATGGTTTGCGGCACATTCAGATCATGGATTCCTTCTTCTATGAGTTGTTCTAATATTTCCTTATCATGTGGAAGATCATCTGAATAAACCTTTTGTTTTAAGGCACCCCACAAAAAAAAATCTAATAATAAAAAGTCGACCTAGCTGGGTAATAGTTTGAGTCAAACCTCTCTATCAACTTTGCGCCAAAATGATCATGTAACCATTGTCTGACCAAGGCTGTTCACTTGTTTATTATGTAATTAGGATTTTTGTAAACCCAATGACGACTATTTTGTGAAGATACCTACCAATTTATCCAAAATGTACATTCATCAGAAAAAAAAAATCTTATATAAAATCTTTGGTATTCAAGGAAATTTTCACCTATCCATAAACAAAACTCTAAACGTCTCTCTTCATCGCCAAGTTCAAGTGTATGTCGCATTTTTGGCTTAAACGGTTTGCTTAAATCCAGTGTATCTGCACGCTTCCTTAAAGATAATTTGGGTTATCTAAAACTTACCCTACTAATAATGTAGTTGTATCATATTGATCCTATTTTTTCTTTGATTTCTGTACATTTATCACCGATCCAGTTTAATTGATTTTTTTTAATAATCTTTGCATTACTGTTTTGACAAAGGCGTATTAGGAAATTTTTCATTAAAAACATTAATAGCGTATTGATAAGACACATTTCCAATACCATAACATTGTATTAAATAAATATGCTCTTCTTTTGTTAACATTTTCAAAAATTTCTTTACGAAATTAAAATACTGACACTTTTTTTTTTTGTAAAATGCAAATAAAGTTTATAAACAACTTTGTTTTATAATTTTTTTTTAAAACAATAAATAATGGTACTTATCCCTTAAAGCGTTTTCATACTTTCCTAATTTATTAACATCCTGTACATGTGATCTAAAATTTTCTTATCGTCAACTCATTTTCTCGACAAGCAGAAATTTTTATAAAGAATGACTTTCGGTCGTAAAATGAATAATACAAATTTTCTCCCTAATGAGTACCTTCATCCGCGGACACACTGTATATATGGCAAACAAAATATCGATTTTTAATATTTTTGCACCACCCAGACAAATTCCAAAAAATTCATAAATTTTTAGTTTTACAATTACTCATGAAATAAAAAAAAATCATTTCAGACAACCGAAGATTTTAGAAAACCTAAAATCAATTTAAACCGATTTTAAAAAGAATATATGTTCAAAGTTTTATGGCCCTCTTAAGCATAAAATTTGTTCTAAAATTACATTTATTACATAAAATTATATATTGATGTAAAAAACTTAAAAGCTTACTTAAAGCATAAAATCACTTTATTAAAATTTACACAAAAAACTTATTTACAGCATAAAAACGAGCAGATGACATGTTTTTAGCATAAAATTTGCTCGGAAATCATGTTTACTACATACAATATATCAAAATTGACACAGAAGACTCAATTGAGATAAAATTTGCTCCAAAATCACATGAAATTTATCTAAATTGCGAAAAACCTATTTACAGCATTAAAATGCTAAAAACTTAATTTTACAATAAAATTAAATTAAAAATCAAGCAAAACACCATTTTTACCACAAACATAACACTCAAAAACGCATTTATTGCATCAGGTTTGCTTATAAAACCATAAAATTGAGAAGAAAAGCATAAAATTTGCTTGGAAATTACATTAACTGAATTGGTACATTGTATTTTTTTATATTAGTAACAAAACGTAAATTGTCCATACAAATGTATAATAAATAAAAACTTATATTCTAGGTAGGTTTTTATTGACAAGTTTTACACATAAACTCACATTTTGCATGTGGAGGTAGGTAGGTAGGTACATTTTAAATTTTATATTAGTAAACATTAGAACTAGTGTTGCATAGTTGTTAATTAATTTCTAATTTATTTTTCCCTTTATCTATATTCTAATTTAACCTTTTAATTGCAGTATTACTAGTACTAACTGCAATTTACAAGTTAATTTTAATTTCTAAGTAACTTGTTTTTGCCTTTGTAAGACGCCTTTGCACAAGCCCAACGATAAATTCGTTTTTCAAGATTAATATTTTATATTAGTAACAAAACGTAAATTATTTATACAAATGTATAATAAATAAATATTTATGCTCTAGATAGGTTTTGATTGACAAGTTTTACACATAAATTCACTTTTGGTATGTGAAGGTAGTTGTTTCTTAATACATTGGATATGATATGATCTAACACGTATTACACATTTGATACCCATTCGATTTAGTGTTATATTATTGTTACAAATGTAACACAATCCATTTTCTAGTTTGTTGTTTTTAGAAAAAAGTTTGATATTTTTAGTGGAAACTAAATTTAGTATATCAGAAGAACTAATATTAACTTTTTCTGTAGGACCTTTTCCTTCGTTATTTTTTATTATAACATTTATAACATTAGATTTTTGGTCTCAATTCCGTTTGGCATTTTCAGTAGAATTTAGATTTATTATCATAGAAGAAATAATATTAATCTTTTTTGTAGGTCCTCTCTACATTACTTTTTACAATAGCATTAGAATTTTTTCTTTTGAATTATGTTTTTCTTTTTTTTGCGTTTTTTTTGCTTTTTCTGAATTATCTTTTGTTTTTCTTTCTTCTCCTCTTCTTTTTTCCGGTGATACAGGCCAGTGTAAAAACTTTGCAATGTTTGGTTTTCAAGCATCATCACAATTTCATTGTCTTTGAGGTTTATGCTAGTTGTTTCGATTTCAGTGTAATAATTTGTAGTAGGTGATGGGTTGATTTAACATGCTGTTGATGCAGTCTCATATGTTACTACCTCTTGCATTTCAAAAATGTCTATAGAGTCTTGGACACCATACGTTATTGTAGATTTATCAAGAGGTACTAATATTATTTCGTAATTGTTTAGAAATTCTTTATCCGTATTAATGGGCAGATCTTTAACAAAACTTTTGTAATTATTTTTTGAATTAATTTGGTCTGATATATTTGCTTTATCATTATTATTCTGGAAGATGTTTTTTCTGTACTTATTTATCCTGCAAGATGTTTGTTTTGTTATTATTTTTAGAATGACTTTCAGTCGACGTATTTGCAATATCATCACCATCATTGTACTATTTTCATGAAATCTTTGTAACACAAAGCTGACGTACTTGTATCTATATTGTCTATTGGTATCCTGTTTTTTGTGTAGTCTATTGCGTTAAGGTTCTAAAGGTACAACCCACAGGCTATATGTTACATCACACATTATTAAATTGGTGCAAATTTTCTTTAGTCAATTTTTTGGTAGGATGATAACGCCTCCATTCTGTAAAATTCTAGTAGCTTTTGGGTATAAAGCTGTTGATACTATGTCTAATTGGGTGCATAGTTCACTAATTCTTTTATCTAAATGTATTTTATGTCCGTCTACAAATAGAATTACAGGAAATGTAATATTTGCTTTTTTATACTAGGATGTAAAACATTGACAATGTACTCAAAAAATATTTTTGTTTTCATCCAATCCGAATTACTGTAAGCAACACCCTATTCATCTGGCACAGAATTTGAAATTTCTTTTGGGAGCCTCTTAGATGGATAAACTATTAATAGTGGTGTAGTTTGGCCAGATGCGCTAAAGGTAGACATCACAATGAGTCATGTTTTTGCCCGAACAGAGTGTATTTCATAGACATTTTTAGTCTCATTGATCATTCAAAATATTGTCCATTTCTTAGTCACAGACTCACTAATTTTCGATGACGCCGCAGTTACAGCATTAGATTTGCAAAAACGATTTATACCATCTACTTTCTGATAGGTTATTATTAAAAGGATTTGGGCGCAGTACATCGTTTGAGCCGAGAAAATCCGTTACGATAGCATTCAAATATCCAGTTTATCAAAACTTGTTCTTCTTGTTCAGTTAAAATGGTAGAAGGTCCATGGCCATCTTTTACAAATTTGTTAGACAACCTAAATTGTAATGTTGCTCTTGGTATACCATATGTCTAGTACATAACCTCGGCTTTAGACATACCATTGCTTATTGCATCAATAGCTTTTTCAAGATCCTCCGCATTATATTTTCTACTGTATTTTACTTCATCTACAACTTTTGGCATTTTAAAACTGCAAACACACATGTATCGTGAATGAGTTAAACAATTAGGTACTACATCTGCACGAGAGAATAAAAGTGGCACAAAATATAAAATTAAAATAATTTAATAATTAAATAATTATTAATGTTTTGTAGTAATACACAGTTACCAATTTTATAAAAAAAAATAAATGTTACTTGGATTTATATATTATCTGCACTATTTTTAAAATAGCTAGAAAAGTTTGAATATGATATTATTTTCAATAAAAGAGTTATTTATTTTAACATGGCTATTTTTTTAAGTTTTGCTTTTATTCTAACAAACATATATGGTTATTGACACACATAAAAAACAGTAATTGGCAGGGGGCCAACTACTGTATAGAAGCTTATTTTGCAAATTTTAATTGTATATATCAAAAACGGACATACAAGTTATTTGCGTTACAAAATGGCAATTTTGTTTTACCAAAAATATAGTTATTGTGATACTAAGTTATTCTAGTCACCTGTTATTGGCCGCCCAAATAAATAAAATAATCACAGTTATTTTTTTAGGTTAAAAATTATTTTTCTATAATTTTCAACCACATATCAATCAGAATTCAATAGTTTGTAATGTTAAATTAAACAGAACGCAATAAATGCATACCTTAGATTTGTCCACAGCCTTAATGATACCAACACAAATGGCAGAATTGGTATAGCGACTTTGACAACAGTAACAGGTGACAATATTATAAAACTAAATTTTACCTTCACGCTTGAGAGTAATACTCATATAGTTTTGTTACTGAGTTTATACAATAGATAGCATCAGTTTCTTATTATTTAAACTTAAAAAATATAGGGCCAATAACTGTACCCCGGCCAACAATTGTCTACCATCTGTATACTTCTCTTTGGAAAAGTATAGCAAATCGTTACACTTAGCATGTTTTTTTGTTGTATTTTTTTCTCACTAGCTTCTCAAAATCTTAATAAGTTTATATGAATTATTTTCTTAATATTATAGATTTAGCTGCCGCGTTCTTTCCAAGGTCTCTTAGTTTATTAAAATAAAATGTTGTTTCTGCATTCGACCTTTTAAACGTTTACTTCATAGTCTATGTATTGATTTTGATCTCAAAATATTTAGTAGGTGCTACTATACTTATCCAAAACCACATCAAAATGCTTCTTGCACATCTTTCAGAAAATATAGTTGCTCCATACATATGATCGTTAAATGTGAGTTTAGAGTCAAATACTATACCCAAATCTTTTTTATAACATTTTTTGCCAGTATTTCATTATTGATCGAGTAAGGAAACATAATATTATTTTTTGACAATGAAACACACTTTTGAATATTGAGATTTAAATGATTATAATCGCACCAAGATTTATAATTATCAAAAAACTGATACATTTGAACACAATCAGCATATGAGCTTATAGTACAGTACAGTTTGAGATCGTCAGCGTAGAGTAATGGCATGACAACATCATGTATATATAAAACAAATAAAAGAGGTACCAGGTTTGAACCTTGGGCAACACCCAAACGTGAAACAAACTTATCAGGTTTAAAACCATTGAATAGTACGAATGAATTACGACTAGATAAATGAAAACTAAAAAAATCTACAAAGTTGTTATGAAAACCAAGACTAACAAGTTTCAGAAGAAAAATATGATGATTTATTTTATCAAATGCCCCTGAAAGTATACATTACTGTTTTTTTGAATCTAGAGATACTACATACTCTGTAAAGCAGTTTAAATTAGCTATGGTTAAACGTTTATTAACAAACCCATGCTGACAAGGTGATATACTTTGTTAAATGTTTTGATAAATATAATGAAAAAGGAAAAACTTTTGCAAGATCTTAATGATAAATTAAAAAGAATACAAAAAGGTTTCATTAAAACATAACGACAATCTTTGACTATAAAACTAGGTATGTTATCCACTCCACATGTAAGTTTAAATTTTAAAACTTTAAAATTTTTAAAAATTCTTCTTCTGTAAACATGGGTAACACGAATTGAGTGGAAAACAAATTTGATGGAATCACAAGAGTCCGTGTAAACACTACTAAAGTAGTTGGCAATACAATTAACAATTTATTATGCGTTATTGAATTTATTATCATTTTATTTCATTAAGTTTGCAATAAAAAAACATTCTTTTTACTATTTTTAAAGTTCCAGAATTGCTTTACGTCTTATGTAATAGATGAATAGATTTTGTTGATATAATGTTCATACGATCTTTGAATACAGAGTTTGATTTTAGCTCGCAGTTTTCTATATTTCGTAATAATATAAGAAATAAAACATTCCCATATCTTTTAAAGAGCTTTTAGTAGCGTGCTTCTTGTTTGATAAGATTCATAATTTCTTTGGTGAACCACGAAGGATAAAGATATTTCGTGGAACTGACAAAGAATATAATTTTAAATAAAAATGTTTACAACCAGTGTTAATTTCAACAAAATTCTTTAAAAAGAACCAGTCAGTGAACGTAAATAAATTATATCAGATTATAGTTAGCTTTTTTTTTGCTATTGACATTTGTCATATGACAAATAAATCATAAGTCCACTTTTTGCGATTTTGAGTTATATACATCAATGAACTCCATTTACAATGCTCTACAACTTGTAAAAAAACAGTATAAGTATACTTTTTCCCTTCTGTCAAAATATTACGATTACTTATAATATTTACATGTATGTCGGAGACGCAGGCCTCGAGTCCATTATTAGTTAACAATTGCAATTTCCAATCAGTATTGGTAAATGGCATGGCCTAGCGATCCAATTCTTACACCTCACCCAAACTTCTTGCTCAATGTCTCGAGCCACTGTTTTTTTCTGTTTGTTTGTTTTGGTGTCATTCTCTTTTTGTATTGTTCCGCTCGCCGCCGCCTGTTTATTCCAAACGGCGTACGTGACCATGCCAGACGCCAACTGATCTATAATTCATAATAAAATAAACTTACCGACATGTATTACTTATTTCCTTTTTCATAAATTTGTTTGTATAAATTTCTGACTTACCACTATCATGTGCCTGTGCATCGCTGCCGCCGTTTTAATATCATAACCTATAAATTTGTGTAATGGTCTTATGGTATTTTGGAAAAGCATAGAAAATAGATCATTCAAGTAAGTACCTTCTTGGTATTGTTTACCCTAGTATTTACATGTTAAGTTTTGTTGTTTTGCAGTTGAACAGAATATCAGTCATTCTTTCGAGGTACATACTTCAAGCAATAATGACATAACTGAAGAAAGTCCAGACAAATTTGCTAGCAGTGATTTTATTACACTATCTACAATAAGTGAGCATAATTTGATTCAGATGGATGATGAAATGACAAACACATTATTGCCTACCTGTGATGAATATCAGTGTCATAGTGATAGCAATATGATACGTCATATGAACCAATATTCCTTGCAATCTTCTGTGCAATCTGTTAATGAAGATACATGTATAAAAGATGTTGACATGCTTTCAGTTGAAGTTATTAAAAAGATTGATTTGGAAACAGTAAACTGCAGTGTTATTGAACGGAATGAAATGCTCCACGATAGAGATCAAATAGATGAAGGTTATGTTCCAGATCATAGCAAAACTAGTGATAGTGACACTGACAATAATGAATTAATTGAAAATGAGAATGTAGAAGATATGTCCAGTAGTGGAAACAAAAGCGACGGAGCCAAATCAGCTGTAAAAAAAGTAAGGAAAGAACTCATAAATTCTGGCAAAGAATATAGTACTTTTAAGAACTTGAAAAAACGAGAGAGATGTTTGAGAGAAATAAAAAAATGTCGTAATCAATGCGAAACAAATAAACTTGGAACAAAGGAAAGTTATATTTCACGATTAATGGCGTCACATGACAGCAGAGGGTCATGTGAGCAAATTGCATAGAGAAACATTTTAAAAAATTAGAAAGATCAAAAGATCTGTACAAAAAACTAAAAGACAGGCAATTTACTTATAAGTACACACTGTAAGTAGATGGATCTCAACAAATTCTTTGCAAAACATGTTTCCTTGCTATTTTAGATGAAACCTTAAATTTATTTACTGTGTATTGCAGAACAAAAATGCATCAGGAAGCAGTATTACAAGAGCTGATAGACGAGGAAACATGTTCCGATTCATGCTTTCAATTCTGAATTAATAGACAAAATCAAAAATCACATCAATCATTTCCGGCTTATAAATCACATTATTCTCGAAAACATACTGATAAACTCTATTTGGCAGCGGATTTAAACTTATCCTAGATAAATAAGTTATATTGTCAAGCTATGGAGGAAAAAAAAAACAGTGTCAATGCCTCTTATGCCAAAGTATTTAACAAACTTGGTCTGAAATTCAAAAAACCGGAACTGGACACTTGCTCAACTTGCGACATATTCAACATGAAACTTAAAGTAACAGAAGGTGAAGAAAGGGCTGTATACGAAAAAGAAACAAATACACATCAAGAGGAAGCTGATGCAGCTTATGCGTCTAAATCTGCAGATAAAATGAAAACTAAAGGTAATCCAGTTTTTACATTCGATCGTCAACAAGTTCTACAAACACCCCACCTCATCTCACAACTAGAACAGTTTCTTCAAACAGCAGTTAGCGACTTACAATCTTACTATTCACAATTGAGTGAATGGTAAATCAAAAAATTATATGTGGCATGAGTGAAATAAAGCACGTAGTTTATTATTCAGATACTTGCGGCAAGCAAAACCGTAATTCGCACGTTAGCGCAATGTTCACATATGCTCTAAGTCAACATCCAACGTTGGAGACAATTGATCATAAATTTCTTATGGCAGGACACGCCCACATGGAATGTGATGTTGACCATTCTGCAATAGAACGTCAAAAGAAGAAATGTCAATTTCCAATTTACCACCCTCGAGATTGGTACTAGTTAGTCAAATTTACAGGTAATATTATCAAAACGTAAAAACAGATTTTTATTAACTTCATCTTTCATTCTAGGGAGTAGTAGTAGTAGTAGAATTTATTGATAAACAAGACGTTGTACAATATAAATTTTAAAACTAACTTAAACTAATTATTTACAATATAAAGAAATACAATAAAATAGAAAACAATAAAATACAGCGCATTGCAAAACAATACAATACAATACAATACAATACAATACAACATACATCATACATATAAATATAAAATATAAAGCTAATATAAAAATTATTAAGGATTTAAAAATTCATCTAAACTATAAAATAATTTATTTTGTAAATAATGATTGGCACTTGTTCTAAATTTACGGTAAGTTTTTTCAGACTTTATATTTACAGGTAAAACATTAAACATTTTTTTTCCGTTGTAAATAAGGGAATTCTTGCAAAGAGTAGTGTGAGGGATGG
Organism: Tachinus rufipes; assembly: GCA_963932245.1. Classification (NCBI taxonomy): domain Eukaryota; kingdom Metazoa; phylum Arthropoda; class Insecta; order Coleoptera; family Staphylinidae; genus Tachinus; species Tachinus rufipes. The sequence goes on along the minus strand of OZ010741.1, from coordinate 81,180,680 downwards.
GAAGTTGAAAATTAAGGTCATTTGATCTAGTCACGAGAACATCTGAAGAACTACATTTAAAGTTTTTCTTTATGAGGCTAACAGTTTCTAAGATAATTAAAGAAGGCAACGTTAATATTTTATGCTCTTTAAAAAGTGGTCTACAAGATATTAAATTACTTTTTATAGAACACAAGATTCTTAATGATCTTTTTTGTAAAATTAAAATTTGATTAATCTGTTCTTTTGACGAGCAACCCCAGAATGCAGCACCATATCGTAAGTACGCTTCTATAAGAGAAAAATACACTTGTTTAGCCACATCGTAACCTAATTGTTTAATGGTTCTTTTAATAGCGTAACAACCAGCTGATAATTTTGCAGTTACATAGTCTATCTGATCGCACCACCTTAGCTTATAATCTAATTTTAAACCAAGAAAGACAACCTGATTGGATTGAGGAATTTCATTATCTCCTATATTTAAAGGAGGCAAATCACTACTAAAAAATGAAATAAACTGTGATTTTTTGGCGTTGAAGCTTAGCAAGTTAGCTGTACACCAATTACTTACAGATAATAAATCTTGTTCAATAGTAGACGTTAAGCTAGCAATATTTTTACTAGACCATAAAATGTTAGTATCATCCGCAAAAACAGTAAATTTTCCAGATATTTTAATGTTTAATAAGTCGTTGATATACAGAAGAAACAAGATAGGAGCTAAAATAGTTCCTTGTGGAACACCCCTAGAAATGTTTAAATTGCGGGATGAAGAAGATTTTAATTTGACAAACTGGCTTCTATTTGAAAGGTAGTCTCTAAACCATAAAAGACAAGAGCCTCTACAACCATAATGTTCAAGTTTTTGTAACAGTATTTTGTGATCCACGCAATCAAGTGCTTTTGCCAAATCACAAAACACTGCCACAGCAACATTGCCATTGTTATGTTCCTCATAAACGTGATTAAGAAAATTAAGTATTGCGTCAGAGGTATTTTTATTTTTAATAAATCCAAATTGATTACCAAAAATAACGCAGTGTTTTTCTAAAAATGACGATAATCTGACTTTAATTATTTTTTCAATTATTTTACTAAAACAAGAAGTTAATGCAATTGGTCTGTAATGGCTACAAACATCTTTGTCACCTTTTTTATATATTGGAATAATACAAGCTATTTTTAATTTGGATGGAAAAAAACCTTCTTCAAAAGAAGTATTTATTAGATTAGCAAATAAGCTAAGAACATTTTCTGGTAGATCTTTTATCAAAAATATAGAAAAACCATCAAAATCTTTTGACTTTTTGTTTTTAAACGAGTTACAAATTGATCTGATTTCATATGAATCAGTAGGAGTTAAAAATAGCGAATCCACAATTGTCGTTGTACTTTGCTTTAATAATAAAATGGGATCCGTAGTTGGTTCCAGAGATAGAACAATTTCATCTGTGGCAGATGTAAAATATTTGTTAAATTCATCAGGAAATATAGTTGCTTCTATAATTGAATGTTTCCTATTATTTAATTCGTTAATTATTTGCCATGTCTCTTTGGCTTGATTATTAGAATTTTCTATACGAGTTCTATAAAAAATAGATTTAGCTAACTTAATTACATTTCTATAAATTCTGCGATACTTATAAAAATAAATTAGAAATGATGTTGAAGTAGTAAACTTCTTTGCTAAATTTAAAAATCGAATATTTTTAGCTGAAACTCTGATGCCAGTAGTTGTCCAAAATTTGGAAACATTTGCCTTTTGTTTGATTCTTTTTAAAGGAATAGTCTCATTAAAAATTTGCTGAATATTAACAAAAAATTGATTAAACCTCTCAGTACTTGATCTAACTTGCTTATCATCCCAATTAAAGCAGTTGCAAGCAATATAAAATTTACTAATATTACTTTTTGAAAACTTACGAGTACAATACATTTTAGAACTTTCATGAATTGGTTTAGATATAGTTAAAATACAAGAAATGGCTTCATGATCTGAAAGTCCGGCATGCATTACATTAGATTTGATTAAGTGCTCTTCAATGTTTGAACATAAATAGTCTATTAAAGTAGCCGACATTGCAGTAATACGAGTGAAAGAGTCAACATGTAGTTTCAAATTGTAGCTATTTAATAAATCAATCATTCGTTTAGTATTTCTGCATGTAACATAGTAATCAACATTGAAATCCCCTCCTACTAAAATCTTAGAACCTAAAGGAAAGCGATCAAATAAACTTATAAAACTGTTAAAGAAAATATCAAGATTACCATTTGTAGATCTATAAATACAAACTATATATAAATTAAGAGATTTAGAAAAAACAATTACAAATTCAAAGTGTACCTCTGTAATAAAGTTGTCAAAATCATTAATTGGTACAAACAAGTTAGGTAGTTTAGACAATATTATAACTCCACCATGCAAAATTTTGGAACGGGAAAATTTAGATATATTTTCGTAGTTTTTGATTTTGATTTCTTCATATTGTTTTAACCAAGTCTCAGTAAGAAGTAAGATATCAGGAAAATTCAAATGTTCTAATAATAAGTACAAATTGTCAACTTTATTGCGAAGTGACTGAATATTTAAAACGAGTGCCGTTAGTTTGTTACATCTAAAAAATTGTCAGAACTATCGCTATCATCACTATTACTATTGCTATGATTATCAGAATCGTTAGAACAATGCAAACTAATTGGAGTAATTGGAATTATGATTTTATCTGTCGGTGGATTCATACAGATATGACTCCCTTCCCCATAGTTCCTAGTTGATGTTGATTGACTAATTAAAATTTTAGATAAATTACCATCAAAAATTGGTGGTACAGTTGTTAAAGGTAAATTTAAATTTAAATTTTTAATCGAGTTGATAAAATGAGACAACAGTTTCAATTTTCCTAATTTAGATAACCATAGTCCACTTTGTGTAAAATGGCGAACACTATTTAAAATAACATTTGAGTTGATGTATGAGATATGATCAAATTTTTTTTGTAAATTAAATAAAATCTTATTATTATTAAAGATAACATTATTATACGAATCATTATTTTTAATATAAGTTCCCCCTATTAAGGTTATATTTGTGTGAGAAGTTTTAGCAAAATGATTAGATAAAACAAATTTATCAAAAACATTATTATTAAGGGCTTCATGACAACCTCCAAAAATTACAACATTGGGTCGAATAGCTTGAAAACATTTTGTTTTTTAATAAATAAGTGCAGTCTTTTCCGTTGTTATCGGCTAAAATTATTAACTTTGATTTATCACAAGAATTGTTAAGAACAATTTTAGAGTCATTTATTGACTTTACATCAAAATTAATTATATTGTCTTTGATTATTAATTCACTATCAATAACTTTTTCTATGCAAGTATTAGTTACGATTTGTGGAATAGAAAAATTATTCAATTTATTGTCTATGATTATTATTTCATTATCAGTTGCTGGTGTATTAGAATGTTTAATTGTTGAAATATTAGACATTTTATAGTTGTCAAACTCCGACTGTAAATTAATTATACCTTGTTCTAGGGATTTCACTATAACGTATGACGTAAACGGTGCACCTCATTTTTAATTTTATAAATATTATTTTGTTTAGTTTTAAAGCATACCACATATTTTGGTTTATTTATGTCAGCCGTATTGTTTTCAATGATTGATTCTTCATCATCGATTAAACTGGAATTTACTGCATTTTTCAATCTTCTTTGAAGGATTTCTTTCTTGCCCGAATAATCCATATTAAGTTTTTGCAGATTTTTTCGCAGATCAGCCACTTTCAAGGATTTTATTTTTATTTTATTCATGTTTTAACAACTTCACTAATATTTATGATAAACACAAACTTCTATATATGCAGGTAGAGTAAAATCTCTTGATTAAAGTAATTATAATTTTATAAATTTATTGTGTATTAAAACCACATAAAATACACTTTTAGTACAAAAAATGATCAGCAAACTGACAGCGACAATTGACGTTTATTATTCAGATACTTGCGGCAAGCAAAACCGTAATTCGCAACCATCTGTTCTGTCATTTTCAAACCATTTGAAGGGCCCGCTTCAATTTAAAAAAATAAATGCTGAGGTTTATATATTTATCTGGAGGGACGTGCACTGGCTTCGATATTCGAAAGATAACTTTGGTGTAGTGCAATACAAAAACACTATCAATGATGAAAGTACATTTGCAACAATTGATTTTACTTGAAAAAGGCGATCAAAATCTTCTGAAAGCTATCTAAAGCTTTGCTATGATTAATCCAAATGTATCAGTGCCGAAAAGAAGAAAGATCTGCTAAGTATTTTGAATTTAAATGATAAAGATGTCCACCAATTTTATATTGACCTTCCAACAAAAAATAAATTATACTAATGCCGATATTGACCGTTATTATAGCGATGCTGACGTCTAATGATTTTCTGAATGTTTTCCAGAGTCTGATTACTTTAAATTTTGATTATAATGTATTATTCATTCTATAATGTATGTAATTATGTTTCATATTGACATAATAAAAAATAACAGTGTAAGTGTGTGGCCACAACGGCGATTCGACCATTGAACAGTGCTCCGACCATCGAACAGCGCTCCGAGCATAGAACACTAAAATGTGTTCTAAGCTCGGACTCTCTCGCACCGTCGAGTCTCGTATTTATATTGAACTGAAACTTTTTTAGCGGCGTAAAAGTAAAATTATTACATTATATTTTTTAATTACTAAATAGTTTTACTTTTACGCCGATAAAAAAGTTTCAGTTTATATAAATACGAGGCTCGAGCGGTGTGCGATGGTCAGAGCTTAGAACACATTTTAGTGTTCTATGCTCGTAGCAATGTTCGATGGTCAGAGCGCTGTTTGATGGTCGGAGATCCGTTGTAGCCATACCCTTAGTTTACTTTTTTTTATTACCAGATAAATAACTCGGAAAAAGTCATTTGATTTATTGTAAAGATTTAACCCTTATTTTGCAAATATGTTTAATTAATAATATCCAATTTGTCATTCGTGCACTTGTTAAGAATTGAAGAACAAGTACACCTATTTCGTTTTGTTAAAATTTGTTTTGGGAAATTAAAATAGCAAAGGGTATAAGTATATAATATCTCCGTTTTTCTTATTAGCCCATAATATATTTTACTGTAATTGACAAGAAAATGAAAAACGATACTAATTTGCTATAATATTATTAATGTGACACAAGTACATTCGTTTCTATTTGTTTCGGCTCTCCTGAAAATTCACAAAACCGCACTTACTCCAATTTGTCATATGACCACAGATTTGTTGGAAATAAATTATGAGTAGCATGAGATGAGTAACAAAACTAAGATTGTTAATCAAGTAGCCGCTGGTTAATATTGAGTGTTATGTTGGTTTACAAAAAATCAACAAAATAGTTATTAAACAAGACTGTTGGTTGATCAAGTATTAAGTTTTTGAAATGTTATAAAAATTTAAAATATTAAAATCACCCAATATAATAAGATTTTTATATAAATCGTTTCAAATTGAATTAATCAAACAGTGTTGCATAGTTGGCAGCACTAGATTTAGGAGGAATATAAATTAAATTTACAAACCTGTAAAAATTAAATATAAATTTTCTTTTAATATATTTGAGTTCATTTTTAAGTTTTTAATAAACGTATAAATTTTAAATGTTACCGTAAATTATCAAAAACTGGTATTGAAAAAGAAATATTTATATCAAAAATATATATGGGTAATTCCATTACTTTTCGACTAATTTGAAAAAGTCGATCTCTTTGATTTTGCTCAAATTTTCAGGGATCAAAATATAGATGAAAAAAATGAGATTCCCAAAATTTTGGACCTTAGAATATATCTGTTTAAAATGACACACATTTAAAGGTCAGAAATTTTACAATAAAACGTCTTTTTTAGATTATTTTGTATCTTAATTTTTGGGCTTCTGGAAAAAGATAAAAAGGTCCACGATGACTCAAAATATTCTTTATTACATGTACTTTAAAACCCATATTTGTTTGTTTAATGTTGAGGCAGTCATTTTGATATATCAAGCTTCACACATTATTCCAAAAAAAAAACGTAAATTTAGCAGAACTGCAAAATTATGCTTTGTTTAAACCGTTCTAACTTTGTCAAATTTTAAAGAAATTGGACCCACAAGGTCTAGATTTCTTCGTGTTCAATCTTTCTTTAAAATGATTACACAAGACTTAAAGAATTAATACATATTCACTACTATTTTGATGCTGGTAGTTGCACATGTTTTTGCGATCTTCAAAACACGTAATTTTTTTCAGTCAAAATTTCAGTAAATACTCTTCAGACCACAAAAAAAAGGTTATTTATATAAAAAATGGTATATTGAGCATTATCAAGAATTTTTTTATATTCAAAAATAGTCAAAATCGGCATTGTTCATCAGAAAATCTAAATCACTTTTTGTCTATCTTGCTTTGTTTTTGAGTCAAAAAATACAAAATATTTAAAAAACTTTTTATTTGGCAAAAAAACTTTCGTTAAAAGTTTGAGTTTTCTTTGGTTCGGTTAGTAAAATTTGATAAAAATATTGTTCAGCAACGGAGAATACGCAGATATCATTTTTGTTTACGGATTCTGTAATGGTAATGCCTTAGCAATTGAGATTTTCCGACAGAAAGCAACTTTTTTGACGCGTTTTTTAGTAAAAATGTTCACACATAATATTATCAAAAGTACAACACCTACAACCAGGCAACGCAGCACAACGACTTGCATTTTTTCAATGGCTTGTTGATAATACCTGATGTACCATTTTTCATATAAATAACCTTTTTTTTGTGGTCTGATGAGTATTTACTGAAATTTTGATTTAAATCGACATAGGGTGACAGTGTTTTTTCGGGACCTAAAAATTACAAGTTTTGAAAATCGCAAAAACATGTGCAACTTCCTCCGTCAAAATTGTGGTGAATATGAATTGATTTTATAAGTCTAGTATGATTACTTTAAAAAAAGATTAAACACAAAGAAATCTAGACGTTGTGGATTAAATTTCTTTAAGATTTGACTAAGTTGGAACGGTTTAAACAAAGCATAATTTTGCAATTTTTCAAAAATTACGTTTTTTTTTTAATAATTTCTAAAGTTTAATATATTAAAATGACTGCCCCAACCTTAAATATACAAATATGGGTTTTAAAGTACATACAATAAGGAATATTTTGAGCCACCGTGGACTTTCTTATCTTTTTCCAGAGGCCCAAAAATTGAGATACAAAAATGCGCGGTTTGCCAATTTTGACAATTTTTGAATATTGAAAAATTGTTGATAAGGCCCGATATACTATTTCTCATATAGATAACCTTTTTTCCTGTGTTTTAAAAAAAATTTACTGAAATTTTGACTAAAATCGACATAGGGTGACAGCGCTTTTTTGGAACCTGAAAATTACAAGTTTTGAAGATCTCAAAAACATGTGCAACTTTATGCATCAAAATAATGGTGTATACGTATTGATTCTAAAGGTATTGTGTGATCACTTTAAAAAAATATTAAACACCAAGAAATTTAGACCTTGCGGATCAATTTTTGTTAAGATTTGACAAAGTTAAAACGGTTTTCAAAAAGCAAAATTTTGCGATTTTGTTAAATTTACGGGTTTTTTGGAATAATGTTTGAAGCTTAATATATCAAAATGACTGCCACGATAATAAACATAAAAATATGGGTTTTAAAGTACATGTAATAAGGAATAATTTGAGCCATCGTAAACCTTTTCATCTTTTTCCAGAAGCCCAAAAAGTAAGATACATAATAAGATAAAAAAGACGTTTTATTGAGATATTTTTGACCTTTAAATATGTGTGTAATTTTGAACAAGCAATATTCTAAGGTCCAAAATTTTGGGAATCTCATTTTTTTCATCCATATTTTAATCCCTGAAATTTTTTTAAATTAGTCGAAAAGTAATGGAATTACCCATATACATATAATAATTTTTAAAAATATTAAAAATTTAAAAACAAATATTTATTGTTAAAATTGCATTAAAATTTCATAACACAACTTACTTTTTTTTTTCTACTAATTCTACTAAGCTACCAGAAAAAAAAGTTCATTTAATTTTTGTACATTGTAATCTGTCAAACTTTGCTAGAAGTTTCTCAAAAACACAACACATTTTAAGTTAATCAAATGGTCAACGTTCGATAAATTAACCCTCTTAATTTAACCACCCATGTTGACGCAGCTTTTTAGATTAAAGTAAATAAAAAAAATACTAAACTTACTTATAGCCAACATCATTTTTCTGTTCTTACTTACAATAACTACAATAACTACAAAAAAATCAAAACATTAAACTTCATATACCTAAGAGTTTTTAAATTATAAATAATAATAATGTCTTCGAGTGATTAAACAGTTTTAATTCACGTGATTTATAAGATAATAAATAAATTATTGCCAAGTAGTTTTAGTTCCAAATCACAAACATCTGTAGAGTGTTTTTGCAAGCATTAAAAAGTCATAATTTCGCTGCACTTTGGGTTTAGTTGACTATATAATGTCGCTGAGTAAGCGAACAATAGTTGATGGTTAGAGCAAATCAACCATTTCAAGGTACCACCTTACTGATTGTAGGTTTAGGATCACTAGTAAATTTTTGTTTGTATATTTCATTATTTGTTTGGATTATTTTTTTTCATTGGAAGTTTATTATTGCAATACAATATTAAACTGTTTGTAATTTTTGCTTTTTCTATATCGTTTATGTTGATTTTTATTGTTGTTTTTTAAATCATCTTTTATTTCTTTATATTGTTTCAACAAATCATTGAATGTTGCAGAAATAAAGTTAATTTATTATTGTAGGTTATAATAATAATAATAATAATAATAATAATAATAATAATAATAATAATAATAATAATAATAATAATAATAATAATATTTATTTCTCAACAGACCTAAGTTTAATGACGGAGAAACATCACAAATAAAATAAAAATAGTAAATACATTTAACAATAAAAATAATTAATTAACTTTATGAACCGGAGAAGTGTGATATAGATGTAACCAACACTCAAGTCAGAAAGGACTTTGAAACATGCGAGACACGGTTTGGCATCAACTTCCTTTTAAAAAATGTCGGGTCTAAAAGAGAAACGTTTTTACATGTAGATCTTTCGATTGGTTCAGCATGATTGTCTATTCTACTTTAAAATGTTGGGACAGGACAGCAAAGATTTCCAAATAATTAAAAATCTTTACTGACATCAAAATTGAAGATTTGTTAATTAACAGTAGCAATGTCTATATAATACGGTTTCTATGAGAAATACTTTGATTCTAACAAAGAACAATAATTTAAGCAAACGAAAAAATAATAGGCACAATTATCATGGTTTATGATAATTGTGCCTATTATTTTTTCTGATCTGATAAAAAAAATACTTACAAAAATAAAAATAATACGACAACAATTAGGTCAAACTGGCTTACATGAATTAAATTAAGTAGATTTTAGTTTCCTCAAAACAATATTTCAATATATTTAATTGCCATCAAAACCAATTCATACCTATAAACCAATATATCAACATTAATTTTGTTTTATAAAAAACTAGAAGCTCAAGGCTTTCGAGAATTTATTTTAACGTTAATTATAGGTCTGTTCCAACATACGATTTGAACGGTTTGCAAACCGTTCAAACTGTGCACACAAACAAATATTTGTCAACCTTAGGCAATCTTTTATACACAGTAATTTGTTTTTGTGCATAGTTTGAACGGTTTGCAAACTGTCCAAATCGTATGTTGGAACAGACCTAAAATCTATATAATCCTCTTTTCCAATCATTTATTTTTTTAACATTCTTCAATTTTTTTTAATTTATCCAAATTAAGCTTACTAAAAAAATCTGCTTCACGTTTTTCTGTTTTTTTTTTTCTGAATATGTTTTTGCATTTGCAGCATTTTTTTTAAATACACAATTACACTTCTAAACGATATTTTACTTTTATTGTAATTTCTCTTCCTTATGTAATATTATTATTATTGTTAGTTTCTTACATTTTTTGTTTATATACAATAATTTTTGTAAAATAATTTATTATTATTTCAGCGGACTACCTCCATTTATGTAAATCGAATGATCCAGATTTAGCTAATTGCATAATAAATTCCATATATTTCTTACAACCAAAATTAAAGGATGGAATGCCAGAATTGGAAGTGCCATCTATGGAGCCCTTAGAATTGGATGCAATTAGAATAAAAAATGGACTTCAAGTTAATCTCACCGATTTAAAAGTATGGGGTAATACAAATTTCAAGATTGCGGAATTAAAGTAAGTAATAATTAATATAGTAATAGCGTTAGCAATTAGTTTTTAAAATTCATCATACAAAAAATAAACAATTATAATCCAATTGCAATCTGTCAAAAAAAAATTAAAAAATATATTATTTTCCACATTGTCAAGTTCTTTATTCTTAGAACAAAATAAATTCATCTCAGATACTCAATATGGGTCTCGATAAAAACGTTCAACAACAGATCTTCTGACTTATGTTAGTCACAAATGAAACTCTACTTTAGACAAACATGGAAAAATCTTGCAGTAGCTACAGACATTTTCAAAGCATTTGTTAAGGTGTAGTATCCTAAAGTTATTAACAAGCTTTAGTGTATAAGTCTTGATCACAAATCTGTAACGCCCGGTTTCTCCAGCATAGCTTAAGACCTAACTAAACTGCATCTTAAAACATAAGCTCAGCGTATTCTGTTGCACCATATCAAAATTACATTTTAGTTGCATCAACATCAAAATAACATTAAAATATTGTTAGAAAAAACTAAGTCCGGCATAGACCGTTAAAGGGACAAAATTCTTTTAACAAGTTGTCAAAAATAACAAAATCCGGCTATAAAATATCAACATTATGTTAAAAAAATTAGTCAAAAAGTGCAAAACTCTGTTCATGGAACGTCAAAAACTACAAAAATTTGCCATAAACTGTTCAAAAATGCAAATTCTGCTTATGAAAAGTCAAAAATGTCAGGTCAAAAAATATTAAAATATTTTCAAAAAAACAAAATCCGGTCAAAAACTATTCAAAACTTAATTTTTTTTTTATACAGTGTCGAAAATACTATAATCCAGCTTTGAAATTGTATACATTTGTCAGAATGCACTAAAATCTTGCCATAAACTATTGATAAGTGCAAAATTCTTTTAATAAATTGTCAATTTATAGCCAGATATTGCTATTCTGGCTATATATTATGTTAACATAAAAATAAAAATAAAATTTAGCCATAAACTGTTAAAAAGTGCAAAATTTTATTTATGGAATGACAAAAATAGCAAATTCATGCCATAAAGTATAATATATTTTTTGATTCACTTTGGAAAGAGGTTTTCAAGCTTGATGATTACCACGACTTCATTTAGCCTTTTTACAAAAAAATACAAAATACAATATCAATCAATATTCTGGATATATTATATAAGCCTATAACATATTGTTTATTGCTGAAGATTTAACTAAGTATAGAGCTGAGCTATATAAAAAGATGTGTAAGCAACTTGGCAGGAAGAATGTTTGGACGACTGGTGGAAAAATTTGCACAAACATTAATAATAAATTAATTAAAATATCGCAAGAAGAATATGACCAATTAAAATCAAAGTAGGAATTTCAATAATTATCTACTATAAATAATGCGTATTAATTGATTCCTATTCTTTTAATTATTGGTATGTTTCATTTGTTTTATTTATTTGATGTATTGAATGTTTTTCTTTTACATTTATTATTGTAATTTTTTTTGGGGAAGCAAATATTCACATTGCTACTTACATTCACATCGCTTCTTATAAATTTTCTGTTCACACACACGCACTTTTGTATACTTAAGTAAATTCAGCTAATTTGATTGTTAACATATACTTGCAGGAATATAATTATATATCATTTAAAAATATTTTTTTTACATATTTTTGTTTTGTTTTTATTCAAATTATTTATTGCTTTTCAGTATTTATTATATGTATTAGTTATTTACTGTAGAATTATTCAATTATTACATTTTAAAATGATTTAAAAATGAATGCCAAAGAAATAAGATTTGCACATTTGCACGTCCCACAGTGTGACAAAACAGCTTAAAACGCGGAATTAATTCAAAAAATTAAATTGCATAAATCGGTTATTTTTATAACATACCGAAACATGACTGATGAACGCACAATAAACCGATCTAGAATTGCTGATGAAGTGTGTCTTGATCCCATAAGAGGGCGCTGTTGATCTATGTTACATGTGAACGCTTTTCGTGCGTTGTTTTTGTTTGCTTAAATTTGCTCCTGTATGACGTTTAAGTATATTATGGAGCCTTCAAATTCAGGTAGGTATGTTATTAATATGTATAAAAATTTAGTCATGTGAATTAAACGCGTTAAAAGGTCCCATTTGACATTTTACGATTTAATTTTTTTTTTTAAGAAAATTAACATTTTAGATTATGTTCTGAATGAGTCAGAGATTTAATTTTTGAATTTTTCAAATTAGTAATGATTCTAAATTACAGAACTGTAAAAAAAATTGCTACTTTAAAGCACTTTTTTTGCTATATAAATAGTATCATAATAAAGCATAAATTGTGTTAATAGATATTAAAATTATTTTACACATAACTCAGATATTTAGATCGATATTATTATGATATGTAATCATTTTATAAAATATAAAAGGCTAGATACTCATTAGACTACTTAGAAACTGCAAATGGTGTTGTCCACGAATTTGGACTGCAACACCATAAGAAGAATTTAGCAGATGTAATATTGTAATATTGTTATTATTCAATTTCACAACAAGCTCACATATTGTGTATTTCAAAAGAAACGAACTTATTAACATCATGAAAAGGTCCACTATCAAGGTTATCAAAAAACAGTTCGATTTCTTGGCCAAAGAGATAAAGAATCGAACAAAATGTGATGAGTTGCATTTTAATGAGTTGAAACACAGGCTGTCGTTTTTTAAAGCAGATTATAAATCTAGTTGGCAAAAGGCTTGTAGAATAGAATCTAAATTTAATCGAAATAATGTAGAGTGGCTGGAGGGTTCAATTTCATTTTCACGGTATTTTGATAATAAGCGCGATCGCCCAGAGGTGCCATTTGAATTGAGTTGTTAGCGTGGTAAACGTTTAAAAACAAGAGAGTTACGAGATTTTATAACCTCTGTACCAATTTTGCCACACAAATGAGCTGACTAGCAAAAGGGCAAGTAGAAGCTTCAAAACTCGCCCAAGATGTTACTACAACAAGTCCAGAACGTGCAAAAAAATATATTAATGCTTATAAAAGGTCTGTCAAACTACAGCAGACAATGTCAGGTGAAGACGCGCTTGCAGCTTTGGTGGATGCTAAGCTCTCTCGGCATCAATATAATGTTATAAGAATGACTGCTCCAGAATAAATCCCTTCCTATAAAATTGTTCAAGTTGCAAAAAAGCTTAGCTATCCTGCAGATGTGATGGTGACAGAAACTTGCGCTTGGGTTTCTTTGCAAGCTTTGCTAAATCACACTACAGAACGTTTACTTTGTATGCTAAAACCCTTAATTGAGAGCCTTCAGAATGAGGAACTAGAACTACAATTAATATCAAAGTGGAGTTTTGGTGGCTCTTCAGGACATAACTCTTACAAACAAGCTTTTCATGGTTCTGAAGCAAGTGAACAGCCGAATTTTTATTACATGTGTAGTTCCGTTGCATCTTATGTATGGCCAAAAAATTATTTGGCAAAATCCATGTCCTGGATCGACGAGGTATTGCAGGCCCTTAAAAATAAAATTTATTAAAGAGTCCACCTAAACATCTATATCCGAAAAACGAAGGGTAGATTAAGAAATTCAAAATATTCAAAAAAGTACATGCATCATCAATAACAAACAAATTCAAGTAAGCCATAATTTTATCTATGATTGATGGTAAAGTTTGTAATGCAATCACCGAAACAACTTAAACACAAAAATGTTATATATTATAATAATAATATTGAAGAAATGAATTTAAGGCAGGTCGCAAATATTGATTATTTTGGATTTGGCTTATCGGTGTTACATGGTTCGATAAGAATGTTTGAATGTCTTTTGCATTTGGCTTATAAATTACCATTTAAAAAATGGCAAGTTTGCGGTAGTGACAAAGCAATAGTTGCTGACAATAAAGCCAAAATTCAAAGGAAATTTCGAAAAAAATGTGGTTTATTAGTTGACTAACCTAAGCCAGGATTTGGTAACTGAAATGATGGTAACACAGCAAGGCGTTGTTTTTAAATCCTAAAAATTCTGCCGAAATTACAAAATTGAACATGGGGTTTATAAAAAATTACATATTATTATGATAACAGTGTCAAGTGGATATGAAATTGATGTAAATAAATTCAAGGCATTCGCCCATAACACAGCCAGATACTTTGTTGAAAATTACCCCTGGTTTAATATGCCACCTACACTTCATAAATATTTTATACATGGAGCCGAAATTATATTTTCAACATTGCTACCTAGAGGACAATTGAGGCGTGTAAAAGCAAAAGTCGCCTTATCCACTTTAATCAATTCCGAGATTAATGAGAAAAACGTTTGCACGGTATATTACTTAGTAATTATTATAAATAATACAGGGAGTTTATAAATGAATGGGATTATGTAATCACTTTAAATATGCCGCCTTTTTAAAATTGTTTACTATACTACATATGTTCATATGTTTGCTTGACAGCTGTCAAAGTTGATCTGTCAAAACAAATAATATAGTGAACAATTTAAAAAAGCGGCACATTTAAAGTGATTACATAATCCCATTCATTTATAAACTCCCTGTATAATATTCCTGTGTAAGACAATGATAAGAACTGTCAACAGAAATTTATTTAAACAATGTTAATAAGGTTTCTGATAATCATTATAATTAAATATGACAAGTTTTGCAACAATAAAATTAAAATATCAAAATATATTTTTTTACTTTTTTACAAAAAGAAATACAATTCAAAAAATATTATAATTTTATTAAATCATAATTCTTTTAGCATTTGAAAAACTTAAATGCCATGACAAGATGTGTTTAAAAAGTTTTTTAACTTGGATTTTTCAATCTCTCACAGAGCAATCCAGTTTTGATTTGCAACCTCAGGTGGATAAGACAAGTTTTGCAACTACATCAATAATTTACCATTTATTTTGAATGAGATAAATCGAGTTTTGCAGTACAAAAATGTATTTAGCACATACAGAACTAAAGGATCTACACAATGACGTATGTAACTCATTTTACACCAAAAGTGGATAAGACGAGTTTTGCTTTTACACGCCTCAATTGATAGAGGAAGCACAAGAAGCTCGCAATAAAGATTTTAAACAATACAGAGAGCATTGTGTTCGAAAAGCCAACCGAGAAAAAACAAATGCAGACATTTTTAACTTATTTTTATTGAGTTCCGATCCCGCAATCTCAAGCAAGCAAAAATTAAAAAAAAAAACCAACAGCTTCCATTAGAAGCAATGATTTATTAAAATCTCCGGAAATATCAATTAGCCATAACTATAGGGACGATAGCGGTAGCAGTGATGTTGATGAAGAAGATGATATCAATCAATTTAACATTTAATTATTAATATTTTTAAATAATAATGTTCTAAATAAAATACTAATTAAACAACTACTTAATCGATAATCGATACCAATATCGCATTTTATTTTTCAATTAAATCAATATTAAAAAGTAATATTTATTTTATACGTTCGACTGTATTTATGTTTTTTATGAATTATAAAGTAAATAAAAATATATCTATTCAAATTCGATTCGCAATTGTTCGTAAAATGATTAATATTTATACAAGGAGTCTCGTTTTTCATTGTGCAATCTTCAAAAATATTTTAGATGAAAAACAAAATATATCAAACAGCCTCTAAAATGTAACAGAAATCATGTTTTCCAGAGTCTGCTTATTTTCCGGAAAATACAAAAAATCACTTAAAAAATGTATATTTTTTCACAATTAAATTCTCTTTACAATGGTTTGTTCTATTTTATCTAAGAGATTTTTTTCACTATTTTTTCGTTAAATTGTAGGTCAAAGTCTATACGAATCCAGTGTATTAAAGTTTTATTAAACCATTTTTACTTCCATCTCTTAAAAACTACCCCAATTTATTAATAAAAAATTTTAATCAATTCAGATTTTTTTCCAAAAAAATGGTTGCTCTGCCCCACTGTGCGTTCCTTCATTACCTTCAAATTTTGTTTACATCAAAGAACTATTACTATCTACACAGTATGAAATATTTGCAATTAGTGAAACCTGGTTAACAGGTAATATAAATTCAACTACGTTTAATATTACTGGTTACACTATAGATACTATAGAACGTTTTGATTTCATGTCATTGATTATGTCATGCATTTGATTAAAGGTAATCTCCTTAAACTGCATAGGATACGGTGTCTGTTGTAGCTGCCTTTATTTATCAAATAATCTGTACTTTCAACACCCGTCATATCTGGAAGACTATCAATAATTGATTGTGCTACATTTATAAAATATTTGTTAAAATCAGTGGACGATAATAAAGTTTCTGGTTCCTGCAAATTTACCTGTCTCGCATCATTGATGACATCCCACATTGCTTTTGGACTATTTTGGGCACGTTTAATGAACGCATCATTTGCTTCTTTTTTTGCTTTATTTATTTCAGCTAACTGAATTTCATTTTTTAGTGTATATAATTTATGATTGTACCAACTTACTTCTGAATTATCTCTTACTAAATACTTTTTAAGTGAAAATACAGAACACATGCACATGTATTGATTAACATAGTGACTCTAGAGTTTAAGTCAGTATTATTTCGATAAATTAGATCAAAATTTTCTTTCTTCATCAAGTTATACAGTTTGAATAAACCTATGTCTGTAATTGGTCTCACTAGTTTAGTAGAAATATTTATACATTTAGCAATGTTAGGCAGTACAAGTGTAGCAAAAATAGCAGAGTGATCTGAAAGAAACGGATTTTCAACATAAATCTTATACCCCATATTGTAAAATTATATTGTCAAGACAATTATTTAATCGTTTGTTTTTATTATTAATTATTTTAAGACCAAAAGAGGTTAATGGATTTGAAAAATAAATTGCAGTTGGCTCTGACGTATAGAATTTTATGTTGAAATCTCCACATAAGACAACAGTATTAGTAACCAAGTTTTATTTATTTATTACATCAAATAATATGTTAAAATTGCCTGATGGGGGTCTGTAGACTGATACTATAGGTTTGTTCCAACCGACACCAAACGCGGTTTAGGACCGTCCGGATTGTGCGCAGTTGAACTTTCGCGTTCCAACCGTACACAAACCATGACTCTGACTAGAAGTCGGGCGTTCCAACCTGACCTTAAATCGTCCACAACCAAGTTGTGGACCGTCAGAAACAGTCAGCGATCAGAAGCATGTACTAAAAATCCGGAACCGCTCCAGTCATGCGCAAAGAGTAAAAATGTTGCCGCTATTGAAATTAATGAAATTGAAATACCTTCTGCCGCATCTACCGCAATTTATTTAATTAGTAGAATTTAAATTTAATGATAATAACAGTAATTTATTTAACTGAAACTTAATTATAGTTTTAGTGAAAAATAAAGCAATAAAGTTCATTGTAAAATAGTTTTTTAAAGATGAGTAACTGTTTAATTATATATTTATTTGTATAAAAATAGTAAAAGAATAATGTGATACACAACGTCAGGTGTGATATGTTAAACAATTTTAGTTTTAATATTTGTTTACATTACATAACCTCACTTTTTAAAACTGTTTGAATTTAATATAATTGATGGTTGTGACCTCTACTACGTGATAACTCATGTTAATAAAATAATAAAGCAATTTACTACGTTTTTTATTACAAATTAGTGATAAAAGACGTAGTAAATTGTTTTATTATTTCATATTTGAATTTAGTCAAAAACTTGGTTGTGGCGCGTTCCAACCGACGAGCAATTTGTATTCAGTCGGAGACTAGTACCAAGTCGGCGCTTGCGCAAAAATAATCCATGTATTAGTCGCAACCAGTTTGCAAACTGCCGAGCGATGTCGGTTGGAACAAACCTTATAACACAATTTGCGTCTACTGCGGCTAATTCAATATGCATCTCATTTGATAATTTGCATATATGTATCCTCAATTGTTACATATTTTAAATGATTTTTAATGTATATTATTACCCCACCACGTATATGCAGTCTTCGTGTAAAATGGGCTGCCATTGAAAAAAAATTTATTGCTATATTTTCTGCTTCCCTTATTTTTAGCCAATGTTCACTTACGGTTCAAACCTCAATATTTTTTAATTTAGAATCTATTTCCAGATTTTGCGTATGGTTCCTAAGATTTTGAATATTTAGGTGAACTATTTTAATATGGTTGTTAGTTGTTTTTAGGTTTGAATCTTTAATGCTTCTTTTGGTAGTCGGATAAAAAAAATGAAATCATTCAACTGTTATATCGATAGGCCAGAAACTTGGGTTGTGGAGAGTATCTAATAAAATAGAATAAAATGAGCTCCTACTTTAAATGAAACATTATAATCGTTTTTTGTATCGAGTTTTTCAACTGAAAAATTTCCATCAGAACATTTTTTAACTATTTTTTTTTAAATCTCTCCTCTGTAGTATCTTGTTTGCAGTTGCCAACATATACCCACACTCTCTTTTCTTTAATTGCGGCACCTTCAAATCCTTCCGTATTAATAGACTCAGATGTTCCTTTTATTTTATTTTTAATTTTTCTAGCTGATAACGAACTATTATTGTGCTGTATTTATTTTATTTTTGTTTATTATTTATTTTATTTTTATTTTGCACTGGAATTAAGTCACTTTTTTTTCTTTTTTGACGACATTGAATCCGGCGATGATGGTAATCTGTAATTTCTTTTACGGATTTTGTTATTTCTGCATTGGTTGAAGACTGCATTTGAATTAAGTGGACATTAGTTTCTTTTAGTTCCCGTAAAGTGTTTTGTAGATCAGTCAATTGTTCACTAATTACTTTATTAATTAGATCAACTATATCAGCTTGCTGACTTTTTGTCAAAACCATTTCTATGGAATTTTGTTAATATTGTTTTATTTTATAATCACTTTAAAAGCACGTGTGTCTACGACGAACGCCACGCCACAATATACTTTCTACGCGAAGACCGCTTTAGTAGAGGTGGAGGTAGTTGTTTCTATTTATGAAATAAATTAAAATTTCAAAAAATTAAAACTTCAATCACTATTGAACAATGCTGTATCACTGTACTAATTGAAAAGAAAAATTATGTTTTAGGGTGTGTTATAAATCTCAGTCAACTACTTACAAATTTTCATAGACGAACTTGAAAATACTTTATCAATTATTGTACCATCAAATGAAATAGTTGTTCTTTTAAGTGGTATTAACATTGTTATGCTGAAGTTAGATGCATGTAGTACACTACAGTTATTAGATAAGGTTGAGCTTATAGATAAACCAACTAAGATAACAGACAAATCCTCAACAATAATTGATTTAATTTTTACTAATAATCCAAACATAGTTGTTGGGGCAAATGTAGTCAGCGTACAAAATATTGCAGATCACGAATTAATATGTTGCAACACTGGTCAAGTTTTTTACACCTACCGATCTTACAAAAACATAGATATTTAATGCTGATATTTATGTTATACCCTTTCACTATATGATTCATATGCCTGAAATAAACAATAAACTAAATTTCTTTAATAGCAATTTATTAAATCTGGCCAATAAGCATATTCCGTTTAGACAGTGTCGGATTACTAAGCCTCTCACGGCATGGGTTACGGACAACATCCGATTAATGCAGTCACAACGTGACATAGCTTATAACAAATTTAAAAGAACGCATGAGCTAAGCCATTGAAACTATTATAAACAACTGTGTAACATCACCACTTTGGCAATAAGGAAAGAAAATAAAGCTTATATAGAACATCCTATTAATAACAATTCTAATTTTTAATGTTTTAAAAAAAGTTTTGAAAAATGAAATTATTTTTTTTTTGTAAAATCCGTTCCTATTATTAATAGTAGTAGTAATGTACTTTCAGATTATCACAAATCTAACAAACTAATTAATAATTATTTTTCGTTTTGCTTTGTCGCAACGTGGATATTGTAAAAATTATAAATAATATAAAATCTCAAGCGGAAGGACCAGACGGCATTAGCATTAATCTAATAAAACTAGCCAGTCCATATGTTATTCCATACGTTACACATATTGTTAACACGTATTTATTAGAGGGAACTTCTTGTTGGAAGCATCGTAATCCCATTGCCTAAAAAATCCAATCCCACATCCTATTAAGATTTGCGTCCCATAAGCTTACTACCTGTGCTCTCAAAAATTTTAGAAAAAATTGTTGATAAACAATTGCGAGAATATTTGTTACAAAACAATATCTTACCGGAAACACAATCTGGCTTTAGAAAGGGTTATAGCTGCGAGACTGCATTAACTACTATCATAGATGATATTGTAATAAATATTGATGCTAACAAGTTAACAATTTTAGTTTTATTAGGTTTCAGTAAGGTATTTGACACACTTAATTACCAAATTTTGTTGTCAATCTTAAGTTATATTGGTCTTATAGAAAATACAATTGGTTTCTTTTCTAATTACTTATCTAATCGTACACAAACAGCAAAGTTGATGAAACATTTTCATATTCTTTAGAATTACAAAGCGGGGTTCCACAAGGGTCAATATTAGGGCCGCTACTTTATAGTATTTACGCTAGTAATTTAAAAAATTCAATCCAAAACTGCCAATATCACTACTCTTTTACATTGCAAGATAGTATTAATGCTTGCAATATAATTAATAGTGATCTTCAATCTATGGTTGATAATTCAGAAAAACACAACTTAATTATCAACAGCTCTAAAACCAAATTTTTGCTTTTTGGACCAAAACAGCAAAAACTTAAATTTTTGCAACTAAATCCTGTAATCAAAATCAAAGATAAAATCATACAATTTAAAGATCATGCAAAAAATCTTGGTTTAGTATTAGACGTAAACTTTCGTTTTAATTTGCATATTAATAAATGTCTTCAAAAAGCATACTATGCCTTCAAAAGTATATATTCAAGTAGACACTTTTTGAGTAGCAAAATTAACTAGACTTTTAATTATTGCAATAGTTTGTACGACCCATTTTTAGATGTAGTTGTACAAAAAAATTCAAAAAATGCAAAACTTGTTTACGGTTAATTTTTGGCATAAGATAGGATCTCTCACAAACTTATCGAAGTTAATTAGTTAAATATGAATGAACGACGCAAACTATACGCTGCATGTTTTTACCATAAAATCATCTGTACTCAAAAACCAGCATACTTGTATAATAAAATTACATATTGAACGGACGTTCATAATGTAAATATTCGATTTAAGGTCATATTAACACCTCCACAACATAGAACTGAGTTTTTCAAAAACAGTTTTCTATATTAAATTTCTTATATTTATAACAATATTTTATACACTTTTAAAGCTTTACCCATAAATCAGTTTAAAATTAAATATAAAAAATGTCTTCTAAGTAATCGAGTGTAGCGTAATTTCTAAAAACAAAATAAATGTGTTTAGTATTGGCATTTAAATGATATATTAAATAAAAAGTGCTACTCAAGAATAGTTAATATTATGTTTTTACCGTTTAATGTTATATAAGCGTGTATGAATATATATAATACTATTCGTGTCTATCTGTAGGCAATTTCTTGTCGATTAGTTCTGCCATTATCTCGTAGGTGGCCCTTATTTGCATTGGCTGTTCATGTTTTTAAAACATACAAACATACAAACACCTAGAAAATGTATACAAACGCAATTTAAATTAAATTTGAATAAAAATATAAAATAAATTACTTAATTAAAATTTAATATTGGTACATATTTATTTATAAAGTATTTTAATTCAATCGTGTCTAGCTGTAGGTAGTTTAATAATTCAGCGTTACATAGTATTAAAAATTTTCTAAACAATTTATTTAAAAATTACTTGGCACAGTTTTATAAAAATGGTTTCAATTCAAAGATATGTTACTAAAGTTGGATATAGGTTGATTTGATTTTTATAGAACATCAAGAATATGAATAAACAACGTATTTACAAAGATATTAGAAATTCCGGTTTATAATAATTAATATAAAAATCTATTCTCAACTCAAAAAATTAAAACTTCTTTTATAACTTGCGCAAAAGCTCAACCATTCAATCTCTACATTGCATGACGTGATCAGTTGTGTAATTTGCTTGTAAAACAATGTAAACTTACTATATAATTTCCCATATACAACGCAACCAGTCGTACGACAATACTAAAAGAATTATTCTGGCTTAGTCACAACTTTAACTCGCGTGAACTAACAATATTATACAGAAATAAAAAACAAGAACACTCTGAAAACAGTAAAAACAGCAAGAAAAAATATTATTCAATTATTATTTAGTTCAAACAATAAATGTAAATCTGTTTGGTATTTAGTCAATACTTAATAAATGCTATTAAAAAAAAATAGTTGACAACCATATTATCTATAACAGAGTAGATATTTTGCAATGTTGTGATAAATAACGCTTAGATTATTGCTATCCCTTTGAAAGTGAAAATTATTAGTGAATTAATTTGAGTGTTTTTTTTAATTTGGAAGAATAGGATCTGTGGGGAGTTTGGGACTCTTATCAATCGGCCAACAGCATTATTAATGCCTTCATTGTTGAGTGATTGAGAGTCGCGGGGTTTCGTCGTAGATCAAATAAAAGGTGTTTCATAATAATTCCAATTCATAACATATTAATTATAAATTTAAATCTGTACCTTTTATTGTTGTTCTTACAACGAAGAAAATAAATGTTTAAAAAAACTCGTTCTTCATCCACACACATGAAACCATTTAAAAATTTAAGATGAATCTGCACAATTTTTTTATCTGAATTCTATAAATTGTTATAGTGCTGATGAAGGGAATTGTTATGTTCCCGAAACGTTCATTATAAAATATAAATATTTTTATGAAATGGATGTTTCATTAAAAAACTACCCAGTTCTAGATAGCTGATGTTTTATAATAATAAACATAAACAATATCATAAGTATTAAATATATATTCGTTTGTGTCCATTCTTTAATTAAATTTTAATGTGTAATTAATACATTGTAAATACATCACAAACAAGTTAAACCAACACACGATTTATTACAAATTAATTTATTCAAGAAAATTACCGTACTATAAATAAGTTATAATATTCTATTTTTTTTTTCAGAGTAAATGTTCCAAAAAATAGATTTGCGTTCATAGTTCTATTACCTTTTCTACATTTTGAAGCAAAATATGAGGTAAATTCCAAAATTCTATTATTAAATTTACAAGGGAAAGGACCAGTTTATGGAAATTTTAGTAAGTTTTTAATTAAATATTATTTACAGTTAAACGTATATATACTATATGCAACCAAAGACACGCTAATAAACACTTTCACCATAACAGGCAACAATTGATGCATACTGTACCACAATGTACACTTTCTAAAAGATTAATTCGGCCATTCACATAGTTATAACCACATTTAAAAGAAAAGAAATTTATATTATTTTTGTATTGCAAATAGTACCAAATTATGTTTTCTAATAGAAAGCTATTAAATATGAAAAGAGTAAATTTTAAAATAAAATAATATTACAATTAGTATACTCAATGTTTTATTTTAAGAAGTTTTAATGTTGTTGAAACAAAATAAAATTTACTTAACTTATTTAATTTTTATAGAATTGATGCGAGATACATGTTGAAAATATTATATTAATAATTAAAAAAATAGTTATTTTTTCAAATAAGTCTTTGTGCTTTAATTATTAATATTATTTAATATTATGGTAGACAAATGTACAATTTTGTTTTTGTTTGTTTTTAGCTGATTATAGTTTTACTGGAATACTCAATGGCAAACGTGTTCAACAAAATGGAGAAGAATATCTTAAATTTGAAAAAATGAAATTGAAGATACAGTTTGGACATAGTGAAATGAAATTGGAAAACTTATTCAATGGAAATCCAACGTTAGGGAGAGCAGTGAATGATATTATTAATGACAGCAATGAAGCTTTGTTAAATGAAATTAAGCCGTCTTTGGAATCTGCTATTGCTGAAAAGTTTACTGACATAGCTAATAAAATAACTCTTCGTTTTCCAATAAAAGAATTATTTTTGTAATTATTTATTTATTTTTTTAAGATTAATAAGGTTTATAATTAAAGTATTGAAGTAATTGTGACGACTAAATTGTTATTATTACATTTCTTAAATTAAAATTACGTTTTATTTTTTATGCAAGATTTGTTATTTTGCTATGGATTTATTATAAATTATTAAATGTTTCATGGAATTGCAGTTAATAAAAATTTTAATTATTCTGTAATATATATTTTTTTTAAATTCTACTTCAGATTTTTATCGGATTGTAATTGAGGACTTATAGATGTATATAGTTATAAATTATGATATTTTAAAAACACATTTTCTACGACATAAAATTGTCTAAAATAGTGCCATTTAAAAAAAAAAGGATAAGTCAGATGTAAGCCATTATAGGCCAATATCTTAACTATAAATAATATCAAAAATAAGAGAGAAAATACTGAAAACTCAAATATTAAATTATTTTGAAAAACATTATCTTTTATTCCAATCATCGATGCAGCTTTAGGGCGAGCAAATGCATTACAGATGCATTGATTGCTTTGAAAACAGAAAATACGCAATGTCTACTTTTTTAGATTTATCTTAAGCTTTTGACTACGTCTACCAGTATGTTTGTGTGGAACTATTATCGCACACCACAAACATACGAGAGTGGTGCCGACGCTTATAGCGAGTATGGCACTATAAGATCAAGAACAGGTAGACGACAAAAGTACACCGACTTTGGGAAAATAATCTTATTACGTTTTAATAGAACATGAAATGCCACAAGTCTTTATTCTAGGTTCTCTTTTATATTTAATTTATGCAAATGACTTTCTTGCTAGTATTTCCACGGCACAAATATTATCATTTGCAGACTACACCATTTTAATTTAAACCGGAAATACTGTTAAAGAGGTAATAGAAGGAACCAAGACAGCACTTGCAGAAGCATATTTTTTGCTCCAGTCTCATAGTTGTTGTTTAAATAACACAAAAACCAGTTAAAAAAAACTGGAAAGTTACTTGAAATTCAGTTGGACAAATATTTGAGATGGGATTACCATGAAACTCTTGTAAGTAAGTTTTTAGCGGTCTCTTTGTGTATGTTAAAAACTGCCTATTTTGCTTTAATCTACTGCTACATTGTATATGGCTTACTAACTTCGGAACATTCCTATGCTAGACATAGAATATTTGAATAACAAACAAAAATGTTATTGTATTATCCAATAACAATTATTAACATTATTAAACCTGAAGATGACCTTAAGGTTGAAACCGGTAGTTTTATAAAATTAAATTCATGTTTGTTCTATGGCAAATTTTATTTTAACCTAATACTTATTTTGGATTAAGGATTATTAATCAATTTATCAATTACAAATCAATCCAAATCATCGAAGACCAACCTTTTTCAACATAGCATATTTGGATTACAACAAAAAGTCCATAAAAAATAAAAACAATACAGAGACTCAAAATGGCGTATAGACATTAGACGTATTCTTTGTGTGCTGTATAATATATGTTACATTAAAAGTATGCTAAAAACCTAGTAATTGTGTACAACAAATGTGTAAAATTGTTGATCAAATCATAGAATCCACTAAAGGAATTGTTAGTGATACTAATTTTATCGAGAATGTTGTAATTAAAATATCGGCGAAATTAATATCAACAATCTCAAGAAATTAATAGTTTGAAAAATAAAGTAAGAGATCTTTGAGATTTAAATATGCAAGTCATTAAACAAAATAATTTAAAAAAAAATAGTCAAATTTATAAAAATAACAAAAAATAAACGTATCCTTGAATCAAAACAACTTCAAATATGGAAGACAAAATGGAAATACCAAAACCGGAGAAAATAATAGGCCTATAGTGATCAAATTCCGTACACAAGAACACAAAAACCTATTGTGTCCGGAATATTCGTTAAAGAATATTTAACAAATTATAAATTACAGTTGTTTTAAGCGGGTTAAAGTTTAGGCAAACAGAAGAAATAGAAATATCAAAAATCTTATAATTGATCAAGAGTCAAGTAGTAGATCACGATGGTCTAAATATTAATTTATTAAAACTATGTTGCCCACATATTACACTGCACATTAAATAATAAATGAACCATTGTATTATGCATAAAATGTGTGTGGAGCAAAGAGTGGGCGCCAGCAGTTGTGTGCTGAAAGAAAAATTAGTATTAGACTATCCTGACTTTGCAAAGTCCTTTACAGTGCAGTGTGATACAAGCGATGTGGAGTAATTAAGAGCGGTGCTAACACAGGAGATTGGAGGTGAAGAGAGAGTGTTTTAGTATCTCTCACGATCCCTCAGTAGTGCTGCAAAAGACACCCGCTGAGTTTTGTTAATTTGAGGGTGGCAGATGGGGAAATGTATCATTTTGTGTGGGAAATTCATTAGGGCAGGGGGTTTAGATACATGCAGATAGAGACAAGTAGTGCCAAAAGAAAGGCAAAAGGAAGTACTTACTAAGTGCCATGGTGACTCAACTGCGGGGAATCATGGCACTTACAAGTCGTTTAACCTCATCTGTTCACGTTATTTTTGGCCCAAAATGAAGGCCAATGTAGCAAAACATAAACGCTTGTAAAGTCTGTACCACACACAAGCCACAGCACTACAAACTTACAGGTCCAAAGGTATCAGGCTACTGGCAAATGATCAGTATAGATTTAATCAACTCATTTCCTCTAAGTACTAAAGGGAACACGTTTGCGCTTGTCATTGCTGATCATTTGAGAAATTTCTCGCTCAAAGACCACCTTTCAAAACATGCCTAAAGTAGTAGAAGTGCAAGTTTTTTTGGGGAATTTTCTCGATTAATGAGTGACTATCATGTGAGTCATTTATAATGCAGTTTACCATCCTCAAAGTAATCCTTATGAACGGGTAAACTGAGTGGTCAAATCCATGGACTTTGGGTGTGAGCTGATTTTGAGTGGTGATCAATATGAAGAACAAGAGTCAAGCAAAGCTTTAAGATTAGTGATGACAAGTAAAAAAAAACAGTAAAGAGAAATGTTAAAAGATTTACGTATCACGGTGCGGGATAAATTGCAGGAAGCACAGGCTAAGGCACAGATTAAGTATAACTTAAGGCAAAGACCTTTTCAATTTAATGTCAAGGATAGTGTGTGCATTAAATATATATAATATAGAAGACTCATTCATATGGACGGCTATGCAGCGTAAATTTAGATGCAACTTTGTGGTGCGATTTCTGGTGTCGCCATTCTATACTAAGAAAGTTCAATCTAGTAGTAGTAGAGCGGAATATCTTGGCTTTTTATGTTATAAAGTTAATGAGACGCTAAATAACTATTTATGTAAATATATCTGAATTTTGTGTTTATTATTTCCATTGAATTATAATTGAAAATAATATTATACTGTTTCGGCTATTTTTATTTAGTCGTAAAATTAATTAATTAAAAATTTATTAGTTTTTTTTTCTAACTTTTTAGCTCGTATAATCATCATTGTATATAATAAATGTAAATAGAATATAAAATAAATACAATGTAATTTTTTAATAAATTCAAAAGATGTTTTTAATTGAAAAAAAAAATCTATATTTCTAGTAGCACTTGCAAAAATTTATTTAACAATTTTGATGGTTAGGTTATAAATAATATAAGTTTTATTATATTTATTAATAATAAAGTACCAGAACCATGTGTAACATACAAACATGCTGCCAGCCTGTGTTAAATTCGGCACTTAAATGAAAAAGCCCGCCGGGCATCGTAAATATTTGGTTGTCTGTAGTAGTTTTTTTAAACCACAGCTATTTTTAACATGAATTGTTTTACTAAAAAGTTCAGCGTTATATATGTTGTTATTATTTTATAAGGTAAGCCAATAAATAGCAAACAGTTTTATTATTTTATTAATATATTATATTATATTATATAAAAAGCTATTTGGTTTTATTTTATAGCAGTCATGTCTGGAAATAATTGTGAGTATATGAATTGCAATAAAACTAGAAGAATGTGCTCAGGCTTAAAAATGTATCGCATTCTCAAAAATAAGACACGAGCCAGGCAATGGATTATAAATTCTGCCTCTACCAAAAGAATCTGTTTTGACCCTAAAATGCGGACCCTTGGGCTTCTAAGCTATCCGCGGTATTTGATTGGCTGCGAATCACAATTTCATATGATGACGTCGTACCTTAAAAACTGGCAGTAGTGACAAATTATAATAAACATTAAAAACAATGTTTTTAATTGAAGCAGACGAAAATATATTAAGTGTAACTCCTGCCAATAGGCTTTAAAAGCTCTTCGCTTTAGCTGCCCTAAGAGCGGCGGGTGCTAAAGCCTATTTTCGGCTCTTGATACACTATATACTTAGTGCATTCGGTTTGGGAGAGTGCTGTTGGAGTAGAGTGGGGTGATGTGGAGGGAAGAGTAGTTGGTGTAAATACATATATCCGAAAGCAACGGTACTTTGATTCAGCGTCATTTAAAAATTATAACCTCAAATTATGGTTTTTAGGACAGCATTTTTAGAATATTGTAGCAAATTCTTTACCGGTAAACGTGTACCGAGACATCGTTGGTCCTCGGCACTAATATACTCGTCTCGGACGCGTGCTTGCCGCGTGTCACGGTATTCGGCGGCTGCCGTACCGCTTCGTGGATTCTGCGCCGCTATGACTAAGGTACGACCGCGACCAGCTCTTTTACCATGAACGTCTCAACCATATTGTACACCGCTGCAAATTAATTCCTCGGCTTTCTTAACTGGTTTATTCAACGCGTTAAGCGCCTGTTAATTGTAGGTAAGTAATCTATTTATTTTTATAGTGTATTTAATAATTGAATGTCTATAATTTAACTGTAGGATTGTAGATTATTGTGGAATAAAACGTATTTAATCAAAAGAAGCAACCACGTGTGAAAGATTATTTAAGAATTCCACCCACAACCCTTGCATATTGCAACATCTGGAGCCCAACTAGAAGCAGGTTTTATTTTAAATTTACATCATTGCATCGCAGTTTTTTCCGATAATTAAAACAAAAGGATGCAAAAAAATCCACCAGCCCATTCGCCTTATCAATTACGAAGCCAAGTGGAAAGAAACAGGGACATGCTGCCTACCAACAATCAACGGGAGCAGCAATCCTTTAACGAGGAAATTATTGAGGGAACAAATTCTTCAGCACAGGTACACGACATTCAAGCAGTAAGTGAAAATCTTGTGTCACCACGCGGTCATATTCAACCCCCAATAAGTGAACTAAATAATAATGCACAATGATTAGAAAGCTCTGTTGATGGATTTAATATTAAATATACCGAAGTAAAGAGTACTATGAACTTACTCAATAAATCTGTGGACAGACTGGGACTATCAAGTTCACATGTTAATGACATTCTTGATAATGATTTTGCATTAGTTATTACTACAAATAATGTAACAGTTATTATAATTCTTTGCCTCATGTAATAAATAGTAGGGATATGTCAAATCAGTTGCCACGTGGACGGTTAGCACAACTCCCACAGTATCGATATAATTTAGATAGACCTATAAAAAGCAGTTATAGTACAGCATCAAGTCAGCAACCAGCGAGCGGGTTCTCTACATAAAGAGAAAGGTTCTCAAACTAATTCATATTTAAACTTACTTAACCCTAACTTATATGGTAATCATAATCAACCGATTATGCAACCTAATGTAATGCATAGACAGTCTACTTATCAACCTAACGTTAATCATAACCAACCATTTATACAATTTAATGTAATGTATAGACAGCCTATTCAGCATTAATTAATTATAACCAACCAGTTAGACATTCTAATCTAATGTATAGACAAAATAACCTCTATAATAACTATAATCCAATGTATTCTTGGCCAAATGCCACAAATCCATCAGTAAATACATGTAATTATATAAGAAATGTGCATGTACCAAATTCATCGCCAATTATTGATAACACATCATGCCTACAATTAACAATGCGCAGTTAACTCAAGTTAAACCAGTCTGTCATAAAACCGCCGATTTCCTAGATATTTGTAAAACATTAACAACTTTTAATGGGAAAGATATGGCTCCCACTTTGTTTATTCAAAAGTTAGAATTTTATGGAAAATGTACAATCTGGAATTTAACCAAATCGTGTTACGGGGTGACAATTTGCTTTCGGGTGAAGCTAAAACGTGGTTTTTCGCAATTGTTCCGACGTGTGGCGACTTTAAAGAATTTAAATCAAGGTTTTTAGAACAATTTTGGAGTCGAGCAAAACAACACGAAACGCGAAATTTGCTTGAAAACGGGTTATATCAGCCTTCTAATGGTGATTACGCGACATATTTTTTAAAACTAATAGGAGAGGCTCAGCATCTAGTACCACCATATAAAGACGCTCACTTAATACAAAATATAGCTTGTCATTTTTCGGAAAATATTAGTGCTAATCTAGTAAATGCTACAAGTGTATCTGACGCAATAGCAAAACTGCGGACATATGATTTTATGGAAGCGCAAAAGAGAGCAAGGGAGCAAAATGCTAATCCTCGTGCACAATATGCACCTAGTCCTCGCGCACCATACAATAATTTTCCGCCTAAACAATTTAAACAAAACTGGGCTCATCAATCCCAAGAATTAAAACCAATTGCTCAACTTGAGCTAGAACTTTCTGATAGTGTAGAAGAAACTACGGCTTCGGAAAACTTTCCCACGTCCTCCCTATAGGTCCAAAGGTTAGCGTTACTATCAAGACCGACACATATCACAACCAAAACCCTCTGGATCAATTACTTCAAGAAGATTGTGACTTTGTGCACAATATTCTTCTTCTTATCCACCAGTAATCGTTATTCAAATAGGGCCGTTACAATTTCCGTCATTGATTGATACCGGAAGTCAAATTAGCTGCTTGTCTTATGAAGTTTATAAACAAATATCAGCTGTATTTCCAAAAGTACCAACTCTTAATGTGCAAGGAGTTTGCGTAGTGGGGGCATTTAAGCAACTGAGATCAAAAATTTCACATCAAGTACTGTTGACGCTTTCTCTAAATACATTCTCTATTAAATTCGAGTTTATGGTCGTGCCAAATTTGACATATCCCGTGATTATTGGAGAAGATTCTTTGACACACTTTAATGCGCTTATTGACTGTGGAAAACGCTTAGTTAGTTTTAATACAGGCAACCAAGTTATCAAAGTTCCACTTATACAACCTGTGCACAATCTAACTGCCTGAAGTGTAGTCAAGCGGTGTGAAACTCCTTATTGCAGTCCACTAATGACTACCGTCAAAAGGAATGGTTCAGTCAGGGTTTGTTTGGATGCTAGGCATTTGAATGCAGTAACGGAATCTGATACAGAAATGCCAAGATGAATAGAGGATATAATGCGTTCTCTTGCTGGGGTACGTTACATGACGTGTTTGGATTTAACTGCATTCTACTGGCAGGTGTCAATTGTCCAGAACATCAAAAATTTACAGGATTTAGAGTGGGTACCCGTTCTTATTGTTTCAACGTCTTACCATTTGGGCTTAAGACGGCAGTTTCGTCATTTACACGGTGTATGGACCAATTATTTGAACCCTCGTTCGATCAATTTATCTATCCTTATGTAGATGACTTATTGGTTTGTTTGTTTGGAGTGTTTGTATCTAACTTTTCTACCCTTACCGCACCTCTAACAAGATGCGTTTGATTGCATTAAAAAGAAATTAACTGATGAAGTATTGGCCTATAACCCACAAACGCAATTACCATTCTACTTGCAAACAGACGCTAGTAACGTAGGGATTGGCGCGGTTTTGTTCCAACTTTTTGAAGGAAAGCAACAAGTTGTTGCGTATTTTAGTCGATTGCTTTTAGATCGAGAAACTCGGTACTCCACTCCCGAAAAAGAGCTTGTGGCGGTAGTCTCGGCTTTGTTACGCTGGAGTGTTTACTTGTTAGGCAGGAAATTTTCAATTCAAGTGACCATCAAGCACTTATTTGTTTGAACACTTACAGACTTTTGTCTCCACGTATATCCCGATGGGTTGTTTTCCTGCAAGACTACGAATTCAATATTCAGTATTTGCCTGGAAAATCAAATTATGTAGCAAATACATTATCTCAAAACCCCCCTCTTTGATTACATACGCCCCACAATAAACGTTTTTGCATTGCTTGGTGCAAGATAAGGATGTCGGCTACGGAAATGTTAAAAAAAAATCCACAAGCTCTTTCAAAAATAATTAATCAAACTAGACAAGGTATGGATAAAAGATTTGAGCTAGACCAAGGTTTGTTGTATTTTAGACAAGACCATGACACTCTTTTGCTATTGTACATTTCAAGGCTTTGGTTGGAGATTTTACGCGTCTGTATCACGAATATTACGGCCACTTTGGCATCTATAAGACTTGGTGTGCTATACGCCGGGATTTATGGTGGAAAAGTATGTTTCAATCTATTAAACAAATTGTAAAGGAATGTTTGGTTTGTCAAGTTTCCAAAACTTCCATAGCCCCTTCCCCTAAGCCAGAATCTATTATTGCTAATGACCCAAACGATTTGGTCGATGTTGACTTTTACGGGCCGCTTCCACGATAAATAGGTGGCGTAGCCTACATTTTTGTTTTAGTCGATGTATTTAGCAAACATGTCGCTTTGTATTCACTTAAGCGTGCCATTGTACATGGCAGCCACCAATCGATTGGCCAAATCCGACTTTTCAACAGTAGGTACTTTTTCTCGTATTTTAAGCTATCATGAGACTCAATTTACTGGTCCTCGTTGGCGCAATTTCTTGGAAGGCTATTCTATAAAAGCCGGTTTTTCATCCGTACGACATCCCCAAGGAAATCCCGCTGAGAGTAATGAGAGAACTAGGTAGGTTGTTTCGGACATATTGTTCTGCCCGTCATACAACTTGGGCCAAAGAAATATCTACCTTTTTTAAATAACGTAGTCCACGAGTCCACTGGTCACGCTCCGTGCGAACTCCATTTTGATACGCTTCCACCTTCTACGGTGAGATCTGTGCTGGGAAATGCTAAACCTCTTCGGTTTGACCGACATGTAAAGCTTTTTTATGCTCACCAAAATATAGTAAACAAAGCAAAGAACCGAAACGACCAAAAGACAGCTAACAAATTTTGCCCGTTTTGTGTGAGGGACCTAGTTTTGCTGCGGGCTAATCCTACTTCTTCCTTTTTAAATGCACAATCCAAAAAATTTACCTTACCAGATAACCAAAATAGCCACTAAAACCTACATACTAACTTCACCCGAATCTTCGAGCAAACGGGGTATGTTCCATGCATGCCACCTAAAGTTGTTTGTTTTGCCATCCGCGTAAGTAACAGTTTCTCCTCGGATTGTTTACATCGGCGTTAATAGTCTTATTAGGCTGATACGCCAAAAATCTAAACTAACTAACTCGGATTGTTTACAGGTCTCCATCAGAGAAAGGAGGCAGTTGTAGCAAATTCTTTACCGGTAAACGTGTACCGAGACATCGTTGGTCTTCGGCACTAATATACTCGCCTCGGACGCGTGCTTGCCGCGTGTCACGGCGTTCGCCGGCTGCCGTACCGCTTCGCGGATTCTACGCCGCTATGAATAAGGTACGACCGCGACCTGCTTTTTTACCGTGATCGTCTCAACCATATTGTACACCGCTGCAAATTAATTCCCCGGCTTTCTTAAATGGTTTATTTAACGCGTTAAGCGCCTGTTAATTGTAGGTAAATAATCTATTTATTTTTATATAGTGTATTTAATAATTGACTGTCTATAATTTAATTGTAGTATTGTAGATTATTATGGAATAAAACGTATTTAATCAAAAGAAGCAACCAGGTGTGAAAGATTATTTAAGAATTCCACCCGCAACCCTTGCTTTTTGCAACAATATGTTCAACATTTTTTTTAATGAAAATTAAGAAGAAGAAAATGAAGTGTCCTACTAAAAAAGTTGACAGCTATGCAGAGTTAACAGTAATTAACATGACTAACATGCATTTTAGAATGTCCCCAAATACCTTTAAGGATCTTTTGGCAAAAATGCATTCACTTCATGTGGAGGATATAGAAAACTCGGTAGCAATAGGTCATCCAAGAATACCATTAGAAAAGGAAACAATGATTGCAATTTGGGGTTTAAATAACTTGGTTTTTGGTAAGTATTGATTGTTATGTTTATGACAGAATAATGACAAATTTAATTATTTCATATCTGTAGCAGATAGATTTAGGATAAGTAAGTCTACATGTTGTACGGAACATTAAAATTATTATTAAATATTAACTTTAAATTTAAAATTATATCTTGGCTAACTAAGAACCGACAGCATCAAATTGCACATCATTTTAATACAATGGGCTTTCCTGGTATCTGTATTTTATTTTTATAAATTGTTTCAGTATTGTTATTATTTACTTTGTAGGGGTAATTAGTGTGATAGATGGTAGCCACATACCTATTATAGCACCAAAATAATTTCCCGGTTCTATATTAATAGGAAAAACTTTTACTCTGTTTTACTTCAAAGAGTTTGTGATCACCAATTGCTATTCACCGATGTACATGCTTGACAAGCTGGATCGATACATGACTATACACTATACAAGAGGTCAGATCTCTATGCAAGTACACAGAGGAATGAAACTGTATTTTATGATGACTCACATTTTATAGGGGATTTAGTTTATAAGCTAAATAATAGTTGCATTTAAAAATAACACGACGACAAAAGAATTATAACTACACGTTGAGTAAATCCAAGGTCGTGATTGAAAATGCGTTTGGGATATTAAAAGGAAGATTACGAAGTCTAAAATCATTGAAAACCGTAAGGTTTATGCATTTTAAATAGTGATTCTATTGAAATCGACTTGGCAGCAGAGTTTTGGAAGTACAAAATAACAATCCATTTAATCGGCTAGATATTGATGAGGAAAGAGAAAATAACTTGGCCAGAATAAAAAGAAACAACATTGTAAATACTTTACCTATGATAATGAATGCTTTATAATTTGTTTTTATTTCAATAAAGCCTATAAATATTTAAATCTATCATTTTGCTTGCTTTTAATTCGTTTTATGCATTAATCACAAATACCTTGTTATGTCGAATATTGATCACCTATGATAATTGCACAAGTATATGTGGTAACTTCTTCAAAGTAATCCACATTACTTTCACTATGAATGGTATTCTGTTGAACAAACAAATCACATGTTTTATTATTTTTATAACAGCTTTTATTTGTTTGGAATATCCGATGATATGCTGATTGAATCATTTTATATTGTAAAAATTTAAATAAAACAATTACTACGTTTTTATATCACAATTTATTATGTTGCAGTGTGACATACATACTGCAGTATGATATAAAAACGTAGTAATTGTTTTATTTAAATTTCTATTATGAATTATTACTTAGTAACTGTCAACTCCATCAACTATATTTTATTATTATAATTATTATAAATATGAATGGCAATAATAAATACATCATATATAAATAGACATTTATTAAAATACCATTCTATTTTTAAGAACAAAATCATCACTTGACAAAGCATTTTGAAAATGTCTGTCAAAATTGCAATAATATATAAATAAACTTAACAAAAAGTATCATTGAAAATAAAAAAATAAAAAATTCTAGAACAAAAAATAAAACACATCAGTATTTATCAATAATATTTAAATATCACAATAGTAAATTAAAAAAAAAATGTTTTTATAGCAAAATTAAGGCATTTTATCAATCATTTTTTCTATAAGCTCTAAAAATTTGTCTTGTCTGGCAAGTTTTTCTTCGTCTTTCCGTTTCATTTACTTTTAAACTACGTTTTCGTAAAAAAATTGATAAGTAGGCGTAGTTTATGAGCTACCAGTATTTTCTGCAACACCTGTGCTGCATTTTGCAGCACCAGAACTCCGGACCGGTATTATTTTTGCTGCTGCAGCTGGGTTGAGCT
The DNA here is from genome assembly GCA_963932245.1 of Tachinus rufipes. Taxonomy (NCBI): domain Eukaryota; kingdom Metazoa; phylum Arthropoda; class Insecta; order Coleoptera; family Staphylinidae; genus Tachinus; species Tachinus rufipes. The sequence continues at coordinate 81,144,348 of OZ010741.1, read as the reverse complement.
ATATGCATTTGTAGCTACAGGTGCAATTTCAGGTTTTTTGTGCATACATTTGTGAATAGCGTTAAAATATTACCATACTCTTGGGTTTTTACCACTGCAATTGTTATGCAACAAAACTGCTTTGTAAGTTCTTTTTAATGTTTTCCATTTAGTGTCGCACTGTTTAGAAGAAATTTCTTTTTTTGCAAAAATAGAAATTAATTTAGATATTTTTAACCAGGTTTTTTTTTGAGGTCCTCTTCAAAATTCTACTCATTGGCTTCGACATATGAAATAAACTGGAATGTTGTGCTCTTTGTCTATATTTTTGTTTCTTGATTTTCATCCAATATTGATTCGGTTAGGCTGTCTTCATTATTAATGTTGAATAAAGAAACGGAGTTTTTCTTCATCTACAAGAACAAAAGATATGGTTTTATATTACATTATAATTTTATTGTTAAGATGTTTGTAAATGTTTAATTATTTTTTTGATCAAGTTGCTCAAATAATGTTTTAAGAAATATTTTGATACAAAATAAGGTACAAGAATTGGAACACTTAGATACATTTTACAATAACAAATAATTGCTACAAAAACAAAATTAAGTTACATGCTTCCTACATTCTATACGTTAATTCTAACCTGTTAAAGGAATTTGGTATATAAATTCATTGTCTATAAATAATCACAATAAAAAATATATAGCAACCATGACAAGAATGCATACAAATGTAAATTGAAATAGAACATGTAATTTGCATACCAATTCTGAGTCTTGGACCAATTTGCTACCTTCTTAAAACATTTAGAAGCTGTTATAGCTTCATATAATTAATGTTAATAAATAAAATAATAAATACCTTGGTAAGTATGAATAGGTAAATGCTATTGTTGTTATTATATCGCAAATAAAATTGCAATTATTGCATTTATACATTTTCTCTTGATTTAATTCTATTTTTGATTAAGATTTAACTACGAACATTGACAGACATTGCAATTTTTTTAAATAATGTTTTATTTGAGACAGGAAACAAAATATTGAGTGGAACTCGTGCCAAAATGCTTTAGTTTGCCCCTTGATATACTATAGAAGCTCGAAGCCCGCGTTTTAGAGCCGAAATGGCTTTGGTAGAGGCAGGCAACCAATGTAAATATTTAAATTTATTTTTTATTATAGTTAAAGAGGTCATTGGATAAAAGTATTAGATGATTTAGCATATACATGGGTGTATTCCCTTTGAATCAGTTAAAAAATAGCGGCCGTTATTTTTAAATATGTAAGTACGAGTTTATATTACTGTATTTTATTAACCTAAAAACATAATATTTTTAAATATTTTATAGGTAGAAATAGCAGCAGTTATTTTATAGACGTCAAAAATGGCAGTACATAATTTAATTGGTTTAGTTTTAATTAATGAATACCAGCAAATTCAAGAAAGGTAAATACGAGTATTACTATATTTTATTAACTTAAACATGATTTTTTCATATATTTTATAGAAATGACTTACGAATACAATGTAGAGATTTACGTAATATGAGCGATCCTCCGTTTTTAATGCCGGATTATACTTTCTTAAAAATTTTCGTGTAAATAAATTTACAGCACAATTTATAATTGAAAAAATTAAAGTTTATTTGGCAACAGAAGAAAGAATAACTGCTATACCAAACTTTTTGAAAACTTAATGTACCATGCATTTTTATGACCATGGTTGTTACCAGTTTGATGTTGGTCATGGGTACCACTTTGGATTAAGTCAGCCATCTGTAAGCAAGTGTATTGAGACAGTTACTAACGTTATTAACAATCGTTTGTTAGAAGATTGGATTAAGTTTCCAACAACTCGCCAGAAAAAAACAAGCAAATGAAACTGGCTTTCGCAATAAATTTAATTTTCCAAATTGCATTGGAGCCATTGATGGTACTCATGTGGCAATTATTTGACCACCATCAGAACATCCAATCTATCCTGCAGCTCCTTACTACAATAGGAAAGGGTATTTCAACATAAATGTTCAAATCGTAGTGGATCATAATCTTAACATTTTGAATATGAATGCTAGATTTCCCACATGACTCTGCAATTTGAATGATGTCTTCGATAAGACAATATTTGCAGACTAAATTCAAAAATGGTGAAATTTTTTTTTAATTAGAGATTCGGGTTATCCTAGCGAACCTTGGCTACTAGTTTCATTTGAAGATGTTATATAAAATACCCCGACGTCATAAATCAGCTAGAAATACAGTTGAACGACTAAATAGTGTCCTCAAAGGACGCTTTCGTTACCTTCTTAAGAATAGAACTTTAAATTATAATCCTATAAAAGCGGCTAAAACCATTTAAAATAATAATATTAATAATATATATTTATTCATGTATGCCAAATTATACATTTTACACAGATAAAACATAATGATGGATATGAAACGTCTAATATATCATGTGGATGAGATGATATAATAAATACAGTTGTAATTAATAAATATATACGTACATGTACAATTACAATTTAAACTAAAATATAAACATATATACACATTTACAATTTAATAAAATAACTTATATATTTACATCAGAACAGTTTAAAAATTCTTCAACAGTATAAAAAGCTCTTGACAATAAAAAATGTTTGATAAGAGTTTTAAATTTAGTAAAACATAGTTGTTTAGTTTCTAAACTTAACATGTTAAATAATTTAATACCTGTATTGAAATACAAAGTATGAAATAATTGTGTTTTGTGAAAATTTACAGTTAATAACGATCCATGCCGGGTATTATAGTTATGGTATTGTGATACCCATTTTGCGGCACAGGCTCCATCTCTCGGGCAGTAGGCCAAGTAACATGGGACTTGGTTGCATTAATTTCATTAAAGTTTTCTTTTTGTTGATTTAACGCATTGTGTAGATGTTTTAAATCAGTTTGACTTATCAAATTTTCAGTGTTTTCATTTTCTTGTTGAGACAAAATATCTTGCTGAATATTTGTTACGTTTACTGAACGATTTAATATAATATTACTCAGTCTCTTGACTTCTTCAGTAAAAGTTTTATTGCTCTCTTTTAACTGTTGAATTTCGTTTTTTACCGCTTTGATTATAGTAGGTAAAAAATTATCCATTGCAGATTTTATTGCAAGTTGAATATTATTTTCTAATGCAAGTATTATTGGAAAATGAATATTATTTGTCAGCTCATATTGATTTTGATGCATTGTTTACATTTGAGGTTATGTTTGGTTTGTTTTAACTCACAGTATTTAGATTCAGTAAGGTTTACACACTTAATGTGAAAATCTAACTTACACTTGTTACAACATACGTATTCGTCATAACGAGCTATATTTTTTCTACACACAGCACACTGAATAGCCATTGCAATTTTGTTATTAAAACCTCTGGTATAGTTGTGGTGTTTTACACAATATAGCAAGACATTTTAATAATGAAAATCTTAATGATGAAGTGTTGAACGATAATGATGAAGATGAAAATATGAATGAGCATGTGAATAGAATAATAAATGATGATTGGAAACTGGAAGGAAGAAATGTACGCAATAATATAGTCGATATGCATTTTTAGTAAATATTATGATATATATATATATATATATATATATATATATATATATATATATATATGTTAACCCGGCAAGTCGGGCTCGTAAAATATATATTTATATTATGTCATATTCTAATGTATTTTGTCAAACTAACCTCCTAGGGACAAACAAACCCTTGTCTATTACTTCAAATAAAAAAGTTATAGCCACAATGGTATAAATCCGGCAAGTCGGGCTCTTTGCTACTTATTGTAACTCAAAGTGGGTATATTATTTTTAAAATATATTTATAATTTATTGTTATATTCATAGCTTGTAAACGTTGCTAATAATTTTATGAAAAAAAAATGATAAATAACCTATGTTTATTTGAATATTCGTGTATAAACTCGGCAACGTGGGCTCTTATTACAATTTATCGTATAAGTCCAAGTTGAGAAATGGTTTTATAGAAATATTTAGAATCTATTATCATTTAAGTTGTTTCTAAATATTTCTTAGACATTTGTGATAAAAAAGTTATTAATGTTTATTTGAATGTTCGTTTATAAACTCGACAACTTGGGCTCTTACCGTAAAAGTTATAAGAAATTGTTTTACAGAAATGTTTATAATCTATAATAATTTAAATTGTTTCTAAAAGTTTACTTACACAGTTACGATGAAAAAAATATAAATTAAGTAAGATTTGTTGAATGTTTATGCATAATATCGACAATTTATATTTTGTTTTTTTTTTTAATATTACTTACTTATTATATTCTTTTATAGACTTCTTTGCATATTTATTTGTCAAATAATTTAATGATGTAGACTACAACAAAATAGTTGCATGTATTTGAAACTACTATATTATTGATTAACAAGTATAAACAATATTCAAAGTATTACATCTTTAATTTTTATTATTATCAATGAATTTATGATGAATTATTTTAAAAGCAGTAAAACTATTTTAAGGTCAGTCTATTCATGCATCTTTTTTTTAATTTACGACTTCTTTATTGTCCTGATATTTATTCAGAATTTCCTTACATCTGGATAGTTGCAAAAAATATCAAGCGGCAATAGTAACAAGTTATTTACATAAATTTTAATATTTATTAAAAGTTATATAAATTAGTAATAGTGCAAAAGGAAAATATTTATTTTCCACTTGTATTTGCGACAAACAAATAGGTTAAAAATTTTAAAAATAATTTTTATACATATTGTTAATTGTAGAATTACCATCTTTGTAATTTTGAAAACTGAGACTTAAGTTTTTAATCTTAAATCATGTGATTCATTACATGGCTATCATCTTATGATTTTATGTTTGTTTGTTGTGAAATTAAGAGCATTCAAAGTAATGTCAAAGTTTTAATCAAATTATCAATATTTAAGTGAATAATTTGAATCATATTTTTGTTCAAATACAATAAATTCTACTAACTTGACAAATAGTTATTAAATTATGAGCAGACAAAACTTTGATATTAATTTAAAGATTAATAAATTTTATAAAAATTTAGAAAATTTGTATAATTAGGAGTATTATAAGTAGGACAAAATAACAACATTTATTGGTTTAGCTAAAAGTTGCGGTTTAAAGTATGCAAATTACAATAATGTGGTGAAGTTATAAGCATTCAAAGTAACAGGGTTAAAATTTTGATATGCCTGTGCAGTATCTTGGATTTACTTAAAATTTGGTTAACAACGATTTTATTACTATAGACTTAGCTGACATTTTCAACAAAAATGTTTGATACAGAAGTTTCAAAGCAAGCGGTCAAAAGTTGAATTATAAGCTTTCAAAGTAGCAGATCCAATATGTGTGGTCATATGCAATATCTTAAATTTAACTAAAATTTAGAAATCATAAGTTTTATGGTTTGCGGATTACAATAAAAATGACAAAATGAAAGAAGTCTGATTAAATTAAATCAGTTAAAGCAATTGACTGTGTTTTGTGAAAAAATTTGTATGAAATTTTGAAAGTGTTTATGAGACACTAAGTAGCATTGAGGTTAAATGACCAAAGTACTAAGTGGATTATAGTTAAAAATTGAGTGAGACAGGGTTGTTGTTTATCATCAACGTTGTTCTATATGCATGCCAAAAAGATGGTAGCAAAGTGCTGTAAAGGAAAAGATCACTCCTTTGTTGCATAGGAGGAAAAAGAATATAATCTATTTAATTTGCCGATGATATAATCGTGTTTGCAGAGAGCACAAAAGCACTAAACTACTGAGTATAAACAAAAACAAAACATAGGTTATGAGAAAGAAAAAACGTACGTTAAAAGAGATAAATTGGAGCAAGTGAGAAAGTACAGCTACTAAAATAACAAAGAATTAGAAAAACAAAGATAAATAATAGTTAGCATAGGAATAATTAAAAAGCTTTTAGAAAGAAAAGATAGATTTTAAGTAGCAAGTTAGGTATAAACTTGCAAATAACAATTGTGAAATGTTAAACATAAAGTGTGAAGCTTGGACATTACGTGGTCAGACAAGATCCGGAATAAAAAAGTATTAAGAATGTCAAGAGCGCTAGTAAGAGAGAAAAGACGGATAGTACATGCAATGAGAAGAGATTGTTTATTAAAGAACGTGATCAAAAGAATGGTAAGTGCAAATCCGTAAAGAAAAAGATAAAGAAAAAGATGCAGGATAACTGATGTTTTAAGGAATAGGGAAAGGTACAGTGAACAAAGCAAAAGACAAAGAACCAAGAAAACTGAAGAAGATACACTTAGGACCTGCAAAAAGCAGAACACTAATAATGATAAAGTCAAAATGTCAAAATGTATGTTAAAAAGTATGGATTTAACTAAAGTTTAGCAAACACAGCGTAATATCAAATAAATGAAAAATAAAAATTCCAATTTCAAAATATTTAGAGAATACTGGTTTTAAATTATGCAGTATATAAAAGTAATAACAAGCATTCAAAGAATCAGTTTGATGTTTCGATACATACATAGTCGTGCTTTTACTGTATGCGGATTATAATAATAATACCAAACTAATATTATTCAAAGTAATGTTATCAAAATTTATTTTAAAAATTAATAAAACTAGCTTAAATTTAGCAGTGATGGTGGATTAGCGCATTAAGTACTCACAATTATTTGCAATTGTTATAAATATGATTTATGTTCAAAAACATTCAAAACAATGATGTTTAAACAAACTCTTAGTACATAGCAAAGCATTTTAACACTTACATACTATATTTCGATATGTAAGACTAAAACTTTTACAAAGAATTTTTTTAACTGGACTATCAAGACAACTATTTGGTTTTTAATTTCATAGTTTTCTTAGAATCAAAAATTGCTACTGTTCTAGATTAATAATCAGTTTTTCTTTATAGATGTTAATTAAACTAATTAAAATAATTTCTCGTTTTTGAAATATATATTGTGGGTCAACAACATTTTGTTATGAAAGTTTGAAGAATACTAAAATTAAAAACATAGATGCAATCGGCAAAAAAATAAAGATATTTAGTCGTATGTTTTATTATCCGCATAAGACTCAATTAAGCATACATTAGATGTTAACATCATGCAATAAAATAAAGAACTCTCTGTAGATATTTTTATATAAGTATGCAATATTATTATTTCAACAAATTCAAAAAATAAAACAGATAGCTGCTGACTTTTGAGCATTTGTAATAAATAGCACAATAACCTGTTTTGATAGAAATTTAAATTAATCTATCCCATCAGAAGAAATCAATGTAAGATACACATTATCTAAAAGTTGAACAAATTTTTAATTGTGTAGCTATTGCAAAAACAACACGACATTATATTGTGTAATATAATGAAAATTCTATTATATTTATGTTTAAAATATTTCTATAGGCCGCAATTAGGTCTATAGCAGCAGGTAGTGTCATAAATTAAAGTGATAACTTCTCATGTCCGACACAGAATCGTATTATAATGCAATGTTAATATTCTTACATTTATAATATATATCTAATTGAATAATAATAAATATTTAAAACAGTTTTTTGTTTTTGTTTTACTTATTGCTATTTAATTGCAAAGAGGCAATTAATGACGTGTATTATAATGAAGCCGCGTTGGAAGAATGAAAACAAACGTTGGTGAAAATAGTTAGTTTTGTTATATTTATGTTTAGGTATATTAAGATTTTAATTAATTTTGTTATACTATTATTATTATATTTTATTATTACATAAATAACATTTGAAAAGTTATACTTAAATATATAAAATAATACAAATTGTTTTTAAAAGATAAGGATAAATGATTGCAATAGATAATTAGCCAATGGTTAAACTTGTGGCTCAGCAATGACATGAAAAATATAGAATATGAAAGATTTTTACAAATGAAACTGCACATCTGGGCTATACAATGTTCCAGTACAATGCATATAAAACAATTAGAATAAATATTTAAAATAAGAATATACAAAATTTCTTGCCGTCGGAACACGACTCAATATACACATTTGCTGGTAGATTTTAAATCTCGAAGTCGTTGGTTTGTGGTGAAGGCTGATTACAATAAAGATCATAAATAAATGTAAAGAATTTAGGGTCAAATACTTGGAAACATTTGCTCGTAAAGCGGCAATGTTTTCATTCAAATATGTTATAATCATAATATATAATATATAATTTGATTTTACCTTAAATTATTTTATTTGATACAGAAGTAAACAATGATTAAGAAAAACAATATAAATTAAAATTAATTACGTTTTTTGATTCAATTAAAATTGGCATGTTTTATATATACAGGGTGTCCGGAAAATACGTGTACAATGTTTGACGACAGACTCCTGACGTCAAAATAGGTCGATCTAAGCCGACTTAGTTATATCCAAAATTGTCTCGTTTAGCCGGTAGAGGGCGTCAAAAAAAACAAAAGTATAACAAAGTTGAAAGTATCTATTGTAAGAAACTAAGTAAAACAAAAACATTACTTAAGCAAATGTGTAAAATGACCGCCATCTTGCTGAATACACTTATTAACACTCTTTAAAAAATGATATTGGACCCTATCTAATGTCTCGGGATTATTAAAATGGTTGCCTGCATTTAAAATCCGCTGCAATAAATCATCGCGTGTGTTTACCGGAGTCTTGTAAACTTCTGTTTTAATAGCGCCCCACAAAAAGAAGTCACACATATTTAACTCAGGAGAACGTGGTGGCCATTTTACTGGTGCATCATTGCCTCTTCCAATCCATCGGTTGGGATATTGATGATGTAAGTATTGCCGAACGGCAACGGAAAAATGGGGCGGGGCACTATCATGCATATACCACATTTCCCTCCGAAGTAAAAGGGGCAAATTCTCCAGAAGAATTGGTAATGTGTCTTGCAAAAAATTTAAATAAATATTTCCATCTAACCTGTCTGGAATAACAATGGGACCAATAAGGTAGTGATCAATAATACCTGCCCAAATATTAATTTTAAATTGATGCTGATGATGTGCAACTTTAATGGCATGTGAATTTTCATCGGAATAAATATGTTCGTTGTGCAGATTGGTTACCCCAGATCTTGTAAAGCATGCCTCGTCAGTAAACATAATTTTTCTACAAAAATTTGGAACAAGGATTCTTTTGTTTCTAATAAATTGACAAAATGTAAGCCGCATGGGGGGATCAGTCGGTAAAAGTTCCTGGACTTTTTGTATGTGGTAAGGATGTAACAACTGTTCTCTTAAAACCTCATTGACAATCGTTTTAGGAATATTTAACTCACGTTCTAAGAGACGGGTACTGGTACTTGGTTCTTCTTCAACTCTATCCAGAATCATCTCTTCTGTTTCTCAAAACTGCCCGTTTTCCGAAGATGACGCTCAATATTGGCAAATGTTTGGTGGTTTGGTATTCGACGGTTAGGAAACCTCTCCATGTAAACCCTAACACTCTGACGCCCATTTCCTTGACAAAACCCGTATACCAGGAGCATGTCAACTTTCTGAGAGTTTGTATAATTTTCCATTTTTAATGGTAAAATGAACTTGTAATTCAAGAATGTTGATCGTATACTTGAGTAAATTTCATAGACTGGTGACAATTTGTCAATAATTGTCAAATTATTAAACGCCATAGCAACAAGGTCACTTAAAAAATTATTGTTACAGGTAATTTCTTTCTAATATTTACAAATTTTTGACGCCCTCTACCGGCTAAACGAGACAATTTTGGATATAACTAAGTCGGCTTAGATCGACCTATTTTGACGTCAGGAGTCTGTCGTCAAACGTTGTACACGTATTTTCCGGACACCCTGTATATATGTTTATTCAACTATACAAAATAGTTATTTATGAATCAAGTGCAGTTTACAATGATTGTTTATTATTATTACTGCATGGTTGCTAAATTTCAATAGAATCCAAAAATTCTAATCTAATAATTAATAGAATTTTGAAAACTATTGGTATTAGAAGTGGTCTAGCGACTACAATTTCTTGTGTACCTTGTTACTTTTTTAGTAAATCCAGTTTTCTTCAAAAACTTTTACTAAAAGATAGACTGCTTTAAGCTTTTCTTTGGTTAGCTTCTGCTTGCCAAAGAATGCTCTACGTTGCGTATTGTAAGCTTTTTTAGATTATAATCTTTTGGTATGCAGATGAGGCGGACTCTGTTGTTTGTGGCAGATTGTTTATGAAGTTTATCACTAGTTTGCATTTAATTACTGACAACCGTATAGCCTATAGAACCGATTAGCCCTGCGACATGATAGTTATTGGTCAGTTAAAGTATTGTCTTGATTTGATGTTTTTAGAGCTACATTTAATAATAGCTAATTTTGCTTGAAAAAGCATGTTTGTCTAGGGATAATTCCGGTTCTGATGCTATTGTAATGTTAAGATCTATCTGTATATCATATAAATTCTTTTGCTTTGCGACGGTAGTATTAAATGAAAAGATTTTTTCATGCAATAACTTTTTATAAAGTGTGATATTATTTTCAGTGTTTCTTTCTCATGTAACACGTTTGTTGGTCTAGGAACCTCAAGATTTAGGGTGTGTTTGTTTATCTATATTTGATACGTTGCTTACTTCCCTTTCATCATCACAAATAAGTGAAGTAGTGGTAGCAAAAGCAGTGTTTCCATAGCTGCTGTGAGAGTTGTTCTAGTTGCTTTCTCTATTTAATTGCGTTGACTTGTAGCTGAGAAGGGAGACATCCGGCAGCAATATTAGCTCTTTTCCTATAATGTACTTGCTTTACATGAAGTTCACCAAATATCTAACAAGAAGTAAAGAACTTCTGTTTTCCATTCCCCTACCAGTTTATTGAAAATGAAGTATTGTCAAATGCTCCTTAAATGTCTAAGAAAGGTCCCAAAAAAATTTCTTTGCAGTGGATAGTCTTTTTGCACCTGATGGAAAGCTGATTTATAGCTAAATTGAGGATTTAACTTAAATGCCAAAAGTTTGACACAACTATTTAAAATACTTATAACTTAACACTATCGTTGTAATCCTCCAACTATAAAACCTTTGTATGCAAAATTTTAGAAAAAAAATCTAAAAATATTGAACATACATAAATGTCAACATTTCTTCACAAAATAGCGAATTTGGTATAGAATGTATTATTTTAATAATTAATGTCAGACTGTGGGCAAAGTATTTAACTTAATTTGTAACTTTATGACATTGTTATTTCTAATACATATAATCTAACACTACCATTGTAATCCGCTTACTTCAAAAGCCGTTTGTCAACCAAATTTAATTAAAAATAATAAATTTTATAATTAGGGGTTGTTAAGGGTAAACTGCGCAAAATAATAAAATAAATTTAATTGTGCTTATTAATTGCTATTCCAAGAAGCAATTACTCTAAAAATTTTGTTATTTAATTTATTTATCAAAATACTAATTTAGGGTTGTTAACAATAAAATAAAAAATGTATTGAATGTATGTATACTATCTTGTAAAGTCAAATTATTTTTATTACATATCAAAATATTTTTGGTGAAGGTGCCGTGGAGCCCGACTTGCCGGATTAGTTCCCGAAAGTGAACGGCAAGGTGACACACGAGCCCGACTTGCCAAAAAGAGCCCGACTTGCCGGATTCATACCCAGAAAGAGCCCGACTTGACGGATTAATATACATATATATATATATATATATATATCTATATATATAACATATATATAAATATATATGTATATATAGACAACAATTGCATAAACATTTACCTTCATTCTCCTCAACAGGTACAGCTAGTTCAGCTATGTTCAAGTCTTCTTGGGGTAGAACTATTTCCTGGTCTGCAACTAATTAGAAATACCAAATTAACACAAGAAATATTATTTTTACAAACAAGAAAAAATCAAAATTAATCAAAACATTTTCTAAATTGTAACCAATCATTTAACTATTGACTAAAATTTTTCCAATAGTTTGCAGTAAAATCCAAAAATTCTAGCTATGTCACTGCTTGAAATATCTGTTTGTAGCACTTAAGGTGCAGTTGAGAACAGTACCAAATACATTACAAGAGTTTATAAATCAATTTAAAATAGCCACTACTTGGACTTGAAAATAGATAAATAACAATAATAAGGACCAAAAATACAACTTGAAACAGTGGCGTAGCTACCTGTAAGCAAAGGTGCGCAATGTAGAAGCACCCACAAGCCACAGCCTAGCTATGCCACTGCTTCAATCTTCACCACTACCAAAATACTAATTGTAATTTCCAATTAGCAACATAATCAATACAAATTTTAATTAATTATATACTATTGCAATCTATACATTTGAAGTGAAATTTTAAAACTTGATGGAAGAACAAACACTACAAGGTTATAAAATATATTTAATTTAATATTACCTGCTATAGCGGTGGCTCGTCTTCTTCGCGGTTTAGCCAGTCGCGCCTGCCGCAGTGCCGCCTGCCTTAGTTTAGCCTGCCGTGGTCTTCCTCGGCGTGGACCAGTTGCAAGCATTGAAACTGCAATTAATAATAATTTTTTTAATCATAATTTTACTTTGTGTTACTACATTTAGTGTACACATGTCAAATATATATGTATATATATACATTAAAAACTACAAAACGTAAACTAAGGCAAGTGATAAAACTTAAGACATTTGTTTAAAATTACTATAAAATAAAAATTAATTAATTAATTAATTAGAATTACTAGCAAAATATTCAAAGCATTCATTTAAATTGTAGAAAGCTTGAGAAAATCATTAAACAAATGACTATTGTATAACGTCTACCAACTTGTACACTTTTAAGATACCCAAGGAGTAAAATATTCGATGCAACATTTTTAAGTTAAGTGTATACTAAATTGTTAATCGCAATGCAAAAATAATATGTTAAAAAATAGATTATGTAACTGCAATAACGTAAGTGTCAAAATGTTAAGTTACGACAATTTATCGCAACGCAATAAATTATATTAAAAGAAATTAGGTTTAAGAAAAAAAAAATTAGCTTAGATAAGAACGTCTCTTTCTCTAAAAAATAAAAGTATTTAGTATAAATAAACTAAAAATATTAAAAAAATATTATATTAAAATCATTTAAAATAAACTAAAAACGTAGTCAAAAACTGGGTGTTTTCACACATTTACCCAACCCTGTATAATTGAATGTAATTCTATCAAACGTAACTTGACACTGTTCAACCCGGATAATATTACCAGTTTAGTTTTACATTAAATCTGTTCATTTCTATGGTTTCTATGGTTTAATTTTTGATCATTTTAGTGACTTATTAGTTTTAGGCCAAAACCTGTCAAAATTCAGTTATTATTTAGTACTTTTTTTTTCAGATATAAATTACATTGGCAGATTTTTGTTATTTATTTCAACTTTAATATTGTAACAGTTTTTTGTTATTTTAGTTACTTTTTGACAGTTTTAATTAACAAACTGACAGTTTTGTCAACTTTTAACAGTTATATAGTAACAGAATATAATAATTTTGTTTTGAAGCAAAACAACTAATTTTTGACAATTAAAACTTATTATATATACATTACACTTTAGACACATTGTTTTGATAAATTTTGACATATTCTTACAAGTAATTCGATAGTTTTAATACTTAACTTTGAAATGTTGACAGTTTTAGAAGATATTTTGAATGAACAATCTTGGAACTTTTTAGAGCTTTATTTATTTTTAATGCTTTTAAGACATGTTATACAGAGTCCGGCAGCTAGTACCACCTATTTTCTAAGACCTGCCGCCTTAAGAATAAAAAGTGATAAATTGAAACATGAATATAAACTTCATTATAGATATCGCACATAATAAAGTTTATGCAATGCAATGGTTTAGAATAAATTTATCAGATTTAGTAATTTTGTTTTGCCAACTTATAACATTTTTATACATTACTGTAACTTTTTTACGGTTTTGTTACATTTTTTACAGATTTGCAAAATTTTTGCCAACTTACAATGTTTGTGTGACCTTTTTGACCGATGTAGTAAGTTTTTCACAATCTAAAATACAACTTTGCAAATCTTGTACAAATCTGCAAACTTATCATATTTTTATACGTTACTACAAACAGTTTGTCAGTTTAAAATAATATTTGACAGATCTGATACGTTTCTATCAAATTATGATATTATTGTAAACTTTTTAACAGTTTTAATATTTTTTTGGCAAATGAAATAATGTTTTTAACAATTCAACATACTATACTGCTGTAAACTGTTTGACAGTTTTGTAACGTTTAAGTAAAAGTTAGTCAGATCTGGAAAGTTGCTTCCATCTTATGGTATATTTAAACATTCCAGTGAATTGTTTAGTAGTTTCAGTAATTTAAAAAAAATGTAGTAACAATTTTATATTTGTAGTAACAACAACAGAGCGAGACAAAAAAATAAAAATAAAAATTATTGTTTAAATTGTGTAAGGTTAAGTGGTAGAATAGATTTAGTCTGAACTTGATAATTGATAAGTTAGATTTTGCAATTTTTAAGATTTTATAAAAAAATACACTTTTGAAAGCAAAAAAAACTATTTAAAACTTTATAGCCGTATTCTGTACTTTTAAACAGGCCAGATTTTGGTTCTTTCTAACTATATTTTTGTTATTTCATAAGTAGATATAGCTATTTTTTATTTTTTATAAAAAACTAAACAGTTTATGGATGGGTTTTTGGCGACAATTGTTTAAAATTTCAAGGCCGGATTTTACAATTTTTGATATTTTATAAAAGAATTTTTCATTTTAAACATTTTGACAATATTCTTATACTTTATGACCGGATTTTGATATTTCAAATTATACTTTAATATTTTATAGCCAAATTTTGCTATTTTTGATTTTTTATGAAAAAAAACATTGCACTTTACCAAAATGTTATTTAGTATAATTTAAAAAATTTATAATATTTTGATATTTTATAGCAGAATTTAACTGCTTTTAAAGTTTTATTTAAAAAAAATAACAGTTTATGGCTCAATTTAGATGCTTTTTAACAATCTTTTGATGTTTCAAGGCCCAATTTGGGTGTTTGTGACATTTTATTTTGCATTTTTCAACAGTTTACGGCCGATTTTGCACTTTTTGTTATGCTGGATTTTAACAATATTTTGATGTTTCAAGACCGAGTGTTGCCATTTTATGAAAAACTTTAGCAGCTTGTGCTTAAAGTTCCTGTTTTTGCGACTATATTTTTTTTGCACTTTTCAAGATTTTTGTGCTTCGTGACAATATTTCAATGTCTCAAGGTATTTTGCTATTTTTGGCATATATAATTAAAATATTTTGTTGATTGATTGACAATAATTAAGCTTTATGACAAAATTTAGCAACTTTTGACATTCATAAATAAAAGATTTTGATAACCTTTAATAATATTTTAATGTTTTATAGTCGGAATTTGCTATTTTAACATTTCATAAACAGAATTTTGCACTTTTAAACAGTTTAAGACCAGATTTTGTTTCTTTTTAACATAATATTGATATTTCATAACCGGATTTTGCTATAACTAGATTTTAGTTAGATTTTGATATTTTATAGCCGAGTTTTGCTATTTTATAAAGTTTTACATTTTTTATCAGTTTTGTAGCCGGATTTTGGTGCTTTTAATCATTTAATGTTTTAATACCTGATTTTGCTATTTTGACATTTTACGAATAAAAATATGCCGTTGTTTGTCGGATTTTGATTCATTTGATTTCATAACAGTTTTTGAAATTTCATACAGTATTTACACTTTTAAACAGTTTATAGATATTTGTACTTTTTACCAATATCTTATTATTTCATAGCCAGAATTTGCTATTTTTAAAAGTTTGTTAACTTGTTTAGACTTTTCAACAGTTTATGGCTGGATTTTAGTGCTTTCTGTGAATACTTTAATGTTTTAAGGTTGGATTAGGTTATTTTTGACCAAATTTTGATTTTTTCTAAAAATATTTTATATTTTATGAACGGATTTTGTTATTTTTGACATTTTATAAATAAAGTTTTGGATTTTTCAGTAGTGACAAAATTGTGTACACTAATTTCCAAAGCTGTATGGTAACCACTGCCAGATGTCTCAAATCTACAGCAACAAATTTGTTTGGGTCGACACTAGGCTTAGTATGAACCCTGGCATATACTCTAAGTAGCAAGTGTTACTTTCTTAAATTAAATTATTAAGATTTTGCGGGAGAAAAATCAAAAGCATACCTTCGAAGCCACATCTAGAGAATGGGATTTGAGGGTTGAAACTCCCAAAATAATACATATCAACATAATTTTAAGCCGCACAAAATGGTTTGACCAAAATACTTAAATAAAAGTTCATTTATTTAATTAAGTTTCTGATAGCAAAAGGTGCAACTTAGTAGTGTGGTAGGCAGATGCAATTGTTATTGCAACTCTAATATATGCTCAACTAAAGTAATACATTTTCTTCTAGCATTAAAAAAAAAAAATTTAAACTAAAGTGTAGCGTTTGTTGCCGGTGGCTAATTGTAGATATTAATTATTATACATATATGCATTGGAGTATTACCGTTAGTTATAAGACAAACAAAAATTTGTTTTTTAATGTAAGAACTATTAACACAAACACATTTTTTCAAACGTTTTTTTTATTAAAGCTATGCCTTTAAAAAAATTCATGCTGCAGTTGTTGTACTGAAGCAAAATTTTTAATTGTTCTTTTTAGACAATTCCTTTTAGCATATACTTAGTTTTTTTAACGTCCCAAAAAAATTTTTTTCCGTCTTTGTTTTCTTCGGTGATGGAGAGCTATTATGAACTCTTTGCATAAGCTATTGTTTTATAAGAGAATTCCAGTGGTGTACATAAATCTCATCCCCACTTACAATTGTATCGCAAAAATTCTAATCTTAAAAAATTGTCGTGTACACAGTTTTTGTTCAGGCTAGGAAATCCATCTTTTCAACACTTTATTTGTTCTCAAATTTTTATGTAACATTTCAAAAACACTCGTCTGTAATATTTTTTTTTCTCTAGAAATAACTGAAACTTGGTGAGGTTTTTTGGCTTTGAAAAATAAAACAAAAGAGAAGAACGTCTATTATAAATTAAAAAAAAGACAAAAGTTTGTAAAACATGGTTTGGACTATCTGTCTTCTACATATAGAGCAACCGCACCATCTATTAAAAAATCAGATAAATTATATACTGATTGATTAATAATTTAGATTTTCTATTTAAAAATTACTTAATATGTCATAACAACATAAAATTACCTTTGAATTTCAACAAGTAAAACCACACTTGCTAAAACTATCATATTGAAGATTAGAATTAAGCAGTCTGTGAACATTGAACTTGAATATTTACGGCTTATATTGAATTGAATTGAATTTGAAAGTTTATTCTTTGTGTCAATAGTACACTTAAAAGAATCTCACGGTCCTACATCTCTGAACTGTCGGTAAATAATTGTTAGAATTCCTAGCAAACCTTGTACTACAAGTATCTGTTTTTTTTAAATGGCAATCAGTTTTGTACTTTGTTTGAACAATGTCCATGGTATTATCTATAGAAAATGCAAAGATCTGCAGCATTACGCCGGTGTTGTAAAGTATCTAAAACATTAGTCAATTTTGGATCGGCAATAATCCAATTAGCTTGTTTTTGAATAGAGTTTAGAAAAGATAGTGTAGTTTCCGATGCTCTTCTCTATACTTGGCAACAATATTCAATACAAGGACAAATAAAAACATTTTACATCTGTTAAGAAATCTAAGTTAATCCATGGGCAACTAGCAGCAGTTATTAATATCAAGCTTTTAATACCATAAAATCTACTTTCAGAGAAATAACAGATTTAGAGAAACTAAAATATAAAAACCAAGATGATTAAAGCAAGTATAAAAACAAACAGCTAAAATTCTGTAGAGTTAATCACTTCATGATAACTAACCGGGGCAATAAGCTAATTCTGAACGTTAAACAAAATAAAGGATAAATAAGAATTATACATCAAAAACCTCTTTGTATGTAAAACACGTAGGACTAACACCAACTATCACAACAACCTAACTGGTTCCTCAATTAACAAAGGCAAGATAAAAAACTATACAAAGGGCAAACAACAATAAAACAGTAGGTCCAGACTAAGTTCTAGCAGATCTTTAAAAACTTCTTGATAAAAGCGGTATTACTCTCTTGCATAAGATCTTCAACCAAATTAATGACTCCGGTAGTATCCCTTTTGTCGGTCATCAATATTTATCCCACTATCCAAAAAACGCAAAAAATATAAGAATCGTATTAGTGTAACATTAAATCTATTCATCAAGATGCTATATTAAAAATTATACAATATATAAAATGCAAACCCACACTAAGCGATACACAGTTTGTTTTAGACAAAGAAAAAACGTATGGAAATTGCAAACAATGTAACTAATGCAATACAAATAAGTAGAGGAGTAAGGCAAAAGTATATTTTATCGTCCCTCTTGTTTAGTTTATATCTTGCAGATATATTAAAAAACAATTCCTGATATACAAAAAGCTATAATGGTAAATGGAGTCTGCATAAACAGCATCAGATATACGGATAATATTAATTGCAACAAACGTAGAAGACCAACAACTTATAAATAAGAAACAGAGTAAAATTATGAGACTAAACATTAATGTTAAAAAAACAAAGAATAGAGATCTCCAGATAAGACAAAATGCAAGAATAACAGTTGATAACTTATCTATAAAAAGAATAAACAAATTTAAATGTTTTGGTACATGGCTCAGCAAGGACTGGACATCAGACACAGAAATCAAATACCGTATTGAAAGTAACGCTTTTATAAAGTTTGGAAAGTTATTATCCAACACTGACTTTGATCAAAACTTGAAAATGCAATTTATTAGATGTCACATATAGTCAGTACTCCTCTATGGGATTTTTAATTTTAATTTTAAGACAAGTAATTAAAAAAAGGAAACTACTGCACACAATAAAAAAAAGAAGACGGTTTACTTAAAAAATGTGATGCGCAACCAAAAGTATCAACTACTACAACTCATCATAGAAAGCAAAACTGGAGAAAAAAAAGAAAATAAAAAAAAGAAAATGTCTTGGCGGAAAATTAGAAAATGAACTGGTATACAAGATAGGAAAATTGATCCATACAGCAAAGAACCGAAAAGATATGCAGCATGTGGTTAAAACTATCTATTAATAGATATGAGCACTAAAGGAAGACAAAGAAGTGACATTTTTATTTGGCGAGAATCAAGACCGAATCTTCAACTTGTTGATTATTTTGTGAGTTGGTGCTTCTTAAAGTTTTTTACAATTTAAATCATTATGAATAGATTCACTGCTCCATTTAAACTGATAGCACCAAAATTTGACTTGAAAATAAAACTAGCTATTTTTTCCATACAATGCCATTATTTTCTTATGGATATTCTTTGAGCTACTGCCTTCTTTTGATAAAAATTATGATGTTTTGCCTTTGTTATAAAAATGACAAATGTTAAGTGTATAAATCAACCTTGGAGATGACACTATAAAATGTCACAAAAACTTGACATGAGAAAAAAATATGATAAAGGCTCAAATAATTAATATAAAAAAAAATTATTGCACAAAATTGATATTAATGCCAAAAGAAAAAAGAATTAAAATTCAAATCTTTAAATGTGTTATTTATATAAGTATTTTGAAATACACCTAAATTAATTTTATTTATAAATAAAATGACTAACTTAATTAAACTGCTAAAAATGTAATTTAATTTGAAATACTAACATGCAAATGATTTATAGTTTAATTAAAGCTAAAATTAAATTCTTTTTACATTTTAAAACATTTGTTTATATTATTGTTATTCAATATATTTAAAGAAATTTTTTTTGTGATTGTATATTTTGAAAGTTTGTTATTAACTAAATAATATTATATGCACAATTTTATACCTTACAATGCAATATCTCAATAGAATCATTTAAGTAAACAGATTTGCCATGTTGATTATTAGATTACAGCAAACTTTTAAAACTATAAAGTTATATTAAGTGTTATTTATTTGTTTTATTAGACGTATGAAGCGTAATATTTTCTGTATAATTTTTACTTATTTTTGATAAAAAACTAATAAAGAACGTGGATCGTTTACCCATATTAAAAGTATACAGTTATGTTTATAAATTTTATTTGCTATGTTGCCAGATAAGGGAAGCGTATTAGAACGTCAACTTGTGTGAAGGCCTATGCTACTGGCCAACAACAAAAAATGTATATTAG
Organism: Tachinus rufipes; assembly: GCA_963932245.1. Lineage (NCBI taxonomy): Eukaryota > Metazoa > Arthropoda > Insecta > Coleoptera > Staphylinidae > Tachinus > Tachinus rufipes. Next base: position 81,124,059 of record OZ010741.1, on the reverse strand, counting down.
TATAAAACCGTAGCGCCACGTAGTAGTAACTCTATTGTACTACAATGTATAACTGTATATGTGTATGAGTCGAAATGGTGACCAAACAAAATTTTGTGGAACAACTTCTAGTAAAGTATAAATTTGAAATAAATTGATATACACACTAAAACGTACTTGCCTCCAGTTTTTCGTACCTGCCTCCGTTTCTGGAGGCCAGTACTAACAGCGTGTATATATTGTGGAGGAGTATTAGTTGTCAACAATTGCATAAACTTCATTATCTTCACTTGTAGGTGATGCTACAGCTATCGGTATCGGTATCTCAGGATCTTTTTGCAGTGAAACATTCTCTTTGTCTGCAATTAATTAGAAATACCAAATTAACACTAGAAAATACATATTATAAGCAACTTGGAACAGTGGCGTAGCTACCTGTAAGCAAAGGTATGCAATGCGGAAGGACCCACAAGCCACAGCCTAGCTATGCCACTGTTTCAATCAATTGTAATTTCCAATTAGCAACGTAATCGATACAGATTTTTATTAATTATTAATAAATTCAACTTACCACATATTTTTTTGCAGCTAGGTCCAGCGTGATTAAAATAATTTCTTCTCTTAAGAACTAAAAAACAAGAGTAATTATTATAAATGAAACTAAAATATTAAAAAAATATACCTCATCTCTCTGACGTCGTTAACGGCGGGCTGTCACCTATAAAAAAGTTAAAACTTTATTTATTTATCTAAACCTACATTAAAAAGTACAAGAAAGATCACGTCAGCGAGCAAGCTATTAACTAATTCGTTGATAATATCTTTTTCGCCTGCCTCTACCGAAAGTTTCGGCAATAAAATGCGGGCCGAAAATCGTTTTTTCGGCCCTTGGGCCTCTACTTAAAATAAACTGCATAAACTTCAGGAATAATTAATAAATTAAAAAAAAAAACAGAAAATCTTAAAAAAAAGATTGCAGAACAACTACAGAAATTTGAGAAAAAACAAAAGCACTTAAGAAAAATTATTGAGTTAAAAAAAACTGCAATAAAATTAGGAATTCAAAAAGATTACAAAAATTTTAGAAAAATTTTCAAAAAATTTAAAAATTAAATCTAACATTTTTTATCTAATGTTTTCGGATTTTTTGTCTAAAGTTTATAAATCTTTTCTAAACTTTCTTTATTTAAAAATAAGCATTTAGAATCCAGAAATTAAAAAAAAATTACATTTATTGTTAAACAATTCTCTCATATCTAAATCTAAGCACAGAAGTGGTGGGATGAACAATAGATCCTTCAATGACTAACATTTGAGCGGATGGGTGGATCACAGTAGAAGAAGTAACTCGCCTACAAATTAAACCTAACCTAACGTAATAACAGCGTGTATATATTTTGGATGAGTATTAGTTGTCAACTATTGATTGCATAAACATTTACCTTCATTATCTTCACTTGTTTGTGACGCTAGCGGTATCTCAGGTTCTTTTTTAGGTGGAACATTCTCTTTGACTGCAATTAATTAGAAATACCAAATTAACACTAGAAAATTCTTATTATAAACAGCTTGAAACAGTGGCGTAGCTACCTGTAAGCAAAGGTATGCAAAGCGGAAGGACCCACAAGCCACAGCCTAGCTATGCCACTGTTTCAATCAATTGTAATTTCCAATTAGCAACGTAATCGATACAGATTTTTATTAATTATTAATAAATTCAACTTACCACATATTTTTTTGCAGCTAGGTCCAGCGTTATTAAAGGAATTTCTTCTCTTAAGAACTAAAAAACAAGAGTAATTATTATAAATGAAACTAAAATATTAACAAAATATACCTCTTTTCTCTGACGTCGTTAACGGCGGGCTGTCACCTATAAAAAAGTTAAAACTTTATTTATTTATCTAAACCTACATTAAAAAGTACAACCTGAGGTTATTATTATTTCAACAAAATAAATAGCTAATGACCTTAGTAGCCGACGCTAAAACACACAAAAAAAAAATATAAATTTGAGCATAGTTATAACATCTGACTATAAATTGATGTAAGTTGTAACTTAAAAATGAGGAAGAAATAATAATTTTAAAAAATGTTGGCTTCCTCTCTAGTTATCAAATGAACAATCATTAAAATAAACAGAAACTAGTCTCCAAAGAAGCGCAATCCAATTTAGATAACATATTTAAATCTTCACGTAAAAAATTAAAATTAGATTTAAAGATACGCAAGATTGTGTAGATTCACGTGGTTAGCTTGAAGAAAGTGATACTTTTAAAGCAAATTTTGTGTTTGTTGCAAATTCAAATCTCCCCGCAGCAAATTGATACCAGTCCCAAAATTTTGCTACTCAATGTAGATTGACGCAATTAATTTGGCTTATATAGACTTAACTTAAAATATTTCAGTTAAATGCAAAAATTTCAGAAAGTGACACTTTTGAAGCAAATAGTGCGTTCGTTTCTGAGGTTAGGATAGTTACAAAACTATAGCTTGTTGTTGCAAATTGAACATAATTACATTAGTTTGGCTTGAGGTACTTTCGATGTAAATATCTAGTTACCCACAACGTAGCTAAAGCCCTGCAGGCCATGCAGTACGGAGGAGAAGAGAGCCAAAGTTTTGAAGTCCCTAAGCCTCAAAAATTAAAAAGCCAATAACGTAAAAAGACCCTGCAATATTTTGCAAGAAAGCCCGAAAATCCTATATACTGATTGAAAGAGCTCAGTACAACTTAAAAGTAGTTTGAAAAATTTAAGGTGTAGTTAGAAACAGTTTTAGAACAATTCCACACACATTAAATTGAAATGCCTCAATAACTTTGAAACGGCTTAGGTACACTTGAGAAGAACAGTGCATGTGTACCTGAGAACACTTAAAGCAATTAAATGAAAGACCATGCTTTGTCTAAAAATCAATTTTAGTTATTTTTTCAAATATCTGTATACATAAACCAGTGACGCTTGTCAAAGTTAAAAAACAAGCGATTTTTAGCCTAAAGTTGTTTTCGCCAACAAATAGAAGTGTCCAGGAATTCAACTTAGAGGGTTGCTCATAGTTTTATTCAAAAGAGGAAAAAAATTACCAAAATGCACTATCAAATTATTGAATTTCTGCCCGCAACTCGATTTATGCTCTTCTAAAATTGACCAATTTATTTGTATAAAATAGAACGTTGGCGCAATACAACTTTAGGCTAAAAATCGCTTGTTTTTCAACTTTGACTCAACTTTGACTCAACTTTGACAAAGCGTCACTAGTTTATGTATACAGATAATTGAAAAATAACTAAAATTTATTTTTAAACAAAGCATGGATCTAAGACAAGCACATTGTCGTACGTGCCCGCCACTGCTCAAAATCAAAGACCTAACTTAAATAATAATTAGTACTTATACCTTTCCCCTTTTTGCATTTTGCATAGAAAATCTCCAAAAAAATAATTCTGGTTCTGGTACAAGTATAGGATCGTTGTTTTGTCAAAAACAGTGCAAAAGATTAAATTTTATAAAAAAAAAAATAAATAAACAAATTACAATCAAAAAACCTATACTCGTACTTAAGGTGATGAAAGAGGTAAGTAGTTTTTAGCATGTATTCTTAAGAGATTATTGAAAATCGAAAGTTGCTGCAACCCCTGTATCCGGAATTATGAATTAATTAAAAATGTAAGAAGGGAAATACCCGAATGACGGAGTTCCTTGAACTGCCCATTGTAATAAAACCAAATGCAGCCTGTAACCCTTATCACTTGTGTAGCAAGTTAGTTGAATTCTGTCTGTCACAGCATATCTTATAAGTGAAATATATAAAGTGTTAAACAGAAATAAAGTGTTTAATTACAAACCTTATAATATAATCTAATAGGTTATGGTCCCAGGTGAGCTATGTGAATTAAATTAAGATAATTAAAAACTGTTAAAATAAACAATAGAAAATAAACTTGCAAAACGGAATATAAAATCTTTTACTGGTCAACGTTATAGTGTGTGGAAGTTTTGAGTTAAACCCCTGTTAGCGGAGTTAAATATGATTAACGTATTAGACAAAGAAATGCCGGATTGTCCCAGCAATGAATGGATACAAAATGATTGCACCGCAAAAAGTATTATTATCGAATATTTAAGCAATTCTTTTCTTTGTTTCGCACAAGAATCTGATACGGCTAAAGAATTAATTGATAAACTTGACGCATTATACGAGCGCCTTAGTTTTGCAACACAATTAGCTTTAAAAAAAAGGCTTTTAACTTTAAAATTAGCAAGTGATGTACAGTTATTAAAACACTACAACTTTTGATGAAATTACTACAGAATTAATTGGCGCTGGTCGAAAAATTGATGAAATAGATAAGGTATCACACCTATTAATAACACTGCCAAGTTCATAGAAAGGTGTAATAACTGAATTATCAGAAGATCCCTAGGATTTGTAAAAAAACGCTTGCTCAAACAAAAAGTCAAATTATGAAATGAAAACCGAACGAGTACTAAAGTTTTAAATGCAAAGACAAGTACGAGAGCGGATTTAAATAATAAAAATTTAGAAACAATTTCAATCACAACAATCAACCATCTAAAGGATGATTGTATCTACTACAAAAACAAACAAAAAATATGGACAATGGAGACCACAACAAAAAAAACCATGCTTACTGCTGAAACGTTTCTCCCGACCTTACTGCTAGCCGACAGAACGTCCGTTGCTAACGGCAACTCTTATTGTCGGAGAGCGAGTCGTGGGCTTAATTTTTCGTCTATTTTTTTTTAAAGGCTGGGCTCCAATTGTTTATTAGTTTAGGCAATTCCAGGTATAATGGTGCCTCTTGGGTATAAACAATAATTCCCCAGAGGTGTTTTATAAAATTAAATTTATATCCTTTACCCAAACATAAAAAATTTAATTAAGACTTTTAAATAAATAGAAAAAAAGAAAATACAATTTCAAAAATTTGTATAATTAAATTGACTTTACAATACATAATCTGAATTAATTAATTTTATAAATAGAAATATTATTATCAAGGCTGGATAGGTCAACACCCTTATCCACACTACCTACTCAGTTTTGGTCTGGTCAAACACCCAGTCCAATTTCAGTTGGTCTGGTCAGTGCCCTAGTCCAACTGCCGGAACGACACGCTGCACGCGTTTATATACCCTCTAAAAAGGAGTGGGGGAACATACATTTTAGCCTGATTGGCCATTCGAGTCACGTGTCATACAAGTGACCCAACTCACAAAAAAAATAAACAGGGCTGTCAACCTAAAATTATTGATTAAAATAATCACAACACTCTACAAAAAAATATTGACAATTAATTGTCAGATTCAAAAAAAATAATCAACATGTAATATTAAACAATAACAAGAAATCATAGATAACAATGTCTTTACATGAATTTTTAATAGATATTTATCTTCCAAAAACTGTCTTCTGATCACTCGCGCACTGGGTGTCGATAAAATTTAAGGGTTTCAGTCTCTGAAACGCGTAGCTATAGCGCCGCACTCTGGTCTTCGCATCTTTTCTTCTTCTACTTCTTTTTTCAGCCGTAGGTGTTGTAGTTGTTGCAGGTGGCGGATGTGGACGAGTTATGAGAACTGCTTTTCTTTCCGAGAACCAGGTGCTCCACCTCCGAAGGATAAGTGTACATTGATTGTACTACTACTGGAATTTTTGTATCGGTTTTTCTAACGATGTTGTCCCTGGATGGCATCGGATTAGGCCACTCCACGAAGACTTGTGATGGTGACGATGCCGGACAAGACTTCGGTGGAGTGTACAAGCCGAACAGCATGGCCTTTCTAAGGTCCCATTGGTTCTGCAATTCCGCCGCTCTACCAGGAGATGGTGGCAACGATATTGGAGAAGCATTTAATTCCAGGACATCCATATTTTCTGATCGCTAAATATTAGTTAAAAATGCAAGACTTAACAAAGATTAAAAATTATAAATCGGTAATAAATTAAATAGTTAAATTCATATTGTTTATCTCCACCCCAATACTGGTACGGTATCAAATTAAATTGGTGACATCAGCGCTCAATGAACCAAAAAGGTGTTCCTAAGAGTAAAACAGGCTCATCATTCGGTTTGGCCTAACCGAATGACAAGAAAGGTAAGTAAAATACGTAAACAATATTTTAGCTAATCCCTGTCCTTCTTTTTCTCAGATGATAAATTTGTATCCAGTAACGGAGAAGAAAACGAACGTTACACTGCTGTAAATTATGATTCGCCAAATGACAAAAGCTTTATCTTGGATTCTGGAGCTACGGATCATTTAGTAAACCATATAGATGTTTTTACATCATCGATAGAGTTGGCTGTCTTGATCAAGATTTCTGTCGCTGAAGAGGGTACAGCTACCAGAAGCGGAGGTATAAACATACTAAGAGACTTGAGAGTGTCTAGTGTATTAGAAAATGTCCTTTATGCACCAGAAGTACCATACAATCTTTTTTTGGTAAATCGAATACAAAAGGCTGGTATGACAGTTGTTTTTGAAGAAACCGGATAAATTAAAATTAAAAATAGTGGTATAAATGGTAACACTATCATAAATGGTGAGTTTTTAAACGAGTTAATATATGTAAAATTTTACTTGGAAGAAATAAAAACGGGCAATATCAAGCAAATGCAAGTAAAAATAATAAGCAAAATAATAAAATTTGGCATGCATGCTTTGGTAAACAAATAGTGAAATGCTTCATGACTTAAGACAAATTAAACAAATTTATCCCATAAAAGATATTTGTGAAACTTGTATTTTTAGTAAACAATTGAGATTGCCATTCAATAAAACAAAAGATAAAAGTTACATAAAACAACCATTATTTATCATTCTTCTGATGTGTGCAGACCAATAAATCCAATCACATTAGATGAAATGAACTATTTTGTTACATTCATTGATGAGTTTACTCATAACAGCAAACCTACACATAATGCAGAACTGGGTTTTATGGAAATAGTTCCAGGTTTTAAAAATGCCAACTAGCTATTAATGAATATTTAGCAAATATTGACTAGCATGCAACTTTGATAAATGATAATATAGAAGAAACCTGTCAACAATTTTTAATATTTTGCAAAATGTAATTGATGTATTTGTACCAGTCAAAAGATTATGGAAAAAGTCTTACCCAAAATGGTATACCAGTGAACTGATTAAAATCTTATAAAGCGGAAGAAAGAAGCTCATAAGTATTACAAGAAATCAAGTAGATTGGATGATTTTAAAACATTTCAAGATCTTAGGAAAAAATGCAAAAGTGTATGTGTCAACCTTTACAAAACTTTCTGTCGAAATGTGAGTGATAATATCTGTGATAACCCAAAATGATTTTGGAACTTTGTGAATAAAAAACGTAAAACCAATGGGTATCTTAAAAATATGTCGTACTGTAATAAAACATGTGATAATGGTCAAGACTGTGTTAATTTGTTTACTGATTTTTTTTTCTGCTGTTTATGTACAGCAATACAAATGTACCTGACTTTAATTTTAAATGTACTGTAAATATATATTCTTTTGGCTTAAATGTTGTCAATATTTTTAACGGTATTGTAAAATTGAATAACTTTTTGATATCAAGTCCAGATGGAATTCCGATCATGTTTTTAAAATCTTGTATTAGTACGCTTTCTGAGCCAATATTTGTTCTTTTTAATTTGTCTATTAAGCAAGGAATTTTTCTGTGCTGGAAACAATCATATATTAAACCGATTTACAAATCTGGAAATCGTAACAATATTACAAATTACAGAGGAGTTTGTAACCAATCAATTATTCCTAAGATGCTGAACTCTATCATTGCAAATCAATTAAAATGGATGTGCAAGCAAACAATTACTGATAAACAGCATAGCTTTCTTGAAGGTCGATCGACTTCAACTAACCAGCTTTCTTATCAGTCAAAAATTTTAGAATTGTTTGAAAATAAACTTCAAACAGAAGCTGTATGTACTGATTTTGCAAAAGCTTTTGATAGACTTAACAGTAATATTTTAATTGCTAAACTGCATCATTTGGGATTTAATGTTATTTCTGGTGCACCACTCATTGTGGTTCAATTTTGTTTTTGTTGTTTGTAAATGATTTGTCAAATATATTTAAAAATTGTGATAGTTGAACGTATGCGGATGATTTGAAGATATTTTGAAGTATTATGACAGAAACCGACTGTAACTTGTTCCCAAAAGATTTAAACCGTCTAAACAATTGGTGCAATTCCAACGATTTAATGTTGAATACTGGAAAATGTTACTCAATTTCATTATATAGAATTGATTTAAGAGTACAATTTGAATACAAAATTGACAATGTGCCAATCCGATTGTTGAACAAAATTAAGGATTTAGGAGTCATTTTAGACTCGAAATTAAACTTTAAGAGTCACATTTCAGAAATTTGTTTAAAATCTAAGAAAATATTAGGATTTGTTAATCGTACGTTGTTTGATCTAAATCCCAATTTGTATATTGTATTGTATCTATCACTTTTTTATTCAGTTTTAGAGTACTACTCTACAGTTTGGTCAAATAGGTAACATAAATAGAATTGAATCAATGTCTGTCACAAACTGAGCTCAAATGAAACAGTTGTACAACGTGATCAAATTGCTGAAAGGTACAATATTGGTTCTCTGAAAGAACAACGTTTGATTATTAATTTATGTTTTACTTATAAATTAATTCATGGAATTACATATTGTCCATTTCCATTAGTTAAAATAAATTTTAATTTTAACCAACTGAAATATACACGTCAATCCAATGTTTATAATACATAAAACAAATTATTCTTTTTATTGTCTAATATCTAGATGCATGAGACTTTGCAATAATCATGAAAATAAAAATAACTTTGATATTTTTACTCTTATTTTTAGTAAATTTAAAAATAATTGTCGTACTATTAACCTTTAATTTTAGCATATATTTTATTTAGTTTGTATCATATTAGTTTTTTATTTTTTATTTAAATTTTTCTGTTTTATTTTAATATATATATTATATATTTTTGTACTTAAAAGCGCATCCCATAAAATAAATATATTATTATTGTTATTACATTGTCACTTATCTTTTAAAGTATAAGTCTGATTTTTTGAAACATTTAAAGATTTTGTTGCAAAAAGTAAAGCACATTTCAATTTAAAGTTACTCACTTATATTGTGATAATAGAAATAACTTTACTTTAAAGATTATTGTGTTCAAAAGGGCATAAGCTATTATTTAATTGTACCGCATACTCCTCAAGAAAATGGGGTTGCAGAGCAAACAAACAGGTCAATTACCAAAAAGGCTCGTACAATGATAAGCAGAGCATCACTTGATAAGTCATTTTGGAGAGATGCTTTCCTAACTGCTACTTATTTGATCAATTTGACACCTACTAAAGCCCTCAAACAATGTAAAACACCGTTTGATTTATGGCATAATAAAAAGTATAAATTAGCACATCTAAACATCTTTGGTTCTACCATTTAAACTCATAATAAAACCAGAAAAACAAAGTTTGATAAAAATCATTTAAAGGTATACTGGTTGGGTATGAACCAAATGGTTATAAAGTGTTAAATTCAAATACTGAAATGAATTAAATTTAAAAAAAAACCAGACCTATAAACATTGAAGGGGTTAATATCATAGATCCTATTTCTAAAGCAAATATTAAGCTAAATGAAATGTCCAATAATATAAATGATAAAATATTAAATAAATCAGGATTAAAACCTGATGAAACTGTTAATAAAACAGTTAATGAACACAATAACAATTATTTATTAAATGAACTCTTTCCAAATAAAAAAGGAGATATCAGAAAGAGTGATAGAATAAAAAATCTTACAAATATTATAACAAACAAGATATTGATATAAACTATTACCTCATATGTGCTACATCACTGAATATTAATACATATTTCTAAAAATTATAAAGAAATAATTATTTTTGAAGAAACCGGACAAGTAAATATTAAAAAAAGTGGTAAAATGGTAACACTATTATAAATGGTAAGTTTTTAAACGAGTTAATATATGTAAAATTTTACTCGGACTTAAGAAATAAAAACGGGCAATATCAAGCAATTGCAAGTAAAAATAATAAACAAACAAAAAAATAAAATTTGGCATGCATGTCTTGGTCATATATGTAAGTACAGTAGAGTGTCCGCAATTTTCCAAATTGCGAATTTTTTTGAGAGGACTAGTAAAATGTCTTCTTTTTACGGTAAATAACTATTTTGAAATAAAAAACTTATTGGTAACCTTATTTATTCAATAATTTTAACTGTATTATAGAATTCAATAACTCTGTGATATCAAGACCAGATGGAATTCCGAGCATGTTTTTAAAATCTTGTATTTGTACGCTTTCTGAGCCAATATTTGTTCTTTTTAATTTGTCTATTAAGCAAGGAATTTTTCCTAAGTGCTGGAAACAATCATATATAAACTGATTTACAAATCTGGAAATCGTAACAATATTATAAATTACAGAAAAGTTTGACCAATGAATTATTCTTAAGATGCTGGACTCTATCATTTCAAATCTATTAAAATGGATGTGCAAGCAAACAATTACTGATAAACAGCATAGCTTTCTTGAAGGTCGATCAACTTCAACTAACCTCTACTAAATCTTATCAGTCAAAAATTTTTAAATCGTTTGACCAGTTTCAAACAGAAGCTGTATATACTGATTTTGCAAAAGCTTTTGATAGACTTAACCATAATAATTTAATTGCTAAACTGAATTATTTGGGATTTAATAAATCTGTGATAGATTGTTACAAAGTTTTCTTACTAAAAGATCACAACGTATAAAAATAAAAAAATCATCTTTCAAAACCACTAGATGTTGTTTCTGGTGTACCACAAAGAACTCATTGTGGTCCAATTTTATTTTTGTTGTTTGTCATGATGTGTCAAATATATTTATAAATTATGATTGTTTAATGTATGCAGATGATTTGAAGACATTTCAAAGTATTACGACAGAAACCGACTGTAACTTGTTACAACAATATTTAAACTGTCTAAACGATTGGTGCAATTCCAGCGATTTAATGTTGAATACTGGGAAATGTTACTCAATTTCATTTCATAGAATTGGTTTAAGAGTACAATTTGAATACAAAATTGACAATGTGCTAATCAAATTGGTGAACACAATTAAGGATTTAAATTAGTCACGTTTCAGAAATTTGTTTAAAATTTAAGAAAATATTAGAATTTGTTAATCGTATGTCGTTTGATCTAAATCCCAATTCGTATATATTGTATTGTATTGATCACTTGTTTGTTCAGTACAACTCTACAGTTTAGTCATCGTACCAAGTAGGTAACATAAATAAAATTGAATCAGTTCTGGTTGGTTATGAACCAAATGGTTATAAAGTGTTAAATTCTGGTAAATTTATAACAGTACGTGATGTTATAGTTGATGAATTAAATTTAAAATATCCAGACCTAAAAACATTGTAGGGGTTAATATCAAGGATCCTGTTTCTGAAGCAAATATTAATGTCCAATAATCAACAATCAGAACTCTGACCGACTCTGTTCAACCACATAATTGCATTCAACCGACTAATGCTACCAAAATTTATCAACAACAAACATCAATGCTAATTAGTTTATCTCCCGGAAAAATAAATATAGATATAGATCATTAACAAGGAGACACTCAACAGATAGATGTCACAAAAATTGACAAGATTAAAGAACCAATAGAACCTCTATCAGTACTGCCTGCACAAACTTTTTATAAGGACCAAATAATGAAAACCAATTTAAGAATGTTACCAAAATATAGAAGTAAAGCACTTTCTAAAAATTGATGTATTATGTATTTCTGAACATTGGTGCAAACTTATCGATTTAAAAATATTCAAATACAAAATTACAAAATAATATATCAATTTTGTCGATTGCGCCATATTCATGGAGGAGGATGTGTATTAGTTAAAAATAATTTAAATGTTCACACTTGCAATGTCATAAATTGTTGCCAAGAATTAGACTTTGAAGCATGTGCCGTGAAAATAGTTTTAAGTGAAATAAATGTAACATTATTGTCTGTGTATTGATCAACTGAAGGGAATGTTAATTAGTTTTTAGAAAGTTTAAATAATGTTTTAACAGAAATTTTCAGTTTAAACAATCATATAATTATATGTATATGGTAATTTTCTTACAAGTTCAAATCATAAAGATCTGTTGTTTGATGTATTTAACTCGTTTGGTTTAAAATTAGCAAACAAAAATCCTACAAGGTATTTTACAAATATTAATAGTCGTACGTCTATTAGTGCAATTGATTATATGGTTACAACAACAGATTCTAAATTATATAAATCCAAAACTATCAATTCACTACTAGCTAATCATCTATCAATAACATTAGAAATAGACATTAATTTAAGTTGTGAACAAAAATTCAAAATTGGAACAATACATGTAACAGTAAGGATATTAACATCAACTTTAATAATCCCACAAGTTCTTTAAAGGCACTTCTAGATAAATTGTGTCCATTTAAGACCTTAAATGTAAAAAAACTTGGTTTAATTATCAATTTTTTATTGAATCAATAAGATTAGAACATTTATTTTTGGCTAGCATACAATTTAGATGATATTGTATTGATTGATGTCAGAAATAATTTCAAGTTGACAATTTTTTTGCTGTTTAAATTATATAGTAATTGGAGGGCCTGCAACACCTACAGTAGTAAATATAAGATTAAATCATGTATTAAATGAAGCAAAGAATCAGGAATAGAAGAAAAAGAAGTTTGTAACAATTTAGATCAAATTTATTAATGTGAAAATTATAAAGGTTAAGTGGGAGAACAGACATAGTCTGAACTTCGCCTTTTTCTATTTGTATAATTTGTATTAAATAGAAATAAAGTTTATTATTATTATTATTATATAAAATACAGAAATCTATACATAATAAAAATGTAGGTACAGCGAAAAGAAAATATTTTTCCAATCAAATATCCAATAATAATAACAAAGCAAAAAAAACTTGGAAAATTGTTAAAGAAACTACACATATATATATATATATATAATCACAAAAACAATAACATTGTTTTAAATTATAATAATAAGTTGATTAGCAACAAAGAAACTGTGGCTGTAATATTTGTTAATTATTTTAGCAATATAGAAGTGACTAAAATAAATTATCATTATTCTACATCATCCAATGCAATCACTGCTCAGAGCGTTCATTTTTTATGCTGCCAGTTAGTGAAAGAGATGTCTTAGATGCTATTACATTAATAAAAAATTCTTCATCTTCTGGCAATGATGGTTTAACTTCAAAAGTTATCAAATTAGTGGCAAATTTTCTAGCACCCGTATTATCTACCTTGTTCAACTCTGCCTATTGTAATTTGAAAAATTGCTATTATAACACTACATAAAAAAGGCAATATACAGTCATTAGACAATTATCGTTGTATTGCAATTACATCAATACTTTCCAAATTATACTTTAAAAATGTCAAAATAATTATGTATGCTGATGACATTTAAATCACAGTAAATTCAAAAAACCTCAACTTATTAAACAATATTTAAAAAAGTTATCAATAGGTTAACAAACTGGTGTGAGAATAATATGCTAATTTTTAATAATAGCAAAACCGTCAGAGTTTATTTTTATAAAAAACGTCTTTTGTCGACAAATAAGATAATCGGGGCTATTCTCTATGAACATTGCTAGAAGTACTCAAAATACATATTGCTAACTAACAATATGAACTGTCATTTTGGCAATTCTTGCTTGCTAACAATATAAACTGTTATTTTAACAAATCTTGTTTCTTAACAATATAAACTGATATTACATCAGAAAGCGTGGTAAATCAGACTTGATAAAATAATAATAAAATATATAGAAATATGTTTTGTTGAAGTGCCAGTTCATATTGTTAGAAATCAATATTTGTTAAAATGACAGTTCATATTGCTAGCAAGCAAGATTTGTTAAAATAAAGTTCAGACCGTTAGCAATATTTATCTTGCTTACTTCTAGCAATGTACATAGAAAATAGCCCTGAATATCAATATATAATTTTAAATATGAAATTTCAAATTCTGTAAAATTTTTGGGTCTAACAATTGATGAACACCTAGACTGGACAATGCACGTAAATTCAGTATGTGATAAACTGAATAAATCATTCTATGCAATTCTACAGTTAAAATCAATATTAGAAATTAAAGCTTTTTATTAGATATATACTATTCAATGGGGTACTTTCATATTCAATTTAACGTAATTTTGTGGGGCAATTCATCAGCTTCAAAAAGAGTATTTATTATTCAAAAAAGAAAATTGAGAGTTATTTATAATTTAGAGCATACAAGTTCTTGCAGAGAACTATTTAAAGAAATTATTAACACTTCCTTCAATTTATATTTATAGAGTATTAATATTTACAAAACAAAATAAACATCATTTTTGTATTGTTGGTGAAAATCATGCATACAACATCAGAAATGGGGAAAAATTGTTAATACTAAAACATTCATCTAAACTGTTTGAATCGTCACATACATATGTAGGAATACAATTATTTAACAAGATACTTAATCAATAAATAAATTGTAGTAGCAAATATGGGATTTATTTATTGATTTTATAGTATTACGCGTATCAGTAAATAAAATAAAATCAATAAAAAAATCCCAGAACTGTTGCTACAACTAAAAACCAAATTAACAAAAATGTTATCCCTCATTAACAAACAATTAACTAAAATAAATAACAATCAACTATCAACGGCAAATCATTCATTTTTCATATAAATGTTAACGTTACTTTAATTAAAAAACTTATATATCATAATTAATCATCATAATTAACGTCCAACATAGTTTTATTAGAATTAATAAAGAAACAAAATTCGATAATTTATAAATTTAAAGGAATGAATCAAATATTATTGAATGAATAATAAAAGGTATATTTTATCTGTCGAATAACAAGACAAAAAAAAACGTTTTTTTGCGTGTGAGTCGCAAGCGTTTCGGATAAAATTAAGAAAACTGGAATAACAAGCACAATTCGTCAAATTATACATGAATTTTTTCAATGCATTACAATAAATAGCAATGAACATTAATTATTTAATTAATTTGTTTATTAATTACAACTAAATAAAAAATAAATGAATAATTATGCCTCAGATAAAAGTTATTTTTTTAAAGTTAATCAGTTTTTTTATGAAGATTAATAATTAAACAATTAAATACATACCTTTTTAATCGCTGTATCAAACAGTTTTTTCATGGTTGTAGTATTGTATGTAATATTTTCGAAGACAACTTGAATCACTATTTTTGAAGACAATTGAACAAGACAACTTGAATGAATGTATGGAACCAACTTGAACGAACGTTTTGGCCGAATGAAGTGGCGTGGTGTGTGCGCATGCCTAAGCGCTTCAGTTTACAGCATCTTCGAGTTTTTAGCAATTGTATATATAATAGTTAATAAATACGAGGGAAGTTTTTTATGTTATCTACCTAGCTAGCTAGACAAACAATATTATACTTTTTAAAATTACAACCATTAACACAAATACACTTATTCTAACGTGTTTCTAATAACAAAAAATTATATTTAAATCTGTTATGTGTCCTTATTATTTTGAAATATATATAGGAAGTTAAGTGGTAATTAAGGGCATAAATGTTTTTAATAATATTATTTTTTAATTATTTAAAAAAGCATACGTTTCAAAGAGTAAGTTTCTCCTTCTTCAGTGCTACAACACAATAGAAATTTTACAAATTAAAACTAACAATTTACAGTATTACATACATTAAAACTATTTTTATATGTTTAAACAACCAATAATTTTAATGTATGTAATACTGTGAGTTGTTAGTTTTAATTTGTAAAATTTGTATTGTGTTGAGCACTGAAGAAAGAGAATGTTACTCTCCGAAATATATGCGTTTTTAAATGATTAAGGTAAGAACATCATCTTGATTCACCTGGCAAAAATTGCTTTGAGACTAAATGCCCACTCTGGGAGTATTTATAGACATAAAAAAGCTGACAAAACCTCCTTCAATAAAATAAAAACTGCACTTTCAACACATGATGCTAACTCCACATGCTAGAGAAAAGAGCTGTTACAGTTAATGTAAGAGACATGGTGGTCAAGAAGATTGTAGTCGAAAGCTGCACCAGGAAGGTGTACTGTCACCGCTACTATAGAAGCCATATTAGACTCAATTACGGTAGCTTCTACACAATTGCTTACGCAGATTGCTAACTGGCAAATTTATAGAGATGCTTTGTAATTTGATTTAAGAAGCCCCTTAATTGGTGCAAAAACCAGACTCTTGCGTCAATCCTAAGGAAAAACAAGTTGGTTCTTTTCAGAAAGAAAAGGAAAACTGATCAATTGGTCAACTGAACTTATCAAAACTCTTAAACATCCCATTAACGCTGTCACCCAAGGTAAAATACTTGGGTGTAATTTTTGACAAGCTCAAATGGAGACCAAATCGAAATATGAGATACAAAAAGATATATATTTCGTTCTGGTAATGTAGACAAGCTGTTAGTAAAATATGGTGACTGTCTCCAAAGATAGTACTATGACTACATACTATACACAACTAAGCAAAATACATTTACAAAATTACTTAATCAGTTGCAACGAATGACACGCCTACGTATAACAGGCGGCATGCAAACAACACCAACTGTAGCCATAGAGCCAAGAGACTGTGCTTGCCACCCCTAGACATTTGGGTTGAGGAAGTAGCAACAGCGGCAGTATTGTGATTGAGTGATTAATAGATTTGGTACACTGCAGGGAGAACTGGCCGACACTGTTCCGTCCTGAAAAAAGCTGTTAATAAAAACCTCCGCTAAAAGTGCAAACATACGCAAAGAACCCACCCTATTTTGTATTTCAAAGACCTTACAATGTACAAATGCAGAAACAAAAAGAGCAAAACGTGAATAAGGATAAACTCCTACAAATCTACACTGAGGGCTCAAAAACATCCCAAGGCTCTGGAGCGGTAAACTACTCGCAAGATATAGATGCATCAATATCTTTACCGCTGATAGCGCACACGACTATCCTCCAAGCAAAGATCTCCAAGATTGTCTCTAAGGCAATGGAAATAGCAACCAGAAAAAATGTGCAAATCCTAACAAACAGCAGTCTTAGCTATAAATAAGCCCAAGATTGCACTAAATCTAATATTAGAATGTCACTCTGTCCTCACTCTAACAGCACATGAAAATTAGATGTAGCACAGATGAAAAGTTTACAATACAGTAGGAAACACTAAGGCTGATAGGCTGGCGCGGAAAAGGTCTACCACCAAACTGTGTGCAGTCTCCACCTCTCAAACACGTACCACTCACTGAAAATACGGTGGTACAATACGCCAGGCTGTAGACAAGCAAAGAAGGCAATAAATACCGCTAACCCTAAGATAGCAGACTATTACCTAAAACTCTCTAGAAAGAACCTGCAAATACTAACAAGGGTCTTGGCAGGCCGTTGTCAATTTAGGAAACACATGCAAACGTTAGGAATTGAAAATAGCCGAACATGTAGAAGGATGCAAAGTTGATGACGAGAGCAAGAATGACTAGTTGAGGGAGAGCTAGCTAGCATAATGAAATCCCTTTAAAGCAGTGTTCTGGGGCGATGTAAAATAGCTGTAAAACGCGCAATAAAAAAAAAACAACTATATAGGTTGGTTGTGCATTGTGGCAGCAAAGCTTTATCATTGGAAGAGATACAAAAGCCTATTAAAGCCAAAGTACTGTGAAATCTATTTCACAGTACTTTGTAGAAAAATGGTAATAATTATAATTATTTTCAATTAATCTATAAATTTGTGTACAATTCGATAAAATCATTGTTAATAAAGCATTAAGTAGCAAATTAAATTCCTTCAACACACAAAAGTCCACTATATAAAATACAATTTATTTTAAGTAAATTATTTAATGCAATTGTAAATGTTTTAAATTGCAACGCAGTTATAGGAATTCTTCATAGGATATGTTGATTATTGCGATTAATATGTATAATCGCATGAGTTTATTTCCTTGCATTTTATTTAGATCGTAAACAAAACTGATAAGGGTAAAATAAAAAGAAATACGTAAAATTTTTACATGTAAATAATTTTAAAATAAATTCTTACTTTTATGCGTTTGATTTAAATTGTAAAATTATTATGGAAAATTGCTGAAATTGTATGAATTATATTTTCTTTATTATTCTTAAATATTAATAGCTTGATCTCTCTAAGGAAATTTTTTTAAATGTGATTCTGCCCACAAAATGTCCCTCGCAGTTATTGCGCCACTTTATGTAAAGTCAAAATTAATCATCGAGTTTTGCTTTTTACTAGAAAAGATATTGAAATTCTTGACGTTTTATAACAACTTTAAACCATTTTTGACATTTCTAGAATACGTTGACAGTTCTAGAACACTTTCCACAGTTTTAGGACATTCTTGCAACTTTTAAGTTCTAGATTATTTTTAACAAAACAATCTTGTCACTTATAGCATATATTTGAGAGTTTTTGAAACTTCTTAATATTTTGTTGCACTTTTTTGTGGTTCCTAGAATACCCTTGACCCTTCTAAATCACTTTTGACAGTTTTAAGTATTTTTTTAAAGTTTTATAACAGTCTTGATATTTGTAGATCATGTTTGACAATTCTAGAACGTTTTTGACACCTAATTAAAAAAAATAAGATTATTTTTGACAGCTCTAGAACATTTTTAGAACTTCTAGAACATTTTTGACACATTTAGATTATTTGTATCAGTTCTAAGACATATTGACACTTAATTGACAATACTAGAACACTTTTAGATCAATTTTAACAGTTCTAGAACAGTCTTGAACATTTTTTTAAACAATTCTAGAACGTCATCGACACTTACAGATCATTTGTGACAGTTCAAGAACATTTTTTAACATTTTTAGATTACATTTTACAATTCAAAGTTCTAAATTCTAAACATAATTTATGACAATTATAGAATATTTTAGATACATATTTGACAGTTCTAGATCATATTCTTGCCAATTACTTGACATTTATAGATCAATTTTTGACAGTTCTAGAACATTCACTCTTATTTAACACTTCTAGAATTCTATTGACAGTTCTAGAACACTTTCAACAGTTTTAACACATTCTTGACATACGCTTTTTAACAATTCTAGATTATTTTTGAGAATGTTTAACAATTATTTGATACTTCTTGACATTTTTAGAACGTTTTTGCACTTATTCGATAGTTCAAGAACATTTATTATAAGTTCTAAAACATTCTTGACATTTCTAAATATTTGTTGACAAACTTAGATCATTTTTTATAGTTTGACATTTTTAGAACGTTTTTGGCATTTTTTCTAGATCATTTGTAACAGTTCAAAAACATTTTTGATGTTCACACTTCTAGGTTATTTTTGACAATTCTAAAACATACTTTTAACATATTTACATCATTTTTGACATTTCTAGTACAATTTAGATATTATTTGACAGTTCTAAATCATATTTGACAATTCTAGAACACTACCGGCAAGCTGCTAAAATTGTATGTTTTGCTAAATAAATAATTAAAATTAAAATCAATTATAATTGATATGTTTATAACAATGCAATTAGATTGTTGTTAAATTTATTATCAAAATTTTATCTTTTTATCAGTTATTTAATGGCTAAGAAACAACTAAATAAAAAATATAAATGTTGCAAACGTTAATTATAAAACCTTATGTTAACTGCATTGAAAGAAAAAAATTGATAAAATTATGTATCTCACACTTTTACAAGATCAACCAAACTTACAAAATATCAATTTTTATTTAAGTTAAAATATCAGATTAAAAATATATTATATGCCGTATATACTTATTAATTATTCAGATTAAATAAATTATTTAAACTAATAATAATAACTAACGCAACGAACCAACGCTCATTATAATAACAAGCAGCGGAAGAGCGCGGAGTGCAAGGGAACCTGGTGCAATATTAAAACATGCCCACCGACAGACAAAGATGCTGCACCCGCCTGTCTTCCGCACTTTATCTACGATATTGTAAATGGATATTAGCAGTTATTAAATACTACTAATACTACTATGACAATGTTATCTTAGTAATAATACTATTATTAATGATTACTTGACAATAATTAGTTTGTAATACATAGTTAATAATTAGCTATATTAAAATATTCATAAATAATAAGTAATCAAATGTATGCATTACATAATAAATAATAAAGATGTTATAAAGAAATTTTTACTTCTAAAACATTCAATTATAAAATTGTATAAAAAATAACGATAAAATTTCAACATCAGCTTACTTTTGTAAAAATAACATGAACGAGCATTTGAAATTTATTGTACAAACAAAACGCAACGGGACATTAAAACTTTGCCGCGGGGCAGACGTTGGTCCTACACGGATACAAATGCCGCTTCCGTCGGATCTCTGAAAAATGTAGCACAAAACCACTTTAAACGCAAAACGTTACTCCAACGCTTTATACAATCGAAATGTAGGACGAATACACTTAAAACAAACATATATATATATATATATATATATATATATATATATATATATTAGTTTTAATTATACATATATATTATATAACATAATTGCACATATAATGTTAGGGTATGTTTTTTAAACCAAAATTTTGTTTTGTTTATTAAATTTATTTATTGTTGACCAGATTCAAGTTTAAACCGATAGCATTAAACCAGTCGATAATAAATAAATATTTAAAACAGCACAAAAAATTTATCTCAAAAAATAAACCTATAAATACAAAAATATTTATTTGAAAACAATTCAAGTTCTATTGGACATAACATCCCTAATAGTTGATGAAAGTTTTTTTATTGCACTAACAATATTATTGTTTGAGTCTGCTAATCATTTTATCATATCATTATGGAATGTTATCAACGACTGCAAAATACTTTCGGTTGTATTACTGTTACGAAAGTTTCTTTGTCTTAAAAGTGTTGATTTTAACGAAGTCCTTTTACGCTTTAAAGATTCCATACTCTGCAAACAAAAGTTATTATTACTTAAAGTTTTATAAGTCTATGTCGATGTCTTGTATCTAAAAATACATTTAAATCGTAGCTAACAGACAAATTTGTTTGCATCAGTTTAAATGAAGTAAAATTTGATATAAAAACTTATGCAATCAAACTTATTTGTTGTCGATTTAAATGCATCTTGATATTATATTAAATTATTTATATCTAATAAATAATGTTCATAATGTACATTGTTCTGATCATGTGACGTATCATTCAACTCGAATTCTGTTACCACAAAAAGTGGAAATTCTTCTACCGGTGTAAAGTTAATATTTTCCTCGTTCTCTTCAATATTGAAGACTCCAAGACCTGGTTCTTCTATATCAAGTACTCCAACGATTCTGACATTTGATATAATGTTCATCAATCTCTCTTTTATATTGTTGAGCTCCTTAACTTTGCCAGGTTCAACACCAGTCCCACTGACCTGAATAGCCAATTCTCGGGTCTTTTTTTTGTTTTAGTTTTAAACTCACAGACTGCCTAAAAAAATATAAAATAAATCGCTTTAAACCCGATCTCTAACACAATAAAGTAAAATAAACAAAATATGGGTTCAAACTACAACAGTCAAGCCAGAGTATACGAGTAAACCATATATTGTATGTGGATGACATAAAAGTATATGCCAGCACAAGAAGCCAGTTAGAACAAATAATGACCCATATTGATAAAACATCGAGAGATATCAGAATGTCATTTGGTATAGAAAAATGTAAAATAAACTACATTGATAAAGGAAAGTAGAAAAAGACAGAAGCTTATATCTTCTGTCTTTTTCTACTGTTCCAACATACGATTTGCACAGTTTGCAAACCGTTCAAACTATGCACACTAAATCCTATATCAAATGCTAAATAGAACAAAATATGGATATAAATTAAATGGTACAGCAACAATCATACTATAAACAACCTACTTTACATGGACGACCTCAAACTATACGGAGCCAACAAACATCAACTCACACATCTCATCAACGTAGTAGAAAAATTGAGTTGAGATCTACACATGACATTTGGAGCAACACAGAAATGATTAACCTTGATAATAACCAAACAATAAAAAATATGAATGAAACGGAAATATACAAATATTTAGGAATTATGCAAAACACAGTTACAAACAACAAAGAAATGAAAGAAATGATAAAACTCAAATTTAAAACTAGACTACAATCCATAACCAAAAGCAATTTAAACTCAAAAAATTTAACAAAAGCAATAAATATATACTCAATCCCCGTGCTAACATATTCGTTTGGTATTATCAAATAGAGTAATACAGAACTCAAAGATTTAAACAGGCAAACTAGAACAAAATTAACTAAATATAGGGCACATAATCCTAAAGCATGCTTACAAAGGATTACTTTTCCAAGATCTAGAGGAGGAAGATGTATAATTGATATAACACATTTACATTACAAACAAATTAATAATCTAACTTCATACTTTAAAAACCAGACAAACGGCAATCTTTATATGACCATAACAGAAGCGGACACTCAACTAACACCATTGAACCTAAACAGCAACATACACATTAATAAAACTAATACAATACAATACAATACAATACAATACAATACAATACAATACAATACAATACAATACAATACAATACAATACAATACAATACAATACAATACAATACAATACAATACAATACAATACAATACAATACAATACAATACAATACAATACAATACAATACAATACAATACAATACAATACAATACAATACAATACAATACAATACAATACAATACAATACAATACAATACAATACAATACAATACAATACAATACAATACAATACAATACAATACAATACAATACAATACAATACAATACAATACAATACAATACAATACAATACAATACAATACAATACAATACAATACAATACAATACAATACAATACAATACAATACAATACAATACAATACAATACAATACAATACAATACAATACAATACAATACAATACAATACAATACAATACAATACAATACAATACAAAGAGTTGGAATGGTCACAAAAAGAAATTCATGGCAGACATTTCTACCAACTATATAAAGAAAGCGTAGATGTAGAATTATCGAACATGTGGCTAACCAAAAGTAATTTATTCCCAGAAACAGAAGGTTCTATTATTGCAATCCAAGATCAAGTAATAAGAACTAGGAATTATAAAAAATATATAATGAAAGCCAACATAACAACAGATAAATGTAGAAAATGTTATAAAACTGCAGAAACTACAACACATAGATAGATAGATAGATACGTTTATTGCCAAAGAGATACATAGAAGGCACAAACATTAAATTAAAATTAACATATTAAAAACATTTTTATACAATAAAATACAGGTAGAATAAAATATTTTTTTACAAAATTCAATTATAAATTCACTCAAAGAATAAAAACATTTTAAAATTAGAAAATCGTTAACGGTTTTTTAAAGCTATTAAGATTTAGTTGCATTTTTATTTGAGTAGGTAGTTTATTATAAATATAACTAGCAACACAAATCGGCAATTTTTTAAATATTGAGAGTCTACATTTTGGAATGTATATGTTTGTGGAATTCCTTGTTTCGTAATTATGAACTGGTTCTTGTGGAAAATTTTCCTTATTTTTTAAAGCATAAATGCATATTTTAAATAGGTATATACTGACAGCAGTTATTATTTTAGTGTTTCAAAATACGGCATGATTCGATTTAACGTATGTTGTAAATCATGCGTAAAATACGTTTTTGCATAACAAATATTCTATGCATGTCTTTTGATTGACCCCATGCTATAATATTATAATTAATTGCGCTATAAACAAGAGCATAATATGCAGACATAAGATGTGATATAGGCTTGATTTATGATAGCAAAAGTAGCCTTTGCTAACTTTGAACAGACATAATCACTATGATATGTCCACTTCAAATTTTCATCAAACGTGACACCTAGAATTGTTGCGGTATTGCTAAATTCAGTTTGATTTAACCTAATATTAACATTATTTCTATTTTTAAATAAAACTGTTTGGGTTTTGTCCATATTAATTACTAAAGTATTTCGTGTACACCATTCTTGAAACTCACAGAAAATTGTATTTATTTTAATTTCAAGTTCGTTTGAGGTTGCAGCATTTACTACAACAGACGTATCGTCTGCATACATAAATACTTTACCATTTAATATAAAATTTGGCAGGTCTTTAACAAATAAAACAAACAACAAAGGTCATAGTACTGATCCCTAGCCAACACCTATGTCACTTTTAAACGTACGAGACAAAACACCATTCAATGTCACATAATTAGATCTGTGTGTTAAATATGACTCAATCCGCATGATTGAGTTATTGATCCTCTAATACCTATATTAAAAATTTTGTTTGAAATAAATGAATGTATAATTGTATCAAATGCGCTTAATAGATCGAAGCAGACTATTGCAACGAAATTTCCTTTATCAAGTTGTTTATGCACATATTGAGTTATACTAGTGATTGCAGTTTCAGTGGATTTGCCTGGTGTAAAGCCATGCTGACAGTCTGTTAATAATTTCTGGCTGCTCAAAAAATCATTGATTCAATTTACAGCAGCTTTTTCAAAAACTTTTGAAAAAGTGCTTAATACTGTTATTGGTCTATAATTTGTAATATTGGTAGTACTGCCTTTTTTAAATAAGGGAGTGATTTTCCCAATTTTTAATATATTTGGAAATTGCCCAAGTAAAAACGATTTATTGATTAAATCTGCAAGTGTTTTGGATAATGTTACGTTACAGAACTTAAGCAATATAATTGGAACTCCATCTACACCACATGATTTTTTGATAATCATGTTTGATATTATTTGCATCACTTCTGCTGGTTATAGGTGATATAAACATGCTCTGATTAACACAGGCACAAGTTGTACATTCTTGAGATTTATTTTGAAAACACCACTCAAAATGTTCCCAGAAATCAGAAAGTAGTCATCAATATTGTCAAAATTATTGTGCAGGTCATAATAACGAGTGAAAGTGTTTACAAAATCAGTCATACTTGCTGTATTAAAACTTCTGAAATTAGCAGTATTTATATTATCACCTAAGTTATTCTTCCCATCTAATTTACATACACATATTTGACTCATATGGTCAGAAAGATGATACTCAACTGTTTCACAATTGCACTCGTCAATATTTGTTATAACATAATCTAATTCATTAGCAGCAGTACATCCTAAACGCTTATTTATTCTTGCAGGATTCAATGTTTTAGTATTATTAGATTAATCTAATCCATTGATATTTAGATCACCTGTTATAATATAATTTTTAAAATCTAAAATAATAAAATTAAGTACATTTACTAACTGCTTTACAAATATATTAAAATTTCCAGTTGGTGGTCGGTAAATACAAATTACACACACGTTATTATATACAAACATACCGGCTATTGTAATACATAATTCTATAGAAAATTTATTAACCTCTGGCAGTTCCTTGCACACGTCTTTAAAATCTTGTTTCACATAAACTGCAGAGCCTCCATAAATATGCAACAATCTACAAAATACTAAAATTTGAATATAATTTCGTATATTAGTAACGGTGGCCTGAGCTGGCATCATATAATGTTCAGTTAAACACAATATTGCTGGTTCGGTATTATGTTCTTTTAAAGTTGCCTCCAATAGTTGTAGTTTTCCTGTTAAACCTTGAATATTACCATGAAACAGAATAAAAGATGTTCTATTGTTAGGTTTAATGAATTCATTTAAGAGTTCTTCGTTATCTGGGAATCTGAACAAAAGTTTTCAGTGTTTTTTTTTTAATAAAAACGTTTAACTGCTGCTCCATTTGGCCATATATTTGGATTATATACATTGTTGACGTTAGTCATTGGAAATTTTACTATATATAATGCAGATATTTCATTTTTTTGCAATTCTTTACGTTTAAACGAAATTTCAGGTGCTGTTATTTTTAGGTAATCCGTTAATGATTGAACAGTAGTATCAGAGTGCAGCCGGTATACATGAAGATATCTTTTTTTTAGGTAGTGTTTTTATCCCATTTGTAATTGTATTGCATTCTATAATTGGTTTGTTTTTATAGTTTTATTATTATTGTGATTTTTATTCATATTGACATTTCTTGCTATTTTATTTGTTTTATTTGTATTATTTGTGCTTGTGTTTTGTTGTGGGCTATCTGTATTCAGTTTATTGTTGTTTACGGCCTCGGAATATTTAATGAAAGTATTTACAGAATCCAGATTTTCAGGATTTGTATAATTTTTTGAATTGGTTGTATTTGTATTTTTGATGGTAGATGTCTCTGTATTATTAGTGTCTTCAATAATTGATAACGTGTTATTTCTTTTTAATAGTAAAATTATTTCATTTAAGTCATTAATTCTCAATTCTAAATGAGTGTTAAGATAATTTAATCTTCTTACTTGGGATTTTAAATATTCAAATTTATTAATATGACCGTCAATATTGTCGACTTGTATTTCATCAGTGGTATCTTCAAACACTTCGTCATGATCTAAGTTGATTATTAATAACGCACTGCACTTTTCTTTAAATATTTCGTTATCAACAAGTTGTTGTGGTATTTTTTTATGCACTATGATATTTATTAATTCTTCTTTTCTTAATTTATTAAGAGCGGCATACAATGACACTTGCAGCCATCTTGGATTGGATCCATACTAACACAGGATGTGAAAAACTAGCTCCAACAAGATATTCCGAAAGACTTAACAACGTAGCGGCAATTATACATAAAAAAAATATACAAACTTAGAAGAAGAAAATTTCAGCAATCATAAGATACTATAGGACATTTCTATACAGACTGACAAACAACAAATTTACAATAACGACATATTTAATAGACATAGCAGATCCAGCAAGTGAAAATAACATTAAAACCGATGAAAAAATACAAAAAATAAAAAAAAATAAAATTAATAAAAGCTAAAGATACACTAGCAGATCTGCAAAAATTCGTTTTGCTAGACACAGCACATATAACACGTGCTTTCTTAAATTAAATTCATTCTTTAGTCATATATTTGGGAAACCCGCTTATATATCGATAGAACACGACAAGTTAGTTTAAAAAATTATTATAATAATAACAAAAACATTATTTACAAACCTTTACCATATATTAAAGAAATTACGCTACATTTTTTTTTAAATGAAATAAATATTAAAATTGTTCTTTATAATCCGTTAACAACTAACAATCTTCTGAGTAAATTAAAAGATAAAACATTCAAATTATTAAATAGTAATATTATATACAAAATTCCATGTTCTGATTGTAATCAAAATTATATTGGTCAAAAAAGTCAATTTAAAAATAAAACGTTTAGATCAACATAAAAGTGATTGTTTAAATTGTAGATAATAGTACACCATATAACAAACTTTTGCACTTAAGGCTTGGATCTTCGTATGTTCGGTTTAATGTAAATTTCAGTCGAACTTAAATCTATATATTTGCGCTATTCATGAACAGATTTTATTGAAATAAAAATATATTGAAAGTAGAAAGCAATGCGAATGACTTGCCGATTCTTTTTATCGCAATAACATAATAATTATTCAATCTTTTGTCTCGAATTATATGGAAGTCATGCTTATATGCTGTCGAAACCAGTATATATTTTCATATTTGCTCATACTAGACCCGTTTTAACAAATTATTGAAAAAATAAATTGAACTTTTCAAGAATTTTAAGCTGTTAATAATTGAGTTACTATACAACTTCTTATTCATACGTGCATTTCATATACGTACAAACATATTTAGCAGTTTAAGCATTTTTGCACTGATGGCGTTACTATCGGAGCTTGTGCTCTTGTTGTCAGCCGGCGGATATACACCCCGGTCGCCTTATTCAAACTTACTTGCCAGTGCAAACCTTTTTTATGATTCAAGGTCAACTCCGAGCGAGCCCCAATAATATAAATGGGAAGCACATAGAAATTGGATTCCCGAACTTTTTGAATTTTAATTTATTTTCATATAAAATTATATTATTCATTTTTAACTTTATATGAAATATAATGTTTAATATACATAATATCATTTTTTAATTGTAATTGAAATTATTAAATTAATTATAATGATTAACAGCTAATGTTAATTTTGCATAGATAAATTAAATTTTTACATTGAACAAATTACAGCGACAATTTTTACGTCATTACTGACAATATCACAATAACAAAAATTGTCGCTAAATTCGTACGTGATGGTCAAATTTATGATATTTGCAAATGTGATTGGTTGCTTTGATGGACGGATGACGGGAGGGAAATAGTCATAGTAAATTAATTTCATACCGACATAAACCATTTAAAAAATTAAAAAAGAACAAAAATTAAATATCTTTAGTCCCTCTTCATATCTTTGTCCTTGTCCGTGTTTCTGCCCTCATTCGTATCCGCAGTT
This sequence comes from Tachinus rufipes, assembly GCA_963932245.1. Classification (NCBI taxonomy): domain Eukaryota; kingdom Metazoa; phylum Arthropoda; class Insecta; order Coleoptera; family Staphylinidae; genus Tachinus; species Tachinus rufipes. The sequence continues at coordinate 81,095,421 of OZ010741.1, read as the reverse complement.
TTTTTTCTATTTTGAGCCACCAGAATATGCTGAGGATCTTTGCATCTTAGCCCTTTGCCCAATTGGTCCAAAATAATTTCGGGTCCCATGCAGTTTATATAGAACGTTGTTAATTTTGGTAACATATTTGTTTTCCAAAATATTTCATTTCTTAATATTTCTTCTATATATAAATCATTTGTCGCTCCAGAATAAATAATAAAAACACATTTCTCAGCATTAGATATTGCCAGCTGCCCCTGTATCTGATAGAAATAGTCGTGTTTTGGATTTATTTTTATTTTGCCATTCTCTTTAATTAAGCATGGGACTAAATTCTGAGATACGGCTTCTGCTAAAGAAATTTTCAATGACGCAACTTTATGAAGACATTTAACTTCAACAATAATATTTTCTGATATTATTCCATCTGGTAAGGCTCCTAAAAATCCTGTTTCAATGTCCACAAATAGTCCACTAGGTTGTACAATTAACCCCGTCTTGTCCATAAACTTTCCAATTGCAACTTGTTCATTGATTTTTCCATATTCTATAGCTGGTGTTCTAATTGCTCTCTTAGATAAAATATTCTTTAAAATGTTATGACAAGAAGTTGTACTTTTCATCCTCAGGACTGTTTTGAAATTGGAAGCAGTTAGTCGCAACCTTCGTTCTTGAACATATCTGGGGTTATTAAATTGACCTACAGTTTTGTTTAAAATGTCTCTTTGAGTTTCTATGGTCACTCCTAAGCGTTTTATTAAATTATCCACTTCAATTTTTATTTCTTCAGATGTTAAGGTAATTTCAGAAATATTAGGACTATACTCGTTATCGACAAAATTTAGTTTTTTGCGCGATGTTGGTTTCTTGTATTCGAGTTTTCTTTTTTCTTGCCTATTTGTTTGTTGGGTTATATACGATTTAAAATGTTTTCCCGGACTTTCACCAAACATTTTTTTCCAAGGTATATTATGCCAGGTTTGTCCTTTGTTGTATCGCATTGCACTTAAATATGACCTAATTTGGAAACTGTCGCGTTGTATTAAATTAAGATGTTTTCCCATATTAAATCGTGCTAATATGCTCATAAATAACTCAGCTCTGTTATTTGTTTCGTTATCAATTAATAAATTAGATTTCGATATTAAGAAATTTAAAGCTCCATATAAATAATGATGTGCTCCAGTTGATCTGAGACTTTCAGTCTCATCTTTACTTGTGTCTCCAACATTTTTGCAACTATAATTCTTGCAATTGGAGTGTTTGCCAAATACGTGATCTATAGAATTTCTAATATCACATTTTAAATTTTCTATATCTCCATGTGCATTAAAATATATTGCACTATGAGCAGACTTGACCAAATCCTTAATTTTTTGAGCAGATAAAAGTTTTCTAATTGGTAATGCGACGCCCTTGGTATCATTTTTGATCCGATGCAAGTGTTTACTGTAATTTTTAATACAATGGTTTGAGCATTCTATTTTTTGAACTTGACTTCCATAAACGACTTTTTGTTTAATTCGTGAAAATACCGTCGAGTCTCCGTCAGCTATAAATTTTAAATATCGTAGTTTATGCATATATAAACTCGCATTGAAGCCCTCCACAATAATGTCTGCTTCCATAGATGTAGAAGACCCTTTCCAGTTTTTGAAACAAATGTGCTCTCGTTTTTCGTTTTTAGTTTCGGATCTATCGCAAATAGAGCAATACTTATTTCTTACTCCAAGAAATAATAATTTCCCAGTTGCGCGACCGATGATTACAGCCTATAACAAGTTTACATTATCATATTACTTTCAAAATAACACATTTTTATTAAAATTTAGGATATATTAAATACCGGAAATAACTAGTTTGAAAACAAGAAAGAATTATTTGTAAAATACTAAACTGGTGAAATTTGTTATAGCATTTTTTATAGTCATCTATGCGTCTTTTTTCTTCATCTTTTTAAAAACACTATACTTTTTAACACCATATTATTTTATAAGTTACAAATTGTTTTGTGGTTTTCATAAAACTCGGTTGTTGCACCATTTTTGCCATATACGAACACTTGAGCACTCGTATATACAAAATTGGAAAAACTTTATTCACATCAATCAAGAAATAATAGATAGATAGATAGATGCAGCATTGTAACTATGTCCATAGCTCCTCTTGGACCAACCACCATCTAATAAAACGGTGATAAATGGAACGCCGTTATCATCGACTTGTCCATTTGAAACGGCTAATTCATATTCTTTTTGCCCAGCATCTTCCATAATCTCATATAGTGATTCTTTCCAGAGGTAAAGTATTGATATTATATTAATTTGTATATGAGTTATTGTAGTAGAAAACGCAACATATTATATCTTTTAGTGTGGACGATATTTACTCATTGGATGATTTAAACTTCATCTTTGTCATGCTTATATAATATTATATTATAAATTTGCGAACTTGTATCAATATGAGTTGTCCAATATAAGTTTATACAATAAATACTTACAAATCCAAGTTGTCTCTGGATGTTAAAAAACATATTGCTGGAAATGGTTGGTATGTCCAATTCACTAAAAAATTCACATTGATGCGCATACGTACTACCGGTAGATAATGTGGCCCAAACCGCTGCTTCATTAATTTTTTATTATAATTAGACAACTAAAGATAAATAAATGATATTATTACAATTACAATACTTTTTTTATGTATTCGTTTTCTCACTCTTACCCTCGTGTGTCATCATGCATACCTTTCTCTTGCTGCCCAGAATTCATCAGAAAGGCCAAGCAACTTAGAATACGCGTTGTAATTTAATAAAAAATAATATATGCAACATCATGTACACAAATGTAGTGGTGCGTGATACCAACTCTTTGATTTTGACGCACCATCTATACACATAGATAATAAACAATGTTTGTGCATAGGTGGCAGCATATGCCGGGTAGATTTCATAATAACGATTCTTCCTGCGGGATGCCCACCTTAAGATCTCGGGATGACAATGCCATATCAATATTTTTAAACATTTTATAAGTTAATATAATAAATATTAATAATAAACATCAATATATTAGTACATCGATATATTTATTTGTATTAGAAGAATGTAAAAAGTGCAAACAAAAGCGAGTAGTGTGTGAAGACTTTAATATAAATCAATTTGAAAAGTCAAAAGATACACTTAATTTTTGTTATTTATTAAGTTCTTTTAATTTAGATGTAAAAACAAAAACGCAACAAATACTGCATTGACAATATATGTGTAAGTAAGCATATTTTAAACGTAGACTGTTCAGTTGCAAACAGCAATTATAAATGTGAGCTATGAGTTTAACTCGTCGAAAATAATTTACTACCGAGAAACAAACATAAAACAAAATATCCACACTTAAAAATAAAAAATAAAAATGGACTGAATTAAAAAAATATAAAAAAAAGAAAAAATCAACGTATGGACTACAAACGGTATACGAGTTTTGTATCAAAATTTGAAGAGGTTATATGTATTGTCCCTCAATGGAAATTAAGATTTGTATAAATAAAATGTAATGACATTTCTGTTAGTAATACACAAATTGCAGTTTTATTATTAATAGATAAATAAATCTATTTATTAAAATACCAATTAATCGTTTAAATTTTTTCTACATAATTGGTTATGTAAATATTTGCATTTTCTAGTAGCGGCATTGTCTTTGTATGTTCTCCTTGTCACCATGACATTAACGACAGCAACGAATTGAATAAAAACATAAAAGATTTGTCAAAATTACATACACTACAAATGTAAAAATAATTATTTCAACTACTAACTATTTTGAAATTCTGAGGAAATTAAAAGTAATATTGGAAAGATCAAATTGATAAATCATAATCAATAAATAAAAATTTAAAATATTGATTATGGACTATCTAAACTAAAACTGCTGCTATCCTTATAAAACAACTAAAGCATGCTTTTATGGCCAGTTTTTCAGCGGTAAATAAAGATCTGAACCTGTACTTACCCTTATTTACTTTTTGCTAGCTGTGATATTAGTTTTAAGTAGTTATTTATTTATTGAATACTACATTACCGCAAACCAAGTAAATTTATAATTTTATTATTTTACGCAGAAATAGTAAGAAGGAACATTTGGATATATTATTTAAAAAAAAACTGTTTAAATTAATTAATTTGATTTAATTTATTTTCAAACTGTTGATCAAATAGGCATTCCCTAACTATTTATTAATGCCTGCAACATTATTTTCTATAATACATTTACGAGCTGTGCAAATAACAATAAAAGTACTATGACATACAACTTTTATGAGGCGATTAAATTCTAATTGGTTTGTTTCACTTTTACCTTTACTATTTAATTACTTGTTGCAAAATCAACAGATTAATGTGGTTCTGTAGTTAAAATTTGCCATATTTTTATATATACAAATTAATTAATTTTTATTATTAATTCAAGTAATGTTTCATCCTAGTTAATATTAATGTTATTATTTGTTATGTATTCGATGAATTCACTAGACTAATTATATATAAATTATTAGCGTTATGCAATTTTATCTTTTGTTATTAATAAATAGGGCATTCATTATTTGGTGTAACTACTAAAACGCATTTTTCTAAACTTGAAGTCCAAAATAAAAAATGGTAACTGTGAATGTGCATTTCAAATACTGGATATCAAAATAAATTATCAATACATTATAAATATAATAAAGATTCTTATTTAATTAAAACATATCTATTAGAAACTCTATTGCAGGCAGAACTGCTGCAATCTCACAACAGGCAAAAAAGTATTCGGAGGTAACACACTAAATATTTTCGGACGCAACTAAGCACGAAGAAGTAACAAAAACCCATTGAAAGTTGTAAAGGCATTGCATTCCTCTAGGGTGGAAATAATATTGTTAAATATTATTTCCAAAACATTGTTAATTATAAATATAATAGTTCAATATTGTTCACTCACCTTGCCTCGTAAGCGCATTCCGCCAGTGTTTATAAACACAGCTGGCATTGAATGTGATTCCTACGGATATATAACCGGGGTGTTGGCAAGTTTAAAGTAGTCGAAGTCAGACTCTAATTGAGACTCCAATTGATGTACAATTAAGAATGATATTAAGATAACAGACAATAAACTATTATCAACACATCCAAATCATCTTAATAACCATCGTTAAAAGGTCCGGTAAACTCGCACAAAGTAAGAAAAAAGAAAAAAAAAAGATGTAAAAGAAAAAACAGACGGAAGACGACTCCCTGCACAACAAACCTGACAAAGGACGATAGTCTAGGAACAACGCTATGGAATTCAAAGGTATCCATAACAACCCTAGCAATAAACGTCAAAAACTACTATAACTAGTAGTGTTGTAAAGTAATTTTCAATTAATCTTATTTTATATATTTAAATAATATTATTTACCTCATCTCTAATAGTAATGATCATATTAAAACAAATCGACATTGAATATAAAAAAAAGAGAGAGTTGATCTTTTTTTGTGGTAGTTACTGTCATTGAATAAATTGGTAATACGTAATTTTGAACACTACCAACCATCCACAACGTTTGGTTAATCCTAACATAAATGGTGCCAGGTGTGGGGTTGTGTATGGTAGTGTATTAAAAAAAAAAAAAAACAAACTACATAAAAATCTGCGAGCCGCAATAACCAATCTGAGAAGAAAATCAAGATACATAAAAATCCGCAGATCAAAATTAACCTTAAAAGAATCCTGTTAAGAAACCAAGTTCCCTGGGTGACGCCATCGTCTTCAATTGCATTACAACTTTAAACAAGCTGCAACTGAGATCAACTGTCATCATCAGGAAACACCATCATTATTTAAAAAAAAAAAAAAAAAAAACACTGGGAGTGATTGAGTGATTGAAATTATGTACGTAAGTTTTTCTGTAATTCATCTCCTTATAATATATGCTTTTGAGAAATAAAAAATTTGTAATAGTTCTTGATACAATTGACAAAAATCGTGTAATTGAGGTATTTGGTCCAACTGATACTCAGTCAAAAAATATGAATAAATTAAATATTGATCATGCTTTAAAAATAATTCCCAAATTCAAGGGAGATCGGGTTGAATTCCAAAAGTTTGTTTGTTGTTGTGATTTAATTAATAAAGCATTAACCACAGAAAGTGACATATTAATGCTTACAAACACAATAAAAACTAAATTGTCTGGTGCTGTTTATAATTTAGTAAAATACCAAAATCATTCATCATGGAATGAAATGAAAAAATATCTCCAAAACCAGTATTTTAAAAAGCGCTCAATAGCTCAGCTACAAACCGAGTTAATTCATTCCAAACAAGGCCGCGAGTCAGTTCGAGAATTTGCGAATAATATAGAATAGTTATTAAATGATTATTAGATTGACTAACAAACTCCATAGAAAATTGAACACTAAGACATACAGATTAATAACGTACAACGTAAGATCGTTGCGCACAACGGAAAAAATAATAGAACTGGAAGAAGACTAACCAATATAAAATGGGACGTCATAGGACTATGCGAAGTAAGGAGACGTGAAGAGAAACTAATTACCCTAAACTCTGGCAATACTCTATACCACAAAGGCAACACCGAAAACTCAAACGGCGGCATTGGATTCCTCATCCACAAGAAACACTCACAAAATATTGTCAGCATAAAAAGCATATCAGAACGTGTAGCATACCTAATAATATCCTTAAATTACCGCTATAAAATGAAAATTATACAAGTATACGCCCCCACATCAAATCACAACGACGAAGAGATCGAAACTTTATACGAAGACATTGAAACGGCTACCCAAGAAACAAAGTGCCACTACACCTTCATAATGGGAGATTTCAACGCCAAAGTTGGCAAACAGATGGACGCCTCAGAGACAGCAATAGGAAATCACAACTCGGAAGGCAGAAACGAAAGAGGACAAATGCTGCTAGATTTCCTACACCACCACAACCTGCACCTCATGAACACCTATTTCAAAAATAAACCGCAAAGAAGATGGACGTGGATAAGCCCCGACGGCCAAACAAGAAATGAGATAGATTTCCTAATAACAGGAAATAAGCAAAACATCACGGACGTCACAGTACTAAACAAGTTTGGAATAGGAAGCGACCACCGAGCAGTAAGAAGTACGATCAAAATAAACCTAAAAACCGAAAGAAGAAGACTAGTTTGCCCACAAAAGACAATACGATGGGCCCCTCCGGACAACCCTAAAGAATTTGAAGACTCAATCTCCTCTGCCTTTCGTTACACACAACAAACAGATGTTGATACCTTGAATAACAACATCACAGAAGCAATTTTAACAGCACAGAAACGTCATTGTAGTAGCCGAAGACAAAACGACGAAAAATTTAGTGATGCAACCAAACAACTCATGAGCCAAAGAAGATCGACAAGGCAAAACCCGAATAATCTAGACGAAATAAAAAAGCTGAACAAAACAATCTCCAAAGAAGCACGCAAAGACTTAAGAAGATACAATACAGTAATAATTAAACAAACAATCGAGGAAAATCGGAGCATGAAAGTCATAAGAAGAAAACTGGCCGAAGGGAAAAAGGAAATATTTAGGCTCAAAGATGAAACAGGAGAGGAAACGACAAACAAAGAAAGTCTCCTCAATATAGTGGAAAAATTCTACAAAAAACTGTATAAAAGTCAAATAACAAGTACCAACAACAAGACACCAAATGCAAGACAAACAGGAAGGAAAGTGCCATGCATAACAAACGTTGGCTCTGAAGACATGCCAAACATCACAATAGAAGAGGTGAGAAACTCCCTCAAAGAAATGAAAGGAAGCAAATCCCCTGGCAAAGACCAAATAGTTATTGAAGCGGTGAAAAGTGGAGGAGATAGATAGATAGATAGATAGATTTATTAAAACATTTGAAAAAATTTACAAAGATAAATTTACACAAACATTCATGTCAAATATTAATACAATAATATATAAACTTAAAAATAAAACAAACATAATGACACAAAACTGTATACAATATTAATATATAGATATTTTAAAATGACAGAGTACAGAGTTAAAAATTAAAATTTAGATTACACAATATCTCTCCTGCAGAAAGTATAGTACTCTTCAATTGAATAACAATTGCATTCTATAAGAATTTTTTTAACAACTTTTTTGAATTGCTTTTGATTATTTATCTGTTTTACTTCATTTGGTAGAGCATTGTATAATTTACATCCGGTATAGTAATAGCATTTCTCATAAAGAGTTAGATTATGTTTTGGTAATAAAATATCATTTTTATTACGTGTTTGATAATCATGATCGACATTATGCATCATAAACGTAGACATATTATTAAACACATAACATAAAGTTGTAAAAATATAAACACCACAAAACGTTAAAATATTTTGTGTCTTAAAGACATCTCTGCAAGACACATTCCACTTTAAACCATATATAATTCTAATAGCTTTTTTTTGAATAATAAAGATTCTATCTGCACCACTGGCTCTTCCCCAAAACATTATTCCATATCGCATAACTGAATAAAAGTTACCATAGTACATAACTCATTAAAGAAATCGCTGCTCTGTTAATGTTAAACCTATGTCTTGAAAAAGGCACGGTTCCCAAGAGATGGAGTAATGCGGTTACAATACTCATACACAAGAAAAGTGACATAACAAACTTAGAAAATTATAGACCCATAAGCCTACTCTCTCACCTATACAAGCTCTTTACTAAAATAATCACAAAGCGCCTAGAAATTAAACTGGACGCATACCAACCCCGTGAGCAAGCCGGCTTTCGAAAAGGATACGGCACTAACGATCACTTACAAACAATAAAGATCCTAATAGAGAAATCAATAGAATATAATAAACCACTCGTTCCGATCTAGTATTCATCGACTTTAAAAAAGCGTTCGACACAGTAGAACTGCCACCTATACTAAACGCACTCAACCAATGCCGAGTAGACCACAGATATACAAAACTTCTACACAATATATATAAGAATGCCACGGCAAGCGTAAAACTCCATGCACTAACCAAAAATACAAAATAGGGAGAGGAATAAGACAAGGTGATACTATATCCCCCAAACTCTTCACAGCGGTGCTAGAATATATATTCAAAACACTGAACTGGCAGAAAAAGGGTATAAACATATAAACATAGACGGCGAACACCGACATCACCTACGTTTTGCCGACGATATCGTCATAATAACCGACAATCTAGGGGATGCACAAGAAATGCTTGAAGATCTAAAGCAAGCGGCAGCAAAAGTAGGACTGAATATTAACTACCACAAAACACAATTTATGACAAACCTGGTGGCCAGTGCAAACTTAGGGACTGACGAAGGAGAAATAGATCAAACCCACAAATACAAATACCTTGGCCATGAAATACAAATCGGCAGAGACAACCAGACAACCGAAATTTTTTGACGTATAGGGCTGGGCAGCCGTTGGGAAACTAAGAGACACCCTGAAAGGAGAACTTCCTATATGCCTGAAAAGGAAAGTGTACGACCAGTGTGTGCTCCCAGTAATGACATACGGGGCGGAAACTCTGACCCTAACGAAGCGCTCAATAAACAAACTCCAAGTAGCGCAAAGAGCAAGAGCTATACTGGGAATTACTAAAAGAGACAGAGTGCCAAACACAACTATTAGACACAGAACACAAGTTACAGACATTATTGAGCGTATCACAAAAACCAAGTGGAGATGGGCTGGACACATAGCTCGCACTAAAGACAACCGATGGACAAAACAAATTCTAGAGTGGCGACCTAGAGAAGATAAAAGAAGCAGAGGAAGACCACCCACTAGATGGAGCGACGACGTGAAACGGATAGCGGGAAACTGGATCAACATCGCTCAAGACAGAAACCAGTGGAAACACTTAGAGGAGGCCTATGTTCAGCAGTGGACAAGAAACGGCTGAGGAATGATGATGATGATGATTATGTGATTTAAATGACGCATGTATTGAGTCCTAAGGAATAGACTGTTAAAATCACACAAAATATAAATCAAAAATCCGCCCTACAGGCATTTTTAGAAGGATAGAATTTTCCAATCAAAATTCTCATTAAAGCCTGTAGATATAATGATCTTTCCGATGCAATAAATGCATCTAATCAGGAAGAAAGGGTTACAAGTAGTGCAATCCAAAATAAATCTATCCTCAACAAAATCACATATAAAATGTAATTATTGCAACCAAAATGGTCATTTGGAAAATGATTGTTTTTCCAAGAGAAAACAACTAGTAAACTTGCAATCCTTCATTAAGCGGGAAATAAAGCCTGAAGTAAATATAACACAAATGATTTGCGCATACTGTAAGAAGAATGGTCACCATATTAAAGATTGTTTCAGAAAGAAAAAAGCAGATTAATTTAAAAACAATCTAAAAATCAACGTAATTAGTTCGGAAAACTCAGGGAGCACGAGTCACGTCGAACGAATTTAAATGATAAAATTGAAAAGAATTTCAATAATCTTAATCCTAATCCTAATCTCAATAATCACAGAGGTGAAAATATTCAAATTAATCCTTTACTATCTAACTCTGAGTCCTTAATCGTAAACAATCCATTATAAGTTCATAATATAAATTTTTCCCAAATCTCGGATCATGATAGCATTATCTTTTCGATGTCAGAATAAAATCCAATCATGTAAATCTCATAATAGACACAGGTAGTCAAGTGACACTGTTAAAAAAAACTTGTTTAAAGGGAGATACTGAAGTATTTCTCAATCTTTAGATTCAAATAAAGGGTATAACCAACACCATAATTCTTACATATGGTATCATTTACGGTACCATAAATCCTAAAGAGCCTATCATACATCCTATTCACTTAGTCTTTGACAACTTTCCAATTCCACAAGATGGAATATTAGAAAAGGATTTTTTTCAACTTTATAATGCTGAAATCAGTTATAAACATAAATATCTTACATTAAATCATGAAAGCAAAATAAAAATCTTTAATCTTATTTCATCAAGAAAAATCATACATATTCCTGCTCGTAGCGAAATAATTAAATCAGTAAAAACCAATTTCGAAAACGAATCAATTTGTCTTGCAAATGAAATTCAAGACGGAGTATTCGTAGGAAACTGTCTAGTGAAACCCATGGATGTGTTTTGCAATATAAAAATTGTCAACTCCAGTAAGGTGGATGTTGCTATTCAAGAACCTACATTTAATTTTGAAAACCTTGAAAATTTTGAAATCCTAACTTTGTCTACTAAAAATTAAATAAATACGTTACGGTTAAAATCATTAAGTAAAACTATACGAACGGATCACATGAGCTCAGAACATGCTGAAAGTATTATTGATATATGTAAACATTATTCAGATGAATTTCTTTTAGATGGAGATCCATTACCATTTACTAACGCTACTACTCATCAAATTCCTACCACTGACAATATTCCTATCAACGTTAAACTATATCGGTTACCTTTTCATCAGCAAGGAGAAGTCAATTCTCAAATTTAAAAAATGTTAGACAAACAGATAATTGTTGAATCAAGTTCTCCTTATAATTCTCCCTTGTTGGTAGTTCCCAAAAAGACAGATATACATGAAAATAAAAAATGGCGCGTAGCAGTAGACTTTAGAAAATTAAATGAAAAGACAATTGCTTCCTTACATCCTCTACCAAACATTACCGCAATATTAGATCAACTTGGTAAACCAACATTTTTCAGTTCTTTAGATCTCGCTTCCGGGTACCACCAGGTATTTATGTCACCTGAAGATAGAGCAAAAACAGCGTTCTCAACTAATCAAGGTCATTTTGAATTCAATCGCATGCCATTTGTTCTGAAAGGTGCGCCAGGCACATTCCAAAAAATGATTAATGGTGTCTTAACTGGTCTCCAAGATTTCAAATGTTTTGTTTACCTTGATGACATTATTTTCTATGGTCAAACAATCAATGAACATAATTTAAAATTAATTGATATTTTCGAACGAATGCGTAAAATAAATTAAAGCTTCAGCCCGACAAATGCGAATTTCTACGACCAGAATTAACATATTTGGGTCATATAATAACTGAAAACGGTATCAGTCCTGATCCCTCAAAAATAGAATGTGTCAAGAATTTCCTTTGTCCGAAAACTCCCAAAAGATATCAAATCTTTTCTTGGTCTGGCCGGCTACTATAGAAAATATAATAAAAATTTTGCTAAAATATCTCAGTCACTAACCAGTCTTCTAAAAAATAACGTCACGTTCAATTGGAATTCTATATGTCAAGAATCATTTGAATTATTAAAAGAAAAATTAAGTAATCCGCCTATCCTGCAATACCCTATTTTTCAGCAAGAATTTATTCTACCCACGGATGCCAGCAACGTAGCTCTCGGTGCAGTTCTATCTCAGGGAATTATTAATAAGGATTTACCAATTGCCTTTGCTTCCTGGATATTAAACAAAGCCGAACGCAACTATAGTATTAAACATTAAAAAATTAAATTTATGAAAAAATATTCTAAACTAAAAAACATCCATAGACCCGTTTCGAGGTTTACCTCTCATCAGTATGGCTTTATTTATTTAAACTAATTGATTTTTAACTTACTTCGTCAACATTGTTCACCACCACAATTCAAAGTGAATATTTTAAAACTATAGTACTATAGAGAAGAAGTTATTAGCAATCGTTTGGGGTGTATTATCGGCCATATTTATATGGAAAGAAATTTACTATTGTCACCGATCACAAACCTCTAGTACGATTGTTTTCAATCAAGGATCCAGGCAGTCGATTAATTGAATTCCAATTAAAACTAGAAGAATATTATTATAAAATCGTACATAATAATGGCAATTTAAATACAAACGTCGATGCGTTAAGTAGAATGTATGCGATAAACGCAATAACTCGAAAGCAAGCAAAGAAACAAAACAGTTATGAGCACTTTCAACAAAGTGAAAGAAATCTAATTCAAAATCCCAATGTAATTGATACACATGAAAATTTTACTGACAGTCCTATAAATCAAACGCGAATTATATTTATTCCAATAAATTTCCACTATTTAAAGGATTATTACTTAAACTTACTTACCACGGACAATATCAAAATTGCAAGAAGAAAAGCTTATTTTACATACTCCGACTTACCTAAATGTTAACGATGTTAATTATATATTCATTCCCACTCGTGCATCTCATTTTACACATGTTAAATTATATGAGTGTATTGTTGGATTATTATCTTTGACAATCCAATTAAACATAAAATGTCTTGCTGTATCTAATCTAAGTTAATTCCCTATAAATTTTGAGAACAGAAACAATAAGAAATATGTTAAAATATGTATTTTAAAGTAATAATGTAAAAATTGTAATATATCATAATAATAATTTCCAAAGTCGAATCTGAAGAAGAAAAACAAAAAATCCTTAAAGAAAGTCATTGTACTCCCATTGGATGACACCAAGGCATTAATAAAACTTATAAGAAAATAAGAAGCAAATACAAATGGCCTCACATGTATAAAGATATCAAAGAATTAGTTCGTTCTTGTGAACCTTGTCAAAAAAATAAAATTACCAAGAATACGAAGATGCAATTAGCTATTACTAAAACGTCAAAATGGCCATTCGAAAATATATTCCTTGGCATAGTTGGTCCTCTGCCTGAAACAGATTCTCATAATAAATATATTTTAACAATTAAAGATGACCTTACAAAGTTTTGCAAGGCAGTTCCACTGCCAAATCAAGAAGCTTCTACCGTAGCTGAAGGGTTTGTTACTAATATTATTTGTAAATTTGGAATACCTAATTATATACTAACTGACCAAGGTGTAAATTTCCTAAGTAGCGTTATCAAGGAAACTTGTAAACAGCTAAAAATTTCTAAAATTCAAACATGTGCCTATCATCCTCAATCAAATGGTACCATTGAAATTTAGCAGAATATATGCGAAATTTTGTGGAAAAAAATTATCAGAATTGGGATACTTGGATTCCTTATTCGATCTTTACTTATAACACCAGTATTCATTGTTCTACACTTTTTACGCTGTTTGAATTATTATTCGGTCAAATTGCTGTTCTACCGAGTGCACTAGTTCGTTCCCCAGAAGTAAGTTATTCATATGAAGATTACAATAACGAACTAAAGGCTCGCATGCAACATTATCATGATATAGCACGAGAAATATTTTTAAAAGTAAGACCAAATCAAAATATTATTATGATTCCTCAACAAATCCCTTACAGTTAAAAATTGGAGATAAAAAAAAACAACAGCAAAAGAAACAAATTGTCCGCATTATATAATGGTCCCTATGACGTTATTAAAATTAACTCAAAGGAAAATACAACCATTAAAATAAGCAAAAAGAAAGTAAAGGTAGATTAAAAATATTCTACACAAATGAAAATAAATGCTACTGGACGAATTTCTAAACCATTGTTTTGGTACTTTTAATTTAATGACTGCTTGTTAACACGACAAGCACATAAAATCATTAGAAATAAAGTTCTGTGTCTCAAAATACCTTACATGTCAAAAACTGTTGTATCTATTTAGATTAAAAATTTCCCAAAAAAAAAACAAAAAAAATATCAATTAAAATATGTGAATAAAAATATGATTTCTCATTTATTATTAATTTAAAACTAAACAAAAGTTTGATCATATTTGAAATGCTCAGTTTTGATTTTTTTTTTTAAGTTATCAGCTCCTTTAACAGGAGAATCCTCTCATAAGCTGTATAAGTTGATTGAATCAGAAATATTCTACATAAATAAAAAAAAATAACAACATTTGTGATTAGTGTATCCATGATTATAAACGCAATCCAAGACGTAGTGAAGATTTTAGTTTACTTAAGTTAATTCATAGGTAAATTTAAGATAATTATAATTTAGTCTTGCAATTGAAGGTATAACGATGGAAAAAAATCATCTATTTAATATGTTTTTTTTTTATAATTATGATATCCATCGTAATATAATTATATAATTATTGTTAGTTTAATAGTTATATCATGAGCCTATTTCGTAAAAGAGATGTAAACATAAAAATATTAACCCTAAGCGTCTCTAAGGTTGATTGTTCTTAAACAAACGCCAAACAGAAAGTGAAAATTATAGCAATCCTCGCTTCAATTTTCCGTAGGGGGGAGGTGTTGTAAAGTAATTTTCAAATTATCTTATTTAATATATTTAAATATTATTATTTACCTCATCTCTAATACTAATGATCATATAAAAACGAGTCGACATTGAATATATAAAAAAAGAGAGGGTTGATCTTTTTTTGTGGTAGTTACAGTCATTGAATAAATTGGTAATACATAATTTTGAATATTATAATAAAATATCTTTTATCTAAGTTTTTCAAACACTACCAACCATCCACAACGTTAGGTTAATCCTAACTATAGAGCTAAAAAAGGCAATCAAAGAAGTCGCTCGCTTTTTTCCACTAGCTGCCGCATCGCAAGCAAAACAGTTTGCAGTGCAGCAGACGGAGCAAGAAGAACGGGACTCCCAGAAAAGGAACTAGCAAATAAAAAATAAAACAAGCAGAAAAAGCTCAATACAGCGAAAAAATCGAGAAAGATAAACAGATAACAGAGTTTTTAATAGAGATGGAAACAATAAAAACCCAGGCCAAAAAAATGTAGAACAACAACCTACAAAAAAACAAGTTATCCAACGGATGATACCCTTGAAAAGTACTTAAAAATATAAGCCAAAAAGTAAAACATTGACAATTTAATAAGAGATAGGAAATTTCTTAAACGACGCACGCAGACTCGGTTGTAGCGGTATGGACCAAAAAGCACAGCATAGGATGAAGAAAAGGGTATCGGATTTTTTTTTTATACCCGGAAATATCGCAAACGAAAGGTGACGTAGGTATCATAGAGATATGACCTCCGGAAAGCACAAGAAAGAATCAAAAAAGAAATAATAAAATAAGCTAACAAACAAACGAAAGAGGAAATGTTCATCAATTTAAAAAAACTAGCACAACAAATCTTAAAAGGTTAACCCAAAACGCTAGCAATAAATCTCCCAGTGGGGATAGATCAAGGAAATTATAGGAAGATGACTGAGTGCGCTTTTCTGAACAACAAAACAATAACCATAATTTATGTGAATAAAAAAAAACAGACAACCAAGACATAAACGACCAAGAAGAAAAAAAAAAGGACTTTGGATAGTAAAAAAGAAATAAGAAAGATGTGCCACTAATAGAGAGCATTACTGACGGCATAAAGAAATTGTATGCCGAAACGGTGAATGAAATAAAAAAAAATATTGACGGCATTGGCGTTATGGTAAAAAAAACTCATCAAAACAAAGAACAGAGTTGTAAAACTTGCGATAAACACCCGAGAAGAAACCAAAAATGTTAAAGAAATGATCGAAGAATTAATGACACAGAAAGTCAAAGTCAGCAAATACCGGACAAAAAGAGAAAGATTGATTATTCTGACCTACTTGAATAAAAAAAACACCAAGGAAGAAGTAATGGAACCGTTTGAAAAATATAGGAACAACATCAAAATAAAAAATGTTGAAGAAATATGATGCAATAAAAATGGAAAACATAGCACAACTTTTAGAGCCGCCGCAACAGATGTGAAATCTTTACATAAAAAAAAAGGAAAACAAAGAGCAGGATGGACCACCAAAATGATTAAACAATAATTCTAAAGCAATGCAACAACTGCCTCCAATTTGGACACATTAAAGCGGACTGCAAAAAAAGTGCGACCAAAGAGAAGAAAGTATGTAGTAGCTCGAAGTAGGCCACATTGTAAAAGAATGCAAACACAAGACGAAAAAAAGAGAAGAATAATCGAAAGTAGAAGAGTATCATGTTAAGAATCTTTCAAATTAATACGTAAAGAAAAAGAGAACGCCATGACTCCATGGACAAGTTAGCATTCACACGTAAAATTGACATGTCCTAATAAGCAAACCAAATAAAAACTGCATGACGCAAACGGTAGCGTAGAAAACCGACAACAAAACAAACACGACAATAAAAGTTTATAACCACCTAGAGATAGGCAAAAGCTCAAAAAGAAATAGATATGTTTATGTACAAACAAGTGGCCACACCCCACTTGTTTGAACGTAAACATATCCATCTCTTTTTGAGCTATTGCCTACCTCTAGGTGGTTATAATATTGTATCTGCTACATCTCACCAAACTGTTTATTAATAAAGAAAAAAAGCTTTGTAAAACGAGAACAATTCTCGCAGTCGCTGAGCCTACACCAGTATATTTATTACAAAATAGAATTTAAGCCAAATAACGACAAGAATAAAAATGAGCGCCACAGACACAAACACACAAGCAAACTCAACATGAAAAAATGTATACAGCATCTTGATCAAAAATTAGAAAGAAAGACATAGACATTAACTTATATGTACTTGATAGACGCAATAAAGAAAGCATGCGATCTAGCCGCGCAAAAAAATACGGGAAAGGCTGCAAAAATATTGGTGGACAAAAAGTATTGTTGACCAGCAAAAAATTTGTCTCAAAACCAAAAGGAAAAGTACAAGAGAAAGAAATAAAAACAACAACAAAACAACCATAGATAGTATAGAAAACAAATACAAACATAAAAGAAAGCTACTAAGAGAAATGATAAAAATAAACTAAAGATGCAAAATCGAAAGAATTAACGGAAGAAGTAGAAAAAGACATCTGGGGAATAGGATACAAGATAGTAAAAAAAATAAAACTCAAGGCACTAAAGACGCCAAAGGCCATCAAAAAAGGAATCATCAAAGAGTTATTTCCAAATCACAAAGAAATTAGTCAAAGAGAGATGACATCAAAACAGGATGGAAAAGAAAATTTTACAACAGAAGAATTGAGAAAAATTAGCAGTAAAATTAAGAATAAAAAAGCACCTCATACCAACAAAGGTTATAAAAATGGTTGTGGAACACTTCCCAGAAGCAATAAGAAAACCGATGAATAATGCTTCAAAATATGGAGTGTCCAAAATAATGTAAAATAGGAAAACTGATACTTATAAGAAAGCCAAATAAAGAAAAAATAGATCCTAGGGGATATTGATCAATACGCCTTAATACAATGAGCAAACTACTTAAACAGTTGATAGCAGCGAGACTTAGAGAAGAACTAACTAAAAAAGAAAGCAGATTTGTCAAAAAAACAATTTGGATTTCGTGAAGGAAAAAGCATTGTAGATCCGTTAAAAAATTTCATAAGCATTGCCAACGCGGAGATGAGAAAAACGTTAAAGACCAGAGGCTTTTGCGCAATGGTAACAGTTGATATTAAAAACGCTTTCAACAGCGCTTCTTGGGAAAAAAATAATTAATGAATTAAAAAGAAAAATAAAATCTACTGGAATTCTGGACATCATAAAAAGCTAACTAAGTAAGTAAGTAGTAGTAGACGACGACGGAGAAGAAAAACAAGTAACGGCAGGGGTTTCACAAAGATCGGTACTGGGCCCTCTCTTTTGGAATGTATTGTACGATGGAGTACTAACAATTGAAGTAGGAAAAAACTCTAACTGCCTATGCGGACAACTTAGAAATTTTAACTGTAGAAAAATTAGATAAAGACTGGTAAAACCTTTTGAAAACAAAACAAAAAGATGAAATAATCGCGGAAAAAGTAAATAGAGTAAAGCTGTTTCAATATTGGAGAATTACCTATTCCGCAATTCCGGTTATACAGCAAAGAACTGAGGTTTTTAGCCGGTAGAAACCCGGAACTACCGTACAGCACCGACTGCCGGTGTCTTAACTGAAGATTTTTTTCCTCCAAAAAAAAAAGGTTAAGTTAAGGTAGGACGCGGCCATAGTAGTTCTAAATACCAGCCTGAGTATTAGAAAAAAGGGTAAAGAGGAAGGTTTTGTATGGATGTAGCTGGGTGAGAGGTATTACGTATTTCAAGGGAAAGGTTGGAAAACGTTTGCAAGGATTTCAAGAAGATGGAAATAAGGGTAAGGGACTGCCCGGCAGCACTATGTGAAACCACAAGTCGTCTATGCAATTCACACTTCATCACGAAAATGCGTCTACATAGGAAGCGCGCAAAATACTAGTCGAATGGGTAGAAAAAGTTGCGAAAAAACTGAGAGGTCTGATCAAATCTGCCAAGACGAGAAAGTGAAACTTATTGGTAGAAGTAATAGACGAAGACATCTGGGGCAGGGAATTCAAGATAGTTATGCAAAAAGTCGGGAGAACGCCGCCCAGAATTTTCTTCCAAAAAGGTTAGAAGACCTGACAAGGGGAATGGTGGAGTGGGTGCAAAAGCGTTTCGACCCATATGTCTCCTTGACGTGGCGAGGAAGCTGCTCGAACCCATGATAGCGGGAAGGCTGATCACTTCCTAAAGAGGAGGCTCGAAGAGGAGTTAGAGGAGAAGGAGGTGATTTCGGACGCCCAATATGGGTTTAGGAAAGAGCGTTTAACTGTGGATGCCATTATGAGAGCTAAAGAACTGTGCACAGACCGGAACAGCGCGTGGACGGCGATTATCTTACTGGTCGTCAGAAACGCTTTCAATACATCTAGGTGAAATAATATTATGAGTCGTTTGCAGAAGATCGGGGTGTCCAGATACCTCCTGGACATTTTGGCCAGCTATCTGAGCGAGAGAACGCTCCCATCGCAGAGGAAGCTGAGCAGGTCGTACCGCATGGTTTTGTTCTTGGGCTAACCCTGTTGAACGTATTGTACGACTCTGTACATAGGCTGGCAATTCCGGATAAATGCAGAATGGTAGCCTACGCCTACGATCCGGCGGTGGTGGTAAGGGAAATCGGTGCTGTGAGGCTCCAGGAAGCAGCAAACGTGGCAAATGAGCTAGAAGTTGCCTCCAAGACGACAGAAGCGTTGGTAGTAACAGGAGCAAGAAGGAAAGGAGGTCTTTACGTTTGAAGAGAGAAAGTGAAGCCCAAAAAGACAGTAAAATACCTGGCTGGACGCAAATTGGACGTTTGAACACCACGTGGTAAACTCGGTCAGGAAAACTAAAAAGACAGTTACGGCACTAACAAAAATCCTGCTAAACGGTCGTGGTCAACGGGCTAGGGAAAGTACGGTTAACCACGCGGTAGTTCAATCCATTATGACGTACACAACGCAGCGCTTGTGTGGAAGAGTGCATTCTGTAAAGCGGCACAGGATTGCGCTGATCTCGACCCAGAGAAAAGTCCTGCTGAAAGTAATTAGCGTCTACAGAAGAGTCAGTGCTAATGCAGCTTGCGTGATAGCAGCGGTCCTACCAATTGACAATAAGGTGTTAGAACTGGAAAAAAGGTACAGTGCCAGGAAAACGGGGCGGGAAACAGCCTACAGTGTAGAGGAGACGTGGCAACAAAAATGGGAGGACACGTTGGACATCGCCTAATGGACAAAGAGGCTAATTCTAAACATTGGGACCTAGAGTAGATGTCCTCATTAGACCACGGACTACTTTCCAACCCAATTTCTGTCAATCAAGCAGTCATTCTACTGCCAGCAGCCGAGATAGAAGCATCCAGATCCGAAACGCCAGCTACTAGCCAGCCACAACAATCTACGTTACTACATAACTGCAATTATTATTGCACACCGTGTTAATGATTATTAATGCCGAACGGTATTAATAATTATTAATACACCCATTAATATTTAATTTTCTGTTTTTTCAAACTAAAGCTTGGAAAAACAGAAAATAATTTCTTCCAGGAACGTCACCGTCGCAATGGGCGACAACCACACGTCCGCCAACGCCGCGTCCCAGCAACTGGAGATGGACCGGCAGAAAAAAACTAGAAACGACCACCGCTCCAGGGAGACGTCGCTCGAGCGGAGCTACTCCAACTCCAAGGCCGAAGTCAAGATGTTGGAGGGCCAGCTGACGGAGCTCCAGCAGCAGCTGAATACCATGACGATGAACTTCGAGAAGAAGTAAGACGCGTTGCAGGAGACAATCGCGTCGCTAACCGCAATCAAAGCGGAACAGGCCGCTACCATTAAGGCCCTGTTAGCCGCCCAGGCTTTCACCTGCAGCACTCGGCCTGCCGAGACCACCACCGTACTTTCAGCCGCCATGGACCTCACCGTCAAGGCTCCAGCAGCACCCGCCTACTCCAACTCCAAGGGACCCATCGTCAACGCCGATAGATTCCAGCTGGCAGGAGGAAGGAAGCGGAAAAATTCCAGGGGTGAGTCACCATCTCTAAAGTTAATAAAAGGGCAATAAAAAATGTAATCTACCACTCAGATAGAATTATAATGGTACAACTAGAAGCAACACCGTTTGACATTAATATAGTTTAGGTATACTACCCAACAGCAGATAAGGATGATACAGAGATAGAAGAGGTATATGGTCAGTTGGAAAAGATCTTAAAATCTGCTAAAAACAATGAAGTAACAATAGTAATGGGCGATTTCAATGCAAAAATTGGACAAGGAAAGGAAGGAAGCATAGTGGGGCAGTATGGTCTTGGGACACGGAACACAAGGGGAGATAGACTTGTCCAGTTTTGCAGAGAAAAAGAAAGGGTATTCATGAACACTTTTTTTAAACTTCCGCCTTGAAGACTATACACTTGGACATCGCCGGCAGATACTGTGGGGAGAATAATCAGGAATCAAATCGATTACATAACAATTAACCATCGTTTTTGTAATAGCATAACATCTGCAAAAACTTATCCTGGGGCTGATATAGGCTCTGATCATAACTCCCTTATCGGGGCACTTCAGACAAAACTTAAAAAAGTAAAAAAACAAGCTAAACCTCCGGTATACGATACAAGAAAAATTAGAGATGACAACAATCTCAAAGAAACAGTATCTGAATCTCTGACAAAATATTTCAAAACGAACAACAGTGAAAGTTTAGGAGTAGAAGAAGATTGGAGTAGCTTACAAAATGAACTTGATACAATAATTAAGAAACATGTGCCACTGAAGAAAAAAGAAAAACACAAAGAATGGATGACACCGGATATTTTTAAAATGATGGAAAAAAGAAGAAATATGAAAGGGAAAGACCAGGGCAGGTATACTGAACTAAACAGACAAATAAGAAACAGCATAAGAAAAGCTAAAGAAGACGAAATGAAAACGAAATGTCTCGAAATAGAAAATCTGCAGAAAAAGTATGACCTGTTGAATATGCACCGAAGAATCAAGGAAGCTACAGGCACACATAAGAAACAGCAAAGCGGTAGATTAATAGACGCAAATGGAAATGAGATCTCAGAGATCGAAGAAAAACTAGCGACCTGGGAAGAGTATATCCAACAGTTATTCGAAGACGATCGCACAGAACATTATGGCATGAATAACAAGGATATCGGGCCTCATATTACGAAGGAAGAGGTCCAGAAAGCAATAGACACAGCGAAAAATGAAAAGGCTGTAGGTCCAGATAAAATACCAGCAGAGATCCTAAAATTATTTAGTGAAGAAGGAATAAACATTCTTACCCGCCTGTATAATATGGTGTATGATACGGGAGAAATACCTACGGATTGGCTCCACTCAACATTTGTCACTATTCCTAAAAAACCAACATCAAAAAAATGTGAAGAATATCGGACTATTAGTATAATGCGTCATACACTAAAGATATTTCTAAAAATCATACACGCTAGAATACACCAACAATGTGAAGCAAACATCGAGGAAACGCAGTTCGGATTTCGCAATGCCGTAGGTACCAGGGAAGCACTTTTTGCATTAAACGTTCTAATTCAGCGATGTAGAGACATCAATTGCGATGTATATCTATGTTTTATAGACTTTAGCAAAGCATTTGATAGGGTGAAACATGAAGAGCTGATCAGTATACTTAGGAAGACGGGAGCCGACGACAAAAATATCCGTATTATAGCAAATCTATATTGGCAACAAACAGCAGAAGTTCGAGTAGGAGACCACAAAACTAAGAAAATAAAAATATGTAGAGGGGTGCGGCAGGGGTGTGAGCTCTCGCCTATGCTATTTAATATATACTCAGAGCAAATCTTCAAAGAAGCACTAGATAGTGTAGAGGAGGGAATCATAGTCAACGGTGAACTACTCAATAACATCAGATATGCAGATGACTCCGTCATAATGAGCAGCAGTTCTGAGGGACTCCAAACTATGATGGAAAAGGTCAAATCCACTAGTGAGAAATACGGAATCTGTTTAAATATAAAAAAGACCAAACATATGGTAGTGAGCAAAAATAACCCGCTACCGGTGAACCTGTTTCTTGACAATACGCCTATCGAACAGGTAGATACATATCCATACCTAGGTACCTGCATAAACCAACAATGGGACCATTCTGTGGAAATAAAATGCAGAATTGAGAGAGCAAGAGCTGCATTCATACAATTGAAAAAAATATTCACCAGTCCAGACCTGACTCTACAACTTAAAGTCAGAATCCTACGATGCTACGTATTTTCCACTCTTCTGTATGGCGCAGAATCCTGGACTCTTACCAAGGATTTTGAAAGCAGGCTAGAAGCGTTTGAGTTGTGGACCTACTGACGTATACTAAAGGTAACGTGGATAGATCATGTAACTAACGAGGAGATTCTTCGGCGAGTAGGGAAGGATCGAGAAATAATGACTACAGTAAAAGTTAGAAAACTAGAATACCTTGGGCATGTTATGAGGCACAAGGAAAGGTACAGAATACTCCAACTTATTCTGGAAGGAAAGATGCTGGGAAAGAGAGGTCCGGGGAGGAGAAGAGTATCCTGGCTTAAAAATCTGCGCCAGTGGTATGGAGTGACCTCAATACAACTGTTCCGAGGAGCCGTGGATAAAGTAAAGATAGCCATGATGATCGCCAATATTCGCAACGGATAAGGCATGGAAAGAAGAAGAAGAATATTTATAAAATGTATAAAAAGGTTTGTATTATGTGAAACAACTCCAGCAGAACATTTTGCTTAATAAGAGCCTTTTAAACTATAACTAATCCATTTTATACTAACAAATTTACAAAGAATAGATAGCTCTACGATGTTGCTGTTTAAATTATAAATAAGGTTTTTTGAGTGACCAGCAAGAAATTTAAAAATGACAATTAGCAGTTTTAAGCAGTATTAAAATATCATTTTTAAGACTTGAAGTTTTTTCTACTATGTCAATGTTGTTATTTTTTCTGTATTTAACAGCCAGTAAAGTGAACACTGCAACTTAAATATTTTTTCATTGATTCATTACGAATTATCTTTGGGCCAATTTTTAAATTGCTTGGAACGCGAAGCTCATTGCAAAAGTTGCGAAATAAATTTCTTTATTCAATTTTTTATACAATGTGCGCCGTACGGACAAAACTAATAGCAAGAGTTGTCACCATCAGCTATTGTTGTATATTTCACACCGTAAAGTTTAATACTTGTTTTAAATCCTTAAACTGTTGAAGCTGATTCCATTGCAGGTAAACTATCTGCTCAATTTTGTGTTTCTTAACGGTAGCATTTAAATGTTCGGCTTTTGCACAAACAAGGCAAGATTTATTTTTAACATTAATATATAACACCTTGTTTGTTTTGTGCCAAAAAATTGCAGTTACAATGCATTATAGTTTGTCCTGTATGATCGCTTAGACCAAGCTTTAATATCATTAAAAAGTGAAAGGGGTCACATAGTAAGTTCATTACGCTGAGGTGCGGCATTAAAAATGTGGTTATTATTTGGATTTTATACCAAATGATACTGATTAATTTTATTTTCAAAGCACTGATTTAATTTGTTTTATTAATTATTACATAGTTGTTTAACTGCTTCAATACGATTTATAGAAGTTAAATAATAATTTTTGAATCAATGTGCAAGTTAAGTTTAATTAAAGTTTTAGGTCATATTTAATATTTCTTAATACATTACTTACTCTAGCTATTAATTATACAACCATTATCGTGAAATTACTGCCACCGAGGTAGTTTAAATAAACTTTATAAATCTATTTTCATAATTAAATACAATTAGAAACTACCTTGGTAATATCATTAAAATTGTTGTATTATATCAGATTTCATATAATTTTACTTGCGTTTCCGCATAACAAAGCTATAAAATTACTATAAATAATTATCTGGTGCAGATGATGGTGCACAAAGGAAAACAGTTTCACTTTTTATGCTCGTTAACGTTAAGTCAAGGAAAAAGTATCCGCTTTTTTTCATGCGACACACGCAAGAAAGTGTGAAATTGCTGCAGGCAATTTAAAACGATTAGTGTATTCGTTAATATGCACCAACTGGCACATATTTGAGATAATTTAATTAAGCAAGTGCTAATGCATTTAGTTAATATTAACGTAATAAATAAATAAGATTGTGGTTGATTGGCAAGTTTACGAGAAAAATATGCAAATTTGACCTATGTAATTGGCTTTAGATGCAGATATTCTGCAAGCGATTTCAAATTAATGTTTGGCAAATATTTATATTCATAATTGATTATGCAATACTCTTTATTATTATTAAATTTAGTTATGACATTTATTTAAAATATAATTGATGGTTGTAACCTCTACTACGTGTCGAGTCAAGTCTAAACTAGTTTGTATGTTATGAAATGAATTAATAATTTATTCAAATTCAATCTAACAATAACAACGGTCAATTAATTCTATGACAATTCAAAATCGTTTAAACTCCGAAATGAGTGCCAATTGTATAAAATGCTAAATGATGTCGATTAATGCGGACATATAGTATTAAATTGCACTAGTTTGTAAAAATAAATTTTTGATAAAATCATTGAAAATTGTTTTATTATTTCATTATAATATCGCTGTGCTAGTTCTGAAGTAAGATATTAAGGCATTCAAAACCAAAAATAATTTTTAAATTGTAATGTATTTTCCAATTTTTAAACCACCATTTCTTAAAATTACGTTTTAAAAATGTTTCTATTCATTCATAAAAAAATTGTTTAAGGGCTGTAATATCCAACTCCTAATAAACCACCTAATAAACTATTAGCTGAATAACCTAACTTTTAATTTTATTTATTTTATTAAAACCTATGAACAGCCAATTAAATATATGCTTAACATATATATTTATAACAAATAAAAACATTAGGAATATAATTTATTAGCCGCTCAAAGGTGTAACAAAAATAAATCAAATTAAAGTTTGAAAAAAGTTAGGTTATTCAGCTAATAGTTTATTAGGTCCTTTATTAGGAGTTGGATATTACAGGCCTTAAACTTGTAATTGTAACACGAGATTGTAGTTAATTCTGTTTGTCATTTTCCACGATTGCTAGAAGTTCGAAAGTAATTTGATGGCCGTCCTCCTCCATCATCATCTTTAAGGCTGGTGTCACCCAATTTTAAACTTTTGATACTATCTTTATACTCGTTGTTTTATTGACTGTTTAACTGCCGAAAAGCTTGTTGAAATCGAGAAATGACAGCGTTATTTGACAAACGTGAATATGATTTCTGACATTTTTATCACTTGAAAATAAAAGAATAATTTGTATAACATCAAAGTGTGTAAAAGTATGCAATCAAAATAATAATAAGACGTCAATCAGAAACGTCGTTAATTTTGCTCCGACCTAATAAGTTAAATTTTCATTACCAAAAAGTCCGTCAAATGTTAAATCAATAACTAAAATATCAATCGAATTTGAAATGCCAAAATTTTTAAGCATTGTATAAGAAACATTCTTATTTTCAACAGTTACATGCATACTACACTGAAAATAATATTAACTCAGTTAATAGAATTCGAGTTCATTTTATCTATGAAATAGTTTATAAAAGTCATTAATATGCGTTTATATGTTAATGAATTTGTACGTTGTTATTACAGACAATTTGCAAGATATCGAAGAACAAATTGTGAAAACCGTATCGGCATCTGACGTAATAGACCAGTTTTCAAGAAAAAATTTTATATCATCACATAACAACAATAACTTTACCCGAAATGATGTTACAAATAATCAAAAACGTGCTAAAATGTTTATTTTTGTTATATATCGATATAAATCAAATGATCGTGTAACAAAAAAACAAATAAAGTGTCAGTTTTGTTATTTTTACAAATAGAGATATGTCCAATTTATCATTCTCCACACAAGATATAACATGGCGACGAGGATAAAAGATTAAATAGGATTTAATCTAAGGAACTGTTAAGTTAAGTTTGTAAATGTGCGACAGTGATTGACAAATGGCTGGCGTAATAAGAACGATGCAACAGTTTAGGAAAGATGGAAATAATGATTGGATCATTTACCAGGAATGCCTACAACATTATTTTACGGCAAACTCGATAAAGGAAGGAAAAGTACAAGTTGCTACACTATTGAGTTTAGTAGGTAACAATTCTTACAAACTCCTACGCGATTTAAGTTTTCCTAAAAAACCCAAAGAATTAAATTACAAGGAACTATGTAATTTAATGACAAGGCATTTTAGTCCGCCAATAAACGTATTTCGTGAGAGAATACAGTTTTATAATGCCAAACAGGAAAAAGAAAACGTAAGTGAATGGTTTGCATGAATAAAAAACCTATCAATAAACTGCAAATTTGAAGACAAGCTTGACAGTGTATTGAAGGACAAGTTCATATCGGGCATGTGTGAAGGCGCTGTTTTGGACTAAAACTTGTGGAAATTGCAGTGGCAAAAGAAAATGTCAATTCAAAGGAAAATGACGCAAATAGACTTCTTTTTGTGCAAGCAACGGCTCATCAAAAAAAGAGGTAAAATCGACAAGGGCAAATCAACAGCACGTGAACGGATGGCAGCACGAACACAGAAGAATGACAGCTGACAGAACAAACGTAAGCAATAATGGGTCAAAAGGGAGTTCTAAACATTGTGGAACGAAGCATGATGGAACTTGCAGATACAAGTATTATAAATGCAACAAATGTGGAAAGATTGGGCATTTACAAACAATTTGCAAATGAAAGGGTAGAATAAATAAGGTAGATGTACTTAATTTTAATGACAATAGTTTTGACATAAAATCAATATTAAAAATTATTAATATTGATGTTAATTATTATTAGCCAATAATAATAAAATTAATCATTAAAAATAAAGTACATAGTTTTCAATTAGACTCTGGATCAGCTATTAGTGTAATTCCACTTAGATATTTTAAAAATAACTTTGATGATAATTTGTGTGAATCAAATGTAAAATTTTCAGGATATACGGGTGAAAATATTATATTATATATAACCTACTGGATATTTTATAACTCAAGCAAATTATAAAAATATCCTAAAAGAATTAAAAATATTTGTAGTTAAAAATGCTAATACATGTTTATTAGGACGTGACTTTATCCATGATTACAATCTTAATTTTAATGTTGCATGTGTTAATAGTATTAATGAAATGAACATAGTAGATGCTTTAAGTAATAGGTATCCCGATGTTTGCAGTAATAAACTAGGAAAACACAAGTATGCAAAAATACAACTTCGATTAAAGGAGGACGCAAAACCTATACATTCAAAACCTAGAACAGTACCATTGGCAATAAAAGAAAAAGTCGAACAAGAGTTAGACAGGATGGAACAACATGGAATCATTACACCTACATGCAGTGTTGAATGGTCATCATGTATTGTCCCTGTTGTAAAAAAGTATGGTTCTATTAGGATATGTGGAGACTATAAGTCAACTATAAACAAATACTTGAAAGAAGTTTATTATCCATTATAAAGGATTGAAACGTTATTTTCTCATATTCATGAAGGTATTGAATTTTCACGTATTGATTTATCGAATGCTTATTTACAGTTTGAATTAACAGAAGATTCACGTAAATTAGTAACGTTAAGTACTCATAAAGGCTTGTATTTAGTAAACCGTATGCCATTTGGAATAAAATCATATAGTTTTTATTTTCAAAAACATATAGAGCAGTTATTTCAAGGTGTAAAAAACGTGATAACTTACTTAGATGACATTTTAATAACTGGCAAAAATAGATCAGAACATTTAGAATCACTTTATTTAAGTATTTAAAATATTAAAAGAGGCTAACTTGGTAGTAAACTTAACAAAATGTTTTTTTCTGCAAGAATCATTAGAATATCTAGGACATAAAATTAGTAAAGACGGTCTAAAAAAATGTCCAAGTAAAGTAGAGTGCATTGTAAAAGCACCAGAACCTAAGAACATTTCACAAGTACGATCATTTTTAGGAATGACAAATTATTACTCTAAATTTATTACAAAAATATCTGAAATTTTACATCCTTTGTATAATTTGCTTAAAAAAACAACTAAGTTTGAATGGAGCAAAAATTGTCAAAAATCTTTTGAAGAAATAATTTTTTTTATATCAGCAGATGAAAATCTAGTTCATTTTAATCCGACAATACCAGTAATTGTAACAACGGATGCTAGCGATTATGGTATCTCAGGGGTGTTAAGCCACAAAATGACGGATGGATCAGAGAAAATGATAGCATGCATATCAAGAACATATACGCCTGCAAAAAGATCTTATCCTATTATTCATAAAGAAGCTCTAGCAATCTATTTTAGAATAAAATGATTTAAAGAATATTTATACGGTATAAAGTTCAATTTAAAAACAGATCATAAAGCATTAACATCAGTTTTTGGAGAACATAAGAGTATATCACAAATGTATACCAACCGTATGCAGCGTTGGGTTATATATTTAGCAGGATTTAATTACTCAATAGAACACATAAAAGGTGCCAAAAATTGTATTGCTGACTGTTGGTCAAGACTTCCATTGTCTACAGAAACTAAAGAAAACCATGAAAACATTCATTTCAATTCTATTAAAAATACACCAATTAATTTTACAAAACTGAGAGAAGAAACAGAAAATGATCCCATATTAGCAAAAGTAATGATAAATATAAAAAATGGCTGGAAAGAAAAGATGAATGAAAGTTTAAAATATTATTATATAAAAAAGACATGAATTAACCGTAAAAGATGGAACAGTACTTTGGAGCTATCGGATAGTAATTCCAAAGACATTACATAGAAAGATATTGGAATATATATATAATAAGATAAGAAATATTGAAGTAGGAAAAATAGTCATGATCAGGGACTATCGAATAAATAACAAGATAGACTGGATACAAGCTAAAGTAATTAAGAAGTTAGGTTTAACAACTTATTTATGCCAGTTAGAAAATGGAACTAAATGGAAAAGAGACATTAATCAAATGTTAAACACATATATAAGTAATCAACAGGTAGAATAATGCTTTATTTTATAATCAAAATGCAAGATTTTGATTTGAAGACTTTCAACTTCAGAAAAAAATAAGAACTACGGACCTAACGAGATAGGCAATATTTATGGCGAAATTAAGTTTGACCATTTAGTAAATAAGCATTTCAAAATGTCTGCAAGTGAAATGATGACATATGTGCATTTTCTACCGCTAATGATTGGTGATATGGTACCGGATGATGACGAAGTCTGACAGTTTCTATTAGTTTTAATAGAGATGATTGAAACTGTTCTAAGTTATGAATTTACAGAAAATGTAATAAATAATTTAAGAAAATCGATTGAAAAACATAAAGAATACGTCCACCTTTTTAATGATAGTTTAAAGCCAAAGTTTTATAATTTGACACATTACCCAAGAATAATTCAAATGTCTGGTTCTCAAAATATGTGGTGTTTTAAATTTGAATAAAAACATAGACAGTTTAAAATATACGCACATGTAATAACTTCTCGAAAAAATATTTGTTTGACACTAGCAAAAAAGTATCGCTTTAAATTTCTAAGTTATCAGCTACTACCCATAATACAAGATTAAATAAAACAACTACTATGTTTTTATATCACTATTTATTTCGTCACACTGTGACTGCAGTTTCGGCTGAACCTCAGCCTTCTTCAGACAATATATGAATACATGAATAAAAAACAGTACATATTTATATATAAGAAAAAAACAAATTAATTTGATAAAAAATATTAAAAAGACATTAACCTAATCTAATAAATAGTTTGTTAATATAATTACAAAAAGGATTAAAAAAATATAAGTGATTAACAATAATTTCAAAAAACAAACAATGTAATTATTTATAGATTGAGCGAGGGATTAAATTAACAGGCGTATACATATGTTCAAGTTGGTCGTTTAAAAGTGGTGAATTGATTTTCTTTTTATGTTTGTGAATTTCTAAAGCTTCTAATAAGTCTAATTTTTTACTTTTTTTGGCGTTAAATGCTGATTTTGAATTACCGTGTAAATATGATTTTTCATGTAAAACGTTGTTTGAAATTTCGACCAGTTTGACCTATATATACATTTTCACAATCAGTACATGTTAGCTTATAGACTCCTGATCCATCTAGTTTATTATTTCTTTCCTTGGCGTTATAAAGAAAATTGCTTAATTTTGTGTTTGATTTAAAGGCTACTTTTAATTTTTGTTTTTTGAGAATATTTCCTACTTTTTCCGAGATTGTGCCAAAATATGTGAAGATGCAAAATTTTTCTAAATTTTTAACTGATGGGAAAATGGATTTCAGAAGTTGGGATTTTTTCTTTCTACTTATTATTATATCAATCATTTGAGCTGTGTATCCATTATTTATAGCAATTTGTTTGATTGTTTGAAACTCAAGCTCCTGGTTTTCTTTACTTAGTGGAACTGTCAAGGCTATATGGACCATAGAATTATACGCGGCTACTTTATGAGATCTTGGATGATTGGAGTCCTGAAGAATTTTAATGATCTTGTAATAAACAATATTAATTCTTCGTCTTATCTTTTATTTGCTGACGATCTAAAAATTTATAAAGGAATATCATCTATCGAGGACTGCATTAGTTTGCAAAATGATTTAGATTCTGTTCATTCATGATGTCTTATTAATAACTTGTTGTTTAACGCAAATAAATGTTTTTCGATAAGCTTCAACAGAACTTTAAGTAAAGTATCGTTTGACTATACTATCGATAATCATGTTTTGGAACATGTTACACAAATAAAAAATTTGGGCGTAATTTTTGATTCAAAACTAACTTTTGTTGAGCATATAAACTATATGTGCAACCGTGCTATGAAAATGTTAGGATTTGTTTACAGAATGTCTACTGACCTATCTCCTAGCACACTCAAATTACTTTATTGCGCTTTAGTACGTTTTCATTTAGAGTACGCTCCGTCGGTTTAGTGTCCATTCTACAGCGTTCATATATGCAATATAGAATATTATCGTACAAATTAGGCATTTTATCCGAAAATTACGATTTTAACCTTATTGCATTGCAATATAATCTTCCGCCGCTGAAAATTCGGCGCAAAAGAGCCGATTTATCATTTTTACGTGGACTTATGATGTCTGAGATTGATTGCCAAGAGCTACTAGTAACTCTTATATTTCAAGTCCCCAACAATAATCGCCGAACCAGACAGTCTCCATTATTTAGAAAATCTATACATTCTACCAATTATGGATTTAATAATCCAATTGGTAGAATGTGTAGAATTGCAAATAGTTTATCTAATAATATTGATTTATTATGTGTTTCAAAATGTAGTTTTAAGTGTCAATTAAAATGTGTTGATGAATAATTTTATATTTTGTTTTTATTTATGTATACTTTTTTCCATGCTTTTATTATTCAATATTCTTTTATATATTTTTGTGTAATTGTAATATTGTTTGTAATTCATTGTTATTTATGTACATAATGATGTAGATGTAAATGGTTTTGTATATACCGTGAATAAAGTATTATATATTAAAGTATTATATATTATATACCTTTAAAGGGAAGTGATTAAAAAAAAATTTATATTACAACTTTAAAAAATGACATTGAGATATTTGTTATTTTAAACTGCATTTTAAGGAACCAAATTTTGCTTTTTTTTATCAAAAAATTAAAAATATTATATATATATATATGTTTCATTTGTCTAATGTGGTAGAATTTCATACAATTAATGTTCATGATATACTTGGGCCTCCTTTAAATGCAGTTCATATGCCAAATGGAAAAGTGATGTTGCGCGTAAAACAATATTATTGAACCGAATAATACATCCCAATTTTGTCCTAATTGTAAATATATATAGCACATAAACAATTTCATTTAGTGTTAAAAATAATCCTATGTAATCATGGGAGATAGTAACGAATGTTTTTCGCCAATTGAAAATGAAGCTTCATTTAATAATATATTTTCTAAATTGGATAACACTGTAACTACTGGTTCCAATGATACCAATACCAGCGACAAACTACGTAGTGCACCAGCAGAAAATCAATTAAATACATTTTGCAATGAAAGTTCTAAAGGCCTGTCAACAAGCTCCATTCAAATGCAATCCGAAGAAGAACTTCTCAGTTTATTAAAAAGCTAGCAGATAGAAAAACTATGTTTCTTTTTTTGTGTAAGTATGATATTATTGTTTAATTTGCATATGCGTATGCACAAGACAGACTAATTTATAAATAAATTGGTTTATGATTATGCTTTTTTTACGGTATAAATGTCAACATTTTGAAAGTTATTAAAAATCATCACATAGAAAGGAGTATAAGAACTTTTTCTGAAAGGAGGTTATCAATTAGAATCTCCCGTAAACACTCAAATTATCATAAATTGTCTATGCTTGACCCTTGGCCGCTGTGATTCGATTGACTGATTTTGAATAAACTATTAATTCATTTTACTCAAATTATCTACTTACATGAAATTTTAAATAACACAAATAAGGGAAAAATGTTGTGCAAATTTTATGACAAGCATAATAATTTTAAAGAAAAGCAGAGAATAATACTCATTAAATTAATTGTGCAATATTTTGAAAATGTCGCTCAAGCCTTGACCTTGCCCATGTCTTATAGACTGGAAAAGGAAATATTAGAAAAATTTCCTTCCGAGAAACTTACATGTACTGTATATAAATTAGTTTGTATCCATATTATTTTTTTTTAAACGGGAATTTTATCGAACATCTAAAAGGGGACGAATCTACAATAATTCCGCAAACATGAAAACAGTCGAAGTTTATCAAAATCTCGAGAATCGATGTCAACTTCGACGCATGTTGATTCACATTTTGGTAAAATATATTTTAAATTGTTAAACATTATTATAGATTATTAATATATATAGTGATATTTATATATATATATATTATCGGTACGCCTTATTACCTTTCGGTGTAGGCTTTAAATTTAATTTACATTGTTATTTACAAATTCCTTCCACTTTCTTCTGTTCCTCGCCAGATCTCTTGCTTGTTTCATAGTCTTTCCTTTGTTGTTTATTAATTCTTCTATTTTGTTGTCCCACTTTTGTCTTGGCCTGCCTCTTCCTCTTGTTGTTCCTGTTCTAGCTTCCCATACTTGTTTTGCTTGATTCGTGTTATCCATCCTTATTAGGTGCCCCCACCAGCTGAGTTGTTTCTTTTCTATATACTTATCTATTGCCTCAGTTTCTAGTTCTTCTCTGATGTCTACGTTCCTTATTCTGTCTCTTCTTGTTACTTGTTTCACTCTTCTCAGGTATTTCATTTCTATTGCCTGCAGTCTACTTTTATCTCTCTTTGTTATTATCCACGTTTCGCTCCCATACGTCAGTATTGGTCTGTATATCGTTTTGTAAATTTTCATTTTTGTTTTTCTACTAATCTCTTTCTTGTTTATAAATATGTTATTCAATGCGTAGTATGTTTTAATTGTGTTGTTTATTCTGTTACTTAATTCACCTTCCATTTTCCCATCTTCTGTAAGTTCTACCCCTAAGTATTTGAATTGTTCGACTTGCTCTATCTGGTATTGTCCTATTTTTATATTTATGTGATCTTTCTGTTTTCCTATTACCATTACTTTTGTTTTGTTGTAGTTCATTTTCATATTATATCTTTCTAGGTGTTTATTCCATACATTTAGGTTGTGTTGAAGGTTCATTTCATTTTCTGCTATCACTACTACATCGTCGGCAAAAGCGCCTTCTGCTATTTTGACTATTTGCATGTTTTTGTATCCTATTTTAATTTTTATGATTTCTGTCTTCATGCTCTTCATAATTTCATCTATGTATAGGTTGAATAATGTTGGGCTGAGCCCTCCTCCCTGCCTTAGTCCGCTATTTGTTTTAAATTGCTTTGAGGTTTGCCCCTTATATATAATTGCATTATTGTTGTTGTTGTATATGTTCTGTATTAGTCTAATTATCCTGTTTTCTATACCTCTCTCTTTAAGAATTTTCCATAGTTTCTTTCTAGGTATCATGTCAAACGCTTTTTCTAGGTCTATAAAACCTAAGTATGTGTTTTTATTATTTGCTATTCTTTTTTCAGTGATTTGCTTTATTGTAAAAATGTTGTCTTGAGTAGATCTTCCTTTCCTGAAGCCACATTGTGACTCTTCTAGCGTTTCCTCTATTTTTGCTATTATTTTCTTGTTGATTGTTTTTTCTAGTATTTTCATTCCGATACTTATTAGTGTTATACCTCTATAGTTTGAGCATTTCGTTCTATTCCCTTTCTTGTATATCGGTACAATTAATGCTGTTTGCCAGTCTATTGGTATTATATTTGTCTCCCATATTTTGTTCAGTATTTTCAGTAGTTTGTCTTTTCCTTTCGTTCCCAAATTCTTTACCATTTCTGCTGTAATTTGATCTTGTCCTGATGCTTTCCCTATTTTTAGTTCACTTATTGTTTCTAGTAGTTCTTGTTCGCTGATATTTTCCTTAAATATTTCTGTGTTGTTTTTCTCACTGTATCTTGTAATTTGTTCATTGCCATTTTTTGTATTTAGTAGTTCTTCAAAATATTCTTTCCATCTTTCTATTATTTCTTCACTTTCCTTCAGCATTCCTCCCTGCTTGTCTTGTATGTATCTCGCTTCTTCTCTTTTCCTTTCCTGGCTCCCTTTAATATTTTGTAGAACACCTTCTGGTTTTCCCTTGCGTTTTTCTCCATTGTCTCACCAAACTTATCCCATTCTTTAGTTTTTGCTATTCTGGTCTCTTCATTTACTATTTTCCTCTTTATTTTGTATCTTTCGTAGTTGTTACTGTTTCTGTTATTTAGGTATCTTTGCCATGCTTCTTTCTTTTCTTTTACTTTCTCTCTGATGTTTTCCGTCCACCATGCTGTCTGTTTTTTCTTATTTGTACTTTTTATACTACCACATGTCTCTTGTGCTGCTTCAAGCATGTTTCTTTTTAGGTCATTCCACATTACTTCTACTTCTTCTGTTTCGTTAACTTCTTCTGTTTTGGCCTCTACTCTCTCTTTATACTGCATTGCAGTTTCGTTCTCTCTTAATTTGTATGCTCTTATCTTGCTGTAGTTTATTGTTATGGTTGGCTGCTGTATTTTTCTGACACTGTTTTGATATTTTTCCTTAATTGTGGTCAATACCAGATAGTGATTGGTTCCTATTTCATAGCTTCTCTTTACTCTTGTGTCTATTATTTTGTTCCTGTTTCTCTGTTCTGCTATTATATAGTCTATTATGGATTTTTCTTTTCTACTAATAACTTCCCTGGTGTACTTGTGTATTTCCTTATGGTTAAATAGTGTATTCGTTATTATTAAATTATTCATTCTGCAGTAATCTAGCAATTTTTTCCCATTTTCATTTATTGTATCTTCCCCATATTTTCCTCTCATCATTTCATTTCCTTTTACTTCCTTTCCAATTCTGCTGTTAAAGTCTCCTGCTATGTATATGTCTCCTGTGGCGTTTTCGGTTGTTTCGTTGAGCTCTTCCCAAAACGCTTCTTTGTTGCTCGCCTTATCATCTTCATTTGGTCCGTATACTATAATTATTGTTCTGCTTCTGTTGTTATCTTTTAGGGTTACGGTTAAAATCCTTGGTGATATTTCTTGCCATGTTTCTATTTGTTGTTCTATATCTCTGTGTATTATACATCCTACCCCTTCGGCTGCTCGCTTGTCCTTGTCTACCCCGCTGTATATTATTTTGTGCTTATTATTGGTTGTAAACATTCCTTTTCCTTTTCTTTTTGTCTCGGTTATTGCTAATATTTCTACTTTCATTTTTTCAAACTCTTTTTCCAGCTCTTCCTCTTTACCGTATACACTCCTTATGTTCCAAGTTGCTATTCTCCATATTTTGTTTTTATCATTTGTATTATTTTTATTACTTATTGTATCACCTTCCGTATCTTCTATCTGTGCATTATTTACATTTCTTTTATTTACATTATTCTGTTTTGTATTACTTTCCTCTAGCTTTAGTTTTTTGAACTTGGAACTAGTTTTTCTTGTTCTTCGTCCCAACTGTACCATTCTTCATTGACTCTGATCTTTTTGTATCCTATTTTCACTCTTTTACCGTTCTGTCTTTCCATCTTTGCTATCTTCCTTATCTCATATTGTATTTCTCTCTCTTTAATGGTCATATCATCTTCTATGTATATTTGTAGCCCTTTTAGCTTGTTTTTATTTGTCATTATTTTCATTTTGTCCTCAAATGTTTCCATTTCTATGATGTTTATGGTGTTTTCGTCTTTTTGTTTTATCTGTCTGACCATTTTTACTTGGACCTCGACTTCCAACTTTTTTTGTATGAATTTTCTTGCTTCCTCTTTTATGTTTCCATTTTTATCCCAGCTTACTCCTTTTATTGTAATATTTTTCTTTTTCTCTCTTTTCTCTATCTGTTCCATCTTCATTTCTAGCTGTTTCATCTTCCTATTCAAATTCTTTCTCTCAACTTCCCACTCTTCTGATTGCTTTTTCATTTCCTCTCTTAATAATTTGTTTTCATTTGTATTTGTTTCTACTTTTTCTATTAATGAGGCTATCATTTTTTCGAGTTTTTCCATTTCTTCTACTTCCTTATCTCTCTGTTTGTACAGTTTCTGTGTCTTTAATGTTTTGTTTTGATCTTCTATCTCTGTACTGCTGTCTAAATCTGCTATCTTTCTTTTATCTGCCATTCATTTACTTATTCTTATATTATTTCTTTTTAGATTATTCACTTTATATATTGTATTTTGCAATATTTTACTTAACTGGTTTTTAGTCCGGCACTGTTCTTTTACGCTTGCGCCGTGCTCAGTTTCGCCGCCCGGATCGTCTCCTCGGGAGCGACTTAACCTCTCCGTGCCGTGTATTATTTTACTTTACACTTACTTCTGCTCTTAATTACTTCCGATTTTTATGCTTATTTTCTCACTACTTCTTTCTACCCTCACTACTTCCCACTGCTTCAGCGTTATTCCACCTGCCTATGCCTATTCAATAGATTTAATATGCGAGGCGAAATAACACGTCTTCACTCTGTGATATTTATAAATAACATATAATAATTTCATATCAGTTCCAGAAGCAGATGCAGAGTCTATAAGAGGATCGCATGACCACATGTCGTCTGAAGAATTTGATAGGGCCTGGCGGGCATGTAGCCAATTTAGACTAAACGATATTAAGCTTTCTAAATGTACGGACAAAATTTTACAAAAATTGCCGTAGTATAAAAAGCAAATTTTATGTTTCGAATTCCACAAGGATAGTCCTTGACGACCTTAACTTTTCACAGCTTTTTTCCTTAGTTTGACGATGCGGAACAGGTTTTTGATTTTTTTCAATTTATTATTAAATATATCAATTGCTATGGATTATTTTAAATCCTTTTATCATTTTTCTGCGCACTGTCCATTTTTAACCAGTTAAGTTTCTTTTTTTGATTAGAACTATCAACTTGAGTTTCTAACATGTTAACTTTACTGTTTTTCATATTTTTTTTTAATTGTTAACTTGCTTTTGCAATTTATTCATGTTTTCTTCTTCACATTTCAGTAATACTTTGGCCAATCCTTTAACTATCATCATCTTTTATAGACCGAGAGCTCGGAGCCAAAAAAAAACTATGAAAGTATTAACACTTTTTTAATCATTGTAGTAGTGGTACACATCAATATACTGCGGTCAATCAAGCCTTTGTTGAGACAGGTGTCACTAGTGCGCCCTCAAACATATCGTGAATACCGGGGTAGTAAAATGAGTTTATAAAATCTGAAACTTTGTATGCTGGTTAAATATTAAAATAAATAAAATTTTAGTAGTTAGTCGGGCGCCAAGATGAATGAAAAATTGAAAAAAATTAAACGAAATTGTAAAATCTAAAAAAAATGTCAGGTAGTTTATATAATATAAAACATTAAAAAAATAGTGAGTCAAAAGAAAAAAAGAAAAAAATCGTGCGCTTGGCTTGGCTCGGAAGGTAGATTAACATATTATTAAAACGTTAGTTTAATATACATATAATAGAGTAATTTTAACGAGATAGTATAAATATATTGACAGGAATGGCGGCAAGTTGTTTAATAACTATCCGTCTTTACTGCGCATGTGCATGCAACGGAAGATCAAGTCAGGATGTAGACACTAGTCCCTGGCAGCCATAGAATTGCTATTACAATTGTAACATATGTATTACAATTTCTTAACAATAATATGCTATTACTACAATTTGTATATGGGCAAGAATCTATTACATTTTTATTTTGAACAAACTTTTTCAATTTAAAATAAATAATAAATGCTATGTTATTTTAAAAAGTCGGGTGTTCCCATAAATGTATTAAAAAAAAAGTTTAGCCACAACTCCGGCGTTGCCACGCTAGGTGGCCTCGGCGGCGCTCATTGGCACACTCGTAAAGTTATAGACGTTATAGTTTCCACGAATCCCTGGGGTGCTATTTTCGAACTCATAGGAATAGTTTCAAATGGGAATCAATTCTCATGAAAAAAAATCACATGAAAACAAATACCCGTATTAAATTATGTTTGTATGAAAGTATGTGGAGTCACTGTAAAATGTCATCTGAAGTTAGCATACCATCACATTTTAAGGTGGAAAACCCGCGAGATTTAAAATTTCTAAAAAAGATCGAGTTGCCTAGAGAAA
Source organism: Tachinus rufipes (assembly GCA_963932245.1). NCBI lineage: Eukaryota > Metazoa > Arthropoda > Insecta > Coleoptera > Staphylinidae > Tachinus > Tachinus rufipes. Next base: position 81,055,474 of record OZ010741.1, on the reverse strand, counting down.
AACAAAATCTTCAAATTTTTAGTTAAGTTAAAAACTGGCAATGGCTTGATAAAAAAACATAAAAACATTTTTAAGTACACTTGCACATTCCGCGTGCTTCGGCTTCAAGAGGTCCTTGGCTCTTTCTTCCGTGCGATCGTAAAATATTTATTTCAAATAAATACAAAAGATAGGGGATTCCCGCAGCGGAATACCATTCATTCACTGTAGTTCCTCATTCGGGTTATAACCAACACTTTTTTCTAATTAAAATGGATAAAATAAAGAGAGTCGGCAATATTCCCACCACCCAAAAGGAAATGATGATAGAATGGAAAATCATCCAGATTTAAAATCTGGAAAATTTTCCATAAATTTTCCATTTAAAAAAGCTCAATTTTTGTGTAGTATACTTTCCAAATTATTAAATTCATTACCGGGAGGACATAAGGATTGGAAGCAGTGGCGACGAGTAAGTATTAAGATACCTATACATTTCATAACATTAGTTTAATAATTTAAGCATGCACAAATAGATAAAAGTTATTATTAAAATGATATTACCTAACGGTGGCTTAGCAGCCGAAACCAGTCTTACTAAAAATATTAAATTTGTATCAAAATATACAAACATAACATATGTTATATAAAAATAATTATTGAAGCTGTGATGGGTTTTATATGAAAATTGTGTTCTTTTTTAGACATTTTTTTAGTCCAAGTTAAATTCAAAAAAGGCAAAAAAATTAAAAGAAAGAGGACTAACTGGCGGGGGAGAACCTTGTAAGGAAGAGCTAACGGAAGTGGAGAACCGTATTGTGGAGTTAGTTGGACGAACAGCAATTGAGGGACACAAAAGTACATCAGAGTCACTAGTTGAATTTGAATATAAACAACCAATGGAAATTAATTGCATCATTACAAATGATGCCAATTTATACAAAGAAAAAGAAAAGAGGACTACTATAACATTTGAAGCCGTAGTTAGTGGTGAAAATGTACCCACCACTAATAAAAAACAAAGTCTAAACTAATAAAAATAGACCCGTGCGCTCCAGACGTTTAACAGAACCATATCTGCAACTGAAAAATTTGCCGAGCAAAATGAGCGTAAACTGCTAATGAAGGCAGACTATTATAAAGAAAAACTTGCTCTATTAAGAGAAGATATAGCAGTCAAGAAAGAAGATATTGCTGTGAAGCAAGAAATCAGTGATACTCTAAGACAAATTGCGGAAAATTTATTTTAAATATAATGTCTATTTTAATTATTTACCAAAGAGTATATTTTTGTTTGCATTGTTAAGAGCATTTTATAAGAATTATTTATTTTTTTTTCATTACGTCCGTATTTAATATGGAGCGTAAAATGTATCAGCTAATCGGACAATCCAATTAATTAAATTAACTTATCCAGTGTTTGAAAGTTTATTTATTAAAACAGTTTGAAAACTTATGTTTAACATGTTGTTGGCAGCTTGTTGAGCAGCATTGTCCTGTATATTGATTAGCCCAAAATCTATATCGATGTCATCTGGTTCAAATCCCACATCTGAGATATTATTATCTCTGCACATATTATGCTATATTGCAGGCATTTATAAATTTTGAAGCCCTCTCAGGCGTGTAATGAAGCACTCTATGCATTAACAAGCAACAAAACCATAATTTGAGGATTCCATTACAACGTTCAATAATCGACCTAAAAATAATCATTTGTTTTAATTTATTGCATAATACAGAATCAATTAACTTACCTTGTACTCATATGTTGTTCATTGTACGCTTCTTCTGGACTATTTGGTACGACATTTGCTGTTGGTGTTAGAAACCATGACCTAAGAGGATAGCCAGAGTCTCCTAAAAAATGTACAAATACTGTGAAAATGTTTTTATAACCTACTGTTTAAAAATAACATAGATAGATAGATAGATAAATTGCTATATGTGTGCAATCTATGCAGCCAATTACACTTAAAAATCGGTGATTTTGATAAAATCTAAAAAAGATTTACAAAATTAACAAAATATAATCAAATTTTAAATACTTACTCTGAAGTTTTCTTTGCAACTCCTCTATATTTGCAGGAAATTTAACATATTGATTGAATATTTCTGGCCTGTTCATTGCATCAGTTACTTCTGTTATCGCCTTGTTAACATAAGCTTGGCTAACGGCAGCATTTATGTTTGATGCAATATCAAGTTGATAGCTACCGCTTGCAAAAAATCGTATAGCTATTAAAACCTAAAAAAATGAGCGTACATGTATACCATAACTATTTTTTAGAAATCTTAAATATAATGAATTATTTTTACATTGCTTTGAACATCGTACGCTGATTGCCTACTTTGTATAGGTAAAAATGGTTCCAATATACCAATTAAATGGCTCACCGCCATCTTGTTCAGACGATACAATCTAACAAAATGCTGATTACTTAAGTTTACAAAAAGATCATCACGATGATGAAAGCTTCGAATAACTTGCTTGATTTTCAGCATCCTCCAATGCATCTATTGCTACTAAATGAATTTGTTGGTTTAATGCCATTGTAAACAAATTAATATTTGATATTTATAACCTAAACATAGAGGTTATCTTATAAACAGGAATTTAATGCATAAATGTCAAATTTTCCCATACTAAACGGCTGTTCTCATAGATTATACCCACTCGATGTATTTCATGAGAACAAATGTGTATACGATCGAGATTACACCGTTCAAAAATACCGAATATTAAATCTCATGTGAAAATACGTCACTTTTCTATACGAATGTGTTTCGTGTAAACTCAAAAATAGCACCCGGTCAGTAGTACAGTAGTTGAACATTAAACCGAATGCATTATTGTGATTTCAAAATGAATCAATTTTGCGTAATTTGCTATAGTAAACAAAATCCGTTAACGCAGTTTACACAGGAAACATTAAAAACAAGTCAGGCAATTTTACGGATTTGGAAAAAGTTCAAATTAACGTACCATAATGTGATTTTGCCGCCAAATCTAATGCAGATGGAAAGTTATCATCTGAATTGTTACAGAAAATTTACTGACAAGATAAGATATGATTAATTTACTTATAAGCATAGTCAATTTATTTTTTCACCAGTACAGTCAGAAACAATCAAACTATATTATGCAAAAGTATTTTAGTCAAATTATAGCCGAAAAAAGAATTACTGAAGGTCAGGACGTAAGTCAAATCAAAGTAGCGGTCAGAGTGGTTTTAAGAGTTATTGATAAAAGCATTGAAAATAAAACTTAATTTTAAAATAAGTGCTCTATGTTTTTAAAAATAAAATCCACTACATTTTATGCCAAATTAGATTCTATTGACTGTAAACAACTTTTTATGGGTTATATTTTAATAAAATTAATTATTTATTCGGTTGGTTTTGACTATTGACTTTGAAAAAAATGTTTCTAATAAAAGTGATCTAAAATGCAATATAGAATCAAAATATTTTTACAAATAATTTTTCTAAATTTGTTAGACAATTTGAACTGAAAGTATACGTCAGACAAATCTATTTTAGAAAAGTTATATCCTGACAAAACTAATTAAATTTTATAAATTTGAAGCAGTGAATAGACAGCACTGTTTATTTAATTTAATATAATTTCTATCATTTTGTTCTAAACGTATTAATTTTTCTTACAAATTTATTTTGTTTTAAGGACAGAATTGTCAGGAATGGTTCCGTGAGAAACCACCGGGAGCGCTTCACTCGCACTGTAGTAAAATACCGCCCATAGCGACGATCACCCAATAAAATCAAACTACCATTTGTGTAATAAAAACAGTACCAAACATAATGGGCGGAGCCATCGGTGGGCTTATTGTTTACACCCAAAAATATTCTCATCTTTTGTGATCATTTTTGCGGCATAATTTTTTTTTATATAAATATCATTAATATGAATTAAGTTTGAAATAAATTGAACAATTTTTACCACTAAACTTTTTTATTTATATATTTTTACCAAAATGGCTTATTCAAATGTTGTTATTATACTCATAATAATGCCAAAAACGGAAATGAATTATCTTAATTAACTTTCGAGAAAAGCTGCACGATAGTTTTATGCGACAATTTTCCAACCTTAAGTAGAAAAACTGCAAGTGTTAAAGATGTATTGGAGAAAAATAAGCAGCACAAAGAGTCATCATGTTTTCAACCAAGGTACAAAATATTATTTTGTTTCATATATTTATTGAGTTATACAAAACAAACACTTTCTTTTTGTAATCTATTTATATACTTGTTAGAAAATTACTATTCACATTGCATCATCTGTTGACTGATTGTTTCTGTAATAGCAAAATTATTTTGCAGTGTTGAAAATGTCCAGGATGAAGCAAAAGAAAATGTAGTCGCAAAATATGTTTGTTTTTTCTGTAATAAGAAAAAAAAACAAGTCTCGTTGGCAAAATTTACACATCTGAGAAAAATGCTATTGCCGATTCAATCAAATCCATTGATGATATCCAAATGCTTGACAAAATACAAACATCATTAGATAAGAATTGCTTATTAAAATATCATTTGTGTTGCGTAAATATTTACAAGAATGAATGTAAGAATAATTTAAAAAAAAGAAACTATTATATCGAAAGAGCAAACCTGCCATAAGTTAGCGTACGAAACTGTATGCACATATATTAATGAAAACATAATTGTTAGAAAACAGTGATATAATCTCACATATTTGCAAAACGTGTTTGTTGAGGAGGTTGAAAATAAATATTCTGACTATAATTTGGATATTTCGGGTATTTATTTGGCACCCTGGTATTTTTGAACAAAAAATGTTAGATGTGAAAACATTTAAAAATAAAATTAAAATTGTTTCTGTCAATAATCAACAAGTTGTAACGCCATATACAGGAGTTAAAGTTGAAGATATTGATTTTGAAATGTTAAATTTTTTTGACATAATTCAAACAGCTGCATTGATTCTAAAAAAACAAATTTTATGAATCGAACCACAAAAACTTCCAATTAATATTAAAACTAAGCATATAATCAATAGTGAATAACCGAAAATACCAAAGATGTTAACTAATTTTTATACTACATTGCTAAGCGGCACAAGTACGAGTACTAAAAAGAGTGTTATTCGTAACCGATTAGGAAAATTGTAGAAATTCTGCAAGTACTACCTGACGAAGCCACATGTTTAAGTAGTACTCATCAAAATCTACGTTTTGCTTGGATGTTATCTCATTCACTTACTTTCCCAATACTCCAATGTGGGTAGGCTTCAACAGCTTATTATTTATTGACAAATCTTTAAAACAAAAAATTTCATATTTAACTACAAATAATGGATCTCCAACTTCTAATCATGTAGTTTTAAATACAATGCACTAAGCTCAAAAACTTGCACTTGAATGTCATGAACCGTACCTGCAGGTGACATATGATTTAATTATATCCAAAATTGCAATGTAGATCCAATTAATAGAGAGAAAAACATGCTCAAAATTTTAATAATATTTATACATTTAGATGCATTTCACTTTCAAATGGCATATTTTATAGCAATTGGTAAATATATTAATAACAGTGGTATATTAAATGTATTATAAGACACAAAATTACTAGCAAGTGGGTCTTTGAATGGTTTTGTCACAAAAAACACTTTAACAGATCTAGAAGACTTCACCCACTAATAAGCTTAACTTTTTCTAAAAAAATATCTTGTAGAATTTCCATATAATCGCTCAACAAAATCTAAAATTGATAATGTTGAATTATTGCGTATAATTGAACAGTATGAACAGTACAGCATGAAAACTTTCAAAGGTGAACACGGAAAGGCAACACAGTATATGATTTATTTATATCAATTTAGTCAATCATTATTTATTGCTTAGTGCTACTATTCGAACAAATGATTTTGAATTATTTAAATCTGTTTTGCCTAATATTACCAACTTATTCTTTGTATTCAATCAACCAAATTGCGCTAAATTATGTAGAGTGGAGGAAAATCACGCAGGACTTAAAGTACATCTTGAAAGTGGTTTTTTCAGAATCAAAAAGAACCTGAGAAAAACTCAAGATGTCTATGCTGATCTAAAAAAATATCAAATCAAAAAATCTTCATCGCAGCTTCAAAATGTTATAGATGGAATTAAACAATACATCAATCCTTTTGATAGCGGTGTAGATACAAACTATCTATTTAATATTTCTAGTGGCCAAGCTGCGTCAACTAAATGTTTATTAAACATTGAAAATTACGGAAATGAATTATGAAAAGCTTATAATTCCGACTGCAATAAAGAGAGTTTCAGTTGAACAAGACGTTGACCTAGAAAAGTTTTGTCATATTCTTTGACTCCATTACCATTGGCATTGTGCCATTTAGATGCACTGCAAAACAGAGAAATCCCTTTTAATGAAGACTTTAGAAACATTAATTTCTAGTGAACCACCATCATACACAGCTGTTGTTCTAATTGACGTTTCTTTTTTGTTGTATTTAATGAAAGACGTTCCTTTAACATTTGGCAACATTTCAAAACAAATATTGCAAAATGTTGTAAAATTTAATGCACAAAACATGGACCTGAACAGAAACGTGCAACAGATTTCACAAAAGAACTGTACAACATCAAAATCAAGGAAGCACTTGTCAATTTTTTTATTGAACATTAGACTAACGATGAAGTAGCGCCATAATTAGGCACTAAGACTGTGCAATTAAATTATGATAAATGTTATTAATACAAAATAAATAATGCAAAAGTTCAAAAGACTATTGATGAAGTTTTTACATGAACATTACATGAGGAGGCGGACACCAAAATAATTTATCATGCTTGTAATATTGTTGACAATTTAAATATTTTAATACGATGTTCAGATTGTCAGTATCTTCCTTCTTATTATTATGTTAGGAAATATGCAAAATCTAATAAGATTATCAAAGATTTGAATTGAAGTTGGTGTTGGTAACTATCAACGAATAATAAACGTAACAAAGTTACATGAAAAATTGGGAAACTCAATTTGCAATGCTCTGCCAGAATTACACGCTTTCACTGGATGCGATTTTAATCCAGCGTTCTTCAAAAAAAGAAAAGAAGACCTTTGCAGTTGCTTCGGCAAAGCATATATCGTCGGCTATCTGACAATACCTAACTAACTGACATTTTCTGCGAAAATGAGTTATATATGCAAAAATCATCAATTGTTCATTGCGCACATTATGTGAGTGCCTGCTAACTTCTGAAAAATTTATTCTTGCTTTTATTCCACGAAAACAATATCTGCTATCTACGAGCTTCATTACCCGCGCTGCAATACCCGCTATCTGTTAGTTCCTCTGTTGAGGTTATGGGATTATGTTGCCATGTGACAGTGCTCTCACTAACAATCGTTAATAAATTTGTTTTGATACGAGAAAGAAAACGCAGGTGCAGTTATAAGGTAAGTTAATACATTTCTAATCGATTCTTTATAGACGTTTTAAATAAATACGGAATATTAAAGTAAATAACGCAATTATTGTTTGTGTAGCCAGATAGCAGCTATTGCATGTACCTATGGGTTTCACAATATCGTATTTAACTGTAGTTAGCAGATTGTGCGATTATATTAGGTGGGTACTTATCTTAATTATTTTTTAGAATAATAATGAATTCACGAACGCAAAAAATCTTTCGTGCGCTAGAAACGCAAACATGTTCTCCAGAGAAGAATAATTCACAACAGGATTGTAATATTTTGCAAAATAATATTAACCCTGGAGAGCTTGATGATCTCGACATTGAAAGCATACCGATAGTATTAGCGGATGAAACTCTTGTAAATGAGCTAGGAATAGAAATTAATTTAGATTTTGATATTCCATTAGCTGGTGAATAAAGAGACGTAAACTTAGAAGAATTTAATGATAAGGTAAAATCAAGTATTAACGTAGATAATATTGCATGCGAAGAAAGTCAAAGAGATAGTATTAATTGCAATGATACATCAAATTCACTCGAACATCATTTTGACGCTGACCATGATAGTGAAATTGAAAGCGATGATCGCGATAATGAATCTGGTCAAGAGAAATCTGATCACAATGAAGATAATTTAAATCTTCAAGACAACAATAAAGAAGTTGATTATGGGAACATGAATGACGGCCGAAAAAGGCAAAAGATAGCTAGGCCAGATGAATGGAAGAGAAATAAAAACAGAGAATTAAGAATGAAAGGAAAAGAATTTATAGGATTTTCACGCAACAAAAATAAAGATTTCAAACATAATGTCCCCTGGTCGGCAAGAAACATTGGAGAGCGCTGTTTATCGAAGATGTGTTTGAAATCTAAAAAAAGATTCTGCAATACATTAAGTGAAGATATTAGAGAAGACATTTTTAATAATTTTTGGAAACAGATGACATGGGATCAAAGAAAAGTGTTTGTGTCTGCGCATGTCAGCCTACAAGCACTCTCCAGAAAAACAACGGAGGAAAATAGTAGAAGGGGAAATACCTTGATTTATAGGTTACACAATGGCAAAGAATTAGTACAAGTGTGTAGGAACACTTTCCTCAATACAACAGGATTAGGGCGATTCACAGTTGAAAGCTGGGTGAAAAGTAGTACCTATGGGATGAATGAATCAAAAAGCGAAAAAAACAAAAAGTGGAAAAATAAAAACCATGTTACTTGTTTTGATGAAAGTAAAGCTATCTTGAATAAGTTTTTAGATGATTTGCCGAAACAACCTTCTCATTATTGCAGAAAAGATACTAACAAATTATATATAGAGCAACAATACACGACACTTAAACAATTGCATAACTTTTAAAAAAAAGTGTGCCAAGAAGACAACAAACCGTTTCTTGAAATCAAGACATTTAAAAAGTCCTTTAACGAGATGAATCTGAGTTTATTCTCTCCCAAAAAAGACCGCTGCAACGTCTGCATTGAAAATGAGATGAAAAATGTCGATGAAAATGTATGGAAGAATCATATTGATGACAAGAATAAGGCCAGAAATGAGCAAGCAGATGATAAGGCTAAAGCCATAAAAACCGAGTGTATATTGCTATGCATGGACCTACAAGCTGTTAAAGTGGCACCATCATTAAATGCAACGAAAATATATTTCAAGACGAAATTAGGATGCCACAATTTTACAATATATAATACTGCAAGTCATCAAGCTAAAACATATTGGTTCACTGAAATTGATTGCGGACTTACGGCCCCCACTTTTGTGTCATGTTTAATCGATTATCTTGAGAGGCATTGTTTGGGAAAATGTCTTCCTATAATAATTTTTTCCGATGGGTGTACGTTTCAAAATCGCAATAATGTCTTATCCAACAGTCTACTCAATTTTGCCATTATACACGGAATTTCAATTACACAAAAATATCTGACAAAAAGCCACACTCAGATGGAATGTGATTCCGTGCATAGTTGCATTGAAAGAAAGTTGAAAAATAGGGTCATTCAATTACCAAGTGACTACGTTAAAGCATCCATGGAAGCTAGAACCAAACCTGGACCTTATGAAGTTATTCAATTGCAACACGACTTTTTTAAAGATTATGCCAGACCGAAATTCCTACGATACTCCGGAATAAGACCTAGTAGGGATGCTCTTGTTACGGACATTAAAGCCTTGCACTATGACCCAAACGGAGTGATAAGATTAAAGCTTGATTTTAACGAGAAGTTTCAGGATCTGCCATCCAGACCTAAGGATATGGCTCCGGTTCTGAGTTTTCCTAAGTTGTACAAAAATCGCTTACCGATCACTCAGAGGAAATGGAAAGATCTTTAAGATTTAAAGAGCGTCATATCGCAAGACTGCTACTTGTACTATGACTCGCTTCCATTTACCCAGGAACGTGCAGGTCAACATAATGACGTAACTGACGGAAATATAGAACCTCCTCGCAAAAAAAGGAAATCCAAAGGTAGGCCCAAAAAATGAAAAGTTTTTTTAATATTATAATTTGTATTAAGCATGTCTAATAAAGCTTTTTTCTTTCAAACGTACAGGTCAAAATAATGACGTAATTGACGAAAATATGGAACCTTCTCACAAAAAAAGCAAATCCAAAGGTAGACATGAAAAATGAAAGTTTTTTTTTAATATTAGGTACCTATAATTTGTATTATCTTTAATAAAGCTTTTCCTTTCAAATTTGTGTTTTTTGCCCTAGACCTGCTTGAGCTTATCTTCAATGAAGAACAATACCTGCTAACTCTAGTAAAATTCAAAGGCAATATCTGCTATCTCAATTTCTATAAAGACAAACTATTTTTTTTTTCAAATTAGCTTCAGTAAGTTATCGCTAAGCCTAAATTATCAAATATCACTCAATTATGTCTTAAAGGAATAGCGCACCTAACAAAGTTATACGGTTTTTTTCGCCTCCTGTAAAAACACTATACATGCACTTAGCAGGTATTGTCAGATAGCCGACGATATTTTGATCCATCTCAGTAAAATAAATGAAAACAACAAGAGTGACGTGTTTGAAAAAATAGGTCATTTTGTTTGTAAATTATATGGCTTAAAAAGATGTAAGTCAATTAACGAAGCACGATTTCAAATTTTCTTGACAACGTACAAATCTGCGAATGTTGATAAACAATTTAATATAAAAACAAAAAACGTTGACACATCAAGTTTGCCATCTTGCAAATCCGAATTAATAAAACAATTTTTGAGGGCGTGCTACATCACAAAAATTTGGCGAAATGCACACTTAAAAATTCCAACTGCACTTTCCCCGATCAATCATGGATTGAAGAAAATAGATGATCATTCTTCATATTCTTAATTGTGTTAATTTTATAAGGATTAAGTTTTATTATTTTGGGAAGTTGTAAATGTATTTGTAAATGTAATTTTCAAGGCCGAAAGGCAAGAAATAAACGTATTATTATAAATAGATGATCATTATGAATTTGATTGGTTCAAAGGAGATCAGTTACCAAAATTGGTCAAAAATATCACGTCCAGCCCCCGTCTACAGACTCAGGTATGTAATAATTGAAAAAAATGTTTTTATAATTTATTATGTATGATAATATGATATACGTTTATTTTTCAGATGCTCAAACCGAAACTTCGGAGCTTACCATTTCACATAACGAGAGTGATTATTAGAGTACGGATTTATGGCATTTGCTTATTATTTGTTAATAAAAAATGCAGAACTAATTTTTTTTTTTATATATACGTTTCATACAAAATGCAACAGCTAGACATTACTCTTATTTTTTTTATTTTGCTTTGTTTTGACATACGTGCTTTAAATGCTTAGTTGCTGCTTTTTTGGCGTTTTTTCGTGATTTTTTTGCTTTTTTACCATTTTTGAAATTTTGTACTTTTTTGTTGTTTTTTTAAATTGATTTAATTATTTATTTCTGTCTTATACATTATGTTTTGTACCATGTTTTGTTTTTAATGTTTGTGTAAAAACAACATATTTTAATTACATTTAATTTATTGTCCCATTCAGTAGCTTGCGAAAAATCGATTTAACCTAAAGTAGTTTTCAAAAGCTTAATTAGAGTTTTTATAAAAGATTTAGTAGAGTATAAGTTGCTATTAGTAGTTTCAAATTTGCATTCATTACCTCAGTAATGTTAAGAGAAGCGTATCATTTATTTCTAAAAATATTTTGTCAGACCAAAAACAAAACTTTATAATTACAAGTATGGAAAAATATATTTTTAATAATACAGAAAATGACTGATTATTGCGAGTAATATTTCCTTTATGCGATACCTTTATGTTGATATATTTTGTTTAATAAAATTTCTTACAAGTTTAATTTTCTTTATATTATTTCTTAAGGTTATTCCTGACCTTCTTTATCTTATAAATAAGATTTTTTCAGAAATGATATTATTTTATTAATATTATTCTGATATATTCTATTATATGTATATTAACTAACGTTTGTAATAATATGTTAGGTACATATCCACCTTCCGAGCCAAGCGCACGATTTTTTCACTTTGTTCTGCTGACTGACGAGCGCTGTTCTATTAAATGACTGACTGACTTTTTTTTTGTGTTTCATATTATATAAACTGCCTGTTATTTTTTTCAGATTTTACAATTCCGTTTAATTTTTTTAATTTTTCATATATCTTGGCGACTGACTGACCAACTTCTGTCCCTACATACATCTGACTGAATTTTATTTATTTTAATATTTAACCCGCGTACAAAGTTTCAGATTTTATAAACTCATTTTACTACCCCGGTATTCACGACATGTTTGAGGGCGCACCAGTGACACCTGTCCCAATAAGGGCTTGACTGACAGCAGTATATTAATGTGTACCACTACTACAATGATATATTAAAAAACTAGTGTTTATACTTTCATAGTTTTTTTTTGGCTCCGGGCTCTCTGTCTATTAGTATAGTTGACGAAATATTATGTGGGAATACAGCGAATACACGTCTACTCGCTGCAACAAAGTAAAAACTTATTGATGGTTAAATAATAATAAATTCAATCTCGTTGAAAAAAACATAACATATTTATATTTACTAGCAAAATGGATGTTCAAAGTTTAGCAGACTTTCAAAACATTGGTGCTCAAAATTTTACGAAAAATTATAAAAGAAAAATTATAAAGTCGTATTTGCAAGATTTTTTTAGTAAGTTATTGTAGTAAATAAAATAAAATATACCATTTGAATATTTGTTGGTGCTAAATATAAATATATATTTTTATACTGTATGTATTGCCCAAAATTTCAAGATTTCTCAATTGGAACAATTTTTTTTCCTATCTGTAGTTGTTTCCTAGCGCGCAAAAAAGGATTGTTTTTTTTATACTACTTTGTATAGTTCTGTTTGTTGTTAAACTTGCTTGTACTTTTTACTTTGTATTTATTTTCGTAAATTGTCAAGATGCAGGCAGATTGGAGCAATGATTTAACGATGACGTTTTTGGAACATTACACAAGTGAGCAGTTATTATGAGACTTAACTGAAAAAATCATAAGTTGAAGCATAAAGTGCATGATGCCTGGAAGATTATCAGTATTACCATGGACAATATTGCTATAGATCAATTGAAAATTAAGAAAAGTCACTCATGCTACAATTAGGTGCGATTGGAATTTAATCTAACAGAACACAAGTGGCTTATACATAAAAAACGATTGAAACAATTTTTTGTCGCAAATTCCATTACCAAGAATACAATAAAACGCGCGATAATATTAAAAAGTTTATTTCAAAGTGCATATAAATTGTTAACGGACCTCACATTACCAAAATTACCCAGTACATATACTCACATGCAGACATTATAAAGGAAAGACCGAGTTTTATTTTCGAAAAAAAAAATCCCGGAACGTTTTAAATTTTACGCCTCAAACCTGAAACACTTATCAATGGACTGCCAATTCGGCCAGGATCTAGAGATTGCATTAAGAAATAAGTTTACCCGGATCTGGAACCAGTAAAAATACGGGATCGACTATTCTCAGTGTGTTAGACTAACGTTTATTAACGCATTAGAACTGGCACAAATAATAAAATCTGCACATCTGCGACATGGAGTAAACGAATTGGAGGACGTAACCATGAATGTATATGTAATAACTGCGGAAAAAAATATATATTGGTAAGGTATGTAGGAAACTCTAATAAAATGTTAATTATTTAGATACATCATTAATGACAATATTTTTATTTAGATATAATAGTAATTTACCAATGGTAGTTAATGTATTTTTAACTAAAATTCCACTGCAGATTGAACCAGCTGTTTGGATTGTTTCTTGTAAAACCTAGTCTACCAAATTTAAACATATTTACCCTTAAGAAAAACTAATTATGTTATTGTAAACTATACCGGAGGAAAAATTATGGTTAACCTTACACTTTTTTTGTGCATGAATGTTAAAATTATTCCAAATATGTAAATTCGACTTGTTACAATAATGGGTGTGTTTTTAAATGACGCGAACAACGGTTTGAACACTCGAACAATAAATTTTATATTATAAAGTTTTTAAATACAACCCAAACAAACATGACATGCGTTTTAATATTATTTAACTTGCTCCAACACTTTGTTTGAACAACTGTTTCATGCACCAGATCAAGAGGTGTGCATAAAATGAACAAACAAAACATAACCTTCAAAAGTTGAATAATTAAAGTTTTGGCAATTTGAAATTTTTATGATGGATGAAAATGATATATATTCTTGTTATTACTGCCAACAAGAATATTTAAATTGGGATTAAGTAACAAAGCATCCTTGCTTTTTTGGTAGTAAAGTATTAAAGTTGAATCCTGGGATATCATGTGATTCTTGTGAACAAGAACAAGCAGAACAATCAGAACAAGGTATGTTATATATTTACCTATAAAAATATGTTTTTAGTGCCCACCGATTTGATTAGCGACATAGGTGAGAAAACGGAGTGGCAAAATGCTGCTGTGCTGTTATTAATTAATTAATACCGGCAAAATAAAAGAGAGCTAAAGAAAAAAAAATAGCTTGAAAAAGCACATTTGGCAAAAGTATGTATATCTATTAATTAATTTATTAGAGTATTCCACTCGCTAAAGCGCAGGGGTAAATTTCACTAGAAATTACGTTTTTTCTTAGCCTCTAGCGCTTTTATTTTTTTTATTATCAATAACAACAAAAATCATACAGTTGCCAAAAACATTGTTTTAGATGACTGATAAATTTGTTTTTCAAAAATATACTTAGATTTTCTTTAAAAAGCTAATCAAATTACGCTATACTTTCTTTTTCGTATACTTCTTTAATTTTTTTACTGACTTATTATAATGATAACAGAAAATGTAATTCATCAATCACTTAGATCATACTTTTGTAAATCTATTTACAAACCGATGCTGGTTAAAAATATCTTTAACATGGGTAAAAAACTTGCTATTCAAACTGTGGTTATATATTGCAGCAGTAGATTTATGAAGAATTAGTTGCAATTGGGAGATTGAAGTTTTGTGTACAACTTTATTTACTAACTATTTTTTTTACATATATCTCAATAACAATTTTAATTGATACTAACTAGATCATGCAAACATTACATATTTCAACACTCTCACTTAATGTTTATATTTTATAAAAAAAAAATTAAACACTACATTTTGTAATACCTAATATATGCCTTAATTTCTGAAAGGTATCTTTAGTTAATGATTTTGTAAAAATATCTGCTATCTAATCTTTTGTATTAACGTAATTCAAATTAAATAAATCATTTTCAAATCTTTCACGAATAAAATGATATTTAATATCGATGTGCTTTATTCTATTTTGTGAAACTGTAAATTTTTAATTAATCTTATTGCACTTTAATTGTCTAAATATAATACTGGTGTTTCTCTTTTATCAATTAACTCTTCTTCTAATCTTTTAAGTCAAATTAATTCGTTTACTGCTTGACTAGCCGCCACATACTCAGATTTCGTAGTTGATAGAGCAACGCATTGTTGCTTCTGTGAATTCCATAACACAGGTTCACTTCCTCATAGAAAAACCATACTACTTGTTGATCTTCTTGAAATTCTATTGCCTGCAAAATCTGCATCACTATAGCATGTAAGCCTTTGATTTCCTCCGGATTTATAGAACACACCATATAGTTCCTTTCAAATGTTTCAATACTTTTATCACAGCATTGTAATGTACTTGCTTTGGGTTTGTCAAATATTGACTCAAAGAACTTACAACATATGCAATGTCTAGTCTTGTTGCAACAGAAAGATACATCAAATCACCAATCATCATCGCAATGTTGATTTTTTCACTGCTTTTTTACTTGTATTTATTATTAGAGTATTTTTCTTTATTTAAAATTATATTTTTATCCATTGGTATTGATACAAAATGACAATCTATAATATTAAATTTTTAAGAAGTTTCTTGGTATATGCACTTTGATGAACAAATATTGATCCATCAATTTCTTTATGAATTTGAAGAATTATGTATACTTCCAAATTACTCGTCTTTATTTCAAATTCATTTTTCAAATATGTTTAAAGATTTTCTGCTTCAGCCTGACTTGAAGCTGCAATTAATCCATCGACTACATACTTTGTTAATACAAGAATATTTTCTCCATCCCTTTTATAATATACACAATTATCTGATGTGCTTATTTTAAAGTTATATTTCATCAAAAATATTTTAAGTATATTCCAGCTCCTTGGAGCTTGTTCGACGCTATAAAGACTTCTCTGAAATTGACACAATTTTGTTTTGTCATAATTAAATCCTGTGGGCTGTTCCATAAATATTTCCTCATCTAAATATCCATACAAGAATGCTGTTTTAACATCAAATTGAAATAAACTTAATTGCTTTTGAGCAGCAATTAATAAAATTATTCTTATTGAATCAAATTTTACCACTGGGCTAAACGTTTCTTAATAATCTGTACCATATTCCTGAGCATATCCCTTAATTACTACTCTTGCCTTATATTGTTCTATTTTACCTTTTGCATTAGTCTTTATTCTAAAGACCCACTTATTAGGTAAAACCATCCTACCTTTTGGAACATCTACTTAGATCCAAGTATTATTTTACTTTAATGAATCAATTTTTTCTTTCATAGCTTAATGCCAATTTGTAGCTTCTTTTGATTCAATACCTTCTTCATAGCTTATTGGCTCTTGTTTATCTGATATTAGTGCATAAATACCTGATTCTGATTGTGCTAAATCTGCAAAACTGTCAGGTTTTCTTAATATACTTATATTTCTTGATACAATAGAATTCGGCACAATCTCGGTTTTGTCTTCGATTGGATCATTTACCAGGAATGCCTAGAACATTATTTTACGGCAAATTTAATAAAGGAAGGAGAAGTACAAGTGGCTACACTATTAAGTTTAGTAGGTAACAATTCTTACAAGCTCCTACGCGATTTAAGTTTTCTTAAAATACCCAAAGAACTAAATTACATGGAACTATGTATTTTAATGACAAGGCATTTTAGTCCGCCAATAAACGTATTTCGTAAGAGAATACAGTTTTATAATGCCAAACAGGAAAAAGATGAAAACGTAAGTGAATGGTTTGCACGAATAAAAAACCTATCAATAAACTGCAAATTTAAATACAGTGTATTGAAGGACAAGTTCATATCGGGCATGTGTGAAGACGCTGTTTTGGATAAAATGTGCGAAGTAAATCCAAGCTGTGATCTACTAAAACTTGTGGAAATTGCAGTGGCAAAAGAAAATGTCAATTCAAAAGAAAATGACTTCTTTTCGTGCAAGCAACGGCTCATCAAAATAAGAGGCTACACGCAAAATCAACAAGGGCAAATCAACAGCACGTGAACGGATGGCAGCACGAACACAGAAAAATGACAGCTGACAGAACAAACGTAAGCAATAATAGGTCAAAGGTGAATTGTAAACATTGTGGAAAGAAGCATGATGGAACTAGCAGATACAAGGATTATAAATGCAACGAATGTGGAAAGATTGGGCATTTACAAACAATTTGCAGATCAAAGGGTAGAATAAATGAGGTAGATGTACTTAATTTTATTGACAATAGTTTTGACATAAAATCAATATTAAAAATTAGTATTGCTGATGTTAATTATTATAAGCCATTAATAATAAAACTAATCATTAAAAATAAAGTACATAGTTTTCAATTAAACTCCGGATCAGCTATTAGTGTAATTCCATTTAGATATTTTAAAAATAACTTTGAGGATAATGTGTGTGAATCAAATGTAAAATTTTCAGGATATACGGGTGAAAATATTGTACCTACTGGATATTTTATAACTCAAGCAAATTATAAAAATATCATAAAATAATTAAAAATATTTGTAGTTAAAAATGCTAATACATGTTTATTAGGACGTGACTTTATCCATGATTACAATCTTAATTTTAATGTTGCATGTGTTAATATTATTAATGAAATGAACATAGTGGATGCTTTAAGGAATAGGTATCCTGATGTTTGCAGTAATAAACTAGGAAAATACAAGTATGCAAAAATACAACTTCGATTAAAGGAGGACGCAAAACCTATACATTCAAGACCTAGAACAGTACCATTGGCAATAAAAGAAAAAGTCGAACAAGAGTTAGACAGGATGGAACAACATGGAATCATTACACCTACATGCAGTGTTGAATGGTCATCATGTATTGTCCCTGTTGTAAAAAAGGATGGTTCTATTAGGTTTTGTGGAGACTATAAGTCAACTATAAACAAATACTTGAAAGAAGTTTATTATCCATTACCAAGGATTAAAACTTTATTTTCTCATATTCATGAAGGTATTGAATTTTCACGTATTGTATTATCGAATGCATATTTACAGTTTGAATTAACAGAAGATTCCCGTAAATTAGTAACGTAAAGTACTCATAAAGGCTTGTATTTAGTAAACCGTATGCCATTTGGAATAAAATCATCTAGTTTTTATTTTCAAAAACATATAGAGCAGTTATTTCAAGGTGTAAAAAACGTGATAACTTACTTACATGACATTTTAATAACTGGCAAAAATAGATCAGAACATTTAGAATCACTTTATAAAGTATTTGAAATATTAAAAGAGGCTAACTTGGTAGTAAACTTAACAAAATGTTCTTTTCTGCAAGAATCATTAGAATATCTAGGACATAAAATTAGTAGAGACGGTTTAAAAAAATGTCTAAGTAAAGTAGAGTGCATTGTAAAAGCACCAGAACCCAAGAACATTTCACAAGTACGATCATTTTTAGGAATGACAAATTATTACTCTAAATTTATTTCAAAATTATCTGAAATTTTACATCCTTTGTATAATTTGCTTAAAAAATCAACTAAGTTTGAATGGAGCAAAAATTGTCAAAAATCTTTTGAACAAATAAAAAATATTATATCAGCAGATGAAAGTCTAGTTCATTTTAATCCAACACTACCAGTAATTGTTACAACGGATGCTAGCGATTATGGTATCTCAGGGGTGTTAAGCCACAAAATGACGGATGGATTAGAGAAAATAATAGCATGCATATCAAGAACATATACGCCTATAAAAAGCTCTAGCAATTTATTATACAATAAAACGCTTTGAAGAATATTTATACGGTATAAAGTTCAATTTAAAAACAGATCTTATTGCATTAACATCAATTTTTGGAGAACATAAGAGTATATCACAAATGTATACCAACCGTATGCAGCGTTGGGCTATATATTTAGCAGGATTTAATTACTCAATAGAACACATAAAAGGTGCCAAAAATTGTATGCCGACTGTTGGTTAAGACTACCATTGTCTACAGAAACTAAAGAAAACCATTTCAATTCTAATAAAAATACACCAATTAATTTTACAAAACTGAGAGATGAAACAGAAAATGATCCCATATTAGCAAAAGTAATGATAAATATAAAAAATGGCTGGAAAGAAAAGATGAATGAAAATTTAAAATATTATTATATAAAAAGACATGAATTAACCGTAAAAGATGGAACAATACTTTGGGGCCGTTCGGATAGTAATTCCAAAGACATTACTTAGAGAGATGTTGGAAGAAATTCATAGCACTTAATTAGGAATCATCAAGATAAAATCAATGGCAAGGTCATACGTTTGGTGGCGAGGAATAGACAAGGAAATTGAAGATATAGTTAAAACATGCATACCATGTTTAAAAACAAGACAAAGCCCCCAAAAATCTTTAATAAATGGACTAAAAGTAACATGCCATTTGAAAGAATACATATTGACTTTTTAGGACCCATAAAAGGAATTTTTTTTTTAATAATTGTCGATTCGTATTCAAAGTGGCCCGAAGTGTACATAATGAATAACATAACAACAGATCAAACAATAATTAAATTAAAAGACTCATTCTCAAGATTTGGTTTACCAAAAACTGTAGTGTCTGATAACGGAACTTCATTGGTATCAGATAAAATGAAGGCATTTTTTAAAACTAATGGGATAGGGCACATCACAATTCCTGCATAAAACTTTTAAAGTAACGGTTTAGTAGAGAATTATGTAAAAACGTTTAAAAATAGCATGAAAGCAATGTTAATAGATGTAAACAATAAAAATGAAAGTTTAGAAACTTTAATTGCAAGATTCTTATTGAATTACAGAAACACAGAACATTGTAAAACAAAAGAAACTCCATCAGAAAGAATGCTGGGAAGAAGGCTTAGAACAAAATTAGATTTAATGCAATAGATAGAAACAAGCAGTTATAACACCAAAGAAAGAAAACAAAAAAATAAGCCTAAAGTATATTTTAGAACAACACAGTCTAGTAAAGAAAGTAAAATATCTAATAAGATAAGAAATATTGAAGTAGAAAAAATAGTCATGATCAGGGACTATCGAATAAATAACAAGATAGACTGGATACAAGCTAAAGTAATTAAGAAGTTAGGTTTAACGACTTACTTATGCGAGTTAGAAAATGGAACTAAATGGAAAAGACACATTAATCAAATGTTAAACACAAATATAAGTAATTAACAGGTAGAAGTGCAAACAAGCATCAATATGAACAAAAAGCGTAAAGTTGGAAGAACAACAGACATCGAAATGCCAACAGACTAGGTTAGCACTACTAATACAATTCAAGTTAATACAATTAAAACATGCATTAATAATGATAAATTAGCTGATGTTAATACATCAGACAAAAATCAGGATGTCGCAAATTTTCCAAATAATAAACTGTTAGACAGACCAAAGAGACAAATTAAAGCTCCGGTTAGATATGGTTTTGAAAAATAAAAAAAAGTTAATTTTAAAATGTTGATATTCTAGTTTATATAAAGTATTGTAATATGTTTAAATGTAATATGTGTAAATAGGTAATTGTTAATATGTTAAAACTTTTGTAAACACGAGAATATATTAGAAAGGGAGGTGTTTGTGCTCTTTGTCAATGATACAATCCTTCACCGGTCCCCTTGACAATCCCGCTACCAACCTATCTTTCGGGCAATCTTCTAAACAAGAACCAAATTTGCATCCAGCAGCTTTATTTTTAATTTTTGCATAAAATTGTCTGACACTTTCCCCTTCACCTTGTCTTAATTCATAAAATTGTATGCGCTCCTTAAACACAGACACTCTCGGTGAAAACTGTTTGTTTAAGGGGGGAAAATAGTTGCGTTATTATAAGGGTTCACAGCATCCAACTCAGCAAGAAAACGCCTTAATTACATTTTGATGTCCCAAGCGTTTATGCCATAGCCTCAAGCTATCTATAGTCTAACATTCCGCACTTTCTTGGCAATCACGTTTAAAATCCATTTTGTAAAATTTTATGGAACGTTGACCTGTTACAACTATGTTTCCTTCGTTATTATGAATGGTACATAGCTTATTATTACAATTTAGCTTGTATCCTTTATCTAAAACTGATCCAGCAGAGAAAAGATTTAACTTCAATTGTGGCACGTAAAAAACATCTTTCAAAACTTTTGATTTCCATTGTTCTTTGTCATATGCCAAAATAGACACATCACCTATTCCAAGAGCTGAAATTCCTGCATCATTGCCAACTTTAGAGAATCAGAATATACCTTATAATTTTTAAACCAATCTAATGTTTTACACATCACTAGCTCCTGAATCCAAGTACCAATTATCATATGATATTTCATTATATAAGCTTTACTAAAAAATGCTTCTCTTCTTTGTTCATTTGTAACATTTGCTTTTTTGTCTTCAAGTAATTTTTTAAATAATCAACAAGTAGTCTACTTGTTAAGTTTGACAAAGTTCTATTGTCTTCTGCTACCGATTCCCATGCACTATGAAAATGATTATACATATCTGGTAAAATCATTAGAATTTTTGTTATAATCATAGATTTCAAAACTGGTTCTCCAAGCTGCTTAAACCGCTGATTAATTTTTTCTAACTTAGATATATGAGACGCAATATCATGGTTAGGATCCATTGTGAACTTGTAGAAACTCTGTTGCGTCAAATGTGAACTTGCTTCTGATTTTTGCTCATAAATCGTGTGCAGCTTAGCCCACATTTCTTTAGCAGTTTCACAAATTATATTATATAAAAGCACTTTTTGACTTACAGTAATTGCAATTATTCTTTGTGCTTTAGCATCAGCTTTTAACCATTTCGAGTTCTCAACTTCAATGTCAGAACTATGCAGCTCTCCAGTGACAACACTATATAGTTCACTGGCACAAAAATGTACCATTATCAAAAACTTCCACTGTCCCCATTCAGTGGTATCATGCAATTTATCAATTTTAATTTCATCTTCTATGGTGAATGTAAATTTATATTTGCAGATACTCTTTCCTTCTATATTCGTTACTTTGGGCCCATAACCTGTTATTATATATTGCAGCAGTTGATTTATGAAGAAATAGTTGCAATTGGGAGATTAAAGTATTTTGTGTACAACTTTATTTACTAACTATTATTTTTTATATATATCTCCATAACAACATTAATTGATACTAACTAGATCATTCAAACATTACATATTTCAACACAACCAACTTTTAATGATATTAATATTCCAAGTTTAATTAAAGAAAGTGAATATATTGTTGACAGTTATCCAGAAAAATATAAAGAAATGACTCGAGCCAAAATAATTAATATTATTACCAATGGACTTCATAAAGTTAAACAAACACTGAAACCAAATCAAACAATGAAGGTATACAACACTACTAAACAATTTTTACAAATAAATGACAATATCATAGTAACACAAGCCGATAAAGGAGGAAGCACTGCAATATTATACAAAACCGAATATGAACATAAAATACAAACCTATTAATTGACACAACGTACAAAATTTTAAAAAATAATCTTACAAATAAATTTGAATTAACAACAAATAAGTTAATCGATCAATTAATTAAAGAAGACGTTATCACAGAGACACATGGTAAAACATTAAATCGACACAACTCAATACCACCAAAAATTTATGGTATGCCAAAAATTCATAAACAGGACACTCCTTTAGGACCAGTAGTTTGTTGCATAGATTCTCCATCTTATAATATTTTTAAATTTCTTCATATTGAACTAAAGAATTATACAATAATATTCTATTATGACATTAAAAATTCTTTTCAATTAAAAGAAATAATTCAAGAATTACAACTTCCAAAAAACTACATACTAGCATCATTAGATGTCACATCTCTTTTTACTAATATACCACAAGAACTTGTTCTTCAAATTATAGAAAAGGACTGGAAATAATATCACAAACATGAAAAAACTAATAATATTAAAAATAATTAACCACATCTTTACAACAAGTTATTTCTAATATAACAATTTATTTTAACAACAATTATATGGCAGCAGTATGGGCAAACCAACGTCACCTATAATAGCAAAATTAGTAATGAATTTTATTATTACAAAAGCATTAACAAAAACTAATTTTCTTGTGTCATTAATAAAGTGCTATGTAGGCAATATTATAGTTGCAATACCCGAAAACAAACAAGAAGAAGTTTTATCTATTTTTAACTGTATTCATCACAAACTTCAATTTACAATGGAAATAGGAACAAATAACAAAATTCCATTTTTAGATATGTTATTAATACGTAAAAATAATGGTAAAATGATAACAAATTGGTATATAAAACCAGCTCATTCCAACAGAATTATCAACTTTCAATCAAACCACAATTTAAGTACTAAAATTAATACATTACAAGCTTATAAAAAGAGAATGTTAAATTTAAGAAATGAACAATTTCATCAAGATAATTTAAACAAATTAGAATTGTTATTTAAGATGAATGGATACCCGACAAAAGTAACTAAAAACGTTTTATATTTACCACCTTCATCAACATAATATAATAACAGTGAGTAACATGTTTACAAAACTTAAAACAAAAGATCCAAAAGAAGTAAAAGCTAATGTAGTGTATTCAATACCTTGCAGTGATTGTGACAACGTTTACATTGAACAAACGAAGCAAGATCTCAACAAAAGATTATACAATCATAAATAAGACTGCAAACCAATATATATATTAATAAAAAAGAAAAAAGAGCATTAGCACAACATAGTCTTAACAAAAATCATGTTTTTAATTTCAACAAAACAACAATATTAGATAAGCACTCAGGATACAAGAAAAGATTAATAAGTGGAATAGTTTATATTAACATAACAAAAGATAAAAACATAAATTTGAAGACAGACAAAGATAAACTATGAAATATGTATTCTAATTTACTCTAAATGTGTAAATAAGATATAAAACTAAAAGGACAAATTAAAAATGAAAACAAAAACATTTATCTTGTGATTGTATATAAAAAAATATTTATTATTTATAAAGGGTCTATTATTTTTTATTATTTTAACTATTTACAATATATTTTATTATATTTTTCAAAGATTTTAAAAGGTATAATGAAATAATTTAATTAATTTAAATGTATAATTTTTAATTATCTATATTTTATATAATTATTTTTTATTTATGTATTTAATATTGTATAACTTATCTTTCGTTTTCTTATAGCTCCGAAGAAGATGTAAAAATACATTGAAACGTTAGCTAATAAAAAAGTCAAAATAAAATAAAATTGATTTTTAATTTATCCTAATTCCAAAGAAAAAAAACTTATAAAATATATGAAAGGATATTATAATTAACAAAAATTTAATGGATATGCCAAATTGCCTATTAAATGAGTATTATTATTAAAGAGCATTTGGTAGACTTTTGATTTTTGATATACACGTACATCATGTACAGATCCAGGGAAACTAACAAAACAATCTGTAAAATGACAGTTCTGGTTGCAAACAGCTTGCAATATCATTGATGTTGTCCTTTTTCTAATAATGTACGCAGTTGGTTTTTTTTCTTTTTGGTGCAGAGATGCTTATATGGCATCCGTCTATGGCACCTAAGACTCCAGGAAAAGATTTCATTAAAAAAAAATACAAATGATTTTTGTTCATATTTACACAATGTAAAGTGAGCCATACCCTAAAACCTTCAGTTTCAACTGCTGCTTCTTCTTGTGGCCATTTAATAAATTTTGGTCCATTTTTATTAATAGTTTTACGAATTCTAATTAAGCATGAAACAGAACTTTTTGCCACATTGAATCGATCAGCAACTGACCTAACAAAATTGTTAATTATAATTTATTATATTATGAGACAAACTTATAAGTTAATATTTTTTGTATATTTATATATACAGTGAAATCTCCCTTAGTCGACACCCCTATTAAGCGGACACTCCCCTTGAACGGACAAATTTAAAAGTTCCGTTTGGATCCAATTTGATTTATTAAGAATTAAGTCTCCGTTAAACAGGCACTATTGAACGGACAAGGCAGAAATTTGAATATTATTCTCTCTTGTACTGACAACGCATAGCGTATTAACCGATTTACACACGTTAGTGCGAGTCGTAAATGCCTCTAGCGTAGCCAGCAGTTGATTTGTTGACATTCACAGCGTACAACACGAGTTAATTATAATGGCAACAAAAAGAAACACAATAATGCTGAATCAAAAAGTAGAAATAATATCAGTATATAATTAAGAAAAATTAAGCATTCGCGATATTGCTAAACGATTTAGTATTGGAAAAACGCAAGCAGCAGATTTCAATAAATTAAAAAAAAGAACTGCTAGAAAAATGAAGCTCTAACTGTAACGTTAATGAAAAACAAACTTTTTTTAAAATCCGAAGGCTTGAATGTGGATAAGTTATGCTATGACTGGTTAAAAAGCAACAAATAAAAACATTCCATTATCAGGCCCAATAGTGAGATGTAACCTAAAAGAAATTTGGTTTGTGATACAAAAATTTCAGTGCATTGAGCAGTTGGTTGGAGAAATTCCTAAAACGTTGAAACGCATAAAATGCGTAGGGTGTCAAAAGAAGAAAGTCACGGATTTACACTGTTCGAGCATGGCTGGCGAAAAGGAAAAACTGCTTTTGTAATTGGCAAATCTTCTAAACCTAGAGCATTTTAAAACATAAATTCTAATGATTTGCCTGAAATATCAAATAAAAAAGCATGAATGACATGCGAGATTATGCGAAAATGATTTCATAATTTTGATAAACAAATGGCAATGCAGGAAAAATCTTGTTGTTTTTGGACAATGCTGGATCTCAGATATAAACTTAACAAATATAAAAATTATATTTTTATCACCCAACTGCACATCAGTTTG
Source organism: Tachinus rufipes (assembly GCA_963932245.1). Classification (NCBI taxonomy): domain Eukaryota; kingdom Metazoa; phylum Arthropoda; class Insecta; order Coleoptera; family Staphylinidae; genus Tachinus; species Tachinus rufipes. The sequence goes on along the minus strand of OZ010741.1, from coordinate 81,029,265 downwards.
TCAATCATTAGACCAAGGTATCATAAAAAGTTTTAAAACTTAGTACCGATCATCAATTTTAATACATGTTCTGGTTAAAATAGATAGTGTTTCTTCTGCTAGAGATTTTACCAAAGCTATTGATTTATTAGATGACATTTATTTTATTAACGAAGCATGGATAAAAGTTACTCCATTGCAGGCATTGCATATCAAAGCAGTTTTGAATCAGACGACTTTGAAGAAGAAGATGAATTGCCGCTATCAGTACTAGCAGAGATTTATAGAACAGTAAATGAAGCTAGTATAAGCCAAATAGATCCAGTCAATTTCTTAGCCATATATGACCATCTAGAAGTTAAAGATAACAACACAGAAATTTCTGTTGATCTAGGTATTAAACCTCGTACTGTTGTTCTTGAAGAAAAAAGTGATAAGGATTCTGAAAAAGATCGTTATGATGGCATAGAGTTAAATACTTATAAGGATGCTCTCAAAACAACGCAGGCGTTAAAGAGGTTAGCAAGACGACATGGAAATTCTCAAACCTTGGACCTTATAAAAAGACGCACGAATAAGTAAAAAGTTTTAAAAAAATTAAGTTAAAATTTTATTTTTGTGAGTTCATCCCTGCTGAAATGAAATCAACTAAAATAATAGAAAAAGTTGTTATTGTATTTTTTGTATACATTTGCATAAATTCCATGTGTGTACTACACATGTTGCATTTATTTAAATATGGAATTTGATCTTGTCCATATGACCACTGTGAGCACGATAGCAGCAATCGATTCTTTAACCAGATTACTTGTTTAACCAGCTGTGTGGCATGTGGCGCCATGATGTTAGAACTACATATCACTGATGTCAAGTACATCCAATTCTGGCAAAAAATTGTCATGCAACATGGCACGATAGCAAACACTATTGACCATAACATTTGCGATCATTTTTATCCACAAAAAAAATACGGTCCAACCACACCTTTGGCATGAAATCCACACCACACGGCCACTTTTTGTTTTTCTTGCTGTCCAATAACGCGTATTTTGTATATTGACAAAGCCATTAAGCCAAAAATGAGCTTAATACCTGAAGATAAATTTTTAGATAAAATTCAGGACCATTCTGGCACTGATTTAAATATTGCGCCACGTCATAGATTTCCCCTGCCGGAGGAGAAAGGTGGTGATATTTAATTCAAAAATTTATAATTAATAATATACACTAGCAAGCAAAAAATGAAAGTCACTCTAAAATTATAACTTATTTTTGGAGTTTTTTGTTTTAACTTTATGTTTACAAATTGTAAACCAAAGTAAGCGTTTAATAATTTAATTCCTGACAAATGTTATCTATCTGTCAGTTATTATCACCGTGTTACAGACTTTTATCAAACAGCATCCATTTTGCTCTAATTGAAAACCTAGTTCTTTTACTTAGTCATTCACACGGTGTATTGTACTTAACAGGTTATAATGCCTTCAAGCCCTATTGTTGTGGCAAGAAATATAGCATCGATTGAAGTTGAGCTGGTAAAAGCCTTTGTGCTCTACAAAAGATGTATCAACGTTATTTGGATACTGGCCTGATAACCAGAAGATCAGTATCGGCGCAATAAAAAATCACCACAAACAGAGATGACCGTTTTTTTGGTGTTCACAAATTTGCAAAATAAAACAGCTTTTGCAGTTTATCTACAAAATGAACTCCATAAAGTTAGAGATATAAATGTTAATGAATGAACCCTTAAGAGAAGGGTTTGGGCTGCTGGATTGTCTTGTAGAAAGATGGCTACAGGTCAACCTTTACAATGCCGACAACGTGTTGCAAGATTGGCTTTTGCCCGAAATCACCGGACATGGAATAATAAAGACTGGAGTAGGGTACTGTCTTCAGATGAGTCGCGCTTTTGCCTCAATGGATGAGACGAACGTCGGAAAGTGTGGAGAAGATGCGGAGAAAGATACGTTTTAGTTTGAATTGATGAGCGACTTCTATTTGGCGGTGGGTCGGTTAGAGTTTGAGTAGGAATTTCTACCGAAGCAAGCACAGAGTTGGTCTTTATAGAGAATGTCTCCCTGACAGCTCACAGATACACTATGGAGGTTTTCGAAGATCATGTTATGCCATTTATGACAACTATGGGCAAACGCGGCATTTTCATGCAAGATAATGTTAGATTTTACGTAGCCAGAGATGTCAGAGATTATCTGGATAAAGTGGGAATTTTGCGTTTAAATGGCCAGTTTTCAGCCCGGACTTGAATCCTATAGAACATGTATGGAATAAGTTGGGACGACGTATCCGAAAGCATACACCTGCTCCTAGAACTGCTCAGGAGCTAAGACAATTGCTATTGCAGGAACGGAATAATATCGACCAAAATATGATCCTTAATTTAATTCAAAATGTTTCTCGTCAACTTTAAGCAGTCATTAATGCAAGAAGGGGTAATACTTGTTATTAATAATAAGTTTTTTTTTCAAATTTTTTGTTCCATATTAGTCCTAGGAACAAAAATTCGAACTTCTTCTGAACTGTAAATTTGTGATATTTCCAAAATACGCAATAAAAACCATAAATATGCTTTACGATTCAACGTTAAACTTTTAATGTAGTGTGCAAAATACAGTTTAATTGTTTACAAATTGCTAACATAAAGTTAAAACAAAAAATTCTAAAACTAAGTCATAATTTTAAAGTGATCTCTATCTTTTTGTAATGGCGTAATAGCTTGCCCTTCCTCTCAAAGTTAATTATGTAATTATGTATTATGTATTTATTTACTATGTATAAATTGTTATTAATTAAGAACCTTGCTGATCAGCGGAATCCTAATGTATAATAAATAAACTTGACATTGGATCGAGCACCGACAAGTTATAAATAGTAAATATGAATTATTAATAAGAACAGTTACAATCAGAACACAATAGATTTAATATTCATATCTGATTGATATTTAATACAACACTCTTAATATATAATATTAATTAAATATATAGTCAGTACAATGTATGTACTAAGAAGTATTAAACGTCTTCTTATTGTTACCAACAACCTACTATTACATTTTGCTAGCCAGTGTATATTGACGTTTAAAAATGCAATTAACTTGAAACTTGATATTGAGTTTATATTATTAGATAGGCCTGTAGTATAAAAAAAGATGTTGTATTTTCCAAAATCAACATTTAAATCACCACAGAGTACAACATATTTGTTTATTTATTTGCTTAGATACGATACCAAATAATTAACAATGATAGTGGTAAAAAAAAGAAAAATATATAATTTCAACGATGATTGGGAAGAAGATTTCTTTTTTACGATGATTAAAGATAAGTGTATTTGCCCCAATTGTCGAGCTTCAGTTGCACTGCCTATACGTGCGAACTTAGAAAGTCATTATAAAACTATGCACACAAAATATGCAAACGATTTTCCCCCTAAGAGTGAGAAAAGACTTAAAGTTCAAGATCTGAAAAATGGTTTGAAGGAACAGCAAGCAATGTTCACAAAGCCAGTTTAACAAACAAACACTGCAACTATTGCAAAATTTACTGGCAAAACACAAAAAACCATTTGAAGATAGAACAGTGTTTAAAGAAGCATTTCTCGAAGCTGGAGATACGTTGTTTGCAAACTTTAAAAATAAAACAGTGATCATGTCTGCTATTAAAGAACTCCAGTTGTCTCCTTCGACTGATATTAGAAAAGTTGAAATCTTAAGCAAGGATATCGAACAAAAATTATTAAAAAATGATATCATAAAATGCACATGTTTTTCACTACAGTTTGACGAGTCAACCGATATGACAGATACTGCCCAATTGTGGGTTTTTGTTCGGATGGTATTTTCTGACGTGACATGTAAAGAAGAATTTTAGACGATAATTTCTCTGTAAGAAACTACTCGTGGTAAAAGATATTTACGATGTTTTTATAAGTTTTGTAAAAAACTACGAGCTACCAGTACATAAACTCGTACCCATTATAACTTATTGCATTTTGTCGAGCTAATAATTATTTTGCATCTTTTTTTCTCATTCCACTGAATTATTCATTACCAAGTTCTATGTTTCAAAATATTAAATATAAAGGATGTTATGCAGATGCGAGCACACTGATTTACTTCCATACAGACGTTAGGTGGTTGAGACGCGGCAAGTTTTTGGAAAGGTTTCAAGAATTACTACCGGAGATCATTGCTTTTCTAGATAAATAATCTGATAACATTGAAATGCTTAGAAACAAAAAATGGCTTTGTAATTTGGCATTCTTAACAGATATTTCAAGTCATTTAAATGTAGTGTTGGGAAATAATAATATAATATACTTGAATGCTTTTTTTTTATGTTTTTTTATTTATTCTGGACTAGTTTCGACTATTAAGTCATCTTCAGAATTCATAATTGATTTACATTTTATTTATAATAAAAACATTAGAAATTTTTACTTACAATTTATAGTTAACAGTTTTTTGTTGTAATGTAGATGTGTGGTGGTGACATCTGTAGTGACTACTTAAATAGATACAAGATTTCGACAAATCTTCACAAAGATTATTATCAAATAATAGACTACTAGTTAGGCAGTATTCAAAGTGAATTTATATTATTATGCATTAGGATTAACAAATTTTTTGTCACAGTAAATCCTTTCTTTATTATCTATAATATTACATAATTAATCAACATATCGTCGTTGGTTCTGCAATATATCATATGTGTATAGAAAAACTTTTACTATGAGCCAAAAATCTGATTATTTAAATAATAGATAGCAAGGAACCAATAATGGTAATGGTGGCAACTTCTAATTGTACTTGATTCTATTGCATGGTTTGCTTACGGACAGTGTGCAAATGAATATCTAAATAGTAGAATAAAATTGTGTAATAAAATTCTTCTGAAATGTTAAATGCTTGAAGAGACATTTTAGACATTTTTACTAAAAATTATTATTAGAAATGGGGCTCGTTGCACAATTAAATTAATACAAGTTTCACGTGATTTAATTATCAGCTAAAATTTTATTCTAGCTTTGCTCTGATTTCTAAAATATTTGCTAGTGGATTAAATTTACGGTTATCAATAACATGATAATAGTTGTGCTTGTCCACATGTATTCTCCGTTTCAATAAAGCAAAATAATTTTACAAATTATATATAAGTACTAGACTAATATTATTACAAAATATAATATATTGAATGTTCGACGGGTTTCTGGTTGCTGTTAATTGTGCATATATAATGTAATGACAGCATCAATTAATCAACAATTTAATGCTTTGCAAAAAATGCCTATTATTGTTGGTTTGTACATGACAAAAAATATTGTGAATTAAAAAAAATGAATCAGTTTTAAAATTTTCGAACAAAGTTTTTTCTATCCAAACTTGCGTTAAACGAATGAGTTGGGAATGCAAATATTCATATATTTCCAAATCCAATCTTATAATTCGAATACAAAAACAAATAACCTAAAATAATATTGTTTAAATTATACCAATTTATAATAAATGTTTTATTAATTATTAATTATATATATATATTATATATATTATTATAACGTAATATTCCTAACTGCACTATATTTAAACATTAGAACAAATGTCCCTTAAGACATGACACAAATTTTGAAAATTTCTAATTCATTTTTTGTTTTTATCTATATTTTATTTTTAAATTCCCCATTTTGTTTAATTTTAATATTTTTTTTAATTTTTAAAATTTTTAACATTTTTCATTTTTTTTTTTAATGTTTCAGTATTGGCACTAACTGCAATGTGCAAGTTACTCTTTACTCTTTTTAAGACGCCTATGCACAAGCCTAACGATAAATTCTTTTTAAAGATTAATACACTATATTTAAGCAAGATCGACTCACTAGAATCGGCGGAGTTGCCATTTATGTTAATAATGCAATTAAAATATCATCTACAATCAAAACACATAATAGAATAGAGCAATTAAGGCTTGAAATAAAAAATAAATTTAATACTACACCAAAATTGAATAGTCTGCAATTTGAATATACACTATCGGAAATCTATCCCACTGTTTCAGATATTATACTAACCGAAGATATTAATATTGATTTCTTAAACTTCAACTCCAAAAAAATTAACCGCTTTTTAGAGCCGTCTTACACGATGCTTATTTTAATATTAAATTTAATATTAATGATGCGGGCGCCGAGTTAATATGTTTTGATGCTAGAAAATAGAACCTGCTCTAATATCTTGGAAAAAGTATGACTTTATATGCGTGCGCATAAAAAGAGCACTTGTCGATATATTTACACCACACGCGTTTGTTTACATTCGTTACCGTCGCTTTGATTTTATATATAGATTTGTGCTGTTAATGTGATTTGTTGCTTTCTGTTGATTTGTTATTACATTATTAGGAAGTGCCTAATTATGTCCTGGTCAAAAGTACAGGTTGAATTTTTAATTGACATGTATAAAACACGCCCGTGCTTATACGCTGTTAAAAACGTCGATTATAAAAATAAACATTCTAGAAACAGTGCGTTAGCTGAAATTTGTGCGGAATTGTCGAAATATCAGCCAGGAATTAGTATTTCTGACATAAAACACAAATACAACAATTTAAGAACAAATTTTCTAAGTCAGCATAAAAGATACTTGAAATCCTATCACAGTGGCATGAGTGAAAATGAAGTAAGTTTCTTTTTATATCATATACCTACTATTTATTAAATGATTTGTATGCAGTTTGTTTTAAATGATTTTGTTTTTCATAATCCGATAAAACAATTTTTTTATTTAGCCGATTTTTTAAATTACTAAAGATGTAAATAGTTTTAATAAAATTTTATAAACAAATAAATAAAACAGCAAACAAATCATATAAATAAATAATTTAAAACAATATAATTAAAGGAATACAAGAAAATTAAAACTTTTTATAGTTTATAGATATCGAAGCCAAACCTTTGGTATTACAATTTGATGTTATTTCTTGCCGAACATTCTACTCCGAGGGAAGCTGTAGATAGTATTTCTGGTGAAGTTACTGCGACTCCTGCAGATTTATTTCAATTGGATAACAGTAATATATCAATATCAATCAACGAGAGATGTTTCATGCAATGAGTCGGAGGCATTTCAAGAGGAAACGGTTAGTAACAAATTTAATTAAAATTTAATCAAATTTAATTTTATAAAATAATCAAAAAACTAATAATTTAATTTTTACTTTTATTTTCAGCCATGTTTCACACCAAGTCGATGCATCAAGCGGTCATACTCTTTAACATCCGAAACCCGACCCAAGAAAAAATCAAAGCAAAGAATTGAAGAAAACGTCTTAATTCATACGGCAACTGAAACCCTTATTGAAATTCAGAAAACGCTTATTACAGAAAACCTACAGAAACTCCTCCGATTCAACCTGAAATGAGGGAGACGCAGAGTGACACTTTTTCTAAATTTGTAAAAAATCAAATGATGTATGTTGAAGAACATGACCAAGTAAAATTTCTTCAACTGCAGCATAAAATTTCTGAGCAAATATATATTTCGAGAATGAAATGTTTGAATCAAATGTATGTAATGTATCTTAATTTTTTATAATAAATTTTTTATTGCACTTTATTGAGTTTTTTTTATGTACGTAGTATAAATCTGAAAGTACAAGTGAATGTTGTAAACATCCAAGGTAAGCGTGTTATAGCAAGTGTATTTTAAATGTACAAGTTCAGGGTAGTAATGCCAATAATGACTTCCAAATTTAAATATTAATTAATAGTCATGTGACGACAAAACGTAAGTATAAAAATAAATGCTTTTAAGTGTGGTTTTTATTTGCTGTAACATCAAATAGCAAAGACCACGTATATAATTTGTATATTATTTTTGCACAATTATGTTTTTATGATCATGCATTGTCAATAGAAACTGAAAAAAAATTTAATGATTATATTAAATAAATGATTAAAAGATAATTATTCAAACTATAATATAATTCCATTTGCAAAAAATAATTTAATTCATGGTTGATAAAAATTTAATATTTCATTCACAGCACTTGAAATTATTATAAATATAATAAAAAAAAAACATAATAGTGCAAAAAATAGTATCTTACTTATTCAAGTCTTGAAAATTAAAAAACCTTGACTCTCATTTTGCCATTTTATTTTTTTGACCTATAATAATGCGCCAACTAAATAAAAATCGCAATATACTATAATAAAACTTTATTTATAGTATATAAATATCAAAATATTAAAATAAACTGACAAACAATTTATATACATAGAAGAAATTTTTCATCCATGTAGTTTAAATAAAAATAGTTACATGTTGTGCATACCCACTGCATTGTTTTGCCAATCAACAGCACTAATTTCACTGTTAAAGTATTTTTTTTAAATATTCACAAACATGCAGTGCATGCATATCCTTCTCGCTCTGGAAAGCCTGTAATTAAAAACTTTTTGCTCATAAATAATCCCCTGCTTGGGAATGGTTTCATTATTCTTTCGGACAATATAAAAGCTTCATCAGCCACAATAACATAAGGTGTAGTTGAAGTCTGGCCAGGCAATATAGAATTATCTGGAAAGTTTAAACTATTGCTTGCAATAGCTTTGGATATCCCACTTTCTCTAAAAACTCCTAGATTGCTTATGCGTCCATTGACACTAACATTGCAATAAATAAACTTGTACACAGCATCTGCCATGCCAAGAAGGCCAATTGAATGGTTTCCTTTGTAGATGTAGCAGTAGGATCCTGCAGAGACAGGTGGTTTAAAGTTGATATGACACCCATCAGTAGCTCCTAAACAATTAGGAAATTGCCATAACGCATCAAATTGTTTAGCCACTTCTAGCCATGTGCTTTTGTCATTCGGGGTCTGAAAAATAACAATGTATTATTTTACTTAAATCAAAAAACATGTATACAACAAACAATACTTTTTAAAAAATTAATTATTTTTCTGTAAATACTAGCTGCCGGTTGTAATTTAAAAGTAATTAGTTTTAAATTTTAATGTAACCTTTCTACCTGTCTTATAATTTCTAATAATAAATTTATAATCTTTTAATTCTGGTTTTTTCTTAATCTTTTATATGACCAAAATGTGGTGGGTATATATTATATATAATTATATATTTATATATATACAATTATATATACTATAAAATAAAAATATTGTAGTAAAGGAACGGTCCCACAAAATCTACAACGAAATTTTAAAAGTGATCGTAACATGTGCACATACGATTAATTATATTATTCAAAATCACATGTTTAATGCAAAAAGGAGATTAACATAAACAATTTTGTTTTTAAACTTGTGTTTATGCAAAGACAAAACAAATGTTTGTTCACACATGGCTTTTTGAGCATACGATCACTATATCTATAACAAAGTATAAGTCAATATAAGTAGTTACCTTCACATATTCATCCATCCTTCAGAACACTACTTCACAAACAATAGGGACAAATATAGAAATAGTACTTTCATCAATTCTTGTGCTATACATTAATGATCGATAGCATTCCCCGGTAGCCAAAAACCGAAGAGTAGATTCTAACCTAAAATTTAGATTTATTACTGCCGAGCTTACTTGTATTGAATCATATGCTTACTTTGATTGACCCGGAATACTTTTCCGCAAAACAGTATCTTGTTTTGTTATGTAGACTTCGACAAGATTCAATAAGTTTTGGAAGGTGTTGATGCTCATTCGTAAGAAGTTTCGATATGAAGATGGGTCTTCAACAAGCAATTCATCATTCAGTAAACTTAACACGCCTCTACCTTCTAATCTTCTATTTATCCAGTTTCTGATCAAAATTTTTTGAGTCTTATGTGGCCTGTTTGGTTTTTTAATTTGCATTATCAAAATCAAAATGATATCTGCAGCTGCAGCTTACATTAACTTTTTCTGTCTATCCATATTTCTACAAAACAAAACATTTAATATTTTATCAATAATACATTTCACACTTCAGTACTTACACAATAATATTATGAGGTTATTTCAGATATTTAACACTTCATTTTCACTGAAGGTTAGTTCAATGCGCATGCTCAGCATACTCACGTACTTATTTTATAAACTTTTGTGTCATACAGCGACTTCCGAAAAGTTCTAAATTCTTATTGTAAAGTAGCGCGCGCATCATTAATATTAAATTTAATATTAAAATAAGCACCGTGTAAGACGGCTCTTAGACATACTTGACTCTTTTAACATGCATCAAAGTCGAGTTACTGACAAAAGCTCTACATTAATTGATGTATGTATGTATGATATCATTGCTTATTCTAAAAATGATAGTAATAAAATCATACAATATAGAAATATAAACTTTGAAGGTATTGCAGATCATGATCTCGTATACTGCGTTTTAAAATCTAGCATTGCACCTGAAACCTATGCTCTAAAGTCATATCGATATTTTCTCAATTTTAACTATGTTACATTTCTTAAAGAACAAGTCCATTTAATTATATGCTTTATACTAACGACGTCAATAAAAAAATTAATATTTTAAATTCACTCATTTTAACGTTGTTTGATCACTGGTGTCATACAATTACAATAAAAAAAAACAGTTGCCTGCTTCCATTGATATCATCAAACAAATGCAGAAAATGAAAGACAACGCATAGAAAAAAAAATATAATAATGCACCAAAACAATCTTATTATATGAAAAAATTGCATAACTAGAAACAAGATTAGAAAAGTCTTGCAACGAACCTATTACAAATAGTTGGAAGAAATTATTGGAATAAATGCACAATTAAATTCACTTAATAAAATATATTTAAAACATATAGATCCATTCAATTTATATTCGGAGCACCAACTTAAATGGTATTACAGGATGTCAACAAACACGGCAAAATATATTATAAATCTTATTAGGAAAGATTTGACTCCGGTCAATGGAAACAAAGATTGTCCAGTAAGTGCGGATCTGCAATTTCTTGCAACAATGAGATATTTTGCAAAAGGAGCATATGAAGTACCATTTTTATTATTTTATATTAATGTTATTTTACTTTTTTTAATAAATAACATGATTTTGATAATATAATCGTAATTGTAGTTTATTTTATTACAATTAAAAGCACATAAAAATTACCAAGAGATAGTATTGAATAAAATTTATAAAATACTCGTATCTCTTATTTCTTTATGTGTATATGCAATACTCTCAAATATTTAATATAAAATAATAAAAAAAAAAGATTAGTTAATTATTTTTTTTTGTTTATTAATTTTAGCGGATATGCATGGTTTTTATCAAACTACACTCAGTAGAATTATCAAACGGGTGGTTGAAAGCATAGCTCAACTAAGAGAAAATTTTATTAAGTTTCCTGCAACCCAAAAAGAAATACATAATCTCAAAAGAGACTTCTTCTCCATCGGTGGATGCCCAAGTGTGATAGTTGCAATAGATTGCACACACATCAAAATAAAATGTCCTGGGGGAGAATATACTCTTCTATATATGAACAGAAAAGGATATTACTCCTTTAATGTGCAAGTTGTTAGTGATGCTAAATGCAGAATTCAGGATATTGTTGCATGCTGGAGAGGTAGTGCACATGGCTCCCGAATTTTTAATAATTCTGCATTAAAACAAAAATTTGTAAACAGCAACATAGATGGCATACTTTTAGGAGATAATGGTTATGCCAATTCAAATTTTTTACTAACCCCACTGCTAAATCCACACACCGATGCAGAAAAGCGCTACAACAGCAGTCACATAAAAACAAGAAATACTGTTGAACGTCATTTTGGGTATTGGAAAAACAAATTTAGATGTTTTTTTAATGGACTACACATTAATTTAAATACGCCAAAAGCTGCAATTGTTGCATTGGCAATTGTACATAATATATGCATCAGTTTGGACGGTGTTGGTAAGTACATATTATCTTATTAAGATTTTTTAATTTTCTGATGAAGATTTAGATGATGGAAATAATAATGAAGAGGATGAACATATACCTGAAATACGTGAAAATATTGGTGGAGCGGCATTTCGTCGCCAATACATTCAAAGACATTTTAATTAAAAATAAAAATACCTGTTATATCACTAAATTCATGGCTTAAAATTAAATTTTATTTCGTTTGTGCAAATGTTGCTTTGAGGTACAGATTTAAATAATTTTATAATTAAAAGTTATATTTACTTTTTCCTATCTAGTATTTTAATATTCCTGTTCATGCTACATTTCCTCCACTTGCTTCATTGCTTGCTGATTTTATTTTAATTTAACATAATATAATAACTACAGTAAAAGTTATATAGATAATAAAAAAGGTAAAAAAATTATCATTACCAACCTAATCAAAGTACACAATTTGCAGCTGTTATTTACTTGATAAAAATAATTAGATTAAGTTAAATTCTTGTAGAAAGGGAATAAAAAAATGAATTTCAGTTTACAAAAATAATGTTTATTGAAAAGTAAACAAAAATAACAACATAAAATAATTCATTTGTAATAAATGATAATAAAAAAAATTTAAATACCACATTAAATTCTTTCGATAAAACATTTAAATTGAAAAGAAATAGTGCTTCATCTAAAAGCTTTAGATAGAAACATACATTATTTCTATTTAATTATAGTTTGTCCGCGTTAAGACTGCAGTGATGGGAGTGGTTTATAAAGTCAGTGTCACACAACTGTAATTGCAACATGTCCTTGTTGGTATTATAAATTAGCTAACTTCACTATGTTTATTATATTATAATAATATGATTTTAAATTATTTAAAAACTTTAAAGCAGAAACAATATAGTTTATTGCTTCTTAATTAAATATTAATATGATTAGTAGAAATGTATATTAGTCACTTTTAATACTAAAATTTATTAAAAAGAATTCCTAGAATTGCATGACGTTTACTCATATTTAAGTTTTTGAGGTTATACTGTACGTCATCAACAAAAAAATGTAATTTACAGTTGAAATACATATAATTATTTACAAATGCGTTAACCTAGTTACAATAACGCAAAAAACTGATAAATATTAAATAGTAATAATTGTTAACTAAATTTATTCAATTACAAGTAGCTTTGTTTTAATCTGGTAGTTATTCTATTGTAAATTGGGTAGGCCTCTAAGCCAACCAGAGCATTGTTTTCCAGTTGCCATAACAACTACTACTGCAGTCTTAACGCGAATAAACTATAATGAAATAACAAAATTCTTTCTATAAAATGAACTAATATGAGTGTAATTCCAGTGTGATGGAATTGTACGCACGCATTAAATGGTTTATTTCTGAACCAATTATAACTCTACTTGAGCTATAGCTCAAAGTAATAAAATATATTGCAAATAAATATTTTTATTAAAAATAAAAAACTGAAAAGCATCCTGATAAGGTAAGAAATGTACATAAAAATTTATTAATTAAATTATTTTATAATTACACAAATTTAGTTTATCCAATCTAGCGTTATGATATTCTTGTTTATGCTGCATTTTCGATACATGCATTTCCTCTGCATGAATTATTGCTAGCTCATTTTTTTTTTTAATTTAATTCTAGCATTGCTGCTTCATATTCTGTCATAAGACGCCTTTTTTCATTCTTTATATTTTTTTTATTCCAACAGATTTAACTTTTTTTGGAGAAGCTTCAATTATTCCCTCATCTAAAAGGGCACCATCATCAACCAAAATAATTTGCTTCCTCACTTATTTCCACTTCTATAAGTGTCTTTTCCTAAATTACATGATATATACAATGCAGCTGAATACTTTGTCGTCTAATATATTTGACAGAAAATTATTTCTAAACTGACTTTATATACTTTATTGTTACCCTTCAAATATATTAACATTATCCACAAATTCGTGCGGTATCATGTCTGCAACAATTATGTCCACATCAGATAAAAGATTTGGGGGTGTACCTCCACCTGTTTGGAATCGAGCTCTTTTATGATTTGATACAGCTTTTTTAGCTGCAACTTTCATTCTTCTCCACTGCTTTTTAATACGTGGAATGTCCCGACTGTATCCTGTTTGATAAAGAATGTAATAAAAATATATAATATAATGTTAATTAATATATAAGGTTAATAATAATTTTCACCATAAACATTTATCCTGTTCTGGACATCCTTCCAACAATCCTCCTTCTGTTTGTAACAGGTAGTCAATTTCTTCTTATTTTCGATGATGTTGATGTGCTTTTTTTCACCGTCTAATAATATTTCTTTTTTCAGAAGCTTCCCAATTTGTAGATCTCTCTCTCTTTTTCTAAATATTGATTATATTTATATAATATATGTTATAACTTAACAATGATAGATTAATTTAAAACTTATGTGGTAGTTTCTATTATTTATGATCAACTGGTTTTGAGGTTGTACATTGTATGATAAAATAGAAGTAATATAAGTAAATAAATTAACAAAACAACAAAATTATAAGGATAAAACTCTAATATATAATCAAATCTACTGAAATTACATTAATATATAATAATTACTTACCTCATTGATTGAAAATTCAGTTTGAACACAACCAAACAAAACAATAAACTTGACACACACTTTAAAACTGACGGTAGTTTGAACTAGTTTAAAAAATGCTGTGTTGCCAAAGCAAATTATTAGTAGGCAATGAAGATAGTAGCTACTAACTAAATCATACTAAAAACCAATTATGCATAGGACACATTTAATATGCTGTAAGAAGATACTAGTTAGTAACTTTATAGTATCATGCTAACCAAACAACTATCCATAAGGGTGAAGTTGTTTTAAATATTTATTGAAACTAAATTGTACTCCTCTTATTTTTAATCATTTTCAATTATTTTTATAAAAATGCATCAAATTAGTTTTGTTCTTCTAGTCCAATTCACAATTTAATTGTTTATGTAAATGATTTTTTTTATGTAACGTAAAAGCTAAATATTTTCTTTTTCTTTTTTTTAGCAACACGTACAAATACTCTGTTCGTTACAAGATCTGAACTTTGTAATATTTTGACAAATTTTTAGAATAAAACAACTGAAGGTTTGTTACTTGAAGAAATAAAAAAAAGTACAAAATGTAAAAATAAAAATGCTATCAAAGATTTGATTAAAAAATTGTTTTATTTTAAATCTTGGTGGAGAAGGAAACCGGCCGCCGGCAATCCCGTTTAATATTTGTAGTAAGAGGACAAAACGCCAAAAAACTCCACTCCAACTGAAGAATTAAGTTACGCAACTCAAATGAGTTTGAGAACTTCAGGAAAAAAAGATGCATCAAAAGTATTGAAAGAAATCATAACCACTTCTCCAAGACGTGCAACTAATTACAGAATGCCGTGGTTTTGCCCTAATGCTGCCGGGGTGAGGTATAAGCGGTCAATATTGTAATAATATCTTTATTACAATATTGACCGCTTGTTTTAATCCATTATAATATGAATTGTAATTACTGGATTATTTCTAAATCAATTTTTATTATTATATAACAAATCGTTTCCAAAAGTAAAACAAAAAGTAAATACAAATTAAAATATAAATGATATATGTATATAATAATATAGATTTGATTAACTATAAAACAACGTAAACATATTAGAAATTATGTCAAAATACAACGATGAATTTCTACCGGTTATCGAAACCAAACAAAATAGAATGAAAAAATTGAAGAAAGAGCATTTTGAGCAATAACATCAGTAAAGCGACATAGAAGATTATAAACAACATAACATCTGCTAAACTAAAAAATGCCACAACAAAATCGAAATTTAATAATTTCTTAAAGAATTATTAAAGAATATTCCTAATATACCATGCAATACTAACAATGTTAAATATAATAATTACTTTAAATTTCTTGAACCAATAACGGAATCTGAATTGTTTAATACAGTTCAAAGCATGAAAACAAGCATTCGGTAGGTATTGATAAAATATCGGTAAATGTGTTAAAACAATGTGTTTACGTAATTTTATCACCTTTATGTCATGTCATAAATCAAATGATGTCACAAAGACCGCTTCCAAAACAGCTAAAATTCTCTGAAGTAAAACCAATTAAAAAAAGGCGATATAACTGATATGTCAAATTATTAACCAATATCTTTACTAACAAGCTTTTTAATTTTTTTGATACAACTGTTATGTTAACAGTTATAAACTTTCTTAACAAACACAATATTTTTAATAAATCTCAACATGGTTTCTTAAAAAATAAATCTACTAATACAGCTACGTTTGATGTTGTAAAAGGGTTATCAAATGCTTTGGATACTAAAAAACTGCTATTAGCATCTTTTTTTTATTTATCCAAGGCATTTGATACCTTAAAGTCCATAAATCATAAAATATTGTTGGACATACTTTATATATACGGAATTAGAAAATCTTGTTACAATATTTTGAAAAGTTATCTTACTAATAGAAAACATTGTAAAACTAGGAAGACATAATTGTGAACAATCTACAACTTTGGAGACTAATATTGTTGTACCGTTGGGAAGTATAGCAGGTCCGCTCTTATTTATTATATATGTTAACGATCTGCCTAGTGTGTTATCAAATAACCCTAATAGCCAATTGATTAGTTGCTAACAATACACACTTACTAATATCAGCAAGTATAATAAATATAATAATAGCAAAAGATAATAACCAAGTTGAAACTAAAGCTTTAGCCAATTGTATAATATTTAAAACCAAGTTGAATGGATCAGAAAATGCAGACATTGAAACCATTATAAACAGCAATAGGCTAACACTATCTGATAATTGTAGATGTTTTAAGATTGGAATACGACAAACTGATCTACTTAATTTAAAACTTAACAAAGTTATATTTAAAGTGAGAGCTATTCGAAACCATGTAAGTTACAAAACACTACTAACTTTGTATTATGCAGAGTGTTATTCATTAGTAAGAGGGCTAATATTCTGGGGTAACTCCACAGAGGTTACAAATTTTTTTAAACAGAACAAAATATTAAGTGTTTTATTTAAGTTCCCATACAGAGAATCGTGCAGAAAACTGTTTAAAGAAAACGAACTTTCAACTGTTCCTGCTATATATAATTAGAATTATTTATTTATGTTTAAAAACAAAAACTTATTTCATCAATACTTATTTTTACACAATATTAAAACCCGTAATGTAGCAACATTGTAAGTTAAAGTATTTTTAAGAAATTGCCAGAAAGTATAAAACAACAAATTTCATCAAACATATTAATTTATTATATTAAACAGAAATAAAGAAATTATTTATTAAAATAAAACCATACGCAATTTCTCAATGTTTTAGAACCTAATTTGTAATGGAGAATTTCTTTTGTATTTTGACACCTTTTCTACTATGTGCAACTATGTAAATGTGAAAACAAAATATGGCATGTACATTTTAGAAAATAAAGAAATATATTATTATTATTATTATTATATATTATTATTTACGTTTTAAAAATCTAAACTACCTGCACACTGGGACTATTATAAAGAATTGCGTAATTTAACAACAAAAGCTATAAAAACCGAAAAGAAAGCTTATTATATACTTAAATTAAGGAATTCTAAACCCAATGCTAAGTGGAATACTTTAGAAACGTTTTTATATTTAAGTAACCTCTACTTAAATATAAAAACGTTGCTATACCATCTAACCTATCTGATGCAAATGCAATAAATAACATTTTTTTTTCTGGACAACCCTAAAATAGACATAGGAAACTGTAACAAGACTATGGTTTATTATTTAAATACACAAAGTAGGCTCTGCAACGTAACGATAATCGATTTGTAAGTGATGACCAGGTGCCTGGCGTACATGAGAACGGCGGACCGCTTTTTTTAGAGCGTTACTTGTTGCTCCTGGAAGTAAACAACAAAATGTTAGCTCACCGCTGCCGATTGGTGACAGAAGGTCGCCATTTTGTAGAGCTTCTTTTTTTGCGCTGAATTGGTAGCGGCGGGAATCAGGTGTTAATTTGAAATTATTAATAGATATCATTGAATTATCTTATACATAATTATCTTTTTTATAAATGTTTGTTGTTGATCCAATCAAGTTGAATAAGTTTTTTGAAGATTATAAATATTCTGGAAATTGCTGGATTAGAAGAAACTAATGGTAAGATTTAGGTTATTCATATTTTCAAATGACCGCCTTTATTTTTTGTACAAAACAATGACCTTTTTCGTGCATTTTGCATCACATTTTCCAGCGTCTCGGTGGTAATAAAAAAAAATCGCCGTTTTTCGATATGACGCGTCGGTCAAACATCGTGCGGAGTAGCGTCAGGCTAGTGTGTGGTGTGGCTCCGTCCTGTTGGAACCAGAAGTGAGCCATGTCATTTTCAGTCTATTCCGGAAACACAAAGTCACGCAGCATCGCTCTGTAGCGCTCGCCATTGATCGTAACGGCGTTGCCAGCCTCGTTCTCGAAAAAATACGGCCCGATGATCTTTTTGGCCAATACGCCGCACCAAACGGTCACTTTTTGATCATGGAGAGGGTCCTCGAATATCTCACAAGGATTTTCGTGGGCTCAAAAGCGGCAGTTTTGCCTATTAACTGCGCCATTCGATGTGAAATGAGCTTCATCGCTCATGATGATTTTGAACCAAAACTCACCATCACCATGGAGCATGTTTTCGACGAAATGAGCGTATGCAATATGTCGCGGCTTGTCTTGCGGGCAACAAACGTTGTGTAATTTGCATTTTGTAAGGGAAAAGATGCAAGTTGTCCTTCAAAATGCGCCGCAATGTCGTTGCAGCCAAGCCCAACTGCAATGCACGGCGTCGATACGATGTGTTTGGGTTTTCACGAACATCGGCTTTTACGGCAGCGATATTTTCGTTTGAGCGCCTTGGTTTCGGTCTTCTGGGTTGCCAATTGGTCGCACAACTGCCGGTGGTCATAAATTTTTGCACCAAATTGCGAATTGTGGTGTGTGAAAGCCGTGTTTCACGCGGATATAAACGTTTGTAGGCACGATGCGTTTTGACAATGGAAGACCCATTTTCAAAATGCAATTTGACGATTTCTGCTCGTTGTATCGGTCTTAGTTGATTCATGGCACAAAATAGACTGAAATGACGCGTCGAACAAGCCACTATATATGTCAATACGTCAAAAACTGGCGGAACTATTCAAGTTTCAAATGCTATCGCAACAGATGGCCTTGGTTACTACTCCCTATAAAAATCCGCAAACTCCGCAAGAAATTGCATATAACAACTTATACACAAAGGAGCGGGTAATCATAGAAAGATGTTTTGGTCAACTAAAAAGAGGATTTTCAATATTGCAATATTTAATAAGAGTGCAAATACAGAAAATTTGTAGGGTTTTAATTAGTTGTGCAGTACTTCACAGCATAGCTAAATATTCAAACTTAGCAGATGATGATGATGACAACGAGTATGTAGTGCAAGCAGAAGAACATGAAATGTATGAAGATGAGCCAAATTTGCGGAGATTAGGGCAACGGTGAGATAGCTCAGTTATAGAGCGTTAGCGTAGCACGCTAACAGTCCGGGGTTCGATCTTCAAGTATGACTAAAATAATAACTTTGCTCTTTATCCACCGGGGTGATCAACCCCCTTCATACAAGTCGTAAGACTTCTGGGGCGATGTAAAATAGCTGTAAAACGCGAAATAAAGAAGAAAGAAGAGATGAGATTAAAAATATGATATATCATCTTGATAATTAAAGTATAAATTATAGTTAAAGTTATAATAAAATTATTAATATAAAGTTTTATTCTTATCATAAACTAAATTATCATACAAAATGGTTTTTATTATTCAACAATTAGCAAAATTAAAGTAATTGTGTGTACGTACGTCCATCATTTGATTTAATAATTTGTATGTGTTTCACTTTTTTCTTCTTGTAATTTCTCCAGGATTAACTGTTCCGTTTTTGTTTGCGACCTAATTAATTTTAGCTGTTCAAGTAACACAAGTCTTTGTAATTTGATTGTGCTTAGTCCCTTCGGTTTCTATAAATTGAGCTTCAGTTTCATTTGTTTTGGAGGAAGTGGTTCAAGTATTTTTTCATTTATGTTCATATTTTCATCTGCATCAAGGATTCCAATTTTTTGAGACCTTAAATATACTTTAAAGAGTATTATTGATATAGTTAATCATTTCTATGTTTATTTTGTAAAATGTGATTATATTTATTATTGTAATTAATTTTTTATTTTACTATTTCGTTCTTGTACATTTATTTAACATATAATATTTTATATAATTTTCAAGTTATTTTATTTATATGAAAACAAAATACTGAAATAAATGAGTACCATT
Organism: Tachinus rufipes; assembly: GCA_963932245.1. Classification (NCBI taxonomy): domain Eukaryota; kingdom Metazoa; phylum Arthropoda; class Insecta; order Coleoptera; family Staphylinidae; genus Tachinus; species Tachinus rufipes. The sequence continues at coordinate 81,008,946 of OZ010741.1, read as the reverse complement.
GATGTTTCATTTATTTTTTAACTTAAGTTTGATTTATATGAAAGCTAACATTAAAAATACTCACTTGGAATTTTATTAAAAACGGGATTATCTCCTTTACCCATCAGCTCCATAAGATGTTTTTCTCAATTTTTAAGATCAATTTTTCTGTTGCCTGTCAATTCGGTTTTCTTATTTGGATTTTTTTTAAATTTGTTTAGTAGATATTTGTTTTCCGGATGTTTTTATATAGTCATTTACAACTTCTAGAACATTCTCTTTAGCCTCTTTAACCTTCGAGCGGGCGCGCCGCCGTAAAATTTACGGCAAACTTATTAATTTTCTAATAAAATGACTGTACACGTGTAATATTAGGAATAACTTCTTTCTATTCTTCAAACAATGCTTATAGATTATGTTGGTGAAGATTATTTAATAAATAAATTCATTTATTTATCTTAATATATTATTTAAAAAAAAAATGAAGGTTAGGCTAAATGTCTCTTTTTTAATTTTTTAAATTTTACTTGATAGTTTTGCAAATAAAATATATTTTAAACTCAAATACTATTTTTCTTTAATTAATATTAATAACCAAACTCTATGTTATCATAAAATAGTAAATATTTGTTGTAAACTGTATGACGTAAAATTTACGGCGCGCGCTCGCTAGTGTTAAAAAAAATTGTGCGCCCGCTCAAAGGTTAATTTTAAGCACTTGTGATTTATTAAATAAAATTTTATGATTTGTTAATAATTGCACTTTATTATTTATATTAATTTCTTTTGCATCACTGTTATTAATTTCATAATCTGACGACATAATTACTTCTTTTTTATTTCGCGTTTTACAGCTATTTTACATCGCCCCAGAAGTCTTACGACTTGTTTGAAGGGGGTTGATGGGACCAACGGCTTATTAAGTGACTTCCGAATCACCCCGGTGGATAAAGAGCAAAGTTATTATTTTAGTCATATTCGGGGATCGAACCCGGGACTGTTAGCGTGGTACACTAACTTCATCTGAAGACATGGGAGGAAAAGAATGCGATTTTACGCGACAGGAATGAACAGGATTCAACTAGCCACAAATCTAATACCTACGTATTTACAAATTTATATAGCTAAAGCTTAAATTTTCCAGCATTTACTACCTAGCACAAGCAACAGATTATTCACTAAATTTAAAGCAAATGTTAAACCTAGGAGGGTTGACTAGGTAGCTAAAGCTAGTGCTGAATGCTAGAAGCGTTAGCCTAATTTTTATTCACACCACCGATTGTGTACCTTCTTATCTTTTTCCAGAGGACTAAAAATTGAAATACAAAATAAACTAAAAAAACATTTTATTGTGAAATTTCTGATCATCATATGTGTGTCATTTTGAACAGGCAATATTCTAAGGTAAAATATTTTGGAAATTTCATTTTTTTCATCCATATCTTAATCCCTCAAAATTTGAGCAAAATCCAAGAGGTCGACTTTTTCAAATGAGTCGAAAAGTAATGGAATTACCCATATATGTTATTTAATTAATTTTTGTATATGCATACACTCGTACCCATTAACTTGAAAACAAGCAAAAATAATTCCAATAACAATAAACAACAACCCTACAAAATATAAACATCTTAAACCTATAAGCGTATTGCCAACATTGTCTAAAAAAATACTGCCAGACTACCAATCTGGTCTTAGTTGTAACACAGCTTTAACAATAGTAATTGATAATGTTATATCAGCAACAGACAAAGGAATTGTTTCATTGTTAGTGCTTCTAGATTATTCTCAAGCATTTGATACAGTAAACCATAAAACTCCAATAATTTAACAATTTCTGTTAGTAGTGATAGTGTGCAGCTGAGTGACTCGGTAAAAAATGTAGGTATTATAATAGATAATAACTAAAAGTTTAATTTGCATATTAATAAATGTATCAGCAGAGCATATGGTAACCTCAAAGTATTATACACGTCACGCAACTTCGGGTGCAAAAATCTTCTCTTAGGCTTATATTTGGTATAACAAAAAGGGAAAATCACCTACAATTACAAGGTAAATATTATTTATGCATTATTTTCTTTTTAATTTTTTTATTCAAGTTGAATAAGTTTTTAGAAGATAACGTTAATAATCTGGGAATTACTGGATTAGAAAAAAATAATGCTAAAATTTAGGTTTACAATTCATGTTTTTGAAGAAACTTATTTTATTAGCTTAATACGATTAAACAATAATTTATCCCTTAACCCAATTGTTACAAAAACTTAATTAATAGTGTTCTTTGTTCTTTGTTATTTTTTTGTTTAGGATTTTAAATGAAGGGTTAAATAAATTGTCCTTCAATACCAAATACTAAAAATATTTATTTATTATAGCAATACAACAATACAGGCAATGTAAAAAAATCTGTACTAGATAGATACGTTTATTGCCAAAGAGATACATAGAATGGCCCGTCACAAACATTAAATATAAATTAACATATTAAAAACATTTTTAAACAATAAAATACAGGTGATTAAAATATTTTTTTACAAAACTCAATTATAAAATTCACTCAAAGAATAAAAACATTTTAAAATTAGAAAATCCTTAACGATTTTTTAAAGCTATTAAGATTTGGTTGCATTTTTATTTGAGTAGGTAGTTTATTATAAATATAACTAGCAGCACAAATTGGCATTTTTTTAAATTTTGAGAGTCTATATTATATATTATGGAATGTATATGTTTATTGAATTTCTTGTTTTGTAATTATGAACTGGTTCTTGCGGAAAATTTTCCTTATTTTTTAAAGCATATTTTAAATAGGTATATACTGACAGCAGTTAACATTTTATTGTTTTGAAATACATCACGGCATGATTCGCTTTGAGATATGTTGTAAATAATGCGTAAAATACAACAAATATTAGATGCATGTCTTTTGATTGACCTCATGCTATAATATTATAATTAATTGCGCTGTAAACAAGAGCATAATATGCGGACATAAGATGTGATATAGGCAGTTCTTTTTTTAAACTTATGATAGCAAAAGTAACTATTGCTAGTTTTCAACAGACATTATCAATATGATACGTCCAGTTCCAATTTTCATCAAACGTAACACCTAGAATTGTTGCGGTATTGCCGTGGTGTAAGTATAATAGTGTGTCCGTCTCGAGAACGCATTTTGATCCAGTTTGCACATGACGTCAGGTGGGTGATAGAAACTATGGCAACGCGCAATTCACACACTTATTATTAAAATAGCTTTTAGATCAGTGAATTATGGGCGTTGTCAGTAAATTATTAAATATATGCTTTGCTTTAAAAATAATAGACCAAACAAATTATAATTATCAAAAACTTTATTATGCCATCTTGTTCTGTGTAATGGGTGCACAATTCATACACAAAAAACCAAAGGAACTGACATTAAATATTTTTGATTTCCGGTTTTCGGGTAATTACCCGCACATTGGCAACACTGCTTATCACCCACTTGAGTCACGGTTTAGAGAGAGATAAATAGAATCATGCGCATTGCCACAACTATATACTCACACCACGGGTATGTTCAGTTCAGTTTGATTTAACCTAATATTAACATTATTTCTATTTTTAAATAAAACTGTTTGGGTTTTATCCATATTAATTACTAAAGTGTTCCGTGTACACCATTCTTGAAACTCACAGAATTATTATTTTAATTTCAAGTTTGTATGTGGTTGCAGCATTTACTACTACTACAGACGTATTATCTGCATACATAAATACTTTACCATTTAATATAAAATTTGGCAGGTCGTTAACAAGTAAGACAAACAACAAAGGTCCTAGTACTGATACCTGGCCAACACCTATGTTACTATTAAACGTACTAGACAAAAAACCATTCAATGTTACATAATTAGATCTGTGTGTTAAATATGACTCAATCCAATCATGTATTGATCCTCTAATACCAATATTAAAAAATTATTTTGAATAAGTGAATGCGTAACTGTATCAAATGCGCTTGATAGGTCGAAGCAGGCTATTGCAACGAAATTTCCTTTCTCAAGTTGGTTATGCACATATTGAGTTATACTAGTGATTGCAGTTTTAGTGGATTTGCATTTTGTAAAACCATACTGACAGTCTGTTAATAATTAAATTAAATTAATGGCTGCTCAAAAAATCATTATTTCGATTTACAGCAGCTTTTTGAAAAACTTTTGAAAAAGAGCTTGATACTATTTTGATCTATAATTTGTAATATTGGTAGTTTTGCCTTTTTAAATATAGGAGTGATTTTGGCATTTTTTAGTCAAATAAGTAAAAACGATTTATTGATTAAATCTGCAAGTGTTTCAGATAGTGTTACGTTACAGAACTTAAGCTTATATAAAGTGACGTGTGATGTATCGTATCTATCTACATAAACTATCATTGTCTTTTCGTAAATACAGTGCATCTATTAATATAATATAAACAAACATAAGCTCAGACTCCTGGACAGTCCGATTTCCGTAAGGATGGCTTAAAGGGGGCATCGGAAAAGCAAATAAAATAAATTAAACACCTACAATTAATTGTAGGTTAGAATTTTTACTGTAAATATAAACATTCATAATTACAATTTTTCCGCTGAACCAATGCACACATAAACATCAACTAAAATCTGAAGACCTTAGTAGCGCAATGCAGAGAGCCGCTTGGCTCACACACCCTAAAAATATAAACGCAAGTTCGAGCCCCGGCAGAGAAGTGTTTATATTTTTACCTTTTCTCATTTTGTCTGCATTAAATATATTAACAATAAATATATTAACTAAATTATGGCAAATACACGTCAAACTACAAAGCACAAAGAAAAAGAATATGCAATTGAAGGACTAGCCGAAACGATAAATGATTTAAAACACTCAATTGAATTTATGTCTACCAAATTTGATGATTTGATAAAACAGAATAAAGAAATAAAAGATGATTTAAAAAACGTAAAGCAAGATAACCAGGAAATGAAAAATAAAATATCAACAATGAAAATCAAAATAAACGACATGGAACAAGAAAAAATTAAAAATAATCTAATATTTAAAGGAATTGATATACAAGATACAAATGAAAAGGTTATGAACATAGTAGTCAAAGTAACACATGGAATGGGATTAAAAATTAATAAAAGTGATATAAAAAATTGCTATAGAAAAGTAAATGATAAACAGCCAGTATATATTGTTGCTGAGATGAGAACCGAAGAGATAAAAAAAGAAATTATAGAAAAAAGAAAAGAAATTAAAACCATCAAAATTGAAGACTGTGATTTAAAAGGAAAGAATAATAATAATATCTACATAAACGAACAACTCACTAATTACAACAGTAAACTGTATTTTGAATGTAGACTATTAAAAAAAGCAAAAGCATACAAGTATGTATGGACAAAGAACGGTAAAATATTTGCTAGAAAATCTGAAAAAGATAAAATCATACAAATTCATTGCTTAGAAGACATAAAAAACTAATACAGTAAATATTTAAAAAATCATATACACTACTCTATATAAACAGTAAACAATCAAAATGGATCCCTTAACATTATATTTTCACAATATTAGAAGCGTTAACTAAAGACTAATGGTGGAATTCATGAAAGCGGGTTACGTCTATTTAACGGCTGATTACGGCAACGTCCCGTTAAATGAGACAAATTGTAATTCATGAAAGTCAATTATATTTAACAAGCCATTAAATGTAAATGTTTTGTTAAATATTTAATCGTAATTAAATGTATACTTAACCTATACATGTGTACTGTTAGATATAATTTATTTCTATAAAGTCAAATAAAGTAATTTTCTTTACATTAATTAAGAAATTTTATGACAAGTGCTCATAAAATCGTTCAGTATTTAACCCATTTTTCTTTACATTAAAAATGTATTCATCTGATGAAGACTCTGATGTTGATTTTATTGAGGAAAAGTTACAAGTAATGCCTCGCCCTAGGCAGTTTCAAGATCGCGGAAATCCATTTGAATGGTATGATGAAATTGACTTCAAGCAACGATTTAGATTTTTTAAAGGAACTGTTCGTCATTTATTGGAGGTTATTGGGCCACAACTACAAAAGCCAATAATGAGAAGCCAACCAATATCGCCATTACTACAGATACTTATAACTTTGCGATTTTATGCAACAGGTTCATTTCAAAAAGTTTTAGGAGATTACATTTTTATTAGTCAACCAACTGTGTGCAGAATAATACCTCAAGTTACTGATGCAATTGCTGCATTTAGTAGAGAATTTATACAAATGCCTCAAACACTTGAAGACTATAGAAGAAAAATACAAACAGATTTTTATTCAGTACGAAGATTTCCTCGTGTAATAGGTGCTATTGACTGTACGCATATAAGAATTCAATCACCCGGAGGTGATCCAAGCAGAACTGTACAGAAACAGGAAAGGGTGGTTTTCTTTTAATGTCCAGGCTGTATGTGACAACAAATTAAATTTGTTAAATATAATAGCACGATAGCCTGGTTCAGTTCATGACAGCACAATATTTTACGATTCACCACTGCGAGTTGAATTTGAAGCCGGACAATATGCCAACTGTTATTTGATTGGAGATGGAGGTTATGCATGTCAATTCTATTTATTAACTGAAGTTAATAATCTAGTTACACCTGCCGAACAGAGGTATAATAGAGCACACATTCAAACTAGAAATTGCATTGAAAGAGCTTTTGGTGTTTGGAAAAAACGTTTTCCTTGTTTATCACTTGGTATGCGTTTAGAAAAACAAAAAATATTACATGTGATAATAGCAACTGCTGTTCTTCACAATTTAAGTATTCAACTTGGCGACAATAATTTTGAAGAACCGCAGCTTGTAAACAACATAGAAGTAGAGGTTCATAATACTCATTTCTAGTTTAAATTTTTCAACTTCTATTTGGTGAAGTTCTTCTTGACAACACATATTAATTTCTAATAATTGCTTGACTAATTTTGCATTGTCAAGCTTTGATGTTTCATACTCGTTTTGTGTTTGACTTTTGTCAATTTTAGTATTTGATAAGCAAGTAAGCTTTTCATACACATCACTAGCTTTTTTTTAGATATATTAGAAATCTGTGAGTTTACAACTATCGGCGCAGTTGAAATATCAAAAACAACTTCTGTATTTGGTAGATGCGTATCCACAGTTTCAACGAATTCAGGGGCAGTTATTAATTCGTTATCTAAATAATTATTGACTAATTCTACATCAAGTATATTTGTTCCTAAAGCTGTGTCGTGATATGATGCTGTCGAGTCAAATATATTTTCAGATGACACAAACTGTGGTTTTAATAAAGAAATTAGTCGTTCACCGTTCTCATCCAATTTCTTTACAAATGTCTCCTGCAAAATTCTTTCTTTTCTTTCGTTTGTAGTTGTCGTAAAAGTTCTTTAATTGTTTAGACGATCTTGGTTGCTCTTCGCTGCATGCATTAAATTCATTTTGAATAATCTCCCAACAATCATTTTTATCTTTTATAGTGATTGCATCCGTTTTTTTTATTTTCAATAATTTGTAGATGTCTTTCTATTATGTTTAAAATTGGAGAACATTCTCTAATTGTAAAGTTTTTACCTTTTTCGCGTTTTACTGCTGTGTTCATTATTTATTTGTAATTAATACCTATAACCTATAAGCATAACATAAATTTAACGTTGTTTTTAAAATATAACTGGCGAAATTTGTTTCCTTAAATATTTATTTGTAGTTAAATGTATACATAACCTATAAATTGGACGATCTGTCAGGTATAATTTATTTCTATAAATCCAAGAACAGTTTTTTTCTTTGCATAATTATAATGTTTTATCAATCTCATAATCAACGTTAAATATTTAATCGTAATTACGTAATTGACATTTTTATGAATTCCACCATAAGTTTATAATAAACATAAATAATGACTACATGTATATTTGATTTAAAATCATTTTCATATTCATGAAAAGAATAATAGGCTCTATCAAGTAAAAGTTTTTTCATATTTATCTTTAAAAAGGAGAGTAGGCCAATAAGAAACCAAAACATTTCGTATAGAATAAATCCAAGTTAAGTCGAGTTCTTAACACTAACAATGTTTTAAACCAAGCGTTATCTAAAAAACAAGAAGCAAATTTAGCCACAAAAAAAAAATGGGTGATTGCTTTTACCAAACAAGAAATCGAGTCGATTGTTCAAACCTACGTTAACGAAAATTATTTATCGACAGATGTTTTCAAAGTGGAACCAACTGAGCCAAAGCAAAGCAATCGTTTTATTACATACGCTTTTTATGACCAACTTGACGAAATAATGTAGCAGCTCAATTTAAAAGACAAACCCTCACATATCTTCAACTTAGACAAAACAAATTTTAATTTGTATATTACTCTACCCCTAAATATATATTAAGCGCAAAATTTAGGATTAAATAGAAAATACAAACTATTTAAAAGATACGTTCTATGTGTCAGACAAAAAAAGGATGACAACTACTGTCTTCAATAGCTGATTTATTAAATTTTGTAAAATAGTTCCACAAAAGCCGTTCTTGATTACGATGGTTACATATCACAGCTAAACAGAGGCACATACAAAATGAAACCACCTTATTTAAACTAGCACCACATACCACGAATGTTTTGCAACCTTTGGTTAAGTGGAAAAATATTCAAATATAAGATTAAATAAAGTCTAAACTATAAAAATACAATGCACTTGATATTGAGTTAGACCAGCAAAAATGAGAGGAGGAAAATAACGAAGAGGTAATTTATATATTTTTTTAAATTTATTTAATTATTTAACGTCGGTCTATTTCTGATGCCAAGTCTAGTCACCGACGCCAGAGGTTAAGACTACTACATTTGGGAATTTTGCCGCAAATTCAGGAATTCCAACATCAAGGCAGTACACGGGACCTACTAAATTTTCTCTTTTTATCCGAAAGAAGGCGTACTCATCACAACACATTTTTTCTTAACCAGAAAAACTAACCCTCCAGATGGGGGGCTTGAAGCTCGAACCCAAGACTCCTGGTATAGCAATCGAGTACGCTAACCACTACACCACCCGGGCGACTAGCAGAGGTAATAAATCGGAAATCTAGGAAATCATGTTTGACTTGTGAACATAAAGTAAGAAACTAAGTTTTATGTTATATTTTATTATTTTTATTTATTATTTTTTAACAATTAGAGTTTTAGATATTTGCCACTTTTCAATTTTATTTCCAAGGTGGATACCAATTTTATCGGTTGAATGTTCGGAGTTGTAGGTGTAATTGACGGAACACATATTGCAATTGTTGTTTCTCCTTAACATGACCCAATCTATCCGGAGCAAATATATTTAATCCAGAAATCTTTTCATTAAATTAATACACAAATGAGTGAAAAGTTTAGTTATCGCCAAATTTCTATTATTGTATTTCTAGATAACATACTCAGATAGCAAAATTTTAAATTTCAACGCACTGTATTCTGGTTCAACACACGATTTATTTATATGAAGGAATTCACAAGTGAGAAATAATATTGAAACTTTGTACAATGATGGTCAATGGAACCATATAGTAGGTTATTAGGGTAAAATAATTTCAAATTATAGCAATGGTTAACTAATTGCTTCTTTCATGAAATAATCGCTATATCCATTCGAGCCATGGATAAACACACCTTATGCAAATGCAGTAGATGGAACGCCACAAATGCGTTACAACATCAACCAAAAACGTTTACAAGCCTCTGTGGAACGCACCATTAGCTTATGGCTAAAATCAATGTGACGTTGCCTATTAAGACACAGAACTTTATATTACGCTTCACCAAAAGCTACAAAAATCATAAATGCTTGTGTAGTTTTACATAATATATTCGTACAAGATAACATACCATTTTAAGGAGAACTCAAACACAAAGACAATTTTGGAAAGTAATGGAAGGCAATATCAATATTCAACCAAAACTGCAAGCGGCTCACAGTGGTCGATACAATTAAATTAGGAAGACAACTACGTCAAAAATGTTAATCCCCAAACTGAGCAAACAATAATCCTAACTAACTCACCAGTTATGATAACAAATGCTTAATCCCCTGACCCACACGGCAAGTAGGGCGCGGCCAACGTCAAACTCTTTCAATTACGATTTATCGTCGCTACTTAAAGCAAGTGTTTACGGTGTGAATTTACTATTTCAAACATATTTTTTTCAAGAAAATCTTATCTCACCATCTATGTTGAACGATCAGGTAAGAATAAATTTCTTTTTCAATTAGAATCAAAGTAGCTTTAAGTAAATTGTATACTTACGTTATCATTATATTATAAAAAATTATAAAGCTATAATTTCAATCAAAAGTGAAGAAAAAGAACCCCTTAAATCATTTTTCCTATCTTGTCAACAGGTCAAACGGCAGCTTTTTGAACTGCCGAGTGTAAGAAGTTATTAGTTCATTGTATCCTGTAGACTCAGGCCAATATGCAGGAGGATTATGTTACGAATACAATTTCGCTATTTTTATTAAAACTACCCAACACATGGAAATCTAGTGGCAAAAATAAAAAGAGATTTTTAAAACGTTACAATGGCTGGACAATGCTAATTGTGAGCCCAGCAAGGCCTGATTGTAACTTAAGTGTAAGTAAAACAACTTTTAAAACTCCAAAATCGTGGAAAACTATCAAGCAGTTTGATTCTTTGTCAACGAGATCGAAAAGAAGGCCAATTAAGGACATAATTCAGACGAGTTGGTTTTTGCTATTCAATTCAGTTTAACAAAGTCTGGCAACACATTAAGCCTCCGAACATTGAGGGCAATAAAAAGTGGAAAGAGGTCTGAGGTTTCAATGAAAAAATATACCGCTCTTGTTTTGTTTATAGATACAAACTTGACCAAAGCTCAGTACCTATCCCTGAGAAGGTCAGCAATAAAACAAAACATGTATCTAACATATGATGAATTGTTTACGGCGAACAAAAATTGCTACCCGGAGGATATTTGCGTGTCGGAAACTAAGGGTGAAATTGCGTTACAAAGTGTGCTCAACCAAATAGTGTCTCGACTGACCATTGTGCAATGTGAAATCATAGAACGTGTAATGGAAGAGATCGACAATGAATCCAACTATTTTGTATATAAGCAGAAATTCTTAGAAAGTTGTAGCTCAACTGATTCAGACCTGTTACTTACTTCTATAGTTCTATTAAAAGTGATTCCATCCAACAAAAATCAAGAAGAAAAAATCATATGGATGAACCCGAGGTCATTCTCAACGAGATTCTGTGTGCCGATAAAAATTGAATTTATAAAAAATCTGTTAATTTGATAAACAATGAAAATAATTATGTTGAACAACAAATTGCAACTCTTTGCCCGACTTTTATAAATATGAAGGGGAAAACTATTAAAGTTAACCACACTGAAAACAATCTTGAATAGAAAAGTAGCAAATGCTTTAGCAGGAACTCTTTCATGTAAAACAATGTATGTAAAACAAAACCGAAAGATGTGAACAATTTGGAAAAAGTTTTGAAACAACCCTGTAACAACTCGACATTAATACTGGCTATATCATGCGTATACAAAATAAACAGCAAACGTTTCAGAGAATACGCGTTGGAGACCGCTAAACTGTATATATCTTTGTATGGTTTTGTATAAAATGCCTGCCATTGTACACAAAATTCTTATACACGGAGCAGACATCATGGAAAATTTGAAAATGCCAATTGGCAACATCGGCGAGAAAGCTCTCAAAGCTAGGGCATAAAGAATGTTGAAATTTTCTACAAAATAAATTGGTAGAAAAAAAACATTAAATATCTACTGCATGCCTTATTGGTTTGTAGTGATACGTTGATATCTTCAATGATACTTTTACCAAAACAAAAAAAAAGTATTTTGCCAAAAGATGTAATTGCATTGTTAGATTTTTAGGACATATTGATAAATAATAACTATGTAGTACTTACTTAAATAAATTATGTAAATACATATTTGTTTTTACTTTTATTTTTGATATGTACCTAGTGTAACGTTTAGTTATGGTTATTATTAATGAGACACAATATTTTTTTATCTAATTTTGCAATAATCAAAATTTATTCGATTTTAAAATTAATTATATACCACTAAAACTATCTGTATCTTGTTTGGAATTGCATGATTGTGAGATACAGATAGTCTTAGTGGTATATATCATAATATAATAAAACTAAAATCAAATTTCAAATAAAAATACTTTTCTTCAATAAAATTTATATAAAGTATATGTAGCAATTTGTAATATAAATAGGACCAGGCTACCCAGTATACTACAAATTTTATATATTGGAAAAAAACTTTTTATTTTTGTTCATGTTCTACGCATTAAAATAAAGGTCTACTTTGTGCACAACCATCATTCTTGCCATGTCAATTTTTATATCAAAATTTTTAATCTGTTATATGTATTTTTAATTGTGCTATTAAATGTGAGGTGGCTACACACAGAATATGTAATTGTTATGTGTACAAAACTGTTTTTTATTAAAAAAAATCCAAACGTGGCTTACAAATAATGGTGGAAATTCTTAATAGATTTTAATCTTATTCCCTTTTTTTGTATATGTTTATCATGTTCTGTATGTGGTTATTAATTAAGTTTCAAATTTTTGTTGTTTAAATCATGTTTTAATTAATTAAGCAAAATTATAATGTTCACTAGTCTCATAAAAAACATTTTTAGCGCTAAAGAAAGGGATAGTTTCATCCCCGAAACGTTCGTTGATAGTTAATCTAGACTAATGTAATTAATACAAATGAATAAAGAAACAGATCATATTTGCCATACCATGGGTGTTTTATTTTAAATCCAGTGGATAAATCTAACTAAGAAGTATTATCGAAGGACGATCAAATTTAATATTGTAAAATATTAATACTAAAAATATAAGTTTAACAAAATTCTTTTTCAAAGTACAAAAGTATTACATTCTCTATATCTCAACACTAACAATTTTAATTAATAAAGCAATCAGGTTCTTTATTAAGATTCTATCTCTGAGATTATCAGTTTTATTCTCATGTTTAATAGATCTTAAGTTTTTCACTTCAATCCATTTAGTAGTCAATAATTGACAGATATATTTTTCTTTTGTATTTTAACATATTCATTCCTATTTTCTTCCAGGGTCAATCAGGTATAGTATGTCGTAAAAGTGGTAGTTTAGGATTATTATTTCTGAAATAATTACATGTCTCACAATTTGAAATGAAATTTACAATGTCAGTTAACATACCCGACCAATATAAGCATTCCTTAGCCCTTTTAGTACACTTATTTGTTCCTAAATGTCCTTCATGGATTGACCTAAGCATTTCCATGCGAAATGTCACAGGAACAATCAATCTATCTCCACAGAATAACAATTCATCTAATGGATATTTCATCTTTTAGTGCATAGTTAGGTTTCAAATTACTTAAAACTTTCTTAAATTGGGGCCATTTATTTTCAACATAATATTCAAGTTTTACGTTTCTACAATGTGCTGTGCTCTCTTATTGTCAGACATGGGTATGTGTTTTTTTGATCTCAAGTATTATACAGTTTTCTTTTGAGTTTTCACTGTTATTAGTTTGTTTTAAATAAGATCTCGACAACATGTCAGCTAGGTACATCTTATTACCAGGCAAGTATGTTACTTCCAACATTCTTTGAAGTCTACTTTATTAATATTCTTCTTAAAAATGCTCACTAACGGTTTGTGATCTGCACAAATTTTAACTAACTTATTGTAGACAAAATAGTTAAATTTCTCTACAGCATAAACCATTGCATTTAACTCCATTTCAATTACTGCATATCGTTGCTCAGTTTGAGTAAGTGATCGCGAAGCATATAATATTGGTTTACCTTCTTGTAACAAGCAGGCCCCATACCATTCTTGCTAGAATCACATTGTATTATTAATTCTTTTTTAGAATTATAATGAGTTATTATTGGTGCTGAGGTCACTAATGTTTTTAATTTATTAACACAATCCGTGTGGGCTTGTTCCCACTTTCACACTACATTGTTGTGCGTAAGCTGTGCTGAAATTTCACTTAAATTTAGAAGAAATTTACAAAATATTTTGTAAATCCTAAAAATCTTAACAATTCAATTTTATTTTTAGGCATTTCTAATTTTGCAATTGCCTCTATTCTAGTAGAATCAATTTTTATTTTATTTTTAGAGACTATAAAACCAAACAATTTTACTTCTGTCTTTTTATATTGAACTGACTTATCTTTGTTGAATGTTATGCCATATTTTAAGGCAGTATCCAGTATTTTTTTTAATATGTTATCGTGTTAAAACACTTCAGCTGCGGCGTTGCAAATGTACACAAATTTTGATGAACTATTATAAAGTTTTGTTTGATAAAACGAATCTTTCAAATCTAATATTAAAAAATATTTTTTTCCAACTAGGTCTGCTACTAATTCTTCCGGTGATGGAATGTGATAATGTTCCATTTTTATGTAATTATTTAGAACAGATGGATCTAGACATATTTGTAGTTTCTTATTTGTTTTTTCCACAATTACAATATTATTCACCCAATCAGTAGGCTCAATTTATTTTTTTATTACTAAAGCTTCTTCTAATTGCTTTATAGATTTTTCAAATTTAGGCATAATGCTTTTTGCAATTTTTCTTACAAGAAATACACACTGCTCTGTGTCGTCTTTTAATGTAAATTTATAAGTGCCCGAAAATGTTCCTAATTTAGTAAACACTCTTTTATATTTATTTATTATTTCATCTTTAGATTTCATTTTAAAATCAACATTTTCTATTATTTTTATTATGTTAGTCTCTACTGATGTTTTAAGTCCTAATATTGGGTTAACACCTGCACTGGTTACATATAGTTTTATTTTGTATCATCTACTTCTTATTAAACAATCCACTTTAGTTGTACTTATTAATTCAATTTTATTTCCGCTACATGTCACTAAATTGGCTTTACTGGAAGTTAATTGTTACATTATTATCAAAACATAGAATAAACAAAGAAAACATTGAATCAAAACATTTGTTTAACCCTTAACTGGTCCGGTGCTTTATTTGTTACGCTAAAGGTCAGGCGTAGTCTCGGAGACTACTTAATATGATAGGCCAATAAAAATACAAACATGTAAATAAACTAATTATTTTATTTATTATGTGTTAGTATATACATTATAAAACTATTTAATGCAGAAATGAGTTTAATTGAAACAGAACATAAAAAATTGTTAGCTTAAATTATATTTTATTACAAAAATTTTGGTAAAAAATCTATTTTTAATATAAGATGCAATAAATAATTATAAAAATTTATTAATTCCAATTTATATTATTAATTATGTTCTTAAAGTATTAAATAAATAGAAAATTCAAAAAAAAATTGTTTTTGTTGAAAATTTTGTATTCCAGCATAAGCTAAACTTACTTGATTTTTAGCGCAGTTATTGCAGACTGGTTTTGTGCACTGTAAACAAATAGGTTTTTTGCAGCTAAGACACAAGTATTTTGTCATTCTACGCTTTTTCGAAGGACACAAGTGACAAATTTTACGTTTTTCTAAAATAAGGTCATCATTGTTAGTTTCTTCTTGTGTATTTGGGACTTCAAGTATTCTCCGAATAGTAGTGCGTATTTCACGTGGAATAACCGTCATTGTCAAACGTCGCCTCATGTGATTTTCTACTAATTGCATGGCTAACTGCATACCAAAAACACTTTTTTTTTTAATTATTGGATTATTTTTATAGCATTGGTGTAAAATATATGAATTTACCACGGAAATGTCTAGTAGACGAAAAAAAATTACTAAGGGCCATCTTCGACTGCGGCGACTTGATGTGCTTTTGGAGCATTTTTCGTCTAAAAAATCTACTCCGCTTTTATTTTCATTGTAGTAAGCAATAATTTCTGGTTTTTTAGTATCAAGATCCGTAAAACGTCTGTTGTGCATGGATGATATTAGTATTGTAGCTTTTCCAACTTTCCCAACGTACGAAATTAGAGTACATTCTTCCCTAAATCCATAGAGTGTTGATTTTTCAATTCTTTTTTTATTGGGTTGAAAGGATGGTGGTATTTCAGCTTTATTTTTTTTTTAATGTGCCCACATACGTTAAATTATTTTTCCGCAATACATCTACTAATTCTATTGAAAAATACCAATTGTCAGCTGTGATATTTCGATTGCTGTTAAAAAGTGGTTTTGCTAGTCGTAATACTGCTTGAGTAGGCTTTAGGAACTTTTTATCTTCATCACTAAGCCCAAAACTATCAGAATCTTTCCCGGTGTAGATATATGCATTATATAAATAACTATTTCGTGCATCCGTGAGGCACTGTATTTTGAGGCCGTACTTTGCTAGTTTATTAGGAATGTACATTTTGAAACGGCATCTTCCTCGAAAACTTACGAGCATTTCATCTATTGTAGCAGATTGACCAAGTCCATAAACACTTTGACAATTTTTTATGAATGAATTAAATATAATTGAAATTGCTGCAGCTGGATCATCTTTTATGCGTTCTTCCCTATCTTGAAAATTGTCAAATCGTATGGCAGCTAAAATAACAGCAAATCTTTTCTTACTCATGACTGATCTAAAAATTTCTCTTCCAGTTCCATCTGTTGCAAATAAACGGTCTATATTTTCGTGACTTGAATTGAATATTGCGGTATATACAAGAAGACCCAAAAATGCTTTTAACTCGGTGATATCAATATCGTTTACATGATGTCTAGATTGAGCTGAATACTTCCCACGAATTGTATCTAATTTAATGTTGGTATACTGAATAGTATGCTGTAACATGTCGTTATTGAAATGTAAATTCCAAATTGACAATGGATCCGCGGCCTCTCCCAGTTTACGCGCATTTGATTTTAGAACGGGAATTTTTATTATTATATTGTGTTTTCGAGTTCTAGATGAAGGGCAAACTTCTGACGTACACCATCTATACCGGTTTTTGCCATATATGTAGTTTTTGTCAGTCAGAAGCAAACAATTCCGATTTGGTGTCGTGTTCTGACTCAATGGTGTAGTCTTCCAGCACATCGTCTTTATCACTGCCACTGCTATTTGCATCTTCAAACCATTTCATAAGAGTTTTTTCAAAATCGGGATCACCGTAACGCACTTGTTTTGATAGTCCGGCCATAGTTCATAAAATTTACCGCACTCAAGAAATGTACACAAACGGTCCTGCGTCGTCTAAGAGACTACTCCCAGAATTGTTTTTGTTATAACTTGACTACCAATCATGCTCTGCTACGTGGTGGATTAGATGTAACCGCAAATTTGTAGGCGGTCCCAGTAACCAATCACAAACAACTATATAAATTGAGTAGTCTGTCAGACGACGCCGGACCAGTTAAGGGTTAATAACTGTGCAAGAAGGATATTACATTGAACACCGTATCTATTTTAAATTTTACAATCTTATTATTTATTTCTACTTTTTCTATTAATTCATTATTTCTATTTATTTTATTACTTACATTGGCGATTACTTTATTTTTTATAATAGTATTTATAAAAAATTCATCACTATCGGAACTTATATTTTCAACAACATGGAATTTATTTATTTTATTTTTAAAACATCCAATTTTAAAATGATTAAGTTTATTACAAATATTACATTTGATTTTCCATATGCGGGCATTACCGCTCTCCATGCTTTGTCAATAATTTATATTCTGTTAGAAATTGCACAATGTTTTGTAAATGCTTTTATTACCTCCGTTAACTTTGATTTTTCAAGCGTCAGTTTTAATATTTCAACATCTTCATTGCCAATGAAATTTAGAAACATTGCCACTTTTACATTTTCTTCACAATCGCTATTTTCGATTGCGAACATGTAAATATTAAATTTTTGAAGCCATGCGGTCCATTGGTGTGCAGTATTATTGGTGCCAAACGTCATCGTAGGCGGCGCATAAAATCCTTCTGTCATTTTTCTATTATTTGATATACTACGAGTATTATTAATTATGTTTCCACACTTTTATTAATTATTTTTCACACCTGACACCATGTAACGTTTAGTTATGGTTATTATTAATGAGACACTTTTTATTATAAAGATACTTTATTTAGTTATTCACACGCGTGCTGTTCTTGTTACGCCATGTTGTTTACTTTTCGTTGCTATGTTGATCCATAGCTTACTTTAAGTACCAACCTTACACCTAGGGCACAACTGCTTGAAGTTAAACTTCCTTAATAAGTCATTCATATTTCATTTTGTTTTTCTGTGAGCTCCTTTTCTACTACTACTACTCATGAAATAAAACCGCGTTTATTCTAAGACGTAAAATAAAACGTTAAAAATAGTATTAGGTATTTTAAAAATCCAAACATTAACTTTTTCATTTCATTACTTTTACTACTTTACTTCTTTCAATTTATTTTGTGCGGATTTTCATGTTTATAGGAACTTTTTTGTTTCATTTGATATGTTTAAATTTCCCAAAAATCTGAACTACCTTGTTTACATAAAAAGGCGAGGTTCAGTACTATATTATTGATTCTACTATATATTATTAACTAAAGACCCTACTGTGCAGTATGAAAAATGTATTGACTATAAACTAACAAAACTTGCAATAATATTTTAATATAAACATGAATATACTGTAAATAGTTTTTATGTTAAATCCAATTTTTTCTAACACGTTTTTTATTAAATTTTACATTTCGAAACCAGAGTTATCAGGTGTGGTCTTCTTTGGTTATTTCTAGACCCACTTTGCCGGTAGCTCTTTCTCTCTCCGGCATAGAAAACAAACTCGGATCAACCGTAATATAACCTAACATATATGTAAGCCGTTGTCCCCGGCATACAACGTAAATTCAATTTATTTATAATAAATTTAACGAGATGTATGTACAGTCTTCGTTTAGTTCATTCATATTACAATATACTAAAATTTAGGTGTGGATAACTCCATCACCCTATGTCATTATCTAACAATTTATTATTAATTGTTAAATGCTTGAATCAATTATTTAATTTACTTAAACTTAAATGACTAAAGAAAAAACCTGGATTGCAAACAGCAAACTGAGTCCAGCAGCACGTGGTCCATTAAAACATCATGGATTGATCCTTGGATCTGCTTGTCTGGCTTTAGGCTTCTATAAAAAATTGCGGAAGAGCATCAACAAGTGAGTAAATTTACGGCAATTTTAATTGCACGTCAGGCATGCCGGCTCATCAATACTCTTAACTGGCATTTACTATTATTACCTAGATACACCCGGCACATTAATGTTAAATAGAATCAAAAGAATACTCGCCCAATCCACACCAAACAATTATCCACCATACCATGCGGTCTTAAAGAATTTATTATACCTATTAAATTTCCCACTCCATAATTTAGGTTTGCTATAACTACCATCCGAAACGGGAATCAATATCAATTTAATTTATTGGCAATTTAACTGAAATATTACCCAAGCACATGGATGTTTATGGATGTCTCCTCTTCTCATTCTTCACCATCACAATTCCGGAAGTAAAAGGAAGAATCCTCACGGAGTACACCCACGAAGCGTCTATTGTTAAGCAAACTTGTAGGAATCTTTTTATTACCAGTTCCTAGAAAGGTTCATAGATGACGCGTGATACAATTTCCATTGCATATAATGTTAAAGTTTCAGACAAAGGGTAGATTCAATGTACCCACAGACACAACACCGAAGAATGGAATTGACAGGTAAGTGTATTAGCATTTGTTAATAACATTTAGTTCTACGATAAGAAGGAAAATACTTGTCTCCGAATTGTGTGCATTCAATTCAGATGAGCAGTTAAACACAATTTAAAAGGTTGGCCAACCTTATTCAAAACTGGTAAGTATTCTACTCTTATATTAAGATGATAATAATATGGATTCTTTTTTAGGTATTTAGACTGTAACACCATAATGTTACAAAGTAGCATTAGGTAGGTTACACAGGATTGACGTATTTTTTCCAATTTTTAATTTTATGTTGGTCAAGCCATTATTTTGGCGTTATTGTAAATTTAGAAAGAGCTACTTTGTAGATTTTTTTACATTATTTAATATTTTTACAAAATAAGGCTGAAACGATAAAAGATTGATCGCTCTCGACAAACAGAAAATACGTGAATTTTTAACTAGTATATTATGCCGTCACACAAATGATAGTAATAACAATGATCTGCAATTAAAATAAATATTTATGAAAGGAAAGCTTTCTGCAAATAATATCAAGTATGCCCAAGCAAAAACTATAGGCTTTTTCTACAATTTAACAGCCAATCATCTTGTTTTGAACGCTATCTATGGCCAGTAGGGTGGCAATTATTTATTCGAATTTAAATATTATAAATTTTTGTTGCTAATTTGATTCTTTGGTACTAAAAAGTAATAAATGAATTTTTTCAGATTTTTTGTACGCCCAAAAACCGTGCTAGTAGTAACTATCATAATCGATGTAAAATTTCCTGTAGATTACAAATTTATTATTTTTGTAATCACAAAACGCTTCTGAAAGACAAAAAATGCAAAAAAATAACGAAAATGAATAATTTAAGTATAGAGCAGCTTTTTGCATTTTTTTCTAATTAGACATTTGAATATCAAACTATCTTCATCATAATCGTATTCTACAGAAAATTTCCTTTTAAAAACAAATATCGCAATACCAAAATCAATTTTTACCTGTTTTATAAAACAGAAACAAATTAAATAAATTTTTATTTCTTCATATTTTAATCATTTTGATTTTGTCGGTATTATTTAGACTTATTCTTAAAATTGATAGATTTCTCAACAAAAACTTCATGATTGGTTGTTTTGTTAAACAAAATAAGGCTGAATACTGACAAATAATAAAAGTTTTTGATTATGAAGTAATATTGTTATATAAACCTATAAAATTTTTCTATATTAACTAAAATACTAAATCAACAAATTATGCCAATTGACATATGTCAAAAAGTAAAACTGACAAACGTGATCTTTTCTAATAAAGAAAGGGCATACTTTTGAAGCCTTATGTCAAACTACACTCTCTAAATAGACAACCTTTGAGGCTCCTAAGCACTATTTATTCTACGAAGCGCGTTTTCTGCTAGTAATATACAACAAACATTGTATTTTTTTTTAATTCTTTTGATATAAACCTCACAATAATCTACAAAAAAATTAAATAAAAACACACGCAACCATAACAAAAGAAACTGTGTTTATCTGAAGTGTTTCTCTCAAAATTGCCTGATACAAATTGACCTACTGCTCTATTCTGTATGCATATTGATAGCTAACAATATCGTTATCGAGCAAGGTTGCTTAGCAAATTAGTAAAAAAACGTATAAATACACAACATTGCTTAGCAACTTTCCTCGATAACGATATTATTAGCTAGCAATACGCATACAGAATAGGGCTAATTATAACGTTATTCAAGCAATTTCCAATTTCAAGCTTTTTGGTCAAAAATTGATCAAACAAAGTATAAATTTAGCATTCGTGATGTAAAAAAAATGATATTTAGATTAGAAAAATCAATGAAATTGATAAATTATAATAAAGATCAATTAGTAAACAAAGTTCAGTATAAAGCCGGTTATTGAAAATTATTAACCCTTGACTGGTAAGGTGAAATATTGTTACACTAACGGTAAGGTGCCATCTGTGAAACTGCGTTTTTGAGACCTTAAAAACTAGAAAATTTTGATAAAATATTTGAATTCTTTTTGTTAATTCAATTTAAACATGTATTTGACATTACTAAATCAGTAACAAAATAATATTAAAAAAATATTTACATAATAAAAAATTACAGTTATTAAATATATTATAATTTTTTCAACTCAGATATGAAAATACAAAACTAATAAATAATTTATTGCAAAAAATATAAAAAATGTTCATAAAGAATTATCACAGCAGCTCATAAACTTTGTCAATATTTATGCAATTTTTATATAAATACCCTGTTACTATTATGTTAAATAACAAATTCATCTTTCAAAACTTACAATATGTTTATTTTTATTAAACCATTGCATAATAGTTTCTTCAAAAATATTGTTACTAAAACGTAGACGTTTTAGCGGTCCCGCAATACGATGAGTTACACAAAAAACGAACGTAAACAGTAAGATGCAGTCTGGCATACTGATGCAAACAAAAACCGGCTAATTATTTAATAACCTAATATGCTAGAAAGTTGAAAATAGGGTGGCAGAGAGTGGTGATGTAGATAAAAGGTTAGGTGAAGTTATAAGTTGCAGCTCGGGATTATTTTGTAAATATCAACAAATTTATTAAAATAATACTCTCACAGACGGCTCCTTACCGGTTAAGGGTTAATATTAATGATTCGCAACGAAATACGCTCTGCATAGACGTATTGTAGTGCTCTGATTAAAAACCAACCTATCCAACATCAATTAATTATCTGTTCATCGTATACATCCCAAACTCAAAGAAAAAGAGGCCGGCTTAGAAAAACAAGGCTCTAATAAAAAGAAATGCGAAAGTTATTTTAAAGTAACAAATAATTTAAAAACAACTACAAATACATCAAAAGTTACCAAAACAATAGCACCAACAAATGTAATTAATAAACCATCAACATCTGATAACAATAAATCTACACATACAATAACTAATATAAATACAGTACAAACAACTCTATAAATCAAGAAACAAATCAACTATTGTCTAATAGTAACACTACAAAAACAAATATGTCAGTACATGCAAGCAATACAAACAATAAAGTAAAAACACAACAACCAAAAAAAAAATTAAACTTTAAACATGTTTATTACGTAGAAACAACACAAAAGCTCACACGGATACAATTATCAGACATAAGGTGTCACACCAGAGTAAATTTAAACGACATAATATTGACAACTAAAAATGGATATATTATCAAAACCAACACAACAAAAGAAGTGACAATAAACATGATAAAAGAATTACAAACTAAAAATATTTTAAAAAACTATAAAGAATTATCACAAAACAAACCAATCCCAAATAAAACACCAATGGCATCATACTCTGCAGTAATAGCATCTGTAGACCTAGATATTACAGAAGAAAAAATTGAAGCAGTCCTCAAAACTAAAGAAATCAACTATCAATATTGTAAACGGATATCTAGAGCCACCGGACTACATACTTCTAAAATTAGAATAATTACTGCCGACGTTGATGCTTACCAAAAATAGCTGCAACATGGAATTTTTTACAAAAGTTGCCACTTTCCTGTTTTTAAAAGTCACGCACCTGCTTCAATTCCAACACCATGTGCCAAATGCGTTTGATCACACAACAGAGAACTGTGCCGCACAGCCTAAATGCAGTAAATGTGGAGGGCCTCATAAAACTTCGAGCTGCAACCAGGATTTACCTACCAAATGCAGTTTTTGTAACGAAGAAGAACACGAGCCGAGGTCCCTCAAATGCAAAAACCGACCAACTAAACCCACAGAAGGCGTCCCGAATATTAAAATAAAACCAGCCAATAAGAGGTCAGCAGATATTGACTAAGTAATTACAAACTCTTCTAGGATTCATTCACCTAGCACATCCATGATTACATAATTGATATTAAAATTAACAACCCGAAAAACACCGAAAACAAGAGCTCATTAAAAAATTAAAACTACGTTTCATTGAGACTATAACATTGACACATTATTTTTTTTCTCCGGCAATTGCATGTTCATTGTTATGTTAGATATTCTCAACCCTGACCATGCTCCCCTACTGTTCTTACAAGCGGCATACAAGTTACCATTACTTAATCTCAAAATGACTAGCCTTAAATTTTTATACTCCAACATAAATAGTTTCGAACGTAAATCCACTTTTATCAAAAACTTATTCATTAAAGAAAAAACATCTTGTGCAATGTTTGTTGAGACTAAAACCCAAAATCCTTATTTATTCCAAAACTGGTCTATTATCCAACATCCTTCCACAATCTTAAATCACAATAACAGAGGAGGCTCCGTAGTAATGACATATCCAACTGTTTCTTTAAAAAAAGATAACCCACCTAGTATAAATAATTCCTTGAACGACTGCTTACATTTTGCAATCCCATTTCTTCATAATACAATTCATATTTTTTTAGTTTATATTCATCCAAATTGTAACATTGAAGACAATATCTTTGTGAAAGCTGCACAATACCCGCATGTTAATATCATAAGCAATTTTAATCTAAATCTAAGAAAAACTCGCCATCTTCAACAATTTTTATCCAACTCCATTTTTTTTTAATTTTCACTTCTCCAACATTCATAATGGTTGACTACCAATGCACTACACCTGATATTCTACTTTGTACAACAGATCTTAAACCACACATCCGTTCAGTAAATGTTATCCCTGATTTATGCTCCGATCACCTTGCAATTTCATTCCAAACTTTTTCTCCCCAAGAACAAATACATCTACCACTTTGATAGTTCTAACATAAATGGAGTGAATAAAGATGCAACTTTTTTCTTCAACACGTATCCCATCATATCACTTAGTACCATAAAAACATTTTTATCAACGGTTTCATCTTCCATTTAACGGAATTCTCCTCAAGTGATCAAGTCATACTATAATTATCCCCTTGCACCATTCATTTTAAGGTTAATCAAATACAAAAGACAATTGTATAGAGAGTTTCGACTAACAAACGACAAAACAGTAAAAAGACAGTTCAATGACCTCAACAAAAACATTCACGACTTAATATTTCAATACAAAAATGACAAATATATAACTGCATGTAACAAAATCAATGACAAAAAAGGAAAGACAAAATATTACAACGAAGTAAAAAAACTGACAAAATACAAAAGGACAAATGCAATTCATTAAATTACTGACTTAACGACAAATAAAAGCTGCTTCACGGATACAGATATAGCCAATACGTTTTGCAATCATTTTAATGACGCATTTGCTTTTTCTCAATCCGAAAATTTTGACAATAATAATCTAACTGACGTTAATAATTGGTATGATACATTCGGTAGACAGACGCACGTTACGCCACAGAACGAAATCATTGACAAATACACTTACATTGACGCTTTAAATAACGGCAAAAATTCAGCACCGGGACAAGACTTAATCACAAGAAACATTTTAAAGGAGTTAAATAAAAACATTCACTGTTACATAATTGACATTTACAACCATTGCTTTTTGCATCAATATTTTCCCAATGAATGGAAAATGGGAATTGTTATTTGTATACCTAAATCCAATTGTAATTTGTCTCAACCATCCAGTTATCGTCCTATTACGTTGCTTCCCGTTCTTGGAAAGATGTTTGAATTAATAATTCACAATAAAATCCTAACACTTACTGAGAAAAATATCCCTATAACCCAATTTATTTTTTGCAAAAGTCGTTCTACATCCCACCCTCTCACAATCCTTTCATCTAATCTCCAAATAAAGCATTTGATTCTGTTTGGCACGCTGGTTAAAATAAGTATTCCAATTTTTAAATAACCGAACTCTTCAAGTTCGTATCCGCTAGTCATATTCCCATTCATTTACTCCTCATCAAGGTGTACCACAAGGATTTCTACTCACACCCCTTCTATATAATTTATTCTGCCACGACATCTATCACTTAAACCCAAATTACTGCAACTTAAACTTGTACATTCTGTAATATGCAGATGATACCACACACATATCACATGCCTAATTAAAATCTTCCATATATAAACTGCAATCACTATTAGACAAAATAGATTCATGGTTTAATAAATGGCGCCTTCTAGCAAACTCTCGAAAAACCCAACTTATTATTACTTATCACAAATTAAAAATTAACTTTTCTTGCATTCGCATGAATCAGCAACTAATCCGCTCATCACAAGTATGCAAATTCTTGGGAGTATTTTTTGCCCAAAACTTAAATTCAATTCCTATACCCGATCCCTTAAACTCAAAATAGTTAGTAGAGCTAAACATTTTCGTTCGCTGACATAAAAATGCCGGCATTACTGCCGCATGCGCAACTCACATATATAAATCGTCGTTCTCTACTTGATTATGCTTCCATTTTATTTTGAAATTTTACTAAACCTACCCTTAACAAATTGTATGTCGCAGAAAGAACTTGCCTACGCTCTATCACCAAAATTCGCCATCCTAATAATCCTTAACATAATCCCTGAAATGAACTGTTATATGCTAAAACCAAAGTAGTTCCACTTAACCAACGTCTCAAAAAGCTCCAAATAAAATTTGCTAATAATGCTAACAACCACAAAATACTTGCCAACTTAATAATACCCAGAATCCAAGCAGTTGTATCAAAATTTAAAACTCCGGCTGAACCTCTGTTTCAAAATATTATTAATTTGACAAACGACATCTTAGATTGACGTTCACTTATCACTAACCCCCATTTAATATTTTAATATCATCCCCCTTTTTTTTTTCTTTGTAACTAAATAATAATTTTATTCAACTTAGGCTGAAAGACTAAGGTCGATGGCCATCTCATAAAAGAATATTAAACACATTTATGTTCACAACATGTATATTTTATTTTATTTTTTGTATAGTTTTTTTATGAATAAGGATGTTATATATTAATATTAAGTAGAATTTTTTTGAGTTTTGTACCCCGAAAAGATATTAAATTTTATAAACCAGGTGCATTTTAGCACGCCAGATGGATGAGCAAAGCCATTTATGCTATAAACATCTATTTGTTTAGAGACTGTTTTAAACTTGATGATAAAAAATAAAAACTTTTATTTGATTTTCGTGATATTTGTTTATATTCACCGCGCCATTAGAAATGTATGCAGTTAATAATGATTTAAAGATTTTAAAAATGTAGATGCTAAAGCTGCTAATGCAGCATTCAATAAATTCTACAATCATTTATGGTATCTGCAGAAAGAAGAATTGCTTTTTTTTTATGAATTTATTGTCAACGATATAAAATAAGATAGTAGTTAGTTTGAATATTTATTACGAAGTTGAAAACGTTATTGCGTCAATAATTTTAGTGATATGAAAAAAAATTAATATAAAAAAATTGATTACTTTATAAATAGTAATTCAAAAAAGTTTTTTGAACGATTTAAATTAAATTTTTAAATGTTAATTAATGTGAGGAAGTGGTCAAATGAAGAATTGTTTCTACAAGGAAAAAAATTAATTCAAAAGTTGTGAACGATATAGCTGAAAGAGCAGTGCAGTTGACTCAAGAATATGTAAATGTATTAATGACTGTTGAATTTAAAAAGCAATATTTACTCTAAGTAAGCAAAGAATACACGACTGAATTTTCATATGCTGATATACATATAAACAATAATACATAAAAATACAAGAATATAAGTCAATATTATTAATATAATATTAGATTTAGATAAAAATAAATTAATAAAATAAATACCAGAAGTAAAATAAATAAGCAAAAAGGTTTTTATTTTTTATTCAAATTTATAGATTTGCTTGATTTTGTATTGTAATAAGGTATTATTTATATTTATATAAATAAACATAGAGTCTGATTGAAGTTTTAAAAAATAATGATAATGTGGTGCTCAAATTTTTGATACAATAAAAAAATTTATTCAAACATAACAAATAGAAACTTTTTTTTAGAAGAAAATTTTTATTTTGTTCATTTAGAATTTGTAAGACCTATTTTTCAGCTAAAAATTATTTAAACTTTTGTATGTGATGTATGATTTTGATAGAAATTTTTCCATAGATTACGATTCTGATGTTAATAGTTTGATATTTAAATGTCTAATTGTTCAGAAGCTTTTTGTGAAAATTATAAATTCGTAGTCTACGGAAAATTTTACATCAATTATGATAGTTAGACTATTATATATTTCTAATTTTGATTTATCGTATTACAAAAAAAAAACAATAAAAAATTATTTTTTCCATGTTTAAATGAGGTTAAAAACGGTTTATAGGCACGGTTTCCGAACGTACAAAAAATCTGAAAAAATGTATATAGTACTTTTTAGTACCAAAAAATCAAATTAGCAAATAACTGACATCCTAATAGCCACTTATTGTGTGATATACAAATACGATCCAATTTTAGACTCAGACTTTTTTTAAAAGTTTTTATAAATATTAACGCAGAGGGATACGTTGTTCATAGTACCAATTTGTCAAACTGACAATTATATTATTTTTACTGTAAACATTATTGGTAAATGGAGATGGTGTGTAATTTAATAAAAATATTAAAATCATATTTTTTATTACTACCCTAGTATTCACAACATCTTTGCGGACGCACCAACGCGCCTGTCTCAATGAGGGCTTGACTGACCGTAGTATGTTGATATACTAAAATGATATATTAAAAAACTAGAGTGTTTTTTTTTTGGCTATAAGTGAATGATCAGTATTTGAAACTAGAATTAAAAAATATAAATGAGATCAATAATAAAAAACAATTAAACTAAAAAATGGGATATAAAAAGTTAATGCAAACACTTTTTTTTTACATTTTAAACCAATAAAAAGTGTGCTGAAATATTTATTCTATACGGCAGAAAAAAATCTTTACGAGACGACTTAGAATTTGGGTGGCAAGATTAAGAAATTTAGCAGCGCAAAACAATTTCAGCGGGGAAAAATTAAAATTGCTTTTAGGATACATATTTATCGCATGGATATATGAGGCGATGAGTGCAAGAGTGGCCTAACCCACAAATATATGAAAATACCAATAAACGTAGATTTATTATCCCAAGCATACCCTCTAAACATTTTTCACTACTAGAATATTGATTGTTCAATCAATTCATAGATAGCAGCACCTTGGCCTATCCAAAATTAAATTAGATTGAATGCAACACTGGCCTAAGCCACATAACAACTAATTGGCGCGTATTTACGCCAATCAACTGATCACCGTGATTTTTCTGGCGTTGTATTAATTTTTGTTGCTGTTTTTTTAATTTTTTTTTAGTTTTTTAGTAAGTAGCAGTCTTATTAACTAAATTTAAATATCAATTAAAAAAATAAGTATATATTTTTACCTGGTCAAACTATAAATACCTGATAAAATAAAACATTTTCAGATTTGTTAGGGAGTGAACTTTCTGATAATGACTTCAATTCTGGCAGTGATTCTGAGTTCATTCCATCAACGGGGGAAAATAATGGGTCTTCTTCTGTTATAAATAATGAAACAAATAATAATAATTGGCCAGCCAACTCTTTAACTGAATCCACAAAACTAAAAACGAGAAAAAGAATACGCGATGAGGCCAACTGGGTTCGCAATATTTGAAAAAATAACCGAAACTTTGGAAAATCATATATGAATTCAAAAAATGTTTTAGTTGAAGCAAAAAAATATAAATTTGTTGACAAATGCTGAAAAAATGATTGCTATCATAACTTTAATACAGATGACCAAAGAAAGATTTTTACTTCATTTTATGAAATAGGAAATTTTGATTTGCAAACTGCCTACTTATGTGAACTAATTTATGTCACTGATGTCAAACAAAAATATAGAAAATTCCCGTCGAAATAAATCTAGATCCTATCACTTTTCCGATTCATCAGAAAAATCCCATCAAACCAGTAAAAAATTTTTTTTTTAAGTTTTAAAAATTTCTGATGGACGAATTTTAAGGGCCTTACTTAATAAGCCTAAAGGAGGCACACTTCCTAAAGACCAACGTGCTTGACAAATATCATTAAACAAAACACCAAAATATAAAATAACCAAAGTGAAAAAATTTATTGAAAAATTTCAAAAATATGAAAGCCATTACGCAAGGCACAAAACCTTAATCGGCAGTATTTTTACCAAGACAGAACATAAACATTTTATATGACCTGTACAAGCAGCAGATGATAGATTCTTTACCTGTTTTTTCTAGTATGTCTAGGAAAATTTTTAATGAAAATTTTAATTTACATTTCCATCCCTCCTTTACGGACTCGTGTAAAAGATGTGATGAATTTAATAATAAAATAAAAGCATGCACTGATGAACCAAAGAAAACAAGAGCTTGAAGTTTAAAAAGAGTTGCATCTCAGAAAGGCAGAGGAAGCTAGGCAGGGGATGCATGATGATGGAGAATTGGCCAAACAACAAAATAAAGAAGTTACAACAATTGCATTTGATTTAATGAAAACTATTCCGATACCAGATCTTACAACAGGTATATGTTATTACAAAAAGCAGCTATGGACCTACTGCTTTGGTATTCATAACCTCGCAACAAATCAAGCTGTTATATACACTTGGAATGAGTCTGTTGCCTCTAGAGGCCCTCATGTATTCCGAACAATGTGGAGGACAAAACCAAAACATAAAGCTGTCATTGATTTGCAATTATATTGTTGCAAATGCAGATTTTAACGTTTCAGAAATCGATCATAAATTTCTTTGCAGTGGACACTCGTATTTGCCCTGTACAGCTAAAAAATATTACCCTTTTATTTATGTCCCCAATGACTGGAATAGTCATCATGGCTGCTCAAAAGAAAAACCTATTCAAAGTTGTATCTATGGAGAAAGAACACTTTTTTCCGCAAAGTCATTAGAAAATAACATAACCAGAAGAAAAATATCAAAAACCAAGCAAAAAGTTGAATGGTTACAAATTCAGTGGTAACGTTTTGATACTAATGAGCCGTTTTGTTTAAAATTTAAATATACAAATCAAGAAGATGCGAGTTTTAGTGAATTGGATCTGAAGAAAAGAACTTCACAATTTTTGAATACTTTGGAGTTGTTGCATCCTAATGGCAACTGCATAAGCGTGGAGAAGAAAAACGACCTGCTCCAATTTATGGCCTTTGTCTTCCCCATTCACCAAGATTTTTTTTTAATTTACGTACCGACTCTAAAGCTACTAACGAGGTTTACATACGTACTACAGATAAAAATTATAATAATAATATTTTCTTTATTCAAATAGTATAAAATAAGACATAGAAATATTATATAGTATAGAAATGCGTCATATAAAATAGGTAACAAATACAATTAATTTACAAGTTGGATAGTTTATTAACATATTCCGTGATTGTGTAGGGTTCAATGTTACAGATCATATTAAAAACAGATAGTTTAAATTGAATAAATGGCTTAATAAATTTGATGTTTTTAGGAAGTTGGTTATAAAATCTAATACACATATAAAACGCGCTTTTTTCTGTTAGAGATAATCTATGGTTTAGATATTTATATAAGTGTAAAAAGGTACTCATTAAAATAGTACACATTAAAATAGTTTAAGTTTCTTCTTACAAATTTAATACATTCAAAAACAAATAAGCGTGTTACTGTTAGTTTCTTATTTGATTTGAATATTGTACGGCATGAATCCTGATACTTTAAAGAAGTAAGCAGTCGAACCACACGCTTTTGAATTACAAAAACACGTTGTATATCATTAGCTGCACCTCTGAATATTATTCCAAATTTCAAATGCAAATAAAAATTTGCGTAGTATAGAGTTTTTGATGTATCTAAATCAACGTAACTATTAAGAGATCCAATACCATAACAAGCTCTGTTTAGTTTAGTTCATAAATGATCTACTTAAAATTGCCATTTTAGACATTCGTCAATGTACTCTCCTAAAAATTTAGTATGGGTAGTTAACTTTAAGTTTTGGTAGTCATTCATTGTAAACTGTTCTGCATTGAACTTAGATTTTGATTTAAACAAAACACAGTTGGTTTTCTCTTCGTTTAGTAACATACTGTTATTGTGAAACCAAGTTTGCATTTATTTTAAGACTTTGTTACTGATTTGAGATACACCATGCAGATTTGTAGCAGATATTAAAACATTTGTGTCATCTGCGTAGTTAACTATGTTTATATTTGCGCCTGGAAATTTAGAGTGTATATAGTTCGGTAAATCATTTATGTATATCACAAATAACAGAGGACTAATTATGCTACCTTGTGGTACCCCCATACTGGTTGGCAGCGTATTTGACTGTATATACCCATTTTCACTATGTAGTTGGACAAATTGTTGTCTATTTGCTAAATATGATTTAAACCAATCAAGTGCACAACCGCGTACTCCATAGTTTTGCAGTTAACTTAACAAATTCAAGTGGTTTGTACAGTCAAACGCCTTGGAGAGATCAAGAAATAGACCGCATGGTTCTTGATGCCTTTCTTTAAGTGATAATAAATACTGCTTGTAAACTGA
The DNA here is from genome assembly GCA_963932245.1 of Tachinus rufipes. Classification (NCBI taxonomy): domain Eukaryota; kingdom Metazoa; phylum Arthropoda; class Insecta; order Coleoptera; family Staphylinidae; genus Tachinus; species Tachinus rufipes. The sequence continues at coordinate 80,976,692 of OZ010741.1, read as the reverse complement.
AATAAAGCTGTATCAATACTTTTGTTTGTATAAAACCTTGTTGATTGTCATTAAGTAATTTATGAGTATTAAAAAATGCAAGAGTATTATAAACCAATTTTTCAAGAATTTTTGAAAAACTTGTTAATAAATTTATTGGTCTGTAACAATTTGCGTTTTGAATTTCTCCTTTTTTATATATTGGAGTGACCTCACTGGTTTTGAAAGATTCTGGAAAAACTCCACTCTCTAGTGATGCATTAAATATATTGCATAAGGGATAACTTATAGTATTGATAACTGCCTTAATTCCTGTTATTGATATGCTATCTACGCCAACAGAATTTTTATTAGCCATAGAACGCACAGTAGTGCAGATTTCTTCTGGTGTTATAGGGACAAAGAATATTCTATATTTGTCCGTTAATGCCAACATTTACAGATTGAAACGTTTGAGTTATTACACTAATTTTTAATGCATTAGCACCCATTTTAATAAAATATTGATTAAATTTATTTGCAATGTCAATATTAACTAGAGTCGGAAGAATACGTTTACTGTTCTTACCGGTTAACTCATTTACAGTCTGCTACATCGCTTTAGTTTTATTCTGTGATAAAGTGATTTTATTAGTGACTTATTGTTTTTTAACTTTATATAACAGGTTATTATATTCTTTGCGTAGATTATTATATATTAAACCCGTATGACACTGTCCATAATTATGTCTGCAATTATATATATATATAATTATAGATTAGACCATTCACTTGTGTAAAACGCACACACTATCAAGGTCACAATTATATCTTGAAAAATTAGAACATGTTCTATTTTCCCATCTATAATCGACGCAAACGTGATGTGCGCATATCATTTTGTATTTTCTTATATTTTTTTAATTTTACAACTGCAGCTCCACATATAGCAATTGCTACCACATTTTTAATTTGTTCTGCTTCAATTTTTCATTATTTTTATTAATTGTATAACTAACTGTAGCAATAATCAATTCAAAACAAATGACATAACCTGCAAAGTGTAGTAAACATTGAAACTTGATTTGGCAGAGCATAGATAAGGCGCAAGCGTGGTTTTATAATTATATAAAAAATTATATATAGTGTCATACAGGATATAATTTTTATATATGGAATTATTGCACAAATTCTAATAAAAATTATATAAATAATTCAAGACATAATTATAGACAGTGTCAAACGGGTTTTAGTTTACACTCATAAAAATGAGTTGATAGGTTCTGAAACAAAAATAATTTATTTTTATAGTATTAAACTGTTGGGTTATTTAAGTAAAATTTACTATGAGCTTTCATTTGATTTATTTTAACATTTTGAAGTGGAATATTAGCGTTAAAACATCTAATTACTGTGTTTAAGAAATGTTTAAGCTTAATGTTTACATTTGACGATATGTAGATGATATTCCAGTCCTCAGCCAATAAGTCGTTGTAAAAAAGTGTTAGATTGCAATCGGTAATACGTTGAATTAATGTTGTGTTATTTTGAATATGATCATATGTAGTATTTATATCAAGAATTTGAGCACAGTGGTCTGAGAAACCTGTATGAACCACACGAGTTGAATGATTTAGGTTGTTATAATCATAGTTGGTAATTATGTTGTCAATGCAGGTACTAGGTACTAGAGGTTGGAGTTATTCTAGTGCTTTCTTTAATCATAATACTAGCTTGGAACGACTGCAGTACGGATAAAAAACTATTTGTGTTGTTAGTAGAATTTTTAATATCGATATTAAAATTACCGCAAATGAAATAGGTTAAGTTTTCAAAAACTATAATATTTAACAATTTTTCTATTTTTTTTAGAAATATATCTACGTCACTTTTAGGTGTTCGATACAATGATATTACTAAATACTTGTTATTAGATATTATAAATTCCGCAGCCGCACATTCAAAACTGTATAGTTCCGATAGGTTATTGATGTCATTGCGTGCTGATCCTTGTAGATCTTGAAGTCCATAAACTGCACAGCCCTCTCGTTCGTTATATGATCTTCAGAAGCTTGAGACTAAGCGATATCCATGAACTGTTAGCGATTCTAGTTGGTCTTTGGTTTGCCAGTGCTCGTTAATACTAATAAATAGTAAGTTTTTTATATTGTATATATATATGCATTGAATTCGTTTATAGAGCTATTTTGATTGCATATGCTAATGTTTGTATTATTACTTATTATTTGCTTTCCCGTATCAACTGGAGACTTCGAAAAAAACGGTAAATTTTTACATGTTTAGCTAGAAGTTTGGATTTGTTATTTCTTTCTCGTGATTTGAGTGTGCCGTTATCTTAAAAGATGCATACTCTTCTTGATGTTTTGAGTATAATTTTTGTATCTTGGGATTTTTAATTCCTTTTTGTTTTATGTATTCCGTGAGATCTGCCACAGTTAAGTTAAGTATTAACGTACTAACTGAGAGGTTGGATAGCTCCAGTAACGCTGCCCGTTCAATCAGCCGTTCCGTATATGCTTTTATCTGATCTAGAGTTTTTTTTTCTTCTTATAAACAACTGTTTTATATTGTTCTTCATCTTGCGATTGTTTATTATTTTAAATATTGTTTTGAATGTTTTTATTTGCGGGTTCAATAAACTTTGCGTTTACTTTTTGCGCGTATGTACTTGGTGTATTTGTTTCTTTCTTCTCGCAATTTTTTCCTGTTTGTGATTGGGCTGTGGAATATTTGTCGGTTCTGAAATACTAGTTCCCTCTTTGGGACTGTTTACAGTATTAGGATTATTATTTAAAATAGGTTCCTGTAGAATTACTTTCTTCATTGAATCAGATTCATTAGAGTTTAATATGGTTGTTAATTTTTCAATCAATGTATTTTGTGCTGAAATTTTATTATCTTGTGCACTTACTTGCATTTTTAATTGCTGGATTTCCGTTTTTAAACTCATTAAAATGATAAGAGTACACTTTTGACTTCCATTCTTCTCACACTTAACACATGCAGCAAATCCAAACTTTTCTTCCTTCGGTTTTGCACAAGTTATGTGATAATCACAATCGCATATTGGGCATATAAAGTGATCCTGTAGTATGATTGGAAGATAGCAATTGCAAGGAGTTTTAGTTTTAGTTTTTAGAAGATAAGAACAACTTAGCAGTTCTTTCATTAAACTGTTCTTTATTAATAACATGTATTAAAATATAGTCATTTAAATTTTTTTGACTAATTTATTTAAAACGTTGAAAATTTTATTTTGGAAACTTCTAAATAAAAACTAACCATACAGTTTTTTTACCCACAAGTGCAGTTAAATACCTGGCCTAATAAACAAATATAAATAAATTTTCATAAATGCATATTGCAGAAGTGGCCTAATCCGCATTGTTTCTTTTATTTTTTTGAGAATTTTCCAGCTTTAGGCTGCTTAAAGTAATAGCAAAACCCAAAAATGATCACTATAAAACAAATTTTAACAAAATAAAGAAAATTGTTAACAAAAAACGAAATTGAAAAAAATTATAAAGAAAATCTCAGTATAACTCAATTAGATGTGTTGATGGGTTAGGCCACTCTTGCTTTCATCGCCTGATATATAACTGGATACCTGACTATGTTGATGCGTGAAGCAAATTATTTTACAGCGGCCATTTTATGTGTGACTTAGTAATAGGTACAAAGTAAATATTAAAAACATCTTACATTTTATTATTTTAGGGTTCTATAAGTTTAAAACATACATTATTATGTCACTAGCAGTAAGAAGAAACCATTTAAATGATCCGAACAAAAATTGGTTAATTGGATCCGAAATTAATACAAAAAATGTGTTTTTTTTAATAAACAATTAATATCTTTTAAATTGACTTACCAACTTAAGCCAAATTTTTGGACAACTTTATTACACGTATTACTGACGATTTATTATCATAGTCAAACTTGAAAAATTAAACACTTAAAAATATTCCTAAATAATGTAAAATTAGCACAAAATATAAACTATGGTGTAATTAGATTTATATAACGTTGAAGCTTTGTGAAAATTTTAAAATATTTTTTTTGCAAATAAAACAGTAACGTACAAAAGAACAAAAATTGATATTTTGAAATTTAAATTTTATTTTGATTTTATGCACGCCACAGATTTATTTACAACCAATTTTTTTGAAACTTTTACAAAACTTCAACATTACTCATATACATAATGCATATAATGTATACAATGTTAAAACTTATTTTAATTGTAATTAATAATTCAGTTTATTTGACATATAAAAAATCACTTCCATTGCAGATGACACGCACATAAAGTTTACAAATAAAAATCTAAATGATTTCGTAAATAGCCTATGTTTGGTGATGCTTTACAATTGTTGCCGATTTTTGTATTGTTTTTCGTAAAAAAGTTATACGGGTTTAATTTTTCAAAAGAATTTTTTTTTTAATTACTGTACCGCAAAACCTTTGTGGATACAAAGTTTAACTATAATAGTAAAACGTCAGCAATACGTGTAGTAATGTTGATATAAAATTTGGTTCAAGTTGGTAAAATTGTTCAAAATATATTAATTTTTCACAAACGCATTATTGGTCTTAACTTTGGATCCAATTAACCAAGTGTTGTCCAGAACAATTTAATAGTTAGTTTACAATGTTAGTAAAATATAATGCATGTTTTAAATGTTTAAAAAACTAAAATGATAAAATGTAAGATGTTTTTAATACATATTTAGTATTATCAAGTCACTCACAAAATGGCCGCCGTGAAATAATTTGCGTCACTTTATAAACGCGAGTTAGGTATCCAGTATATCCATGATATATCGTTGGATTTTAAAAATGACTAATACAAGAAACACCAACAAAGAAGTCAATTCGATGACATAAATTTAAAAATGTTAAAATAGTTAAAACCATTAATTCTAACTAATTTTTCTATTGTCAAAAAAACTACTGATAAGATTTACATATTTATGATCAAGACTATACAATGGAGCTTGTTGATAAGATTAGGATGCCATACCCTATCAAATGCTTCGGAAATGTCTAGAGCTACTGCAAGATTTTTTCTTTGTTTGTCTAAAGTAGAATTTTATTTGTGACAAACATAAGTCAGAAAATCTGTTGTCAAACGTTTTGATCAAAATCCATATTGAGTATTTGAGATAAAGTTATTTTGTTCTAATTTAAAAAAAAAATTTAACAGATTGGACAACAATTTGAGAATGTTTCATTTTTGTAAGATAAAGCAAATATTTTAGCCAAAATGATTCATTATATAATATAATAACGGTTTCTATATAGTTATTTGTTAATATCAAGATATAACTGATAAGGAAATATTGACGCTAAATTTCCTTATCAGTTATGTCTTGATATACTGATGCTATTACCGCAGGGTAAGAATCAGCTGGTGTTTGTTTTTTGGAAGCTAAAAAAGATTGTGTAGAGTCATTGAAGCTTTTTAAAATATATGTTTGATGCAGTTCTTTACAAAGTGGTAATAAATTCTGTTTGTGTTGAGAGGGTAGTATCCCGTATATTTTCAGCGTTACCAGATAATTGTGTGCGTGAAATAGTTTCTATTATTTCAATATAATATACAAATTTGTATATTTTTTGTTGCTTTTAAAAATTAGACAGAATATCATTTTATTGTATCTTATGCTTAATTACATGAGCGTGTTGTTGTACAATTGATTTTGTAGTGGTAGATAATGTTGTTGTATTATTTGTAGATGTTAATGCATTATTTATACTAGTAGGTAAAATAAATAGAATATTGTTTTGCTTTTTTGGGTCGACCTTTTTTTTTATTTTGGCGTTTTATATTCCGTATCACTCAAATTCCTCTACCCTATTCCACTTGATTTCTCTTGATTGGTCATCACCCATCAATATGTTAGATATGTATAAACGTACATAAATCACCCTCCCGGGCTTAGCTAGTCTGCCGCTTGGATTTTGGGGAAGGAGCAATCATAAATATCATATTTTGAAATCCTATCCCTTGTCACAATTGTGATCTCCAATACATAGCACAATCAAAACAAAAACTTATAGATAATGTTAATTATGTGCGTTAATTTGACTTTAAATAATCGTATTTTTCTTTAAAAATTGCAATAAAAAAATTTGCTTATAAAATCGATCAGAAATTTTCCTTTTTATACGCTGAAAAACCCAAAAAACTAATATTTTTGTCCCAGTGGCCTAGACAAAAAGGAGCATTTTATAAATTTTTTTTTAAATACCGAAGTTGACGTATTTTGATGTAAATTAGTTAAAAAATACAAATTTGTTTAGTGTATTTGGGTTTTAGAAGTCTTTAGAAGACGATTCATTAAAGCGTAACGAGTCATTAAATTGACACATCTGTTTGACTTGAAAATGTCTAATTATCTGTATTAATTCACAGTATTTGAGGTTAGATATTATAGGTTAACATATTAATAACTTATAAAAAACAACAGAACTAAAAAATTACTAAATGACAATTTATTTATGAATATCATTTTATTTTTAATGTTCATTAAAATTTAATGATCCGTTTCATAATGAATCGTTATAAAAATATTTAAGAATACGGGCATGAGACTCTTTGGTGGCCCTATCATTCATTTTTCACAATTTATTATGTTTTTAATCAATAAATGAATTATTATTTTATAATAGTTAATTCATATTATTATGAATTAATAGTCATTATATGTTTTGTCACAGTAAAATTATTAATCAACATATTTTAGACAATCTTTACTTTTAATAACATTAAAATAAATCACACAAAAAATGATAATAAATTCAGTATCAAAACAAATCACCATATAAAATAATACAAATTTATGTATATTGTAATAATAATATAAAATAAATATACATCTATATGTATGTAAATACGATTTGGGAGTTACATTTACATATACAAAAATCTAGACAACGTAATTCACGGCATTTTAACAAAAACTCTATGCGTTGCTAAGGAATGTATATTTTATTTTAAATAAACAATGGTGAACGCCATTGCAAATGAATATGTAAACAAACAATAAAATTACAATTCTAATGTGTAATAAAATCTATTTCTAATTTTGAATGCTTGAATAAAAAATAACTATGTATATTAGAAATGTGACAATTAAAAAATAGTAATCTAGGGCTTGTTGTACAATTAAATTGTTAGTAGTTACAAGAGATTTAATTTAATTCCTGGTTGCTGTTAATGGTATATAATATACATATGTACATATAATGTTAATGACAGCATCAATTAAATAACAATTTAATGCTTTGTAAATGCCTACTACTGTGCCACAATTTTTAACGAACTAACGAATTTGTTCTGACCCAAGCTGTAAAGTTACTCGAATGAATTGGGTATGCGAATAATAATAATAATGCGCACAAAATTCGAATGTTATAATTCGCAAACAACCACATCTGACGTGCTTAAATAATATTTTTTAAGTTATTTAATTTGTTATAAATATTTTATTAAATTAGTCGAATGTGACATTGATTTATTAAATTTGTCAAATATGACGTTACATGTCAAACTCATGCATTAAAATGTATTGGCCGGAGTCCTACGGCTAACGGCAGTGAAACAAGCTTCATCTATTCATCATATGCACACATCAAATTTATAGAAGCTTGTCTTTTGTGGAGTATTGATAAAAAAATAGCAAACATGTGAACAAAACTGTTGGAAATTAATTATAGTACAAACAAATACAAATATTAAAGTATGAAATATGTATATTATTTATACATTAATTTACAATGATTTTAATTATACAATTTATAATAAATATTTTATTAAATTTGTTGAATGTGATATTAATTTATTAAATTTATCAAATGTGACTCAAATTCATCATTGTCAAATTTATGTATTATTATTATCAAAGTGTATGTGGCAATGGAACAAACAAGTGTTTGTGATGATTACAATTAAGCTTGTCTTTTGTGGTGCACTGATAGAAAAAATTGCAAACATGTGGATAAAATACTGTTTGAATTACAGTATAAACAAATACAAATATTAAGGTATCAAATATGTATATTATTTATGCCCGTATTACACTGACAATAATTATATGTACATACATATATTGAATTAAAGTATTATCAATCTTATTGATTGAAATTTTAAGAATATTTTTAGATTTTCTTTATTGATGATATTTTGTGCATTTTACAGACTTTTAAGATTTAAATATTTTTATATATATATATATATATGTATGTACATTAATGTAATGTTAATAAATATATTTGTGATTGCGATGAATAAATACATTGATCCGTATTCACCACCGACTACTACTGCCCAATCGCACCATATTCAAACAAATATATTTTTAAAATTTATAATAAATAATATATTAAATATCGAAACCATCATTAAATTTATTAATTCAAATTTTTATTGTAATAATAATATAAAATAAATATAATTATATTATGTTACAATAATCTAGTCAACTTAATAAAATTCATAAGTCAAGGTGGCATTTTAACAATAGATTTGCGCGTTGCTAAGGAATGTTTATTTTATATAAACAATGTTTGTTGACTGCCGTTGCAAATGAAAAAGTAAATCATTCATACAGAATTACAATTCATATTATGTGCAATAAAATTCTTCTCTAATTTTAAATTTTTGATGAGACATTTAATAAATTTGTGTATACAATCTCTGGTTGCTCTTAATGAATGGTACATACATAATGCTAATGAAACCATCGTATATGACACATCATTTAAAAAAAAAATGTGCCTCAGTTTTAAATTTATTCGAATGAATTAAAGAATTTGCTCTGACCGAGCCGGCACAATTTTGAATTTCCACTATTGAGTTGCGTATAACGAATAATTCGCATACAACCACATTTGAGGTATTTCAAAACCTTATACATTCAATTTAAATAAATGTATTCTTTTTAAATTATACTATTCGTGATAAATGTTTTATTAGATTTTTCAAATGTGACGTTTGTCAAATTTATGTACTATTATTATCAAAGTGTATTTATGGAACACACTTCATTTCTTCATGAGGTGATGGTGATAATATCTACATATATATATATACAATATACATTTCAATCACATTTCAACGAAAAACATGAGGACTAAACAATAAATAAATTATTAAAATAAATACTGTTAGAAATTAATAAATAAATACAAATATTAATGTATGAAAATATACATATATTGTTTATACAGTTTAAAATTAATAAATACATTTGTGATTGCGATGGATAAATACGTTAAGGTGTATTCACAAAAATGATTAATAAAATAGAAGATTTCCAGTTTTGCAGTACCCAAAATGAGTCCAAATTATTATTCATTTATAGTAATTATATTTTTTGTTATAGTACATCCTTTATTCCAATTATTAATCAACATAGGGTAAACCATAGGTGGCCAACCCGCGGCCCGCCTAGAACTTTTTTGCGGCCCGCGATATTTATAACACTTTTCAAAATATATTTATTTAATAATGACCAAAGTTTGGACCTGCTCTTTGTTTTTTCCCGGTATTCTCAATTTATATATTTTTTTTGTTATTCTGGTTCTATTTATTCTGTGTATGTGTTCTAGTCTTCCTAGCTGTCTCTCCTTTATTAATGTTTCTATAGGTTAAATTTTTAGTTTATTTTATACTTCAGAGCTCTTCACTTAATCTTTTTTCATTATTTTTTTTATTATCATTAAAAATCTAATCTCCATTGCATTATTTTTGCTTTCATTTCTTTCTGTTGATGTCAAAGATTTGCTCGAGTATATTAGGGCTGCACTTACTACTTTTTGTATTTTTGTTTTTATTGTCTTCGATCTTTTTTCAGTACTTGCACCTATTTCCATGTCTATATTTCTTGTTTCTTCTATTATTGTACCAAAGTAGTAATATTTTACTTGTTCAACTATTTGTCAATCCAATTCTATCTTGTGCGTTTTAAGTTTTGTCGTACTGCCATAGTCTTTGTTTTGCTTGTGTATATTTCCATGATTATCTTTTTTAGTTATTCTTCCTATATTTTTTTGTTTCTTTGTAGTTTCTCTTCTTTGTCTGCTATTAATATCATGTCATCCGCAAACATTAGGATTTAAATACAATTGATCATTTATAATTTTTTTTATAGCCTCTATTAATGTTGCAAAGAGTATAGGACTTAGAGTTTTTAGAACAGTTAAATTATATTCTGTTTCAATTTTTTACTTCAAAAAAATGTCTATAGTGAGTCTAAATCTAATATATGAATATACAATTTTATATGCGGCCCTCGGAGTTATAAAGCATTTCCAAAGTGGCCCGCGAGATCAATTGGGTTGGCCACCTTGGGGTAAACTGTACAGTTATTGGCCTCGTAAGGGTAACTTTGACTTTAACCTGGCCTTATTTTTTTTAAGAGTGTTGGAGTTATAAAACTTTTTTGGGTATTAATTATATGTATGTAAATAGAATTTGTGAAACAAAACATTAAAAAAATAGGATTAATTGAAAAGCTGCCATTTTTTCAGTAATTGGCCAGGTATAATTATTGGCATGTTGCATTTAAGTTATTGGCACCTTATCAAACTTTGTGAAATTTTATATCTGTTGAACAAAATAGGGATAAAAAAAAATACGAAATATTTTTAAATTTTATTAGGAACGATTAGGTCGGTACTTACATCGGTCATACAAAATTTTAATACATTAAATGTTGCATTGAGAACATTTAAAAAGTTCATCTTTACATTCATATTTTTGTTTAATTAAACGTTTTTTGTGATAAGTTCTTGTACAATTTGTTTATTTGATACCTATTAAACTTTTAGAAATTATATATGTACAAAGGAAGCATAAATTGTTTATTAAACATTGGTTTCTTGGCCATAAATTTATTAGTTCTATATTATTATTTTTTTCTTTTTTTATTGATTCTTCTTTGACAATTTCGACTTTAGAAAATATGTTTCTAACAGCGTTATTTTTTAGCATTGTTTTTTCTTTCACCATATTTATATTTACATCAGAAATAATTTCAATTTTTGATTTTAATTTTTGTCCTTGTTTCATTGTTTTATTTTGCAGCTTTATTTTCTTTTTTTCAGTTTCTATTTGTTTTTGTAATTTTCGTTTTTCTCTTTCTTGTTTTTAATTTTCTTTTTCCTTAGCTTTATTCTCTTGTTGCTCCAGTTTCTCATCTTTAAGTTTTTTCCAATTGCTAGATGTTATTACATAAGGCATTCTGGTGCTGTACCTTTTATCTTTTCTTTCAGGAGTAAGTGATTTTCAATTAAATCAAATACTTTATTGTCAATTGGCAGTTCAAAAACTTACATTCCAACTGGCAATTCAACATTTTCAAGTTGTATCTTCATAGCTTCTGTCTCCTGTTTTTCATTTTCAATTGGTATTTCTTCTATATGTGGTTCCGTTAATATTCCACCATTATTTATAGATAGGCACATTGAGAATGTCTTGTTCATTATCTGATACCTTACTTTGCAATACTTTATTTTGTCTAGTCATTAAAATTCCAAACCGTTCAAACTGTGCGTGTTTTGAATCAAATCTTTACCAACTATTTTTGAAAATGTTTCATAATTTATAGTGTGATTAGAACGTATAAGTTCCGTGTTTAATTTGTCAATGATTTTAGACATATTTTTCGCAAACATTTACTGTAGTCGATGAAATTTGGCTGCCACGGATACAATCCGCAAGCTCTAAATCCGTTAATGATTATTTCTGGTCAAATTGTAGAACTTATTACCGTTTCCAATAATAGAGCAAATGCTTTTTTCGACAGTTTTTTTGTCGGATGGGACCTCCGCCACTCAATTACACCCTTTCTCCAACCATCTTTAAGCGGTTTAAATGTTGATACATCCGCTGGCTGGAAAATTCTGGTTGCATTTGGATATAACGACACTAATATTATGTCCAATTTTGTGAAAAGATTACTTAATTTACGATCCTAGGTGTGCCTTATGCCCATCAACAAATAAAATTATAGGAAATTTAATATTTAATTGTTTTACTTAAAAGGGTATCTGTTTTTTTTTTAATTCATAGCGACATTTTTGACATGTATATATATGTCATCTTCTGGCTCTGTAATAATACACAGATTTTTTAAATAGAAAACATAAAATAACATTGATAAGTAGTACATAATACGATGAAATTCTGACGAAAAGAAGTAAGCGCCACAAAGACAACTTTACACAAATGCTAAAAAAAATTTCTAGTGTGATTAATTCCAAAATTGAAAATTGAATCATATGCTGAAACAACGTTGTAATTTCTAAAAGTTGTTTTGTTGGGAATCCAAAAATGATCGATTGCTTTATCAAATAAAGTAAATATATGCCTAATATGACTAACAAAAAAGAACTTAATCACATTATAGGCACTTCGAACGAAATATAAAGAACAAGAAAAACGTATTTTTATTAATCAATTAAAACAAATACAAAATGCATTACATACTTTTAGGCATCGCTCTTAACCCTTTAACTGCTACGTTAGGAAACACAATGTGGAATCTTTGTGCTAGGTCAGGAAACGTCTAAAACGTATATATACGGAAATAGTTTCTCGTACGTAAATATACGGATACAGCGTGCAAACTACTATTTTCTTTTATTTCCTCGTACGTATATATACGGATATAGGTCACAATCAATTATTTCTTTCTTATACAATCATACAGGATCATAAAATAAGTAACAAAAATCAGAATGATATGTTTATTATACAGAACAAAATAATATAATTATGAATAATAATCAAGTAATTATAAAGTAATTTTGAAATACATAGTAGAAAAAAAAATTCTAAAATTTTTTTACCGAGAGGTACTTTGCAAAACATGGATCAACACAAAGTCCAACATTACATTCTTTGCAGTTGTATCGGGAATCTCTTCTTCGTTTATTACCAAGTTGCGTATGTTTGCAAACATAACAGATTTTTTGCGATGCCGCTTTGCCTCCAGGAACAGAAGGTATCTTTAGAGGAAAATGACGAGCAACCATACGTGTAGGTTGGGGTTTGGTTGACGACCTGCCTGGTTTTGGAGTTGTCTTTTCTTCTTGGACATACTTTTCAATTAGCTGCCTTACTAGTTCTAACTGAAAATTTGCTAGACTTATATGACTTCCTGTTTTGACTTTGTACATGGAATGCGAATTTATAACAACAATGTCAATAAAATGAAAAAATATTTTTTTGTACCATTTCATAGTTTTTCTAAGACACTCTACAGAACTCAATAACATGTCTATTTTATCTATTGCACCCATTTTTGCATTGTAGTCTTTTACGCATGCAGGTTTTTTCATTGATTCTCCAGTTTTATAATTAATTTTTTCGATGTTTTCTATGTTGTCTTGGTGAAATGTAGTCAGCATATATACTAAACGTCTATCTAACCATTCAATTACTAAAATGTTGTCTGTATGCTTACTGACCATTTCTCCACGTCGTTTGATTTCAGGAAAATCAGGCATACCTACACGATTAATCCTGACAGTGCCACAAAAATTAGTTTTGTGTTTATGTAGATACATTCCAAGTGTAGGACTGGTATACCAATTATCTGTATAAAGACTATGTCCTTTTTCCAAGTACGGTTCCATCATTGTTCATACAATTGATCCTGATATACCCAAATTTTCATTTTTAACAATTTTAGTGTTGGTTCCTGTATAAATTATAAAGTCGAGAATATAATTTGTTTCAACATCTGCCAATATAAACAATTTCACTCCAAATCGGTGACGTTTTGTCTTTATATATTGTTTAAATGATAGTTTTCCTTTAAATAAAACCATTGATTCGTCAATACATATTGAAAAAGGCTAAAACTTTCTTGAAATTTTTGTTTTAGTTGTTTTATAATTATATCTAATTTATACAGTCTGTCTCTTGCAGGTTGGTTGTTGTTATTGCAGAAGTGTAGCATTCTCAATAGTAAAAGATATCTGTCTCTACTTATAATTTTTAAAAATAAGGGTGTCTCTAAAAGAGGGTCTTTTGACCAACAGTCGCTCAGTTGTAGATTCTTATTTCTTGAAACTAACATTGTGACAGCAAGAAAAACATATATTTTTTTATAGTCAGTGTCTATCAACTTATTCAGTCTAGAAAATTTTGTTTTATTGAAATTTTCAGTTGTGAATTCAAAATACCTAAATAAAAACTAATATAGTATGTTTATTTTTTTAATCTAAAACACTTACCTATTTGTTTCAGCAGCAATGTTTTCTGCCATACTGAATGTAAAAAAATATTCGAAGAAATCCAGTATAGTTGACTTATTATCAAATTCAACATTAGTTGGATGGAAACCAGACTGTGTTTTATCAAAAATGTGAAAAGTTGGAGAAAACATACCAGTATGCTAAACAAAATTACTATTATTATTTTGTTTTTTACGCGGTTGTTTATTTTGTAATTTTGACTTATTTTTACGTTTTTTTGTATGTTATGAAAACTCACATTTTGAGTATTTACATCAGCATTCGCATTTGCATTCATATCCGCATTTGCATTCATATCCGCATTTGCATATAAAATATTATTATTAGTTTCTATAATAATATTACAATTATTGTCAATACTTTCCGAATCACTGCTTATTTGTTCCATATTTTTATCAAATGTATCTGCAGTAACTGCGGTAGCCACATGTGTTTTTTTTTGTTCGAATAACCTCAAAATCGCTGTCGGAATCTTCTTCTGATTCTCCATCCGAATCTGATTCATCAGATTCAATTGTCGAAATAAGTTCGCATAAACGATTTGCTTCATCGTCACTTAAACCAATAAATCCACTCATTTTTATATATTTGTAAAAAAGCTGTACTTGACACACAACTTCACTATTTTTAATAATGTCACACTTTAATTCTTAGAAAAAAATTACTGCATTGAAAAACTAAAAGATGTCGCTACAATTCATATCTGAATAAAAATCTCGTACGTATAAAAATAACTATAGCATACATTTGTAAAAATCCAAAACGTATATATACGGTAATAGCACACCCCGACGCCATTTTAAAATCGTATATGAGCGGAATTAGCAGTTAAAGGGTTAATATTTTCATAGAAATTAACATATTTTAGTGAAATATAATCACACATATGTATAGGTATAACAATTGGAAGAGGTCTTTCATACGCTTCCCTAAGGACGTTACTTCAATTGTCGTCTTCTTGTGAGATTTCGGCAAATAAGATATCCATGTGTTGTAGGATTTTCTTATCTGGATACTGATCGAGTCATCTGATGTTATTTGTATCCACACTCCATGTGCTATTTTGCATTTAGGATTCTTCCATATTAAATTGTCTGCATCGGTAAAATCTTTAAAAAAATGTTTGATGCGTGTAAATAATTTTTTTACGAAACATCAAGTTTTCTTTCCTGTCCTTGACTAAGACGGTGAACTTTTTGGATGACATAATATAGTAATGCCGATGCGATCTCGATGTGTTATTACTTCATGCCATAACTATACCATTTCTTATGTTATTAACACAACAGTTATAGTTCTCTGATAGAAAATAGACGAATGAGTTAGGCTTGCGCAAAAAATTATGTACTTACTGCAAATCTGTGCATAGAACCACATAATTGGGATTTATCCTAGCTAGTCCGGTATCTTCTTTCAATGATTGGTAGCCTGCTTCTGATAACATGTGTTGGATTTTACTTTCATTTTAAATTTCTCGTCTCTCGCCGTTCGTTGTCGGTCCAGCAAAGTTTTATAAACAGTTTGTCGCAGTACGAATAGGTGTCTGACCTGGGAAGTCTAAATCGCAAGTTACTTTTGAAATACATCATAGACCGAGAGCTATGAGCCAACAGAAACTATGAAAGTATAAACGCTAAATTTTTAATATATTATTTTAGTTGTGGTTCACATTAACATACTACGGTCAGTCAAGCTCTTGTTAGGACAGGTGCCACTAGTGCGTCCTCAAACAAATTATAGTAGTCAGTCAGGTGTGTATATAGACGGTAATTGGTCAGTCGGGTCCTAAGTATGTATAAAAAACTAACAAATGTGACACTAAACTATAAGTGTCAGTTTTGACATTCACATAATTTCCTCAAATATCTTTGAGGACGCACCAATGGCACCTGTCCTAACAAAAGCTTGACTGACCGTAGTATATTAATGTGTATCACTACTAAAATGATATATTAAAAAATCAACGTTTATATTTTCATAGTTTTTTTGGGCTCCGAGCTCTTGGACTATCATGATACGTTCTTAATAAGATTAGACTCTGTGGGTATTCTTCTAAAAACAGTATATAAATATTTGAGGATGTATGTCGTCTGCTGTAATGATTTTCCTGTTGTGTATCTGTTGGCTTAAGCTTTTTGGGCGGTTTATATGCTTTCCACGTTTGTCAGTTACATCTGTAATAGATATATTTTTATCCACAAAGTACTGAACTCGTCTTGGAGTGATTGAGAATACGTAGCATAGTGTTGATTTTTATACCTGTATAGTATATATGGTGTATTTTAGAGTAGTTTGGCTGCGGGATATTGTTCATTCAACCAGAGCACCCATTACGCTACTAAGAACACATGCAAACACGTCTCTAAAAATTATAATTATGTTAATTTTTAAATAATACATGCTTTAAATAAACTTACTTCATGTGGGCGTTTTTAAGCCAGAGTCGGCGATCATCAATAGTAGAACAAAACTGATAAGCATTTTATTGCCCAACTCCATTAGTAATAACTTGTATAATATAAAAAAAAACAAATATTTATTAGCTCAATCAATTTGCTGCCAAACTGTGCCGAACTAAATTTGATATGACATTTTTAGTTTCTATACAAATCGTATTGGTCTCCACTGTGTTTGCGACATTTTCTGACAACCTGATTCCAATTGTCAATATGCATCTTTTGTCTTTTGCCTCTATTTAGCTGTGTAATAACTTAGTATGTCATAGAAACATCCATTTCTACTTATCACAACAACAAACTTCACACCAAACACATGTAAACAAAGCAAACGGGGTTAAAATAGAAGCCATGGCGGCGCATACGACTTTGTTCTAAAAAATAACCAAACTCGACTAACCAAAATGATACCAGAAAAATTTCCTATGACCCACTATTACGCCAACAAATTATTTTATTCTACGGGAACACCGTTTCCACACATATTGGCGGTTACAACGTTGTTCCAGCATAAGGTTCAAGGTTTATAGGTTTTTGAACTAATACCTGCCAGGTAAAGTGTATATTATTATTATTGAGACAATATCTGCATTGTTTGTTGATTTTTTTTTCAGGAATGTTGTTATTATAATAATTGGTTGTTATACACCGCCGAAAGTGAAAATACTTAAATTTAAGTGAATAAAAAAAATATATGCACTTGCAGGTTTTATTCCCAAAACCCCATGTGCTCAGCCACAGTACCTAAGCAATGTTAACATTTTCAACGTTTTGTTCATTATATGCATTGACCAGGCAGGAATACAGTAGTAAACATATTTCGTTTGCACCTCGTTTGCCATATTTCTTTCCTCATAAGTAACAAATTGCCTTTCAAGTGCCATTTTCGTAAATTGTGATGTTATAATACTCATATTTTTGGACTATTTTTGTCTTAAATGTGTTTTTGATATCAGTTTCTATTAAATCAATTTTCATATTATCTGAAGTGTTTTTCTATTTTTCTTATTTAGCACATTCGTCCTTTTTGGGTAGGTATAATATTCTATAATATATTTTTTTACACAAAAT
This sequence comes from Tachinus rufipes, assembly GCA_963932245.1. Taxonomy (NCBI): domain Eukaryota; kingdom Metazoa; phylum Arthropoda; class Insecta; order Coleoptera; family Staphylinidae; genus Tachinus; species Tachinus rufipes. The sequence continues at coordinate 80,958,915 of OZ010741.1, read as the reverse complement.
GCGTTTGAAGCTGGATAATCAACTTGTACATTTCATACAATGCCAATTCCACGTCAAATGAGCAGTTCATTTCAAGCGACACTCTCCTATTTCGCTCAAATTTTGTACACTTGTTTGGGTACCCAAAATATGATTTCATGCCAATTTCAGACCTTTAGGTCACATAGCTCGCCTCGTAGAATTGAATTTATCGGCAATTGTTTCAATGTTATCATCAATAAATCGCCCTGTATCTTTTTCGATGATTTAAAACACGACGTAGCCATGGTGCACACGTTTATGGCACATATTTTTAGATATTTGAAAACATATCTTCCCCAAATAATAAAAATTGAGTTTTATACAGATGGATGTAGTGGTTAGAACAAAAATTGTACAATTTCTTCGCACTTGTGTTTTCACAAAAAAAAAATTTGGTTTTGATAGTAACTGAATTTTTTTCGCTGCATCACATGGCAAATCTGTTTGTGACGGTATTGGAGGTAGAATTAAAAGACTAGCAGCAGATTTTTTCAGCAAAGGATTTCTTCGATCGAACCGTATTTGATTAAGAAATCAGAAATTGATAAGGTAAGAGAAATAAAGTCTGCCGCAGTTTAAACAATTCCAGGAATCAAAAACTATTATAGATTCCGTCCAAAATATGACGAAATAGTATCGTGCAAAATAATAGGTTTTGATAAGAAAGCAGCATTAATTACACTGGCCAACAAAATTGAACTTTATGACTGATGAATGACTTATGTCACTTGATGTTTACTAATTTGGCGTCGCTGATTCCAAATATAACCTCATTTCTTTTCTGACAGCTCTTGTTTACAAGTTACAGCTTTCACTTAAAATTAGCTTTCTTGCTGTGTTTATTTGCTATTAATTTACAAATTATTGAGTTATCTAACTATATTTTAATATGGCATCGTCAAGAAGACATTGTGTGAATGATCCAAACCATTTTTGTTTCATTTGCGGAGAGTATATGTCTAAAGTATGCCGTTTAAATGTGACAACGTTCGTAAATGAGGCTTACAAAAATTACTTTGGGCACACGTTGGATATGAAAGATAAGCCTTGGATTCTTCAAAAGGTATGCAAAACGTGCGTTGAGTTTCTACGTTTATGGACAAATAAGAAAAGAAATAGTTTCCGGTACGAAACCGCTATGCTCTGGAATGAACCACGGAACCACCATGACGACTGCTATTTTTGTTTGGTGAACATAACTGGCATTAACCGAACAAATAGTGCCAAATGGAAATATCCGTCCATACGATCGGCACATAGATGTGTCTTGAGTCCTAAGACACCTGAACCTGAAGCTTATGCTTCACAGGAGGCCATTTGATTTGGAGACGAAACTTGACAGTAGTGATAGTGACTTTGAATGTGACCTGAAAAAGCCAAAACCATTCAACCAAGATGATTTAAACGACTTAATCAGAGATCTGGGACTGTCGAAGTCTGCTTCAGAAATTTTGGCTTCTAGGCTAAAAGAAAGGAACTTAATAACAAAAGGAACTAAAATTTCATATTACCGCACAAGAGAACAAAATCTCTTAAAATATTTTGATGAAAAAGATGATTTCGTATTTTGTAGAGATGTACCTGGTTTAATGACTGCAATGGGATTACGAAATTATGTTCCAAGAGAGTGGCGTTTATTCATAGATTCGTCAAAACGGATTCTAAAATGTGTTCTCTTACACAATGGGAATAAATTAGGGTCATTACCTATTGCACATTCTACTAAAGTAAAAGAAGAATATACATCTATTGCTCTGGTTTTGGACAAAATTAAATATGTGGAAAACAACTGGCTCATATGTGTTGATTTAAAAATGGTCAACTTTCTATTAGGCCAACAAGGTGGTTACACAAAGTATCCCTGTTTTATTTGCTTATGGGATAGTAGAGCTAAAGGTCAACACTGGGTTAAAAAGGATTGGCCTACTCGGGAAATGTTAGTTCCAGGACAACAAAACGTGATAAACCCCCCTTTAGTATCAAGGGATCGTATAATTTTGCCTCCATTGCATATAAAATTAGGGCTTATAAAACAATTTATTAAAGGTCTTGACAAAAATGGAAATTACTTCCTTTTTCTACCAAAAAAGTTCCCAAAACTGAGTGCAGAAAAGATAAAAGCGGGCATTTTTGATGGGCCACAGATAAGATCATTAATAAAAGACACAAATTTTACGGACACTATGACAGAGATTGAGAAAAAGGCATGGAATGAGTTTGTTTGGCTTGTTCAAAATTTTTTGGGAAATAAGAAAGGTGCTGACTATTCTCAACATGTTGAACAATTAATGAGTCACTTTCAAGCGCTTGGATGTAACATGAGCATCAAGTTACACTTTCTTTACAACCACCTAGACTATTTTCCTGCTAATCTTGGGGATGTAAGTGAAGAACAGGGCGAGCGATTCCACCAGGACCTTCGTACGATGGAGGAACGCTATCAAGGCTACTGGAACGCACACATGATGGCTGACTATTGTTGGAGCATTCAGAACAGCTCTTCAACTTCAACTTCTGTAAGGAAGTCTTATAAAAGAAAGTTTTTTTAACTTAAGAAATCAATAAAATAGGATTAACTTTAAACGTGTTGTGTTTTATTGTAAAACGGCTCATGTGTCATATTTTTTAAACAAGAGCTGATACATAAATTTCGATCACAGATTTGAAAAAGTCATTAAAAATTAGGCTAGTATCATGTAACATAACTCAATCATCAGAAATGCTGTTGTCCAGTGTTATCAATTTATCAAATAAATTAATATTTCATTGGGTACCTAACACTTTTGTTATCTATATATAATTGATGAAGTCATAACATCTTGGTTTCATTACTGATTCGCTGAAAGCAGAAATATTACCAATGAATAAAATAGGAAAAAATAAATGCGTATTCAAATAAAAAATAATTGTCGCGTATAATTTTATATTATCGTCAGTTACAGTTAAAGAATGTAACAATTGGACAAAAATAAAACTGCTTGTGCATACATGGAGAAAGTTCAAACAACTTTTTGAATAATTCGAAATTTTTAGTGATAAGAAATATATGTATTATTCTATTTATACTTTATTTTGATTGAAAAATGGTTTTGTGCGTTCAAGAGACTCTAGAACAAAAACTACCACTAATGTGGGAAAATTTGGAGTCTCGGTTGCCCTCTGAGAAATAAAACTTTTGAAAGAAAACTTTTTTTTTATTTCTGCGCATGCGGGGCAATATATCAAAAATAAAATTTAAAAAATTAAAGTTGAACTTAAAAAACTGCCGTAACATTCAATTGGCTCTACGAGGCAAACTATGCAACCTAGAGGTCTGAAATTTGGTATGAAGTCATATTTTGGGTATCCAAACAAGTGTACAAATTTGAGCTAAATCGGAAAGGGTCGCGTGAAATAGACTTGACGGTGCAAGCCCACAAATTTTTTAATTTTTTTATGTCCTAATGGTAGATAGAGCTTTATTGATGATTTTCTACTGTAATAAGATGAACAACTAGTAGTTTTTTAATAAAATTATTAAAATCAACTTTCTGGTCATCAGTGATCTAGTGCGGCGGTGGGTCTTGTGCCGACGTCGTTGACTTTAAATTAGATTTATTTAGTCGTTTAAAGCGTTTTTGATTACTTTTTGCGTAACTCGAAGTGTAGTCACAAAGAACTGCTTACAAACTTTGAATTGTGTAATGTGTATAACTTTTAATAAAAAAATTCAAATTATACTGTTTGTCATTTAAAAATGTGTGATAATTATTAATGCATCTTTTCCTTCGCAGAGATTTGGCAATTTTGTTCTTCCTGGTACGTTTTTACCTTTATAATTTTTATATAGTAGACCAAAAGTATTTCTTTCGTTATTTAGTTGTTTATTTTTTTCCCATATTCTATTTTTGAATTTAAAAAACTAGAACTGGAACCTGGAATTTTGATCTTGAAATTGATTTTGAGTTTGGTAATAGTATTTTTCTTGTATGTGATCTTAATATTGAATCTGAGCTTAAAGATGATGATCTGATTTAGAATTACTACTGCTATAATCAACAAGACTCCTGTTTTGATAATAATATTTAATTGAAAGTGAATATCGTCAACAGTTTCTTTGGTCGGAATAAGAATTGAAAAATATTGCAATTTTCTTTTTCCTCTACACCAACATTTGGACCGGTATTATTGCTACTATTACTATAGTCTACAAAGTTCAACTTTTTTGATGACATTATAATCAGAATAAATGTTATTAGCAGAAATTTCAATTGGAATATATTGTGTTGAAGAACACAACAAAAACAACATAGTTTGAATAAAATTATTGTAAATTATTATTAATTTAATCATTATTTATTTTATCTATTTCGAGTGATTCTAGAATAGGTATTTTTAGTCCTTTTGAGCAGTCGTGTAGTAATTTTTAATTTCGTTTAATATTCAGTTTATGATTATTAGAAATTTAAAATTTTATTTTTGTGAAGATGTTTGATGTTATTTTTTAACATATCTACACGTTTCTTAAAAAAACAGATAAATATAAATAAAAATAATCATCCAAACAATATCATTAACGCTGTCTTAAACATATCAATAACAGTCTATGCATCAACTCCAACAAATATAACCTAACCCCTTAAATACGCCCTATCATGTCTCATAATACTAAATGTTGTACTTAAAATCTATTTTCAACAATTTACTTACTGTATTATGTTATTCTGTGTAAAAATGTCTGTACATTATTTCAGAGCCAAAAGATGACATAAGGTCTGTTTCAACATACGATTTGGACAGATTGCAAACCGTCCAAACTGTGCACACAAACAAATATTAGTCATACTTAGGCAATCTTTTATACACAGTAATTTGTTTGTGTGCAAAGTTAAAAGAAAATAACAAAAAAATACATTTAACAGTATGCTATAGTATTTTATTTAACTCAATTTAATATTCTAAAAAGTATGCACAATGATTAACCAAAACATAATTAATACAAATCACACAGTTCTTTAATTCGTGGCAAACATGGATCTTGTTGTGAAAGTGATAATACATTAAATATTAAAACTAGTCACTATATAAAATAATTATAATTATATATATACAAAAATTTCTAGTTAACGTAATTTCATAAATCAAGATGGAATTTTAACAAAAGATCTATGCGTTGCTAAGGAATTTATATTTTATTTTAGATAAATAATGTTGAATGTCATTGCAAATGAAAATGTAAATAATATCCACCAATTTTGCTCATTTCTCTGAAAAAAATTGGTAAAAAATTGTACTCCAATGGTCTTATGGTTGTCTGAAAACTCATAAAGGAAACATTCAGACAATTTCCACTCCTAGACGAGTTTACTGAGATGATCGATGTTGAAGCTCCCACAAAAAAGCCTCCTCGTCATCAAAATCCGAAGATCTACCACTTCTTAACCTCTAAGATGGTACCACCATATTTCAAGTCAACAAACCACTTTGGCATGCTCTTTTGTTAATCGTTCTTTCGCCGAAATGATGGTTGAGATCGAAAAATAACTGCGGCTTTCCACCTTTTCTCGAATTGATACAGCATAATGTGGCGAATGTATGTGTGTATGGTTTTCAAAGCGCATTTTAATTAAATAACCGTACTAAAGAATTATATTATGACAAATGTCAATTAAACGCCAAATTGCAATAAAAATTTCAAATATTTTTTTTATAATATTAAATGCTTGAAAAGACAATTAATTAAAAATAATTATGAATTATTATAATTATGATAATTCATCAAATTAAAAAATAAAATCTAGATCAAAAATAGTAAAATAATCCGATTACTTACTGTTAATGGTACATTTTCATTTATCTTGTACATCAAATCAAACCGATGTTATGACAACAAGTAAATCGGTGACTGGAATAACCATATAACTCCAAAATCTTAATTTTGAGGAAAACGATAAAATCTGTTTAGTAGGAAAAGTTTACATGTGACAACAATTTGATGAACAAGAGAGTTGTAGAGGATGACGTCCTCTATAAGAATGTGAACAAACATTTATTATTATTGTATTACGAACACCTGGATATTAAAAAATGTGTTGTACTGTTTTTTCACTCAATTTTTGTAAAATGTAAAAAAAAAACACAAAACTGCTGTTATTAAAATCTTTTTTTATTGCTATATTTACATATTACTGTATTGATTGTTATCTTTAATTCTCTTGCTCTTCGTTACTTGTCTCCCAAGACATATGGTAATAAAACTAAAGTTTTGCCACTCATGTACTGCATCACTTATTTTATATAATTAATTTTCTTCACATTGATTGGTAATGGAACCTTGTAGGCTGGCACATTGGGCAATGTTGGGCTTATGTGGGGCTTCAGCACTTTAAAAGTGTTTGTTAAAAGTCTTCCAATATAACATCTAGTTGAAATATAACCTAGCGTGGAGCTGTCGTAGATAATCTTGGCCAACAGACTTACAGGTTTTTTATAATATTTCGGGCACCAATCTTTGAAGTTAATGATATCCGTGTAGTTTGTTACATAATCTTCTGGTAGCTAAATGCACTCGTTTCACATTTACAAAATCTCAATCACATGACAAAAAGAAGTGTCCGCGAATAGGGAAATATTGATAAAATTTACAAAAAAAAATTATATGACACGTTAACCCTAGCCCTCTAGCGGGAGCAGCTGTCTGGCGCGCAGGATCAAATCATATTCAGTGGAAAAACAATATAACTCCCGGACTTGTACTGTTCTTTCGCTCAACACTATGGTAGACGACCTCGTACATGCGCATTGGGCTTCGTTTAAATAGGATTTTTGCTATCTCAGTTGAAAAACCGTCATTTTGGAGTTATACTGTTTTTCCACTCACCGATTCAAGTAAGAAGTGGAAATGGATTTGTGATGAGACAAACCGAATATGCAAGTGATGCATGAATCTGGAAGAGTTACATAAAATTGTTAAAAATGTACAAATAGATATAATAACCATAAAATCCAATATACGTACATATCTCTTGAAAAGGTCAAACAAATAAATGATAATAGCACCATTAACACCTTTGGTATACGTGAGTTCTGGAAATACGGAAATAAAAGAAATTTCAAGAATGGAATATTTCGAAGAATTTTTACTACGTGAGTGGTAAAAATTAAAATTTAAATAACGTAGTTAATATAAAATACTTTTACGATTAAATAAAATAAAATACATCCAATAAATAAATTTAAAATGTCTAAGGGCCGCTTTTACAATTGTCGGTTAAACAAGGAATAGCGCTATCTAAGGAATATATAAAAATGCGCTTATACAATCTCTTATAATTTATATCTGGTATAGTAACTAAGTAACGCGCACAACAAATTAGTGTATAAACAACGTATACGTCAATTTATAAGTCAGTTCTAGAAACGGCCATCTTCGTGCTAAATGATTTTTTAGAAAATGCATAAACGTGTTACAGTTAAAGTAGGATTTGTTGCTAAAATTTTTGCACAGAAAATTGATAATCGTCGAGCATTATTTCCTTGATTAACCTAATCATTGGGACCTTCAAGTGGTTCGTCTTTATTTCTAGTTCTAATTTGGGATTCATTGAATAGAGATTCTACTCGAGTGTGCGGGTGATTAAAATTTTACAATGACCCCGAGTTTTAGCAATTTCATAAAAGGTAATTTGTATGTTTCGAGGAAATTATCCGGTGCATGAAGCAGTAGTTTTCTCTAGAATAGTAACCAAGTAACGCGCACAACAAATTTGCGTATAAATGATTTATACGTCAGTTTATAAGTCATTATTGACGTTTCAATAGGTTATGTAGACTGTAACAAGGGCAAAACTAATACTATACCAGGCTTATACATTTAGATAAATTTATTCCTGGTATAAGTTATCTGACAATTGTAAAAGCGGCCCTAATTTGATTAATTAGATTAATTGATTAATTTCTTTTAATCTTCGAAAAAAATGGTTTTATTTTATACAAAGAAAAATTATCCCAAAAATGATTAAATAGTGATATTAATTTTAATACAAAGTAACTTAACGTAAATAGCAAATAGTTTCAAAATGCCATGTGAAGAGCTGTTAATGACATTACTGGAAAAATAAAATAACATAAATAAACTTTTTGTTTATTAACGAAGTACCTATTCGTTCAAACAATTTTGGTGACACTATCGCAAGTTCTTGTAGATACAAGTAAACATCACATCAAAATGTAAAAATGGGTGTATTCCGAGGTAGCATCCCTGAACCGTTACTGTTAGTTATTTATATATATATAATTCTAGTAGTAAATACAGTACTTCTCAATGGAGAATAAATATGTATAATAAATTATGTATAGTTTAAAATTTTATTTATAAAAATATACTTATATATGCTTTATTGTCTTTTTATTTTGAATAGACCGGTTTCGGTTGTTAAACCATCTTCGCTGTAACTATAAATTGTAAATATATGAATAAAAATATTATAAAATTATAATTATATTTAACTTACATAATGTGTAAAACATTTGTGACAGTAAAATTGACAATTGTAAAATGATGTGTAGTTTGTTTTACAGGATGTAGATAAATTGGCGGACAAACGCCAGGACCGTGCCAAAAGAAAACGATACTCTTAATTCCAAAATGCTGAGAAACTTTTCGTTTGGCTTCTTCAGATCGTCAAAGTTTTGTTACGCTTGGCATTTTTAAATTCAAACCTATAATGTAGGCAACTTACCACACATGCCGTCTGTGTGGCCTACCTGCATTTGCATAGAGAAATTAACTTCCTCTCGCGCGCGTTGTCCTTGATCAAGCGGACAAAATACATTTGTTGAAGGTTGACGACGATCAGGAAATCTGTTTTGATATTCATCTTTAGTTGCATTTGCATTGCCATTGCAATAACCATATGCCATATACATATCTGCATATGCAATCAAAGTAAAAGCCCATAATAAAATCAATAAAATAGAAATATCAACTGACATTTATTGCATTGCCTACTTTATAATTCGAATTTTATTAAAAATTTTGCTAAGTTGCCAAGCGTATTTTTAATTTAAATTTGATTTATTCTTCGAAAGTAATTTGCACATTTTTCAATGTTTTTTATTAATAATTTTTAATAAACCTAGTAATTTTTATTATACTAAAAAAGAAAGCAAATTTGTACATAAGAACGCAATTAAAACAATATTTGTATTGACAAAATTGAAACTTTAAAGACCTCGTGAGGTCAAATGAAAAGTTTTTCAGCATTTTGGAATTAAGATTTTTGTTTTCTTTTGGCACAATCTATAAATTTGCCTGGCGTTTGTCCGCCAATTAATCGACAACCTGTATAATAATGATTGGTTCAATGTTAAGTTTAAGCCATTCGTCAATACCGCCTAATTTAACTACATTATTGTCGAGCTAGTTTTTACAAACAACTCTAGAAAAGTTGCACTAGGAATGAAATTAATTGCAATAAGAGCAATAATTTAGAACAAACAAAAAAAATTATTCCTGAGTGACTTTTACATTTTATACATTTCCAAAAATAATGTATTACTTCTCTCTAGTTTTTTATTTATATTCAATTCTATCAAGCATTTTGGATACTTAAACTCTTTGCGTCATTTTCAGGCAAAACCCAACTTTGCTTAGTTTGAAAATTGACTAATTTTTAGCCAATTTTTCCTAACTTTGTTAGGACATAATCTACCATCTTTTCCAATGTATCAGAAAAAATATATAATTAATGATTGACAGATAATATTTTGGCAGGTCCTTGATGCCTTTTATGTATCTTTTATTATATACTAAAATAGAATTTTGTTCTTATTTACTAAAAATAATATATTTTAAGTTTTCTATATAATTTCATATTTATTAATAAATAAATAAATTATTTGCCTATTTGTGAACGTAGTTTGTGGGGCACCTTTGTTTATGAAGTTAAAGAATACTTTTGCCTTAAACTATAAGTTTCCATTACAATCATCAACTAAGGTCGGCTAGTTTTAGAAAATGGCATCATTGTTTCACTAACAACTATTACGTACGTGATCAACAAAACAATTGTGTGTATTGTTTCAGTTTGATTTCTTTGACAACCCGTGTTTCATTCGATTGAAATAATAACGTGTGACGTTAAATCAGGCTGCCAATCATAACCTTAAAAAAAAAACCTGAAAAACCATTTAAAGAGAAAAAGTCATGTGACGTATAATGAAGTTGTCAAATCAACAATTTTTTTAGTACGGGAAAATCTATTATTCATAAACGCTTAACACTGAGTTTAATAGTGCTAAGTTGTTCCGGACTTTGACCGGTTAATAACCCCTTTTTTCGTGGCATTAGAAGTTTTTTTTTCTCTTCACTTTCTGTATTATCAATGACAGTGTGGCGAAGCAATCTTGTCTCAGTGTGTGATTTGTAGGTGGTCGAGGAATAAAAACGCTATCTGCTTCGAGTAATGGAAATATCCCAGGTTGATTTAATATAATATAAATACAGTTGTAAGTATTTGTAATTGTATCCTTTCAATTACAATGATATAAATTTCCCTAAAAATAAATGTAAATTAACATGTGCTTATAACCTAATTAACCATGCCAAAATGTTGAACAGTATGAAAATATAAATAAATAAAGTAAACTTAAATAATTAATGGGAGTTATTTTATTATAGATCATTATTAAAATTAATTACCTGCGTAGAGATATGTTTTCTCGAGGAGAGAAGTAACATCACCCGAAAGACTGCACGGGAATTCATACACTTTTGTAACTGTAGGCCAAGTACTCTCTGGGGAGGTTGAGATGCAAAAGGCATTAGCTTTTCAGGTAAGTGCAGATATCAGATGAAGAAACTTCCCCCCTCACAGGTAGGTAAACCAAAAACTACGGTAGGCAACCCTATATACATTTAAATAACACAATGGTCAGTTAGACCATTTCTTTACACCTGCCCCCATTCCGGGTAGTACGTTTAAGGTTATCAGGTTAACACGGACTTCTCGGAAGACTGTACATAAGGTTTTAAGTGGCTGGCGTGAAATGAACCTCTTTTGACGTCAGAATCTGGCAGTACCAAGACAAACGTTTTGGTAGCGATTTGAACCTTGACTCGATATGGTCCCTCAAATAAAGGTAAAAACTTTTTAGTTACGCAATCTATGGCGGAGGACGTAGGATTTGCACGCAACCAGACTAAGTCTCCTACCTTAAACGCAAGCGGCTGTTCTGGAGAACTACGCGCAGACCGTCTTTTCGCCCGATTGTGTAGCGTTTCATCGGCCAATACCAGACATACTTTGGTATCTATGACCGGGGATTCAGGGAAGTAAATGGTATTGCGAATTGGTGATTCTGGAACACAACCCAAATGCAACTCCATAGGGGAGTATCCGGTAGATTCATGGGTGACGCTGTTTAGAAAGGTAATGAATTGAGGTATAACACGAGCCCAACTGGTGTGTTTGTTGTGGCAATATGCCCGAAATAACCTTCCTAATTCCCTCATAACCCGCTCCACCGGATTTCCCTGCGGGTGTCGCACTGAGGAGTAAATTAACCGGATGGATTCCTCATCCAAAAAATTCTTCCAGTGACGAGAAGTAAATTGCGTTCCCTGGTCGCATAAAATGCGTAATGGTTTCCCTACTTCATTCAAGTACCGTTTTCTCATCCGATTAACGATGGCGGCGGCGGTAGCTTTCTTCAGGGGATAAAGAGTGACGTATTTGGTAAAAACATCGAGCAGTACGAATATGTACTCGACCCCCCCTGTCGACCGAGGTAAAGGCCCAAAAAAGTCTACCGAAACCAAATCGTTCGGATGCTTAGATAAGACAGCTTCTAAAGTGGGTTTAGGAAGCACCGAATGTTTGGACCATTGACAAGTTTCACAACCTTTTAATACTCTTTTGATGCTGCGGAACATATTCGACCACCACAGGTCTCTTCGGATGGCGCACCAAGTTTTATAAACGCCAAAGTGTCCAAAGTATTGGTGATAAAGTCGTATAAAATCGTCTACTAATTCATTAGGTACGCATAAGTAAGAATGCCCATCAGCTTCACGCCGTAGAAAAAGTAGTCCATTATGTAGGAAAAACGAATTAGTATCTCCATCGTGAAGAGACGCCATGATGGAGGACAACTTAGCATCAGCTTTCTGTGAAACAGGCAACTTACTTAACAAAGGTTTGATGTCGGGTCCTGTTTTTACAGAAAACACCCGAAATTCACGATCTTGTGGCGTAGGAAGTCGTCGGAGTGGGTGACGTGACAATATGTCGGCAATCAAATTATGCTTTCCCGGTATGAATTTAATGTCGAAATCATATTCTTGCAGCGAAAGGACCCAACGAGTTAGCCGAGGCGACAATAATCGGTACGAGTTAAGGTATGTTAGGGCGCGGTGATCCGTAAGTATTAGGAACTTCTTCCCGAGAAGCAAAACCCTCCATTTACGTAACGCAAAGACCACCCCTAGCAGCTCCTTCTCCGATGTCGAGTAGCGTGTTTCCCTTGCCAACAAGAGACGGCTACAATAGGCAATAATTTGTTTAACCCCATCCACGACTTGGTATAATACTCCACCAATACCGACGTCACTGGCGTCGCATTGGACAACATAGGGTAAATGGTGATTAGGATGGTGAAGTAACACTTCACGGGCAAGTTGTGATTTAAGCTCCGTGAACGCTTTATCATGTTCAGCCACCCACTTATACTTGGAGGCTTTACGTAGTAATTTAGTTAGTGGAGCCGCTAGAGTAGAGAACTGCTCAACGAATACACGGTCAAAGTTAATTAACCCTAAAAACGCCTGCAGTTGACGGATGTTTTGTGGCGGTGGAAATTCCATCACGGAGGCTATTCGTTGCGGATCGGGTTTATAACCAGTTGGACTTAGCACATAACCTAAAAAGTTAACTTGTTTGCAAAAGAAACGGCATTTATTCAACCGCAGTGTCATGCCGGCCTGACCCAACCGGTAGAGTACTCGGTCGATGTGCTGAATATGTTCGGAAAATGATCTGGACGTTATTAGGAGATCGTCGACGTAAGGATGAACAAATCCTTCAAACGCAACACCGAGTATCTTATCGATACAGCGCGTGAATGAGCTCACCGCCGTTTTAAGCCCAAAAGGCAACACTCTAAAGTGATACGCTCTCGTTCCGACGCGAAACCCGGTATATGGACGATGTTCGAGCTTGATTGGTACTTGCCAATATGACGAGGTCAGGTCGAGGCTAGTAATATATGAAACCTCGGATAGGTTAAGCTTTAAGTCATCTATGGATCGCGGTAGTTCGGTTTCTGCCACTGTGACTGAATTAAGACGACGTGCATCCAAACAGACACGTACCGAGCCATCTTTCTTAAGAGTTGTAAGTAAAGGGCTGGCAAATGGCGTATTTGACCTCTCAATGACGCCCCAAGCCTCCATTTGATCAATTTCGGCTTGCACGGCGGCACGGTAAGCAATTGGGATTGGATATTGTTTTACTGCAAATGGGGTGTAATCCACTAGATTAATTTCGTGTTCGTATTCTCCAGTCAAACCCGGACGTTCAGAAAATATGGCATGGTGTTTTAGCAGCATAGATCGAAAATGCGATTGTTGTTGGGGGGTGAGTTGAACCTCTGGTTCCACAGAACTAACATTCCCCGATTGAGCCCTCGAGTAAGGTGGAACAGATAATTGTGAGGTGGCTGCTGCACAAACTCGCAGCGAACAGGAAGTAGGCGGAAGGTAATCGTGCACCACATCGATTTCAGGAATCTCATAGGGTCCCAGGCCTTGATCTAAAACAACAATTGCTTGTGTTTCCTGGAAATTAATAGTGGATTTAAAAGAACGCAAGAAGTCCACGCCCAGTATGACCGGATAAGTGACATTGGGAATTACTAAAAATTCAAAAGTGGCGATGAATTTGTTGAAGGAAAAGGGGAGCATTAATTGATGTGTGACCCGGCTCTGTCTGGCTTTGAAAGCCCCTTTAACTTTAATACCCTGTACGGGCAAAACAGGAATATCGGGTAGCGTGGCTATCACCTGCTGATATACTTCAAAGGACAAACAGGAGATTTCGCTACCTGTATCCACTAATGCTGGAAATTGGAATTGGGAGATGGAAATGGGTAAGACGGGGGAACGAATTGGTGCACTAGCGTGATCGAATTCGCAGCCTTCTAAAATTATGTCCTCACAAGGGTTTTGATTTGGAAATGCGGCTCGGTTGTTCACATCTACTTTAGAGCCTAATAAGTGGTGCCCTGAGAGTTTTCCGAATCTACGCTTGGATTCTGTACAATTGGAAAATCTGCTCGCTCGATTTCAATGCTAGCAACATTGTGGTTTCGGTTGCCCCCAGATTGAGGACTGCGTGGTTGCATATTGCTACGGTTAGTGGGGTATATATCCCTGGGACGATTAGATAGCGCAACTGAAACCGGAGTTGGATTCAGGGTATAAGAACGCGGCATGTAGTTCGTAGAAGAGTTTCTACTAACAAACTCAATACTGCGTAGTTTGGATAGTGCCTCGCGTAGGTTAGCCGTTCCGATAAGGCAAGTTGCCACCTGAATTGGGAAATGTCGCGCGATGAGATGTATCAGGTGACCTGTTTCATACGGCGGTTCTAAATATTGGGCTTCCGTCATCAAGCGCAACATGTAGTTTGATAAACTACCATCCGCTGTCCGATAAATGCCCGATTCCAAACGCCCCCTTACTTCATGCTGACGTACTGGGCCCCAAAATTGTTCAAAGAACATGGCCGCAAAGTCCGCAAAATCTTCGGATAAAAATGCCACCGCGACAAACCAGTCATACGCACTACCCTGAAATAGATGGTGCCCCCATATTTTAATTTGTGAAAACTCCACATGATATAAATTTATAATACTTTCCAGTTGTTTGAAGAAAACAACCGGATGCATATTTACCCCGTCAAACGTTGGCATGGTTTTACATATTTTGTTTACATTACAGAAATTATTAGTATTTAACGGCGCCAAGTTAATATTATTGCTATTACATTCATTAGCTGGTTGGGTTGTCATGTCTGCATAGTTAAAATTAGGGTGTGACAATCTATTTGGTGGATAGCCAACGTTATTACAAATATTTATATCGCCGTCTTTACATACGGACGAATTGGCGTTCGATCGTGCACAATTATTTATGATTGGCTTGGGAATATATTCCCTAATGGGTCTATAAATTGCATCAATCACTTTCCCTCTAAATGTTTTAGGTGCCAGTGGCATTGTATTCCAGTAATAATTGCCCCGATCACAGTCGGGTTGAGCTGTGTGAGTCGGATGAGGCGTTTGCCCTATGTAAACCGGGCGCGAACCTGCACCGGCTGCACCTGCGCCTGACTCTACCTTATCTGTCAAATCTGTTAAATCGTCTGACATAGTGTTAAGTTTATTTACAACATTTAATTTAGCTCTATCGAATGTGTTATCAGGTAAGTTGCTATTCCTATTTATTGAATTATTATTTATCCTACTAAATCTTTTAGGAATTGCACCTACATAATTATTATACATGCCCCCTGATTGAGTTGCAGCTAAAGAATGTTGCACCCCTTCCCAAGAGGTTATGTTTTCGATAAGAGGTAAACCAATGTTACTATTAAGATTAGAATAATTATAAGTAACTGTTGTTGATGGTAAATTAATATCGACAGATGTTACCATCTCATCGGTGGCACTTAAATTGCTAATTGACGGTGCCTGTGTGTGTGATACTATACCACCAGTAATTGTCGAAGTTAATATACCACCAACTTGTGAATTTACTATATAACCCGGTGAATTTAACACTAGCTTATCTGAGTTGCTGGAGTTAGGATCCTCGGGCTCCATCCCTGAAGCATTTAAATCCTCTACGGTTCCTCTTGCTCGGGTATAATAGTGGGTTTTATATTTTGGAGTCCTATGCATCTTATATTTTATTTTAATTTTAGGATTCCTTTCCTGTCTGCAGATAGCCCCTCGCTTGGGATCCAGGTTGTGGCGAAGCAATCTTGTCTCAGGGTGTGATTTGTAGGTGGTCGAGGAATAAAAACGCTATCTGCTTCGAGTAATGGAAATATCCCAGGTTGATTTAATATAATATAAATACAGTTGTAAGTATTTGTAATTGTATCCTTTCAATTACAATGATATAAATTTCCCTAAAAATAAATGTAAATTAACATGTGCTTATAACCTAATTAACCATGCCAAAATGTTGAACAGTATGAAAATATAAATAAATAAAGTAAACTTAAATAATTAATGGGAGTTATTTTATTATAGATCATTATTAAAATTAATTACCTGCGTAGAGATATGTTTTCTCGAGGAGAGAAGTAACATCACCCGAAAGACTGCACGGGAATTCATACACTTTTGTAACTGTAGGCCAAGTACTCTCTGGGGAGATTGAGATGCAAAAGGCATTAGCTTTTCAGGTAAGTGCAGATATCAGATGAAGAAACTTCCCCCCTCACAGGTAGGTAAACCAAAAACTACGGTAGGCAACCCTATATACATTTAAATAACACAATGGTCAGTTAGACCATTTCTTTACAACAGGGTCATTTTTATTAATAGTATTAGCTTATTGTGGTTAGCAGAGGTTTTATAATTTTTCTGCCAATTCGTAAAATGTTGTTCTGTCTACGTTTAGCTCGGCACATTGTTTATCAAACATATACCAAGCAAAAATTTCAGGTAAATGTTTCTTTTTTCTACCACTACTGAAATAACAGCCTTTGCATGTCTCCAGGAAGATTCGATGGCGTTGTGTGTGCTTTTGTCACAAGATCGACAAAATTTAATGAGTGGTTCACCTTCAAGTGTTCATAGCCATGCTGAGTCATTATTAAAATTAGCGTATTACTATCCTTCTTTTTTACAGTTACTATGAACACTCTACCAGTGCCACGTTGAAATCCCACAAAAAACCTACTAACCTTCTGTGGTATTTACGTTTACCAAATTTACTTTTGTCAAATTCGATTGTAATTCCAGGACCCTCAATTTTGACTAAGTTAAAAAAAATGATCACAAACCACTTTCCTACAAAAAGAAGACCAATTCACGCAAGTGTCATGTGAAATTTTCAATTGCCAAATAATAAACTTTAAACAGAAATCACCCACCCACAAATTTACAAATAAAAGAATTTTTTTAATGGTCAATTATGAACGAGAAAAAAGTTCCTGTTCGAAAAGCTGGCAGTTCTACATAATTTAGGTTTTTGATGACTTTTCACATTTTTTTTATAGCAACGCCATCAATATCCATCTGTCCTAAAAACGTTTAATATTAATAATTTAAAATTAGAAAAAAGCTCACCAGATTTATACAGTATATAATTAAAAATTAACAATATACAAAATTATCTTTCCTAGTGGTTTGAACGTATAACCATTTTAAATGAAAATTGGACCGACATCAAATATTGAAACTGATTCAGATTCTGTTTCTATTTACAATATGTTTTGTTGTTCTCTTTATATAACAGAAACAATAAAGAAATCTTTAAAACAATAACAAAATAGGATATTTTTAAATTAATTTACAAACAAACAAAAAACATAAGAATCAGGGAGATTTTATTATTTTGTGTAAAAGCAATTGATTACTTTAAATAAAATTTATTTTTTTATCACAATTGACCAACAAAACAAAAATAAACACATACTCATTTATCAAATAAATAAAACATTTATGACACTCGTCCAAACGAAGATTTTTGTTAACAATAAATATCAGATTTTATTTTTCAACAATTAACTTATAATAATTTCGATGCACATAAAAGTATTACGATACAGATGATACAATAATGTTTTGAAATAGACTGACAACAATAAAATTCAACACACATTAGTTTTTGTTAAACAAACTTTACTTAGGTATTGTTTACTGAAAAATGTATAGCAAGGCTTTGTCCACCCAATTTTCTCACTCTATTTTTAGATTTTGTATTTATTATATTTATAAAGCGTTTAGCAGCAGCATCAATTAATGATTTGAAAGCAGAATCACCTTTAGTTGCAACAGTAACGCAACTTATGGTCAAGTTGAGAGTTATAGTTAGCATATATTTAATAAACTTTACTTACTTTACTATATTTTTTTATTTTCTATCGCCAAAAATTTTGGTTTCTATGACACTTGCTATCATTTGTATTTGTAGAATTATGAATTGTAAGAGAACTCACCAAATCAGACTTCATCAAGTAATAATTATTTTAAAATTGAGTTATAAGTTTGTTGATATCAATGTTAAATTC
This sequence comes from Tachinus rufipes, assembly GCA_963932245.1. NCBI lineage: Eukaryota > Metazoa > Arthropoda > Insecta > Coleoptera > Staphylinidae > Tachinus > Tachinus rufipes. The sequence goes on along the minus strand of OZ010741.1, from coordinate 80,940,607 downwards.
TGCATGACCAGAAGTTAATACAAACTTGAAACCAATCTTCGGCTCTCACTTTAAAGTTGTTCCAACCGGTTGTAGCACTTTCCTTTGAAACAAATTTCCATTTCTGTAATTGGTTCAGAAAATTTTCTTGATCGTTGGATAAATCAATTAACGTTTCCATTGTGACTACTTCCATTTTGATAGAATTTAAAGTCAGTTTAATTAATGTGCACTCTAAGTATAACGTTATTATAGTAATTTTGTTAATTTTTAAATAGCTTTTCTAAACAACTAACATTATTGAACCGGGCAAAATGAATTTGTGGATTAAAGGTAATAGTATTTCTGGCACATCTATAGCTTTCATATATTGAATAGCCATAATAATTTTAATAAAAATGTTTATTGTATATGGGCAATTCCATCTCAAACGGACCAGAGCATTGAGAAACTTGCTCATGTATTTTTTTCTAGTTTCTATAACTTTTTAGTAGTCTTTTGATCGGTATTCTACAATTTTTTTAAGTTTATTTGTCGTTTTTTAACTTAATCGCATTTTTTGTTTAAAAACCTCAATTTTAACTCAAAAAAAAAAATTTACTAATGAAATCAATCAGAAATTTTCCGTAGAATCCAAAACTATATCTATACTCTGTCAATAAGCCGCAAAAGCCATAAAACCATGTTTTTGTTCTCAGTGGGCTGGGCAAAAAGGAGCATTTTTGAAATTTTTTTTAACCGCCAAAGTTGACGTATTTTGATGTAAATTAATTGAAAATTATAAATATGTTCTGTGTATTTGGGTTTTAAGAGTCTAAAACTCTGCAAATCTGCAAAGTTGGCCTATTCTTCAACATAAACTCTTACAAATGCACGTTTAGCCGCGCTCAGAGAAACAATACATCAAATATTATTAAAAATTTGAATTCTGGAGACAATTTTACATGAAAAATATTTGTACTCATCGTCTATAGAAAAGTCCATCTAGAAAGAAATGTTTACAAAATTTTCAGACAAAAAATGCGTTAAAAATTAATTATTTTTTATATTCACAAAAAATATTATAAACACATTAGGGTGTGGTTTGAAACTTTTTTTATAACAAATTTTGATAAGCGCCAGGAGGATTTATGTTTGAATGCCAAAAATAATAATATTTTCTAATTTTCGCGCCGATAGATCGAGTCTAAACTTGTGCCTAAAGCACAAAAACTAACTAAGAGTAAAATGACCCAAAATTGGTTCAAACAACAAAAGATGACTTTGTTAAACTTCTGAAATAAGCTTAAAAAAATATAATCTAAATAATCTTTAAGAAAAATAAAAAAATAATATTTTTTAAGTAAATGTTAAACAAATTTTTTTTTCTAGATGGGTTTTTCATCGCCAGATAAGCACGACACTGACTATTTTTTATGTAAAATTGTTTGCAAAACTCAGTTTTTTAATAATATTTGGTGTATAGTTTCTCTGAAAACTGCTAAATGTGCATTTGTAAAAGTTTAGGTTGAAAAATAGGCTTATTTTAGCAGTTTTTTTGTGTTTTAGACCTTTAAAACCCAAATACACAAAACAAATTTATATTTTCTAATTAACTTACATCAAAACACGCAAACTTTGGCGTTTAAAAAAAATTTAAAAAATGCTCCTTTTTGCCCAGCCCACTGAGAACAAAAACATGGTTTTATGGCTTTTGCGGCTTATTGACAGGGTATAAACTTGAAATGGCACCAGATTTGGATTCTACGGAAAATTTCTGATCGATTTTATTACTAAATTTATTTTTTTGAGTTAAATTTGCGGTTTTTAAACAAAAAATGCGATTAAGTTAAAAAACGACAAAAAAACTTAAAAAAAACTAGAATTTTTTTTTATGGGTTTCATACCCTCATATACCGATCAAAAGACTACTAATAAGTTATAGAAACTAAAAAAAATACATGAGCAAGTTTCTCAATGCACCCCCCCCCCCAGCTCTGGTCCGATTGAAATGGAATTGCCCATATATAAAAAAATACAATACCAGATTGCATTAATTTAATTTACAACATTAAAAAATTAATAAAAGATTTATCACGTCATATCTCGTATATATAATATACTTAACTGACAACTCTATTTACGTTGCTAATCACATCAAAAATATATTCATGGCTTACTTACTAAAAACCGTATTAAAAATATAATACAATATATATATAATAAAAACACGCTACACATCTACCAGAAAACACATTCTACTTCCACGTTTGGTTATACCAAAAACCCATTGTTCCTCCCGATATAAGCCGCTGTGATATTTGCGATAAAAAAATTTACTTTCATCAATTTCAACTAAATTATTGTCAGGCCAATGTTGTTTACAAACATCTCTACAAAAGTTGCACCAGTCAACAATGGTGTGCTGACTGGTGGCAGAACTACTACTACTACTGCATTGACTATTTCAGTTTCCGGCAACTTGGGGCATAACTACATAAGTTCTTAAAATTAAAAGTGATAAAAGCAATTTGAAAGGAGCAAAAAAAAATATTCCGACAGACTTACCACTTTTACATTTTGTACATTTCCAAAAATAATATATAACTTCTCTGTTTTTTTCTATTTATATTCATGTATCAAACATTTTAACAAACTCATTGCGTAATTTTCAGCAAAATCCTGTCTAATTTGAAAATTGAATTTTTTTCTCACGTTTTTAGGACAGTATCCTACTATCTTTTGCATTGTATCAGAAAAAAATATATAATTTTAATATTTTCTGTATTTTTAATAATTCTATGAAACTGATTATTATTTACCATTTATATTATAGTTTCATAATATTAATTCATTATATTATAATAACTAAATAATTTTCATTCATTATATATTTACATATTTATTAATCAATAAAACTTTTGTTTTTGGAGAAAGAATATTTTTACTATGTTTCATTTACAATCATCAACTTGGGTCGGTTAGTTTTAGAAAATGGCAGGTTTCACCATATCATTGTTTCACTATTCAATTATTTGAAATAAAGTGAAGAAATTATAAATATACTAACAACTATTATGTACATGATCAACAATACAATTGTGTTTATTGTTTCACTTTGACCTCTTTTTGATAACCTGTTTTTCATTCGATTGAAATAATAACGTGTGACGTTAGATCAAACTGCCATTTTTTAGTGCGGGGAAATCTATTATTCATGGACTAAGCGTCCACTGAGTTTAATAGTACTAAGTAGTGCCGGCAAAAATCCCATTGTTTTATTTAGGCATGGCACACCGATTTTTTTTTTCAAGTAATAAATTTTAATTTTCCAGAAACTTTATAATTTATTATCTCGCTTATTATAAAACTTTTACTACATTTTATTAACATTTATCAATAATATTGATTGTAAACTATAATTCTTCAAGTTTATGCGCATAGGTTAAGAATCACCCTGTATACCCACCATAACACGTCAGATGTTTGTTTTTTCATGCCATTTCATTTTACATTGGTCGATGCAAAAATTTGCAACTGCCAAATAATAAACTTTGAATTGATATTACCCACCCACAAATTTACAAATAAAAATACATTGTTAATGGTAAATTTTGAATCAGTTCTACATCATTTAGGTTTTTGATGACTTTTAACAATTTTGTTGTAGCAACGTCATTGTATCCATCTGTCCTAAGGTCTTTAATATTAATTATTTAAAATTGATAAATTTTATAATATACATTTTGTTGTTATTTTTATATACAAGAAACTATTCACTTTATTTACGAAAAAACCTATAAAAAACGAATAAAAAAAAATTATATTCTTAAATTATTTTACAAAACAAAACAAGAAACATAAGATTTTTTTTGTGTGGTGAAATCAATCGATTACTTTAGATAAAATTTTAATTTGTTCTCATTATATTATAAATATTATAAAATTTAATATGTACAATTTTAACCACAATAATTTAACAATAAATATAATCAGTTTTGGCTCTTCTTGTCAACACATATTTTTTTGTACATTTTTAAGTTGAACTAGGACACAAACATTCTGCATTATATATATATATATATATATATATATATATATACTATCAAAAGTGTAAAAAAGACTATCAAATAAATTTTACCTAGATAAAACGATTAGAGCTCAACTGAAACTTGTACCACTATATAAAATGCTAAAAGTATTAAAACTACTCTGGCATTTATCTTTATCTGTAGTTATTGGTAACGTCAGCACTTTAGCCAACATCTGTAGTGAAACCATAAATAAATCTTTAAAAATAAAAAAAAAACAACAATTACCTAATCAGATAAAATCAACTAACATACCAATTGACAAGATCTGACAATGTATATACAATTTGACTATAAAAATATGATATTAACTACAACTTACGAGTCTGCAAGAAGTTTGAATAAAAGGGCTCCACCATATTCACTTTCTTTCGGAATCAATTTCTATTTCTGCAACTGGACCAAAAAATTGTCTTGATCGTCGTTGGTTAGATCAATTAATGACTCCATTGTGATTTTGATAAAATTTAAATCATCAGTTTTTAGCAACGCAATAATAAGTTTTTAATTTCTATTCGTATAAATTGCAAGCGATACCCCGGCGTTTGGTATGAATGAATTGTATTGTGTATTAAGTTGTGAAATTTCAAAGTTGCAGTTGCAGAAGTTAGTTCAATTTCATAATTATAAAATTTACTCAAATTTGTCAAATAAAAATTATTAATATTTTCTTTATTTATTTTGTAGAGAAGTTATTTATATTCATTTTTTTTTAATAATAATATTCTACTATGTATTTTTATTTATTTATAGCAAACATGTTTCACAAAGTAATTTGCATTATCAATGCCATTTATATGATTAATTGTTTTTGTATTTTTGGTTAATACCTCTTCGTCTTCTGTCATTGGGTTGCTCCCCCTATATTCGTGGAGCCATTTGGGTAGTGGAGGACTGCCCCGCTAGCGGAACCTCCCTGGGGACTGTTTACTTCCTTTGACATGTCCATGTTTTTTGTTTTTGAATTTTGAACTTACTGCTTATTAGAGAATGCTGTTTCTGGCTAGAAATAAGATAATTGATTTATCCGATTGACAAGCTTTAACTACATTTGCGGAATCATTTAGTTCAATTAATTACCAATTATTTAAAGCTTAAAACATTGCATTAAACACTTTAACACTTATAGAATATGTAAAAATAATATAAAACACAAAACTAATTTAATCATATAAATGGCATTGATAATGCAAATTACTTTGTGAAACATGTTTGCCATACATAAATAAAAATACATCAAAGTAGAATATTATTATTTAATAAAAAATTAAATATTTTATATTTTCTATATTTATTTTATACATGTTTCGATGATTAATCATCATTTTCAATGTATTTATATAATATAATATTTCAAACTGATTGATTAATATTTTTTTAAAATATTATGTATGTAGAAATAAAATAAAATAAATAAATAAATAAAATCATTACTTCAATAATATGAATAATAAAAAATTAAATAGAAATAAATAAAAGATTTACAATTAATTATAATTTCTTTATCCAAAAAATATTAGATGCAACTATTGATGATTTTTGTAGCTTGCAGATGTACTAATACTTTATAGCTATCATATTATCTTATCTAGTTGGCTTCCATCTTTACTTTATTGTTGATGTGGATTTTCAAACTCATTGTATTATTCTTTTCTATTTGTATAGATACAAATAAACATCTACAATTCACCAATATTATATTGAAAAAAAACAATATGTTATATAAATACAATAGTATAAAAGGGTTTTTATAAAATGTTTTCAGGAAAACAAAATCTTGACGAATTTATTAATATTATTATTTCTTTCTATGGCAACCAGTTTCTTTTTCAATAAAAATAAGCAAACCTTCTTATCCTTTTTACTAAAACTAATCATTTAGTAGGGAGTACCAAATTGAACAATAACATATCTCAATAATTCATCAGATGCAGATTTAAGTTTAGGTACTCGAGTTACACCTGGTAACATTTTTAAAATTTACTTGGTAGCAAACCTGGACTAAACCAAATCTCCATCTTTAAGGCTCGTTTGCACCAACATCGCTTAAATCTTAAACTGCCCTTAAAACGTTAAGGTAGGCTTAATTCGTTGCACCACATATTTAAGGGTGTTTATGGCTTTAAGGGACCCTTAACTTAAGCGGTCAATATTGTCGGCTTGTAAAAACTTAATCTAAAAATATAATTCATCGTCAAGATATATTTTTTTGCTTTGGTATTCTGGCTTTATTTCCGTTACTAAGCAACAATAGCGTCTTTAATAAATAAATAGACACAAATACCAACAGTTTCTGTAAAATTTACCAGAAATGTGCAATGTTGCCATGTGTAATCTATTTTAAACTTATGTTTGCTAAACTACGTTTAAAATATGTTGGTGCAATACAATGAAAATTAAAAGTACGCTTCAAGTTAACTATGGTTTAATTAAGCGTAGATTTAAGCCACTATGGTGCAAACGAGCCTTAGAGAAGATGATTTGCAACACTTTTTGGGAGAGAAATTTTAGTATCAATATATTCTTTACTCTACAAAAACAATTTTTTTCTGTTCTTGATGAACCAAAAAATTTCCCCGGGTTAGATAATCAAAATTATTATCTGAACCATTTGAGACTTTGCACAAAGGCAAAATCTCTCTAATTAAATTATTGGTATTAAATTCATCAAAAATTAGTCTGTTGTCCTATTATTACTTAACTCCAGCCTCCCAAATACCTAAAGAAATTAATTTAAGACCATATGAAAAGGCGGAAAAATGTATTCATTTCTCCAGCGCCGTAGCTAAGGCCCCGCAGACCCCGTAGTGCGGGGGGGCCCGACATTTTTTGGGGCCCCTAAGCCTCAAGAATTAAATAACCGAATTAATTAAATACATTTATCAGTGATCACTATTGTTTTTTAATAAAAGTAATAATACAATTTTTTTATAAAAGAAAATGGTTTGTTTGCATGCTTCAGCCAATGAAGAACTCGGTTGTTCCAGGCACATGCTCTCAATTCTTTAATGAGCTGTTACCATACATATGAAGCGGTATTTAACCGGCAGTAGTGACAGTGCAAGTGATGTTATAGCCTAGAATAACTTTTGTTTTTCAGTATTTATTTTATTTTATAAAAAAAAGTTTTTTTATGTATACGTATTTGTTTGTTTCACACGTATTTGTTCGTTTTCGGTTGCAACCAAAACCGATTGAAACTTTTTCACACATACACGGTTCATATTGGCTTATGTGTTTTTTTCGTACTCAGGCTCGGTAGTAATCATAATGAAGAGAAGTCAAATTGTTGCCATATTGTTTCTCTACAGAATAAAAAAACAAAGGGGGAATACTAGAATTTTATTCATTGGGAGCACCCTCTCATCACTTTACGTGGGAGTATTTGGTGCTATACTGTTTCTATTAAGTATCGAAAACAAATTAAAAAAAAAAAACCGAAAACAAACCGAAAACGAACCGAATCGAATGGAACCCCAAACGTGTGAAACGAGTCTAAGGCGTTAAAAATTTATTTTAAAGTATAATACAAACACAATAGGGGCCCCAAGAAAATTCTTGCGGGGGGGGGGGGGCAGAATTTGAAGCTACGCCACTGCATTTCTCTTTACCGCCAAATAATGTATCAATTCTTTATTTGTTTTTGACATAATCCAAAATATCTTGTGTAGTCTCTTGATCCAAATACATTTTCAATTCAAAAACTGGTCCAAAGCATCCAAAAGAAAGAAAAATTCTCAAAATTACCATCTCAAATTTGATAACTTTATTTTCTGGCAAATCTTGCTTTTGAGTGAACCACAGCATTTGAAATATTTACAATAGAAGAATTGAAATTTGACATTGTAATATTTTTGCTCAATATCCCTGGGTTTCAATCATGTCAACACACGAATTGCAACCAGACCAGTAAACGTTCCTTCGTATTTTTAAGACCAAAAAAGTTCCTTTTGTCAAAACTGTTTGGTTCAGACATTACATCAACTACTAAGGAATGTCAGATAAAATACTCAAATAAATATATTGAATACCACGCGCATTGCACCCGCTTTAAATGTTGTAACATCCGCAGTTATAATTTAGAATTAGGTCTTTTGTCATATATATAATTAATCAAAAGGCCATCAACCGTAGTCTTTCAGGTCGATGACCATTTCACAAAAGATTTCTTTTTTTTTTTTGTAATTGTATTGTAAAAATAATGCTATATACCTCCTGTAAAGTTTCTTTTTGAGAATAAAAATGTTATATAATTAATCAAATGATAAATAATATTAAATTTTAAATTAATTTAAAAATCAGGATTACCCGAAATATTCAGTTAGGTGGACCACATTTTTTTTGTTATTAATGGACTGTATTTATTCTTATATCTACACGATTATTTGCATTTAACCATATGTGTGTACGTACAAGCACCCAGTTTTTCTTTATTTTTTGTTTGTTTTATCTTTTTCAACACGTCGGAATATGATTTCTCCTGTCTTATTTTAGATTTTATTATTATCGTGTTCACTTTGTTTTTCTTTTTACGGGTTTGTTTATTGAGGCTTGGATTTATTTATTCTAAATGTTATATTTCTATTCAGCACATATTCCATCACACTGGTATTTTGCTGTGTATACAGGATGTAGATTAATTGGCGGACAAACGCCAGGTAACTTTGTAGACCAAAAGAAAACGATAATCTTAGTTTCAAAATGCTGAGAAATTCTTCGTTTGGCCTGGCGAGGTCTTCAAAGTTTCAATTTAGTTAATACAAATATTGTTTTAATTAAAATGCGTATTTTATGTACCAAGTTGCTTACTTTTTTAGTATAATATAATTTACAAGGTTTATTAAAAATTAATAATAAAAAAATTTGAAAAATGTTCAAATTACTTTCCAAGAATAAATCAAATTTAAATTAAAAACACCCTTGGCAACGTAGCAATTTTTTTAATAAAATTCAAATTATAACGTAGGCTATGCAATGAATGTCAGTTGATACTTCTATTTTATTATTACTTTTACTTTGAATGAGTATGCAAATTACGCCGGTGATGCTTGAGAATGTCATGAATTCGATACCTATAGTGTTTAGAAATAAACGGTGGCCAATATGAACATTTGTAGTTTCTAATAAATAATAACATTTGATGTGTGTATTAAGTTGCCTACATTATAGGTTTGAATATAGACATAGAAATTTTGACACGTTGTTTGAACGCGGACAAATAAATAATAGAAAAGTTAGTTACTTACCTATTAAATTTACCCATTTTACATGCCCAGTTTTTACGATCTACTATGCGTTTTCTAGCTAGTTTACCCTGGACATTACATTTATACTCCATCTAGTATAGTATAACTAATAAATTTCAGAATAATGTTATAAAATTTTAATTATGCAAAGTTATAGTATAATAGTGTATATCTGATTAAATTACCACTATCCATTGTCATTACATACATATTGATGGCATACGACGCGACGTCACGAAGCGCATGCGTAGTTGTAATTTTACGCCATTTCATTGGACGCATATAGCTTGTCCTTTATGAAACTCACCCTGTTGTAGATATTGTATGTTTTGTACTAACCGCAACTTTGAAAATCTGATCTATTATACGATGTTGTATTGTACGAAACAAAAGTTTAGTATCACGTTGTAGAGTGCGTAGTTTGCTACAAAATGGCATCATCAACTCGGTAATTTCAAAAAGGGGAGCTTGTAGCATTTGAAACTGCACCCCTCATACTACAGGTTAATATTTCAATAACTTATACAAAACAAAAGTAACTAAACAATTTAATTTTTCCATAGATCGTGTAACCAAATTCAAATACTTAGGAGTGTGGTAAGACAAATAGGATTTGGACAAAGAAGTAGCACAAAGCGCTATCATGAAATGCAAGCAAGTATTGTCAAACAATAAAGTTGACCTAGATTTTTGAATACGATTCATACATTTCTACATATGGTCAATACTGATGTACAAAATAAAAGCGTGGACAATGAAAGTTATTACCACGAATAAACTAAAGGCGTTTAAAATATTGAATTTTGCCGCATACTAAAAATTCTACGGAAGGACAGAATCACAAACAAAGAGGTATTGGCTCACATAAAGATAGGATCTCTGCTAGCTGCGCTTCCAATTGATTGGCAAGCAGTATTTAGATAAATATGTTAATTATTCACATTACTTTTTCAAAATCTTTTTAATGTTGTTCCTGCTTAGACTACAAATATAATTTTTATTAAATATTAACGTTATAAGCATAAAAGCATACTTAGGTATTGATAAGGCAGATGATAGTAAAGTTGATAATAATAATTAATTTTAATAATTTTTAAATCATTATTATTTACACTCTACAGCAATACTTTTCTTTGCATTCATACATAGCATAATATCTATTAGAACTGCTTTATATTTTTTCTAAGTCTTTGATTTTTTATGTGACCATTCACATGAATTGTCAGTTTGATATATCCGTTCAGATTTATATATTATTATTATTATTATTAGCGTCCACTTTGTGCATTGTAGTAACTAACTATTATTCCCCATAAAACATTTTTTACTCAATATATCATAACATCTTCAAATTGAGGTGATTGCAGAGCCTTCTTTGTAAACATAGTGGTCTGTTTAGTGACTTCACAAAGCATAAAATGACCAGCATTTATGGTTTGATCTCTTCACAAATAATTCTCTGTACCATTAATGTAATTAAAATAATTAAAATTATCCAATAATAATTAATCCATGATAACCTAAAAATGGTGAGTTAATAAAAATAATTAATAAGATTTCTATTAAGTGTTATCAATATAATTGTTATAACTAATGTATAAATTACATTATCATATTTGTTCATGTAAAGTAATCATATAATCTAACAACGTCGTTCCAGTATTCTAAACTAACTTAAAAAAAGCACAAAACTATCAACAAAAGGTAATTCGTTTTATAAATGTTTTAACTCAGTCTCTTCTAGTTTTATTGTCAAGCAATGATATTTTTTTTTAAATATTTAAATATTTTATGGCTAAACAATTAATTGTAAAGTATCCAACAATTATGTCAAATTTAAAGTGATTTATTTTTAACAAAGGCTAATAATTAAATCTTTGGGATGAAAAACAGCGTTATATAAATAATGTATTTAAAATAATCAAATTTGAAAATAAAAAAATAAAAAAATATACATATATACTAGCAACTAAAATCAGATTTCTCAGTTAAATAAATAAATTTACATAAATGTAAACACCTTAATAACATTCTATATAGTGCCATGCAAGTTTCAAATAAATAATAGGACAAACAACGTTAATTGAATAACGATTGTTTTCCACCCAATGCATCAATTGTTCAACCAAAATTTATATAAAATTGTCTGGGAATTTTTGTATTTCTGTAATATTCGAAAAATGAATGAATGAAGTCAAAAAGGTTAGTAAATTAGTGTGTGTTTAACCAGAGTTGCAGGTGTGATGGATGCGTAGTTGTAGTTATTTAGTTAAAGCATTTAACAAAATTAATTTTAATTGAACTTAAATATCTATAAACAAAAAACATTTACTATGTACAAAAAAATGCATACAAAAATCGGACATTCGATGCTATTAAATTATTTTCATTAATTTAAAACAAAAGTGTTTTTATGAATTAATTATGAATTCCACATTAAAAAAAAGTTTATATATAATTAAATACTTATTATGTAATACTTAACAAATATTTAATTAAGCAGATAATAATATAAATTAATTTATAATAAATATAAAGTTAAAAATATTTATGATAGCATGATTGTAAATAATATCATGGAAAGTGGCAGCACGTAACTATAATAAATAGAGTATGTGATAATGACAATGTAAGTGAAACTATAGGAAGTAACCCTGGTGTTACAACTGAATGAACGTATTCACATAGCAGAAACAAAATTATATAAATTAATAATCAAATACAAATACACAAATTCTTTATTGGGCGAAATGTGAACACACTGTATAAACTATAAATCATTTGGTTTTTGATGCAACAATATTATCAAAATAATTACACAATCTCTAATTGAAGACGGCACTAAAATAAAATGTGCAACGTAATATTTTACGTCAAATTACGGAACTTTCTAAAACATTTATATGTTTTGGCAATGCATTTTATTAAAACAATCACGCATCATTGCAATCAAATATTGCAATAAATGATATAATCAATCGTTATTTAAAATAAAATATTGATAAATCTATATACTACTATATCTTGTAATTAAAAAAAAAATAAACAAACTTAAACGATCTAATCAAAATAAGTTTTGAATTTTTGCTAACAGGAAAGTACAGTTTTAATTATGTAATTTTGACTTAACCTAATTTCTAATATAAAAAAATAGAAGTTGTTATAATACTGGTTAAGTAAGAATTATGTTCTACTTAGAGTAAGATTATAAAAATAGAAAGGTTCGTTTTATATGAGTTAAAAAAGTTTTTTTTATGATCATCATCTTTAAGATGAGTAATAATTATTACTTACAGACAACATTCTTTGCAATTTTTTTTTATAACATTGAAAAGATATCTAAATTAAAGCACATTTTGAAATTAAATTGCCAATACTTGTTTTAGTTATTTGTGATTTATTTGATACGTAATATCATTATTATTAAATTTAGTTTTTTCCGATTCTTGAATTAGTCGAAGTCGAAGTACAAGTTGTAAAAGGTTCTAAAAGTAGTAGGTTTCGGTGAAACAGTTAATGTTGTAATGGCCAATGATGGCAAAACATATTTTTTTGAAGTATTAATTTTATGATTTATTGTCTAATTCATATGTCCTTCTGCAATTATTGAGGTGGAATTTCTACCAACCGCATCAAATAATATGTTCTGTTGTTGCAGGTCATCCACTAGACCTGCGGAAAGTGTCCGGTAAACAATTATAAATCAGGAAGTTTTAAAAATTCACATTCCTCCGATTTTATTCATTTCTGTATTCTAAAAGTGCATTTTCCGTTCTAAATCTAAATATTTATTTACAAATAGTGACATTTTCCTGTTATTGAAAATATTCTAACAACCGTTGTTTTTGTTATTATCATAACCGATTCGTGATTTTCTATGTCAAATGTAGTTTTTATGCTCGAGAAACCAATAATCAAAGTAACCTTTAAAAATGATAGTTTTATTGCTATTTTAAAAATCATTTAAATTTTTTACTTTTGTCGCAAGATAAATAACGTCTTGCTTCATTTATAAACTTGCTAATTTCTTCAGAAGTTAGCGTTTTTGATTCCTTGAGTTCTGATCCTAATATATTGATTTTAATGTTGTTGTTAATGTTTATTGTGTTCTTTAGCATTGAATAAAATGAAATGTTTATAAACTAGTTAATTTATAATACTTTCTTAAAATATGCTAAAATTCTCTAAAAATAAATTTGTGTTTTTAGCTTACACTAATTTATGTTTTAATTTTGATTAATCAGAAAACAAGTTATTTTATTAGCTGCCCAATAATCTTTGGTGGCGTACTTGAAAACTCTCCTTCTATTTTTTCACCATTTAATAAAAATAATCACAAACTGGACACACTTTCAAATATAATAATTAATTATAATTATATTTGATAATAAACATAAACCATTGACAGATCTCGTGAGTTGACACAAAAGAACAACTTGATTAAATTACACATGATGTGTTTTTAACTATGTAATTACTAAAATTTTACAATAATTTTAATAAATAAATTATATAGTATATTATGCATAAATAGATAAAGTATAGTGTTTTGTCTCTAATAATGACATATTCACTTGGTTGATTACATCATCCTCGTAAAAATATTTGTCATTGTCCGCTCGTTAAATAATATACTATTACTAAAAACCATTAATAATTGTTGTGCCGGAAAATTAGTAAAATTACTGAAAATCCGAGGAAAATCCCAGGACAAAATGACAGAATCAAAAGAGAGGATAGATGGAAAGAACTAGAAGACAAAAGAATTGAAGAGGAAATAATAAACGTAATTAAAAACATGTACACAGAAAACAAAAACATAGTAAGAATGAACAACGAGGAATCAAAAAATTCATAACAAAAAAGGGGTGAAGCAAGGATGCGTGTTAAGCGCATTGCTATTTTCAATTGTTTAAAAACAATGAAAATAGGGTATTGGAAGATGAAAATAACAAGAATATTAGAACTATTATTTGCAGACGATATGGCTGTGATTGCAGAGACAGAAGAAGAGCTACAACACAAATAATAGAGGAGCAACTAAAGAAAATAAACATAAAAATAAACTATGAAAAAACATGATAGTTGCGAGAGAAAAATTGAATCACGAAATAAAAATAAAAGGAAGAATAATAGAACAGGTTGAATAATACAGATACCTAGGAACAATAATACAGAGCAACGGAAAATTTGACAAAGAGATAGATGACATGCTAAAAAACACCTTCTTTAAAAGAAAGGAAATAACAAATACTACAAAAACAGAAATAGCTAAAAAAGTAATCAGACCAACATTAACATATTGTAGTGAAACATGGACCATGACAAAAAAACAAATAGAAAGAATAAATACAATGAAGATGAGATTTCTTAGAAAGATCAAAAACAAAACAAGAAAAAATAAAATAAGAAACGAGACATACAGGATGAATTTACAAATAAAACCAATTATGTATGGACATATCAGAAGAATGAGTGAAGAAAGAAACACCAAGAAAATATTGAGGCAAAAATAACAGGAAAACAACTAAAAAAGGAAGACATGAAAAGAATGGGACAGCGCAATAAAAAAAGAGGCCACAAAAAAGGAAACACTTGGAAAAAAATAAAAGAGATAGCCAAGGATAAGAAGAAATGGCATGAATATTATATAAATTAATAATACGCCATACAGCCTTACACCGAAAGGTAGAAAGGCAATGGAATAAATAAATAAATAAATTTCACCCTAGGGCAAGCGATTCCAGTTTTTTTTTAATTTTTGCGATTAAAAGTACTATATGTTTCAGGATTATCATGTTCAAATTTCAAGTCTCCAGGTGTAGCGGAATCAAAGATTCAAATTTTTAACAAATTGGTATTTTTTCCTTCTTGAAATTTCGGAAAACCAAGAGCGGAATCGTGTTCTACGAAATTTTTTTTATAAAATTCACCTTTTTGAATATGATTTTTGACTAATTTTTGCTTATTTACAGCACAAAAACTGAAAGGAGACAAAATAATCCTAATAAATTAAAATTGCCATCATTTGCACTGTATTGCATCTAGAGCTAGAAACCAAAAATTTTAGAAATCGTCATTTGGGTACAACAAATCAAAATTTGAGTGAAATCGGAGATGTCGATGTGGGGACAATTGTCCAAACTATCGTGGAATAATTATGTTAATTTTATCTAGGTAGACCAATGCAAGCTAAAAAATTTTCTTATTTGCAATAACAGTCGCCATTGTTCGTAAGTGCAAAGTCGATTTTGTGTTTAAAAAAAAAATACGGCCTACTCACAATCAACACATTTTCCACGTAACCCAATAATAATACAATAAATTTATATAGTATATTAATTGATATTTTAGAAGGTAAACTAGTAATATATCGTTCATCACTACCTCTGGAAACAGTTTGTGAAAAATATTCATCACACAGAATTTCTTCAGGTGACAAAATTAAAATTCCTCAATTTCCCAAAACGCACAAAACGTTTGATCAATAAATGAACTATGAATTTCTTTATTAGCTAATAAAGACTCCTTATACCTTTAAGGATTACAAGAAAATAAATTTAAAGAAAGTGATTGATTTTGATTGTTACTAGTGGCCACGTTACCATCTAGAACTGAAGAGATGATTCATAAACGCCCAACAGGGTCTATTATGAAAGTAAAGCGCATGATGTTATTGTAACGCAACTATCCATCCCAGCCCGGTAAATCCGGTTAGAAAATGTGGTAGGCGATCTGCCCTTCCAACGCAGTCGGTCACCAATTTGATCCTACTGTCTGAGCGGAAAGAGAAAGACGTGTCTCTGCGTGAAGTGTGTTTATCAACTTTGTAACTCATAATTTTGCGCTGTCAAGAACTTTTGGATTTGATTCAAAATTAGCTTCTTAACTCTGTCGTAACCGAAAACAAATCCGGGATGTTTGAGTACGACCCAGAATCGATAAAGCAGAGCAGCGCGTGGCACACAAAATTATCCCTCCGCCCCACAGTGAAGCAGAACAACAATTTTTTTGGAAAAAAATCTGAAACGTATAACTAGTCAAAAGTAAGCTAGCGATAATAAAAAAATGATTAAAAATAAATTGGAGCAGTTTTTAAGGGATGGAAGTAAAAATGGCTTAATAAAATTTTAAAACTCTAGATTCGTATAGAAAAAAAAGTGAAAAAAATCTGTTAGATAAAATAGAATAAACCATTGTAAAGAGAATTTAATTTAGAATTTAATTCTGCAAAAATGTACAGGGCGATTCATTTTTTAAGTGATTTTTGTATTTTCCAGAAAATAAGCAGACTCTGAAAATCATTATTTCTGCTACATTTTAGAGGCTGTTTGATATATTTTGTTTTTCATCTAAAATATTTTAGAAGATTGCACAATAAAAAACGAGACTCCTTGTATAAATATTAATAATTTTACAAACAATTGCGAATCGAATTTGAATCAATATATTTTTATTTACTTTATAATTCATAAAAAAACGTAAACACAGTCGAGCGTATAAAATAAATATTACTTATTAATATTGATTTAATTGAAAAATGAAATGCGATAATGGTATCGATTATCGATTAAAAAGTTGTTTAATTAGTATTTTATTTGGAACATTATTATTTAGAAATATTGATAATTAAATGTTAAATTGATTGATATCGTCTTCTTCATCAACATCATATAGTAGTTATAGCTAATTTATATTTCCGGAGATTTTAATAAATCCATTGCTTCTATTGGAAGCTGTTGATTTTTTTTCTTTTGGAATTTTTGCTTGATTGAGATTACGGAATCAAAACTCAATAAAAAGAAATTAAAAATGTCTGCATTTGTTTTTTCTCCACTGGCATTTCGATCATAATGCTCTCTATATTGTTTAAAATCTTTATTGCGAGCTTCTTGTGCTTCCTTTGTCAATTGTCCTATAGGTAGCAATGCTGAAGATGTAATTTCGGCTCCATGTATAAAATATTTATGAAGTGTAGGTGGCATATTAAACCAGGGGTAATTTTCAACAAAGTATCTGGCTGTGTTATGGGCGAATGCCTTGAATTTATTTATATTAATTTCATATCCATTTTACACTGTTTTCATAATATGTATATTTTTTATCAACCCTATGTCCAATTTTGTAATTTGGGCAGAAATTTCAGGATTTTGAAAAAAAATAACGCCTTGCTGTGTTACTATCATTTGAGTTACCAAATCCTGGCTTAGGTTTGTCGACTATTAAGCTACATTTTTTTTGAAATTCTTTTTGAATTCTAGTTTTAACGGCAGCAACTATTGCTTTGTCACTACCGCGAGCTTGCCATTTTTTAAGTGGTAATTTATATTCCAATTGCAAAAAACATTGAAACATTCTTATCTAACCATGTAACACCGATAAGCCAAATCCAAAATAATCAATATTTGCAACCTGCCTTAAAATCATTTCTTCAATATTATTAAAGCTAGTTGATTGTTGTTGCTTTACAAATATAACATTTTTGTGTTGAAGTTGTTTCGGTGATTGCATTACAAACTTTACCATCAATCATAGATAATATAAGATTATGGTTTACTTGAATTTGTTGGTTGTTGATGATGCAGGTACTTTTTTGAATATTTTGAATTTCTTCATCTACCCTTCGTTTTTCGGATATAGATGTTTTAGTGGACTTTTTAATAAATTTTATTTTTAAGGGCCTGCAATACCGCGTCGTTCCTGGACGTGGTTTTTGCCAAATAATTTTTTGGCCATACATAAGACGCAACGGAACTACACATGTAATAAAATCAACCAAATCACTTGCTTTACAACCACGAAAAGCTTGTTTGTAAGAGCTATGTCCTGAAGAGCCGTCAAAACCCCACTCAAATTTTATTTTTCATACATTATTTATTATGTACATAAACTAATAATTTTTTATGTTTATACTTATTTTACTTGAAAAGTTCTGGTGCCGAAATGGCCGGTGCCGAAACGGCCAGCGCCAATGTGTCCCCGCGTCGAATTGGCCGCGCCGAAGTGTCCTAGACCCTCTAATTTAAGCCGCTCCAGCGACAGATGCTTAACTTTCGTTAGCGATGTCAGTCCTCTTTTTCGTAGTGCAATTTACAATGTTATTAATGTATATTAGTTAGAAATAAATACACAGTATTTTAATATTAATAAATTTTCAAATTATGTTTTATAGTTTAAGATATTTTTTTACTAGCAATTATAAAACAATGATAAAGTTAAAATTTGACTTGAATGGTTGCTAACACTAAATCTTGCTTTTTATGTAACAAATTAAAGTTTTACATAATTGTATACAATAATCTACACGTGTTCTGTGAATAACTTTGTTATTTCAAATGTTACAGACTATTTTTTAAAGCAAAAATAAAAAATGCATTATGTAGATATTTTTGAGTTTTTTAACAATTCAGTGAGAATCCAAGAACTGCAGCAGTAAACTGAACCAATACTCGACCACAGAAAATCCAAAATTATTCAAAACTTGTTTCTATTACTAAATTACAATTCTTTCCTGGTGAATAAGGGCGCCGGACGTATGACCGTGCCATATCCACCATTCCCGATCTTCACTTGGACGACGGACTTAGACCGCGCCGGGTGAAGTTCCTTCCCTGTCCCCTGTGTTTCAAATCTTGTATATTTTTTTACGTGGACCTGTGCCCACCAGGAGTTGTTTATGTTTGTTTCTTTCTGGTTAAACAAATACATTTTTCTTTTGTTACTTCGTAAATCGTTTTTTTTTTTAATTTCCACACCTCGAGACCAAAACCTTCTCACGGCTTCTTAGCAAATTAAGAAGCGTTACAATAGAGTACATCTTGTGTTTGCATATAAATAAGACCTTGGGTTATTTATTTTGCTTAAAACAAACAAAAATATTTTCAAAATTTATTGTTTGGTACAAGTCACCATAACGCAAATTAGAAAATTCACAACAAACGGGATAATACATTATCACTCAAAGTAATTTTTAAAGTGTTATAAAATGGCATGTCACTTTTAGGTACATACTCAGTTGCATAACATTTTTAAATTTAGCATCTTTAAGGGGCAAAAGGGCATTATAATTTTTTTAAATAAAAATTAACGGGGTTAAAAGTTTGCAATTAAAATTTTTCAAAATATATAAATATTTAGCCTCCAAATATGATCAAATCAGTATTGAATATAATGAAGTATATATATTTTTACCGTTAATTAATAAATTGCTTGCGTTGACTGCAATGTTAATCGTTATAGCAACTGAGAAAGAATGTTTTTATTGGTTTGGAGGCCTTCTTGATTTACACTGAAATAGCCGTGTTTCATTTACAAAGAAATCTCCGATAAAGTGAGCCAGTTACGTCATATAGTTTATTCTTTTGAAAAGTGCGATCACACAACCTGAAAAGATACTGTCACTGTTTACTAACTTTTTTGGTTAATAAATAAAAGTGGTTAGTTTCTTAAACATTCTGACAACCTTCACTAGGTGCGTGACACTCCGTACAATTTGTCGCTATAAGTTTAAATAGGTTGGAAAGGGTTCTTTTGTGTATTAACTATTTTTTTAAATTGTTGTCTCTGAGGTTTCCTGATCTTAGAAATGTTGTTATATAGCCTTGAAAATGATTTTGGATTTTTGTAAGGTTTTTTGCCAAAGCATATTACATATGGTTGACTTTTTCATACAACCTTTCTATAATAAATAAATAAAAAACCATAATATTAATTTTTTTCTTTCTCTTTTAGACTGGTATCAAATATAACGCATGTAACGTTTTATTTTTCATCACGTTATATGACATCACAGTCCATACATTCTCCGGTTGTTGGGGATAAAGATTGACTAGCTAAAATAAAAAATAAGAAGTTATTATAATACTTAGCTTATCAGGAAGTTTGGCCAGACGGAGAGGTTAGCCAGTATTATTAGTCCATTCCTGTTGGTCCAGTGAGCGCTAACTTGACCAGATAGGATTATTGAACTTCAGCGATTAACTTCTATTATTTCCACAACCACAGACTGTAAATATCTGTAAGAAGATCGGATCACTTAAGTATTATTTAATCATGATAAGTATTACATCGGTACTCACCCCCAATACCAGAAATTGTGTTAAACCTTGATATTTACAAACAGTAAATAGAGCTTTTTTGAAGCGACTTTTGTTAGGTTAGAGTTGTTGAGTCAAACTGTCAGAATCACTAAAGTGTTCAAAACTGCGAACTTTCGTTGCATTTGTCAGTGCTACCGCCACCTATTGGTGTTATCTAGTAGCGGTAGGTGTCTGGAGCTGTAGGTAGACGGCAGCAGCTGGCGACTCAGAAATGCGTTGCGCCAATTTCAAAAGTCCTTTTTGTGACTTTCAAAGTTGATAACGAAACAAGGATTGCAAAAGAAGTCCTTTTCCGTTTCTGACCGTATTACGGTGAGGTCGAGTGGTAGCGGAAGTGACACCGCATGGCAAACGTTCACCACGTCGTTGCAAGCCTCAACATCATCAGAGGCTTTTAACTGTGGCTATATTACCGCGTTAATATTTTGTGGATGTAACATAACCAGCCGCTTAATGCATCATCTCGTTGGGAGATCCTCCTGCGTTGATCGCACTCGTTAATAAGTACATAACTTATAGAATTAAGGAACCGGGAAGAGCAATTATATTGCACTGCCAAGCACCGGTGATTTCCCATTTCCATGCCGAAGTGAACGAAGGAGCCTGGTTGAGTTTCCACGCTGCCGTATCCATGTCTACCTACAGCTACCACCCACACTTTGGGAACCAGATAAGTCCAGTTTTGCGCTTGTTATTTTGAAATGCCCAGTGTACTGACACTAGGATTAATTAATTAATTAACAGTTTACATACGTAGGAAATGTTTTGTAGAGATTTGTAGATTAAGTATATGTCACTTCGGTGCATACAAATATTAGTAACAAATATTGTATGAATGAACCTTCACGCTAATGTGTCAGTGGCATTAGTGTGTGTCAGCACTCAGTTAGAGTCGCTTTTATGTCCTACGTATTTGGATCTGACGAGTCATTTAGATTTATGTTTATGTGCATTCAGCAATAGTTAGGATTAAGACATTTGGATCTGACGAGTCATTTAGACTTATGTTTATGTGCATTCAGCACTAGTTAGGATTAAGATATTTAGATCTGTCGAGTCATTTAGACTTATGTTTATGTGCATTTAGCACTAGTTAGAATTAAGACAAATTAAATTAATTTTGTTTACGTGGGGTACCACATGTGTTTTTGTGCATTCAGCACTAACAACCAAAATACCATAAAGTAATTTTGCGTTTATGTGGGTACCATGTGCTTTGTTGTGCGTTCAGCACTAACAACATAGAAATATTAGTCTCCACAATTTTGTGTTTTATTTGTTTTATTTAAACGGTTGATACGTTTAGTGAACATTTGCTGAACGATAGATGGTTGGGAGGGTTAACGGTTGCGCTATGCACTTAGTACCAATGTGTTTTGGTTGCTTGCTTAATTTCTGTCTCATTGAAGACTAATTAAAACTTTATTTTATGTAACGCGTCAGTAAGCTTACTCTCGGCGGAATCCTTCAGGTTTGACATTTTTGTTGCGGCAACATCAAATAATAATGCGAAATTTATGTAACGCGGATAGTTAACCACCTCGATTAATTTGTTGCAAGCTAAGGACATATACAAGTTTTTGTTTAGCATGTATCGTCCAGTTTGAACAACACAGCGGGTTAGTAACTAGACATAACTTTTGTTTTGTATAACAAGTACTACGTATTTATTGTTATCGATACATTCTTATTTTCGGGTATTAATCTAAAATTAAATGGCTACGAGTAATCATTGTCGATCATAGATGTTTTTTTTATGGGTAAATCAAATACCGTATTATAGATTTAGTTTCCTGTTCCATTATTCTATTATAATACCAATGTTTATTTCCTATTATTTACGAGTAAGTAACAATAAATGTTTTGTTCGAGTTCAGCTGCTATTTCCCCTGTATTTCCTTTTTATTATAATTCAGACTTTGCCACTTTAGGGAAAGTGGCTGGAGCCCTCTTTAGTTATTTTGTGCCTGTTGGAATCAGCGTGTTAAACTGGCTGTGATACGTTAAACTTAGTTTAACAACACCACGACTTAGCTCACCGATTATACGAGTAGCCGTACGCCAAGGGACGCCCAGGAAGGTAAGCGTTTCACGCATCTAGACGTAACTCATAATAGTCGTAATAATATTTGTAGTATTTTATACACAAAATTACTCACTCCAAATCTACGATTGTGATATAAATGTAAATAAATCAATCTCTTGCAATCGAATACGCTTATAACATCATGTCAACGTTAAATATCTCAAGACACCACCTTAAAATATTTAACGTTTTACAAATGTGGTGAAATTTATTTAGATGTAGACATGATGGTCATCATTTATATATTTTTGCACATACATATGTCACTAATAGACCTGTCTGTAGTAAGGTAGTTATTTAAGTGAATTTATTAACTACAAGACTAGTAAATTTTTATATTTTAGAATATTGAAAAAATTACAGTCGCTCACGAAAGTCTTTATACACCCTATAAACACGTGTTTTGACTACACTCAATGTACAGGATAGGTGACAAAATCATAACAGAAGCATTTCTAGCTACAATATTATTATTAGCAAAAAAAGATAAACTATTACAATAATTAACATAATAAAAATAATATTTAACAGAATATTTAGCTCACAAATGTCTTCATACAGTTGTATTTATAAAACTTAATAATAGATATTTGAAATATAAAAGTAAACTAATATTTGGTTGGCCTTCCTTTTGCTTCTATAACAGCATTGAGTTGCTTGGGCATTGATAAAACAAAATTTTCAGTAATCTCAGGAAGAATTTTGTTCCAAGCTTGCTGTAATGCCTCTTTCAGTGAAGTTTTATTAGTAATATTTGTCCGGACTTCGGGTATTCGAATACGACGGTCAAGCTCTTCCCATAAGTGTTCTATGGGGTTCAAGTCCGGTGATTGAGGCGGATGATCGAGCTGTTTTGGTACGTTGTAAAGTAACCAATGCTTTACATTAATAGCAGTATGTTTTGGATCATTGTCGTGTTGGAAAATCCAATTATTGCCTAGCCCTAAACGATGAACACCGGGTAACAAAACATCGCGTAAAATGTCGATGTATTTACAATGATCCATAATACCTTCAATAAATGTGAGATTTCCCACCCCAGCTGCGGACATTGAACCCCAAACCATCACGTTTCCACCACCGTGTTTTACCGTACTAACCAAATTTTCTTTTTTTAACTCTTCGTTAGCTTTTCTCCAAACTTTTCCTCTTCCATCACTTCCGTATATATTATGTTTGTTCTCATCGGTAAAAACAACCCGTTTCCAAAAATCAATATCCATGTCTTTATATTTTAAGGCAAAATCTAAACGTTTTTGTGAATTTACTTTAGAAATTAAAGGTTTACGTCGCGGTGTTCCTCCATGATAATCATTTGATCTCAAAATTCGTCGTATATTTTCTGGAAGTACAAACTTCTTTGTTGTTACAGCAAGTTCCGTCGCTACAGTTGGTGCGCTTTTTTTTGGATTTTTCTTAATTGTGTTTAATACAAACCGAACGTCTCTATTATTTAGTAACTTTGGTCGCCCTGATCTGCGTCTGTCAACTACGCTACCCGTCTCATTCCATTTTTTATAATTGACTGCACAGTTGCACGACTTTTGTTCACAATTTTAGAAATGTCACTATAACTTTTCTTTTCATTTCGCAATTTTACAATTAAATTTCTTATCTCAACTCCCGTTTCTTTTCGTTTTTGATTCATGTTTTGTACTTTGGTAATGACTATCACATAAACTGTCACACAAACATCAACAAATGACGTGTAGATTACCTCACTTGTCACTTGTCATGTCAATCTACTCGTACAGCATCTAGATTCGTTAAAACTTGTGCAATTCCGCATATGTATGAAGACTTTTGGAGAGAGTATTTTTTATTATGTGATTTCTTACAATAATTGATATATAGCTATCATAATCAAGTTACTAATTCAACTGCTTTTTTAATTTTTTCAAAAATTAGTTATAAGCGTATAGCTAATACAACCCATTTTATAGGGTGTATGAAGACTTTTGTGAGCGACTGTATATAGAGTAGAACAATTAGTCGGGTAACGAAACCTGTTGCAATTTTACAATATACCAACGGAGTATATATATAACACAAGATCTATGATTCTACTAATGGTCTTCAAAGTGTGATAAAAAATGATAGATAATTCTAACAGTGCCACAAACATTAATCAGAATAAATACACAATTATATTCATATACCCAGTCTGCTCTGTCAACCCACCACGGAGCCACATATGAGATGCTACACCACAAACTGATACAGTAACCAGTGCTAATAAAGTGGCATACAGGTAGCTAGGTTTCATAAACGTAAATAAAAAGCTTTTGCAAACATAAGGAATACTGTTCCGGGAATATCCGCTCAACTTTCACAACAGGAAGCAAACATAATCAAATTATCTTAATGCAATTTTCTTAGTTTATTAGTTTATTATTTTGTTATTTTGTCACCTATTTTGGGTATATATGTATATTTGGATGTTGTAGTTAGTCATGTAAAAACAAAAAAATTGAAATTTTATTAAAAAAATTGTGATATCAGCATTTTGCCTGGTGTTTTGATGGACAGTGTTTCTGATGATAAAACATTAACTTCACTAAAGATTAGAGAAGCGCCAAGGAATATAGTGATCAATCTATTACACTGGCCAACAAAATTGAACTTTATGACTGATGAATGAATTATGTCACTTGATGTTTACTAATTTGGCGTCGCTGATTCCAAATATAACCTCATTTCTTTTCTGACAGCTCTTGTTTACAAGTTACAGTTTTCACTTAAAATTAGCTTTCTTGCTGTGTTTATTTGCTATTAATTTACAAATTATTGAGTTATCTAACTATATTTTGATATGGCATCGTCAAGAAGACATTGTGTGAATGATCCAAACCATTTTTGTTTCATTTGCGGAGAGTATATGTCTAAAGTATGCCGTTTAAATGTGACAACGTTCGTAAATGAGGCTTACAAAAATTACTTTGGGCACACGTTGGATATGAAAGATAAGCCTTGGATTCCTCAAAAGGTATGCAAAACGTGCGTTGAGTTTCTACGCTTATGGACAAATAAGAAAAAAAATAGTTTCCGGTACGAAACCGCTATGCTCTGGAATGAACCACGGAACCACCATGACGACTGCTATTTTTGTTTGGTGAACATAACTGGCATTAACCGAACAAATAGAGCCAAATGGAAATATCCGTCCATACGATCGGCACATAGATGTGTCTTGAGTCCTAAGACACCTGAACCTGAAGCTTATGCTTCACAGGAGGAGCCATTTGATTTGGAGACGAAACTTGACAGTAGTGATAGTGACTTTGAATGTGACCTGGAAAAGCCAAAACCATTCAACCAAGATGATTTAAACGACTTAATCAGAGATCTGGGACTGTCGAAGTCTGCTTCAGAAATTTTGGCTTCTAGGCTAAAAGAAAGGAACTTAATAACAAAAGGAACTAAAATTTCATATTACCGCACAAGAGAACAGAATCTCCTAAAATATTTTGATGAAGAAGATGATTTCGTATTTTGTAGAGATGTACCTGGTTTAATGACTGCAATGGAATTACGAAATTATGTTCCAAGTGAGTGGCGTTTATTCATAGATTCGTCAAAACGGAGTCTAAAATGTGTTCTCTTACACAATGGGAATAAATTAGGGTCATTACCTATTGCACATTCTACTAAAGTAAAAGAAGAATATACATCTATTGCTCTGGTTTTAGACAAAATTAAATATGTGGAAAACAACTGGCTCATATGTGTTGATTTAAAAATGGTCAACTTTCTATTAGGCCAACAAGGTGGTTACACAAAATATCCCTGTTTTATTTGCTTATGGGATAGTAGAGCTAAAGGTCAACACTGGGTTAAAAAGGATTGGCCTACTCGGGAAATGTTAGTTCCAGGACAACAAAACGTGATAAACCCCCCTTTAGTATCAAGGGATCGTATAATTTATAATAATTTTGCCTCCATTGCATATAAAATTAGGGCTTATAAAACAATTTATTAAAGGTCTTGACAAAAATGGAAATTGCTTCCTTTTTCTACCAAAAAAGTTCCCAAAACTGAGTACAGAAAAGATAAAAGCGGGCATTTTTGATGGGCCACAGATAAGATCATTAATAAAAGACACAAATTTTACGGACACTATGACAGAGATTGAGAAAAAGGCATGGAATGAGTTTGTTTGGCTTGTTCAAAAATTTTTGGGAAATAAGAAAGGTGCTGACTATTCTCAACATGTTGAACAATTAATGAGTCACTTTCAAGCGCTTGGATGTAACATGAACATCAAGTTACACTTTCTTTACAACCACCTAGACTATTTTCCTGCTAATCTTGGGGATGTAAGTGAAGAACAGGGCGAGCGATTCCACCAGGACCTTCGTACGATGGAGGAACGCTATCAAGGCTACTGGAACGCACACATGATGGCTGACTATTGTTGGAGCATTCAGAACAGCTCTTCAACTTCAACTTCTGTAAGGAAGTCTTATAAAAGAAAGTTTTTTTAACTTAAGAAATCAATAAAATAGGATTAACTTTAAACGTGTTGTGTTTTATTGTAAAACGGCTCATGTGTCATATTTTTTAAACAAGAGCTGATACATAAATTTCGATCACAGATTTGAAAACGTCATTAAAAATTAAGCTAGTATCATGTAACATAACTCAATCATCAGAAATGCTGTTGTCCAGTGTTATCGGTGTCACACAAGTACCTGTCATGATAAACAACATACATAGGGAAGTAGTAATTTACAGTGAACTGAGTTGCTGTAAAGAACTATTCTCTTCGCGTGTTCCTTCAATACGACTCGCCACATAAAATGCTATTAGACTTTAACCGTAACACAGTATGAACCTTTCATCAATTACTACATACATAATTTGTCACTTTAAAGTTAAACAGGCAAGAATTTCATTACCCGGTACAAACAACTTAAAGATCATTTCAAAATAATAAAACAGATTCAACGTATGCCAATCACGTTCAGGGGGTCGATTCTGATCTCCGGTGACTTCTGTCACAGGTGGCTTTTCTCACAAAAATGACGTATTTTAATAAAATGTGACAAAATTCTGGTGAGTTTTGCCACTGGTGACAAAAATCGGTAACTTAAAACATGCATTATTTATAAGTTACAGTTCGCGTGAGTTTTCTTTAAATAATGATTTTAGTACATTTATAAACATTTTATAGATTATTATTCATTTAATTACCTTTTATAATGTTAAATTCATCAATTATAGGTTGACTTTGACCGCCGGTGACATTTCTCATCTATGGTTTTTCTCATCAAAATTACGTCACTTCCAGAGCATGCTATTTTAATATTTGTGAGTTTTGTCACAGAATGAGTAAAAGCGTATAAAAACCGGTGACTTTAAACAGACCAATTAATACGGTGACTTTTATCTGTCATTAATAAAATTCTAATAAATATTGTGATATTCTTAATTCTTTCAATAACCATTTATTTAAAATTGTGTGAACAATATACATAAATTAGTTGGCTCGCATATTGACGACACATACCGATGCATTTGCGGAATATATTTGATGCGTGCGTCTAGTGTGCGGCGGTCGTCTGCTTTTTCATTATTCGCTTAATTAATATATAATATTATTTTATGTCAATAAATAAGCATTAACTAAACTGCTCAAGCAAATTAAATAAGACTAATAAGACTTTAGTCGAGTAAATTTTGATTATATATGTTTGGATTTAGACAGATTGATAAATGATATATTTTTAAAATATAACAAATTTTATAAATTTTATTTTTAATATGCAAACAATAACATTATCAACTAAAGTACAATAATAAAACAAATATATACATAGTTTTGTTACACTTAATCGGAACATACATAATCAAAATTAATTAATACTTAAAAAGACAAGCAATTTAATTAACTTATTACGTTACTTATTGAGATAAGCAAATGTAACGAATAATGATATACTGATTGGTAGTTTATTATCAAATAATAATATATTTACATCAAAGATGAAAATGGAACTAATAGATTTGCTGTTATAGTATGACACAGAGCCAAAGCCAAACCAACGCAGCTTTAAAATTGTCTAGATAACATTTGTCTTAGTAAAGTGCAGGAAATATTATTGGAAATGTTTTAGAAAACGCATTATTATAGGATCATAATAAATATATAAATAATAGAATTCAATCTTATAAAACAAATTAAAACACCGGTAAGCTATCACAGAAATTTTAACAGTGCCAGCAATACTACAAAATTTATAAATCTTCTTAGTTCTTAAGTCTGTAGTACCGCAAAAATCAATAACGACCTTAAATAAAAATGTCAATTATTTTCTGTACACATTCATTTTTTGTTAGAAGCAGCGTTGCTTCCTTTAAAGAATTTACCAATATTAACAAGTTTAATAAATGGATCACAATTCAAAGAGAACAAACTGTTTTATAATCAAAAATTAAAAGAGCCTAGACTATTATAAATAGGTTGTTGCGTCCAACAAACCCAACAGTGTTGTTAGTTTAAGTATTAACAACAGAACTAAAACAAATTTAGAAAATATTGCCAACCATTTCAACAACTACTTTAACACTATAACTGAGACTATAGCAGTAAATAGCAAACCCACCGACGGAATTAATATTGATCTCAGTACTAAGTCAATTTTCCTTTATCCAGTGACACAAGATGAATGTAATGGAGTACAGAAACTTAAAAACACAAACTCCGCAGGGTCAGATGGAATTAGCAGTAAATTACTTAAAAGTATATTGACATTACTTCTAGACCATTTTACTTCTATCATAAATAAATTGCTAAATCAAGGTATCTTTCCCGAACATTTTAAATTAGCAAACATAGTTCCCGTGTTTAAAAAAGAGATAAAACTAACAGCGAACATTATAGCTCTATAACAATTTTGAGCACTTTTGCCAAAGTGTTGTGTGAGTATTGTGGCTTTCAAAATAACAAATTTTTTTGATCAGTGTAATCTTTTTAATAATATATAATATGGATTTAGGGAAGGTAAATCGACCTTAGACGCTATCTTAAAATATTTGGAATATCTTTATAGTGATCTTGATGGTAGGAAAAAATGATTTTGGTATATTTTTGGATTTGACAAAAGCTTTTGACCTTAATATCAAATATTACTACATAAACTATATAGGTACGGAATAAGACGCACTGCTGCATTTAGTTGGATTAAACGTATTTATAAAAAAGAACTCAAACGCAAATAACGCAAATAGTTCAAATTATGACCATTCCAATTTGATACGATGTGAAATTAATTCAATAAAACAAGTCACCTATGCAAACATTGGGGGGTGGCTGAAATAAACACACATCGACTATTTATTAAAAAAACTAGGATCTCTCTGTTACGTTGCTACAAAGCTAAAAAATATTGTGGAATTTAATATTCTCAAGTTATTCTACTATGCGCACTTTGAGTCTTACATATCGTACTGTATAGTTGCTTGGGGTAATTCTAGTAAGGTTGAAAAAAAAATTAAATTGCAAAAACAAATAGTTCAAACAATTACTAAGTAAGATTGGGACAAACATTGCAGACCATTATTTTAGAGCAAAAAAATAATGAGTATATATACACAATGTATATATTTTTCGAACACTGTTATATGTTAAAAACAATTTGTCAAATTTTAGAACAGTCAGACACAACAGAAAAGCATTTAACACAAGACATGAACACACGTACGTTAAAAGAGTTATATAGTATTATTAAACAGAGCCTATTACAATAAGAATACTTTAATGATAATTCTTTCGAATTGTAAATAATGCTAATGATAATGATGTATATTCATTCAATTTATGTATTGTAATTATATAAGTTTTAACGAAAATTAGTTTTAAATTTTTATGTTTATTGATGTAATATATTATGTGAATTGACTTGTCTTATATCATTACATGATCTTTAGATTAATAAAGTATTATTAATTATTATTGAGTATAGAACAATTTGTACATGGGCAATTCCACGTCAAGTGAGCACTTGACGTGAAATTGCCCACATAGCAAATAATACAACTTTTTTATAAATCTTTAGATTCCGTCTTAAATTAAATTAATTTATATTTTTAATTATTTCAATGCACAATTGATTGTTTGAAAATATATTTTAAATAATTTACATGAATATAGCAACTCTGACAGATTTAACAAAAACAAAACTTACAAGAAACTTTATTGAATGTAAAGATTCTTTGTCTGACTTCTGGTAGTTGGTCGATGAATTGATTTTTCTACAGTCAAAACTTGTAAAGCAACTGGTTGTGATTTGCTTCTTTACCAACAACTAATTTAAATACAGCATACTAGTTTTTAAGTTGTTATTATGTAATATTTATTGTTAAAGATTATTGTTATAATTATCCTTAACTTATCAACAAACTCTATTGTATAGGCGTGTTAATCATAAATCTGTAAATCTTACCTATAATTTTCTTGACAATAGAAAAACTCTAGTTAGAAGTGATGATTTTAACCAACGAGTTCTATAACTAAAGGTTGCCAGCGTTTTGCCGTATTCTCAGTATCTCTGTTTTTGTCACACACTCTACCCTCTACCCCTCTCTACTAGTGTTTGAGTGTTGTATGTGATAAAGAAACGTCATGGTGAGACAAACGGAGATACCGAGAGTGTATGCTGCCTATACATTGTTTAAACAACAGCTTGGAATCTCTAGTTATAGAATTTTTTGTTTATGACTCTGACATCAAAATCGTATGTGCTGTGGTCCTCAAGGTTCTGTTCTTTTGCCAACTTTGTTCTTGGTTTACATTAAAAGCCTCCTTCAAGTAAATAAAAGTCCTATTTATAGTTTTGCTGAGAGCACCCTTCATACTTTATACTTTCCAAAGACCATATCGACAAATATGGCAGAACGTTTCGAAGTTTTTAGGTTAGAATCTGTAGCATCAATAAACAAAAACTTTAAAACAATGTCTGAATGAAACCTTCCCAACATGTTCAATTTTAACTTTAAAAAACTCAACTTCTTTCTAATTCAAAATCTAAATTCAAAATACCATCAGTACCAAATGTTAAATTAACAACAACTCCACTTCTAAATCTTTTTTAACTTGTCTTCTAGAGGTTACAATCCTACATAATCGTTTCTGAAAAAAACGTGTTTTACTTCTGTTCAACTTTTGCATATATATAAAACTTTTATTTGTTCTTATATTGAATATTGTTCCCAAGTATGAGTAGGAAGGAGCATTGGAAGTTACTATCTCTTCTAAAATTTATTTAAAAGCAAGCTATTTAGATCGCTGCCGATCCAAAATTGACTAATGACTTACCTACAACACAGGCGTAATGTTACTAATCTTGACATTTTTGATAGATATTTTAATAGACATTGTTTAAATAAAATATAAGACAAATTGCCATGTACACAAATATTTACTTGTAGTACAAGGCTTGCTAGAAATTCTTATAAATATTTGTTGATAGTTCAGAGATGTAACCGTACTATCAACACATGGAATAAACTTACATATTCAGTATAAATTTTCTGAGGCTTATAAACCACAAATATTTATAATCAATGTTTACAAACTGCTTAAATCTAGACTGCAATGTGATAGTTTCAACAAGCATGGTTTCACTCGTTAAAATTAAAAGGTCGGCAGTACGGCAGAGAGGGCATGTACCAACAATACCAGCGCTAACAAAAGTTAAGCAACGGCCGCTCTGGTCACAACTTGGATGGGTGAACCCAAAGTGATGCCGAGAGTAGCGTTCTTCCCAATATGGGTCCGTTACTTCATATAGGCATCTATACATACACGTGTCTTCTCTGTAGCTTGGTGTGTCCGACACCTCGACACAGAGCTCGTTCCCACTTGTCGGGTGTTGGGCCCGGATTTTAATCGGGTGTCGCAGTGGCAGAACATTTTATATTGAAGTATTCACACTTGTCTGATACCAATTTTGTGTTGGCGCCGACAAGAAATGTCGGGTGTTTTGCCAGCCATCTATGCCCGGAAAAAAATCGTGTTGGGTCTCGCTCGCCTATAAGCAAGTATGGCGCTGTTCACATTAATCGGATGTCGGGACTCTTTATTCTACCCACACGAGCGCAGATCACATACACACACACACACACACACACATCGCGGCGCGCAAGCAGAGTTGTGTTTTTATTGTACGCACGTTTGGCGTTTTGTAATAATAAAAACAAATATAAATCCTGAACTATTAATCACACTAGTTCAAGAAAGAGGTGTCCTTTAGGACAAAACATTACATTAATATAAAGATAAGCAATTGAAAATATCCGCTAGGCAAGAAGTTTGCTGCCTAGTCTACCTGACTTGTTGGACGAAAAAGAAAGACAAACAAGTGCTAAATGTCTTAGTATTTTTTTATTTAAATATAAGTATATTATAGGTCTGTTCCAACATACGATTTGGACAGTTTGCAAACCGTTCAAACTATGCACACAAACAAATTACTGTGTATAAAAGATTGCCTAAGGTTGACAAATATTTGTTTGTGTGCACAGTTTGAACGGTTTGCAAATCGTTCAAATCGTATGTTGGAACAGACCTTATGTAAACTCTGAAACATACACATATTAATCATGCGCTTCTAGTTGCCAAGGCAACAAGCCTATTGTTGAAATGAAGTAGTTTGCAAATTCAGATCGTATATCATTTGCAAAAGGACCACCACGTGGATTACAGTTTTGCAGTGGTATTTCTCCTAGCATCGAATTCTCTACTGCATACTAAATATCTTCAAAGTTCAGACCGTCCTTTTCCCTTACAATATTGTGTAACACTGTACACGCTTTTACTATGTTGATAGCCGTGTCTGGGTGGACATCCAGCGGTCAATGAAATATTCTCCATTTATTGGCTAAAAAACCGAACGCGCATTCAACGTACCTTCTTGCCCGACTTAAACGATAGTTACTTTTTTTATATATAGTCCAAATGAGTGTCTTTAAATGATCTTAACAAATTTGTTGACAGTGAGAAAGCCTTATCGCCAACAAGAACATACGGCATATCTTTTGAAGTGTCGCATGGAGAGGCGTTGGTTTTGGTATATTTAAACTACTACATTCATTTTCTTCCACATAGTCGACTCCTTGAATATCGAGGAACCACATTCTTTTCCATTTGAGCCAATACTCATAAAAATATAACGACGTTATAATATAAATCAATTTTTAATTTTATTAAGAAATTTTTAATTTACAATAAAGAAGACTTACTACCCCGTTAAACTAATATAATAAATATTGAAAAAAAAGTCTGTTAACCATCTATATCTATATACATATATATAAAATTAAAAGGTTTTATATTATTACATATTAAGTAATTCCTAAATATCACATTTGAACTTTTTTTTTTTATTAAAATAGTGTTTTAATGATGTTTTTATTAATTGAATGGTGTTGACCGTTACTACGTGATAGTTCATTATAGAAAATAAATTAAACACATTTACTATGTACTATATCACAAATATATTTAAACCGTGACAGTTTCAACCTTTTTACAAGGCCATCACCTGACGGTCATACAAACAAGTATGAATATAAAAGAGAATTTACATACAGCATATATATACAACAGTAAAACATAAAGTATATGGAGAGGTGGGAAATTACATTGAAATTATTATGATTAAAAATTATTATGAATTACATACAATAATACAAATCGGACAAAACAGATTAAACAGATTAAACGGGTAGAGAGAAGATTAATGAATGGCGGTTTTTTAAAGTTAATTATGATTTTTTTATTCTTTTGTATCATTTTTATTCAAATACATTAAAAGTACTAAATGGCAAAAGTTAGTTTAATGGAGGGGGTGGCAAAGGCAGGGTGAAGGTTTGTTTAATGGCGAAGTTAAAGATTGGTTTAATGGCGGAGGTTGAAGTTGATCAGGATTTCAGTTTGATTAAGTGGCGGATATGGAAGTTGGTCCAATACCGAGAGTGCAGTTTGATTGAATTGCAAAAGTAGCGGGTAAAATTCCGAAATTTGAGAGTAATTTAGTTGTAAAAACCACAAATTTAAGTACCATTCTCTAATAATAGGACCATATGTGGATAATCTAATATATGCAACATTTATTGGATCAAGGTCAACGTAAATCATGTAAGGTTGTTTTTCATATATTCTCCTGTAGATAATCTTCCGTTTAGTCTATTGTATCTAACCCAGTATTTCTAAAATTTGTCCAAGGCAATTTTTCCTTCTTTTTGAACCACAGAATTGCTGTAAATGGAATCTCTTCGAACTACAGACACTGTATTATGATATGCGCCGTAGATGATAAGCAAAAATGTTCTACTTATATCTGGAGTTTCTGACAGTACAAACTTAATGCCTTCAGTTACTCTTACATCAACATCAAAGTAGTCTTGTAACATCGAAAAAAGTTGAAAGGTATTCTGTGATGTGTAAAGTGTTATAACTGAAATTATATATTATTAAATTAATTAGTTAAGTTAAACTATTTAATAATTTTAATAAACTTTGTTTTTCTAACATTCAAAGAAATCGAATTTTATCGCAGTGATGGTGTTGCACTTACTTTTAACTTATTGACGTATTATACCCATTCAAAACAAATAAAATTAATTGGGTAATAATAAACTTAAATTTACTTTCATTTAATATAAAATACAAAAATTAGATATTTTTTTTAAATAGTTTATTTAAATCATTGGAGGTGACGTGTAATGTTTGTACTGCAAAAATGTTGCTTCCATAATTATTTTAAACTTTGTAAATTTTTTAAAATTATTTTAAAAATATTTTGAGATTTAATAATAAAATTGTTTAGTATTTCAGTTTGCTGCAATTTTTATGAAATTTGATTCATGTTTAAGAAAATATATATTTAAATTTTCATAGATTGAGCCAAATTATAAATCAAATTTTTGAAAATGTAAGTTTTATGACTTTTTTATTCAAGTTTTAAAATCAATAATTTGAATGAAGAGCTAAATTTGAAGAATGTACTGTAATAGTTTTAAAATGTAAAGAGATTATTCAATTACTTTTAGTTTAGTAACCAAACGTTAAAATGTTCTGAGGAATTTCTGTAATATTTTAAATAAAGATTGAAAAACTAGAAAAACACTATATCTATCTTTAAAAATCTTTGCATTTTAAAGTAAGTAAACTCAGAAAGTAATCACTATTTATTTGGTAACAAATATATAGTCCTAGTCTTTACTTACTAACATTGTTCGATTTAATAAACAAAGATTGAAAAAAGTTTGATTTGTATTTCAACATAAAATCGTAGATTTATTATCTCATTTATACAAATTATACTTTCTATAAACCAGCTTAAATAATTAATAAATAAACAAGTTTTTATAATGGAATGTTAATAAACATATTAACTAATCTAACGATTTTACATTTCTATGTATGATCATAAACTTAAATAGTTGATACAATAATCAATAATTTAATAACTAATCATCAATAAAAATAAATATTAACAATTATTTTGTAAATTAAATATTAAATAAACTGTTTTTTTGTTACAAAATATAAATGCAAACTTATAAGATTTAATTTTGTAGATGTAATCTATACAAAAATAATTATTATTCTTACCAAATTGGTTACTTATAATTGGACCCAACATAAATGACATTTTATTTTTATTGTGATACATGACCACAAAAAGATCAAATGAATGATACCATACATCATAATTTTACACCTTGTAGTTATTACGGTTGCTAGAATCGAAATGAATGCTGTATTAGTTTTGTAAAAGTACTTATATACTTATCGTAGATGTAGTAAAAATCTAATAAACTATTGCTGAACATGATACAGACAAAGATTGTGTTATGGATATTTGTAATTTTCTATAACAATTGCTGTTGTCTAGCTAGCAAACTGAGTGGATTGATATTCAACAAGAGAACAAACTGCAATGACTAAAAGCGTCATAAGACGTGTAGTTCATCATGCAAATTCAGCAGTTTACTCATAGGACGATTTACACCGTAGACGCTGTTAGAGTTATCTAGTCATTTTTTGCTATTGTTTTTAATAATTTGTAAAAATTCATTTTATTTTTGTTATTTATTTATATTTAAATTTTTAATATGCTATTTTGGAGCATATTATTTTACACGTTTTATACTTAGAGAAAAAAAAATGCCATTATTATATTGCCAAAAACCTAGATTAACTAACTAATTAAGTAACTTATTTTGTAAATTAAGTCCGAAAAATTTGATTTATGCAAAATTTCTATTTACTATAACACAGCTTCCATTTGATTTAAAACTAATTATTAAATTAAATTTTAAATCGATTATTGATCAAACATGTGAAATAAAAAATAAAAAATTTAAAATATATCTTTTTCCTTATTCTTTTCAATCCCTATAAATAATAAACACATTTTTGAGATCCTATACCTTAACTCAAAACTCAATTTCTACAAAACACGAGGCTGTTAATTATAACGATAATACTAGGTAAAAATTTTCCTAAAATCAAAACACAAAATATAAACTTGCCTTTAAATCTAACTATCTAAACTATCTTAGCCAACCAACTATCTTAGCCAATCAACAGAATGCAAATATTTTTAAACAGAAAATATCAATAAATGTCATTTTACTAAACTAAACAAATTGTAACAAAAATAGATCAATAACTTGCCGTTTTTCTAAACAAAGAGAGATTGAATTTCAAATGTCCTCACGAACCCGAGACAAAAAACCTTTTTAGAAACTATATTATTAGAAACGAGAAATATAAATTATTCTTTAGAAATCAAGAATACAATTTTGAGAATCTACCATCTGCTGCCAATGCTAATCACCGTCCGCCAGAGGTTAAGACTACCACATCTGGGAATTTTGCCTCAAATTCAGGAATTCTGCATCAAGGCAGTACATGGCACCTACTAAAGTTTCTCATCTTACCCGAAAGACGGCGTACTCATTACAACACATTTTTTCTTAACCAGACAAACTGACCAGGAGTCTTGGAGCTCAAACCCTAGACCCCTGGTATAGCAGTCGAGTACGCTAACCACTACACTACCCGGGCGGTTAAGTATACAGGGTGATTCTTAACCTATGCGCATAAACTTTGAGGCATTTGTATAAATTCTCTACTAAATGCAGCGAATGCATCAGAACTCGAGATATAGGTCTGCATACAGTTGGTTGACTGATAAAAATGTGATTCCTTAAAACTTCTCATTGAAGACTTTTGTAATTGGGGCCAATAAATTAATAATAGTTCTTTTAAAAAAAATGTATCGTTGCTTGTCAATTTCATCATACCATTCAATTGGATTTTGAAACTGCCTATGGCATACTTTTAACTCTTCCTTAATAAAATTAACCGCAGACTCTTCATTAGATGAATACATTTTCAATGTGAAGAAACAAAACTGTGCAAATTTTATACTTTATGCAAATGTGTCAAATACTGTACAATTTCATGAGCAATTGTCATAAAAAAAAATGTGATTTTATAGAAATAAATTATATCCGACAGTTCATCACATGGTATAGGTTAATATAAGTAATTGTTTAATTATGATTAAATATTTCACATAACATTCACATTTAATCACTTGTTAAATACTATTGATTTTCATTAACTACATTTTGTTCAGTCTACCATAGATTGTAGTGCAAAGTGGCACTACTCCACGGAAAAAGCAGCACACAAAGTCACAAAACAAATTAATTAATCAAACATTTACTTAATTTACGTATTAAAAGTTAATTTCTTTTATATGTTAAAAAAAAAAAATTTTTAAGTAGTTTCATTAAATAATGTCAATTAAAATCTAAAATTTAAAATGAAACATTAAATGAATCGTTCTAATAAATACTTAAACATCAACTGAACTTTGAATAATTAATAATAAAATTTGTCAAATGCTTTAGGTAAAGTCTGAGCATTACATTATTCATGAGAATAATTGTGAAACATTTTATATTTCGCTCCTTTTCAAGCTCAGAATCGTTGTTTTTGCGCTTTTTTTACCAAAAAGATTGTTTTACGAAACACAACAAAGCTCAAACAAAATCAACAAATTAGCATTATTTGATTTATCTTTTACTGGGTTTGTAAAGAGAATAAAAAAATACTTTATGTAAAATTTAAAACTTATTGGTACATTTGAAAAATTCAATTGTTATCATGTTATATCAGTCAAATATGATTTATTAATGTTTAAGAGTATTGAATTAAATGCAAGATTGCATGTAAAAATGCAAGATTAAATGTTATAAATTACGTTGTCAATTACTATTTCTTTTTTTCATTTAATAATTTTTTTGAATGACAGTTTGATAACCTACAATCTTGAAAATATTA
This sequence comes from Tachinus rufipes, assembly GCA_963932245.1. Taxonomy (NCBI): domain Eukaryota; kingdom Metazoa; phylum Arthropoda; class Insecta; order Coleoptera; family Staphylinidae; genus Tachinus; species Tachinus rufipes. Next base: position 80,901,761 of record OZ010741.1, on the reverse strand, counting down.
GTATAGTATATAATGTAATTAAGGACCGAAAATCACACAAACAACCGTTCAGTGTGATGTTTTCCAAATTTACTTTCGTCAATTTAAGAGCAACAAAACCAATCAATCTTGACAATAATTTCTACCTATAGATTCCCACGTAAAAATCTGAATATAATAAAAAAATGGTACTTTACTATAACAAATTAATTATATAAATACAACATACCGCGAAGAGTCTGCTAAAAGTTTTATCACTTTACCACATCGAAAACAAAAGTAGCTGCCTCTTCTCTCGGAATAGTTTTCCATTTTTGCAAAAACTTCATTGGATCATTGTACATAATTTGCAACTCTCATAATGTAATATCTTCCATTTTGACTTATCAATATATATTTAAAAACTTAACATTTTTATAGCTTATAAATTAATTTGACATATTGTTGAAATGAGTTATACCTTTTTAAAAATAATACATAACCGCATCTATATGTATGAAGAAAAGACATCAGTAATGCACAAATAGGTTTTAGGAAGGTGTAGGAACAAGACATGCAATTAATAAGATCCGAGTAGTGCTAATGATGTTCAATCTCCAATCGAACGGAATTTTAAGAAGTTAAAAAAACTTTATTCATAATAAATAATAAATTACAAAAATTTTTCTTATTTTTCGAATCTTGCACGAATTTCTTGTTCTTATTTGTTTTAGATCAATTCTGTAAGTCATCAACAACAAAAAATTATGGCAAGACGTAGTAGCATCGTAATCTCGGTAATGTACTGTCCGTATTTATTAGTAATATTGATTTTATAACTGTCAAAAAATTATTATTTTACTTAATATTAAATGTAATTTGCTAATAAAAAAATATTTATTTTGCTTATTTGTTCTGTTGTTTAAATTATAAAAATAAATAATTGTTGAATGAGATTAAATAGATGCACAACTCTTTTTTGCATTGTTCTCCATGCAATCACACAAGATTAATACAATTAAGAATCTTCAATAAATAAATCGCCTTACAAGAATTCAAAATCAAATGTATGTAAAAGATTTAGGAATCATTTATTTGTGAATATTAAAAGAATTATTTCATAAAACAATAAATAAAAATTACAGTTTCTTTAAGAAAATTTTAATACTACTTTATATTCAAGAACACAAAAATGTTATTTACTAAAAAAAATTATTTAAATAAATATCTTTTTTTTAAGTATGTACATTAGGGTGTCCGTTATTTATTCCGATTTAGATATTCCAAATTTTTGTTGCTAATTTGATTCTTTGGTACTAAAAAGTACTACATAACATAGAAAAAAGATTTTTTTTCTTTTTTTTTTCATTACGATAAATAAAAATTTAAAAAAATTAATAGTATTATCATAATTGATGTAAAATTTCCCATAAATTACACGATTATGATTTTTGTGGTCACAAAACGCTGTCTGAACGACAAAATATGTAAACAAATATTGAAAATACGTGATTTAAGTATAGACCAGTGCAATTTGCTCTACATTTTTTTCTAATTAGACATTTGAATATCAAAGTAGTAACATCAGAATCGTAATCTATGAAAAATTTCTTATCAAATTCATACATCACTTACCAAATTTTGACCTGAAAAATCGTTCTTACAAATTTTAAATAAATAAAATAAAAATGTTTTTATTTATTATGTTCAAATATAAATTTTTAATGCATCAAAACATTTGAGCACCACATTATTAATATTTATTTTTTTTAAATCAGACCCTAATTAAATAAATATAAATAATACATTATTACAAAATCAAACAAATTTATAAATCTGAATAAAAAAATAAAAACTTATTTGTTCATTTTATTAAAATTGATATTGAAATTATTGAAGGTTATTTATTTCTATTAATTTTATCTAAATCTAATATTAATAATTAGTAGTTGTAAATTACTTTTGCATATAGTATTTATATTTTAAATTGTATAATTCAAATTTTTTATACTTTTATATGCTTTATTTTATTATTTTTAATATAAACCGGTTTCGCCGTTTAAGGCATCATCAGTAACTATAAATATAATTATAATTGTATTAAATTAAAATTAAAATATTATATAAATAATAATAACTTACGTGTATAAATATATAAAAAAATATTTTTGACATTAATATGATTGACAAATATAATGTTTGTTTATGTAATATTGATTATTAAAATTTTAAGTGTTATTTATTGTGTTTATGTTTGATTTAAGAAAAGTGTAAATGTGTTGGTATTTTGTGTTAATTTGTTCATTTAGGCATGTATATTTTTTGTTATTTTTTATATTATCAATTTCGAATGATTCTAAAATAGACATTTTCAAGCCTTTTTTTTACATTCGTGTATTAATTTTGTATTGTTGTTGTGGTTAAAGTTATGTTTATGTATTTGAAGATGTTTGGAGAAAGTTGATTTGTTTTTTTTAGTGTTGTATTCTTTTATTCTGTGTTTTAATGCTCGTCCTGTTTGTCCAATGTAAGTAGCGTTACAGTATTGGCAGTCTAATTAATAAATTCCTGATTTCATTAAAATGTCTGTTTTCTGTTTGTTGTTACAAATTATGTTTTTAATTGTGTTGGTAGTAGAAAAAGATCCGTTAATGTCATATTTGAATAGTAGTTTTTTAGTTTTGTTGCTGCTATTATAGTATGTTAGTTTTCTGTATTGTGTTTTATTGTGTTTGTTGATGTTTATAAATGTTGTGTTGTTTCTTAATTCAATTTTTTGTTTATGTTTGTTTATAATTTTGTTAATTGTTTTGATCGAAAAATTATTAGAAATAGCTAACTGTTTAATGATGTTAATTTCAATTTTTAAATTTTTAGGAGATTTTAGTGCTGTATGTGTAATTAAGTGAAAAGTTGAAAATTTATGGTTATTACTATGGTTTGAATCAAATGGAATAATTATTCCAGGGTTTGTGGGTTTTCTATAAATTTGAAAGTCTATTTTGTTGTAAATTTTAGATATTGTGAAGTCGAGAAAGTTGATTTGTTTATTGTTTTCTAGTTCTAGAGTAAATTGTATGTTAGGATGTATAGTGTTTAAAAAATTATGAAAGTTTGTTATGGTTGATAATGGTCCTCTAAATATGCAAATTATGTCATCAATATATCTTTGCCATAGAATGATGTTATTGTTAAATGGATTGTTATTATTGATAATAATGTAAAGAAAAATGTTTGCTAGAATTGTTGAGCTAGAAGCTTCCATAGGTAAACCGTCTGTTAATTTATAGATTTTGTCATTGTATGTGAATATTGTTTCAGAAGTTAAAATTTTTGTTAAAAGTATAATGTCATTAATGTCGTTTTTGTCTATGTTTTTTGATGTTAAGGTGTTATGAAGTGCAGTGATGTCAAAAGAGATAATTTTATCATTTGGGTCTAATATTATGTGCTAAAAATAGAATTAGCTTGGGTTATACCTTTATTATTCTCCAAAGCTGGAACATTTAACAACTTTTCTTTACCTTGTAATAATTATAGGTAATCTATCTATCTGCTTGCACATAATCCTATCGGATATAAGTTTGCCATCCCAGTGCAATACTGAGCCACTGAATTCCTTAGCTTTCAAGAATTTCCTTTTACTATCGTCAGCAAACTTAGATCTATATTTTTTTCTCATATAGTTGAAAGATGATTTATTAAGAATTAAATTATTTAAATCATAACCTAAGGATTCAGCTATAGCCGCTACAATATGAATAGAGTTTCTATATGAAACTTTTGCTTTATCTAAGGCTCCAACAACTCTTTCAGTGAAAATATTTACGTTTCCTCGTATATTTTGATTTGTATACTCCTTACCAGTAAGATTTTCTAATTCACCTTAACAAAGAAGAAACAAAAAGTAGATAATATTTGTATTAGAAGAGGAAGCAATTTTTAAAAAGTATCATTTGAATAATCTCAGTTGATCAATAAACTTTTTAAGCTAAATAAATGTAGAATATTTTTATTATTTTTAGTATGAAATGATGCATATTCTAATATATAAAGAGAAATTAATAACACACTTTTTAAGTTTACGAATTCAGAAAAATTCTTCTTTTAATTTTATAAATTGAAATTTAGTTATTTCTATTTGATAACTCAAAAATGTAATATTAGTATTACTTGAACAAATATTATTTTATAATTACCAGATATATTTCGAACAAATTCACCAAAACGTTCAGGTTGTTTATTCAATCTTCTTGTATTAGCTTCTGAAGATTCTACTGCACTACTATCTAAAACGTGAAATTTGTTTCAAATAATTTTTTACTAAATTATTGATATAAATGTGTTTGCATTTTCTTACCAAAATCTTCTAACGTTAGTGTATTGCTCTCATTGTCTACGTTGGTAATTACATCGTTTTCTAAATGAAAAACTAAACTTCTTGATTATTAGATAAAATATCAATATTACTAGTAGATAAAATGGCTTAAATGTCATTTAAAAATATTGGAAAAAATTATGTAATATAGGTTAAAAAATATTGTGTAATATTTACCATTTAATTTCGATGTTTTGTACTTTAACAAAAATCTCAATTCATAATTTTTATTTCTGTCGCATTCACGTAATGTTTTTTCTAAATAGTGACGTAGAAATGTCAAATAAAGAGTTTAAATTGCAAATAAATATTTGTTTCTTCTGCTCAATAAATGGATGGCCTTCATTTTTTTGAATATTTCTATATTTGTCATACAACTTTTGAAGTTTAATTTCACAGTTAATTTGAGTTATTGTCGGAATATCAACTCTTTTCCAAATATTACAAATTTCTGCAATTGTTAATTTTTTACTCACATTTTTATTTTTATTTAGTACTCTCGTATTATAAAAAAAATATTTTAATATTTCACGTTTATTCGGTAATTTTGAATTAGAAAAAATTGGCAATTCATTAATATTGTCAATTAAATAAATGTTATTTTGTGACTCGGACATATTAAACTTATAACTTTTTTTTTGACACTTGTGATTTATGCGTTTGTTTTATTTTTTTGTAGGTTGTCGTAAGGTTTGCACACATATATGATTTTATTTTTAATATACGGTCACGTCACGTGATAGAGACTGAAGTACAACATGAAATTACGCGCGCAATATTTCAAAATGTTATTTAGCAATTACGCATGCAATATCAAAAACTTTTATTATTTGTCAGTATTTAGCTTTACTTTGTTTAACAAAACAATCATGAAATTTTTGTTGAAAAATCTATCAGCTTAAGAATAAGTCTAAATAATACCATCAAATTCAAAATGCTTAAAATTTAAAGAAATAAAGATTTATTTAATTTATTACTAATTTTAAAAACAGCTAAGAATTAATTTTCGTATTGCGATATTTGTTTTTGACAGGAAATTTTCCGTAGAATATGATTTTGATAATGATAGTTTGATATTCAAATGTCTAATCAGAAAAAAATGCAAAAGATTTATAGTAAATTGCATTAAATCACGTATTTTTGATATTTTTTTACAGTTTTTGTCGTTCAGAAGTGTTTTGTGACCACGAAAATAAAAAAATCGTAATTTACGGAAAATTTTACATCGATTATGATATGTTAAATATTTCTAATTTTTATTTATAGTATTGAAAACAACAAGATAAAATTACATTTTTCCATGTTATTTAAATGAGGTTAAAAACGGTCTACAGGCACGCTTTCCAGACACCTGAAAAATCTGAAAAAATTCAAGTAGTACTTTTTAGTACCAAAGAATCAAATTAGCAACAAAAATTTTGAATATCAAAATCGGAATAAATAACGGACACCCTAATGTACATACTACATACGAGTATGCGCTTTAATTATCTGCGGATAATTGCGTTCTAGTTTTAAACAGAATCAATAATTACTTGTTTATCAAAATTTGCCACTTTTTGATTTGTAAGATACAAAGGCGTTTTCAAACTTTCAACTAATAACAATTAGCAATATTAGTGCAACGTTTTTCTAGTAACGCCCTCTCAAGTGTTTTTTGAATTTTGGAATGAGATAATAGTAGAAAGTGGCAAAATCGGAACTGTAAATTGGATATTGTAATTCCTTAAAGCCGCATTCATTAAATACTTCTAGATTAATTTGTGCTCTATTAGGTCGCAATAGTTGTTGTGCAGAAGCAGAGGTTTCTAAACATAATTGTGAGATCTTTTTTGTGTATAACCTCTTTCAAATTTTTGATTGTGTCTTTGTAGACATTCCCCGTTGTTGTAGTATTTTTTTTTAAATATACTTAAATAATTCCCTCAAAGTTCCAGATTTGCATAGGTTCTTGTTTTGTGGTACGAACCCAAGGGTATACCCAGGTCTGATCTCCAGTTACAATTTTATAGAAGAAGTTTTCATCTTGGGATAAAGCACTCAAATTTTTCTAGCAAACTTGTCTTGAAAATAAGATGGGTTATTTTCTCTATACACTGTCTCCATTTTCTTAAGAACATCGTTTGGGCTACTGCCTTCTTTTGATAAAAAATGTATGACGATTCTGTGTTCAAGTTTATAATCACTCATTTTTGCCTCTTTAAAGTGATATAAAATGAAAAATGTTAAACGATTAAATTCATACGTAAAGATGACAATATAAAATGTCAAAGAAAGTACATATTATTTTCATAGCTAGGTAGATAATAATAACATCAAACGTCAAAAAAGTAGTATTCAACATTTAATGTTGCATGTCGCATACACATCAAAATCTCGCATGCAAAACTCAAAAATACACAGTTTCAATTCTATGCAGAAAAATTAAAGCAAATGTTTAAACTGGTATTTTTCAGATTCCATACTGTAGCTGTCGTCATCGAGAAAGAATATACAAGACGCGTTGCATGTCATAGGTAATAAAAACCCATACACTTACTGAAATCCTTCTTTGGTGTCCAAATTCTTAAATGCCTTTAGATTTTTGTCCGTCCAAAAATGGAAATAACGACTATTAAACACTTTGTCTCTTGTGAACGTTCAATTTTCGCTCCAAAGAACATGCCATAAAAAGTTTGGCTCTTTATAAATTCAGCTAAAAATTGCATTAGAAAAAAAAATTCTGTGTACATTATCAACTCCATATAGTGTGTAACGGCATGATTCCCGGGGAGTTGCTGTCGTTGGAATTCCTAAAATCAAAAATAGGGATTAGTGGTATGCAACCAAGTATACACTATGTATGAATAAAAATGATGTTGAGGTGAAGTAGGAGCTGTATTTTTGTTTTGAAATTAGTACCTAACTATTTTATAATTAAGTTATTTTGATGTTTTATGTAAACTAAATACTCACATGTTTCCGGTGCTGGTCTGTGCTGTGGATTTAGTTTCGATCGTGGACTAGTCCCGATGCTCTCGGTTTTAATCTAAAAACAAGTTGCGGTAAGGTTATTTCAATGCAATTGTTATTAATTGTTAATCGAGAAAGGTTGTATTATGCTGTAGATTGCATGGGAGAGTGCTAATAGGGATTCGATTAATTGTTTAGTTTGAGTATGATTGCGGTTACGATGATGGGTTTTATTCACCTCGGGTAGTATTCATACTAGGATTTTGGGTTATCGTTAGAGTTAATTTTTGTAAATACTACTCAAGGGAGGATTTACCGCTTTGTTAGAGACTGGGGGGTTGTTTATTTTGGATATCAAGTATTTGTTGTGTTGTGAAGTGGATTCGAGGTTAGGTGGTTCAATTCTGCAAGGATGATTTCTCCGAGGCAAGGAAGTTACGTTAAGTGGTTGGGATGATTTATATTGTTAATTTTATTAACTTGAATTGCTGTACTTACTTGTGGCTGTTAATCCACTTTGTTGTCATCACGTGATCACGTTGTTCAGCGCATATGGGTTTGGCGCAAAATTTGAATTTCACCTAATTAGAATAATCTGCGCATCGGTTTGATTGGCAAGACGCCATGTTTCACGGAGAATGATATTCATTCCTTTTCCGGTCGTTGAGGTGTCGTGGTGTGGTGTTGTGGCAGTGGCGAGTATTCTGAGAGGATTTGTAAATCCTTAGGCATCGTGGCCTGATTTATATACTCGCCGTTTAAACTGCATTGAGTGGTGATATATTGTGCTTTGTGCTACCCGCTAAGGGAGATTTAGGGGTTTATCGTTTATACCACAACCGGATTTGTCACCCACCCACATCTCATGGCTGGAAGTTATCTAATAGGATTGTAGGACCGTATTAAAATTTCAGGTTGATTTATTGTTTATTTTCTCCTGTTTTTATTGCTTTCCGGGGTTTGCAGAATTATTTGTAATTCTGGTTTTGTATGGCATGTTTTAGGTTCTTTACTACGGGCGTTCTAGTTTATTTTTAACGTCCCAGAACGGTCACCACTCTGCTGTATCAAAGGTACGGGAGACCCCTCTTGACATTCCGCATAGGACGTGCTGAAGAATACAGAAGTGTGTTCAAGCGTGAGGCCGCTGATGTTTCCAAGTCTCACATCCTGCTCCCAACTGAAGTGATTGGTTTGGTTTATTTGAAGAATACAGAAGTGTGTTCAAGCGTGAGGCCGCTGTTGTTTCCAAGTCTCACATCCTGCTCCCAATTGAAGTGAAGTGGTTTATTTCCAAGAATCCAGAAGTGTTCAACAGGAAGAAGACAACCACGTGATATCGACAACCTTCATGTTCAGCCTTTATAATTAATGTTTTTTTTGCAATACAATATTTGTTTTGTGCCTACTACCACTTGGTGTAAGGCAGTGAGATAACTGTTGGCTGTGAAATTGATTATTTTGTTTTTTTTCGGGCGTGCTAATAATTTGCCTTACAGGATCTTTGGACGGGGATAGCTCTATGCCTGGACAGGGACCCAAACCGTGAGTACTCCTCTTTTTTTCTTGTACCGATAGAGTGTTTTATAAATTTCACGGCTTATGTTTGTACCACTTTCATTCATAGTTATTGCTCTTGGATATGGCGGTTTTGTCGGAAACACTATTTGTTTGTTTTTTTTTTCCTTTCGAAGATTGATGTCAAACTGTTGAACATTACATTTATTTTAAATTACAAATGGTAGATTGGCATAACCTATTGCCAATACTTAAAAGTTATATTTGTTTTGTGGGACCTATCCAATAATATTTGGATGTTTTTTTTTGTTTTTGTATAGTTGCATTTGAATGAACGGCATTAAGATTGTTACCTTCATTGAATGTTCCTATTACGAGCATTTAGAAGAAATATTTGTTTTGTGTTAATATTTTTCCGAATATAAATAAAGTACATATATTTAGTTTTCAAATTCTGGAATTTGTCCCAACTTAATTTTAGCATCCCTTGAACGTGTTATCCGCGTATGTTTTTTTTTTGTCTAACTTCTTGGTATTGGGTTCTACCATTAGGAGGTGTGGCCAATTACAGGGTTGACTTCATAGAAAGATCCCGTGGCGCTCACAACTTACCACCCCCGTCTCCACTGAGCTACGACGGTAAGTAAAACCCTGTCCACCTCTTACCCTCACAAAGGGCATAGGTAACCAAGTTAACGGTAGCTGTTTTGGTAGCGTTACAAGTGGTTGCACTTTTGTTAGATGAAATGGCAGCAAAAGATTTTGTGATAGCACTTAATGAACTGCTGTCTTAGAACATTCAGTTTCCGGGCTATTTGTCTAACGCTGGAAGTAGGATTTTCATCAGCAGAATCAAAAATTTGTTGTTTTATTTCAACCGTACGACGCTCTCTACGTCTACCTCTGTTACGATAATTAAGGACAAACCTGTAATATTTGCGGTATTGCCAATCATTGGAATGTGTTGATAAATGTTGATTATTCGGTTGGGGGTGAATTCATCGAACTACTGGAAAAATCAGCTGCAGATATTAAAGAATCGTTCACATAATCGCTCGTCGAGAAATAATCTGATAGTATATTCGGATTGTTCCATTTTGTAGGTGTTGTTTGCAGGCTGTTCAAGTAAGTAAATTTATATTAATGGGAAAACAATAAACTTATATGTTGCTTTAAGGTGGATATGCAGTAACAAATATTTAACCACTTCATTAGTAGACTTTAAAAACATTTGGAAAAGAATATTTCCAATAATAGTGTATGGATACCAAACCAACCACTGCCACATTATAATATAGCAAAAAAGCAGCAGAAAAAAAATGAGGTCGTCCAAAAAAATAATAATAAAGAATACTTAATAAAAATATCAATAACGATAGTTTTTGCTTTAACGTAATCTAATTAATAATTACAAAAAGTAAAAATTAAAAAGAAAACTCATATTTCGAAGATTTAAAATATTATCTTCTTCTTTATCGTGGTTAATAAATAAATCTAAGGCCGCGTGTACATTGAAAAGCTGTGAGCGGTGCAAATAAAAAATCAAGTACATTTAAAACATACAGACGAGTGTATATTGACTCGAGCGCTGCGCGGTAAAGACAAGCGGTGGCTTTGCGTTGTTTTAGATTTCATGTTGACTTGAATTGGGATCGTTAGCGGTGAGCTGTGGATTCTAAACAACGTAAAAAACTACGAAATTTATGCTAGTCAGTTAAAAATTACATCAAAACACAAATTGTACGTACGTAAAAAATCAAAAAATCTTGACGAATCTTTCCGAAGCTCGTAATACAAACGATGAATTCACCGTTTATTGTACGACTTCTATTTAATTAATGAACTCTTGTCTTACTCCTGTTTAATATTACACTAAACAATCTTGAATTTTTCAAATACCATAATAACGAACAAACCGACTTCTTCGGCGGCATGTTTGTTACAAATACTATACTATACACAAAGAATTTCAATACGGCAACAAAACGCTTTCTATTTTAGTGTAAACACACCAAAGGTGCGTGTGCTCACCGCTCACAGCTCTTCAATGTACCTAAAAATATGAAATTAATATAAAGTATTATTATTAAAATGATAAAAGATGTACCTACCTTAAATAATAAAAAAAAAATTATATAGATTATATATAATTATATATATATAGAAGAGTGTGTTGTCGGCCTCTGCGCAATTTCAGTTGCGAGTAACCAAAATTCGTTTGAAATTTAAAAAAAAAACACGAGATTTGCATGTTCATCAACTGTTTTTCTTGACTTGTGCCAAAACTGGTAAAAAATGCGTTTTTCTAAAATTATCTCACTGTTTAATGTTTTGTGTTTCTTTCCAGTTAGTAGCATGATCGGATTTGAATGATTTGATTGTATTACTCTTAAAACTAAAGCGTAGTACTTTTTCCGAATTTTTTACGGGTCCTAGGACCCCAAAAACTCTTAGCAAACAGTTACAACCATAAAAAAAAAAGAGTTTTTTTCAGGATTTTTTTTTGCAAGAGTTCTTATGCTCGTACAAAAACGGCCTAAATAGCATAAATAGCCCATTCAGTTAGCATCATTTTCCGATTAGCCTTAGTAAATATCTTTACTTGTTTGCCCGAAAACTTTAACGGAGTAATTTTTTTTCATGACTTAGTAACAAATTATGATTACGCGGGCTATTGACAAAATATGACTCGTATATAACATTTTTTTGGAAAAAAATAAATTGTTGTTGATTCACAAATATCCAATACAAATGAAGGGTGGGTACAGGCTAAAAAAATGAATGTCACAAAAAGTAGTTTCTGAGATAATCGAATTTTAAAGTTTGAAAACTTCTGAAAATTACGTTTTAAAATATTTTCAGCCGTTTTCTTTTTTAAACTCTAATATATAGTACGGGCTACAATATTAAAATGGAAAATTTTAAACTAACTTATACTCATAGGCGTACAAAAAAATCGAAAGAGAAAAAATGAAAGTACAATAAAAATTTAATAGTAAAAAAAAACTAGGATGATTCAGAAAGCAATGTTTTTTAAATTTTAACAATATTAAAATTTTAATTTAAACCCATAGGCGTAGGCAAAAAAATCGTTTGGAAAACATGAAACAGTAATCCCTCAAAACTATGAAAAATAGAAATTTAAAAAAAACTAGCAAGTTTTAGAGTTATTAAACTTTTGAATAATAATCATTTTGACTGTAAGGTAAGGTTTCAAAATACTGGGTTGCACTAGAATTTTGACAAAACTTTTTTAGGTCTTGGAGATTCTGGTACTTTTTGAAAGGTACATGAAGCCGTAAATTGTATTTTCGATTGGGAAAAATAAATTAACCATCGAGCAGTTGAAGATTTTTGTTGCTTTTGTCTAGGTAGTATTCCCACGTAAGTAGTGTGAGCTCCATTATAGGTTTCGCCATATCATTCTCGGTCTTTCTTGCAAAATTGTTAGTTCTCTGATAGGTCTGCTTTCAAAAGGACATTTGTCTAGGAACAAAATATATCCTAATTTTTACAATCTATTAACTTGAAAAAACTTGGTTTAGTCGTCGCATTTAAAATTTGTTCATTCCATCCGGACGGGATCTCCTCGATGGTCTTCTGGTTGATCAGGCTCACATTACGATCACATTCTAAGTAGCTGTGTCTCCTGATTGAAAATGTCATTTTATTTTTCTTTAGGTGCTTTGTTTGATGGACAATTAAATGTAGGAAACGGAACCGCGTATAAGTTTTGTTTTGCTCTCCGTAGGAACCGCAGAAATTTTTTTACTCTTTTCTGGGTCCAGGCAATTAAAAATAAAGTAAAACAGCATAGATGCTACTTCATCAGATCTTTTTTTTGCTGCAATTTCCGTATAAGTTCCGTGTATGTTAAAAAAATAAAACAAGAGCTGGCGTTTGTAGTACACATCATTAGTGCTTATATTAGGCACTGGTAGATTATTCTGGTAATCCATAGATATTGCCTCGGATTTTTGGTTTGTCTGGCAGTTTAAACGTGCCTCCCTCTTTCTTTTATAAAAAGTATCTGCTTTTAGAAGACGAACTTTGTGATTGTTTTCTAAGACTGATAAAACTTCTTTTCTTATTATAGACCGAGAGCTCGAAGCCAAATAAACTATGAAAGTATAAACGTTAGTTTTTTAATATATCATTTTAGTAGTGGTCCACATTAACATATTATGGTCATTGTTGGGACAGGTGCCATTGGTGCGTCGTAAAAGATGTCGTGAATACAATACTGATTAAATATTACATATAATGAAGAATTATTATAGTCAGTTAGGCTTATGGATGGTTAGTCTAGCTCCAAGGGCCTCAAGTTTGTATAAAAATTATTTATATGAATGTCAAAACTGACACTTACAATTTAGTGTCACATTTGTTAATTATTTATACATACTTGGGGCCCGACTGAATCATTCCCATCCTTATATACACCTGACTGACTACTAAAATTTTTCATTATACGCAATATTTAATCAGCGTGCAAAGTTTTTTTTTTTTTATTTATAAACTTACTTTACTACGTCGGTATATGTTAATGTAGACCACTACTAGAATAATATATTAAAAAACTAGCGTTTATACTTTTATAGTTTTTTTGGCTCCGAGCTCTCAGTCTATTAGGAAAACGCTCCAAATACATTGTGTGCATCTTTTTCATATTAAGTTCCTCAGTTAAATAAATTCGTTCGGAAACGATAATACTATAATAAGATTTTCTACCTCTAAATGACTTGTTCATGAACAAAATGAACAGTTTCTTCTTTAAGTTTTTTTTTTCAATTAAGGTGTCGACCTCGTCCATCAGTTTTAACATGCCCAAGAGTACATAACTGATTTTAAATCCCATACAGCCATTTAGCAGAAATTCTGTTGCAAATTGGAACTTCGATAGAATTATTCATACGATTAAACCGAACTTTGTATTTTTTCCAAAAAAGTGTTGTATTTTACATCCCGATCGTCGTTTCTACGTATCCTTCGTGGTACGAGCTAATGTGAAATGAGACCCTTTACGATCTTCATCGGTAGTAATTTCAAAACATTTCAGCCTTGTGCAATGGCAACTAACGCCTGTTTCATAAGATTGTAGTCTTATTTTTTTTGAAGCGTCAGCCATGCGTCCATGACTGGCTGTTTTATGGAACTTTTCTGTAAATTTTCGTCGTTCCCTTCATCACTCATTATAAAAATATAGCTAAAAAATAATTTAGTACAAGACAAACAAATCACTCATACATGGTCATTATAAAAGTTTGGGATTATGTAACCATCTAATGTACGTTTGTGCCACTGAAATAGTGAATTCATATTTTTAACCTTGCTTGACAGCTGAAGTTGATCTGTTAACACAAAATAAATAGTTTGGTGCACAATTTAAAAAAAGCAACATATTTAAAGTGATTATATAATCCTAGAATTTAAAAAACGCTATATAACTCACTGTTTGGTAAACACAGGTGCCAAATTTAAGGTTACGTTTACGTGCTTGCACAATCACGTTATTCTACTAACTGCGGCGATACGCAAAAACGACTCAAAAGACAAGTGCTGTATGTAATAAAACCAAAACAGGCATCACGCTTGCCATGCATATTGCTTACCGGGAAAAATAGATGAATGTCCATTGTACATACATATAGGGCAGTCGCATACGTAACGCTTAAAACCACCATTACCCGACCGTGTTGGGTTGATAGTGAACATAGCATTTGTATATTTTACCGTTAATATGTTGCGACTGTATCTCTAAGCACCGTGTTATCTTCAAATAAATAATTTATTCGTATAATAAGATATACGTTGGACTAACTGATAGGTACACCAGTAAACAAAATTTTTACGTCCTTCTCTGTTATCTCGAGGATATCTTGTACATCTGACGTTTTTAAAGGTTGGAATGACTTTTTCTTTCTGTTCCAGTTACCCTCCTCCAGTTCTTTCGTTAATAAATTATGTGGCAACTTCATCTTGCTTATCTGCATCGGAGTTTAAGCGTTTTCCGAAAGTATTAGCCAGAAAAAAAAAACAAATCTGGTTGTACAGTTGAGCAACAACGGGTAATAATTTATTATCTAGTTGGTTGTGAAAAAAGTTTAAACTTCGATGCAATGACCTCATGCACTGCTTCTACAACCCATATAAATTTTGTCACAAACCGTACGTCGATGTGTGCAGGTAAAAACATCAATCTTAAAAGACCTCAAATCAAATTTGCAATAATCCGAAACTTGCTGTTCGCAATTTATATTAAAAATTGAATCTGTAAGGCTGTTGGAACTTCCAGTTCTTAACTTAAAATGGAATACAAAAGAGCTTGATTCGGGCGTATAACCAGTTAATGCTTGCATTCGTTTGCTTGATAACTCGTAATCGTCTGCTTTGTCCAAAATAATATCTACGCATTTTTCGGACAATACGTTCAAGAACAAGACCAACTCAGATTTTTTTATGTAACTTGAAGGTGAATAAACTTTTTGCTCCTTGAGATCGTCGGTATAAAAACGCTGATCAATCAAATGATGTGTACAGCAACGATTTTGAGTCGGCACGAATATACGACTGTCTACAAAAACTTGCAAACTTTGAACAGAACAACGACTAATGAATTCGAAAAACATACACTTCCACATTAAATTTATGACTCGAAATCAATTGCTTGAAGGGCATTTCAACCATCTCTACATCAGAAACGTTTCTGTTAAAAGATTATACGATACGGGTCCACTGTTGATTGAGATGACTCCGACGTTGTTACCGATGCTTGTGAATCAGTTTCCGGAGTGTCCGTCATCAATAACTCTGACATTTGTGATGCAGTGTCCAAATCTTCTTCAAGTCATTTTTTTACACTGCAAAACTTGATGCTTCAGGTTGTCTATAGTTCAATTTCCATTTAATCCTTGTGATCGATGAACGGCATTGTCAACAAAGTGCATCAGTTACAATGACTGGTTTTTCTAACAAGAGGGAAATCTCTTCAGCTTCATCCTTAGAATTCAGAACTTTTAGTTAGTTTTTTGAATATCGCAGCAAACTGTCACAGTTCACACATCTCTTGCTGTGATCAACTTTTTGCTTTTTTTGTAGCATTATTCACTAATATTATTAACAAACTGCAACAATGTCAAACAACATCAAATATGCGACCATTATTGTCTAAGTATTTAAAATATATGCAAATAGGTAGTGTATTGATCTATTTTTCGGCTAATGAAAATGTTAATTATTTAAATAACTCATGATTAAGTATTATTTTTTAATCATTAACGATTGTTAATTGTTCATGTCAAATGATTGTTATACTAAGATACTGAAAAACATATTTCAAAATAAGTTGATTTCCAAGTTATGCATTATAAAAATAAACAAAAATGAGATTAAAAAAGAATCAGAAGTTGTACTGTTTACATTACCTGAACTGATCAAGTTTTGGATGACATTTATCCACTACAAAGTTTGTTGACACTGCCAAACAATGGATTAGGTCTAACCTAACCTACTTTACCGACATCGCATCAAATTCTAATATTGCAGTGTTGTTGGGACTCATATTTTAAGTAAAAAACGAAGACAGGTAAGGTTCCTCCTATACGTATTCTAACATTTGTAAATCCATAACAATGTTTTTATTAAAAAAAAGTCAATAACCCGCGTAATTATATTTTTGTTACCAAGTCATGAAAAAAAAATTACTTAATTTAAATTGTTCTTGCGCGAACAAATGAAAAATATTTACATGCGGCTGAGTTAGAGGGCTACTTATGTTATTTAACCTGTTTTTGTACAATTCATGTTTTTTGACTGTTTGCGTAGTGTTTTGGAGTCTTAGGAAAACATTTAATAATTGTTTTATTATTTTCAATTTTTTTTGGAAACTTTTTTTTTCACGTTTAATAATTTTTAATTAAATGTTAAATAAAACAATGGTTTGACAAATCAATTTGGTTTTTGCTTTATTTTGAAACTTGATTAATGCAGTTAAGTTTGAAACAAGATATCGTTCAAATGTCGTTCTCGCACCAATAACGGCAATTTTGTTTATTAACAAAACCATTCAACCCAAAAATGCGCCTTGACTGAGACTGCTCTATGACCCAATCAGCTAACTCCTAAAGCAATCCGTGATCGTTGGTTAAAATAAAATCATTTTGCAAAATTATTAAGTTGACGTTTTTGAACGCCTCAATTGTTGAGAACGCCAATAAATTCACAAACCGACAATACTGACCGCTGCAGCTGCCTACTTCGCACTTTTCGTTGTCTTGTTGGTAAGAAAAATCATTCGCAAAATTTTTCACAATTTGGTGTATAACCTGCTTAGAGCAACGATGGCGGCACCCTAATTCTCTGGTAAACAAACGGTCACAATTGAGCTCAAACTTTAGTGATATTTTCTAATAATTTCCAAACGTTTGGGAAAAGTAAAATGTTGCAAGATGAAACTGCAAACTTTGTCATTTTCTGCAATTGTGAAGTCTATCGTCTTGAAGAAACAGTTCTTTTAGTACCTACAATAACATTATTAATACTTGAATATTATTATGGTATTTCATTAAATAAATATATAAATAAATGATTCTTTGCAAGACAATACTGATCGATTTCTAGAAATTTTACTAGTATATTTCTTTCTCTAAATATAATTGCCACACACAATTGTTTTTGATAGCGCTTAAATCTAGTAACTATAAGTTTTATATTAAATAGGCTATGGTAACATACCTGCACCACTCTTTTTTTTTCAGTTTTAGTTGTTTGTTGTTTATAGGGGGTAATATATTTTTTATTTTCCGACATTACATTATCTTTTAATAAACATTTTTCAGTTCCGGGATGTCCTTCAATTGGCACTCTGCCAATTAAAATTGCAATTTTATCTTCATTATCAGAATAAAGTCAGTTTCTTCACCGCCCTCTGTAAATTACCTTTATTTATTAATGGTGTTTTTCTTTATTTTGCTCGAGAACATCTTGCCAAGTCTAAAAGATTATTATAATACAATAAATAAAATTTAAAAAAATATTATAAAATAACTTATTTAAAAGTATTTTTACATTACTCCAAGTCATCCAATCTTTTTCCGCCTTATTAATTAAATTTAATCTATTTGTCAATTCTTCCAATAATCCTTTAGCGAATTGATGAGTAAAATCTTTATTAAACCATCCCATTCTTAAATAAGTATTTACTTTCATAAACTCGGTTAAACTTTTGATTGCTCGGTTGAAATATTTCCTAATCTTTTAGGTTTTTCTTCCATTTTTATACTAAAATATATTTATAATATATTATTATATATATACTCCTTTCAAATTAGATAAATAATCGATGTTTTAGAGAAATTTCACCCACAGCTTAGCGACCTGTATACTTAGGTCTGTCTGAAGACTATTTTCACCTAACGCACGCATAAAAAATTGTGGTTTTGGAGTAATAGACATATATATATATATATATATTTAAAAGTCTTTAAAATTTAAATTTAATGAAATACAAAAAAATATATATTTTATATATTTAAATATGAAGCAACGTTTCGTTATTGAATAATAACTTCATCAGGCCTAAAAAATAATACATTACTGTCTACCTGCCAAAATAAACAAAGCGATGTTCCATTTTACATAACGGACAAGAAACTATAAATGGTTACAAATGATTTTAATATTAAAATGTATTATAGAGATGAATTTTTTCCAATAAACTCTGAAATAACTGATTGATAGTTAGAAAACTAATCAAACCATGAAATGTTGGGATTTAACTCTAAATGTTGAGTTTCAAATTTCTTTCGCAACTATAGATCCAATAATCTTAGACATAATTCAAGCAGAATAAAGTATGGTAAATCATTCAATTTTAAGGACTTCAATGAATTAGCATTAGTTTGGTAAGTTTTTAAAAATTTAAAAATTTAAAAATATTCAAAAGATAGATTTCCAATTACTCGCTGTTTAGTATAACGTTTTATCAGGATATCGTATCATCATTTTTTAGTGTGTAAATAACTGTTTTGACTAATTGCAAAGCATTCCATTCCCCATCCAAGTATCCCAATAAATAAAAAAATTTTGGTCTTTGTCAATTCGGCGATGAATTGAATTGTCATATAATGCAACTTTGCTTCATTTACGTTCTCAAAATTATCATTAAACCTGGTTATTTTGATTTTTGGCAAAATGAGGTCTTGATTTTAAATGAACCACATTATTTGAAACATTAGTGACGAAAGACTTGAAATTACTCAATTCAACTTTGACCTTGTAAAATTTTTGCTCACCTTAATGACGGATACATTCCATTTTTATTGAACTGAATGATTCACCTATTTCAATGATAACTGAAAAACGTCAGATAATATAAAAATAAAAAATATATGTTAATTATAGTATATAGCTGACAAATACTTAAATAATCAAATGAAATAAATTATTAATAGAATATCTTATTTTCTGTAGTACAAATAGATTGTATTAATAATAATAATAATAATAATAATAATAATAATAATAATAATAATAATAATAATAATAATAATAATAATACTTTATTTCATTTAAGCCACATGTGTGGATAAGAATAGTCAATTACATATTACAAGTATAAAAATAGTGTAAATAATAAAACAATAAATAAAAGTAGTAAACATATATACAAAAGTTACATATTACAATAATATAAAATACAATTAATATTCAAATTCGTTATCACATAAATAATCACAAGTTTTATAGTATGATCTATTTATAAGATTTTTTCTTATTGTTGATTTAAAAACATCATATGCATACGCATATTTAGGAGATTTTTCAAATTTTGCACTTTTATGGACGGCAGTTCTAAGATGATGCGTATTTCTCGTTTGATATGCGTGACTAGACGACGTTCTTTCAAAATTTGATAAATTTTTCAAAATTTATGTCGCTATTTATGATAAGTGAGATGTTATTAAAAAAATGTATTTTGTTCATAGATTGGGAGTATTGCCGTTTTTATTATAACTAGTAAAAAAAAAGGAAAACTTACTAAATTAAAATATTATTACACTCATATTGTATAAAGTACTAGACTCAGCTGGACTCCAGCCGCCAGATAAGTCTCTTAAAGCGTAGCTGTGTTCAGGCAATAACACTATAGTGTGCATAAATTCCATTTCCCAATTACATTTAGTTTGGCTTAAATTCTTCAGCCAGGTTGGCCTGTTTAAGGTAACATATCTTACATGTAGATCAAATATTGTTTGAGAACAGGATATATTAAAACATTGAACATTATTAAAAGAATCGACAACATCAATATTTTTTGTTTTTTGGTTTGTAATAAAATTAAAAATTTCTATTTATTTACTTTCTTACTATAATATACTATAATTTTTAGTAATTAAAATTAAAGCTAGAAAGCTTGTTATTGATCGGGCCAATCATTAAGAGAAATAAGTCCATCTCGTTTCATCAATTAATAAAAATTTTCAAACTCTGTAAATGAAGTCATTTGTTATAACAATTAAGTTTTTTTTGTAATCAGAGTTTTGGACGTCGAAGTTGTTACATATGATAGTAGTACTTATTATTATTAGTAAAAGTATTTGTTCTTATAAAATATCATATTTTTTTTATTTAACACAGAACGACCTTATTAGTCTACATAAAAAGATTTAACACCTCTTGAAAAAATCAAAAGAAAACATTAGAAGAGGAAAATGACATCACCACAAAAAAAATGACACAAAAAAAAACGGATGCTATTATAATTAGGAACATGGATGCTGTAACAAACCCAGATGATATTACGTCCGTGATACAAAGATATGTATGTAGGTTACTTAGATAAAACTCTTAAAATATTGGAATGCTCTAAAAGAATTATACAGGTACCCGACCACAACAATCACGTTTAGCAAAGAAGATGAAAGAGTGCTGATCTTATAATCACAGAGTGGCAGATTGCAAAGGCACAGACAATACTAAATTGTACTACAACTATAAAGATGAAAAGCACTCAGCTAAAGAATGTCTGAACAAAAAAATGCCCGATCTGCTAAAAGACTGGACACAAGGCCGGCACGGGGAAGTGCACTCAGATGAAGCAAAACCATATTACGGGGTAAGTCCAGAATCAATAACACTCCAGCGTAAAGGTGAAAGTGTTACAAAGTAACATAATATATATAATATATATATAATAAGTATACGCGACAGGGTGACAGACAAAAAAACAAACCTAATTATGATTATATTAAAATATATATTTCAAAATAAATGCATCAAAAATGCAACTAGAAAAAGGTGGAAAATAAGCATAAAAGTATGAACACAAACATTTTTAAAAAGGGTAAAACTATTTTGAGTATTATATAATATGCAATAATCTTAAAATTAATTTGTGGTTTGTTATGCATATAAATTTATGATTATTTCGATATTAGTTGAATAAAAATATAGCAAATGATTAATTCAAAATTTTAAAAACCAAGAAATATCAATATTTCTTTTGATAATTATTTGAAATGTTTATATAAATTGTATAATAATTAAAACGGAGAGCGATTATTATAATATAAACGTTAGTTATTTATCGTCGTGTTAATGTACTTTGATGCAGTATAAATCGTTGTTAATAAAAAAATTAATGTAACATTATAAAAAAAAAGAGTAGGGTGCGGCATAAAACCGTTTTCACTTTTCACGTACACACCATTCGTACCCATACCTTTCCAGAAGATGAAGTCCTCAATTTGTGCTGTGCTAGTTTTTGTCTCTGTTGTGGCGCAGGCTGCAATTTTACGTAAGTATATTTTTGCAATTAGATAATAATATGTAGTATATAAAAAAAAATTGCGCAATGGTGATTATCATCATTACATACAATGATGATTTATTTATATTAACTTTCACTGGATGTCACTTTCAATTTCACTAGCAATAACATAAATATTGTGAATCGTAACGAAAGTAGTAAGAGTTGCGGAATAAAAGTTTGATTTTGATAACACAAATTTTATTAACTAATTCAGTTTTATATTCTTATATTAAAAAAAAAAGATAAACATCGGCATTTAATTGGTTTGTTTTGATCATTTCAATTAACTATTGACTACTTGTTTACTATCATATAAAACTGGCTTTCTAATTACTCATTTATAGTGATGACAATATAAAATTAATAACAATTTTATTATGACTGTTGTAAAATTGTTTTGATTTAATTGAAATGAAATCGAAAACTAATACAAAATTTATAATATTTGGTGATGTAACATTAAATAAGATGCAGCTCTTACCTTACGACCTAGATTATTCGTCGATGCATTTAGGCGAATGTTTAATTTGTGTTAGTTGCTCGTTAATTTAATATTTATGTACATACAAATGATTATACACGATACGTTGTGACAATGGTTGGCTTGCATATTGACCGACGTCTTTCTGACCTCGTTGAATATATTTTTGCTTAATATTTTAAACTGAATTGTTAATGTAAAAAGAAATCTCTTCGAAACCTTAAAAAATAATATTTCCGGATTGAAAATGTTGTTTATTTATGAATCTTTTAATGGAATATTTTATCAATACTTTCACTTGCAGAGCATATCCGAAAAGTTTTTAAAATTAATTGCTTATATATAGAATGAAGTAGTGGGTTTGTAGTGTATTGTAAATAAAAGATTTCTAAATTATTCACTTAATTTGTATGTCTTCTTGCGACAAATTTCAAAGGTCAAGAGTATAACAGTTCAATGTTTAAAAAAAATGAAATGGGTCATCTTTCACTTTGGCCGTAAAATGAAGTTATTTTATGTTCTTAATATTTTTATATATTTCTGAAATCACCTAAGTTTAATCCAGTCTGAACTTTTCCTTATAAATTGAGATTGAAATTGAGTATATGGATTACCTCCTCTTTAACTAAAAATTAATTAAATTAAAATAATTAATGGTAAAAATTTACCTAATTTCTCGTAATCATTTTGTAGTTTTAAATACTTGTTTACTTTGTTGATGCTGAAATTCATGAAAACCATATAAAAACTAAGGACTTTGACAACCGCAAAACTATTTATAATATAAAGCTACCACAAAAAGAACTTTGGCATAATAGATAACTATCCGTATTGAAAAGAAAATAAGATTTTATAATAACGCAAAATAATTAACAAGTGTTTCTATTAAATTTATAAAAAATAGATAATTCACACATTATCGTGATTTGTGTTTGTTGTCATATTTAACGTGATTTATTTAATTCCAAGATGAAAAATTGGAATTTTAAAATAATTTCATTACATTTTAGTTTTTTGCATTAGTTTTACGTGTACAATACACTTCTGGAGTTTGGTATAAAACACAAACAATAGACAGTCATTTAATAAAAACAGCGCTCGTCACTCAGTAGAAAAAAGTGAAAACATTGCGAGCTTGGCTCGGAAGGTGATATAAAACATGTTTATTACAAACGATACTAGATAGATATATAAAAGAGGAATTTTCAATAATTTTTATAACATAAATATAATTTCTGTAAAGAAAAACGAATTTATAAGGGTGCGTTTATGCTGCACATCGCCGGGGCTGCTCGCCAAGATTGGCGCCGGGATGTTGTGGCGATGATGAAACAAACCTATATAATCTTATGGGAGCATTTATGCTGCACCTCGCACATCGCCGCGCTGCTCGCCACATTCCACGCCACTGCGATGTGAACAAAATAGTTTGTTTTTTATAATCGGACCATCGCCGTACATCTTCAAACTAGCGCTCTGATTGGTCCGTTTATTGCCAGTTTTGTGAGACGTTAACATAATGTAATTTATATTATCAAACTTATTTAATTAGTTTAATTAATTAGTATGTTACTTCAAACCGTGTTGAGGTAATATGCAATTTAAAAGAATGAAGTTTTATTTGCATGTAGTGTATTAATTTATCAAAACTTTGTTGCGTTTACAATAATTTTATGAAGAATCTAATTGAAATAAATCCGCATTAAGCAAGAAATTGTTAAAGCAATGTTTGTATTTTTACTGAAGTGGCATAGTAATTAATTATTTTAACTTAATATTTTTACTTATATTAATAATTTCATTATAAAAATATTTTATTTAAAAAAAATACATATCGATTGTCACAAATCAAGATTAAATAATACTTAACTTGCAATTTAAGTTAAGAATTTGTATAAGCAATTAATAAGTACGCAAGTTTATATTGGAATCTGTTTACTAATTATTTATTTTCTTTAACATTATAAATTATATTAAATATTTTGATTCAATAATATAACTTATATTAATAACTATAATATATTAATATTTGATTAATAAAATAAAACTCGATAGTAATTAAATAACGGCGAGGTGCGAGCAGCGCGGCGATGTGCATTTATGCTGCTGAATGGCGATGTGCAAGCAGCGGGCAGCGCCAATCTTGGCGAGCAGCGCGGCGATGTGCAGCATAAACGCACCCTAAGATAGGTAGAGTTAGAAATAATCTTTAGGAATAATATTAATAAAAATAAATTTCTAAGAAATTTTATTATTAGAAAATATAACGCTATTTTTTACTTAATGGGCCAGTCTTTATTTTATATATTTTTTAAATTTAATGTTCATCACTAATTGTAATATGTATACAGTTCACTTTTTCAAAACTCAAAAATATTTTTTCCTCTCGTTACTCTAATCCGTAAACATCCATACATTTCTTAAGAGTTTTTAAACTTTTATACCAGTTCAGGCTTTACTTAGAACCATTTATGTTTCAAAGTTTTTTTATTGATAGTTTTCTTATGTTGATTTTTAAGGCAAGATAAACATAACTTATTTGAAGTTGGAACCTTTCAATGAGTATTAACGCCACGCCATCAACTAAAATATAGTATTTTATGATTATTGTTGCAATAGGTAAGTTCTATTAAAGATTCCATGTTTTTCTCATGTCCGGTTTCACCAACGCCTAAATAACGAATAAAACTTCTTGAGTCAACTGTATATCTTATAAGCTTTTAAATAAAAATCGTCCTTACAATGTTATGTAGATTGGATCTTTTAATGTTGACTTGCTGCAAACGTTTACAAACTGGCAATTTTTTTTTCTACTGTTTTTTCAATAACTTTAACAGTTAGTACCAACTGACCGAAAGATTATAATAATCTATAACTATCCATTACTTTATCTACTCAAATCTCAAATGTGTTCATTAGCCTCAGTCAAAAAATAAAAAAAAACTTGATCTATTTAGTCTAAAAAATGTTATTTATGCGCAAAATTAATTTTATGAACAATAAAGGTAACTAAGAGCCGTCTGACACGAGACTGATTTTAATACAAGTGTTAGTACAATAATTTTGCGCGCCAATTTTTCAAATATTTAGCAAGCTTTTAAGCAAGAAATTAGAACAGGTTCTAATTTCTTGGATGAAATCTTACTAAATAATTGACACATAAGTCCGCCAATGTATAGATATGTCGCCAAGAACACTGGATTATAAAATTAAATTATTGTACTGACACTTGTATTAAAATTAGTCTCGTGTCAGACGGCTCTAACACTAAGATTTCTTATTTAATTTATTTTACAAATAACCTTGAAATGATCAATTTATTTTAGTTTTTATTTGAAAACTTGAATTTTACAACAAAAATACAGGTTTAAAATTAAAAAAAAAAAAGATTTTATTTTACAAAAATATTTAAAAATTAATCATAAAAAGAAGTTTTTATAACAACAAAAAGAGTTATAAAAATTAAATTAAAAATTATTATAATAAAATTAGTAGAAAATATTTAACAAATAATTTTTGTACATTTTATTTGCAAATGAAATAATAAAACTTTAATTAAGCTAATAATATAAAATATTACCATATATATATATATATATATATATATATATACATATGTTTATTCCTTTTTTTTTAAATTTACCTCCTGCAATGATATCCACTGATATCATATAAGCCTCTACATTTATGATTAATAATACCAAATTGCATTTTTATAGACTATGCTTTATGCTATTATTATTTATAATTTTTTTTGTGAAAGTTCATATTCACATTAAATTAAGTTGTACTTCCTATTTATATCCGACATGATAATTGTATACCATTATGTTAAAATAAGTATAAACACATATCCGGAAACATTAGCTTCTTAAATAAAAAGATTTTCAATGTTAATTAACCCACCTAACACAATAAAATTACACAAATCTATAACTCTTAGTATATCTTTTGTATAATAAGTAATTATTACAAAAATTATCCATTCTGGTTATTTCACAACGTAATTTTAACAATTTTACCGCAGAACGATCTGTTCATAATGCAAATACTGAAAAAATAAAATTAAAAAAAATTAATGTATCAAAGTTGTATAACTTGAAATACTGGCAACTCACAGTGGTCCGAGTTATTGATGGATACAAATCAAAATATTGACTGGACGATTATGCAATTGGAATCATCAACTTTCTATTGAGATGTAAAAGGTTCTATTTCAGTGCTTGGGTCAACAATTTACTTTTTTTATAATTTATAACAAATTATATTTTTTTGTCAGGAGAAAAGTTTTTCATATTTTTTTTTAATATTGATTGTGAATGTAATGTGTATATAAATTTAAAGCACTGATGAAGATAACGAAGTTAGCATTCGCTAGTTTTTATTTTATTATTCTACTTCTAAATCATATTATTAAAAAAAATACTGTGTTAAAAAAATTTGCAAACGTTGTATTTGCTTTTATTGGATTTATTTATTTTTTTATTTTATTTAATAGATAATATAATGTGTGCTTCTAATCGCGATAGTTTTATTTGTAATCTCTTGCAGCTTTTGTGTAGGGTGATTTATAATTGATTAAACGCGTGAGCGGCTCTTTATGGAGCGTTTCTTGTTACTCTCGGAAATAAACAACAAAATATCACCCCACTGCTACCGATTTGTGACGGGAGGTCGCCATTTTTTTGCACTCGTTTGGTAGCGGCGGGAATCATGTGTTAATTTAAAATTGACAACAGTAATTGTCACTTCAAAATAAATTATTTGCAAAAAAGTTTAAATGACATTATTGAATTACTTTATACATATGTATAATAATGTGATAAGATAGTATAAAAAATTTCTTACAATTTATTTATTGATTGTTTATATGGTTGGTATAATGTAAAAAAACCGTTCAGGAAAGCAGAAACCGATTCCTAAAGAGCGAAAACCGCTCCAAAATGAACGGCCCTCACATGCATTCCTTCCGTTCCAATAATGCATGGAAGTATAGAAGTATTGTACTAATCAAAACAAATATGAATAATTATTTTTTATTGAAATTTAAATCAAATCAAAAAGCTAGAAGCAAACACTTCAGGTATTTTAAAGAACTCAGCGCCAGAATTTTTTTAAGAATGCAATATAGTTCTGATGTAATGCATATGTTATTACTTTCTTCAAACTTAATAATAAGTTCAGTTCATTTAGAAAACTACCATCTAGATGTTTCTAGGTGGTAGATTTCTCTATTTTTTTTCAAAGAAATGATTTGTTGTAAAACCCAAAAAATACAGTTCAATTGGATTCTAAAGATTCAGATTATGACAACTCTGAACATAAAAATACGGATATCATTGAACAAATTTTTATGTTTGTCTTACAAACAATTTTATTAACAAAATAATTTTACATTTTTTCTTAATAAAGTTAATATATAATTGTATCGATTAAATATCTATTGAATTTTTATTATGTCTAATGATACTTTTTGATAAAAACATAAATTTAATTGTGTCCACCTAGAATTTAGAACCACTACTGTACACTATTATAAAAACAGCTTATATTATTCACTATTAAGCAACCGCATTCACTCCAACAAAAAAATCAAGGTTCGATAGTTGACTATAAAAAACCCGTCAGACAGATCGGTGTCTCGGACTTATTGTTTTCGATATGATATTTACTTTGTGTGGGCGTCCACGTAACTAAATATAAATGTAGACATTTTAAAAATTATAGATTTTATTTTAATGTTATGTATTTTTATACAGACATGTTTCGACAATTGATTGATCATCATTTTCAATGTAATAATATCATAAATTCAAATAATATGATTGAAATTTTTAAAAATTTGTTTTTTCCCGCTATCCAAATTTCCTGTTTTAAATTCAAATTTCTTCTTTCCTGCCAACTCAAAATTCTTTATTGTCAACTTCTTGACATTTAATCTTTTACAAAGTTAGAAAACTTGTCAAATATGTATATACATATGATAAATATAAAGAATTTTTGAATTTCTATTTAACGCTAGAGAATTGCCGGGTTTAGTCGCCTCGTCCTGTTGTGGTGCCACTAGTAGTATTGTTATGAAAAAATATTAAATCCTATCACATCTACGAGAATATCGGTGAACCTATTTCTTTAGAAAAATATTGACACGTACAACGCCGTTTTTAAATTAAAATTGGTTGTTATAGGACTAAACGCCAACCAACTCAATATCCAAACGATAAGATTTTAGTAATCACTCTTTTTACCTGTTGCACTACATACAATATTCTATGTCTTTATGTTTTTGGTTAAAGTTATATTTAACAAGTAAAAAATTAATGAAAAACTAATTAAAAACGTCACTTTTTAAAAATTAATTGCGGAGAAACGACTTATCGTATCAAATTTATACAAATTTGAGGACACAGATTGGACTTTCTTCTACAATGTGTGAACATTTTATTCAATTATATTTACGCGATTTCTTGCTGAGTTTGATGCTGTGAACCTTTAAAATAGCGCTACTATTCTTCCCCTTTACCTAAAATTCATTTTGATTGACATGTCTGATAAAGGTAAATTATAAATAACTAATTGTTTATTAACTACTATATAATTTGAATTTTTCTAAAGTTTATTTTTTATTTTTTAAGCTTATAAATGATCAGTTTATTAAAACAATTATTTATTTATAGGAGGTTAGGTTGTACTTTATAAATATTTATACTTTCATATGCTTGTTAATTTAATTTTACATACATACCAGTTTCGGCGATTTGGCAATCTTAGGTGTTACTATAAAATTGGGTTACATATGAATAAAAAATATGATATAATTATATTTAACTTACAAAATATATTTGTGTTATGATATATTTTTGACAGTAGTAAATAGCGGGAGGTATAAGACTGGTTGTATAGTTTGTTAGTTGATGCTACAATTATAGGTTTAGTGTTGTTTTTGTGTGGTTTAAGAAACGTATGTGTTGGTATATAGTGTTCAGTTGTTCGTTGAGGCAGTTATATTTGTTGATTTTTATCTTGTCTATTTCGTATGCTTCAAGAATACTCATTTTCAAGCCTTTTTTGCATTGATGATGTCGATATTGTCGTGGCTAAAGTGAATCACCTTTAGGGTTTGTCAAGCGTAACTCTAAGGAGTTTTTCGCCCTGATCTTGAGTATTGTTCAAATGTGTGGTCTACATACACCTCCAGAAAACTGCTCTTTACATTTAACATGACCAGTCTTGAAAAAATACGTTTTCATTTGGACGTGACACTAATTTTTAATGTTTCGTTGGATAATAATAATAATAATAACGTCTTTATTTCTTTATATTAACTACAACGAAAAGTTCTACCTAAGGCTGGTTTTTCACTTAACCTTTTTAACACAATTATAAAAATATGGCGTTTAAATTAATTAATGACTTGCTCCGCTCAATTTGTTTCAAGTCCCAGCTCGAGTTTTACGAAATAACTATTTATTTCATATAACGTATAAACGTACAGATAATGCGCAGGACTCTGCCTCTACACTTATTTTGCAACATGCGAAAATATTGTTGTCTCTATATGACGCAAGATAATTTCACACTTTAGTATCACAATACATGGATTAGATTTGTCACACATATAAATATATATTATGTATGCCCATAGATATAGCATCTTCACGACGTGGGTATAATTTATCTCAACGGATTATTTCATTAGCAATCAATTGCGATTGTTTATATACCTGGAACCTGAGGTAATTTTCAAGGGTGAAAATATTGTATATTTATATAATATTTTTACCCTTCAACATCGAGGTTTATAAGCTATTTATGGTATATAATACAAACACAATTGTCTCCCCAAAGCGATTAGTAATGAATTAATCCGCTGAGATAATTTAAGGCCATGTCGTAAAGACTATAAATCTATGGACATACTATACATTAAGTAGATATACATTAATTAAAATAACATTGAACTTTTCATTAAAAATGCGTTGAATGCTAATTATTTTTATCGATTGCGGCAATTTGTTATATATTGTAATGCCAGTATAAATTGGTGATTTTTTATAACCAATGCAATTGCATTTATTTCTTTTAAAGTTGTAACCAGAACAAGGTTGAATACACATGCAATTGATTGTGTGTTGAAAATGTATATTTATTTTTGCACTTTGTACCGACAAAATAGTTCAAGTTCTTTTTTAAATATTTTTTTGTAAATAGTTTGTACTTTATATTTTTAATGACATAGTATTTAAAGCTTTAGATTTGTGGAGAAAAATTTAAACTGATTAGACCATGATAAATGCCTATCTACAATAATGTTCATAAGTTTTGTAGTTTTGCTATTTTTTAATCTTTAATTTTACAAAAATAATTGATACATAAATTTCCTTATTTGTGTGTACTAACTATATTTGCTATTTTAAATTTCTCTATGAACATTTCATTTTCAAGTTATTTATATTTCAGCAAATTTATTAGAATAACCCGTTTAAGGATAGATTATACCAACAAATCAAAAACATTTGTCATAAAATATTCTAAAAATAAAAAATAAATATTTTATTGCAAAAAAAAAATTCAGTCAACGTTATTTGAAAACGACGATAGAATTTTCACAAAACATTCTTTTTAACAATGTTTTAATATTTTATGGCCAGATTTTGGTGCTTTCAGACAATATATTGATGATACAAGGTCGAATTTGACTATTTTTGACATTCAATGAATAGAATTTTGCACTTTCCGAGAGTTTATGGCCGGATTTTGATGTTTTCAAACAATATTTTGATATTTCTTGAAATAAACATTTTAAAGAGATTATGGCCAAAATTTGGGTGCTTTCTGACAATTGTACAAAATTTCAAAGGAGGATGCTATTTTTGAAATTTTATGAACAGAATTTTGAAGTTTTCAACCGTTTATGGCCGGATTTAATTTTTTCTTTAAATATTTTATGACCAGATTTTGCTGTTTTTAATACCAATTTTTGGTCTTTTATAACAATACTTTCATATTTCAAAGTTAAGGCGTAAACCGCCAAAGTATTTTTGAACAGTAAAACAACTTATATTGCGAAATCTAAACACACAACTTTGACTTTGTCCATTCGGTATATAAAAGCTATAACTTTTGCACTATCTTCAGCACTGAGAACCACAATTAACACACAACGCCCAAGTCCATAAATATAGTTCAATAATAAAACATAAATCAATTGAAGTAATTAACGCCCGGTTTCTCCAACGTCACTTGAGACGTTACTTGATTAGGCTCAGCTCAGAATCAAGCCCAGCTTATGCCGAGTTTGTGTTGCACCATGCATTTAGTAACAACGTCTTTCCTAGGATCCGGATAGGTTTGGCAATGTCGCCAATATTCACAATGCTGTATTCTAATTGGTAAAATAAACATTCTTGTCATAATATTTTTTTTACTGACATTAATTTATTATAAAATATAAATGTCAGAAATTGTTACATTATGGTTATGTATGTGTCAAATAATTATATTTTTTAAAGAACACATTAATTAGAATATTTTGAAGCCAATTATACTGTAACTTATTAAATATTAAAATCAAAATTAATATGCTTTACAGTATATAAAGGCAAGCAATAGTAAATAATTGTTTAGAGCCTACAAAATAATATTGATGACAGTTGCAGAAGCTTGAGCTCTCGAAAACGGCATCTATTATTTGAGCTCTGCTTGACGCGAATAAGGTGAGATTTTGCTTTGGTGCAACGGAATAAGCTTGGCTTTTAGCTTAAGACCTAGCTTGAGGTCTAGATAGGGCTTGAGACATGTTGGAAAAACCGGGCGTAAGTATCCTAATCTTTTTAATCTGGTCTAAAATTTAATCCATTTATTTTTCAATAAAAGCGATGCAAAGTAGCCAATATTGGCAACATTTAAGATGCCCGTTTATTTGTATCAGAGTATAGTTAAATTAATAAAACTATTAAACTTGTAACAATTAAAATGTTAAAAAGACAAAAAATTAAATAAAATATTTTTTTTTAAATTGTGGATCTATTAATATTTCAGACACACGAAATAACATCTTTATTTGCAAAAGTTTTCTATTAACACAATGATTTATTAAATCTTATTTATACATAATTTAGAGAACAATAAACATGAAAGCAGACTTCTTCAGACATATTTTCCTAAAAGCAATGTAAATAAAATATTTTTTGCTTGGAGTTAAATTATGTCTTGCATAATAATCAAAAAATGACAATAATTAATTTCTATTTACATTATTCTTAAAATAACCTTGGTGGAAACATTTATATACTTGAGTTATTATAAATTGCTATTAACAGGTACACAAATAAAAGTGTAGTATTATTATAACTAATTTGAAATAATAAGTAAATAAAAGTAATACTCATTGCAATGTTTATCAAATTAAAAAAAAAAAAAAACATTAAAGATGATGCAGTTGACATTGCTTATAATGTGAAGGATAATCAAGACAAATATCTAGAATAAAAGCAAATACCTTATACTGCTTAAGATGTAAATTGTGTTGAAATTTGCGAACAACATTCCAAGGACTTATGACTGACTGGTAACCTACATTATAATAACCTGTCGTGAATTTTAAACAACTATATTTAATTAAATTTAAAACAATTATACTATACTAAAAATGCAATTATTACTGATTTATTTCCATTTTCTGTACCCAATTAATTAAATTGTTGCACAATAAATTATTTTTATTTATCTACAATAAACAACTAATTTTTTCGTTTTTTTTTTCTTTTTAGCTGAACGATTACAAATTGGAGTTTGCAAAAAATCAGAAGTAGATTATCAGGGATGTCTTCGCGGCGCATTCGAACAAATGAGGCCTCATTTCATCAAAGGCGTACCAGAATTAGACTTTCCTGGAATTGATCCATTGGTGATTAATGTGACATCAGTAGACAGGACTCTTAATGAATTAGTTAGCATCAAAGCAGTTTTAAGAAATGTTATTGTTACTGGCATGAAAGATATTGTAATCGATGACATTAAGTAAGTTAAATACAAGATATTATTATATATTATAAGTTATGAGTTTATATACTCGTATCTAGGATTTTACATCAGCCTTAACAGCAACGTCATTGCATGACATGAGACCTAACAAAATCTTAAACTGCATTTTAAATCGCAAGTTCAGCTTATTCCGTTGCACCATAGCAAAATCACATATTATTTGCTTCAAGATACTCATTTCTATATGGTATGAGTATTTCAGGATGGCCGCATCTTTTGTCTGGGTGTAGGGCTACTTCATTGATTTTTGTAGATACTCTGTCAAAATAAAAACCCGTCAGGCAAACGGTATTTTATCTGCAATTACAAAAAAATATTTCAGTTGGTTGTATTGCTTTACTTTTAATGCTTTTCCAATGTTGGTTACTTTTCAGTTCGGTATTTATTTCTTTACTTCTACGTAGATTTCGTTCTATGAGTCACACTTTTTTTAAGTTTCTGTAGTTATTTTCAAAATTAGTGTATTGATTAAACGAGGCACGGGATTATAAATAAAATGTTCATTTTCATAAACAAATTGTCAAACCAATAGTATACCATACTTCTTTTTTAATTTTTGTTAAAATTAAACGCACAATTATTTGTTATGTATGTATTATTGTATTATTTTGTTAACATTTGATAAAATGTATAAAACACAAGTCTGTCTCTAAACTTTCATCACGTGAATTAACATTAATTCTTAAAATTTAATTTGATTACAACCAGGCTAGATAAAATCAATACACAACAAACCAGCACTTTTTCAATGTATTATTATTATAAAACATTTTGTAGTTCTGATTAGTTAAATAGTTTTTATACTAAATTAACAAGACATGTATTATTTTAGAGCTGACCCAAATAAAATGGTAGGAGAAATAAGACTTACCATACCTCATTGCGAAATGTCGATGGAACATGATGTTTCCGGCCAACTACTCATCATTCCACTTAGAAGCAAAGGTTTCTTCAAAGGAAACTTTTGTAAGTACTAAATCAATTTACAAAATGCGCAAATTAAATACACGATTAAGTATGTCTTATATTTTGCAATAATTTCTTTCTGCTATAGCTAATATCCAAATCTACATGAGGTCACAATTTAAAAGATACGTAAAGGACAGCGAAGAATATTTTGCGGTTGAGAAATTCGACACCAAATTCCGAGTTGGAGATGGTGTTATAAAAATCGTTAGCAAGAATCCACAACTTCAATTTTCTGGTAAATTATTTTATTTCTAAATATGTCACTTTACTCAATACTAACGCAACAACTAATGCAATTACTATGAATATTAAATGAGTTGCATAAAACCAATTATATTTCTAGAAAAAAATGTAATATAATTATAAATACTTTATATTTTCAGCTGACCTAATTACAAATTTCTATAATGAAAACCCACGTCTTGTCATGGACGCTATAAATCCAATCTTCAATGATTATTCGAACCAAGTCATTCGTCAAGAAATTGATAACTACTTAGCCAAAGTACCTGCCAATGAATTCCTTCCAGAATAAATTTATACGTAAAATATTTAATTTAAAATAAAACAAATTGCTATCAAATATGTTAGCAATAATATCCATTAGCATCATAATGATTTTTTAATTAAGTATAGATAGTTATGATATTCATAAACTTTAATGTACTATTTTGTTTACAAATTGTTACATGTATATGATGCAATTGCTGTAAATATGATTTTTTAAGTTTCAATTCTTACTTTCACATTGTAAAAAGTTTTCATGTACTTTCGTTTAATAAATAAATTAGTTTCAATACTGTGTTTATAATTAATCATTTTATGCATACTTTTTAGAAATATAGAAATTGTAAAAAATTGTCTGCTGTGATTTGAATTAATTTTTATTTAATAATTTTGTTTACTTGATCATCTTCTGGTTCTATTATTATTTTTATTTAAAATTATTTTGCGTTAGTTGGTTGAATTTTTCTCGAGGATTCGACAGACTCTCATCTGCTATCCTCTGGAGTGTGGTACTGTATTTTAAAAATAATATACCTAATATATTTCAATATTGACATTGATTTATACCAAACTAATTTTATTCTTAAAACTAAAAGTTATAAACTTACAGAGAAACTGGTTGTTGTAATTTTGCTGTTGCATTATTTAAATTAGTAGTCATTAACTTAGTTGAAACTGGTAAAAAAATTGTTTGTTATTTTCTTTTTAATTTTAATTTAGTTGTGGGCAATGCTGTTTTCCAAGTAAATAGTAAACGTAAACCATCATCTCTCTTGTTGAGATTGTCTCCTCTTTTTCTTTCAATTTCAATTGCTTATTTTGTTAGATACAAGAAAAATCAGAAACTACTAATTGGGGAAAATAAAAACATGCTAATAACATGCGGTGGAGTACCTTAGGAGGATTAAGGGCTACAGAAAACCGAGGCTTTGATCCTATATGGAAGAAGAAAATTTGAAAGACACTGTGATCAAGATCAGCAAAACAAAGATTAATACCAAAAAGACAACGAAATGCGTAGGAATATGCTACGATTACAATACTGAATTGAAAAGACACATCAAAAGAACGGCATAAATAACAAAAAAGTCGACAACAACTGATCAAGTTAATGCCTAATCAAAAAACTCTCGGAGCTGTAGAGCTCCATTAGGCAGACAGTAGAGAAGCGGCTACAGGACGACATCTTTAGGAAGCTATTTTTGCAATAGCGTCGATTATAACCATTGAACTATAAATGGAGCTAAAACATACACACGCAACCACTTTGAAAAACATAACAGATAAAGAAAGAGAATAAAGAGAAGTGGGGAGAGGAATAAGCAAAGTACTCAGGAAAAGCAATATGGATGCTCATCCTCTAAGATGTCGTAAATACCGGGGTAGTAAATTGAATTTATAAATGATGAAACTTTGCACTTTACACACTATTTTTATTATTTTATACATCTGACCAATTCCCGTCTCTACATACACCTGACTGACTACCATAATTTTTCATTATATGTAATATTTAATCAGTGTACAAAATTTAAGCCTTTATAGACTCAGTTTAATACCCCGGTATTTCCAACATCTTTGAGGACGCACCAATGGCACCTGTCCCAACAAGGGCTTGCCTGACAGTAGTTTGTTAATGTTTACCACTACTAAAATGATGTATTAAAAACTAGCGTTTATACTTACA
This sequence comes from Tachinus rufipes, assembly GCA_963932245.1. Taxonomy (NCBI): domain Eukaryota; kingdom Metazoa; phylum Arthropoda; class Insecta; order Coleoptera; family Staphylinidae; genus Tachinus; species Tachinus rufipes. Next base: position 80,865,454 of record OZ010741.1, on the reverse strand, counting down.
TAGTTTTTTTATCCGAGCTCTTGGACTATATATTGAATTAGGTGACGGTATTTTCCATTTTTAATTTTAGGTTGCTGTTTAGTATGCTGCTGTAATTTGTATTTTTATTAATTATTGACCAAGATGCTTTTGTTATATTTGAAGTTTTTTGTGCTTTCTAAGACTTTTATACTTATATAGCTTTATATTTTTATAATATTCTATATCATTGTTGTTTCCACGACTGCAGTTGTTCAACACATTTTCAATCAGCGGCAGTGACCACCACCTTGTGTACCTTTCTGTAGACCACGCATATTACCATCTTTCTTCCTGACTAACACTAGCATATTCAGATGTACATGGTTCTATTATTCCATCGTCTAACCATGTTGGTCCACTATTTTTCAAACTGCATATGGCAACAATCAGGGAATTTTTTAAAGCCGTTATTGTCTGTAATGTATGTAAATGATTATTCAATGTTTATCAATTTTTTTTAATTCATGTTTGTTATGCAGATAACACAAATATTGTCGTACCTGTTACTACCTAAATCTGTATAGACAACGTAATAATAGGTGCTTTCCTTGTGCATTCTTAGTTATTCCTAGCTTACTTTATCTCACTTAATAGAGCGTTCTATTTGCTAAATAACAAGTAAGCCAAAATAAGAATGGTACAACCCTCATACCCCTGACAGCCAATGACGTGACCAAGCTTAACTAATATGATAGTGATTATTTTTAAAATTTGAAAGTGACATTTTAAATAATAATTTAAAAATGTACGAAATTGTAACTGCAACAATAAGTTGTTTTATAATATTAAATTAAATGATTTTTTTTAGAAAATAAGTGTGATTTGGATAGAACAAAATCAAATATTCTTTTCAGAGCAAAATATCCCATTAATAAACTAAGGATTGAAGAGTATTCCATTACAAATTAAACCAAGCAATAAGAAAATTTAATCAGGTCTGCTAATACACAGCAGCATAGTGTTTAAAAGCTGCTGATGCTTTTCCAAATCAATTAGTAAATGATAATTCAAAATCTGTATGGAAATACAATTATCATTAATTAGTTCTGTTGAAGAGCGGTATAAAAATATGTACAATTAAAAAAAAAGAAGATTTTTGTGTTAAAAGTGTATACTTTCATTACTTGAAAGTAATGATATGTGTTTGAGACAACAAAATTAAATAGGAAAATCTTTTATAAATTAATAAAAGTTGCAAAGACTTGAAACGAAGTACAAGAAAAAGAACAACAAGTTCTTGTTTTTGTTTTTGAACATCTAGACCTGCTGCTAGGTGAGAAACCCGATAACGTTAGACAACACACAATTGGTGTGTCAGATTTAAAAATTTGCTGTCTATTTAAAGCATTTAGAAGTAATAACCGATATCAACAACAAAAAATGTATTAAATTGTGAAAAAAAAAAACTAGCGTTGGAAAAATTGATCATTAGCTCAGCAACAAGTTTTTAAAAAAATTAAAAATATTTGTAACCGTAACGTTTTAAGTGGTAACTTGAGTAGCATAATGTCCATAATTAAAGTTCTTTTGATTTTTTTTTTAAATTAAATAAACAAAGTCCTCCAATATCAGCTAAAAAACCATATTGGCAGTTTTTAAAAAGGACAGAAGTTTTCATGATTAGATTCCGCTTCACCACACATAATATCAATTTTTTGTTAATTCGCCATTCGTATGTTTTTCATATACATAATTGTCCTAATAATTTAAACCTTAAGTATGTATTTTGAAACTAGTATTTGAATTTTTAACATTTTATTACGACACGAATAACGAAAACCCATCCAAAACATAATTCCTATTTTCTTTTTTCAGGAATTTTTGTTTATCTACATGTGAATTCCTGTTACTCCAGTAGTGACACTTCGCCGTGCAAATCGCAATTGAATCGAAATGACGTCAGAGAAATTAATTTAGTATTTGGTGTTATACTGTTTCTATTAGGTACCGAATAGAAGCCGAAAATGAACCGAACACGAAATGAGCCTAAGGCTTGTTTCACACTTATACGGTTCCATTCGGTTCGGTTCGTTTTTGATTCGGTTTCGGTTCGTTTTCGGTCTGTTTTCGGTTTTTGTTTTTTCTGTAAACGTAGTAATCATAATAGAGAGAAGTCAAGTAGTTGCCATGTTGTTTCTCTATAGAAGAATAAAAAAAACAAAGGAGGAATATTAGAATTTATTAGAAGCACCTTCTCATCGCTAAACGACTGCAGTTTGGAGCATTCATTCTACACCATTTTCCCAAGCTAAGAGAGTACAAAAACAATTACTTCAGGATGTCAACAAAATCATTTGATGAATTACACATGAAGTTAAAAGACCGTCTTCAACGCCAAAATACATTTAAAAGGGAATGTATTTATCCAATTCAAATGTTGGCCGTAACCTTTCGGTAAAACAACACAATCAACACAATTTTTTTAAGCAGTCTCATATTTATTTAGATTTTAATAAAAAAATGAAACAACACAGATTTACAAATAATAGGTTAAAGCAAATGCAAGAAAAAGTGCATTTAAATAATTTTTTACAAATTGTAAAACCCATATTCTGAGCTGTCATTGGAAGAAGAACTCTGGTGACAGTTCATGTCAAGGTTTTGTGAGTCCTCGTAGAATTGAACAGCGAACACTTATGACTAAATTGGCTTCTGTATATATTGATTAGGGACCATAAATGGAGTACCAGATGAAGAAGCCATCGGTAGAGTACTATAGGGAAAGGCATGTGATGTATAGGATATAGAAGAAAGAGGATGATTCCGCTGCCTTATTTTTTTTACGACTTTCAACACCTCCACTTGAAATCAAGTATCTCAAATTCATCAAAATCTTCAAGAGACAGCAGTAATCATTTGAAAAATAAAAGGTGCCAATTTGGTGTTTCTTTTGAGGCAGCAATTATTTCTAATTCAACAGAATCCATTTTTCGTTTTTTTTATGAAGATTTTTTAAAAGACGATTTAAGTTTTTTAGCTGCTGCAGCATCACGTGGTACGCTTGGAACTGACTGTATAGAATTCTCATCATATTCAACAGTGGACCATGGATCTTCTTGAATACACAGGCACACAGAACCCTAAAATACCTTACTACCTCATAGAAGATGATACTTTTAGCTTACATAAGCATCTCCTCAAACCATACGGTGGACATAGTTTGACAGTAGAGAAAAGAAACTTTAACTATCGTCTGGGCAGAGCTCGCAGGAATGTACATTTTGAATACTTAGCAACAATTGGAGAATCTTCCATCGCGCAATTAACTTGGATCTTGATTATGCTTCGGATATAATGAAAGCTTGTGTAGTTTTGCACAATTTTGTACGAGACCGAGATGGTTTTGAAATAAAAAACACGTTGTCTCAGGTTTTGAAGATATCCTAAGGGGATAAAATAAAAATGAAAAGAGATGGGGCAACTATATTAGCAACAAATGTAAGAGATGTGCTGAAAGATTGAACTTTATGACTGAAGTGGGTTCAGTGAGTTGGCAATTTTTTAAAATTTGATATACCTTAATAAAATATTTATCAAAATAAATTTTTCAATACTTACTCAATTCCATTTTTTTAATGACGTCAAATTCATCAAAGTCGATTAAAATTTTAATAAAACGTCTTTCCATGTTTTCTGCGTTTTAAGTTTATCTGTATATTTTTTAGTAGTTTTGTCTCACAGCACTGGGTTAGACTGTACTGCAGAAATCAGCCGATCCACATCAATATCTGGTAAACCGCTAATTTTATTAGCAAAAATGGGACAACAACTTTCAAAAAATAATAATAAGATCATTGTTTTTAATTCCCTGGATAAAAGTTCGCACCTTATAGAAATTTGTTTGTATCGAGGGAGTATTTGGTGTTATACTGTTTCTATTATAGACCGAGAACTTGGAGCCAAAAAAAACTATAAAAATATAAACGCTAGTTTTTTAATATATCATTCTAGCTGTGGTCCAGATTAACATACTACAGTCAGTCAAGCTCTTGTTGGGACAGGTGCCATTGGTGCGTCCTCAAAGATGTCGTGAATACCGGAGAAGTAGAATGAGTTTATAAATGCTCAAACTTTGGGCACTGATTGAATATTACATATAATGAAGAATTATAGTAGTCAGTCAGGCTTATGGATGGTCAGTCTAGCCTCAACTATGTATAAAAAATATTTATGAGAATGTCAAAACTGACACATCAAATTTAGTGTCACATTTGTTAATTTTCATACATACTTAGGGCCCAACTGACCAATTCCCGTCCTTATATACACTTAACTGACTACTCATTTTTCATTATACGTAATATTTAATCAGCGTGCAAAGTTTCAGCCATTATAAACTTACTTTACTACCTCGGTATTCACAATATCTTTGAGGAGTCACTAATGGCAGCTGTCCCAACAAGAGTTTGACTGACGGGTAGTATGTTAATCTAGACCACTACTAGAATGATATATTAATAAACTTACGTTTATACTTTCATAGTTTTTTCTTTGGCTCCGAGCCCTCGGTCTATAGGTACCGAATAGAAACCGAAACAAAGTCGGAAGCGACCGAAAACAAACCAAACCGAATGGAACCGTATACGTGTGAAACAAGCCTTATTGCTTTCTGTCATAGAATACGTCAATTTTTAAACATTTTGTTTCAAATCGAATCGACTCAAAGCGACTGATTTTTAAATATCGTTATTAATCCCTAACCTCAAATTGCAACATGAGTGTCAATAGAAAGCATCAACAATTTTTTATATTTCTTATCAAAATTAATTGAAATATTAAATAATTGTGAAACTAAATAAATATAATATAATTATAAAAAATATAAAAAATAAATATTGAAATTTCTAGTCTTTACAAATAATAAAATTCATATTTATTATAAGGTTTTCCAATAAGAGGTTTCATTTTGATAATTAAAAAAAACGGGTATTTTTTAGGAGAAATCAGTAAATGTTTATTTCATTGTAAAGAGGAAGGTATGCCATTAACATTTGAAAACAATATCAGTCAAATGGCCGCCACAGTTACGGTTGCAGTACCACATTCTTTTCATGAAATTTTCCATGACCAAATCGCACATTTGGGGCTGTATATCCTCGATAATAACTTCACGAATTCCATCTTTAAGGTTTTGAATCGATTGTGGAGCATTGGCATAGACCTTATCTTTCACGTAGCCTCAAAGAAAAAAGTCTAAAGGTGTTAAATCACAAGATCACGGAAGCCAATTGTGATCACCTCTTCGAGAAGTAACACGGGCAGGAAACTTTTCTTGCAAAATTGCGATTGTTTCGTTGCTTGTGTGGCACGTAGCGCCGTCTTGCTGAAAATAAACCAGCGATCATACAACGAAGCCTGTTTTAAGACATGATTTGGATCTGTAGGCTTTTAGTTGTTTAGCAAATGGTAGCCATAATTAAATTTTCATTTAATTCTTTAGTAAAAGGTTACATTTTATAAATTACAGCATAAAAAATGATGTTAAAAAAAAATGGTGTGTTATTTTTTTCATTATAAATAATGTTACCATAACTACAAATTGTATGGCTTGCTTAATTAATTAACATTAATATAAAATAATATTAACATATAAAAAAAATATAAATACTAAAACACGCTACACTACTCCCCCGAAATGTAAAAAACTAAAAAGAAAAAATTATTAACCACTAAAATAAACACAATGATTAAATGAAACTGTCTTCTTAGCTTTGTCAAATATTGTAACGGGCACAACAGTAATGGGTTTTAATATAGATTTAAAAAATAAAATTCTTAACAATTCTAAATAAGCTGGTTTCAATCGATCAATTGAAACCGAGTCTTGCTTGTCATTAAATTGAACTATAAAAAATTTCGACGTTCTAGAAATAACTAAAAAAGGTCCGGAAAAAGTTGATTCCAAAGACTTTTTAACATGGTCATTTCGAATAAAAACATGCGAACATCTTGTTAAATCAGGGATTACGAAAAAATTTTGTTTAGTAAATCTTGTTTTGCAAGGTAGCAGTACGTTCATGGTTTCTTTTAGTTTTGTTAAAAGTAACGGTAAATTTGGATCTGTTGGACAATGTGATCAGTATACTTCAGATAATGACCAAGCAAGTTCAAAGTAGTACCATAAACAAATTCTGCAGGCGTGGCATTTAATGGATTTTTAACAGTTGATCTAAGGCCTAATAGAATTAAAAGTAACGAATCAACCCAATTAGGTGTTAATTTTGACATTTTAATAGATAATTTAATTTGTCTATTAAGCCTTTCAGATAATCCGTTACATTGTGGATGATATGAAGTAGTAGATTTATGATTAAAACCTATTAATTTTCTAAATTCATTCCAAAAGTTTAAGTGAAATTGCTTTCCACGATCTGTTAGTACAGCTTTTGGAACTCCAAAACAAAAAACACAAATACTCAAAAATGCTTTAGCAGCACTGAAAGCAGTAATATCTTTTAAAAGAATAGCTTCAAGCCATCTCGTAAAACAATCAATACAGATCACGAGGTAACGATATCCGTTACAATTGGGTAAAGGTCCTACAAAATCAATATGAATAATTTCGAAACGAAACTTAAGTAAATCAAAATTCTGAATTGGACTTTTAGTGTGTCTATGAATCTTGTTTTTTGGCAATCAATACAAGATTTTACGACATTTACAATGTCAGTTTTCATATTTGGCCAAACATAGTTCATAGATACAAGTTTTTGTGTTGAATTAATTCCAGGATGTGATAAAGAATGGAATTTGTTAATAATTGTTTTACGATATGATTTTGGAATAAAAGGACGTACCATGTTATGAGAAACATCGCAAATAATAGAATGCGAGAAATTTGGTAATTGTCGTGGTTCCAGAATCAAATTCGTATTGTTATGCTGGGTTGTACCAACATCGGTTGGTCCGAACGGTCCGTTATTTTATTTTTATAAAGTTGCTTGTTTCGTGGTGTAGTGGGTATCATACCCGCTTATCATACGGAAGGTCCCCGGTTCGATACCAGGCAAAATAAAACTTTTGGTTTTTAATTATTATTTATTTTAATTTTAAGTTATTATTACTCATTTACCTCAAATTTTATATTTTTATATATATTTTCAGTATGTAATTTTAATATGTTTTTCAACTGTTGAGGATGTCTTGATTGCAAATTAATTGAATTAAATTCAGATGTAACGTTTTAATTTGTTTTGTGTTTATTAGGTTATACCATTTATTATATTCAATAATATTTTTTGCTAAGTTGCACCAATCCGCTGGTTAAAACGGTCGGTTTAAACCGATTGTTTTTAGACGGCCCGTCGCGACCGAGTGTTTGCACCGACGCAATCCCGATGTTCTACGATGTATGCGCGGTGTTAGCCGAAGCGATTGACACATTCATTTGAAATTTAATTGTCAAAATAAATAATATAACATACAATAATAACAATTTATCATATTTAATTATGGAGCCGACCAAAGTTGACCAAAAAGGAAAACATTTCAATGATGAAGAAAAGGATTGTTTATTAGATATTACATTGCAATATAAAAATATAATAGAAAATAAAGTAACAGATGGTGTAAATAATAAGCAAAAGCAAGAAGCTTGGAAAATGATCAAACTTTTATGTAGATTGAATTATATAAAACTGGTGGTGATGCTGGACCTTCCAACTCAGCAATACTTCAGCCAGCTGAAGAAAAAATTCTTGCTGCACTAAAAGGTCAATTTAAGCCGCTGCAAAATATATATGATTCAAGTGCATCATATTATCATGGTAAGCAGCTTATATATGACTATTTTGAAATTTTTCCAATCTTATATATTTTATATTATAAAGTGAAACAGTGTAACACTCTAATTACTGAACTCAATAAATTTGCAGAAGTTCCAATTAATTCAAATATTAATGCAATTATTGCAGAAAACGCAGAAGTAGCCAATCAAGTAGAAGATGAAATTATATATACTCAACCTGAACCTGAAATATATGAGGAAATAACAACAGGTTTGTATAATTTTAAACAATATTTTTAAAATTTATACTTTATCGGATATGCAGTTGTTAATTTAAAATAAAAATCAAAAATAAAGTTTAAACCATAAATATCAAAATTATACTAAAATTTTAATTTTTTTATAATAACTTGTTTTCAATTTACTCTTTTATTTTATAATAAACTGGTCTCCAATAAAGTAATAAATTAAAAAACTATCAGTTTATAAGATATATTTACAATTAAACAAATATTTTTAAAACGGATAATTTCTATATAGAAAACCAAAAAGCAACAACAAAACGAAGAACTGTAAAAGATTTATATAAAGAAATTAGCACTGTAACTCAAGCTAAAAAAAGGAAAATGATTAGAAAAGAAGATTACGTTGCAGAAAATAAAACGCAAAAAACACAATTAATTAAAATTGATTTGAAAATTAAAAAAATAAAACTTGAAGCAGAGATTGAACTATTTAAATTACAAAAAAATACGCTTCTCAAAGAAATAGAAATCTTAAATGTAGAATCAATAACAAAAAGAATAGAAATGGAAACAAGATTAAAAGAGTATAAAGAAAAATTTGGCGTTAAATTTGTTCTTTAGATATTATAAAGATTATAAAGTTTAATAAAAAAAATGATTCTACATACTTTTCTCTCTAATCTCATTTCATTCATATACAGGGTGTTAGACAAAAAACGTACGACTGAATAACTTGCTATGACAACTAACTTTTTTTTAAATGGTAACATACATTTTTTATTTTATTTTTTGGAATCTTCATGATATTCTTAATATTAAATAATAATATAGTTTTATAACAAAAAATTTTGATAAAGTTTAAAAACATAATATTTGTTTTTATTTAAAATGATCGTAATTGAATAGTTGGCATTAAAAATAACTAATATTTATTTTTTTTGAGTGTTTTTATGTTATTATGCATAATATAGTAATTTAAAAAATAACGATTATAAAATTAAAAAAAAAAAATATGTCAATTTTTATGTTACTATGTTATGCTTAATAACATAAAAACACCTAAAAAAGCAAATATTATTTATTTTCAATGCCAACTATTCAATTACAATCATTTTAAATATTAAAAAATAACTGTTTTTAAATTTATAAGAAAATTTTGTTATATTTTTAATTTACATGACAAGAATATCATAAAGATTAAAAAAAAATAAATAAACAAATAAAAAATGTATTTAAAAAATTAAAGTTGGTTGCCATAGCAACTATACTAAAAATAAAAACATACATGTGTGTACCGGCTTTATAATACTCAAAAAACTATTTAAAATGGTTTTTGAATCATATAAATCAGTTAAAAAATAACGGAGTTATTCAGCCGTACGTTTTTGTCTATAAGCTAAAAAACTATAATTGATAATTGAAAATTAAACTCAATTAATAACAGCTATAATTTACAATTCACTTTTACTTCAACAAATTGTATAATTATATAGATATATACAACCATTCCAATGAGAAATGTGGATAGTAAGATCAATTGTGCAAAATAATGTAACAAAAATGTACTTTTTCACAAACAATTAATATCTGATATTTAAGTATCTCTCATTAGAATGAATACATACCACACTGTCATACTATTCCATATACAAAATAAGTGGTAATATACTTAACACAACTGTTTTGATTTATTTTATCACTTCTATAGGTTATGTAGTATTATTTAAATGATAAAGCGTAGGGCTGTATTAACATTTATTTTAATCGAGCAGTTTTAAGGTAGTAGCTACATTGTTAGAAATGTTAAACGATGTATTTTATATTATTTAATTTAAATAAATAGTATAAACATGTTGACTAAAATAAATACTATGACAACAAAACATACGTTTTACCATTGAAATAACTTAACTTGTTTAATTAATTTTAATCGATTAGACACAGTGCAGATTATACTTTGTTTTTTATAAATGTGTGGTCCTAAAAAGGGCCGATTGTTATTTGCTAATGCAGGTGTGGCTGGCAACAAAAGTTCTCGCAGACTCAGCAACATTTCATTAAAAAATGTATTGACTATATGTGTCCGCAGTGCATTTCCTACTTGTGGAACTTCAGCAGCTACAACATCTAATGGCATGTCATCATCCAAATTTCCTTCCCAAATATCTCCTTCATTCCTGCCAATATTATGAAGAACAGCAGTTGCAACAATGACTCGAAGCACATTTTTCAATTTTATCTGCATTCCCACAGATAACACCGGAAACCTCTTCTTCAGTACTCCAATAACTCTTTCAATACAGTTCCGAGTTTTAATATGAGAGTTTTGGTACCGTATTTCTGAAGGTGTTTCCGGGCCAATCAATGGTGTTAACAAATAATTAGAACACATGTACCCTCCATCACCAATAAGGTAGCTGTTGGGAAATTCTCCAGCTTCAAACCTTGCACGCATAAAGCTGTCATTGTAAATTGTACTATCATGTACCGATCCTGGCCATCGTGCAACTACATCTAAAATATGCTGATTGGAATCACAAACAATTTGCACATTTATCGAAAACCAACCCTTTCGATTTCTGTATAGTTCTGCCTCATCACCACCGGGAGATTGAATTCTGATATGTGTGCAATCAATAGCTCCCACAACACCAGAAAAATGTGCAATTCAAAAGAATCCTTGCTTTACATTCAATACGGCTTCAGGAGTATTAGGCATTTTAATAAACTCACCAGACAGCAATGCAATTTGATGTCCAACACGATGTACAATTCGACATACTGTACTTTTGTGTACATTTATATGATCAGCAAGTACTTGCTGAAAGCAACCCGTTGCATAATACCTTAATGTCACAAGAAGCTGAATCATGGGTGATACTGGATGGTTTCGATCTGTTAAACAATCCAATGCATCATAAAATCGAGCAAGCAATGAAATAACTGTTTCTTTTTTAAAACGATATCTATGTTTAAATTCGTTGTCAGTCAGTATATCAAATGGATCAATACGTTCCTTAACAGCACGAATTTGAGGTAACATATCTATTATGTCATCTAAACTCCCTGAAGAAGATGATGAAGAACTTGAACTTGATGAATCCATTTCCACATTCACTAATTCACAATTTTGAGGTTAGAAACACACCGTAATTCAAATAACCGTCAGAAATTCGGTCGGTTCAAATCAGTCGATTTTTAGGTGTTAAATAACGGATTATTCCAACCGACAAATGTTGGTGTAACAGAAAACAGTCAATAATAAGATCAAATTCGCCGTTCTGAACGACGATGGTTAATGGAACCCATCACAAACGTTTTTATTGTTCTTTTTATTGTATTTCTTTTTGTGTATATAAATTCCACTATAATATCCAGTATTAACTCACTATAACGTTATTGTTTCGTGGTGTAGTTGATATCAGACCCGCCCAACAAGCTGAAGGTCTCTGGTTCGATCCTACATCAAAACCAACTTTTTTAAAATTTATATTTTTTTTTATTTTTTTAAATTATGAGTACTTTATTTTATTTTAGTCTGAATAGATAGTTTTTGTTCTGTAGTGGTTATCAATCTGTTACCTAAAGTTTTTTTTTTTTATATTTTATATAAGTAAATTAATTAAATTAAAAAAATATTATTTGTTACATATTTGTTTAAAATATAAAAATATTATTGAATATAATAAATAGTGTTACCTAATAAACACAAAATAAATTAAAACAAGGAAAAACGTTACATCTTAATTTAATTCAATTAATTTGCAAAGACATCCCCAATAGTTGAATATAAATATGTATTATGATGAATATATTATGTATATTGAAATTTTCTGAAAATATATATAAAAATATAAAATTTGAGGAAAATGAGTAATAATAACTTAAAATTAAAATAAATAATAATTAAAAACCAAAATAAAAAAAAAAAAAGTTGTATTTTGCCTGGTTCGAACCGGGGACCTTCCCTGTGATAAGAGGGTATGATACCCACTACACCACAAAACAAGCAACTTTACAAAAAGAAAATAACGGACCGTTCGGACCGACTGATGTTGGTGCAACCCAGCATTAGAATTTAGTAAACCAGTTACCAAAAGTACTATATTTTCTTTCTGTTTTATAGAAAGTTTTTGAAAAATAAGATATTGGCTCTTGAATACCATCAACAGATATTTGTTGTAAAACTGCTCCCGCTGCGAAATCTGAAGCATCGACCATTATGCTAATCTCAGATTTATCATCTGGAAAAACCAAAATTGAACGCCCTAATACTTCTTTAATCTTAACAAACATATCAGTGGTTGATTGCGTCCAAGATAGATCTTTAGAGTCTCTGTTAACTGTTGCAAAATCATTAAGTGGTATGAGAATACTTGAACCTGATTTTAAAAAACGATGATAAAAATTGACCATTCAAAGAAAACGTAACAAGGAACAATGCGTTTTTAGTTGAAGATAGGTCTGTTCCAACATACGATTTGAACAGTTTGCAAACCGTCCAAACTATGCACACAAACAAATTACTGTGTTGACAAGATTGCCTAAAGATGACAAATATTTATTTGTGTGCACAGTTTGGACGGTTTGCAAACTGTCCAAATCGTATGTTGGAACAGACCTAATAATTTAGTATTGCCTTAATTTTATTTTGTGCAGGTATAATACCTGATGATAAAATTGTATGGCCTAAAAAAGTAATTTCCTCAACTCCAAATTTACACTTATCAAGATTAATTTTAATACCATTACTATCTAAACGTTCAAAGATTTGTTTCAAATGCATGAGGTATTCCTCCTGATTTTTACTAAAGATTAAAATGTCATCTATGTATGCAAAACAGAAATTTAGACCTCTAAGAGTTTTGACATAGAAATAAGTGGGAAATTTAAATTTTGGTGGTCAACAATAGCTGCAGTGAGACCGTATCAATAAATTTTTGAAATGTTTGAGCAGCATTTCTTAAACCAAAACCCATCCTTAAATATTCAAATAGACCAAAAGGGGTTGTTATTGCTGTCTTTGAAATATCTTTCGGATCTATTGGGATTTGATGATATGATATAATAAGGTCAATTTTAGAAAAAAAATTACAATTAAAACAATTGTTTGTAAAATCCTGAATATGTTGTATCGGATAACGATCAGGTTTAGTAATTTTGTTTAAAGCCCTATAATCTCCACAAGTACGCCAAGAACCATCTGACTTTGGCACCATATGTAAAGATGAAGACCAATTGCTGTTAGATGTTCTTACAAAACCAAGGTCTAATAATTTTTGAAATTCCAATTTTGCCGTTTTAATTTTCTCTTGAGAAAAGCGTCTAGACCTAAAAAATATAGGTGATCCTTCAGTTGTAATGCAGTGAGTTACATTGTGTTTAACTTTAATATTTAATTGTAATGGTAGAGTTAAATTTGGAAAAAGTTTTAATAATTTGTTGTAAGAGTCTAAATTTCTGTTTAATAAAATTGGAGAAATTTTAGAAATATTTGATGAAACACCATTGCAAGAGCTGAAAGATTAAGAATCTATTAACCTATTATTATTTAGATCAACTATCAAATGATAGTGTCTTAAGAAATCCGCACCAATAATTAAATTTCCTATTTTTGATAAGATAAAACGCCAAGACAAGATTTTATTTAACCCAAAGTTGATTTTAACAGTTTGATATCCATATGTTTGGATATGTGTACCATTTGCCGCTAAAAGAGTCATTGAATTTAATTTTAATTTTGACAATACTAACTGCTGCACCTATATCGATTAAAAATTTATGTCTATTATCTTTATCAAAAAGATAAAACAAACGACTAGGTAAAACCTCCAATGAAGCAGTCGCAACTTCCATTGGAATTACGTTTTTTTTTTTTTTTTAAAGAACATGATTCAATACACTTCTTCGCTTTAGTAGCAAAGTTAAAATGGTACCAACAAAAGTCTGAATTTTTATTATTATGTTTATTCAAATCTGATCTTGTTCTTGAAGGAGAACGAGACCTTAGAGCGGTTGTAACATTTTTTGTTAAGTCATTAACTTGTTGCTCCAATTTAGAAATCTGCAACCGCAATGAATTTTGTTCATCCTCTTTCGAAATTAAATTTACGGAATTTATTACTGAAATTTCAACAATCTTATCAGCTAATTTGGCTAAGTTCTCTAGCGAAAGATTGGACGTCATAAGAATTTTCCTTTGTAAAAAAAATTCTTTTAAAATATTATCGTCCAGCTTCTTAGCACCGAGAAGTTGCATCAACTTACAAAGAAACTGTGATGGTGTCTTATCACCAATTTCTTTGTCAGTCAAGAGTTGTTTCAACGTTCGTTGCTCTGAAATTGAGGTCCTTAAAATTAACTCGGACTTGAGTTTCTCGAATGGAAACTCTAAAGGAGGCTTGTCTTTTCAGACAAAACTCGTTGCCGAGAAAAAATTGTTTCTAATTGTGTAAACCACAATTCTGGATTTGCAGCCCAAAATTGCGGTATTTTGAAATTCACTGCTTGAACGGCCACAGGTTCAACCTCGCCTGATTCATTAACCATTGTGTTTGTGATTAATGATCAAAATTTAATAATAATTAGGAAAATAGGTAGTAGTGCAGCGCAGTACTATATATAATAATATGTTAATAAATTACCAACATATAAAAAGATATATAATAAAATACTAATATGTCCTTTGACATACATCAATAAAAATTCATAGTTCGACAGCTTATTATAATTTATTCAAAACCTGTATCCTCTTGATGGTTCAGCTTCCAGGGTTCTGCTTGTAAATAATTCCCTTCTGCTTATTCGTCTTCTTGTAAATACTAAAATCACTCGAACAGTTCCTCCGCTTCCTCGGGCTCGTCTGGATCTTTTATGCCGGAATCCGTTCGACGGGGTCACCAATTTCGTTGGCTTTTAGTTGTTTACCAAATGGTAGCCATAATTAAATTTTCATTTAATTCTTTAGTAAAAGGTTACATTTTATAAATTACATCATAAAAAATGATGTTAAAGAGAATATCCAAAATGGTGTGTGGATTTACATAAAAATAATTATATTATTTTTTTCATTATAAATAATGTTACCATAACTACAAATTTTATGGCTTGCTATATTAATTAACATTAATATAAAATAATATTAACATATAAAAAAATATAAATACTAAAACACGCTACAGATCTTAATAAAATAAGATAAAATTATCGCTTATCTTATGCATAACAGGCTGCTAAATGTACCTGTTGCATATTAGTAACTAACTTCAGAAACGAGCACTGCTGTCTACCCCGACAAAGTAGACAAAATCATAAAAACTGCTTGTGTTTTGCATAATTTCATAAAAAGAAGAAAATTATGCAACTGAAAATATATCTCAATATACTGATGTAGCTATACAGATAGAGAAATTAGAAATAGGTTTTGCAATTACTTAAGTGGTTAAAGTGCTGTTGAATGGAAGGATACCAATATCTGTGCTGAAACATATATGTGATAACAGTGTGAAAATGAAGATTTCTTTGCTAAACTACACAATTTGTAGTTTAACTACATTTTGTTTACTTGATCATGATGTTTGTATCTATTTATATTTATTAAACAGTTGTATCACAATTTACTTGAAAATTGTATGAGTGATTGACATTTTTATTATTTGATTAAAAATTATATAAACTGATCTTATCTTATTCTGGAAAAATAATATGAATGCAATTATGTTTAAAAATTTGTAAATAAAGTTGTTTTAGTATATTTGAAAATAAAAATTAAACTGTGCAGCCCTTTTGTACTGTCAAATACAAAAACAAAATAAAAAAGAAACATTTATTTCTATAAAAAATCAACAAAATTATAAAATATACAATACACTCATCCATAGGCATAAAAAAACTAAATAATAAATTCTGCATAAAATTTAAGTTAAAAATATAATAAAATCATCTTGAGAATCTTAATTGTCCGATAATGTCAATAATAAGTCGTGAGTACATTACATCACCGACAATTTAAATTGCCTTAATTGTTGTATATATAAATAGTAGTAGTTTATAGGAGCTCTTTGTTTTTTTTTTGTTTCTGATTGGGACTTTACATTTAAATAAAAAATAATACTCGGCATAATATCTGGAGTAGATGCCCCACTAGCATATAAATCAAAAATATCCAATTTCTGGTTCATTTTTCTCCTCTTCTTTCAACGTAAGTACTCCATCTTATAATAATAAAAAAAAATAATCATTTTTGTATATATTGTCAATATTATACAAACTTGTAAAATATAACATTCCGACACGGAAGTTGATGTGCTTGGGGATGGTGATGTTTTGAGAACCAGATTAGAGCTGGTTTCACGTTCCATCATGTACGGATCTAGAAAAGACAAACTATCGAAGAATGCCCATTTCTTGGCCCGGTTTGGGCGCTAACCAGATTGCCATTTGTACACCTTCTTGTTCAGTAGTCCGTTCTTAATATTTCCCATTTTTTTAGTTGTACATTAAATAATAAGTTATTTATTTATTACTTTGTAATGAATAAACTTTATTTAAATAAAATTATGCTTACCAAAATTTCCATTGGACTAGCTTGCCAAGCTTTGATTGTATATTTCAGGCCTTTCGTTGACTAATGTAATTATATTGTCCACATGACTCCCATTTTTTTGGTTTTTAAAATTATATAATAACTCAAATATATATAAACAAAACGAACAGGTTTTGTTTTGATTTGTATGAAATCACCACACAAATTCAATTCTTGCTGGACAAAATTATATTTGTGTTTTTATCACAAAGTATTGATAGAAATAATAAAATTCAGTAGATATTACTTTTATTAAGACCAAACAAACATAAAATAATGAATTTCTTTAAAAATTGCTTTTATCATCTGTACTATTTCTTTTAAATCTGAATCTTCTGTGTATTTATCACATTATTTTTGAGGAACCGTATTTATTGAGTTTTCCAACAAATTTATCACTTCATGCGGCAAAGAAGATTTTTTTTAGGTTAGGTTAGGTTAGGTTTGTTTTTTTTCCGCTAACCAAGATTTCCTGTTTTTTAATGACATTTTAATTTTATTTTAAGGTTAGAATATGTCATATCTTTGCGGTAATATGTATTTATTTCGGTAATTTTTTTATGAAAAATGAAGATTTTTAACACAATATTTTCTATACTTACTAAATAATTTTTAAATAAATGTCATATGACAAAGGTTGCTATATATCTTAGTTTTATAACCTGAAATAATAATTTAAACATTTATTAAGTAATTTGTTATAAACTATAAAAAGGTGAAGCGTGAACACAAACACCGAATTAGAACTTTTTACAAGTGCTTACTTTACACCGTTCTCCTTCATTTGTTTTTTTTTTTGTAAAAAAAATTATTAAAATGTTTTATCTAACTCAATAGGAAGTTGATGATTTTAAATTGCAGTTAAAATAATCCAGTCAATTTTTTTATTTTTGTCCACCTAGAATTGAATTTGGGACCACTGTGCACCGTCGTAAACCATCTACTAAAATTCGAGCAGATTCAAAATTATGAAACGGTGGTTACCAAGTCACAGATGCCAGCGAGTAGTAGTGAATCAGTCCGACCGTCGCCATATGATTTAAGTTGTTCGAATTTTAGTTGGTGGAAGTGGGTGGTGTAGTGATAGTGCAGCCTATTTCCCACTCAAATAGGATTAGTTCACTTTTAGTGTATTTGATACGCTTAACCGGAACGACTCAAAATACCTTATGTCAGAGATATAATTATATTTCTACCATCACATATATGTGTCGACAAATCTATACCAACAGACGTAAACACTTATAATTTACAAGTTCAAACTCGTCCAACACATTGCACCGCACAATTAATATCGAAAAAACGTAAGTGATAAAAAAAGTCGTTGAAAGTTAAAGTTGAAGAATTAATTAATATGTATCACGGTAATCCTTAAGTACTTGTAAAATTTATAAAGACAGGAATAAAGAATCTTAATTCCTTAAAGAAAATGGTGGAAAAATTTAGTATGATAGAAAAAAATTATAATCAAATTATTGTTAAATAAAAAAACAAAACGACAAAAGTGGCAGGTATAAACGCACCATTAGTAACTGCAATCAGCATCAGTATACTTGATTGGCAGACAGAGCCGGTGCAAAGTTAATAGTCTAACATTAAAACCTACAATAAACAAATAAATGTGGAATTTCTTTTCATACACACACTCAAATTCTCAAAGCATATAAAATACTACATTTCCAGAATGTTAAGCTGTCGTAAAATCCAAAGCATTAATTTTAATTTAGTGGCTTGGGATTGAAATTATTCAACATTACGGCAAATTTGTAATTTTGTTTTTATGTCATAATTCTACTTACAATAGGTGGGTTGTCTATTTTTGTCCTTAAAATCGACCAGTAAATAAACAGATTTCATAATAGTGCAATTGTTCATTTTCGTCGGTATTAATATAAGAACTTATTAGATTCAATAGTTTTGGCAGTGTTGCCAAAATTGCAGAAATTTTACTATAAATGCATTTTACTTACATGAATTAGTAGACCAAGATTCAATCGGTTGGCACTATATAACATAATTAAAAATCCACTAAGAGAATGATTCTCAATTATTTATTAATTGATTAATTCTAGTAGTAATTAATTATACTTTTAAAAATTTGGAAACTTATATATTTTTTATTTTCAACTATTTTTTACTTATTTTTAGTAACAATTACTTAAGAGTTTTTTTATTTAATGTGAATATTTTGACATAAATTATGTCCAATACATTATTTTATGCAAACATTTTATTTATTTATATTCTCCAAAACAGGATTTGATATTGTTGGAAATTGATAATGGACCCTTAATAAAACACACATATTTTTAAGTTGAATTGCGTATGTGAGTCGACGTGTTTTGGTGCGGTTGACAAAGAATCTCGTTTTATACGAAGCTTATCGCTAAACCTAAAACAAGTATTAAGCTATTGATATAAAATAAAATATGAAGTCACATAGTGCCAACAAATATAATTAAAAAGTGTAAATGTGTAAAAGTGATAGACAAATAAACAATCTCCAACATTTAAAAGTGAATGTCAGTGTGGGAGGAAGACGAGTATACAGCGAGCGACGCGCGTCAGAAAAAGACAGGTGTGGCATCGACAACAGCTGCGGCACTATCAACATCGTTCTCTAACAGCAACGGAGAAAAACCATATTTTATACAAATAAAACAAAACATTATTATAATAAGGGCCGTAATATCCAACTCCTAATAAAGCATCTAATAAACTATTAGCTGAATAACCTAACTTTTAATTTTATTCATTTTATTAAAACCTATGAACAGCCATTCAAATATATGCTTAACACATACATTTATAACAAATAAAAACATTAAGCATATAATTTATTAGCCGCTCAGAGATGTAACAAAAATAAATCAAATTAAAGTTTGAAAAAAGTTAGGTTATTCAGCTAATAGTTTATTAGGTACTTTATTAGGAGTTGGATATTACGGCCCTAAATATAATATATAGTATATATTATAACAAATTGAGGAAAACAACAAAATAAATTAAAATAATAAATAGAAAGGAATAAAATTAACAATAGAATAAAATAAAATAAATAAAAATAATCAAAGAAAAACATATTTTAAGATTTTAAGATAGACATAAAAGAAAATCACATCTTTGTACAGCGGCAATTGCGACGTTGCCAGGGGCGTGTGGAGAATTAACCGAAAAAAAGAAAATTAAATAAAAAATCAAAATAAAACACACAGAGAGAACAAAATAAATACAAATACAGAAAAGGAAATCGCAAAAATGGAACTAAAAAGGATGTTCAAGGAATTAATGAAGGAGATGGCAAAGAACACTAAGGAACTAAAAGAAGAGATTAGAGTGCTAATAAAGAAAGAAATGAAGGATAAAGAAGTGAAGTGCGAGCAAGAAAAAATACAGATGATACAAAAAATTGAAAATCTAGGAAACAAAGCTGAAAAAGAAGAAAGACAGAAAAAAAGAAATAACATTATAATAACAGGTGTTACTCGACGTATTTAATTTTTTATTGGTGCGGATGTGTGCGGCATGTTGTTCGACAAATTTTCTATTTATTTGTGTAGCTATTATTAAATACCCTCTGTTTAGGCGCAGCCGAATCAGTTAATTTATAATCTAGTTTGCATATATGAATGTTGTCATAGTTACTTGTTATTTTATATAATTAAAAAATTTGTCAAAAAGATGTAAGGAAGAAAGTTGAATAAAGTCAAATGTAATTTTGTATCCTGGAAATTAAAATAGTACATCGCGTAATAAACCATTTTTCGGGTAGTTTGAAGAATGGATACCGTTTCGAGAGAGGTTTATCTCATTAATACACGACAATGTCAATTTAGACAACATGCAGAAGTATCATTATTTGTCATCATCGCTTCGAGGAGAGGCAGAACGGACGATAAAATTGCTACCAATGTCAGCATACAATTATCTAGCCGCAGGGGACATTTTAAAGGCAAGGTACGAAAATATCAAATTAATTACAAGCCACGTGCGTGCTTTATTTGAAGCAATCCCGATTCAAAGGAAATCAAACATCGCTCTTCATCAATTAATCAATCAAGTCACGACACAAATTGAAGCACTACGTATCCTAGGAGATCCCGTATATCATTGGAATTGTCTGGTGGTCTATTTAACGGCAAACAAACTCGATCCAGCGACGCGACGGGAGTGGGAAAAACACTCTGTCGCAAAATCAAACCCAGCATTTCAAGATATAAAGAAATTCATATTCGATAAAAACCAATATTTAGGAACCGTCCAACCTATCAAGAGTACAACACATATAGTACATGCAAAAATTTCTAAAAAACAAGTGCCAACATTGCCACAGCCAGGCGAATTGAGTGTCTAGTATGTAAAGGACAGCATTATGTCAATCAATCTGAAACTTTTTTAAAGATGACAACACATAAGCGAACTGAAGCCATAAATCGGGCAAAATTATGCAGAAATTGTTTCCGCCCATACCACCGGGTCGAATATTGCCGTTCTACAAATTGCAGGAAATGTGGAAAAAAGTACAACAGATTACTTCATATAAATGAACCCGAAACAAGCAATAATTCCAACCAGGAAGAAACTGTAGCGTTCCAAAATACGATTGCAAGTAGAAATCACTGTTTTTTGGCCACTGCCATAGTGCTGGTATTAGACTCCAACAAGCAATGGCAAGAATGTCCAGCTCTATTAGATACCGGAGCCCAATCCAACTTCATAAGCAACTCAGGTGCAAAAAGACTAAAACTAAAATTAAGTGCGATAAAAGTGACAGTCGGTGGACTTAAAGCTAACAAAACAAACATTACACACGAATCGAACATTAAATTAAAATCGAGAACAAGTAAATTTAAGTTATCAACTAATTGTTACCTTATCGAAACAATAACAAGAACACCACATATACGAGTGAATACCGAATATTTTAAATTTCCAAAAAACATTGTGCTTGTAGATCCTACTTTTAATGCGACAACAGATATAGACATTTTAATTGGAAATCGTTATTTCTTTTCCATAATTTGCTTGGGACAAATACACGAAACAATCTATCATCCATTGCTACAAAAAACATAATTAGGCTAATAACTGGCAGCTGTAGCTCTAATGCAGAGAGTAGCAAGAATCTACAAGACAACCACGAAGAAAATGCGTTATGCTGTACCAACAAAAATAAATGTATTTCGACCAATAAATTAATCTTTAATTTCTGGAAGCTAGATGATGTGCCGAGGCGCCAACTTATAATGGACGAGTAGATGGCTGGTTTGTGGTAAAATTGCCATTCAAGACTAACGCCACAATTCTAGGCCAATCAATGGGCGGAGCAGAAAAACGCTTTCTGGCAATGGAGCATAGATAAAGCAAAGATCCACAATTAAGAAATGACTATGTAAGTTTCATGCAAGAATACATACAGTTAGGTCACATGCAACGTGTAACCGATCCACCATTGCCACAATGCCGAACATTACTACTTACCTCACCACGCAATCATCAAATCTTCGAGCATAACAACAAAATTGAGAGTAGTGTTTGATGGGTCTGCAAAAACCTCCTCTGGCGTGTCCCTGAATGACATATTAACGACGGGACCTAAACAACAAGATGACTTATTTCTCATATTGATACGATTTCGAATGTATCGATAATGATGTTAAAAAAATGACACAAAATACCAACGAATATTCTGGCGCAACAACCCAATTCTCCCAATTGAGACGTATGAACTAACAACAAGCAATATCCTATAGCATCTGAGATAACTCTTCAAGATTTTTATATCGATGACCTATTGACAGGTCATGATACTCTTGAAGGAACCGAAATTATCATCAAAGAAATAACCAAACTTTTGCGTTTCGGCGGATTTGAACTGAGTAAATGGACATCAAACAGCACGTCCTTACTCAAAACGATATGCAATAACTCAGATGGACAAAGTTCAACCATGTTGATTCTAGACAAGGAAGCTAATATTAAAACATTGGGCATCCATTGGGATGTCATAAACAATCAATTAAAATACACGTCAGATATACAGTTTAGTATCAATCCCGTGTCGAAAAGAAGTATCTTATCCAACATCACATCTATATTTGATCCTCTTGGTTTACTTGGGCCAATCATAATTGTCGCCAAAATTATAATTCAAACGGTTGTGGGAACTGAAAATTGATTGGGACGAATCTGTACCACAAGATATTCATACGGAATGGCTATTATTTTAAGATGGTCTTACAAATTTACAAAGTATTGCCATACCTCGATACACAATGGGATCTGAAGATTTGCAATCACCACCAACAGGGTTTGAGCTTCATGGTTTCTGAGATGCCATTTATATTCGCTCACAAATAGAAAATAGAAGCATTATAGTACGTCTTCTGTGTGCAAGATCAAGGGGGCACCATTAAAAACCACAACAATTCCCAGATAGGAACTAAGCGTTGTTGTTCTACTCACTTTTTTAATGGATACGGTCAGCCACTCACTTTGAACACCACCAGATCAGACTACCTACTGAACTGACTCATCAATAGTATTGGCCTGGATCAAGGCTGCCTCGCGTACCTTAAAGATGTTTGTGGCTCACAGAATTGCGGAAATTCAAGAAAAGACCGATTTCAATCAATGGAGACATGTTGACTCCTACTCAAATCTCGAGGAGCAACGCCAGATCAATTAATCAATAGTATTTGGTGGGCAGGTCCCATATGGCTAAAGCAAGAGGAACACAGCTGGCCAAAGACCGGAGCCTTGACATTGATAAACTTACCTGAATCTAGAACCACAACTATGATGACCACTTGTCTTTCGTATGATACTACATTTTTAGAACATTTCTCTAATGTTTATACTATGACACGAGTAATTGCATATTGCCGTAGATTTATAAAAAACGGTAGTTCAATGCTAAAAACAACCAGAGTATTAACTGCCGATGAAATGACAGAAGCAAAATATGTCATACTCCGGATAGTACAAAGGGAATCGTTCCCTACGAAAATTAACACGCTCCAAAATGCAACAGCATTGCACAAGAAAAGCAAACTACTGCCACTAAAGCCATTTCTTGATAAAAAAGGCATACTACGAGTAGGTGGCCGTTTAAAGCATTCAACTCTACATTATGATAGCAAGCATCAGATATTATTACCTCGTACATCCCGCTTTATTGGATTAAACAACAAAATTAAGCGGTTGCATCAGTTGTTCCAAGCGCAAGCCAACACGGAATTTGTTGCCAAAATGAACAAGGAAGGTATTAATTGGAAGTTTATACCAGCGAGGTCACCTCACTTTGGCGGTATATGGGAGGCAGCCGTAAGAAATGTAAAACATCACATTCCAAGAGTTATTATAGGTAAGGCGTTTTTTACATTTGAGGAATTCAACACTTTTATTATACAAGTGGTAGGAGTGGTAAATTCCAGACCACTTATTGCCATCAGCGATGATCCTGATGATTATACAGCGCTTACTCCTGCACACTTTTTAATTGGTGCAGCTATTGCCGATTTACAAATCAAAATATGAGTGATATACCTGACAACCGGTTATCACGTGGGAAATATGTGCAAAAACTACGGGAGCATTTTTGAAAGCGATGGAATAGTAAATACAGCAGCTTCAAAGAAGGAGCAAATGGACAGGTAACTACATCAACCACATCAGCATCTGCAAATTGGTAATCATACAAGAACAAGGAATTCATCCTTTTCACTGGCCAACTGGCTGCATAACTAAGAAATTTCCTGGCAACGATGGAGTCGTTCGAGTTGAACGAAATGAAGTGTCTAGAACTGTGAGAAAATTATGCATTCTGCCAACTGAATCATAGTATACTTGAAAGGCGATTCTTTCAACGCGCGCGGTATGTTACTCGACGTATTTAATCCTTTATTGGTGCGGATGTGTGCGGCATGTTGTTCGACGAATTTACTATTTATTTGTGTAGATATTATTTAATACCCTCTGTTTAGCCGCAGCCAAATCAGTTAATTTATAATATTGTTTGCATATATGAATGTTGTCATAGTTACTTGTTATTTTATATAATAAAAAAATTTGTCAAAAAGATGTAAAAGAAAGAAAGTTAAATAAAGTCAAATGTAATTTTGTATCCTAGAAATTAAAATAGTACATCTCGCAACCGAGCGACGATGCACCTCGGAACAACAGGCATAAAAACAAATGAAAATGACGAACAAAGTAAAGTGGAGAACTTCTTGAAAGAAAAACAGATTTAAGTCAAAATAGGAAAAGCTCAGCTAATACAAAAACCATGAAGAAAAATAAGTAAAAAAAGAAATTAGAATGAATCAGAAAACATAATGATACTAGGAGATCTAAATGGGAGAGTAGGAAACCAAAACGACGGAATAGAAGAGGCAATGGGAAAAGAAGGAGAAGAAATGAAAAACAACAACGGAGAAAGAATTATTCAACTATGCATTGAAAACAATCTCGTAATAACAAACACGAAATTCAAACACAAGGAAATTCACAAATACACAAGAACACAACAAACCAGAAACGAGAAATCAATCATTGACCACTACCTAGTAAACAAAAACAATTGGAACAAGATAAAAAATGTAAGAGTACCAAAACAGGCGGAAATAGGACCATCATTTACTACGAATGGACATAAAATGAAAAACAAAAGTTAAACCAGACAAAAGAAGAAAAAAAGTTAAAATAAAAAAAAAGATAAAAACATACAATCTAAAAGAAGAACAGATACTGTAACGTTCAAATATTACATAAATATTATTTATTTATTTGGTCCTCTTTTATTGAACGTACCATAGTACATTTGTTTAATGACAGTCTGGCTGCCTACCTTTTCCGCGCATCATTTTCAAAACATCTCGCGACCTTCTGACCCCGCGAATTAACCACGGACCAGTACGGCCATAAATGAATAGTCGAGCTGGGGCCGCGGTTTTGAAAACTACAACAGGGTGCGGTTTTGGGTTCGTTTCAATAAATCGACACATTATCATTTGTGTAAACTGCAAAGTGTTAATTAAATTGAGCGTATGAATACTATTAAAATAATTCAACGCATCAATAAGTACTTGCGTTATCATCTCTATATTTTGGATGCGTTTGGAAACGACGTGGTAAGTGTTTCAATTTTTATCTCGGTCATCCCCTAATTTGTGCTATTTTAAATTATTAAATAGGCCCCACGTAATACGACCCAATACCGCCCCAACTATATTTTCGATCCTCCATGCGAATGGAATCTTATTTGGACTTCTCCGTATGAGCCGAAACACGTGGATCGTCCACACTTCAAAAGAAGTTGTATGGATTATCCATCCTTTTAAAAGAGCCGCCGACCACATGGAACCTGTGTTGAATAAACAAGTAGCTTGGATTAGGATCTGTAGAACCAGCAGAAAAAAATACTAAGTATTAAAACCCCACCTTTCTAAAATTTGAAAGAACCTATTTTCTTAGGTTTCTTTTTATGAAGTTTAACTTAATTTAATTTAGTTTTAATGATACCTATGTTTGTATTTTTCAATATTTTTTATAAAATATTGTGGAGCCCTATATCTCGGACACTATTCAATTTGTTTTTTTTATAATTGAATATATTTTTGTTTATTGTGGCAATTTCCATTTGTCTATGTCTATTTTTATGAACCCTCCCCGTAGCTCTACCGGCATCAGGCCCCGTCAGCCAGTGCACCAATTAAAAACGGTACAATACAAGCGGCATATCAAAAGATTCTACAAAAAAAAATTAAAGAAATAGAAAAAAGAACGTGCATAGAAGGAAAATCAAAAACTTTTAAACGAATTATTCTAGAAGCTGCAAAAGAGAGCTGTGGAACAACAAAAATAGTAAACAAAGATATAAAAAAAAACAATTAGTGGACAGTGGAAGTCAAGAAGGAGATAAGGAACAAAAAAGAAAAATGGAAAAAATACCTACAAAAAAAAAATAGAAGAGTTGAAACAAAGAGAATAATAAAAAAAGTAAAGATAAAATCATGGATAAAATTTGGAAAAGAAATGAATGAGAACTTCAACCAGAACCAAAAACGATTTTAAGGAACATTAAAACATATAAAACAAAAGAAAGAACACAATATGATGAACATAAAAGATAAAAATGGAAATATAATAACGGATGAAGACAAGATAATGAAAAGATGGAGGCAATAATTTCAAGAACTAACAGAACAAGAAATAGAAGAAAACAAAACAAGAGAAGATGAAGGAGTGTTTGAGGACCAAACAACGGAAAAAATAAAAGAAATAAAAAAAGACGAAGTAATAGAAGCAATTAAGAAGTTAAAAATGGAAAAGCTCCAGGAACAGATGAATTAACGCCGGAAATGATGAAATACATGGGAGAAGAGGGATTTGCACAAATAATGGAACTAATAAATGACATAATGGGAAAACGCCAAGGGAATGAAATAAAGGAATAATCCTACCAATACATAAAAAAGGAGATAAAAGGAAATGTAAAAACTATAGATGAGTTACGCTGACAAACATACCGAGCAAGATATTTACAAGAATTCTAGAAAAAAAGATGAGGAACAAATTATAAGAAGCACACAAAACCTAATATTTGATAGAATAAAGTGAGATGATATATGGAAAGAAAAAAGAGGAATTGAGAAGGAAATTATAAACGTAATTAAAAACATGTACACAGAAAACAGAACATACATACATACATACATACATACATACATACATACATACATACATACATACATACATACATACATACATACATACTGAACAAAAGAATTCCAAACAAAGAAAGTGGTTAAGCAAGCATGTGTGCTAAGTGCATTGCTCTTTTCAATTGTGCTAGATAAAGCAATAAAACAAGCAAAAAAAAAGAAAATGCTAAAAATAGGATATTGGAAGATGGAAATGACGAAAATAGCAGAATTGCTATTTGCACACGATATGGCAGTGATTGCAAAGACAGAAGAAGAGCTTCAACACAACATGGAAACAATAATAGAGCACCTGAAGAACATAAACAATAATAGAAGAGCAACTAAAGAACATAAACATGAAAAAACAAAGACCATATTACTTGCGAGAGATAAACTTAATTACGAAATAAGAATAAAAGGAAGAATAATAGAACAGGTTGAACAATACAGATACCTTGGTACAATAATACAGAGCAAAGGAAAATTAAACAAAGATAGATGACAAAATAGGAACAACAGCAAAATTATATAACATGTTAAAAAACACATTCTTCAACAGAAAAGAAATAACAAAAACTACAAAAACAGAAATAGTTAAAAAAGTAATAAGACCAACATTAACATATAGTAGCGAAACATGGACAATGACAGAAAAACAAATAGAAAGAATAAATGCAATATAGATGAGATTTCTTCGGAGAATCAAAAACAAAACAAGAAAAGATAAAATAAGAAACGATACATCCAAGATGAATCTACAAATTAAACCAATACACGAAAAAAATACGGAAGGACAAATAATGGGTATGGACATATCAGAAGAATGAGTAAAGAAACGCCAAGAAAATATATGAAACAAAAGTAACAGGAAAACAAAACAAAAAAAGAAGACCCAGAAAAGAATGGACAGTGCAATAAAGGAAGAAGCTACAAGAAAAGAAAACACTTGGGAAGAAATATAAGAGATAGCAAAGGATAGGAAGAAATGGCGCGAATATTATTACACAAATTAATAAAATGTACGCCTTACAGCGAAAGTTAGAAAGGCAATTTAAAAAAATAAAATAAAAAAATAAAACACACATTATGAATCAATTGACGTTATATAATAATAATACTAAGAAATAAAATACTTCTACACAGGAAACAATTCATCCAAAGAGTATCTTTTAAATACTTGTTTCACTACTGTAAATATAAAACCACCTACAGTTTCTTCGAATAATGGTTTTAACTCTTGAATAAAATCTTTAATGTTGTCATTTATTACTCTATTTGTTGTAACTGTTAATTCTTCATTGTCACCAAACAGTCTGTCAAAGTAAACTTGTGCTTCTTCTATGATTAATGACATCTTATTATCGGTAAAATTCAAATAAGGTTTTCCATTTTTTTCATAACGAACTCCTTTCATTTCAGCTGTACCCATGGCATTTGCTAAAACATTAAAAATAATAATAATTTATATGATATGAAAAGTCAAAATTACAAAAATAAAATAAAAATACATGAATTGTACATATAAACATGAATCCCATAGAACATGTGTGAGACGTATCCAAAAGCATACACCTGCTCCAAAAATTGCACAAGAGCTAAGACAGTTGCTATTGCAGGAATAGAATAATATCGACCAAAATATGATCATTAATTTAATACTCGTTATTAGTGATAAGCTCTTTTTCATATTTTTTGTTTCAAAATACACAATAAAAACAATAAATATGCCTTACTATTCAACATTGAATTTTTAATTTAGTGTGCAAAATACAGTACAATTGTTTACAATTTGCTAACATAAGTTAAAGCAAAAAATTCCAAAACTAGGTCGTAATTTTAAAGTGACCTCTATTTATTTTCTATTAATTGCTAGCTAGTGTAGTTTAAACAAATTAAAAATTCGTTAAAATTGTTTCAATTTTTTTTTTTAGAAAATTGCATGAACACAAAAGACATAAAAGTAGTGTTACAATGGATACCAAGTCATATCGGAATACTAGGCAACGAAAAAGCAGACAAAGCAGCCAAAGAAGTAGAACAACCAATAACAAATATTATATTACCACGAAACGATTACAAACATCAATGGAAAAAAGAAATGCAAGAATCAACAAATGGCCAATTCTATAAAAAAATTCAACAGCAACCCTTGAATGAACTATGGTTTGATAAACTTAACATAAAAAGAGAACTTATACAAAAAATTATTAGATATCGGACAGGACATGGAATGACAGCAGAGAAACAACACTTATTTAAACAAAACGACTCTCCATAAAGTGCGACCTACCTGAAACGACAGAACACCTACTAGAACACTGTAATAAATACGCAGCAGTAAGAAGTAATCTTTTAGAAAAAACCAAAGAAAAAACCGTGATAGATGCACTTAAGAAGATAAAGAAACACATCAACCCCATTGTGGAGTTTATGGAACAGCTTCCAACAATTTAAATTACATAGACTTTTTTCGGCCGGATGTCAAATGACAAAGCCCTCAATTTATTTCTTTTTTATGTATATACAAATTATTTATATGTAAAGAATAAATTGAAAAATTAAATTAAAAAATTTAAAAAAAAAGGCAAGTACTCACATGTATGTTTTTATTTTTATTATAGTTGCTATGACAACCAACTTAATTTTTTTAAATGGCAACGTACATTTTTTTTAATCTTATGATATTCTTAATACAACCATTTAAAATAATAATATACTTTTATAACAAAATTTTCTAATAAATTAAAAAAAACATAATATTTGTTTTTTATTTAAAATGATTGTAATTGAATAGTTGGCATTGAAAATAAATAATGTTGATTATTTTGGGTGTTTTTATGCGTATTATAATAACATAAAAATTGAAGTTTTTAAAATTAAAAAAAAAAATTAATTAAAAAAAAGATTTTTTTTTAAATTTAAAAAACGTAATTTTTTAAGTTACCATATTATGCATAATAACATAAAAACACTCAAAAAAATAAACATTAGTTAGTTTCAATGCCAACTATTCAATTACGATCATTTTAAATAAAAAACAAATTTGTTATAAAAGTATATTATTATTTTGCATGGTTGTATTAAGAATATCATAAAGATTAAAAAAAAACTAAAAAACATATGTTGCCATTTAAAAAATAAAGTTGGTTGCCATAACAATTATACTAAAAATAAAAACATACATTTGTGTACCTACTTTTATAATATTCAAAAAACCATTTAGCCGTACGTTTTTTGTCTAACACCCTGTATAATAAGGTTTTGTCCAAGAGCTCAGAGCCAAAAAACTATGAAAGTATAAACGCCAGTTTCTTTATATACATATAATTTTAGTAGTAGCATACTATCCTTGTTGGGATAAATGTCATTAGTGCGTTCTCAAAGATGTCGTAAATACCGGAGTAGTAAAATGAGTTTAAAAAAGCTGAAACTTTGGACGCTGAATAAATGTAGGAATAGGAGTTAATCAGTCAAGCCCAAAAAATGTATAAAAAATATTTGTGTGATTGTCAAAACAGACACATATGTATATTCAGTTTCACAATTTAATTAAGGCCCAACTGACCAACTCCCATCTCTACATACACTTGACTGACTACTACCATATTGATGTATCAGACATGCTTTAGAGCCGTCTGACACGAGACTGATTTTAATACAAGTGTCAGTACAATAATTTTGCGCGCCAATTTTTCAAATATTTAGCAAGCTTTTAAGCAAGAAATTAGAACAGGTTCTAATTTCTTGGATGAAATCTTACTAAATAATTGACACATAAATCCGCCAATGTATAGATATGTCGCCAAGAACACTGGATTATTAAATTAAATTTTTAAATAATTGGCGCGCAAAATTATTGTACTGACACTTGTATTAAAATTAGTCTCGTGTCAGACGGCTATTAATTTGAATACAATTTATAAAAAGAAAAACTAACATTTTATTTTTTTATGTAAACATGTAATCAAAGCAACGCATTAACACGAGTATATTTAGTACGTAGAATATAATTATAAACGGAACTATAACGTTTTACATCAACAATTCGTTAATTATTTTTTATGTATATAAAATTGGATAACAAAAATTTATTATTATTAATTAATAATTCATGTTATTATATTCACACAGATCCAATACTTCAACCAAATGTACGCAATTAATTAAATAAATAACTTTTTTTTCAATTTTAAAACAATTAATATTACTTATTTATTTTATAAAATTGCAATATTTACGCGCAATATAACCTTCATAAAAGGTAATTCTGGTAATTAATTAAAACATCTTACAATAACTAATTAATTCAGAAAAAGTACGCATTCACTTAAATACTTATTATTTTTATGTATGAATCTGTCTGAAAATAATCATCTATAAATAAATTATTTTGTTTTTATACAATTTTTTATTACAATTTAACTTGATAAACAAAACTACTTACAGATATTTGCTGAGGATTTTCCACTGCCTGATAATTCCAGTATTAATAGTTTGCCATTTATTTCATAATTTGCAATTAATCTAATCGATGGTAAGATCATAGACATTTTTATATAATTTGTATCCAAGTCAAAATCAACATCTTTAAGAACAAATTTGGTGGCATCATAAACACTAATGTCAATAAACGATGCATTGAAATTGTTTAACGAAAGTGTAATTCTTGGTAACTTCAATGGATCAATAGGAGGAATTTTCATTAATGGTATTCCTTCTTTTAAATAAGGTCTAACTATGTTTACGTTCTCCGTTAAACATTGTATAATTTGAGGATCATTTCGCTTGCATATTTTAATATACGACGCTAAAACAATTATTATAATGAAATCATTAATATTTTAAATTAATTATTACTTACGGAATTCTCGTGATTTTGCATTTATAACAGCAACGAGGGAGCAAAGCAGCAGTGCACAATGAATGTAGTTCATTTTAAAATTAAATGCAATATTCAGACAGCAAGTCAATATAGCGCAACCAAGTAAGGTCAACATCTATGGAAAAACATGACGGAAGACAATATATAACGTTCCGTGAAAGTGATCAAGTACAAGTATGCAAACAATAATACCATATCCGCAAAATATTATAATATATTTGTTTTTATCTCAATCAGTTGTCATAATTAATTTTGTTATTTTTATAAAACAAATGATTGTTTTAATAATAAAAAATATATAAACAACTTACAAGCAAAGGTAATTATTGATGGAATTATACATTTACATATTATGTTGCTATTCATATATCAACCTTTACGATCTTAATATGAATGTATGTAGGTGTGAGTCATTTAGAGTTTAAATTATTTGTTTATAATTTGTTTGTGTAAAGACATGTTTTATGTCTGACCCTCTACTTCAGTATCCTATAATTTGTTGTTTGACTGCTTCGCAAAAATCAATATTTGCTTAATTTAATTCCGCTTATTTTTGTATATTTATTCAATAAATAACAGACATAATAGTTATATTGTACCTTTGCACAAAATGAATTTACGAGTATGAACATTGAACACAAACCTTGACCACAATCCATAGAAGTGGAAAATTGTACACCATAATTTATAAATTTTAACAGTTGTAAGACATGAAATGAGCTAATTTTCTTACGACAAAGTATTAAATTAAATTAAATGCGTAATGAAACGTATTAAAAAGCATCCTTAATAATAACACTTGCATAATAAATATATTATAAAAACTAGTAAAAAAAACATATTATAGTTTAGTAAGGTAATCTTAATTTATTAGTTAGTTAGTTTATCCACTCTTTGTAACCCTTTACTTGTGTTTAATGGGTCTTTTCTGTTATTAGTGTTGGTGATAGTAGACTATACCAAATGAAAATAAATTCACTCACTAAAGTGGATTTATGTAAATAGTATACAGATTGAAATATTATAAATAAACTGCTGTAAACTTCATTTACTTTCAAACTGAGTGCAGATTTAAACTTCATATTCGGCAAAACATATTGATGATTTTTTTATTTGTGAATTTCTTTATGTGGATTGTATATCTTCTTTTTATAGTCTTTTTAACTTAACCATAACACGGCTTTTGACAGTTTATTTTTTTATAAGAATAATCTCTTCTTTTTTTTGACATAATTTTTTTTTTGTTGCAAGCTACTACTATTTTCCTATGCGTTACTACTACCAAACATAACCCACACCAAATTGAACAAAGTTAAATCAAAATTTGTTTCAAATGATCCAAAATTAAAACTAAATAACTGCAACATTTACAACAAAGACAATACATAAACATTATTAAGTGGTTTTGTAACTCATCAGATTTAGATTTAAGTTTATCTACTGCAACGTCCTCTCGGCCACTCGGTATCTACCATACCATTTCTTTTAAGAGAGAAGAAAAATACGTTATATGCAGTCTCGAGTCGTTTCCCGATTGTAATTTATTTTCCTCTTTGTGCAATCAATAATAGTTTAATCCAATTATGCAGCCTATTTCACGTCTCTTGTGATTCGAGAATATAATTGATGATGTTATCAGGTCTTATTTCTATGTCTATCAATATCGCTTGCTCCTTCACATCTCGTGCATCTGAAGAAGTGAAGAAGGCGTGATCGATTTTGCCATGTTTGCGACTCCGTTCTTAGTAGAAAACTTTTTTTTTCTTGCATATTCCTATCTTCTCTCTTCTGTCTATGGCTGCCCTGTTTTTATTCAGGTTTGCTGAGCTCGTCTTGTTCAGTTGCTTACTGAAATTTTCACAATCAGCGACCATTCCATTGTGGTTCAATTTTTGCTGTACTCATCGTAAGGAGTATAAACTTTTATCCCTGAGGTCTGATAAAGGTTGGCTTGAACCAAACAATATGAATTATGAGGTTGTGTCATTGACGTAGCGTTTTACCTCAGTGGTATTACATTTTCCACACTCATGATTTTGTTCATTGTACTTGTGATTGTGTACCTGGGTGGTATGCAGCATGCAATAATAATGAGCTTGTCTACTTTTGCCTATACCATATTGTTTTTGTCTGTACATGTTTTCCGCATCTTGATTGTTTCTGCCAAATATATCAATATCTCCATTTCAGTATGTGATCTATCGCAATTCTTGTGCAGCCTTAACGTTCTGTTCAGCTATGATAGCCACGTTTATGTTGTTTTCCCTGGCACTTTTATCTAGTAAGTCTATAGCCGCTGTGTATCATTCTGATTAGTATTATTGTTGTTTTCTGAGTGCTGTCGTCTTTACTTTATATGGTGTTGATGACGTCTACTACAAATTCTATTTCACTTCTGATTTTTTTGAGTCCTGTTAGGAAGCACTGCCTCGGTCTTTTGGGTCGCTAGCTGCAGATCGTGTCTTTTAGCCATTTGATCTTCTTTTTTAGGCTGTGATTTACTGTGTTCATTAAATCGGCTTCTGTTTTTTTTTTTACTATATCAGCAGCTAGGTCATCCGCAAAGACCAACAGTATGACGCAGTCTGGGAATATTCCGATTTGGATCCAAGACTAAACCTTGTGGGACCACCGCTGTAACTTTTATGTCTCGGTCTGCATCTACTGTAATTTTTTAAGATGACTGAACTTTTTGCATGTGTTCCCTTCTGTCTTGCTTAGCTCTACCATCTAGTAAGTGATCTTCCAAAACTTTTTTGTCTGCTGTGAATCTGCAATCATTCAACTTTTGCTTCCAGAAAATTCTTTTCTCTGGCTGAGCCAAGTTTCCGCTTGCTCAGCGATTTGCCATTCATACTTGTTGCCCGTGTCATGTGAGTTTAGTTTGCTCCAGGGGTTACCCTAATATGAACAAGATAACTGGTTTAGTTAAAATATAAACGATTAGTAAGTCAGAAATGATCTTAGATAACACTACTGCATCAAAATTTAAAGTAAATTTGAATTCATCAGAAACACGTATTACACAATTTATTACTATACTTTTAGGAGACTCTACACATAATTACCCTTTAATGTTTATATTATTTTTTCTAATGGATTCATCCGTAAATAAAGATTATTATTATAATTGGCCAACCCCCTTTAAAGATAACTTATTTCAATTAAATAGTTATTATTCTTTGTCATCAAAACTATTTTTGTTATTTAAAACTATTTGTATATAAGTCATTCATAAACACTTTATGAAAAAAATATAGTTTATTCAAACTCAATCTAACGATCACAAGAATCAGGCAAAAAAAATATTTTAATTTATTTAAAAAAATTATTTAAAAACATGCAATTATGTATATTGAATTTATAGTGATCATATAAAATAAGTTAAATTATACATTACAATAGTTTTATTTTAGTTAAGAAAAAAACGTTTACGGTCAGTATAATATTATTGCTTAAAAAACAGTTGAATAACATGTAGTAAGTTAAGGTTATATCGAGATTTAAACTCGGATATCCGGAATCAAAATTTAAAAAAATAAAAAAACTGAATATAAATATGTTATTTATATTCAGATTATATTATAATGAATTGCCATTCTATTAACTGTATATTTTAAAAGTGAATACCAATTTTGCATCAAAACTGATAATTTGATAATATAATTAATGCTTTAATTTAATTCGAGTTTAGAATCAATTATTTATTCTCAACGCTGACCGGTTTCAGTTATTGTTGTTGTTGACAACCTTCATTATAGCTATAAAAAATAAATTCAATAAATATAATAAACACCACGTTCAAAGCATAAACATATTAAAATTATTAAAATTTGTTAAATGGTCTTGGTCTTTTATAATATAATCATTAGGGTATACCACCCTTATTAAAATAATAATACTATTATTAATTATAATATTAAAATCAAACAAAATTAAAACTTAGTCCCTTATTAACAACATATACGAGTTGTGGTGTGGTTCGTGGACAGGGCTTTATTTGTCTGAGGTGAATTACAATTACTTTCACATTATATCTATTGCTGATTCAACAAGCATTTAGTTAGTAAAAATGTGCAATCCAATACAATATTGATTTCTTATTGCTTTACTTTACAATATTTTCAGCCTTCATATAGAGATCACAATTTCAATTAAAAAAAAATCGGAGAAAATTACAATTTAAATTTTTTATGACAAACTTCAGTCTTGTTTGGTTGAATGTATTAAGTAGAAACAAACAGATTTACATCAATTCAAGAAGTAACACTTGACCATCGATTACATTTCGTAATTTTTTTTAGAAAATTACAATTAAACTAAACCCAAATCTGCTACAATATAAAAATTAAGAACGAAAAAACATTAATGAACGGATTATATTGTTGAACAAACATACATTATAATAAATGAATTAAAAAAACAACACTTAATCGTTGAGATTAAATTGTATCCAATCCAATGCAAAATTGATTTCTCAATATTTTTTCTCGAACTACAGAATTGATTCAATATTTTCATCAATATTTTCATACTCTGATAAAATCATGCAGAGATCATAAATCATGTTAGCTCTAAAAACAACGTTAGCTTGACTATCTTCAATAGTAATATTGATAACTTAGGCGCTCTTCAAGTACACGGTTATTCAATTCACCTACAATTCGTTTGAATACAGACTTTTCGCATGTGAAAACAAAACTAAACTTATCGGTGTTGTCTTGAAAACGTTCCAGAGCTGGCTTTATGCAGTTAATTTTAACGAGTAGACCCAATATTACAGATGTTAAATACGTAGAAAGTTTCTCCATAGTCTAATAATTGCAGGTACATTTCATTATAAGTAGTTCCAAATTGAATTACATTGAGCCTGGATTGAGACCTGGAAGTCTGACCAAACTGCTGGTTCCAAATGATTTTACATAAAATCCTTTAACTGCCAAAGTATTGCGTGCTTCCATGCTTCTATTGATGTTGTTAGCACATACTACTGCTATTCTTAGTTTACTAATAAACGCCATTTTTGTAGTAATACATTGACTTGATTTTCAAGAGTCACGTTAACAATTTAAATTCAAATAAAATTTCCCGATTTCACTGAGCTGAGTGACATTCGCTCGGTTGTTCCACCATTTAGGCTCCCCTGGACGTGAATTAACGCCACAATTGTTCAATTATTATGCCAAAGAAGAATGAACTTTGAAAGTGTTGGGTAAAACTCAATAGCACAAATACACTGCAAGAAGGACAAAGTCTCATGCGTACGTCAGTAATGTGATCACTCAAGTTTAATTTGAACTTAGTAATCCACACCGGTCGCTAAAAGATATATAGACAAATTATTTAAAAATATTGTTAAGTTGCTAACTCCAAATTATGTATGAGGAACCATCAACGGTTCTAATTTCTGAATTTTTTTGAAATAATGTAGATTCTACAACAATTAACACAAAAATTTAATTTTTATTGTTGTCTCGTGGCATTAGTTTCAAAAATATTAAAAATTGCAATTTTAGTTTTATTATTAATATGTAATTATTAAAAAATCCTCTTTACATTCCAGATAGGTCCAGAAGAATAAAACTAAAACTTAACTTATATTTTTTTTATTTGTTTAATGATACCGTTGATTGAGATATTATATTGGAAGATATTTAACCACGCAAATCGTTCTCTCTTCTACGCATTACTAGCTGGAAACCGTATAGTGTTGCCATGCGGCAATATTTCTGGAGATTTTGCCAAACGTGTTCTTTCCTATGGGTTGTATTGTACATTTCTATAAGTTATAAGAAAGCGGTCGTGGAAATTATGTGTTGGTCTTAATGATAAGTAGTTTTTAAAAATATCAATTACATTGAGATCAATGTCAATATGTTTTTTTGTAATGGCAAATGTTCTGGGAAATTTGTTTTTTTGTATCCAACCAAAATTGAAACAATTATACATTCATTGTTAATAATAAATAACATCTTAAATTTTCAGATTTGCCAGTTCAATTTTACGACAAGAACCATATATGCATACCAACAATGCAACCTATAAACCAAAAACATTGATTAACATACTGATTAATTTAATGTACGTACTTACTTACTTAGATGCATTTTTTTTAAACTTTATAGATTTTTTGTATATGAGTCTTAGATTTTTTTGCTTTATAGTTGACAAATTCATGTTTTAAATAAGCAACTACTTTTGCAAATGTAGCAATATCGATATTTTCCTTAATTTTTATTACCGATTTTAACATGGAATATTCAGACTATAATGTAGCTAAATTGACAGTATTTTTTTTCTCTTAGCCATATATGCTAATAATACATTTTCTGACGCAGTTTTTGCTTTCCTAGATTTTTTCCACTTATTAAAAATTTCATATGTTCTTTCAAATCGTAGCCTTGATATGATTGGCAGTAAATTTTCTGTAGCATTTTGTGCAATATATTGTAGCTCCGGTGGAGTGTTTTGAAATTCCAATTCCAATTCAGAACTCACTGTTTCGGTTTGAAGGTTGTAAAAGCGAGCTACAACACTTTGCTGTTTGATACATCAGTAGATTCATCAATAATTAATGAATATATTGATGTACTCAAAATGTTTGATAATTTATACAAATGCTCTGATTGGAAATATTCTAATACCTTTTTTCCTGCAGCAAGTAACAGTCTTTGCGGTTTTTGAATCGCTACAGACTCCTGCGATAAACATATTAAGGTGGTCTAGTATTGTAAATGGCAAATTATGCTCGGCCAAAAATACTACCATTTTCAATTCTGCCTTTTGAGCGGTCAATGTTGTTTCCTGAATGTTACGTTTGTCAACATGCATTTATGTAGATCCGTTATTACATGACGCTTAATGTGAGTGATTCCTCCGATAATTTCCTTAGAACATACCTTGCAAAAAGGTTTATCATAATTTTGTGGATTTCTAATTAGTCATATTTTTAAATCTTTGTCCTTAAGCCATGTCTTGCAAAATTTTTGTTTATAGTTTCTTCTTTTTAACAAGCATACATTTTCTGTATCATTATTATTATCAACGTATTCAACGTCCATGCCCATTGCAATTCTGAATCAAGTTAGATTAGAACATAAAGTAAAATTTGTAATAAACAACGTACTGTTTTTGTTCGGACAAAGTTGATGTACTGTTACTTGCTCCAGCCTCTACATCGTGATCAGTATCGTCTTCATTGTCGACTTGCACTTTCTTTGGTAATTTTTTAAAAATCTGTAAATTGTAATGTTTTAAATGATACTATTTGATTTGTTTGTCTAATGCATAATACTTTGTATTAAATTAAAATTCATAAATACAAATATTTTATTTTTTTCTACATGAACTTATCTAATGCAACTAAATATGAACCAGTTAGAAAATCAAATAATTAAAAATTAAAGTAAGAGCCGAAGTGTCAGTACAATAATTTTGCGCGCCAATTTTTCAAATATTTAGCAAGCTTTTAAGCAAGAATTTAGAACAGGTTCTAATTTTTTTGGATGAAATCTTACAAAATAATTGACACATACATCCGTCAATGTATATATATGTCGCCAAAAACACTGGATTATAAAATTAAATTTTTAAATAATTGGCGCGAAAAATTATTGTACTGACACTTGTATTAAAATCAGTCTCGTGTCAGACGGCTCTAACACAATTTTAATATTAATTAAATTTATAAAATACTTACTTGTTCATTGCAATATATTAACTTAATTTACTTGCATAAATGTTCACATTAAAATTTTTGCATAAAGCTAAACTCTCTGCTACACTATACAGACACTATTCAATAATGAGATGAGTATAAAAAAATAATTATCACAATTTATTCAGCTGGTGCGCTTTAGTTTTATTGTTCTTTGTTCAAACCTTATCCCTTCCCTGTGTAGGGACACCCCCTAATAAGGGAATATAAAATCAAACTTCCTTTGATGCAATTTTATGGCAATTTATTTGAATTGTGTGAAACTGATTATAATTCATTAAACTCCAATAAGAATAAACAGTCTAAACTAAGTAAATCTAATAAAGTAAGTAATTAACGTCTTGTTATAAAACTATTATTTTTGAGTCGGCCGTAGCCCGTAAGAGCGGTAAGAGTAACAAACCGTTACTTTCAAAGAAGCGATGGGGACAAAATACACGTGTTTATTGGTGCAGACGGTATTTGCCTTTCGTTTCCACCTATCATCAATCAGTATTTCCTATATTTCAAAGTATCCCAATGCACCGTGCACGCAATGAAGCATTAAAAGGCTGATAATCTTACCAATGCTTGTTTATGTTTTATTGTTAATAAATCCGACCGTCAGCTGCACCAGTAGTGGTGGGTATGGTAGTTAGAGACCACTAAAGATTTTTTTTACAGTTTGGTACTGCTGCTTCATTAATTAAAATCATTATAAATGTCAAGGCGGAAGGCGACAAAAAAATTACAATTCAACTTTAAAATTTAATAGACAATTGAAGGTTTTGGATTTTCATATATTTCATTGCACTGGAAATTTCATTCTCTACACGTTGCAAAAAACGATTTAAAGACAAAGTTAAATTGCGTGAGTTCTGATCGAAGTTATATGACACTTCAAAACAGTGCTCTTTGGAACATTTTCCCACAAAAATACACATTTATTTTAACTAAACGTACAAAAACAATCATTTCAATGACAATTTGTCAATTGTTTCATAAAGTTATTGAGAGGTTGCTCATTGTCAAGCCGCTCAGTAATGGCAGTATAAACATTAATTTTTAATTAAAAAAAAAAAATGATTCTTATAAAAAATCCTTAGAACTAATCTTAGAATTAAAAACTATAAAAATATACAATAAACAATAGTTTGTTTAAAGCCATAATACTTTAGTTTGGTTTTTTTTACTTTTGGAGAATTATTTAGATGTTCAGTTAATTTTGACCAACCATTAATCCCTCTTTTACAATAGAATTGACTATTTTATTTCAATAATTGCGGAGTAGAAGTAACACAGTGGGTAAGGGCCAATTTGCCAAAACATAAAATATTTTCTAAAGATAGGTTCTATGTGCTATCGACTATATCCTACCAGAAGTTAAAGTACCAGGACTTCGAATTCGGTAAACAATCAAGCAGATAGGTAATTATTTGAAAATAAAAAATCTTTGTTTTGCTGTGGTACTTAGCCTCTTTGTTACTTCTGCTCCTCAATTATTATATAAGAAATCAACAGTACAAAGTTTGGTGCGGTATAAAATTAATTTAATTTTTTTTTTCATCTTAATTATAAAAAAAAACAACATTCTATAGCTCTTAAAATTTCTGATTCGGTAATATACAACGTGTATAGTTAAAAAAATTGTAATAGATGGCTTATTAACAAATTTAATTAGAACTAATTAGTTATAAGTTAAACAACAGTCTTATTAATAAACAAGCTCTTAGCACGGTGCTAGCACGATTCTAATTAGTTACAACTTAAATTAATTTTTCATCGGATCGTATTAATAGATGAATTTTAGAATGGTGCCTAGCTAGATCGGTGCTAACCGCTAATTTGTCACGCAACGTCGCATTTTACGTAAAAAAATCAACTTCGAATTGTGATTGAGGTTAATTTGAAAAGTAGTTACGTGATTTGTTTTATTTTACTTCAGGATTTTATATTGAAATAGCAATAAGTATGTATTGATACATATTATTTTATATGAATGACTGATGTAAGAAACAAATATTAAAATTTTACATACATGGATTTGAAAAAATCAATATAACCAGAGGTCATTATTTCTTAAAAATAATAAAAAAATTCAAAAACGTCACATATTTCCAATTGACGTATCTACTTAAAGCCGGAGGCAGATACCGCTGCTATGACGGTGATATTTTAGTCTTTATTATTAAACCGTGTGCAACGCAATAAAACACATTTGTGGATGAAGATCTTGTCGCAGAGAAGAAAGAAGACTATACTAGAACAATCTGTAGACATATTTTGTTTTTGAAGAATTGAGACAAATCACATGGAACCTGTGATAAACAAAAAACGGATGATGCATCATTATCATCATAAAATGATAATAAGGAATGGAATGATAAGGAATTTTTGATGTTAAAAAATGATATAATGATTACAATGAGGAATATTTTTTTCACCGTCTTTAAAATTGGTACCTAATTTAAACAAAGATCATCAAGATTAAGAGCGGTCCCAGATTTATAAAACAATTAATGTATTACATTTTTTTTATAAAATTACAATTATAAAATTAAAACGTTAATAAAATTATCATATTTACTTTATTTGGACCCATTTTTTACCACCACCCCTCTTTAAAATTAATTATTTTAAATAAATACCCAAAATTATGAGCGGTCTCAAACTTGCATATATGATTTTATTTATTAACAATTTAATTTTTTTATAACATATTAACAAAATATGATAAGTTTTGTTTTGTAATAAATATTTAACATTACTTAAAAAAATAATTTCTATTGTACAATTACTATTACTATTATGCACATTATAATATATATATATATATTAAATTTTCTCGTCATCTTCGATTTGATTTATATATTTGCTTTAGTTGTTGTTTCTTCTTAACTCTCCTCCAGTTATTGTCCGTTACCTATTTAAATTAAAATCTTCAATAAAATAAAATCGTTTGTGGCTATATTTTTATCAATAGTCATATCTTACGCACATTTACTTTGATTTGTCATAATATTATTCCATTATGTAACAGTTTAGTGCAATGTTTTTAGATAATGATTCTTTTGGAAAAAATTGATAATAATTTTTAGATTAAATGATTACTGATCATCAACAAAATTTTGATTATTTTGTTTCGTCCACAGTAAATTTCATCTTTTACTTATGCACATTTGGTTAGAATATTTGATCTGAGTTCATCATTTATCCTTTTTTTGACATTGATGTTTTTGTCAAAAATTAAAAATTTATTTCTTTTTACTGATGTTAGAATATAATGGATATGGACCATTTGTCTAATTTTCTTAAAATATATTATTAGTTTATTTTTAATAATAATAAATTTTAAACAGTCCCGGCTAATTTATTCCTAACTCCTATGCAACATGACAGATGCGTTTCTTTTTTAA
Organism: Tachinus rufipes; assembly: GCA_963932245.1. Taxonomy (NCBI): domain Eukaryota; kingdom Metazoa; phylum Arthropoda; class Insecta; order Coleoptera; family Staphylinidae; genus Tachinus; species Tachinus rufipes. Next base: position 80,822,178 of record OZ010741.1, on the reverse strand, counting down.
ATTTTAATTACAATTGTCGTTAACATTTTTTTTACGTCAAGAGAACCGCACGTAAACAAATCGGTCTGAACATTTAGTAAAATAATCGGCCGGATCTAATCTCGGCACGCAATTTAATTCTTCAATGACTAAAGCGAACAAGCTGAAAGGCTGTGTATCTTCCGGCCCGCTTTCGTCGTGTTGCGTGCAAGCTATTATGTGACTTATCAAGTCTTCCACGTTTTAAAAATGGACAAAGGATGCTGTTCCGTTAACGTCGGTTGGCACTCTTAAACAGTTTCGTGAATGCGAATCGACGCGTAATATCGACTATTAAGTCGGAAAATGGCTATCGATAGTTACATGTCAAAATAGCCATGTCTTGTTCTAGCATAAACAACGGTATGGTTTCGGATAAGGTATAAAAATCACTAACTTTCCCCTCTAGATTCCAAACTTCTCTTCGAAATTCTCTTTCAATACCACTTGCACCTTTCTCGCATTAACCAAAAACAATTTGTGCATCTCATTGGTAGACAAATAATCTGTCGGCACGTTAATGTGTTGCGACTCGTGTGGTCATTGAGCAATAATAGAGCTGGTCGCTGAGGTCGACTATATCGTCAAAATCTTCTGCTGTCTCCGTCCAATGAAATTGTCATGCACACGATATTCGTCTTCAATATTCCCAACTTCTTTTTTAACATGTCGAATGGGAATGGAAACTGATGTACTCGATTTTTTTGTATTGGCATCTATCCAATCGTTTCAATCAAATTTACTTAACGATTAATTCGACTCGCACTCTGACAAAAGACTTCTTTTGGAACAAGTCGAATTACTTCCGGTCAATCGTCTTGTTCCGAAATCTGATTTTTTGTGGTCATCCACATGTTTATCGGAACAAGTCAAACTATTTCTTGTAACTCTCTCTAGTGTTTTTTCAATTTTTATTTTGAGTAAGAAGAAGTACTCTTTCTCTCGTATTCAACATTCAGAATACTTTGTCGTCTCAACCTAGTTATTCGACCTAAATAAAAATTAAAATCATATAAAAATTGTACTTAAAATTAATATCAACATACATATTATCAATGAGTAAAAAACTTAACCTTGAATTAAATTAAAAATTTGTTTTCATTATGGTTTATGTATAATTAAGTTGTAGACTAATAAAATTGTACATTATTTATAAAATAAAATAAAATCATTAGTTAAATACGAAAGCACTGTATTATATTGTAATTTGTATATGTAGCAATTATAAAACAAAAAATTAATAAAATATTTATGAAAATATAACACTATATTGTTTATTTAATTTTAATTTTAATTAATGTTTTTGTGTTGTAGTTTGATTTATTTATTTAATTAAATTCAAATAGAATCAAATTTAAATTCAAATTAACATAAAATTTGTTTTAACTTTAATTTAATGAAAGAATAAAATATTTGTCGTATATATATATAGTACAATTATTTTCTAATTATTCTAATTTTATAATTGTATCGTATACAGATTCAAATTGACAGAAAATTCATTTATATTTAATTTAATAAAAGAATTTAATGTTTATTGTATTTAAACAATTATTTTATAATATTTCTAATTTTATAATTGTATCGTACATAAATTCCAATTGACATAAGATTTATGTTAATTTTAATTTAATGAAATAATTTAATATTTATTATATTTCGACAATTATTTTATTATATTTCTATTTTTATAATTGTATCATATACAGATTCCAATTGATATAAAACTAATTGTAATTTTAATTTAATAAAAGAATTTAAAGTTTGTCGTATTTATAGAATTATTTTATTTCTAATTTTATAACTGCACATCAATACAATACAAATTTATAATTTGGTATTTTTTTTTTTAGATTTGTTTAATTAATTTATTACGTTTTCAATTTTATAAGTGTTGCACTTATAAAATTGAAAAAATTCTGAAATTAAATAGCTCATTTCAATTTAAATATCTTTGTAAATAAATTATTTTATTATTTAATTCAATTTTCAATTTTAAAAAAATTTAATGTTATAAGATGTAATTTAATTACATTTCAAATTAAATAGTAATTATTATATAATTAAAATTTAATTAATAAATAAAATAAATCAATTTAAAAACATAATGCAATGATTAGTTTAAAATTATAATAACAAATTTTAAAATATAAAAATTATGTTAATCATTTAAATGATTACAATAGATTTATTTGTAAAATAAAATATATATTTAGTTTATTTCATTAAGAGATTTGTTTAATTATTACCTTGAAAATAATTCATAACTTGGTCAACAGCAGGTTTGGATATTGTCCTTGAATCTGTTGATCTCGTTGACGAATCGGAATCTACATTCATTTTGCGAGAAAAAAAATTTCTTTTATATACAGCATTAACTCTCTTGCTATTTCGCTCTTCTTGGGTTACTTTTAAATCTAAAAACATTTATAATAAAATTAATCATTCTACTTTTATAAGATAAATTCTGTGCTTACCAATCGAAGGGGAAGATGCAGAAGATTCAGATGTTTTATCATCCGATTTTTTTTGCAAATCCTTTACGATAATTCTCCAAATTTCTATTTTTTTCTTTTAGGTGGCATAATTAATTAAATTTTTAACTACTTGATGTATTAAGAAATACAGATAATTATAATCTGTAAATGCGTTTACGTTAGTGATATTAGTCAATTCCACAAAGCACAACACAAACAATATTTATTTATACTAGCATAACAATACTAAATTGTAAAACCGCTGTGAACTTATCCATAACTATATCCATAAAGGTGATGATGTCAGTCAAAGTGCATTTACTCGCTTATAATGCATCAGAGATCAATTATATTTATACCGCTGGATAGCCTGAAGAACAGCGCTTTCAATAATATATAACATGTTAATACGCGCAATTAATTGCCTAATTAAAAATAGCATTTATCAGTAATTAGCAAAGGGTCACTCAGAAATTGTTATTTTTTCCGAAAATATGCGTGTTAATGAGATAAATTGATTCGTAATTTTTTTTGTTTGGGCCCATCATTTGCTCCTTCTACAGCTAATTGAAAATAGATAAAAAAGTAAATTATTGTTAATTAATTGCTTATCATGCGTCGCATGGGGACGATTTATAAACCTATGAAAATACAATAAAATTCTGCATTGGTATCATAAAACAATTGTCATAGAAATGCAGCAAGTCGCATTTCTTATGCAGTTTGATGTAACTTTACTTTACGCACTTTTTGGATCAATTTAAACTTCATGGATGAATACAGATTAACATAATAGATCAGTTAACATAATAATATGACTTTTGTTTTTGGTTTAGAGCCAATCAACAATTAGCAAAATGAATCTCGGATTCATGAATCCGAGAATTAATCTCTGACTATTAGTACGGGCATTGGACCCAATTAGTTTTCTAGATATTTCGGTTTAAAGTTGAATGCATATCTTATGCAGTTGGTTGTAACTGCTTTTTATGTACTTTAGACACTTTTTAGATCAGTTTTGACACCATACATAGTTGTAGAGTAACATAAAACATTAGTTAATGTTGTTATTAGACCTTTGAACCGACTTAGTATTTGAGATATTGCGGTGTAAAGTGCAAAATGCATTTATCTATTGCCGCGTATTCATAAAGTTAGGGTCAGATAAATTTTCTCCCATTTTCTCGCTTATAATTTTTCATTGGATGGCAATTATGTTTATACCATTAGATAGCCCGAAGAAAAAAATTTCAATGGTTTATAACATGATAGTGTGCAATTAATTGCCTAATTAAAAATAGTGATTAGCAGTAATTAGCAAACGGTTCCTGAAAAAATATTAATTTTTCTGCAAATATGCGCGTCAGTGTCAGAAATTGATTGGCAAATTTTTTTTTTACATCATGCATGGTTGTAGAATATTGTAATAAATCAGTTAAAGTTCTAATGAGACTATTGGACCCACTTAGTTTTAGCGATTTTAATAAATAAATCTAATAAACTATTGTTATATCTTTAACGTAGGTAATCATATTCAATATTATTAAATGTACATTTATAATTTTACCTGTTGACCTGACGTGACGTAACCTACATTGCCTATCATGTCATATGTTCAACGACATTGACATTGTAATTGTAATTTGGAGTATTTACTTTTCTGACAAATAAAAATAATTTATTCGGCAAGTGTACAATGAAATAGTAGCGGTTTAGGTTCAAAATGATAGAGATGTCTTTTATTGAATGCCAATGAAATATCAATTCATACATACACAAAAACTATAAAATAAAACCAGCTTTAAAAAATACATAAAGAAATAAAAAGTATTATTTATTATTAAAATAAATATAAATACGACATCTCCCTTTTTTTTAATTAACTTTAATCTATATTATTATTAAATTACTTGGCAGTATATCATTCGGGTATTTTGGTTTCTCTGCCACTACTTGTATGTGAAGGAGGTTTATAAGTAAAACTTTTGTCATGTAAGTTATTTTGATCATCTTCAACTTCCCTCATTATCTTCTTTTTTTTATATTCATCAGGAATTATAGCTAAAAATTGCCTATTCCGATCCATTATGTTTCCGTTTTCTATTTAAATTTTGTATGACCTGGCACGATTATTTTGTATAACAGTCACCCTACGCCATTTTTTCTTATCTAATTGGACATTAACATTTTGTCCTTTAACTAAAGGAGGCAAACATCATAATATAATTTATATTTAATCTGTCGTGATGTTAAATTTGTTATCACTTCGGCATAATTTTCTATTTTCGGAATTAAGAATGACTCTTTTATAGGTATGATGCTATTAAGCCGTCTAGATATTAATAATTGTGCGGGTGACCCTAATTTACCAATCGGAGTGTTCTTATAATTTAAAAGTGTTGTAACATTTCCTCGATTTGTGAGGGAAACGGCCACGTTCAGCTCAAGTTGGGATCGACAGGGTTCGTATTTTAAATTATTTAAATGCCTCGGGCGCCACCACATTCAACATGTGGACAGGGTTCCCGCAAGGGAACAATAAAACATGTATTGACAGTTAACAAAATTTTTATTACTTACGGGACAATAAAGAAAACTTAAATTCGACACCAAATATATATACAATATTCACAGAAAAATTTACACAGGGCCTAGGATGCACAATCAGGGGGCGGACAGGACGGAGACGGGTTTTGCCCTTTGGGCGGCGGGAAGGAAGACAGAAGATGCGAACTAGAGTCCTACACCTTGACTGTCTGCCTGGCGGAAAAGGAAAAACCAGAAGATGCAAACTAGGAGTCCTACACCTTGACTGGTCCACGGAAGAAAAGGTTTACGGAAAAGACGGGAATTGTTTTACACTTACTTGGGATCTTACTACTGGCTTGGTTTCCAACTGGACTGGAGCGGGCTTCAGATTCCGGCTGGTTTCCAACTGGCAATTCAGTAACGTACGGCGGGTTATATAGGGGCGAGGATAAAGAGGGGGAAATAGCAGGCACGGGATTGGCCAACGTGACCAGGGAGACAGAATGGCCAACATAGAAAACAGAAATAACTTACAGGACTAACAACTGAAGAAAGAAAAACAAATGTATACTATAAAATAAAAATAAAAATCCTTGTCAGCTAAATCACAATAATTAATTAACCCTATAATTAAGACAGGTTGGGTTAAAATCCCATCCCAATCCGGGTACAAATAACCAAGTTATTCACGAAATACAAAATCGTGTATATTGGGTTGCCTACAGTGTTTCTACATTTTTGAGAAACAAGTAATTAAAATTAATCTAAACCAATTAAGTCCCTAACTGGCATGAAATATTAATTTAATAAGGAAGGGTCTTAATAGAAGGGGTTCCTTAGTATTACACTTTCTATATAAATTACATGTATTGCTATTTTTTATGTATTGGATTATATCCTTCTTCATATCTGGCCAGTAAAGCGATTGTTTGGCCAAATTTAATGTTCTTTTAATACCTTGATGTGTATAATGAATTTGTTTAAAATTTTAACTAGTTGTGATTTAGGTAAAATTATTTTATTATTATTGTAAATAATGTTTTCATATTCAGTAAGATTAGATCTATTTTGAAAGTAGGGTAAAATTTTTTTATCAATTTTTTTGGGCCATCCGTTTTTTAAATAACTTTATTTAATACCGTATCGTTGCTGTTCTCTTTTTGTAACTCTTGATATTTATTTTTTGTAACGCTGAATTACTTTTTATCAAACATACATGTCTTTCAATGATATCGTCCAACTTATTCGGATTATAATTATTTTTTAAGTATGCACGCGACAATGTGTCGGCTATAAATAATTTGTTGCCGGGTTTATAATAAACGTTTAATGGCCGGTTTTTCCTCTTCTCAATAAAGTTCGCATTTACTATAAAGGAGATAAATTTATTACTAAGATTATAAAGAGCATCCGTCTTTTCAATGACATTTATCTGCTTTATAGTTATGTGGATGATTTATCAATTGTTTTTATGTTGGCAATGCTTATTACGCAATCTGAAGAGTGAGACTAATACATTTTATAACGTATGTCGGAACTCGTATACATAACCCCTACATTTTTAAACGGGTTTTGCGCGTTATTTTGTCAATTGTGGTGTCAATGTTTATAATAAAATGAGAGGATAGCCACTATCACCCAACAATATCAAATTTTTTCATTTGACCTGTTTCAAAACGCATCATAATAGCTGAATTATTAAAAATGTAACTGTCATGAGTTGCTACAATGTTTGTAATATATTATTTTGCATTGCGGACTACTTAAACATTTAGTAAAAAATAACTCTTTCTGTTTCTAAAATTTTCTGCAATATCCTCACCTCGAAACAAAATTTTTGTCAACATATTTTACCGGTTTTACTGATATATACCTGGTAACTGCAGTTTAATGTGCGTAAAATTATTGGATCCTATTATTTTTGGGAAACGTTCTATTCTTCTAAAATCTAGCATTGTCTCACTCTTTTCTTGTGGGGTGAGAGATAAATCTGTTTAATCATGTTCAAGACTTACTAATGCGTGGACTGCACGTTATTTTTCCACAAGTAGATTTATGAATTCCACTAAAATCAGCAGTAGCAATGTAAAAATCAGATGCCAAAAACCTAAATTCTACGAGCTGAAGTGGTGGATTAAAGTTATTTCTGTAAAGTGATTCAATCTTTAGTTGACTGATTTACTATTTGATCTAAAATAGTATTTACACTTTCTTTAGATTGTCGAAATCTTCTAATAAACTCATTATTATCCCTCAAATTCATATTGTCTGCTCGGGGCCTTACAAAATATGGCTTACGTTCACGATTAACAATATCAGCTAAATCAATAAATTCTTTATCTAGTAAAAGTTCCAAATCTTTAATATCCATGACATAAAATACTTTAGGTTATCTTGTCAATAAATATTTATGCTCTGGTTTAACTGTCAAATAACTAATCAATCAGATAAACTAACTTATGGAGAAAGTATGAGTTATGGGTATATAGAATCACACTATTTCTACTTATCGAGAAGATAAATGTTATTGGGAACTTTATAGAGAAGTGGAAAGATCGGGCCTTAATCAAATTTTTGCAATCTAAGCAACATTCTATAAACTCTAGCAGGACAATCATTGATCTTTTTTTTTTAAATAGACACTACTGGTTTGTGATCAGTTTCTACATTAATTTTATTACCATAAATATATTGTGTAAATCTTTCACACCCAAATAGAATTACTAACAATTATTTCTCTATCTGTGCGTACCTCGTCTTTGTTTCCGTCATTGCCCTTGAAGCATACGCGCAAGAAAGATTATTTTGCATTAAGTTAGCTGCTAATCTGTCTTTTGAAGCATCTACAGATAATGTTGTTATTTTATTAACATCAAAATGCTGTAGTATTGGATGTTGAGTGATCAGATTTTTTAATTTTAATTACGCTTTATTATGCACATCGGCGGCCTACTGCTATTTTACTTCTTATTTTTATTAAATTGCGGAACGGTGCAGTTATAGCTGATAAATTATAAATAAATTTTCCAACTTAATTAACTAAACCTAAAAAACGCTTTTTATCTGTTGGGGTTGGCATGTTTATAATGGCTTCCACTTTAAAATGGTCTGGTTGTATGCTTTTTTCTGTAACGATATGTTCCATGAATTTTAATTTTGTTTGAAGAAATACGCATTTTTCTTTGTTAAATTTTACATTATTTTTTCTAGCAATTACAAAAACTTTATTTAATCTTTTGTTATGTTTCTTAACCGTTTTACCCCATACTATTAAGTCGTCAATAAAATCATCAACTCCTTAAAGATTAAAATTTTTCTTAATTTTTTTGTGAAAGACTTCAGGTGCACAACCTTAAAAACTTAAATATCCAGAAGGGTGTCGCAAAAGTACATCATTTTGAACTCTCTGTATCTAATTTAATTTGACAGAATGCTTGTGATGAATCTAGATGGCTAAAATATTTTACACCTTCCATTTTATTTATTATTCGTCAAAAGTGGGCAATTGAAAAAATTCCCGTTTGATTGCTTTATTTAATTTTGTGGGATCCAGGCATATTTGCAGGGAACCGTTTGGTTTACGAACTATAACCATGGGATGCATCCAATCTGTGGGCCCATCTACACTTTCAATAATATTATTATTTTCCATATCTTTAATGTCATTTTTAATTGATTATACAAACTTAGTGGAACTTTACGGGAAGCGCAAACTATCGGAATTGCTTAAATTTATGTGATACTGGCCTGGAAGACGCCCTATTCCCTTAAATAGATCTTATTATTTTCTAATGGAGTTATTTCTACTGAATCTATTCTTTTTATTAAGTTTAGTAAAATACTGGAATGTAATCTTAATATTGCGGGCGAATTATTTGTGTCCACTACATAAAATTGTAAATTATATTCTCTCTCTTTATTTATACATTTTAAAACTATTTCTCCAAGAGTTGGAATGTTATCATTGGTAAAAGTTTTTAACCTAGTATTAGTAAAAGTTAAATTATCTTTTATTTAAATTGAATTATAAATGTTTTTAGGTATAATGTTTGCCATAGCGCCTATATCGACTTTAAAATTAATTGGGTACCTATTTTCTAGCCATATTTCCTTGGTCCAGGTCGAATTGTAATGTTATAGATCGACGCTTCCAATAAACACATCCTCTTCGGAATCCTCTGGGTAGTTTTCGCATTCTTCGGTATTTACATAATTTACTATTTTCTGACCACACATATTTGCAAAATGTCTATGCATTTTACAGGTTTTATACAATTTTCCGTATGCCGGGCACTTAAACTTTGCATGGAAATTTCCACAGCGATAGCAATTAAATTGATTCTGCGCTTGCTTCATTTTGGGTTGCGCGTTAAAGTTTGAATTGCGTTGCTCATGCGGGCGGACTTGCTGAAGAAGATACGCGCACACGGCTGTCATGGTTCTTCCATAACTACCACGTGTATTATGTCCTTTTATAAAATTGATAGATTCTGTCCCGAAGATGACTGCTGCAATATTTTTTGAGTCCTCCATTGCCCTGCATATTTTCATTGCCGTGCACAGTGTCTTGTCTTCACTTTCCAATAAACCTTATCTCGTCGCTTAAAACTCTGCAAGTCAATATGCTTTTAACAATATCATCTTTTATTTCTCCCAATTCGCACAAGAGCGATAATTTTGTTAATATCGTAACATACTGTTCTATTGTTTCACTTTGCATTTGTTTTCTGGTAAACAGCTTATGCCGTTCATATTCCAAATTTTTTTTCGGCATAAAATTTCATCAAACTTTTTTTATGAAACCATCCACTTTTAAAGTTTCTTGGAAAATAAACGTGTTGTAGATGCGGAATCCTTCTTCTCCTATATAGTGTAGGAGTTGTGCACACTGTGTCTCTTGCGGTTTTTTGATATATTCCGTTGCTGTTAAATAGTTCATGAAACGGTTTTTCCACAACTTCTAATTTTCGGATAAATTATCGTCCATCACCATGGGTCCTATAATTCTCATATCTGCCATCTTAATTCTTCGCACTTGTCTTTTATTTTAAATTTCAATTAACTTAATGTAGCACTATTACTAATTATTAATTACTCGACTGCGCCATATAATAGTAGACGTTTAGATTCACAATGATAGAGATGTTTTCTACGCAAAAGTCTTTTATTGAATGCCAATGAAATATAAATTAGTAAGTTTTATCCTTTAACCGTTTCAACCGTTGCCTGATGACAAAACAAAAGGTGCAAAATCCATAAATGTTCAAAATAATGATTCCGATGGAGGGATAGTCACAGAGAACGGTGCAAGTGCAGATGGTGCTCAAAAAGTGCAGCCAAAAAAGAGAGGTATAATATATGTTGTTTTTTTTCTGATTATTTAGTCATGAATAAGTATAAGTTCACTCATGTTCAATTCATTAGTTTTATTATTGAACATAATTAAATAGATGTTGTTGTGCATGTCTGAGAGCATAAAAAAAGTGTATAATGTATAAATTCTATCTTTTTTTAGCTGCCTAGTTGAAAGCAGAAATTGCTCTATTGCAGAGAGAGCTGGCGGTTTAAGTTCAATAAACAAGAAAAACAAAAAAGTATTTTTTTTAACTTATTAACAACAAATACAAACACTTTAATGAACAACAAAACACTAAATACCAACACATATATACAAAAATACAATAAATAAATAACACTTAACATTAAACCAATCATTATTACATAAACAAACAAACAAACTATACATTATTTTACAATTGTCAATCATTTTATTGTCAAAAAGTATTTATATCATGTAAGTTAAATATAATTATATAATAATTTGATTCATATTTAAATAATTTATTTAAAACTGTTTGATAATCATTAGTACTCATGATTATCGAATCAAATTTGTTATATTTTTATGTCTTAATGTTTTTTAGCATTGTAACAGAAGTGCAAAATATATTAAACAAAAAAAATAAGGAGGTGGAAAAATCCATCGTTTTTGTTGTAACTTATTTATTTGTTTTAGGAAAAGGATCAGAAAAAAAGGAAAAGCGGTCACGGGGAATATCTATAATAAATAATATATTACATATTTGATTAAACATTAGAATTGTTTTCATTTATTTATTTTTAAAGAATTTTATTTATTATTGTAAGAATGTATATTTATTATTATTATTAATAAAAATTATTGTTATTTTATAAGTTTGCTTGATTTCATTTTTCCTGCTTCTATAATTATTGTTTTGCAGCCATTAAAATTATACAGGTAAGTTTAACATTTTATAGCTTTTTATATATTGCCTATTAAAAGTGCACAATCTCCTTCAGAGTTACTAAATAACTTTGGCTGCCTACCAAAGTTATTAAAATATACATTAGTCGACATTTCATAAAGTAGTAAACTGCATTTATTATAAATGCACTTAAAGTGCATGCGTATTATCTAATTTTTATTTGTTGGTGAGTGCCTAACATAAAAATAATCCTCGAATCAATCTCAATCCGTTTATGTTATGTTGTAAGAATTGTTTTTCTGCGATGAAAGCAAGTTTGCAATTTGGACTAATTGTTTTTTAGTCTATTTTCAATTAAGTGTAGAAAGAGCAAAATAATGGATCCAGAAAAAAAAATTATAAAACAATTTCTCTCACTCTAGCACATAATTTTTAACAAAAATTTACATTTTTTCAAGAACTTTTTGCTAATTACTGCTATCACTATTTTTTATTAAGTGGGTCCAAATGTCTAATTACAACTTTAACTGATGTATTACAATATTCTACAACCTTGCATGATGTTAAAATCAAACCAAGTTATTTGCATAGTCTAATAAAATTAGTAATAAAAGTTACTTGAGCGCCATCTTACAATTGGACATAAAATTTTGATTGATTAGTTGATCTAAAACATAACTTTTATTACTAATTATTGGACTATGCAAATAACTTGGTTTAATTGGTAACTTAGTGTGCGTTCCGTATATCAACCGAAGTAACCCGCAGTTCGGTTACGGCTATGATCGGTTGCTGAAAATCTTGGTTGATTTATGGAACGGCAGCGGTTATACAAACGACAAAATTCAAAACTGAAATATTATAGTTTCAAACCTCATGAATTTATTTATTATAATTTATGGTTTAATTTTTGTCATTAGCTTTAGTTAATTTTTTTAATTTCAGTGCTTAATCCTAGATGATTGTATGTATTTATCTACCTACTAGTACAGTAATCCCCATAGATAATAGTAATCCCAGTACAGGTTGGCCGGTATAACATGCAACTATACACAATAATAATGTTTTCTCTGTTGCACTCATGCCTTTGCCAGTTACTTTTGACATTGACAAGAACATACATATACATTATAACCTATAATCAATAATTTTGTAGCTTTTTATAATAAATCATAAACAACTTCGCTTAGATGTATTCACATTTTTATTTTCTGATACTGATAGAGAAAGTAGCAGTGATGATGAATCCTTAGATGAATATGAGTTGCCTAGATGTAAGTTTTGGACTATGTATAAATATAGAATTATTATATTTTTGTACTACTTTTTTTATATTGTAGATAAGAAAGCACGAATTGAACATTATGTTCCAAATGTAGTGGACAAATATACGGATGAGGAGTTTCAACAAAACTTTAGAATAAATCGAATTACATTTGAGTACATATTAAACAAAGTAAAAGAGGACATTACAAGTTTTGGTAGTGATAAAGGTCATCCTACTTATGATGCAAAAACTCAATTAGTTGTTGCTATCTGGTATTTTGCAACACCAGATTCATATCGGTAAGAAAATATAGGTTATGTTATTAAAGTAGGCAGTTTTTAAGTGCAGTTTAAAAAGATTGTCATAATATGCCAATTTTACCGACATTATTATTAATATAAAACTAATTAACTTGTGAGTTAATTAACTTGAGTAGAGGAACTAAGCGGATACTGGCGCAATTTCTTATGGGCATTTACAAGGGGTCCAAAATCGGCGTTTGGCGGCCATCTTGGATTTCTGACATCCGGTTGGGCACGGCCATCTGGGCGCGTCAAAGGAAGTGGGCGCTGGGTTGACCTTGGGATTTGGGTATCCGGTCGGAGCCGGCCATCTGGGCATGTGAAAGTGGGCGCCGCCTGTGGCGCCCTTCTGTGTGCAAAGTGTGCAGTACCTCCATAAGAGTGTGTGAGTGCGAGGGGTGTGCGAAAACTCGGAAAGAGTGGGATGGAGAATGAGTGCACGTCAGCGCCGCGGTGGCAGAAAAAGTAAGTTGGGATGGATGACGTAATAGAAATTTTGCGTGTCGAGACATGTCAAAAATTTTAATTGTGATGAGTCATCGATGAAAGATAAGAGTTGTGTACCGGAAGTAGCAAGTACGATAAGGATTAATGTACCGGAAGTGCATCCGGTGTGATAATGGGTGTGTGCTTAATTGGAAAGATAAGGATTAATGTACCGGAAGTGCATCCTGTTGAAAAGTGTTGTGTAGCGGAAGTGGATTTTGTAAAAGTCGAGCTTGTTGAGACTTGTCGAAAAATGCTAATTGGAAAAACGTGATTAAAAGATAAGTGCATCCGGTTGAAAAGTGTGGGAAAATGTCCAATTAAAAAATTTAAATTGGTAAAAAGAGATAAGTTGAGCGTGGTGAGACTTGTCGAAAAATGTTAATTGGGGTGACGTAATTTAAAATTATTAACGAAAATTTTAATCGTGAAATAATTAGAAAGTAAGGATTTAGGAGTATTTGATTGGTTGAAATCAAGTCACGTGGCGTTTTGCGGTTTATTATCTAGTATAAATACGAGAATGGAGGGTTCAAAATCAGTCTAGTACAACCCTCGAGAGTACACTACTACTTTATCATCATGGCTACAATTTCAAGCGTTGCTGACGGTATGGTCCGAATAATGGAGCAATTTATGGCGCGAAAGGAGACTGATATGGGTGTGATAGAAGAATGGATCAAGCACTGTTCTAAACAAATTCGTATTTTAAATACGGCGTTAAAGGCGGAGACGTCTATGGGAGTACAGCAAAAGATATTGGCGACAATCAGTAAAATGATGACATACAGGACTTTGTTGAGAGTACCTGCAAGAGCCGGAGGCAGCATCTCTATTAACGGTCAGACTCACGCTAATCGGGCTAGTGAGGCGGTAAAGTGGGAAGATTCAAAATCTGCGTTTGACGGAAGAATTAGAACAGGAGTTTTAACCAACATAAAACACAGGGAGCCAACAGCATATTTTAAAGATTGTGAAATTTTGTTTGTAAGAAGGATAAGACTAGCGTTGAAAAAGGAGCCGTTTTATAAAATAAATACGGTATTTTGTGGTAAATTTGTGAAAAACAGTCAAGACGGAATCGTGGAAGATTTCAAGTACATAAACACAAAAAATGCGGTGGTTGATCGAGACTGTGAATTAAATGGATGGTTTGAAGAGAATATATCTGCCGTGCTGTTGCGTAAGTTGGAAGAATTTCAAGAGCGAGACAGCGGGTGGGCATTGTCGGCGATTATTAATTTGTGCATCAATATTAATAAATATAATCCGCTGAGAGGTTCATCATACTTGGATTTACCCCCGCAAATTAAATTGAAACACGCGTGCATTAATGTAAAAAATAAAGATGACGCATGCTTTGCGTGGGCAGTAACATCTGCATTACACCCGGCTGTAATTGATCCAGATCGAACGTCTTCTTACCCGCATTATTCGCAAGTTTTAAAGTTGGACGGCATTAGTTTTCCAATAAGGCGTGAGGGTATATCAAAATTCGAGCAATTAAATAACATTTCTGTGAATGTGTATATTATTAATAAAAAAGGGAAAAAGTATGTAGTCAGTCCGAGCAGAATAGCAAAACAAAAGAGAGACAGATACGTGAACTTATTGCTTGTGCAAGATAAATATTGTACGGAGGAGGAGGAAGACGATACGGATTTATCCGAACCGAAATACCATTACGTATGGATAAAAAATTTGTCGAGGCTGGTTGCCACACAATTGACTAAGCACAAGGGAAAAACATTTATTTGCGATCGGTGCTTGCATTGCTTCCAAACCGAGAGTAAACTGAAAACGCATATGGGACTGCGAGCAGAACAATGAATATAAGGTGAGTTTTGTAAAAGATGGCAAAATTAAATTTAACAACTATAAAAACAAGGAGCGATGTCCGTTTATTGTGTATGCGGACTTTGAATGTATATTAAATCAGGTGAATATCCGCATGGGCGACAAAAGCGTCAAGTATCAGCAGCACGAGGCTTATAGCGGAGGATATTATTTTAAGTGTGCTTATGACGATACCCTATCCTTCTACCGCAGTTACCGAGGTCCTAATTGCGCCGAATGGTTTGCGGAGCAGTTAAAGCAGCTTGCCGAAGACGTCGAAACAGTATATTTATGCGAAATGCCAATGGAAATTAGTCCGAATGAAGAACGCCAGTTTAGACGAGCATCATTGTGCCATATATGCGAAAAACCTCTGGAGTCTGATCGCGTGAGAGACCACTGTCATTTGACGGGGAAATATCGAGGAGCCGCACATACAAGTTGTAATATTGAATACCAAGACAGCCGCACCATCCCGGTGGTTTTCCATAATTGGAGCGGATACGATTCGCATATTATGCTGAAAGATGTGGCATTAAAAATAAACGGGAACGTAAATCTGATCCCAAGCAACACCGAAAATTTTATCGCCATGATAAAAAATATTTCAGAAAGCGAAGTGAAATTTAAATTCATAGATTCGTTCCGATTCATGGCATCTTCCCTGGATAAATTAAGCTCAAACTTGGACGATAAACCAATTTTAAAATCTCAGTTTGGTCATATTGACGATGGGCTGTTTAAACTGCTGACGCGCAAGGGGGTTTTCCCATACGATCATATAAAATCTTGGGAAAATCTGAACGAAAAAGTGCTGCCTACGTATAACCAATTTTATTCAAAGCTGACAGAGTCCAATATAAGTTTTGAAGACTACGAACACGCGCAAAAAGTATGGAATGAATTCCGAATACAAACGTTGGGAGAGTACAGCGATCTGTACTTAAAAACGGACGTGTTGTTGCTGGCAGACGTTTTTGAGAGTTTTAGAGATGTATGTCTGAAACACTATCGGTTGGATCCCGCTCATTATTTCACCGCTCCGGGCCTTAGTTGGGACGCCATGCTAAAATGCACCAAACAGGAGCTCGATTACATTAACGACATCGATATTTTAATGTTTATTGAGAAAGGGGTACGTGGAGGTCTCACCCAATGCTCAAAAAGACATTCGAAGGCAAATAATAAATACATGCCCGACTACAACCCGGGCATACCTCAAAAATATCTAATGTATTATGATATTAACGCGATGTATGCCTGGGCAATGTCGCAATATTTGCCGCAAGGCAATCTCAAGTGGGTGGAAGGAGACGTGTCCGCATTTAATTATCAGGTATCCGATGAAGCATCTATAGGGTATATACTGGAGGTAGACTTGGAGTATCCCGAGAGCATCCACGACAGACAAAAAGATTTACCAATGGCCCCAGAGAAAGGATGCCCTCCAGACTCGAAGCAACCGAAAATGTTGGCGACTGTTTGCGATAAGAAAAAATATGTCGTTCATTATCGTAATTTAAAGCAGTATGTGTCGGAGGGTCTGGTTGTGAGGAAAATCCATAGAGTGCTTCAGTTTCGCCAGTCTCCATGGCTAAAAAAATATATAGATCTAAATGCCGAGCTGCGCAGAAAATCGTCAAATGACTTTGAGAAAGATTTTTTCAAACTGATGAGTAACGCTGTGTTTGGAAAAACCATGGAGAATGTGAGGAACAGACGAGCGATTAAATTAATAACTAGATGGGATGGAAGATACGGCGCAGAAGCTCGAATTGCGAGTCCGTGTTTCCGCAGCTGTAAAATAATGGAAGAAAATATGGTGTTGATAGAAATGCTGAAAAACGACGTATTGTTTACTAAACCGATTTACGTGGGTATGGCTATCTTGGACATTTCAAAGACTTTGTTGTACGAGTTCCACTACAAGTACATAAAAAACAAGTACGGAGACAATGCTCGACTCTGTTACACCGACACCGACTCCCTTATTTACGAGCTTGAAACGGATGATGTATACAGCGACATCAAGCAGGACATCCATCGCTTTGATACTTCTGAATACGCACGGAAGAACGCTTATGGGATTCCTTTATTGAACAAGAAAATTCCGGGGCTAATGAAGGATGAAAACCACGGTCAAATCATGACGGAGTTTGTAGGACTTAGAGCTAAAATGTACGCATGTATGGTCCCATCGGCCGACAACCCCGTCACAAAGAAGGCTAAAGGTATAAAATCATACGTGGTGAAATCTCACATTACGTTTGACGATTACCTGAGGTGTTTGAACGGAGGTATAGAAATGGCTCATCAACAGCATTCCATCAGGTCGATGAACCATACTATATATACTATAAATCAGAAAAAAATATCTCTAAGTCCACACGATAACAAAAGATATTTGATTCCGGGAAGCCCCGAGACTTTGCCTTGGGGACATTACGCAATAATGGAAACTTAAAGTAAGAGAAAAAAATATGGTGGGGATAAGTAAAAATGGGGGGGATAAAAATTTAAAAAAATAGTGGGGATGAGAGTAAGATGAGGAGCCTTAAAATCCGGGTGTGTGTAGCCATAACTCGTCTAGTGCTTGAAGTAGAAACAAGTGAAATAATAAGAAGAAGAAGAAATACCTGAAATGGCAGAAGAATTTGTGGATCCCCTCGACGAGATGTTTAGAAACTTGGACGCCAGAATCAAGAAGGAAGCAGTCATGTTGGGAGGATCTACTTACCCCTTAAATATGTCGATGACGAAATATGTGTCAGTCGGCATCAGTCCTGCATTGGGCTTTCAGCCCGCCGTAAAAATCTGGGGTGCTCGAGGCCAGCTGGTGATGTCCGTCGAAGAATGGGGCGAGTTTCTAAATATCGATCCTACAAGTATGGAAATTGGCCGTCCTGTGATGTTTGGAGCGGATACTAACATCACGAGGAATCAGTACAAGGATTTCGAGGTGTTTAACGTGGAATGCAGAAATTTCAAAGTAATTTTATCTCAGGCCACATTGTACAACTTGAGCCAGTTGAGACAGGTGATTGGTTGCAAGCTGGATCTTGTGAAAAAGTTAAAGTTTAAGGAGTATTATGATGGTATGCTGCGTTCATGCCTGAAGATGAAGGGGGATTTGTATTCCAACATAACATCATTAATGTACGCAAATCAGAGTACAGAATTAATATTATTAATGAACGAATTTTTGTATTTCCATTATAAGCAGATGAGTTACGATTTCGAAGTAATGAAAATATTGTAATAAATATAAAAACTATATTAATTTTAATAAATAAGTTATTAGCATAATCTCGTGTTTGTTTCCCCCCACCACTTTAGCAGTGTTTACCTGGGTCATATAAAGGATTAGAGCGGGCGGCTTAGTAGTGAGAGATGAGAGGTATCGTCAACGTCGCACCGGCATCAAAAAAATTTAAGAAAAACTTAGCGCATAGTCGTTTGAAGAAGTTGTATGAGAGATATAGCATCGAACTAGAAGAAAAGAACAAGGCTATCGTTGCTGCGAAAAAGGAGTTGGAGTATTACAAGTCGGTGATAGAGCTTTGCAATCTGTTTACAAAATTAGAAATATAAGATGAACGCGACATTCATTTTATTGCATGTCTTGGCAAAAGACATTTTATTTATCACAAAACCGAAAAATTCGAGATACTGCTACATATCCGGCGAGATCAAGGACGACGGCAATCCTCTGCACTCTGCACGACACCAGCTCGAGAACGTTTCAAATCAATAAAACTCTTATTCCCGGAGTGGAGTCGAATTTAATGAATCTGACATTTATGTTCCTGGATAAGAATCGAAC
Organism: Tachinus rufipes; assembly: GCA_963932245.1. NCBI lineage: Eukaryota > Metazoa > Arthropoda > Insecta > Coleoptera > Staphylinidae > Tachinus > Tachinus rufipes. The sequence continues at coordinate 80,803,213 of OZ010741.1, read as the reverse complement.
AACCCAAAATATATCTCGAGCATTAATAATTGAGGACGCCGCTTTTGTTGTAGAATCGCTTTCAAATTTTTTTATATTTTTAATTATAATATTTATTTTGTTGCTTATATTAACAGCTTATGTAATATATAAATTATAGATTAAATATTTTAAAAAGTAATTATATGGTATTATTTAACCTAGGCAACCAACACCGCATGCATGCTATAATAGCGTGCCCGTTGGTCTAGTTGGCTACGCGACGCCTTTAAACCAACGATTATCTGAGGGGTTTGAACTAGGGTATAGAAATGGCTCATCAACAGCATTTTATTAGGTCGAAGAATAATACTATATATTATTTAATAAATAAAAAAAAAATTGAAAAATTACTCTAAGCCCCCATGATAATAAAAGATACTTGATTCCGGGAAGCCCCGAGACACAGCCTTGGGCAGGACATTATACAATAATGAAAAGTTAAAGTGGGGATAAGAAAAAATGGTGGGGATAAGAAAAAATGTAGGGATAAGAAGAAATGGTTCAGTAGAAAAAGATGAGACGTACCGTTAACATTGCAGAAGAATCAAGAAATAACGTACATCAATTTAAATATAATAAGAAGAACAGAACGCAGAGTTGTTTGAAAAAGATGCATCAAAAATACAGCATCAAACTCAAAGAAAAGAACAAGGCTATCGCTGATGCAAAAAAAGAGTTGGAACATTACAAGTCGGTGATAGAGCTCTGCAGTATTTTTACAAAAATAAAAATATAAAATAGAAGCAACAACGTTTATTTATTTCTAAGACAATAAAATCGAGATACTGCAACGTATCCGGCTAGACAAAGGACGTCACCGATACGCTGTACTAGAAAAACATGGATCTAAAAAACGACACCAGCCCGAGAACGTTTCAAATAAAACTTTTATTTCCGAAGTGGCGTTGAATTTAATGTTCCTGGACAAGAACCGAAAAAACTAGATATATCTCAAGCATTAATACTAGAAGACGCGGATTTTGTTTTAGAATTGCATTCTAACTTTTATATGTCTAATTATTATATTTATTTTGTTGGCTATATCAACAAGTTATGTAATGTAATCTATAAAATGTGACTTCAATATTATAAAAAGTAATTAAAATTTATTGTTTTATTTTATTTCCAGAAAAATACATTAAAACCTTATATGTAAACAATTATAATTGGAGCGAAGAACTCTAGTAGCAAATCTGCTATGTACACATGTAACACGTAATTGGCCGTATTCTATATATTTTAACAACGATTTCAGAAAATATATTGTTAATGATCGAGTATTTATATTACCGTTTTAATCAGATGAATTATGATTTTGAAGTAACGAAAATACCTTATTAATTTTAAAAATAAATTATTTCTATAATTTTGAGTTTGTAGCATCTACCTGAAAAAACCTCAATATGGGAAAATAAAAGTAACACATATTTTTATCTTAATAGCCGCATGTTTATTATATATGAATATATTACATTATAGCAAATTATATAATGTCCGATGCATTTATCCAGCTGTTGTAAATGGCGTCCTTATGTAAAACTTTTTGAATTCCTTGCTCATAAAATGCGCCTTTAATGGGAAACCCTTGCATATCGTGTAAAAAATATACCGCAGGCGTGCTAATTTTTACGCTAACTATTTTAAAGAGTTCGGTGGACCAGTTTGGCGTTTAACCCTTTTTAAAAATCATTTTTTGTTTACTGATACGAACAATATCGCCTACTCAAAATTTAATTTTACCAGCTGTTTTTATATGGGAATACACCGTTTGCAGGAGATGTTTCTCGTTATCGCTTCCTTTCTCGATATCACAAGGTCGCATTCCTGTCGTACTATGCTTTCGCTCATTATAATCATTTGTAACGACCGATAATGAATCCTACCATATGTATTTTCCCCGCACGCTAAACAAAATTTATCTTTTAATGTTCTAATTACTCGTTCAGCCATTGAAGCCTTCATCGTGCTAAAAGTCAAGTAAAGATTGATGTTATGTTTATCCATTACGCCTTTGAAATGAGTATTGTAAAACTCAGTACCGTTATCTGTCTGTAAATTTTTGGGTATTTGATCGTTTTGAAACAATATTTTACTGAAAGCCTGCGCAACTTCAAGGTTGGTTTTAAATTTTAATCCCACGCTCCACAGATATTTAGAGAAACAATCAATCACTACTAAAATATATTTATATCCCTTATTGTCTCGAGAAAAGAAGGTAAATTCGGCCAAGTCGGCTTGTCATAAATCATCAATCCATCATTTGAGGTATCGAATGAGCAGTCAGCGATGGCCTGCCAGCCTGCCTGCCAGCCTGCCAGCCTGCCTGCCTGCCTGCCTGCCAGCCTGCCAGCCAGCCAGCCAGCCTGCCAGCCAGCCTGCCTGCTGGCTGGCAGGCTGGCTGGCTGGCTGGCTGGCTGGCTGGCTGGCAGGCAGGCAGGCTGGCAGGCAGGCAGGCTGGCAGGCCATCGCTGACTGCTCATTCGATACCTCAAATGATGGATTGATGATTTATGACAAGCCGACTTGGCCGAATTTACCTTCTTTTCTCGAGACAATAAGGGATATAAATATATTTTAGTAGTGATTGATTGTTTCTCTAAATATCTGTGGAGCGTGGGATTAAAATTTAAAACCAACCTTGAAGTTGCGCAGGCTTTCAGTAAAATATTGTTTCAAAACGATCAAATACCCAAAAATTTACAGACAGATAACGGTACTGAGTTTTACAATACTCATTTCAAAGGCGTAATGGATAAACATAACATCAATCTTTACTTGACTTTTAGCACGATGAAGGCTTCAATGGCTGAACGAGTAATTAGAACATTAAAAGATAAATTTTGTTTAGCGTGCGGGGAAAATACATATGGTAGGATTCATTATCGGTCGTTACAAATGATTATAATGAGCGAAAGCATAGTACGACAGGAATGCGACCTTGTGATATCGAGAAAGGAAGCGATAACGAGAAACATCTCCTGCAAACGGTGTATTCCCATTTAAAAACAGCTGGTAAAATTAAATTTTGAGTAGGCGATATTGTTCGTATCAGTAAACAAAAAATGATTTTTAAAAAGGGTTAAACGCCAAACTGGTCCACCGAACTCTTTAAAATAGTTAGCGTAAAAATTAGCACGCCTGCGGTATATTTTTTACACGATATGCAAGGGTTTCCCATTAAAGGCGCATTTTATGAGCAAGGAATTCAAAAAGTTTTACATAAGGACGCCATTTACAACAGCTGGATAAATGCATCGGACATTATATAATTTGCTATAATGTAATATATTCATATATAATAAACATGCGGCTATTAAGATAAAAATATGTGTTACTTTTATTTTCCCATATTGAGGTTTTTTCAGGTAGATGCTACAAACTCAAAATTATAGAAATAATTTATTTTTAAAATTAATAAGGTATTTTCGTTACTTCAAAATCATAATTCATCTGATTAAAACGGTAATATAAATACTCGATCATTAACAATATATTTTCTGAAATCGTTGTTAAAATATATAGAATACGGCCAATTACGTGTTACATGTGTACATAGCAGATTTGCTACTAGAGTTCTTCGCTCCAATTATAATTGTTTACATATAAGGTTTTAATGTATTTTTCTGGAAATAAAATAAAACAATAAATTTTAATTACTTTTTATAATATTGAAGTCACATTTTATAGATTACATTACATAACTTGTTGATATAGCCAACAAAATAAATATAATAATTAGACATATAAAAGTTAGAATGCAATTCTAAAACAAAATCCGCGTCTTCAAGTATTAATGCTTGAGATATATCTAGTTTTTTCGGTTCTTGTCCAGGAACATTAAATTCAACGCCACTTCGGAAATAAAAGTTTTATTTGAAACGTTCTCGGGCTGGTGTCGTTTTTTAGATCCATGTTTTTCTAGTACAGCGTATCGGTGACGTCCTTTGTCTAGCCGGATACGTTGCAGTATCTCGATTTTATTGTCTTAGAAATAAATAAACGTTGTTGCTTCTATTTTATATTTTTATTTTTGTAAAAATACTGCAGAGCTCTATCACCGACTTGTAATGTTCCAACTCTTTTTTTGCATCAGCGATAGCCTTGTTCTTTTCTTTGAGTTTGATGCTGTATTTTTGATGCATCTTTTTCAAACAACTCTGCGTTCTGTTCTTCTTATTATATTTAAATTGATGTACGTTATTTCTTGATTCTTCTGCAATGTTAACGGTACGTCTCATCTTTTTCTACTGAACCATTTCTTCTTATCCCTACATTTTTTCTTATCCCCACCATTTTTTCTTATCCCCACTTTAACTTTTCATTATTGTATAATGTCCTGCCCAAGGCTGTGTCTCGGGGCTTCCCGGAATCAAGTATCTTTTATTATCATGGGGGCTTAGAGTAATTTTTCAATTTTTTTTTTATTTATTAAATAATATATAGTATTATTCTTCGACCTAATAAAATGCTGTTGATGAGCCATTTCTATACCCTAGTTCAAACCCCTCAGATAATCGTTGGTTTAAAGGCGTCGCGTAGCCAACTAGACCAACGGGCACGCTATTATAGCATGCATGCGGTGTTGGTTGCCTAGGTTAAATAATACCATATAATTACTTTTTAAAATATTTAATCTATAATTTATATATTACATAAGCTGTTAATATAAGCAACAAAATAAATATTATAATTAAAAATATAAAAAAATTTGAAAGCGATTCTACAACAAAAGCGGCGTCCTCAATTATTAATGCTCGAGATATATTTTGGGTTGTTCGATTCTTATCCAGGAACATAAATGTCAGATTCATTAAATTCGACTCCACTCCGGGAATAAGAGTTTTATTGATTTGAAACGTTCTCGGGCTGGTGTCGTGCAGAGTGCAGAGGATTGCCGTCGTCCTTGATCTCGCCGGATATGTAGCAGTATCTCGAATTTTTCGGTTTTGTGATAAATAAAATGTCTTTTGCCAAGACATGCAATAAAATGAATGTCGCGTTCATCTTATATTTCTAATTTTGTAAACAGATTGCAAAGCTCTATCACCGAATTGTAATACTCCAACTCCTTTTTCGCAGCAACGATAGCCTTGTTCTTTTCTTCTAGTTCGATGCTATATCTCTCATACAACTTCTTCAAACGACTATGCGCTAAGTTTTTCTTAAATTTTTTTGATGCCGGTGCGACGTTGACGATACCTCTCATCTCTCACTACTAAGCCGCCCGCTCTAATCCTTTATATGACCCAGGTAAACACTGCTAAAGTGGTGGGGGGAAACAAACACGAGATTATGCTAATAACTTATTTATTAAAATTAATATAGTTTTTATATTTATTACAATATTTTCATTACTTCGAAATCGTAACTCATCTGCTTATAATGGAAATACAAAAATTCGTTCATTAATAATATTAATTCTGTACTCTGATTTGCGTACATTAATGATGTTATGTTGGAATACAAATCCCCCTTCATCTTCAGGCATGAACGCAGCATACCATCATAATACTCCTTAAACTTTAACTTTTTCACAAGATCCAGCTTGCAACCAATCACCTGTCTCAACTGGCTCAAGTTGTACAATGTGGCCTGAGATAAAATTACTTTGAAATTTCTGCATTCCACGTTAAACACCTCGAAATCCTTGTACTGATTCCTCGTGATGTTAGTATCCGCTCCAAACATCACAGGACGGCCAATTTCCATACTTGTAGGATCGATATTTAGAAACTCGCCCCATTCTTCGACGGACATCACCAGCTGGCCTCGAGCACCCCAGATTTTTACGGCGGGCTGAAAGCCCAATGCAGGACTGATGCCGACTGACACATATTTCGTCATCGACATATTTAAGGGGTAAGTAGATCCTCCCAACATGACTGCTTCCTTCTTGATTCTGGCGTCCAAGTTTCTAAACATCTCGTCGAGGGGATCCACAAATTCTTCTGCCATTTCAGGTATTTCTTCTTCTTCTTATTATTTCACTTGTTTCTACTTCAAGCACTAGACGAGTTATGGCTACACACACCCGGATTTTAAGGCTCCTCATCTTACTCTCATCCCCACTATTTTTTTAAATTTTTATCCCCCCCATTTTTACTTATCCCCACCATATTTTTTTCTCTTACTTTAAGTTTCCATTATTGCGTAATGTCCCCAAGGCAAAGTCTCGGGGCTTCCCGGAATCAAATATCTTTTGTTATCGTGTGGACTTAGAGATATTTTTTTCTGATTTATAGTATATATAGTATGGTTCATCGACCTGATGGAATGCTGTTGATGAGCCATTTCTATACCTCCGTTCAAACACCTCAGGTAATCGTCAAACGTAATGTGAGATTTCACCACGTATGATTTTATACCTTTAGCCTTCTTTGTGACGGGGTTGTCGGCCGATGGGACCATACATGCGTACATTTTAGCTCTAAGTCCTACAAACTCCGTCATGATTTGACCGTGGTTTTCATCCTTCATTAGCCCCGGAATTTTCTTGTTCAATAAAAGAATCCCATAAGCGTTCTTCCGTGCGTATTCAGAAGTATCAAAGCGATGGATGTCCTGCTTGATGTCGCTGTATACATCATCCGTTTCAAGCTCGTAAATAAGGGAGTCGGTGTCGGTGTAACAGAGTCGAGCATTGTCTCCGTACTTGTTTTTTATGTACTTGTAGTGGAACTCGTACAACAAAGTCTTTGAAATGTCCAAGATAGCCATACCCACGTAAATCGGTTTAGTAAACAATACGTCGTTTTTCAGCATTTCTATCAACACCATATTTTCTTCCATTATTTTACAGCTGCGGAAACACGGACTCGCAATTCGAGCTTCTGCGCCGTATCTTCCATCCCATCTAGTTATTAATTTAATCGCTCGTCTGTTCCTCACATTCTCCATGGTTTTTCCAAACACAGCGTTACTCATCAGTTTGAAAAAATCTTTCTCAAAGTCATTTGACGATTTTCTGCGCAGCTCGGCATTTAGATCTATATATTTTTTTAGCCATGGAGACTGGCGAAACTGAAGCACTCTATGGATTTTCCTCACAACCAGACCCTCCGACACATACTGCTTTAAATTACGATAATGAACGACATATTTTTTCTTATCGCAAACAGTCGCCAACATTTTCGGTTGCTTCGAGTCTGGAGGGCATCCTTTCTCTGGGGCCATTGGTAAATCTTTTTGTCTGTCGTGGATGCTCTCGGGATACTCCAAGTCTACCTCCAGTATATACCCTATAGATGCTTCATCGGATACCTGATAATTAAATGCGGACACGTCTCCTTCCACCCACTTGAGATTGCCTTGCGGCAAATATTGCGACATTGCCCAGGCATACATCGCGTTAATATCATAATACATTAGATATTTTTGAGGTATGCCCGGGTTGTAGTCGGGCATGTATTTATTATTTGCCTTCGAATGTCTTTTTGAGCATTGGGTGAGACCTCCACGTACCCCTTTCTCAATAAACATTAAAATATCGATGTCGTTAATGTAATCGAGCTCCTGTTTGGTGCATTTTAGCATGGCGTCCCAACTAAGGCCCGGAGCGGTGAAATAATGAGCGGGATCCAACCGATAGTGTTTCAGACATACATCTCTAAAACTCTCAAAAACGTCTGCCAGCAACAACACGTCCGTTTTTAAGTACAGATCGCTGTACTCTCCCAACGTTTGTATTCGGAATTCATTCCATACTTTTTGCGCGTGTTCGTAGTCTTCAAAACTTATATTGGACTCTGTCAGCTTTGAATAAAATTGGTTATACGTAGGCAGCACTTTTTCGTTCAGATTTTCCCAAGATTTTATATGATCGTATGGGAAAACCCCCTTGCGCGTCAGCAGTTTAAACAGCCCATCGTCAATATGACCAAACTGAGATTTTAAAATTGGTTTATCGTCCAAGTTTGAGCTTAATTTATCCAGGGAAGATGCCATGAATCGGAACGAATCTATGAATTTAAATTTCACTTCGCTTTCTGAAATATTTTTTATCATGGCGATAAAATTTTCGGTGTTGCTTGGGATCAGATTTACGTTCCCGTTTATTTTTAATGCCACATCTTTCAGCATAATATGCGAATCGTATCCGCTCCAATTATGGAAAACCACCGGGATGGTGCGGCTGTCTTGGTATTCAATATTACAACTTGTATGTGCGGCTCCTCGATATTTCCCCGTCAAATGACAGTGGTCTCTCACGCGATCAGACTCCAGAGGTTTTTCGCATATATGGCACAATGATGCTCGTCTAAACTGGCGTTCTTCATTCGGACTAATTTCCATTGGCATTTCGCATAAATATACTGTTTCGACGTCTTCGGCAAGCTGCTTTAACTGCTCCGCAAACCATTCGGCGCAATTAGGACCTCGGTAACTGCGGTAGAAGGATAGGGTATCGTCATAAGCACACTTAAAATAATATCCTCCGCTATAAGCCTCGTGCTGCTGATACTTGACGCTTTTGTCGCCCATGCGGATATTCACCTGATTTAATATACATTCAAAGTCCGCATACACAATAAACGGACATCGCTCCTTGTTTTTATAGTTGTTAAATTTAATTTTGCCATCTTTTACAAAACTCACCTTATATTCATTGTTCTGCTCGCAGTCCTCAATATGCGTTTTCAGTTTACTCTCGGTTTGGAAGCAATGCAAGCACCGATCGCAAATAAATGTTTTTCCCTTGTGCTTAGTCAATTGTGTGGCAACCAGCCTCGACACATTTTTTATCCATACGTAATGGTATTTCGGTTCGGATAAATCCGTATCGTCTTCCTCCTCCTCCGTACAATATTTATCTTGCACAAGCAATAAGTTCACGTGTCTGTCTCTCTTTTGTTTTGCTATTCTGCTCGGACTGACTACATACTTTTTCCCTTTTTTATTAATAATATACACATTCACAGAAATGTTATTTAATTGCTCGAATTTTGATATACCCTCACGCCTTATTGGAAAACTAATGCCGTCCAACTTTAAAACTTGCGAATAATGCGGGTAAGAAGACGTTCGATCTGGATCAATTACAGCCGGGTGTAATGCAGATGTTACTGCCCACGCAAAGCATGCGTCATCTTTATTTTTTACATTAATGCACGCGTGTTTCAATTTAATTTGCGGGGGTAAATCCAAGTATGATGAACCTCTCAGCGGATTATATTTATTAATATTGATGCACAAATTAATAATCGCCGACAATGCCCACCCGCTGTCTCGCTCTTGAAATTCTTCCAACTTACGCAACAGCACGGCAGATATATTCTCTTCAAACCATCCATTTAATTCACAGTCTCGATCAACCACCGCATTTTTTGTGTTTATGTACTTGAAATCTTCCACGATTCCGTCTTGACTGTTTTTCACAAATTTACCACAAAATACCGTATTTATTTTATAAAACGGCTCCTTTTTCAACGCTAGTCTTATCCTTCTTACAAACAAAATTTCACAATCTTTAAAATATGCTGTTGGCTCCCTGTGTTTTATGTTGGTTAAAACTCCTGTTCTAATTCTTCCGTCAAACGCAGATTTTGAATCTTCCCACTTTACCGCCTCACTAGCCCGATTAGCGTGAGTCTGACCGTTAATAGAGATGCTGCCTCCGGCTCTTGCAGGTACTCTCAACAAAGTCCTGTATGTCATCATTTTACTGATTGTCGCCAATATCTTTTGCTGTACTCCCATAGACGTCTCCGCCTTTAACGCCGTATTTAAAATACGAATTTGTTTAGAACAGTGCTTGATCCATTCTTCTATCACACCCATATCAGTCTCCTTTCGCGCCATAAATTGCTCCATTATTCGGACCATACCGTCAGCAACGCTTGAAATTGTAGCCATGATGATAAAGTAGTAGTGTACTCTCGAGGGTTGTACTAGACTGATTTTGAACCCTCCATTCTCGTATTTATACTAGATAATAAACCGCAAAACGCCACGTGACTTGATTTCAACCAATCAAATACTCCTAAATCCTTACTTTCTAATTATTTCACGATTAAAATTTTCGTTAATAATTTTAAATTACGTCACCCCAATTAACATTTTTCGACAAGTCTCACCACGCTCAACTTATCTCTTTTTACCAATTTAAATTTTTTAATTGGACATTTTCCCACACTTTTCAACCGGATGCACTTATCTTTTAATCACGTTTTTCCAATTAGCATTTTTCGACAAGTCTCAACAAGCTCGACTTTTACAAAATCCACTTCCGCTACACAACACTTTTCAACAGGATGCACTTCCGGTACATTAATCCTTATCTTTCCAATTAAGCACACACCCATTATCACACCGGATGCACTTCCGGTACATTAATCCTTATCGTACTTGCTACTTCCGGTACACAACTCTTATCTTTCATCGATGACTCATCACAATTAAAATTTTTGACATGTCTCGACACGCAAAATTTCTATTACGTCATCCATCCCAACTTACTTTTTCTGCCACCGCGGCGCTGACGTGCACTCATTCTCCATCCCACTCTTTCCGAGTTTTCGCACACCCCTCGCACTCACACACTCTTATGGAGGTACTGCACACTTTGCACACAGAAGGGCGCCACAGGCGGCGCCCACTTTCACATGCCCAGATGGCCGGCTCCGACCGGATACCCAAATCCCAAGGTCAACCCAGCGCCCACTTCCTTTGACGCGCCCAGATGGCCGTGCCCAACCGGATGTCAGAAATCCAAGATGGCCGCCAAACGCCGATTTTGGACCCCTTGTAAATGCCCATAAGAAATTGCGCCAGTATCCGCTTAGTTCCTCTACTAACTTGTGAGTTAATTATTTAATATTTCAGTTCTATATATTGTCGTTTCAACATTGGGAAAGCGACAGAATTAAGAATTGAAAGAGTAACTGATGCTCTTATTAAATTGAATCCATTGTAACGAACCCCGTTATTATTTATTAAAATAATGCCCAACCGTTCGTCTGTTTATGTCGGATAGTATCACGAACGCGCGCTTGTTATGCAGCGTTATTCATAGACATTCTTGTCGAACGCACGCATAACAAACCGCGTGAAGTATAACACGTATGCTAGGCAACCCTGGTTGCAACTAGCTGTATTCGGGGTGGCCTACCTTGCTGCCATTAATTAAACATCGTAATTAGCCGACTACCGACACTTTTCATGTCCGCGACATGATGTTTAATTGATGACGCAACAAACCTGCGTGTTTGTCGACTTGCCACTCCGTTGTTTGAAGATGCACGCGGATCTAACCTATCAAACCACGTGCAATCCCATGTAATCAATAAGGCCCATAGGCGTCCCATATGGGGTTTGCCATGGGTGAGACAAACCTCCGCCGGAAGTAAGAAGTAACCAGGAGCTTCTGTGTGCAGTAATTAGTGATTTGCCATTAATAGGTAAATCACTAGTTACTGTATGCAACCGTCCGAACCCGGCGGACGTTTGTTTCTTTTGTAAATATATTAGTAATTAAGGGGAATGGGGTTTTAAGATTTTGTACGATTGTTTATGTATTGTCACGGGTCATTTTGTTTAATTTAGTTTTAATTAATTAGTTCGGGGTGTATAGGCCACCCCCTATGCACCCCCCATTTATGTTGGCTACCCTGTTCCCGCTCTTCCCCCTTCCACCAGATTTTGCCAAGTTTATCCCCTCTCTTTTATTTCCCTTTAAATACCGCCGTCCAGTCCTCATAAATTTAATTGAGTCCAGTGGTCCAGTCCGGAAGCCAGCCCAGGAAGTAAAGTAGAATTGAGTCCAGTCCGAGTTGAGTCCAGTCCGAATTGAGTCCAGTGGTCCAGTCCGGAAGCCAGCCCAGGAAGTAAAGTAGAGTTGAGTCCAGTCCGAGTTGAGTCCAGTCCGAGTTGAGTCCAGAATTATATTGAGTCCGTGTGTAGTGAAGAAAGTACCAGACCAGATCCGAATACCCAGATAACCGTAAGTCGAGCCGACAATTTCCCAAGCCCCATTGAAATTCCTTTTTTTTTTCCTTTCTCCTTAAAACCAGAGTGTGCGGCAGCCGGAAGGCAAGCCACCTCCAGATTCCCGATCCAGTCCCAAGTTCCTACCGACGTTTCCCGATCCATCTTCCTTTTGATGTTTAATAACTATATTTTTTGTATCTTTCTTTTTTTTTCTACGAAAATAATTGTTTTCTTGTTAACCCGTATATTATTTACTTTGTGTCTACACTCCGGTGTGGTGGCGCCCGAGCACCTTCAGTCTCCGGCCAATTAAGTGAGGGAACCCTGTTGATCCCGACTGCAGATACCCCCGCACAGGTGACGCCTCACGTCTCATAGAGAAAAGACGTCACACCATCAATAATAACGTGGCCCAAGGATGATTATAAACAAGAAGTAATTGCTGGGTTTGTATCAATGGGAATGCCTAATACATTAGGATGCATAGATCCCAATACCAATCCGAAAGATAATCGAACAACAACAGAAAAAATTTTGCAAGTATTATTTTACAGGTTATTAATTTTTTTTTTGTTTATAATGTTATCGTCTAAATATTGCAATGAGAGTTTATTATAAATTTTACAGAAATTAAATTTTATTATCTATTATTATGTTAAAACATGTTTTTTTTTCATGTTTTTATTATATTGCAAGGAGTATGTGACCATAGATTGTTATTTACACATTGTTATGCTGCCCAAATGTTTTCTGGTGATGTCCATTTATTAGGAGAGAAAGCCTATCCAATTACACCCCAGTTAATGACACCATATAAAAGCATTGGTCATTTAACAGTGCAGCAACAAAATTATAATCATAAACATGCATCAACAAGAACATGCATAGAAAGGGCATTTGTGTTTTTAAAGAACAGGTGGCGAATTCTTAAATTTATGGATGTCAGGTGCTTTAACTGGATACCAAAATACGAAATTGCAAGCTGTGTGCTGCATAACATATGCATACTTCAAGAAGAAGTTGTAAATGTGAACATAGCTGAGGAGAATGATGAATTAAATTATATCTAAATGACGCTGTAGTAGACAACCCAGAAAGACGCTTCAGAGGTCATGCAAAAAGAAATCGTTTATGTTTAGAATAGAAATAAAAATTATTAATTATATTTTTATAATAGTGTTCAATAAAGTACTTACAAATATATCTAATAATGTTTTATTTATTTTAATAAAGAAAACAACCATCAAGCATAAAAATGGGATTTATTATTTGGATACGCGTACTCAAAATTTGATTATTTGAATATGCGTAATTATTATTTAATTACACTATTTATTACAAGATTATGTAATGATTACGTGATTATATACTGATTACGTAATAATTACAAATATTACGTAGTTAATATTTGATTCTGTAATGATTATTTTTATTTTGTACACTAATTACACAAGTTGTTAACCCCTCGGATAGTCATCAATTCTATACACGCTTACTAATTTGCTAAGCTGACAACACCTGTAGTCAAATATGGAGTCTGGACTGCAAAAAGATGTTATTTAAACAGATCTACACAGTTGGGAAATAAATGTATTATATGTTTTGTATTTGTATTAAATAAATTAGCCTTATACCGAAAGGCAGCAAGGCAATGGAATAAATAAATAAATAAATAAAATAAATATTGTTTTATTAATATCACATTTTATTATACAGTATTAATTACTTTAAAAAAATATAGAAAACAAGAAAATATATCAAAATAAATAAAAACTTACTTTAAATTATTAAATACTTAAAAAAAATAGATAAATTCAAACTGCGACCCCGAGAACAAATAATCTGCAGAAGCTGAGTAATATTATTTTAACTGACAATAAATATAATTATATTATTATCAGATTACCATGCATATATAAAAATTTTAAAATTAGAAAATATATCAAAATAAATTTTTTTTTTTTAATTTTCTAGATGGTTTTTAAACCACTGAAACATTAATTTTTTTTGGTCCATCCTTTCCCGATGCCGCCTTTCCTTTGAAGCCTCCTCTGGCCTCTCTTGCGGCTTCCATTGAAGCTTCTCCATCGTCGATCTCCTTCCTCTTCCGTGATATTGGTGTTGCAAAAATAAGAATATTTATTACAGAATTAAATATTAATTATGTGATAACCGTAATCATAATAAAATCATGTAATAAATTTGTGTAATCACATAATAACATGCATATTCATCATAATTAAATGTTGATGTTATTCTAATGAAATGCATCTATCACAGATTATCAAAATCGATAAAAATTTATAAAACCAAATGTATATTTTTTTTTATTTTGTCTTTATCTGTTGAAACGTTAGTGAATAAATATTGTATGCTATAAACTACTAATAGTTTCATTTATCTTATACCTAAAATAATTAATTTTATTATACAAATTTATAATTTGAAGAATTTTCTTACATATATGTAATATCTATTGGAAGGTGTGTTATCCAATATCTCCAATACTTCGGAAGCAGATGTTAAGGCATCTTGGATTCTTAATAATCCCGTACTCGATAACGTACATACAAGGTTAATGGACGGATTTTTTAAATAGTATGTCATGCATAACCTGTAATAAAAAATAAATTAGCAATATGAAATAATAAATTAAACGCAATTACATAAAAAAACACCCACGTTTTTCGATTGGACCCGGTGCTGTTGTTATTGCGAACACCGGATTTAAAAATATTTTTCTTTATAAAGTTTTCGCTCATAAGACTCCACGCTTGCTTATTGTTGTATATACTGGGGTGAGTTAAACTTATGATAGTTCTCAGAGTACACTTCTATTAATGAATAAACTTCATTTTCTTACCACTTATTGTAACCTATAAAGTTCATTTTAATAAAAACTATTACTACTTTATAATAATACGCTTATAAATTATCTTCTTCAACCTCGCTCTGATTGTTATTAGTTATGATAGTTTCTGGAATTAATAATTCCAATAAATTATCATCATGCGGACCATTTGTTCCGTTTACTGTTCCGTTTTTATCTATCACAACAGACGAAAACAACTGTAAACATGGCTGTGAAGTGGATTCGTTAATATATTTATTAATCCATTGTACTCAACACAACTTCACAATGACAACATTTTAAGAAACCCTACAAAAATAGTTTATTATATTAGTTTGACTAACATTTAATTTAATTTGTTTTGTTTTGTTTTAACACGATCAGCAACTAACAAATTACTTTATTAGAAGTTGGATATTAAGGCCCTTAAGTTTATGAAAAGTTTAACCTACCTTGAAAGCCATAATAAACACGTCACAACACAACTACTAAACACATAAAACAATTTCTATGAATACAATAGATTTGTGAAGCTTTTGTTCACTTTTGTTCGCATTTCAAATTTACCGCCACAATTTGTGTTGTGCGGTCGCAACCCTTGTAATCTTTTTCAGCCAACCGCTTTCCGTATATTAACCTGTTTCAAGATAACCGGGATTTTGGTCGCTTCGGTTGATATTAAGTGTTGTTATTCCGAAATTGTTATACTTCCTAATAAAGTGGTTACTAATTTCCCTAAATTAGGAATGTTCTTTTCAGAACAAATTGTTGTTCGCTTGGCAGCTGAACACATATGTATAGTAGAGATACCTGTTACAACAGAAAAAAAAAATATTGCAAGAAATTCCGGAAATTTGTAGCAGATAGTAAAAAACGACAAAAAAAAAATTGGCAAAAGTGATGTGTCCAAAATAGATGACAGAGATCTTGGAAATGTGACAAGCCGATTTCTTCAATTGCCGGACGCAATTAAAAATTGTTATGAACATAGCCATGACGCACATGTGCCGGTTCCTAAGGAAGATAAAAACTTATTTCCAGCCAAGTTGAGAAAGGACACACTCTCCCATGGTTGGTCTTATCTAGCAGGTGAGTCGTCCTTTTCTTATGACGAGTTTATGAGTACAATTTACAACATTGAAAGTTTTAAATTACATAAAAGCACCTATGCATTTTATTTAAGAGAAAAATTTAAAGTTATAAATAACATATGTTTATTTAATTTTAAATCACACTGTGTGGCTTCAATAGAGCAAAAATTTTATAAACATTTATAAACGCATCACGTTAGAACGCTATAATCAACCTTGAACTTTAGCCATGGCTATAAGATGACAAGACATGTCAGAGGCGTCGAGGGCTTATTCTAGGTGGAAAAACTATCAAAATCGACTTCATTACAAGTCAGATTGGACGACATACACTTATCGTCGGCGGTTTTGCTATCCAAGATTAATATGGAAAACGTGTAACGTGCTTTCCGTTACACTCTTTGAGGGAGGGTCGAAGTTTGTACGTTGACTCGAATTTGAGTAGCTCAGTAGAAAGAGCGCAACGACTGGTTTACTTATTGTCAGGTAGGGGGCATAAAAACAATAGTAAACAAATAGTACTTTTACCATAATATATATTTATTAAACCAATTGAAAATCAACAATGATAACACCTATAACTTAAACAATTTCTGACGGGAGGGTCTTGACATTAAGCATTATACTTAATTCTTTGACTGGGGGCTTCGGGCAAAATATATTATATTAATAACAGGAGGGTCAGGTCTGGATGTTAAGTTCCAAACGGCTGGGTGTTCGGGGTATGTATATGACTGTATACATCAAATTTTACAGGCGGGTGTCGGGTTACATAGTAACATAGTTACAGCTAGTCCTCTATAAGTTAGCATATTTAGTAAGCAGTAGTTGCACATAATAAAATGTCTTGGTAACTTGTTAGATTTGTACCTGGATGCGACTGGTTCAGTGGTTAAAAAACCAAATCAATCCATAAAAAGAGTACTATATTACGCTGACATTGTGCAAGTAGAAAATAATAGAACTTTGCCTGTGCTTGAATTGATTTCAAGCAAACATGACACGGCAACAATATCTGCATTGTTGTTAGAATACAAACAATTTTGTCTGAAAAAACAGTAGCCGACTTCAGTATGGCCTTAATTAATGCGGTGCAAACTACTGCAATAACATCCAGGACCATCTTGTGTCAAATGAGAGCAGTCTTCGCAATTATACTTTTTTGAAATTACACATTTGATAAAACTTATGTCAAAAGATTGCTATAAGCATTTTAAATGAAAAATGAGTAAAACGATTATGATGGTAGTATTGGCAAGTTTGTTCATTGATACCAATTTTAATAACGTTGAACAAAAGTTCCGACAATTGGCAATTCTTACAATTTCGAAGTATGCAATTTCAGAACTTGTAAAGACTAAGAATGAGCTGATGCATCAAACTACCAACACTGATAATTCGAACTAGCATGAGAATGAGAACCGACACATTTTATGAACGCTCTAAATTTTACCAAAGATTCAGTGGGTTATATTTGGGTCTTGTTGATTCAATTTCTAACAAAGATATAAACAAACCGTTGAATCCATTCCATGGTCCTGCTTTCATGGAAATGTTTTTGAAAAAATATGTACCGTATCTGCCACTATGGACAGCAGTTACATCAGAGCGTAAGAGCGATGCACCAGTAGAGAACTGATTTGGTTTAGTAAAGAATTCTTCAATCAAACTTTCAATAAAAATGTTCTCAATTTATTAAAACCATTCGACAATATATTTTGAATGTCTATAAAGAATGGAAACTGGACATACCGTGAACCAGATGTGCCTCACAAAAACAAAAGTATGAAAAAGATGCTCAAAAACAAGAGCTGGCAGTTGAGTTATAAAAAATAAACAAACATATTTTACAGCATAGTAACAAAGCTAAATAAAGCAAACAAGGCATGTGCAGTAGTAAAGCAACCAATTTTAGAGAAATCCCGCTCAAGAAACGATGTAGTCTTAATATATGAAAAGGATTTTTTTTTATTTTTCAAGTTATGATGGATTAACTGTTCAGAAAAACGCAACAGTTAATACTAAGATGTGATTGGACAATTTCACAATTGATTTTTGTGGTAAATTTTTTTACAAGATATGTCCAAATGATAAAGTATTTATGGTGTACGAAACCGCTAAAATTATGAAAAGATTTTTACAAGGTAGAATATTTCCAATTAATGTAGGCATGATGCATTGGTGTTTAGCATATGCTAATCTCTGTGCTGGCACCTTCAGTTATTTTGATCCACTGAAGAACAATTCAACTGATGCAAAAACTTATAAGAATAGGCTTAATCCTTATGTATAATTTTTGTTTTTTTATTACCTACTGTAAGCTATTTTATAATGTTTTATATTTTTATATTAATTTACTTTATATTATGTTTATATTAACACACGGCAGTATTATGTAAATAAATCTTATCTATCTATCTTAAATTACTATTTTTCTACCTCCACCTCCCCTTAGTTTATTTTTATTAAAAAAATTTCTTGTTCTTTCACCATGCTAAAAAAAATAAAAATATATAGAAAATAATAATTTATTGTTACAAACAAATATCAAGTATGAAATAAATTAATAACTTATTCTCAATATGTTATAATATTTTACTCACATACTTAAATAACATTTAATCTCTCTTTTTTTAAATATTTTTTATCCATATATAAAATACAGTATGAAACATTTTAAATTTAATTTCAAATTTTTTTTTACATAAAAGTTTTTAATTGATTCAGGGGAGTTCATTGTACATTTTAATAGACAACACAAGATAGGTTTTACATAATTAATATAACAACAACAAAAAATGGAAAGGCTGCAACGGGGGGAAATATTTATATTTACAATAAATATATTATTAATTATTGTTCCGGAATTTTATTTTTAGTTAATTGTTTGTAAAGAGTTTTATTTATATTATTTTTTATAAGAATTTACATATTTATTTTATTTAACAAAAATTATTATTTTATAATATATGTGCTTGGTTTTATTTTTCTTGCTTCCGCAGTTATTGGTGTTTTGTTGCCGTTAAAGACATAAAGGTAAGTTCAACATTTTATAGCTTTATTATATTTTGCACAATGAATGCATCATATCTCCTTCAGAGTTGTTAAATGTATTTGGCAGGAGTCAACAGACAATAAATATTATTAATTATTAGTTTTAATTAAGTAATTAACTGTATAACCTAGAAATGCACAAAGAACATGTTTTTGATGCAGAATTAAATTATCCATCGAGTAATTACAAATAATTATTTTTTAAATTTATTTTCAATCTGTAGTAGGGTATACATGGCAGTTGTTGGCACCAATAGTAGAAATTGGCACTCTTCGACGTTTTGGCTAATATTAATATCCCTAGCAATTTATTAGAAACATGTTTATTAAAACAACGTTAGTTTTACCTATTGGCAACATTTCTCATTTATTGGAATGAAGTTAGCCAACATTATATCGATTTTATAACAGTTAGAAACCAAGCGTGTTGTAGTCTTGACCGTTTCTTGTGAATTTAGTAAGAATTTAAAACAAATATAATCAAGAGTTGTGAAAATTTATACAAACAAAAGTAAGTTAAGTTATTTATACATTATTGCATTATCTTATGACATTTATAAACGCAAAATTTATTATTAACTATAAGTTTGGCATGCCAATAACTGACATTAAATGAACACGATATTTATTAATTGGCACTCATGCCAATAACTAGACTTATACAAGATATGATTGTATTTAAGTTATTTGCATGTTCTAAATTTAGCATTTTTATGAATTAACTTACCTACCTATAATTACAAATACTTCTATTTAATTAATTAATTAAACTTAATTATACAATAACTATTTAAAAGGTAAAAAAACATACAAAAATGTTATTATTCGACATGAATTTAAACTTATTTTATAAATATTTTGTAATTAAAAAACACCAAAAATATTTTTAGGTAAAATGCCAAAAACAAAAAATCAGCCGAATGTTAAAAAATATTCAGAAACAGATATTTAGCGTTAGATGGAATTAAAAGTGGCATGTCTAAAAAAAGCGTCTGAACTATATGGAGTACCTAGATAAACATTACAGTTTAGGCTAAGCGACAAATTTACCAAAACTCCACAAGGGCCACGTATCTCACTGAAAAAGAAGATGATTTATTGGAAAAGTGAATTAATGATAGAGAAATAGATTTCCTCGCTGGAAAGAAGACATTTAGGCCAGTGTTAAGGCATTCCTTGATCAATGTAGAAGGCCTAATCCTTTTATAAATAACACCCGGGCTAATATATCCGAAAAAGATATAAAAAAACTGGGTCAATTCAATTGAAAGTTACCTTAAAGAAAAAATTTATTTTGATATATTATCTGACCCTAACCAAATATATAATGGTAATGAAACAAACTTTAAACTAAGAATTAAATTAAATAAAGTATTAGCTGCAAAGGATAAAAAAATGTGTACGAAGTAGATAAGGCCCAAGCCAAATCAAATTTAACAGTAATATTTACGTTTTCGGCAACTGGTGTGACAACACCTCCAATGATTATTTTTCCTTGCAAAAGGCTTCCACAAAATATTGCTGTTCTGTACCAAAAGATTGGGGTATTGGATTAAGTGACAATGGCTGGATGAAAAGTAATGTATTTTACAAGTATATTGCTAATATATTCCATCCATACTTAAAACAAAATGATTCTATTTCCCATAATTTTATTTCTCGATAAGCATAAAACTCATCTTACTTATCAACTTAGTAAATTATGTACAAATTTAGAAATAATTTTTATTGCTTTGTATCCTAATAGAACTAGACTTTTGCAACCTGCTGAAGTTTCTGCTTTTAAACCACTAAAGGATGCTTGAAAGAAGGCAGTCAATATTTGGCGTAGAGATCACTCTCTTGATCAACTGACAAGGGATAAAGTTGCTTCAATTTTAAAACCTATCGTAGACAACCTTAAATCAGAAACTATTTCTAATGGCTTTAGAACAACCGGGTTATATCCTTGGAATCTAAACGCATTAGACTATACAAAATGTTTTGGAAAAAAAAATTGTAGTTAAAGAAACACACGATGAAGATGTATTATTAAAATATGATTATTTTAAAGGAATTCTGGGTGAAAACAAGATTGCCATTTTTGAATCAATCAATAACGAGAGATCAAATTTTTTTTAGATTTTGTAATGCTTTTATAAACTGTGACAAGTATTTCAAAAAGAAAAAACTACTGACAATTTTCATATTGAAGTTAATGAGAACATTAGTACAATATTGGACAGTAAATTATTTGACAGTTTTGATGGCATGACTGTAATTAAAACAGTATTGTTTCAAATAATCTTTGCAATAATAATGAACATTTAATCTTTCAAGAAAATTATACAATAGTTGACGAACTATTTGATTCTTTTGATAATAATCAAAATATTGACGTCAACTGTAATAAAAACAAGACTATTACAAATAATCAATGCAAAGATGATGGACACTTAATCTCTCAAGAAAATTATACAATAGTTGACTCTTTTGATAATCAAAGTATTGATATTAACTGTAATGAAAAAAACCTTGTTTAAGTAATCAATGCAATGATAATGAACATCTAATTAATCAAGAAAATCTTGACAAGAATTGTGTTTCTAAAACTGATAATTTAAATAATATGATTAGTTCCAAAGAACTCACTGAAGAAAAAAATAAGGAGAATATAAATAATAAAACTTAATATTCCGACGGATCACATTGCTTGCAATAAATCTCAATTAGATGAATTCTCTAGTTATTTGCATTGGCCATTAACACCATAGAGAACAGGAAAGCAAAATGAAAAAACTAAAAAGGAACTAAAAAAGAAGAAAAAAAAAAACTACAACACAATGAAGAAAAGAACAAAAAAAAACAAACTAATTAAAACAAATAAAAGAAAAAAAACAAAGAAGTCACTGAAAACAAAGGTAAACAAAATTAAACTTGAAAAAAACGAAAAAAAAAAAACGCAACAAAACAGTTTAACAGATTCTTAAATAGCCATTTCCAATAAACCGATAAACAAAAAAAACCTTTAAATATTATTTCATCTATTTCTTTGTTTCCTGAAAAAACAAATGTTCTTAAATCAAATAAAAAAGTGAATCATGTTCGTCGTTTTTTGTTTGCTAATAAAATAAATTAACTTAACGAACCTAAAAATAGCTAGTTACAAGTCTTTGCTTTATATGCACCTATAATTTGTCAAAAGATAATATTGGAATCAAATGCAACGAGTGCAATCAAACATTTCACCATAGATGCCTTGTCAAACATGAAGAATGAATTATTTGTATCTAAATCGTACAAAGCCAATATTATAGTTATAGGCTATAGTTAATTAAATCTAGTTATTATATTTTGGAACTTATTAAATGTGCAATAAAAAAAAATTAAAAAAATTGCAATTTTGTGTTCCTGGTTAAATTTGGGTGACATAAACTCAGTTACCAATTAATAGGTAAGTGCATGCCAATAACTACTTTTTTGGTGCCAATTACTAAAATTTCAGTACAATTTTTGAATTACCCGCAATGATAGAAAGATACATTGATTTGTAAAATAATTGTTTGTAAAATAGAGTCTGCAATAATTAACACAGACTGTTATTACTCCTTAAACTGAATATATACACACAAAAAAACATAATAAATTTTTGATAATTATGCATTAGGGTGTTCGTTATTTATTCCGATTTAGATATTCTACATTTTTGTTGGAAATTTAATTCTTTGGTACTAAAAAGTACCACATAATTTTTTTCAGATTTTTTATACTTCCGGAAACCGTGCCTGTAGACCTTATTTAAATAACATGGAAAAATGTAATTTTTTCATGTTATTTTCAATACAATAAATAAAAACTGGAAATATTTATTTTGATAGTGCAACTATCATAATCGATGTAAAATTTTCCGTAGATTACGAATTTTTGATTTTTGTGGTCACAAAACGACAAAAACTGTAAAAAAATAACAAAAATACGTGATTTAATGCAATTTGTTCTGCATTTTTTGCATTTTTTTCTAATTAAACATTCGAATATCAAACTATCATCATCAAAATCATATTGTACGAAAAATTTCCTGTCGAAAACAAATATTGCAATTTGGTATTGTATTGTATCAATTTTTAGCTGTTTTTAAAATTAGTAATAAATTAAATAAATCTTTATTTCTTTACATTTTAATCATTTTGAATTTGATGGTATTATTTAGACTTATTTTTTTTTTTATTATTTCTCAACAAAAATTTTATGATTGTTTTGTTAAATAAAATAAGGCTAAATACTGACAAATAATAAAAGTTTTTGATATTGCATGCATAATTGCTAAATAACATTTTCAAATATTGGTGCGTAATATTACTTCACGCCTCCATCGTCGGAAAGCGTTCGGATTTAGAAGAACTGGACGTTATTTTTTTTTACCAAAACACGTTAATAAATGCAAGACGTTTGCTCGAGAATGTACGTCCAAGCCGTTCGTAAATACAGAAGAAAGACGGCTGGGTAGAAATAGTTTTTATTATAAAGTACGAGGGGCACTGCTAAAGTTTGCGGAATCAAGTACTGCCTGTATTGCCAGCGTTCTGCGATTGCCATATTCGTAAAATTTGACGTTTTTTACCTATAATTCAGTTGACAGTTTGATTTCAAACTGCTCGGTTTTGTGTCAACAAAATTTAACGAGAGTAATAATTGTGTTAAAAATGGAAGTTGACTTCCGAGTGATGATTTTTTATGATTTTAGATACGGTTTGACACCGCAGCAATATGTGGAAAAACCCAGTTTGTTATTTGGGGATGAAGCACCATCCAAAACTATGGTTTACAAATGGTTTGCAGAATTCAAGCGTGGTAGACCAATGTTTGATGACGATCTTTGTGAAGGTCGTCCATGCAAAAATATTGATGCTGTGCGTGAAATGATTTTGTCAGATTGGCATGTGACCTATAGTGAAATAGAGGCATCCTTAGGCATTGCAGCAAAACAAATACATACGGCAAATCATTGTTCATCATGACAATGCAAGCGCTCACACTACACGACAAACTGTAGAGTTTTTAACCAGTAACAACAGCCAATTAATGACTCATTGCCTATATTTGCCTGATTTATTGCTTTATGACCTATTTCGACATATCAAAAATAAAATGCGTGGCGAGCGATTTTCATCGCCTGAAGCATTTAAATCACTTGTTTTAGAAGTACCTCGCTCAGAGTGGCAAAATTGTTTTGAAGATTGGTTTCATCGAATGCAAAAGTGTATAGATTTTAAAGAAGAATATTTTGAGAAGCAATAAAGCGATTTACATAACGTAATTTGTGCTTACTTTACATTTTTCGCGAACTTTGGCAGTGTCCTTTGTAATATTATTATTTATTTTAAACTTCAGTAAAAAAAAGTCATTTAAAAAAGTTTTTTAATCGATTTAAAATCAACACACAAAAAAGTGGTCAAATGAAGAATCGTATCTACAAAAAAAAGAATTAATTCAAAAGTTGTGAAAGATATAGCTGAAAGAGCAGTGCAGTTGACTCAAGAATATGTAAATATATTAACAACTGATGAAATACAAAAGCAATATTTACTCTAAGTAATCAAAGAATACACGACTGAACTTCCGTATGCTGATAAACAAACAATGATTTAGATAAAAATATAAAAATTAATTGACTTTAAATAAAATAGTTTCTCCAAAAACTAAAAATAAAGAATATTTTATTTTTACCTGTACCAGAAGTAAAATAAATGTTTTAATATGAATTTTAATATATAAGCAAAACAGTATTTTCTATTCAAATTTATGGATTTGCTTGATTTTCTAATAAGGTATTATTTAAGTGTATTTATATAAATAAACGCAAAGAGCCTGATTGAAGTTTGTAAAAATAATGATGATGTGGTTCTCAAATTTTTGATGCAATAAAAAAATTATATTCAAACATAAATAGAAACATTTTTTTTCGATTTTTTTTTAATTTTATTCATTTAGAATTTGTAAGACCGATTTCTCAGCTAAAAATTATTTAAACTTTGGTATGTGATGTATGATTTTGATAAATTTTATTTCATAGAATACAATTCTGATGTTGATAGTTTGATGTTCGAATTTCTAATTAAAAAAAAAGATAAAATGTTAAGCAAATTGCATTAAATTACGTATTTTTGTTATTTTATTGAGTTTTTGTTTTTCAGAAGCGTTTTGTGACCTCGAAAATCATAAATTAGTAATCTACGAAAAAATTTACATCAATCATGCAAGTTGCAGTATTTAATATTTCCAATTTTTATTTATCGTATTGAAAAAAAAAAACAAGAAAAAAATACATTTTTTATGTTATTTAAATGAGGTTAAAAACGGTCTACAGGCACGGTTTCCGGAAGTATAAAAAATCTGAAAAAATTCATGTAATACTTTTTAGTACCAAAGAATCAAATTAGCAACAAAAATTTAGAATATCCAAATCGGAATAAATAACGGACACCCTATTATGCATGCATAAAAAAATGCCTTTGTTATACATTATTGAATATGTTGTTCTTTGGCTTATCCAATGGCATAAATTCATTTACCCTACAATGCATTTTAAACAAGAAAATTGCACATTAACCGAGAAAGTGCATAACATAACCGTAAAATCTCTAAAACTAAGTGGGTCCAACGGTCTCATTGTAGCACTCAATTTCTCTCCTGTAACTTAGTGGTTGTAGCGCTGGAATTGATTTGTAGGAAGGTCTGCGCCGGTTAGCCCACTGGAGATGGGCGGGTAGAATGTAGTGCGCCACGAGCTTGTATTATTTCTAAAATTCCATTCCTACACTATCGTCTCCGTAGGGAAAAGCTCGAACACTATAGTTGGACGTAACTTCCCCTAAAGTAGACACAATATTGCACCGACAAGATTAATTTTACAGTTAAAAAAAGTTTGTAGGACAACATGTATTCAAAAATTAGACAGATTAGTAGTGGGAACATAAATTAACAGACAGCGAAAAGATGGTTTTACCGCGAACCTCGCATGCGATCAACGATTCCGCATGGCTGGTTAGCCAATCAAAAAAAATAAAATATTTCTCCGATACACGGTGTCGCGTAGCGCTACGTTATACCGCAAATGGGAATTATACTGTTACAATTCTATTGTTGGTGTTACGCAATTTGTCGCAGGCGGGTCGTCACGATCTCTATTCACAAACAAATTACATATATATTTATATAAATTAATGGTATGTGACCGTAGCCACATCACCAAATAGTAATGTTACAGAAGGCGCAATCGTAGCTATCCTTGTTCAAATAAATATCCAAGGATCTAATTACTAATGCCCGTACTAATAGTCAGAGATTAAATCTCGGATTCATGAATCCGAGAGTCACTTTGCAAATTGTTGATTGGCTCTAAGCCAATTTACGGATATCATTAGTCGCGGCCGACCAATGCATTTCTTGCTTAATTCTAGGATCGAGTTGAAAACTATGCAACCGTCAATTCATTCCTAGATTCAAATAATCTTAGGTCCACCCAAGATTAATCTTGGATTGTTTATTAGAGTGTCATATATTAATTCTGACGTTTGGTAATAAAATACATTGGCCGATTGCAACTATATTCATCATCACGATATCCGTAAATTGGCTTAGAGCCAATCAACGATTAGCAAAATGAGTCTCGGATTCATGAATCCGAGATTTATGCCCGTACCAATAGTTGGAGATTAAATCTCGGATTCATGAATCCAAGATTCATTTTGCTAATTGTTGATTGGCTCTAAGCCAATTCACAGATATCGTGATGGTGAATATAGTTGCGATCGGCCAATGTATTTTATTACCAAATGTCAGAATTAATATATGACACACAAATAAACAATCTTGGGTGGACCCAAGATTATTTGAATCTAGGATTATATTGACGGTTGCATAGTTTCAACTCGATACGAGAATTAAGCGAGCAATGCATTGGTCAATCGCGACTAATGATATCCGTGAATTGGCTAAGAGCCAATCAACTATTAGCAAAATGAATCTCGGATTCATGAATCTAGGATTAATTCGAAATTTAATTTCTAACTATTAGTACGGGCATACATCTCTGACTATTAGTACGGGCATTAATATAACAAAAAAAAAAAAACCCCCTTCTAAGTAGGCTAGATACAAATAAATTGACGTTAAATAATGACACAAATAATTGACATTTCTAATAGAGTGAAATAAATAAAGATAATTTAGGTCAAATAATATAACAAAAATTCAAGTCTGTTAGGTCTGTGACATCTGGCCAGTTCGGATGTCACGTAGAATGCCTTTTGATAAGATTCAATTTCCAAACATAGTTCTAGTCCCAAAAGAGTAGCTTTAGTAAAAATCCAATTTTCGAATTCGTATTTCCGATCAAATGCCAGGCCAAATCTTCAATTAGAAATACACATTGGAATCAAGAGGTAGAGATCGGCTTCTGGTTAAATTCCAATTTTTTCAAATAAAAATCTCGATTAGCTTTTGGATAACAATTTCAGAATTCCAAAACAGCAGCTTTAATCGATCTAGGCCAGGCTTTAAACGCCTTCAATATACACAGCCTTACCAGTTGATCGGCTCTATTTCAAAACCCATTTTTTTTTTCTGACAAATTTAAAATCAACAACAGTTTTTTTTTCACTCTTGTTTTATTTCGGAAAACAGCTAAGACAAAATCGAAATGCTACATCATTAAAATTTTAACTCATTTAATACGATATTCTACAACCATGCATGATGTCAAAATTGATCTGAAAAGTTCATAAAGTGCATAAAAAACAATTACGAGCAACTGCATAATAAATGGATTTATCTTTCAACCGAAGTATATCAAAAATTCAACTTTACCCAATGTATTATGTTATTCTACAACTTTTCATAATGTCGAAATTGATCCAGAAAGTGCATAAAATGCAGTTTCAATCATAATAAATTCATTTATTTTAAAACCGTAATACCTCAAAAACTAAGTGGGTACAAACGTCGTATTATAATATTAACTGATCTATTATGTTATTCTACATCCATCCTAGACGTCAAAATTGATCCAAAAAGTGCACAAAGTCATGTTGCATCAAACTGCATAAGAAATGCATTTAGCAATTCGCTGCTTGTTATGATATTTGTTATATGACACCGATGCAGAATTTTGTTGTCTTTTTAATAGTGTATGAATCGTTCACATGCAACGCATAATAAGCAATTAATTAAGGATAATTAACTTTTATTATCTATTTTCTATTAGCTCTAGAAGGAGCAAATGACGGGCCCAAATTCTTTTTTTTGCCGATCAGTTTCTGTTACTGACGTACATATTTCCAGAGAAATTAGCATTTTTCAGGAACCGTTTGCTAATTACTGCTAATTACTATTTTTAATTAGGCAATTAATTGTGCACTATCATGTTATACACATTGAAATTGTTTTTCTTCGGGTCTACCTAATGGTATGAAAATAATTGCTTTCCGATGCATTGTAAGCAAAAAAATGCTATTTATCTGACTCTAACTTTATAGATACGCGGCAATAGGTAAATGCATTTTGCCTTTAAACCGCAATATCTCGAAAAATAGTGGGTCCAAAACATTAACTGATGTATTATGTCAAAATTGATCCATAAAGTGCCTAAAGTGCAGTCACAACCAACTGTATAATAAATGCATTCATCTTTAAATTGTAATATCTCAAAAACTAAGTAGGTCCAAAAGACATATTATAGTTTTAACTGGTCTATCATGTTATTCTACATCCATTTATGAAGTCAAAGTTGATACAATAAGTGCACAAAATGCATAAAAACACTTTTTATGCATTTTGTGCACTTTTTGTTCTAACCAATTGCATAATAAACGCGTTTATCTTTAAACCAAAATATTTCAAAACATCAACTTTAACAATGTATCATGTATTTCTACAACACTCCCCGATGTCAAAATTGAACTAGAAAGTTAATAAAGTGCAATTTCAACCAACTGCGTAATAAATGCATTTATCTTTAAACCCTAATATCTCGAAAACTAAGTGGGATCAAAAGTCATATTATAGTTTTAACTAATCTATTATGTTATTCTACCCCATAAATATATATAACTGGATACTTCACTCCTTATGTTGATGCGTTTCATAGTGAAGCAAATTATATAACGGCGGCCATTTTATGTGTGACTTAGGCCCGATTTCATAATCAATCTTAATGCTACATTGAAATTTAATGAAATCATTAACGAAAAAATCGATTTTATAATAAAAATAATGTATTATTAGCTACTAATGAAGGCATAATTTTAATGTGTCATGCTTGTCCCATCAATGACGTTAATGATGCCATTAAGTGTAAACATAAAAAGTCAATAACACATTAATTAATTACTTGGTGCATGGATTGATAAAATTTATATTCATTCTTGAAACTTCAAACTTGCAACTTGATTTGATATTTCAAGGTTAGAAACCGCCATGTTTACACTGCAAAAAAAAACACAAAATAGTACATTAAGTACCAAGGGCAGGAAAGCACTGTTTGCAGCACGCCACTGTTTGCCGCCCGAGTAAGCGAGGGCGGCAGGCAGCGAAGTGCTGCAAACGCTTTCTTGCCCGTGGTGCTTACGACTGTTTTTTGCTTGCCTCTGTAAGATAACAATAACATAATAAAACTTTAAAACTATTATTTAAAAAAAAAAACTTTGTTTTGTTTAAAACTTCAAGTGTCAATGTTGTTTTTAAAGGTTAACAGCGCTCGACACCACGTGATTTTGTCAGATAGATTTGGTGGTGTGCAAGGGGGTTTGCTTACCCCCTGACCAAAGCCAAACATACCCAAGCTAATTTAGTGTTTAAATTGACGCTTAATTTGATGGGGCCACACTTATTACTCTCTAAATAAACCCATATAACTACGTTAATATTTACTAAAAAGCTTTGATGAATATAAAACAATAGATAAAGAATTAATTTAAGATTAAAATATAGTATCACAATTTCTTATTTTTTTTAATTTTAAATATTATTATTAATATAATCGGAAAATTGATTAAAATGTAGGCAACCCAACTAACTGGAGAAGGCTCTTAATAGTTATAAAAATATTTGACAATTTAAACAATTGTAATACAATCACTCTACACTGGATGTCAATAGTTCTGTCTGTAGTATATTATATTATCAAATCAAGCAACTATTAAAAAATATAATGTAATAAATTTATTTTATTTTATTATTATAAATTAAAAGATTATTATACATTTAAAATTGTAACATTTTATATCAAGAATTATTTAAAGGAAGAATAATGCTAATATAAATACTAAATTTTTAAATAAATTAAAAATTTAATATAATTATTTAGTTTGATTTGTAAAGAATGACCATTATTAAAAAATATATTTATTTAAACAAAACTAATATTAAACACAAATAATACTTTGTATGAAAAATTGCAAAAAAATGTAAATTTAGTTGATACCGTAACAAGTTGTCGTTTGAAAAAAAACTTAAGCTTAAAACACTAAATAACTTTAGTACAGTTACTAACCTGATTTGAGTCAAATTGATGTTCATTTATAATACCAAGCTCGTCATTTAATACTTCGTATAATTTACTTTGATTGATAATAATTAATGTTTATAACCCCATTAGCACAATTTGTTATTGAAATTTGTGATGAATTTGATGGGCAATTTATTGATGCTGTATTTTGAGAAACTTTAATGCTTGTTAAATTTTCATTATTGACTAAATTTGGTTCGGAAATTGTGACCAAGTTTGGTTCGGGAATTTTTAACCCAGAAGTGGACGTAGAAGGAATATTGTTTCAAAACAATTGATCGGCTACCTTTTTTTATTGTTTACTGAAGCATCTATGTAAACTTCTGCTACTGTAGATGAACGCCAACCGCCATGTTTTTTTATAGATAATAAATTTGCTCCTGCATCGGCCAGAAGAGTTGCTGATGTACGGCGAAAACAATGTCCTGTATATAAATGTGCATTAGCAAGGTTTAAATATTTGGCAATATTTCCAGGGATTTTGCCAAACGTGTTCTTTCCTATTGGTGATATTGTACATTTTTCATTTTTATAAGTTATAAAAAGCGATCGTGGAGAATATGTGTTGGTCGTAATAAAGTAATTTTTAAAAATATCAATAACATTGAGATCAATTTCAATGTTTTTTTTTTGTAATGGCAAATGTTCTAGAAAATTTGTTTTTCGTATCCGGAACAGAAACAATTATACAGTCATTGTTAATGTTAACATCAGAAACTTTCAGATTTGCCAGTTCTATGCTTCGACAAGCACCATATATGCCTACCAACAATGCAACCTACAAACCAATAATATATTGTTTAACATACTGGGTAATTTAATGTACATACTTACTTTATGCATTAAATAAAATGCATTAGGTGCATCTTTTAAAAACTTCATACACTCTTCATATGTGAGAATTTTTAAATAAGCAACGACTTTAGAAATGTAGCTATATCAATATTTTCTTTAATTTTTATTACTGATTTTAACATAGAATATAAAGCCCATAATGTAGCGGAATTGACAGTTTTTTTTTCTCTCAACCATATATGCTAAAACTACATTTTCTGATGTAGTTTTTGCTTTCCTAGATCTTTTCCAGTCATTAAAAATTTCATAAGTTTGTTCATATCGCAGCCTCGATTTGGTTGGCAGTAAATTTTCTGCAGCATTTTGTGCAATTTCTTGTAGCTCCGGTGGAGTGTTTTCAAACTCCAATTCCGATTCAGTATTCATTTTAATTGTTAGATGTTATACTTATGAATAAATCAACCAATTCAAATTACAACATTTTATTTTAAAATTAATGACATCTGCCATACTAGTACAATCTGTCATAATAGTAAGTTAAAATATTTTTATTAAGCGAAAATTAAAAAAAAATTAATAAATCATAAAATAAATTAATTTAACTCTTTAATAATACTTACTGTTAATTTAGTATAATTAAAATTAAGAGTTATATTCAATTAAAATATTATTTTTTTAACTAGCTCCAAAGCTCACTTCCCTCCTTAAAATACGGGCGGAAAAACTGTTGTCAGAGTAGGCATGCACAAAAATAGTTTAATCATAGTACCAACATAATCTTTTTTATCTAATGAAGCATTAGTTGGCTTGGTAAAAGTAGTAATAAAACATATTGTGAAACACATTCTCGCTCGCACTTATTTGTTATATTTTGTCCTGCTTTATTTAAAAAGTAAAACATAATGAAACAGTATTTTAATAGTGCTTACAGTAACATCTGTTTTCTCACTAGCACTTATTATATTTGTTATATTTTTGTCTTGTTTTATTTAAAAACTAAAAAATTATTAAAACTTTACTATTTGTTTACAAACAATAAACACAGCGTCTTTAAACATAAAAATGGCAGGAAACAATAACACTGGTAAGTTTGTTAAAATTATTTATTTTCATATTAATTAAAATTTTATTATTATTTTAGAGAAATTAAGTGAATTATCTATCGTAAATGAAGTATCTTCCTGTACTTCATCCGCACCGGCTTCTGATCAGCCTCCAACAATCGATGGTAAGTATTTGTTTATTTAAGATAGAATTTTTTTATGTATTATTTTTAACTGATGGTTTAAAATTTAAAACTTCATTTTTCTACAGTGGAGACTCTGCAAAAACTTTGAATAGAAATTAATAACATAAGAAAAGAATTAGAAAAGGCAAAAGATGATTCGGAAACGGCGTCCGTGATAGAAACTGTGAGTTTATTTATAATTTTATGTCATATTTTATTAATATGTAATTATTGTTTTAGGACTACGGAGGAGGCAGTGGTGGCAGAGGAGGATGGCGTAGTAGCCGAAGAGGCGGCAGTGGTGGTAGAGGAGGCAAAGGACTCGGAGGAGGCAGAGAAGGATGGCGTGGTGGCCAAAGAGGCGACGAGAAAGGCCATGAAGGTCAACAAGTAAGTGTTTTATTTATAATTTTAATAGAATTGTCTTTTTAAATTATTTTTTGTTACAGGTAGCCGTAATAAATAATTATTACGGTAAAATATTTAAAAAATTCAATTAAATTTTAGTTAAAACAATTTATAATTATTTTAATTTATTTGTCAAGAATTATATATGTTAAGTTTGTTAATGTTATTGTTATTTATTTTTTATAAAATATTAATAAAAAGTTTTTTTATTAACTTTTTTTTTATTCATAGCTAGATAAAACAATTTACCAACATAAATTTATTTGCATCTTTATTACTAATTGGTATAAAAATCACTTGTTTCGTTAACCAGTGGCACACTCTCAAAAAATGGCTAAAGGCTTAAAACGCCGATTTTGGCACGCCAATTTATTTACAAAAAAAATGGGGGTCAGATAAAAGAAGGGGTTGTTAGGAAGATTTTTTTGGTTTATATCTCATTATGCTAGAATTAAATTTACTCGAGTTATTACAAATTATATGCCCCATCTTGGCCGTCTTTAGAAAAGGGTAGAAAATGGCCTCAAACATGGGTAATTTTGGGGTAGGTTGTTAAAAAAATGTAAGGGTACATTTTTTAAAAGTGAAACGATACTAGAGTGTACAAAAAGCCTCACACACATGGTCCAAGCACAAACTTATCCACACGTATACAGGGGTGTGATTGATTTTGTGGTGTAAGATGCCATTTTGACGTTCCGTGTTTATTATTGTAATATAAACTAGTCAGTTGACTATTAATTAATATCTAAATAAAAAATAAAAATAAATCTTGAGACTAATCAACTCAACATTTATTTTACCATTGAAGTAAAAGAACCAATCTTCATTATTAATTATATTTTATGCCACAGTAATTAAATCCTATTGTTTAAATAAAATAATATTAAAATTTATTAAACTCTATTGTAAATAAAAATAGAATGTGCGCGATGGTTTTTTTTTTAGCGCGATATCAATTTTTATAGAAATTTGTTTTTGTCGAGAAAAAAATTATTTTCTCGTTCATTTTAACGCTAGTTCTGAACAAATAAAGACCGTAAACGAAGACATCATTGGAAACCGCATTCCAACAAAGGCTTTTTTTCTTTTGAGTATAATAGTAATGTGACATGTGACAATTTTGGATAGTAATAACTCGTACCACCATCCATGTAATGTAATATAAATAAGGCGAAATCAAAAGATGAGGTGTTATAATTCCCATACCATAGCTACTCTCTGAATATGTATCTCAAGCAGTAATCCAAATCTATTATAAGAAAGAGAACAGGATGAAGAAAAGCCGCATGGCCACCACCAACTGAATAATCCAGACAAGCCATTATTAATATTTCAAATGTTACTAAACATATTATAATGTGTATGCGTTTACATGCATAAAATTTATTAATTTTTTTCTTTGTTACAATTTGCGCAACTATGAATTCATATACATATATATTTTTATTGCTTGAATAATATTTTAAAGATTATGTATTACATAATTCCTATATTTTGTATTTCATGTCATATTGTAAACTTAATTAAATCTCATTGCCGATTTGTGATAATTTAGTTTTTTTTTAAGAGTGACTATAATATGCATATAATTACGGAGCTTGAATATATAACGCTAAGCTTTAATCCTAGATGGAGCCCAATTTAGGTAACCATATTATTGGACTTAAATCTATGTTGTAATTATGAAAAAGTTTAATTGCATTCAATATATTTGCTAAGTTAATTTACTGACCACGTGTTTTTAACTAACGACCCTAAACCTTAACTCACTACCGAACTCTTTTGACTAGCCACGGTAGGCCGTAACTAAATAACTGTTTTTTGAGCCTTAAGTTTTTGTACAAAAAATAAGCCTTACAACGATGAAGAAATACTTGAGCGATACGTAGAGCTGAATGTAGAACTGATCATTATTTTGTCATAACAAAATTGAACGTTTGTTGTAAATTTATTAAGATTTTTTTTTTCAAAACGACAGTACCAGAGAAAGATATGAAAAAACTCTTAAAGAAAAATTAGTTCGTTAGAGTGTATAGCGGTCATTTGGACAGGTACCGGTCTATTTGATTTAGTAAATTAATTAAAACAGCAAATAAGCTCATTTGTGGCTTGTGGAGGAGAGAATATTGTTGGATGAGGCCTATCTACAATGGTTCAGAGCTAACTAGAAAAATATTAATTGTAACAAGCTAGTTACTAGTGCATTTACGTTTGGATATTCTGATGTTGGTAAATATTAACATTTTAAATGTAATTTATCTTGTAGTTGCTTGATATTAAAATTGCTAAGTATAATTTATCTTATAATTACTTGATATTGACATTATTAAGTTTAATTTGTATTATATTTACTTAATACCAATTACAAAACTTATATTGTATGCAAATGGCAAGTTAACGTAGGTAACCATCAATTCAATTATATAAATCCGCAATAAAACTCACACATAATTAGGAGACCCGCTGCGCATTTTAACTATTTTTTTGCGGAATGGGACACTTTGGCGCGAGGACATCTCGGCGCTGGCCGTTTTGGCGCCAGAACTTTTCAAATAAAACAAAAGTATATATATTCTAATAAAGATTGATTTGTTTTATGAGACATAATAAATAATGTATAATAAATAAAATGTATAATAAATAAAATATAGAATACATATAAATTACATAACGTATCAAACAGAAATTACAAATAAAAATATGTACGTACATATTTAAATTGTCAAATATCTTTATATAGTATAATAACTAAATAAAATTTTGACTCGCAAATAATGTATGGGTGATTAATTATCACTTTTTGATTATATGTAATGACCTGAAAAGTATAAAGGATAATAAATGGATAATAAAATAATAACAAAAAGAATTAAAAATACAAAATAATGAAAAATACCATATTAAAGATTTTATTTATGATACATTATTTATTATGTATATAGAATTATTTTTTTTATGATTAATATATTGATGTATATACTTATTTTATTCAAAAAGTTCTGGCGCCGAAATGGCCGGCGCCGATGTGTTCTCGCGCCGAAGTGTCCTAGACCCATTTTTTTGCGCCCTGGAATGTTATCGGGAAAGAATAGCTCTTGAAACGTTCTTTTTGCACGTTAAAACCGATCAGAACACATGGCTATTTAACAAAAAGAAAAATACGTGAGCCGCCTGTTAACTTATAGTAATCTATTTATTTCTAAAAACATACAAATTGTTTTCCTTTAATGCCGAATTATTTCAGGCTCGATGATTACACTAAAGTGTACAATTTAAAATATGTACAAGTAATAGTTAATCAATCCAATTCGATGACTGATTAATTTAAATTAATGCCGGCTTCAATTCTAAACTTGGAGAGGATTTTGTTCTGGAATTACCACGTGCGCCCAAATTATTCGCGGAGGTTAGCAATTTGAATTTGCTATATATTTTTAAAGTTAATTTATATTAAATTGAAGGTTATCTTTAAATTATAACTTATGTTGAATGCGAGATAATTATATTAAATCGTATCTTTATCTTTAACGTTGATCTATATTGAATCGATAGTTATCTTTGAATTGTAACATAACTTGTTGAATGTGTTTCTATATTTTAATCTTTGTAAATTAAAAAAAATGTTTTTTGAAAGTTTGCTACGCACATGATTCACTTGACAATCCCATCTAAGAGTGGAATCCTAAAAACGTCACTTCTGTACGATTGTCATGCAACTCATATGCTCTAAACGAGAAAATTTTTTTTTTTTTAATTTTTGCTTCATTAAGACATAGACGATTTGCTTGAAACCATAATATAGCAGAGTGTAATACTTTATCCGTGTCAACAATCATTTCGGATTATTTCTTGTTATGGCAATACACTGTAGTATCATCCGCGTATAAGATAAAGTTTGGAATTGCATTATTAAGATTATTTATATATAACAAAAATAATGCTGGTCCCAGAACAAAACTTTGTGGCACACCATACTGAATACTACGTTTTGTTGCCTTCTTCCTTGAAAATACGATTTTAACGAATTGATGAAGTTGTTCATCCACAAAGCATTTTACAGCTATAACGGTAGATTTATATTTTCCTAACCCAAACTGATTTTTATTCATTAAATTGTTGCTTTCTATCTGATTATGCCACAAATTATTTTAAATACTTAAGAAATAACTAAAATTGAATGTATTGGTTTGTAATTATTGCAGTCAGCTACAAAACATTTTTTAAATATAGTTACTAAGATGGATTGATTTATTAAGCGGAATAATTAATAAAGCATTAACCTGCTTTATAATTTTTTTTCTACTTCCTTCTATATATTTTCACTTTTATTCACGCCTAACAGAATGGATATGTATCATATATTCACTTTAGTGTGGATATGATATGCCGCCGTACCAACCATAAAAACAAAAAATACAAATCACAATGTTTATTTGATTACGTCGCTAAATACAAATTTTTATTTGTAAAATGTCAAAAATAGATTAAGAACGTCTTATTTATTAACTGTTATTATACAATAATTATAAAATAATTTTTAGATTTTTATCAGTCGTAGAAAAAGTAAGCTGTACAACTCGAGTGGAATGCCCATATCGCACTTACACGTTTGGAGCACTCTGAATGCAGCGTCGTGCTCCAAATTCGTCTTCGTGCGATATGGGCATACAAAAGGCGTCTGCGTCAATACTTTTTTCCATTGAATACGAAGCCCGGAAAAAACATCCTAACTGGAGGTAATGAAAATGTCTTAACATATAATATAATGCACCAAAACATGCAATCTTTAAACAATAATTTCAATCAATTATGTGCGTTAATACAAGAGTGGAAGTGTAATTTTATGTGTCTCACAGAACATTGGCTTTCTTTAGAGCAAATTAATTTAATAAAAATTAACAATTTTAAACTAATAAGTAGCTATTGTCGGGCACCAAATACACATGGTGGTGCTGCCTTATATGCTCAAGACAACATAGTAAGCAATCCCAGAGATGATATA
This sequence comes from Tachinus rufipes, assembly GCA_963932245.1. Taxonomy (NCBI): domain Eukaryota; kingdom Metazoa; phylum Arthropoda; class Insecta; order Coleoptera; family Staphylinidae; genus Tachinus; species Tachinus rufipes. Next base: position 80,765,290 of record OZ010741.1, on the reverse strand, counting down.
AACAAACTTTCAATAATAGAATCATTTGAATGTACAGGAGCAAATTTTAAAATTAATACATCTACTGTTATAACTATAGTTGTAGTTTATAGAACACCGACTTCTGATATTTTATTATTTTTTGAAAAACTAAACATACTGTTAAACATTTTATGTCAATCTTCTAATCAATTTTTTATTTTAGGTGATTATAATATAAATATTTTAAATACCGAATGTAAAAATGTAAAATATTTTATTGATATTATTAATTGTCACGGTTCCAATTTATTAATAAATGAGCCTACCAGAGTAACTGAAACATGTGCTACATGCTTGGATAACATTATAACAAACAGCACACATACAGAGTCAAAAGTACTTGTATCAGGTATCTCGGATCATTATGGAATATTAGTATCATTTTCTAGTAATATATCAGAAAACAAAACTATTAGGATAGCAAGACGTTTTAAAAACAATTCAATTAATGAATTTGTAAAGGCATTAGCCAATGAAAATTGGAATGATGTATACAACACTGCTAATGTTGATGACAAGTACAATAACTTCATAAATATTTTTCGATATTATTTCGATTTATTTTTTACAGTTGAGCGTTGTTGCAGTAAAAGAAAGTCAAAAACTCAATTACAGTTTAACAATCCTGAAATTTTGTACTACAAGGATAATATGTTATTATATGAAATTATAGCCACCTATGACCCTAAGTATAAACAAGTACTCAAATATTGTAGAGAACAATACAATAATGAATTAAAAAAATGCCGTACTAATCACTACAAACATAGACTAGAGCAGTCAGCAAATGTAACAAAAACGTCATGGGATATAGTAAGAGAACTTACTAATAAAAATAACAAAAGCAACAATAATGTTGATGCAAAATTGTCAGCTAATGAATTTAACAATTCATTTGTCAGCACAGCCACTACACTTTTGAATAGCTTAGATTTAGATGATGACAACTATAACTGTAGTTTACCTGCACATCAATATTCATTTTTTTTTACACCTACAACAGAAAGTAAATTGTACAATGTCATTGCAAATTTTAAAAATAAATTGTCAAGCGGAATTGATGAAGTGCCAATCACAATCATAAAGAGAGCCAAAGATTGTATAATTGCTCCAATTTGTCATTTATTAAATGCGTCATTTGAGCAGGGTGTATTTCCATTAAAACTTAAAATCGCTATAGTAAAACCAGTATATAAAAAGGGAGATCCAATGAATCTTAATAACTACAGGCCAATTAGTTTGTTGCCGTCGTTCTCTAAGATATTCGAAAGTGTAATGGCATCTAGACTAACTGCTTTTTTTAGTAAAAATAACTTGTTTAGTCAATACCAACATGGCTTTATAAAAGGTAAAACTATAAATACTGCTATATTTGAATATACAAATCTAATAACAGAATATATTGAAAGTGGTCAAATGGCTTTTGGTAAATTTTTTGACCTGTCGAAAGCATTCGACTGCATTAATCACAATATTTTGTTATTAAAATTAGAAAACTATAGTGTAAGAGGAGTAGCTCTAGAGTGGTTTAAATCATATTTAACCAACCGAACACAAACAGTTCAATTGCAAACAGAATCAAAAATTGAATACTCAGAAACTTTAAATTCTACAATTGGTGTACCACAGGGCAGTGTTCTAGGGCCGTTGCTATTCAATGTGTTTATAAATGACTTATTTTCTATAATGATAAATGGTAACGTACATTTTAAAATTGTTAATTATGCTGATGACACAAACTTACTTATTGGAGGAACTAATTTTATGGAATTAGTATCGAATGGATCTTGTGCAATAAATTTAGTTTTTAATTGGTTTGCTACAAATAGACAGGTTTTAAATAAAAGTAAAACTCAGTGCAAGTTATTTAAAATCAACAATTCACTAAGTACTCCATCTGAAATAATATTATCTAGAAAAAAAATTGATTTTACTGTGTCTACTAAATTACTGGGAATAATTATAGACGACAAATTGAAATGATCCAACATGTAGAATATGTTTGCAATAAACTCAGCAGCATCTGCTATATGCTTTTAATTTTAAAAAATAATTGTGATATTAATACAACTAAAATGGTATACTTCTCAAACTTTGTGTCAATTGTGCGATTTGGTATAATATGCTGGGGTAGCTGCACCGAATTAAGTCGAGTACTGAATTTGCAAAAACGCGCGTTAAGAAACATGCTCGGCATGAGTGCCAGAGAATCATGAAGAAAATTATTTCAACAACATAATTTTTTAACAGTTGTTGCAATATACATTGAAGAATGCTTGCTGTTTCTTTGGAAACACCCTTATTATTTTGACAATCATATTTTTAATCACAACTACAGTACTCGGCATAAGCAAAATTATATGTTTCCCGGGCATAATTTATCATTTTTTGAAAAAAAGTGCCAAATATATGTGTCTTAAATTTTATAATCTGTCTGCCATAAAAAACATCTCTAACTACAAATTGTATAAAAGAGAAATTCGTAAATTATTATGTACCATTGAGCCATATTCTGTGGGGGAATATCTTTTGCACAGAGTATAGTTCATATGTATTATATATACTAGGTTTAGACACTGTTTTATATTTGTTGTACGCTTTATGTATTTGCAGCTTTGTATAAAATAAAGAATGCTAATTAAAAAAAAAATTAAAAAAATATCCATTCTTGTTATACAAAATACTATTGTATTATTAATATATAAATCTTTACTACATTTGTTTTTCAGTGAGATTATTGCACTATAGAGTTCACAAACACTTACATTTTTAAAACTAAAATGACTAGTATTCCAGAAAATCATATATTCAGAAGCTATTTGTCAGGATTATTTAAAATTTCCAGCTATGGTTGTAAAATGGTTATTTAAGTCAAATTGGTTTCAGCATTACAAAAGATCTGTTTTCATTTTAAATTGATTTATAAATTTCAGAAAGTGTTAAAGAATTATATAAATAGTTCAACCTTTCCCGAATATCTTTAAGTTGATTATTAAACCAATTTATTTTATGTTTGTTATTTAAGATTCTTTTAATCTCAGGAAAACCAAGTCTCATACTCGAGTTTAAAAGATTCATACATTTATTAATTTTTTCATTAACATTTCTGTCAATAACATAACAATAAATTCCCATTTTTTTGAGCTAGCATCTTATATAAGCTTATCAAGCCAGCGTGTGTTTTAGGCATGCACGTAACTGCAACTTTTGATGATAAAATTAACATTAAATTCGAGACAAACTCATTAAAATTTATAAAGTTTATAAACATATTATTAATACAATTTTTATATCTTGTGTTTTTAAAAACACTTTTAGTCCGCAAGAATGCATTAAGCCTAGCAAGCTTTTTGTGTTATTTTCATATGTATTAAATTTCACGTTGAAAATAGCATTTAAGTTTGTAAAATGAAAATCAAATAGTTTATCAATTACATCCATAAAGATATAAAAATTTCCATTTAGAGATGTATAAAAAGTAATTACTAAAGCATTGTGAATAGGAATAAAAGCAACTAACATCATAACCAGATCGATTTTTTCTGTGAATTGTAAACTTATGCTTGTTAGAACAAATGCTTCACTATTTATTATATTCTGCAAAACTCGATGCAACGTTAGAATTATCATGCTGTAGATTTGCAATTTCATCATTATTTAAAAAGTATTCGCTAAAACACAAAACACCAAAATTATGTTCACTTACATTTAAAAACATTTCAAATTCTTCAATTTTATTCTGCAAAGAGCAAATATTTACGAGAAGAACATTAAATGTGTCTGTTATTTTCATTTCCATGAATAAACTGAAATCTAGAAACTAATTTGATTGATTAAATTGGTTTGTGGAACAGGCTTGGCACTTGGCCAGAAAGGGACGTTTTAACATTTTCATGGGTGTACAAATCGAGTTCTTGCATAATTTTAAACCTGTCTACAAGGTTGGTCGTCAACGAAAATCAAATGGGAAGGGTTAAAAGAGTGTGACGTTCCGTTTTTGCCAGGAATTAACCTAAAATAAACATTCAAACTCAGTATATAATAATCAATTAAATTACACTTCCCTTTCGGTTTCCGATCCTGATCAGCTCGGACAGCCGATTGAAGATCCAAATAATGGGCTCGGTTGGTTAGCTACCCAAATTACATTTCTTAAAGATGATTGCCAAGATCTGTACAATAAAAAAAAACATCAATTTAATTATGTGAATACTGAATTAAGAAAGTAGATATTAATAAGTATAAACATAAATAAAAACCTCCCGGTTTATGTATGGTTAGTACGGTTGTAGTATTTCATGTGAATTAATATGATTAAATAATGTTTAATCTAGTTTTATTGGAATCCATCCCAACGACATACCTTATCGAGGCTGCGGTTCCCGGTTTATTCTGAAATAATATGTTAAGTTTAATTATGTTTTATTATACTACATACGGTTTATAGCTGAGTGAATGATAAGAGGTGATTGATTTAATTCAATGACTCCCCCCAAATTAAGCTAGTTAAGTTTACCCTGTTTAATAAGATGGTTATATGTTCAATCGCTATATGTTATTTTGATAAATGTATGTACAAATATTATTATTTCATTAATGTGACACTACATACCTACCCGCAATTAAGTGTAATACAGTAGTAACTGAGCGAAGCACTTCAATCAAAACAGTAGCACTAATTAGCATAAAAACTCACGTTATTGGTCACTACAACAGATAAACATTAATTACTCAAAAAATATTGCTTATGTGTAGTGTAACTCTTTTTTTGGTTTTAAGGTTACTTGCCGCTGAGGCGGTAATCATACAGCGTGCAGTTCCCGGTAGCTGAGCAGTATGGGTCGGGTTTTATGATTATTTATGCTTTTTTGTGGGCTGAGCAAACAAGATAGAAGGCAACTAAATTAAACAATACTTACCTCCCTTTCTTATCCTTCTAGGGCTCCAATTATTTTCTTTCTTTTGTTGGGTTTCTATAGTTGGACCAGCATCTTGATGGGATATGGCTTAAAGAAAACAATAAAAAAGGTTGCCATGATGCTTACGTTCACTTGTTGTTGGGGTATAATGGCGGACACGCACGTGGTGATGGTGCCGGCAGCTTCTTTATCGCCGCCACGTTTTCGTCGACCCCTACAGCACTTAGGGAGTGGGTGGTAGGGTTGCAGAAAATTACTATGCCATATTATTGCCTTTGTCCAGACGTAACATTTATTTTCAAATTGTTATTTTTTTTCTACAGGCTTTCACATTAAGTTCGCCACTATCCTTTATAACTGACTACTCTCCTTGCAGCCTTAAAATTTACATCAAAACATTACATTTTTATTTATCATAAGACAGCCGATTAAAGATCCATGGCATACCCGTTTTTTTTTTAAATGTCAAAATGAAACTTCATAATGGAAAACCCTATAGATAGATAGATTGGTAGACAGATATATAGATAGATAGATAGATAGATAGATAGATAGATAGATAGATAGATCCTGGACCTCAAAATTTGAGGGTAGGGGACGGTGCTAACCCCTTCCAGGCGCGTCCCCGGGTGGCGGATAGGAGATTGCACTCGCGGACCAACACCATTGCACGGTGGCCTTGCTAGGGCAATAAGACTACCAATTTTCCTCTACCTTTTCCTTCTTTAATCTATCGACCTTCCTTGGTCAACTCTTCGGTCTACTCTTGACCATTTTCGGCTACCGACGCTATTAGGTATCGAGGGCTAGGTAGCCAAACCATCTTTCTTGCTATAAAGGTATGAATGTGAACGCGTGAATGTGATATTGAACCCCCCCCTGTAGTAGGTCATGAAATTCAGTAGTGATCCGGTAGGGCTCTGCTGCAGGGGGTGTAACCACCCTACAGCTGGCGGGTAGCAGAAAAACGCAAGCTGGCGGCAGCTATAAATCGCACAATGGAATTCTTTTTAGAAGCCTCGGAGAATAAGTTACCGGCAGGGGGGGGGCTACCTCCGGTAACGGCACCCAGCCCCAAATTGTTGACGACCCAAGCACCACACAACTGACCACGATTAATGTAAATGACGACACGACGAGGAAACTGGACACGACCACCGTAGAAATGACGGACTACGAGCTGGAACTGCTAAAGGCGCACAGCAGGAGGGGAAGCATGAGTAGATCACCTACTAGGGCAACCCAGGACGCAACAGGCAACGCGGCTGCGGGTACATCGCATTCTGCCAAGCCAACGGGAGTTAACAAATCGCCATTTGCGGAAGCAAAATAAGAAAATAGCGGATATGTTGATCCAAATTGGGATGGGGGCTGACCAGGACTGTAATGCCTCTAAAAAACCAAAGGTGAAGGACCAGCACGTAGAAACGGAATTACAAGAGCAATCTACATCAAACACGGAAACTGGAGACCCTGCTTCACCCAACAATGAGGAGAACAGAGAAACAACGTACTGTAACGGACCTGGTAGGAGCTGCCTTCAAAAAGCAGCTCGACAGCATATTTCGAGAAGTAAAGACACTTGAAGCCATGGTAGCTGAATCCTACAAGCCGAAAAAGACTCTCGCAACTATAAGCTCTAGACTGACGTACCACGCCCAACAGATTCAGCGGGAAGATATGAAGGAATGGCTAGAAAGTTGTATGAATGCTAACGAAAAAAAGAGGAGCACAGAAGATGAGTTGCGTCTGGAGATAGCCTATTTGAAAGGAATGGAGGAGGAATGGCCCAATGAGATCTACTGTGCAACAAAACTAGAACAAGATACGGGATCTACCAAGGATATAGAGGCAGATTGGGCGGTGTTTATGGACACGGAGGCTAAGAACCAAAAACCCGCCTTGGACGAATTAAAGTTTAAATTCCCGCAGGTTGCTGCACTAGCTGAAGAAGGACTGACAGAGGGCAGTCTGGAGTATGTACAGATACACATAGGAGTGCTAAGCAGCAGGGATACCACCCAGCAAAGCAAGATAACGTCGAGACCATGTTTAAGCTACTCACGCAGCTGAGGGAAGAGGTTCTGAAAAGCCAAAAAAAGCACATCAATATATCTGTGATAGGCCAAGTAAACATGGACTATATTAGGAAATGTGCGGAATACACACTTCGAGAACTGGAGGTGACCATACGCATAAAGGACAAAGCTAATGCGGGAGGAAAGAGATCTCAAAACCATCCACCTGGGAAAACAAGGGTCGAGACCGAAAAAATAATAATAAAGGCGCAAGAGGGCAAAAGCTATGCCGACTTACTAAAAACGGTAAAAAGCGCGGTAAATCTAGAAGAGACTGGAATTACAGTTAAAAAAATAAAAAAGACCAATAAAGGCGACCTATTCCTGGAAATAACGGGAGGAAAAGCTAAAGCTGCCAATCTAAAGCAATCCATTCAGTGCAACAATAAAAATACCGAAGTAGTAATCAAAACAAATGACATGCTACTCCACACCACCGACATAGACGCCAGCATAGACAAGGACGAACTCAAACGGGAGATTCTGAAATCCAAAAACCTCTCTAAACACCAGACTAGGGTAATCTCAATACGGCCCACACAAAACGGCAACCAAACCGCTACAGTTGCCATAAAACGAGACGCGGCAAAACGCATAATCGACAGAGGAAAAATTAAAATCGGCTGGATCGACTGCAGGGTGAGAAAAAGGGTCGACATTACCAGATGCTACAGATGCTATCTCTTCGGGCACAGGAGGGAACAGTGTACTGGAGAGGACAAAAGTGAGTTCTGCCTAAACTGCGCCAAAGCGGGGCACCAAGCTGGAGAATGCAAAAACCCACCAACGTGCATAACCTGCAACGTGGAGGGTCACAGATCAGACCAGACCAAATGCCCACATTACAGGCAATTACTAAAAAGTGGGGAAACAACTAAAATCGGGTCCCGCAAAGAAACGAAATAAAAATGACTCTGACAATCCTTCAAACTAACCTAGGTAGGGCTGTGCTCGCACACGACGTCGCCTACGCTACTGCCTCAGAAGTGGACGCCGATATTATAATAGCTAGCGAACCGAATAAAAGGCTGGCAAACAAACCGGGCTGGATAATGGATAAGAGGCAAAATGTGGCTGTGTTCTTCAAAAACAAAAGAACAAAAATAAAGAAAGTGGAAAGGAAGGAAGGATTCCTGGTTATACAAATGGAAAAATTTACTGTCTACTGCTGCTACCTATCTCCAAATACAACATTTGAAGACTACAAAACAGACGTTGACTCGATTATGCAAGAAGCCCAAAAAGCTCGAGAAGAATGTATCGTACTCGGTGACATCAACGCGAAAGCGCATGAATGGGGCTCCCCAGTGGCGGACAAAAGAGGCGCATATTTCGTTGACTGGCTCGCAACATTGGACATGATCGTGCACAATAATGGGGATCGCCCGACTTTTGTCAGGGGAAACTCCAGATCCTTCATAGACGTGACCTGCTCAACACAATCGGTGGGAAAACGCATTAAGAACTGGAAAGTTCTGGATAAGGAAAGTGCAACGGAGCACAGCTACATATAATTCCAAATAAACAACCAGGTAGAGCACAAAGAAGGGTTCAAAATAAGAACAGAGCACGACTGGGAAGCCTTTAAAGAACTAATCTCATCGAGGACTGAAGGTAACGCGGAAGAAAAGGTGACGCTCCAAACGTAAACCTCTCTAATGAAGGAAGCCTTCGTAGGTAGTCTAGGTGTAGGCGAAGCCAGGTCAAAAAGCCTACCATACTGGTGGAACAAACGCATAGCCGACAAAAGAACAGAATGCCTGAAAACTAGAAGGTTATTTACGAGACTGAGAGCAGGGCGAACGTACAGCGAGCACGAGGCTAACGAAATTAAATCCGTCTACAAGGCACTCAAAAAAGAACTCCGCAAAGAGATTGAGTCAGAGAAAAGGAAGCAATGGAAAAAGTTATGTGACGAGCTAAACCAAGATTTATGGGGTAACGCCTATAAAATTAGTTTGAAAAAAATGGGTCGCCTTGTACCGTATGAACTAGCAACTGAGGAAAAAGTAAAGGTAGCGGAAGAACTCTTCCCCCAGAGGCCTTATCAACACCAACCGGTAGAGATAGTGGAAGAACTGACTCTGTTTAACGAGGAAGAACTGGCCTGAGCGCTCAATTTGATGAAACTGGGCAAAGCCCCTGGACCTGACTATATTCCTTCAGAAGCTCTGAAAGAAGTCGGCAAGGTAGCAAGCGACTGGTTGCTGAACATGCTAAATCAACTGTTACAGAAGCAAAGTTTCCCTGCGGAATGAAAAATCGCAAAACTGATATTGATTCCGAAAGGCACTTCTACTCCGGAGAACCTAAAACTTAGACCAATCTGTCTTCTAAATACCATCGGCAAGCTCTATGAGCTGATGATAAGAAACAGACTTGAGGAAGAAGTTGAAAAAAGAGGAGGTCTTTTCGAACACCAATACGGTTTCCGAAAAGGCAGATCTACCCTACATGCCGTGGAAAAAGTGATCGAGTTTACGGAAGAAAGTCAGGAGAAATGGGCAGCACTAGTTACCCTCGATATTAAAAACGCTTTTAATACCCTCTCCTGGGATAAGGTCAGGCAGGAATTGAACAGAAGGGGCATTTTGCAGTACTTGCAAAACTTCGTCGCAAGCTACCTAAGCGAGCGAAAACTACAAATTGACAAAGACACGGTAATCGATATAACGACAGGGGTCCCCCAGGGGTCGGTCCTAGAACCACTACTTTGGAACCTGGTCTACGACGGCATCCTTAGGAAAAAATGGCCAGCCGGGGTAATGGCGATTGCCTTTGCAGATGACTTTGCTTTCGTCATAGTAGCCAAGGACAACTACGAACTGATGAGCAAAACAAATGACGCCATAGATATGGTGGATATATGGCTAACCGAACACCTCCTAGAACCAGCCCCGGAGAAAACAGAGGCGGTAATATTGAAGGGTCCCCGCAAAAGAAGTCTTAGGAGCGCGGTTACCTTCAAATACAGAGACACCACCATACAAAACAGGAGATCTATAAAATACCTAGGTATAATTATTGACGATGATTTCACGTTCTCCGAACATATAAAGATGACGGAGGAGAAGACCGAAAAACAAGCGGCGAACCTGGCTCGAATTATGCCAAACATTGGCGGACCGTCGAGCTGCAAGAGACAATTGTTGAACTCCGTCGTCGAGTCAACAATTTTATATGGTGCACCAATATGGTACAGAGCGATGAAAGTGAAAGCAAACAAACAGAGACTCATCAGTGTACAGAGGAAGACGCTATTGCGGGTTGCAAGAGCATATAGGACAGTCTCGGCGGAGGCCCTGCAAGTTGTAACCGGATCAATTCCGATTGACCTGCTGGCAGAGGAAAGGCGAAGGTTGCATGAGAGAGAGGGTGCAGTAACACAACAGGCAAAACTTGCGGAAAGGGAGGTAACCATCAACCGATGGCAACACAGATGGGACAACACGGTAAGAGTAGCGCAGTGGACCAGACGGCTCATACCAAACCTAGAAAAGTGGCTAAAGTGCAGCTTTAGAAAGACGGACTATTTTCTGACCCAAGCTTGGACAGGACATGGCTCATATAGGACCTATACCAGAAGAATTGGTAAAGACGAAAGCGACAGGTGTATGTACTGCAACGCAGTGGATGATGCGGAACATACGCTATTTGAATGCTGTAGGTGGGTAGCGGAAAGGACCGAAATGAAGCAATGGTTTGGGAAAAGTCTCAATGCCGATAATATTGTGGAAGCCATGATGGAAAACAACAATCACTTCGAGCACGCCAGAAGATCGATAGGCAAAATAATGAAGAAGAAAGAGGAGGAAGAAATAAAGTCGAGATAGAAGACAGACCGGGAACGTTTTGACGGCATACCTACACGGTGATTCCAAAACTTTCTTTGAAGAGGTGTTTTAGTGCGTATCCGTGCCTGCACATCCCGCACGGGACTCGCACACTACTGGATGGGGGAAGAACTTCATCCAGTGTCCCTAAAGGATTTCACCTGACAAAATAAAAAAAAAAAAAAAAAAAAAAGATAGATAGATAGATAGGTGTTACAAGTGCCACCTTTTTGGTCCAACTTCTGTTTAAACTGCGCCAAAACAGGACATCAGGCAACAGACTGCAAAAATACACCCACTTGTATAGTCTGCAAAGTGGATAAGCACAGGTCAGATCAAACGAAATTTCCGCAATACATGAAACTCTTAAATAATAAGGCACCAAGAACAACAGGAGGTGTGTCCACGGGAAAAAACTAAATATGCCACCAAAAAGAAAATGCGTAACGAGGGAGGGAAAGGAAAAGCTGGCAATCCTACAAACAAACTTAGGTAGGGCATGCCTGGCGCATGATGTTGCTTCTGCCACTGCGACAAAAAAGGATTTCGATTTGGTCATAGTTTACGAACCCAACCAAAAGATTATCAATAAACCAGGGTAGATAACCGATAAGAAGAAAGATGTTGCCGTGTTCTTCAACAAAAAAATTAAAGTACAAAAAGTCGAACGTTATGATGGATATCTTTTCATACAGCTAGAGGGTTTCACCTTGTACTGCTGCTACCTGTCTCCAAACTTTCCATTCGACCAATTTAAAATGGAAACTGACGCAATAATGCAAAAATGCCGTAGCGCCCGAGAAGAAAGTGTCATCCTAGGCGACATAAACGCAAAAGCCCACGAGTGGAGTTCCCCGGTCGTTGACCAGAAAGGAAAACACTTTGGAGAATGGCTGGAAACGCTCGACATGGTTGTACATAATAAAGACGACAGACCAACTTTTGTCAGAAGAAATTCTCGTTCCTTTATAAACGTGACGCGCTCAACGCAAGGTATTGGAAAATATATTAAAATATCCTAGACATGGAGACTGCGACCGACTACAACTATATATACTTCCAAATAAATGACGGCAAAAAAACGAAGACAGGACCCCGAAAAGAACCGGACTGGGAAATCTCTGGGAACTAATTTCCTGGAGCATTGAAGGGTCTGAAGACAACAAGGCGACGCCCGAGAAGTATACGTCTACCGTTACAGAAGCCTACAAAGGAAGCCTACATGCCAGCAATAGTAAGTTCAAAAACGTACCATACTGGTGGAACAGCACAATAGCACTCCAAAGAGAAGAATGCCTCAAACTCAGGAGGAAATTTACCAGAATACGCTAAGGCAAGAGATTTAACCAACACGAGGTTGAGAAAATTGGAAACCTCTACAAAACCCACAAAAAGAAACTTCAAAAGAAAATTCAAGCCGAAAAAAGAAAGCAGTGGAAAAAGCTATGCAGCGAGTTCAACGAGGACGTATGGGGATCCGCCTACAAGATTGCAATGAAAAAACTGGAAAGCTTTGAACCGTACGAGCTAACCACAAAGAACAAGTTAAAAGTAACGGAAGAACTCTTCCCAAAAAGCAGACACATAACAGAACCTGTTAAAGTAGTGGAAAACGTAAAGCTTTTTGAAAAGGATGAACTGGAACAAGCACTGCAGGCTTTAAAATCTGGAAAATAGGACGTATAGCAACTGAATGGCTATTTAATATGATGAATGAACTGCTTAAGCTACAAACCTTTTCTGCCGATTAGAAAACAGCCAAATAGATTTTAATACCTAAGGGAAACTTTACAACTGACAAACTAAAATTCAGACAAATATGCCTTCTGAATACCACCAGCAAGGTCTACGAGTCCATGATAAAAAAGCGACTAAAAGAAGAAATCGATCAAGGAGGAGGATTATCAAAGCATCAGCATCAAGACCATCAATGAAAGCAATGACAAATGGGGAGCACTAGTCACTCTAGACATTAAAAATGCCTTCAACAGCCTTTAATGGAAAAATATTAAGGAGGAACTGGCCAGAAGAGAAATCTCAGAGTACTTGCAAAACATGATGTAGTTATGGACGTAACTACAGGGGTTCCTCAGGGATCGATTCTATGACCACTACTCTGGAACTTAGTATATGACGGTATACTAAGAAGAAAGTGGCTAACTGGGGTAAAAACAGTGGCCTTTGCAGACGACATTGCACTGATAATATTAGCGATAAATGCATACAAGCTCGAAACTAAAACTAATGATTCCATAGAAATAGTGGATATTTGGCTAACCAACCACCGCTTGAAGCCAGCCCCCAAGAAAACAGAGGCGGTCATACTGAAGGGTCCACGGAAAAGAAGTCTCAGGAGCACTGTTACCTTCAAATACAGAGGCACGACTATACATAGCAAGAGAGCAATTAAATACCTCGGTATACTGATCGACGATGTTCTTACTTTCTCGGAGCACATAAAGAAAGCGACAGAAAAGACGAAAAAAAGGGCAGCAAACTTGGCCAGAATTATGCCCAGCATAGGCAGACCGTCAAGCGGTAAGAGGCAATTGTTGACCGCCGCCACTGAGTCGCAAATTCTCTACGGCGCACCAATATGGCACGGAGCCATGAAAGTGAAAACTTTAAAAAATGGTTTGATCAGTGTGCAAGGAAGACGCTATTGCGGGTAACTTGCGCATACAGGACAGTCTCGGCAGAGGCCCTTCAGGTGGTAGTCGAAGCAATTCCGATCGATCTGTTTGTGGAAGAGAAGAGGAGATTGTACGAGAGGAAAAATTCAGTAACACCAAAGGCTAAACTTGAAGAGAGGGAAGAAACTATCAACAGATGGCAAAATAGATGGAATGAAACAGCAAGTGTCGCACAGTGGACCAAGCGTTTAATTCCAAACGTAGGAAGCTGGCTAAAATGCAATTACAAAACAACCGACTATTTTCTGACTTAAGCCTGGACAGGGCACGGCTTGTACAAATCGTACACAAAAAAAAATTGGCAAAGACGAAACTAATACGTGCAGATACTGCAACAAAGTGGATGACGTGGAACATACGCTTTTCGAGTGCCACAGGTGGGTAACAGAAAAGACAAACATGGAGTTATGGTTTGGGAAAATAATAAACTCAGATAACATCGTGGAAACTATGCTGGAAATCAAAGAGAGCTACGAACATGTCAGAAGTACCGTAGGCAAAATTATGAAGAAGAAGGAGGAAAAAAAGAGGAGTGAAAGATAAAGACTGGGCCGTTTTGAAGGCATACCTACACGGTGATATTCCGAAACGTCCTTAGAAAATGCGGTGGTTTCCTGCGTAAACCGTGTCTGCACAACCCGCACGGGAGTCGCACACTACTGGATGGGGGAAGAACTTCATCCAGTGTCCATAAAGGATTTACACCTGACAAAATAAAAAAAAAGATAGATAGATAGATAAATCAATAAATAGATATAGTTTATTTATACCCAATGAACAAAAAGGCTCATACCAAATATTAGAACATGGTGTAATTGCAAATTCAGAACAATAGATACTTTTTAACTCAAGCCTGGACAGGACATGGGTCCTACAAAGTCTACACCAAAAGAATTGGCAAGGATGAAAACGATGCGTGCAGGTATTGCAATGAAATAGACGACTCGGAACACTTTACTCTTGTGCGACAGATGGATAGCGGAAAGAACAACGTCCGAGATATGGTTCGGAAGAACATTAAGCTCGGAAAATATTGTCGAAATTACGCTGCAAAGCAAAGAAAATAGATAGACCGGGCCGTTTTGAAGATATACCTATACGGTAGTTAGAGTATACCGTGCTTCACACAGGGAGTCGCACACTACTAGTAGAGGGAAAAACTTTAACCAGTGTCCATAAAGGATTTACACCTACAAAAAATAGAATAGATAGTTTATTGATGCTTAAGTACATTAATTTTTACACAAGTCAGGTACACAGTAAAATATAATATAAAATTCTGCCTAATACAATAAAATACACTTACAAAACTAAAAGAGAAGCTTCAGACTCAAATAAACCAGCTACGTTGTGAGCTGTAAAAATTTCTAATTTTATTAGACATTTTTGAATCACAGATTTAAAAGAATGTAATGGGAAATTTTGGAGTTTTGTTGGCAATTTGTTCTAAAAGATTAATTTATAGTAGACAACAGCAGTTCTTGATTTGTTTATTCTAGTATAAACTGACAATAAATTATTTGCAAATCGAGTGTTATAGCTTCTTCTATTGGTTGCATATTCATTTTTGTTATTTTTTTAGCAATCCCATTTTATTAAATTTTCCATTTACTTTTTCCGTATATTGTAAATTACAAATAGCTATTCGCTTTTCTTTGCAACTTAAATATTGTATTTGCATAAGTGGAATATCAATCAAATATATTCCTTGATAATGTTTTAGACAAAAATTGTATGTGGCAGTCCCACTTCAGCAAAAGAATCAATATGAACTTTTAAAAACTTCACTGAACTGGAATTACCAAGCAAATTATGTTGTCTTTAAGTAAATACCATATGCACAGTTTTGCATTTATTTAAATGCAGTTTGTTTGCCAAAAACCAATCATTTTTTCCAATTCTTGCATGTACTTTATCAATATATTAGAATTATAATGCCAATTTGTTATTGTGGTATCTTCCGCGTAGAGTAGTGTATTTGGAACCATCTGTTATACCATTAACATAGATTAAAAATAAATCTGGACCCAGTACAGATCCTTAAAGAACACCATAGGTAATATAACTAACAACTGATAAATTCCCATAAAAAAAGTCTGCTGAGATCTTCTTGTCAAATATGTATGACTGCAGCAACTCTAAACTGTTTTGTATGCCATAGAAAGAAGCTTTTTAAATCAAAACATATAAAAGTCCATTTTTATCTATATTTGAGAAAAAAGAAAATACTTATCATCTTTTTTTAAGAAAAAAATTTAAAGAAAAAAAAAATTATCTGTGAAAACTTATTCTTTGAACAATTTTGAAAAAATAAATTTGTTATAATTTTTTTCCTAAAAATGCAATCCTGAAAAGTTACAAACGATCAAAAAATGTAAATTTAAAATTTAAGCCTTTTTTCGCTATTTTTAAGTATTTCTGTGGATACATTGTAAGATATCACGAATCGTAGCACGGCACTTCCTGAAATTTTCAGTTCTTTTGCACTTATAAAAGCTCGTTTTTATCCATATTTGAAAAAATAAAAAAATTTCAAAATTTAAGGACAACACATTTTGGTTATGAAAACTTATTCTTGGATAATTTTGAAGAAAAAAGTTTCGAATAATTTTTTCCTAAAAATGCAATCCTGAGAAGTTACAAATGCTCAAAAAATGTAAAAAAACTCAAAAACCTTTACCTTTTCAAATTTTGATTGCTTATTACTCGGAAATTACTGAAAAAATCTGAAAAAATAAATCATAATCAGGATTCATGTAGAGGAAGGTGGTTTGAGCAAAAACAAATTTTCATTCCGTACACTTTACTCATACATGACCATATGTATATATGTATTTGAGTTTGCAGATTCATATTCAAAAGACAACAGTAAAATGGTGACGCGTAAGTGGTCTCAAAACTGAAAAAAAAAAACATAAACCGGTGCTATGGCTATGGCTAACTTTTTCACTCGTCTACAAATGCAATTACAATATGTTATTAGTGTATATTAGTTAACAATAACTTGCAATTAGTACAAAATATTTTAAATAATCTGATTGTTTAAAATATGTTGTACAAGAGATTAATAATTATTAATCTTTTGTTTACGGTTGTGGTTTTTGCTTATAGAATAAAACTTTTCGAACGCAACTATAATCTTTATAACAATATTTAGCACAGTGTTGAATTACACGTATAAATACGCTATAATTAGTAAACGACAAAAAACAATTTCAAAAATTTGAAAATTAATAAATTTCATTTTATACTTATAGTTTAGGATAATGATTTATTAGCAACTAGAAAACAATGATAAAGTTAAAATTTGACTTTGTTACTTTTACTAATAATTAAATTTGAGTAAGAATTTTATTGTTAAGTATTTAATTGTCTGTGCACGTTTCTATTATGTTGAACTCTAAATCTTGTTTTTCTTAATTTGTTATTTAGCAAAACTAATGTTTTACGTAATTGTATATAAACTTTGTGTATAGGTGAGAACATCCATTTTATAATTTCAACTAATATTTAACTTTAAATAAATAAAACCAACAGTTTTCAATTATAAATGCAATAATACATACAAATAGTCCAAAGATTAAGCACACAAATATAAAAGTAAAATGTTATAAACTTAGCGCACACGCATCGGTATTAGTAGGAGTAGGATAAATTTTTATAGAAGTATCTGTATCCCATTTTAAAAACAAACCCGTTTCAAAAAAATTACGAAATTTTTGTTTCAAAATGCCATTCAGTGGAAATCCTTTCACCATTGTTGGCATCCCATAATTGGTCGAAATTTTAATAAAATGCATATCTGATAGTATTGATCTATTTTGCACAAGTGATATAATTTCAAACGTATTAGTAAATAACGTGGTGTTTTTATATTTAACAATATTTTTGCAATGGTTCTTAGTATTCTTTGAAGTTATAATATATTTTTTAAATGAATTATTATCCGGAAAGAATATATTAATTTTATTTTGATGAACAACTATCTTCAACCCAGTATCAATTATATCTTGAACACTATCTATTTGCTTTTCATTGTATTCCTTAAATAAAAATGAATAATATAAACTGGTGAAACACGTAGTAATTATAATTGAAAAAAATATCCAGAATATAATTATAATTCTAATTGACTTAAACATTGGAATTCTAATACTTTGAAATAACAATATTGCATAAATTTGCAGAGCTATTTCTGAAGTATTTATTGGGTACTGCCTTGAACATTTATTTGCAATAAAATAAAAAAATAATATTAATAATAATGTTACTAATATTGCATACCACACCTGCTTTTGAAATATTAATTTAAAACTTTGCCAACTAGGAATTTTGCCTGCCTTTGGAACAGCAATAATAAACTGAAACTCTTGATAGGGATAAATAATATCAAATTGATTATAAAAATAAAAATTTAAATAATATTTCAAAATTACATTTGGTTTATAAGTAATGTCAGTAACTTCAATTAAAGTAAAATTATAAAAACTTCCAATTTGCGTCAAAAAGTATTTTAAAATATCCTTTTTATTGCTGTAGTAAGTTATTTTACAACCTTTAAAATTGTTCCCTATTAATTTAGTATAGAATGACGCAATAGAATTAATATTTGTAATATTGCAAGTGTTCAAGAATACTTTTTTATAAGCCTTGCCACAATTGTCTAAAAAACTGTTCATGTGGTAAATGTTTCCTAATTTATCAATTACTATTGTATTGTGCATGTTTGCTACTCCAAGATCAATAAAAAGTTGATCAATGTTTTCACCTAAATAAATAATTAAATTATATGCGGTTGCATTAAAAACTGACTTTGATAGGTTAAAACCAAAATCCAACACGCTTCTTGCATCGTTCATAACAATAAAAACAAATTCAGGAGTGTAATTATAATCTTCATATGGCATGTTGTTCAATATATTAATTAGTCTTCCTTTATTATGAACTTTTTTTGAAACTTCATCAATCATCCAATATCCACCATTACTATATGCCAATGTTGTTCTGAGTTCATTTAAGTTACGAGTATATATCCAGAGCACAGTTTACAACTATCATTTCTTCTTCTTTCTATTAAAAATAAATTTTATTAGTTACAAAAAAAAAAACATGAAAACATTAACAAAATAAACAAAACAAATACAAATTGTCTTAGTCCACCTCACTCTTATAAACTTTTAAAGATTTTTTTACCGAATTTGGCTAATTAAAAAAAACAACTAAAGGGTCCGCCAAATAACTTTTTTTTTTAAATGCTATAAAAAAAAAACTACTGAATATTTTCTCAAATTTCTTTTTTTATTTGAAAGTACAATCCTTCCGGTTAATAATGGAAAATAATTTCATTCAAATGGCTGCCTCGGCTGGCCATGCAGTAGTCTACACGATCGGTCCAATTTTTAAGCACATTATCGATTGTGTGCAGCTGTATTTCACCAATGGCTTTACGAATATTTTCCTTTAAAGCGTCAATTGTCTCTGGATTGTCGGCGTAACACTTATCTTTGAGGGCACCCCACAAATAATAGTCCAACAGTGTCAAATCGCAGCTCCGAGGTGGCCAAACGACATTAGCTCTGCGGCTGATAATGCGATCTTCAAAAACAGGGCGCAAAACATCGAGTGTAGCTTCGGCTGTGTGGCACGTAGCGCCGTCCTGTTGAAACCAAATGTTGCCAATATCCTCCTCTTCATATTGTGAACAAAAATTCGTTCAACATGGCCCGATAACGATTGCCATTGACTGTAACGGCCACTCCTTGCTCATTTTCGAAGAAAAATGGCCCAATTATGCCTCTGGACCAAAATCCGCACCAAACAGTGACTCGTTTTGGGTGTACCGGCTTTTCAATGTATGCGTGCGGGTTTTCTGTGCTCCAAATGCGACAATTTTGTTTGTTTACATACCCGCCAAGATCAAAATGAGCTTCATCCGAAAAGATGTTTTTTTTGGCAAAATCGGCATCTTCTGTAAGTCCATCGCAGGCCCACTCAGCGAAGCGAAAACGCATTGGATGGTCAGTTGACTTCAATTGGACTTTATGCAAAATTCTTTATGCAAAATTCGTCTCAATGATGTCTCCGAAATGTTCAATTGTTGAGAACGACGGTGAATTGATGTTGATGGCGCTTCACGCACACTTTCTGCCACAGCATCAATATTCTCGGGTGTACGCACTATTTTTGGCTTTTCACGCTTTGGTTTATCGATGAGGATGCCAGTTTCTTTCACTTTTTTCACAAGATAACGAACATACGGAGCTGACGGTGCTTCTCTTCTTCCAAAATCCGTACGCAATTTTCGCACACATTCTGCAACACTACCATGATTTTCAAAGTAATGTCGCAATATTTCCTAGCGTTGTTCAAGCGTATACACAACTATATTCGTTCAGCGGAAGGATAAAACTAATTATCTGTCAAATCTGACATGAGCTAAGTGTTACCATTTACGAAATAAACACTAGTTGAAAAAAAAACTTTAAATGGCGGACCCTTTATAAACGGAATGTTAATATAATATACACCATTAATAACTTTACTTTACTAATTTATCATCTATTTTATTTGTGATAAATTACTGATTTAATTGTGCTGTAAAGATACTGTAGTTGAATGTTGACCAGATTTTTGTCAGTAAAAAAACAGTATAAACAATAAAAATTCCAATTTATTTTTAAATCTCACAAGCATACATACATAAAGGGTCAGTCAAAATTTCCGGAACATCTAAATAATTCTCCAACCGTAAAATATTTAAAAAAAAAGTTTTTTGGTTTTAAATAAACTATTTTATAAAAATATTGTATATTGGTGTTCATTTTATTATGAAATTTTAGTAAACTATTTTTTAAAATGGAACACCTTATATATTTTTACAGTGTTTGTTTCTAAGATTAATTTTGAGTATTTTTTGTAAAAATTGTTGTTGTGCATAATTTTTGAGTTATAAGCAACTAATCTTCATCGACATTGAATCATTTGTTTACACCTGCCAGGTATGGGTGCATTTTTTTTGCGAAGGAGAGTTTTGTGTGCATTTCAATATTGTTTACAGTTTTTCCAAAAATTTGTGTATTAAGAATAAAACATATTTGAACTTTACGTTATATGTTATTAAGTGTACCCCGTCTTGAGACGGCGCTGGGCATTAGAGGATTAATTCAAACTCCAACTAAAGAACATTTTCCCATAAACATAAACAATTTTTAACTAAAAGAACAGTCGCACGGCTGAATTTAGAAATGGTTTTGTTAGATATCTGTTGCATGCGCAAGTAAACATAGCACAGAGTTATGAAAACTTGCCCAGTTTATATAAAAAATTTAATAAAAACTGGCAATTTTAGAGCTCATTGAAAAAGAGTATATTTTTGGATATTCAATTAAAAAGAGTAAAGAGTATACAAGCTTCAAAAAAGAGTATACTGTCCTAAAAAAGAGTATGTCCGGTCAGCCTGGTTGAATGATTCAATTGGTTTATATTTCTAATATACCCACCATTTTGCAAGTGGTTTTTCCAATCTCCCTCACTTTTATTAGCACTATAATTTTTCTTTGCACTTTTACATAATTGATTACCTTGTCGCTACTGGGTTGTATTTTAAGGATGAGGAGAATATGTTTTTAATTTTAATACTTGTACTGTTAGTTTTAAATGAAGATGTTTATTTCGGAAAGACTATGTAGACTGCATGTTGCGCAAAATTAAGATTCTGCCTTATATCTATAACCTTGATAGATATCTTGATACAAATAAAAGATAATACAAAACATAAAATAAACTAAATAACATTTATGGTTTATAATCTATTGGTTTATCATTTACAACATATTACACAATCCAATCTATTTCCCAGGTGATTAATTTATATAAATATATTATTATTAACAATTTGATTAGATAATGATTTTTTTGTGGGTTTTTAATGATATATAAATATTTTATTTACAGATCTAGATTGGAAACTGATGAAGGTAAACCACGCTTAAAAAGAAAAAAATTATTTAGTACATAAGTTTTAATTTGTATTGTATTGTATATTTATTAATTTATTATTATTTAGTATTTTATATTATTTTTATATTATGTTCAATGTAAATAAAATGGAAATCATCTTATTCTTACTATGTGTTTTATTTTAATATTCTTCCTTAACTTTTTTGTATACCCACAAAAACCCTCCACAAGTCTAAGACATCATCTATTTTTGGCTTCCTACTCTTTCATCATAATCATCTTTTTTGTTGCCATTATTTTTCTTATGCCTTCATCAATAGCCTTCCAGCTCTTTTCAGCACAAGTAGGGTCAGGTTGTTGACAGTTAACAGCATCTCTATTAATCTGGTGTCCTTCCAGCTTGAGCATTTCATCAGTGTATGCTCAGGGTTATCTGTTTCACCACAGTGGGGGCACTCATCACATACCGCAACATATTTTCTTTAGATATCAACCAAAGCATCCATGGCATATAAGGATGCTTTAGATGGTAGTTTAGGTTTCCATGTTTCCTGTTTACTTATGGTGTCACCAAGGGTAAAGAGTCTGCGTTCATTTGATCTGCCATTCTTTCGTCTCTATTCTCTTAGCTTTCCTCCGTTTCTTCAGCGAGAAGGTATATGGAAATGGTTCAAAGTTATCGCCTATATATCTTTAGTCGAGACTGTTCTGTAGACACTAGCTGTGTTTTTTTATATTACAGCTTTCTTTTCATATAGTTGAAGCATACAACATTATTGAGTCCACTTTCCTCCCCATTATTCTGCTTTCTCGGATAGTATGTTTTGTGCCAAAGCCATTACTAGATTCTCTGCTTTTTGTTTGATCTGTGTTATGTGGGGTCCTATGTTCCAGTTTTTAGCTATCTTTATCCGTAAGTATTTATTGCTACCTTGGGGTTTAATTGTACTATCCCCTAGATTGATCTCAACTATGGTGTACTAATCTTATATGATGCCTCTATTTCCCTTATACAACTATGGCAAGATCGCATAGGCTATTGTGGTAATTATGTGTTGGATCTGTACCCTTAGCAGAATATCATAGTAAACCATTCACAACTCTGTGGCAGACCGCAAGTCATATCTTTATATAAAGTTTCTCCAGAGCTGCACACTATAATTCTATCAAGTATAAAGTTGTGGGCCTCGCCAAGTGGCGGCCCTTGGTGTGGCATAAAAAGAAACAAACGTTAAAGAAACAACCCACAATGGATATTACCTACCTGAACCAAACCTGAAACTTGCAGATCCTTAGTCGAGTCAATGCCCAGCCGAGTTTGAACGGGAGGAATAAAATATAACGCGATGTTATTCTATTTTAGAAATAAAAAAATTACTTGTTTCAATATTTAGTTGCCAAACAAAATAAACATTCTTCGTATTAATGGGAGACAGAATAATAATTTTGTTTGTGTTGTTAATTAACTAATTACATAGTATTAAATTTAAAAATAATAGAATAATAAATGTCAAATTCCTGAATTATAGATATTTTGTTTCAATATAGGGCTATCGAAGAGTATTTAAAAGATCATTTTTCTGTATCTCAATTTTATCAACGGTTATAACTATTGTGCATGTTTGCTACTCCAAGATCAATAAAAAGTTGATCAATGTTTTCACCTAAATAAATAATTAAATTATATGCGGTTGCATTAAAAACTGACTTTGATAGGTTAAAACCAAAATCCAACACGCTTCTTGCATCGTTCATAACAATAAAAACAAATTCAGGAGTGTAATTATAATCTTCATATGGCATGTTGTTCAATATATTAATTAGTCTTCCTTTATTATGAACTTTTTTTGAAACTTCATCAATCATCCAATATCCACCATTACTATATGCCAATGTTGTTCTGAGTTCATTTAAGTTAGAGTATATATCCAGAGCACAGTTTACAACTATCATTTCTTCTTCTTTCTATTAAAAATAAATTTTATTAGTTACAAAAAAAAAAACATGAAAACATTAACAAAATAAACAAAACAAATACAAATTGTCTTAGTCCACCTCACTCTTATAAACTTTTAAAGATTTTTTTACCGAATTTGGCTAATTAAAAAAAACAACTAAAGGGTCCGCCAAATAACTTTTTTTTAAATGCTATAAAAAAAAAACTACTGAATATTTTCTCAAATTTCTTTTTTTATTTGAAAGTACAATCCTTCCGGTTAATAATGGAAAATAATTTCATTCAAATGGCTGCCTCGGCTGGCCATGCAGTAGTCTACACGATCGGTCCAATTTTTAAGCACATTATCGATTGTGTGCAGCTGTATTTCACCAATGGCTTTACGAATATTTTCCTTTAAAGCGTCAATTGTCTCTGGATTGTCGGCGTAACACTTATCTTTGAGGGCACCCCACAAATAATAGTCCAACAGTGTCAAATCGCAGCTCCGAGGTGGCCAAACGACATTAGCTCTGCGGCTGATAATGCGATCTTCAAAAACAGGGCGCAAAACATCGAGTGTAGCTTCGGCTGTGTGGCACGTAGCGCCGTCCTGTTGAAACCAAATGTTGCCAATATCCTCCTCTTCATATTGTGAACAAAAATTCGTTCAACATGGCCCGATAACGATTGCCATTGACTGTAACGGCCACTCCTTGCTCATTTTCGAAGAAAAATGGCCCAATTATGCCTCTGGACCAAAATCCGCACCAAACAGTGACTCGTTTTGGGTGTACCGGCTTTTCAATGTATGCGTGCGGGTTTTCTGTGCTCCAAATGCGACAATTTTGTTTGTTTACATACCCGCCAAGATCAAAATGAGCTTCATCCGAAAAGATGTTTTTGTTGGCAAAATCGGCATCTTCTGTAAGTCCATCGCAGGCCCACTCAGCGAAGCGAAAACGCATTGGATGGTCAGTTGACTTCAATTGGACTTTGTATGGCGTCATACCAAGGTCTTTATGCAAAATTCGTCTCAATGATGTCTCCGAAATGTTCAATTGTTGAGAACGACGGTGAATTGATGTTGATGGCGCTTCACGCACACTTTCTGCCACAGCATCAATATTCTCGGGTGTACGCACTATTTTTGGCTTTTCACGCTTTGGTTTATCGATGAGGATGCCAGTTTCTTTCACTTTTTTCACAAGATAACGAACATACGGAGCTGACGGTGCTTCTCTTCTTCCAAAATCCGTACGCAATTTTCGCACACATTCTGCAACACTACCATGATTTTCAAAGTAATGTCGCAATATTTCCTAGCGTTGTTCAAGCGTATACACAACTATATTCGTTCAGCGGAAGGATAAAACTAATTATCTGTCAAATCTGACATGAGCTAAGTGTTACCATTTACGAAATAAACACTAGTTGAAAAAAAAACTTTAAATGGCGGACCCTTTATAAACGGAATGTTAATATAATATACTTAACCGCAAAAAATATTGCACTCGACCCAAAATAGTAAAACAAAACGCAGTAACTAGCGGGACAGACCACTCATAACAAATTTAATCAACCCAACATTGACCTAGTTTATGGTTTAAAAATTAACTTTACTAGTATTTGTAGTATAAAAAGAAATTCTGTTTATTAGCATCTCAAACATATAAAACTGTGTAACTTCTTTTTGACTGAAACCAAGATAAACAGTAAAAATACAGATTGCTTTAATATAGTAAAATCCGATTAACATATATATCATTTATTTACTCCTACATCCATAAACAACAAGGACATTCTAAACTGAAAATTTTAGAAGAGTTTACATTATTGGTTATTATAAATAAATAGCAAACAAATGTTTCAAACAATAAAAAAAGTTGAAATTATTTTGTTAAGAGATTTTATTGTAATGTGTGATTCATTTAGAGTTACTTTTTTTAGTAGGAGTTTTATGTTAGATAAAGCGTACGCTGCTGTGTCAAACTGTTATTGTATTTTTGTTCAGTAATATTTGACATTTTATTATGGACAAAATTGGCCCAGCGCTGTGCTACAAATTATTCAGCTGTATTACAAAAATCAGCACTCTATGAGGAAAGTGTTTTGCACACTTACCATTGAATAATTTGAAACTCAATATTAATTATTAGATAATACGCGACCAAATAGACCACATTTAGCACGTAGTAAAAAAAATATAGCGGCGGTAGCTGAGAGTGTACGCGATAACCGCACCATTTTCAACAGTTTGGCTTGTTGCATGGAACAACTTAGCGTATTTTACGTAAAAATCTTGTTTTAAAAGCATACAAAATTTAACTCATGCATTCGAATTGTCACCGGTTTAGGCTCTAGGCTCTTGAAAAGCTTCAAGAAGATCTACTGTTTTCGACCAAAATTTTGTTCAGCGATGAGGCTCATTTCTGGCTTAATGGCTACGTCAATAGGCAAAGATTGAAATTATTGCCTTTGCAATTGAAATTTGTACAATATTTGTTTTTCATAATTTGATTAGTTTTCAAGTGTGTTAGTGAAATGCATACTAAACCGGAAAAGGCCACCAAAGTAATTGCCTTAATCGACAATGGATTTAGCCAGCGAGCAGTTGTTCAACAACTAAATATGACACGCGCAGCGGTTCAAAGAGTGACTCAACGATATGGGGAGACTGGATTCTTTCATAGGCGACCGGGAACAGGCAAAAAGCGATTTACAACGGCTCGTGATGACCGCATTATTGTGTCAACAACATTAAAAAATCGTTGCCTTCATGCGGTGCAAGTGCAACAACAGCTCCGTAAAATACGAGGAGTGGCTATTAGTCAGTGGACAGTAAGACAATGACTGCAGGAAAATAACCTGACCCTTAAAACACCTGCGATTGGTTCTAAACTTACGCTAGCTCATCGTCAAGCACGCCTGGGTTTTGCACGGGATCATTGGAATTGGACAGTGGAATAGTGGGGGTATGTTCTGTTCTCAGATGAGACTAGGATATGCCTCTATGGTAGCAACAGAAGAACTCTGAAGAACAGATTGCTTATGGAGGTGGTTCCTGCATAATCTGGGGTGCAATTTCTATGGGAGCACAAACCGACCCTGCTTTCATCCGTAGGGGCAACCGTGATCACGGGAAAGGAGGTTTAACGGGTGCTAGGTACATCAAGGAGATTTTAGCAGTCCATGTGGTACCTTATGTTGACTACATTGAAGACGAATTCTTTTTTATTGATGATAATGCGAGGCCGCACACCGCAAGAATCCTGCAAGATTACATTACAGAAGTCGGTTTTCGGGATATGGAGTAGCCATCATGCAGTCCCGATCTAAACCTGATTGAATATTTATGGGATGAGCTAAAACGAAGAATTCGAGCTAGACTTCGTGCTCCAACTTCGATTCCAGAGCTTAATGTTGCAGTAGAAGCAGAGTGGTTTAACATCCCACAAGAAACAATAGCAAACTTGATTCGATATAATCTTAATCGTATGAAAGATGTTATTAAAAATTAAGTGTTAATTTAGATAAGTGTTAATAACAATATTTATTTTTGCAATAATTAACAAAAATAATTTCACTATGTTAAGCCAACATACAATTTAGTAAATTTGTCATATTAAAGCATATTAATTTGTCTTTCAAGCAGCATATTTTTTTAATTTTATTTGATGAATAGTTTCTAAAAAAACTAATTAAGGTGGTAAAATTGTCCCATAAAACTATCGTGTAGCTTTTCTCGGAAGTTAATAAAGATAATTTGTTTCTGTTTTTGGCATTATTATGAATATAATAACAACATTTGAATAAGCTATTTTGGTAAAAATATATTAATAAATCAAAAAGTTTAGTGGTAAAAATTGTTTAATTTTTTTCAAACCTAGTTCATATTAATAATATTTATATAAAAAAAATTATGCCGTAAAAATGATCACAAAATGATTATTTGTTTGCTTTAAAAGTAGCACCGAAAATGAGAATATTTTTGGGTGTAAACAATTAGCCCACCGAATACGTTGGGTTCACGCTCTGGTCTTCGCCGCATGCCGCATCAATGTGTATTTTTACTTCTATAATTTTCATGGTGCATACAACTAAACATTTCAAATGCGAGATTTAACTAATTATAATAAAATTATGACAAAATTATACTCAAAATGTGATGCGCGTTTGAATGTGATGGATAATAAAAAATAGATTGATTTGTCGTTACGTTTAAAACAAGACTGTTTTTATTACACAATTGGTAGTTTGATTTTATTGGGTGGGCGGTATATTACTCCAGTGCGAGTGAAGCGCTCCCGGTGGTTTACCACGGAACCATTCCTGACAATTCTGTCCTTAAAGTCAAAAGTTTACAGTGGGCCGATTTTTATGCACGTAACTGTAGTTTGTCAGTTATTAATTCTGACATTTAGTAACAGGTTATGTTCCAATTTATAATAAATTTTAAATAAATGATTAATAAAATTGATAACTGATCAATGACAATTATGTCTATAGAAGATACGTATGCTATATACTCCACCAGCTTTGACGTAATATATATAAATAAATCCAAACAAATAAATCAAAGATTCATGTATCCAGGACCAATCCGAGATGTTATCTCTCACTAGTAGTCCTAATATCACAGATTGCACTAAAGTTGTAAAAGACAACAATTTACACTTTTTTTGATTCCTCAGCGTCACGTAAAAATTTGACAAACCTTCCTATAGACTCCTTTTTATATGACAGAATGGACACCAAATTATCAAGAAGCTCAAGCCGATTACGGTAGGAAAGGTAGGTTCAACATTCCAACAGAATATGCTTCACCGGCAGAAGGCTGTTTGTCGCCGATCAGGAGAACAAAAAGTTCAAGTTAGTATGTATTATGTGCAAGCAGCATAGGGCGACCTCCTCTTCTTTCGCACAATCTAGGAAAGCTTAATTTATTTTAATTTGCTTTCGATTCTGTTTTACTTATGTTGCCAAACCTTCATAACTTATAAATTTGCATAACGCTTTTGGTCATCGGATCTTACAAAAATATCGTCTCTGGAATACCTCCAAAACCTGCAGGTTCGAAAAGAACTTTGATATTTTTTAATTAGGTTAAAAAAATTACGCTGAAGATTAAAGTACAAAGTTTTTGCAAGGTATGGCTGTAACACTCGATTTGTAGCAAAGATTTGGTGAAGGACTTATTCAAAAAGTTCCCGTTGCGTATCCTGCATGGTGAACAGCATTCAAGGCTTTCAACCGCAAATTTTATGAGAATGAGTATACAGTCAACCGTAGTCAATTCTGAATAGACCCAGAGCTTTGTGCAGTCGCAAAAGTTACATGTTATTTATATTATTACATTTGTTGTTATGCACTTTAAATTTAAATAATAATAATTACTTAAGTATGTTATAATAGTTTAGTCAGTAATGGGCACATTTTGTACGAATTAAGGGTGCACAATAAAACAAATAGATTAGTTTACGTATTCTTAGCAATTGTAGTTTCGTAAATAACATAAAATATCAAAAGAATAGGTTCATACTGAAATTGTTTTTTTTTCTAGATATCATAATCTGCATTGACAAAATAGTCAAATATATTAAAATTGTACATAAATATAGATTTTTAATTAATACGGGTGCTGAGTAAACGTTTTATTAAATAGAAATGAATACAACAATAAATTGTTTGTCTGTAACTATAATATTATTTATATTTTATACCGTACATGATTAAAGATGATAATTAAACGTTATGCTTACCTGTTTTATACTGTTTATAATTATGTGGCAATGCACCATGAAAGTTAATAATAAAATTACTATTACATAAGTTAAGATCATTGTAATTCCTTTAGAGTTGAATCATATAAATAATGATTAATACAAATGAATTCAGAACCAAAACAAATGTCTGCTTCAATTTCACAAATGCAATAGTTTATTTTATAGTAAATCGATTTCCTCGGAATATAATATATCTTTTTAATTATAAAAAATAATATGTTTATTGCATAATAAAAACTGTATATGTTTTAATGGTTTTGGATAAATGCTACTAAAAAATCTAATTTATTTTAAACTCGCATAATTTTTTTTTATTCTAGTTAATAAACTTATCCAACTTCAATTTTATAATCCATAGACAGGGGCACTAATGGCCAAAGGGTCCATCGTGGCTCTTTATTCTTCTTACACAAACATACCAGACCACGGTGAGAACGAATATACCACACAGGATCATAACAAAGGATATTTTACCTAATAAAAATCAATAACAATTATTCGTTAAACAGAAATTTTTAATTTTTGAAAAGAATTTTATAAATATCAATAATATTTGACAATATTACTATCTGATAATTAAATGGCTTCACAACTTCACTATTCTTATACAGTTTTTGGTTCAGATTTATGTTGTAACTAAACATAAATATCAAATGCTCTAAGTGCCTTTAAATCTACAACTACACAGTTCATTCAGAATTATTTTCATTTTATACTTAAAACATTGTCACAAACTATGGTTTATTCTAAGTCTTGAAATAACTTTAATGAAATGCTTCGATCGATCTGTTAAAGACTCAAACCAAAGTTATTATTAATATTTGTAAAATGAGATTTATAGAAAACTCCTTTAATATCATTCGTAAAAATATGTTTATTTATCTCTAACCATTTTATTGACTATACATACATATGTCTCTAGTCACAACTTGTCAATTTTGAGTTACTAACCAGTTGATTATTGCTCGTGTCTTTTGCCAAACTATTTCATTTCCTTTTATTCCAGAGTGAGACTTTACCCATAAAAAGTTTACCACTTTGCCTATATTTTTTATTTTGATTTACGCTTATAAGATTTATGTTTTAAAAAATCTAACAAACTTCTGGAATCTGTAACCACTAATAAATTGTTTGCAATAAAATTCGTACTATATTTAAGAGCTTGTAATATTGCACGAAGCTCTGCACTATATATAGAGAATGAGTTGTGTAATTTATAATTAAATACTTTTTTCTCAACTGAATCATAAAAAGCACTTCCAACATTATCAATTGTCTTAGACCCATCTGTGAATAGTACATACTGACGGAAAATGTTCATGTTTTTGGATATTTTAATAAAATCATTATAACAGTCGATTAAGATGGGATTACGTTTTTTAATCCACTATTTATGAGTAAGGGTTGATATAAAAAGATTGTGAATTTTTTATTTGAGAGAATTATTGTAGGTATAACGAGTGCTTAAAAAGTTTAAGCCTAATTTAAATCTTCTCAGAGATTGTGGGATTTCACCAGTTTCAGCAAACATGTTATAGACTGGAGTGCTGTTCTCGAATCCATGTGAATAGTATCAATTCAAATGGAAAAATTTACATGAGAACAAATAAACGTATTTTCGAACGGTACACAGAATTGAAATTATGTTGTTCATATGGAATATCATCACTGTAAAATGCAGCGAAAGTAAATAAAGAAACATTAGTAGCTATCAGATGTGATAGAACGAATAAGTTTAAATTTAAAGTAATAAATATGGACAAAGCAAAACGGGCTGCAAATATCTCTCCAGAGCAGAAAGTCATGTTAGTGGAGTTTTTAGAGAACAATAATCTATTAAAATCTGGAAAATTTACTGCACAATTTACATATAAAAGTGGACAAGTTTTGTGGAATAATGCGAGTGAAATTTTATCTACCGGGTGCCAGAAAGGATTGGAAGCAGTGGAGAAGAGTAAGTATTTAAATACGTACTAATTAGATTCTTTTCTAAAATCTTACCAATTTTTTGTTTAAATAAATATTCAATACATGCAATTAGGATTAATATTAGAATTGAAAACCTCGGGACAACAAGGCTACAAGCCACACTTTTTTATAAATTATTTTTGAATTTAAAACCTAATACGTTTTTTTAATTAATTTCTTTATATGTACATTGTATATTCTTATATATATACATACAAATTTTAAAGATGTAATATGTTAGAAACATATTTCACGAAAACTTCAATATTAAATTTGAATTTTCCTGAGAAAGTTGTATAAAATTATTTTGCATTTTTAATACTTTTCACACAATTCTCTGCTGCACCATTCAAAGATGGATTAAATGGCGCAAAAGTAACATGTGTTATTTCATGCTCATTTATAAAGTTCTTCATTTCTTGAGAAACCAACAGACTGCCATTATCAGAAACTATAATTTTAGGTAACCCAAACCTAGAAAACGTAAAACGTAACGCATTAATGGTTGAGTTAGCTGTAAAAACTTCAATCTACTTGGAATGAGCATCAATTAATACAAAAAAATATTGATTTAAAAATGGTCCTAAAAAGTCTATATGAAGTCTACTCCATGGTTCTGTAGGCTACCTCTACAATTTTAATGGAATTTTTGAAAGACTATTTTTATTTCTTAAACAAGTTATGCAATTTTGTGCAATACTTACAATATTTTTATTAAAATTAGGCCACCAAAAGTACGAACGACCCAAACTTTTCATTTTGACTATGTGTGATTTGTGCAATTCATTTAATACTTTATCCCTTAACGTAGAAAGAATTACTAGTTTATTATTCCCTATTAAACAATTATTTTCAATGCTGAATTCATTGCGATATTTAAAATATGGTTTTAAACAAGATTATTTTTTGCATCATATGGTCAATTAGTTTTTACAAAACTAATTATTTTGCTTATAACTTTATCATTTTTTGTTTCTTCCATCACTTTATTATAATTAATTGGAATGTCTTCATTGTTTTTAAAATAAATAAAATAGTTAACATCCAAGTTTTCCCAATTGTTTAGTTCCTCTTTTACAGGACATCCTGATAAGAAATCTGCCTTATTCTGACTAGATGTAACATAAACTATATCATAATTACAATTTGATAATATGACAGCCCATCGCCTAACTGTGTTAGCTGAAAATTGAGGAATTCCTTTTTTTGGATTAAAAATTGAAACTAATGGTTTATGATCTGCCACTAAAATAAAATGACGTCCATACATGTATTGATTGAATTTACTTAAACCAAAAATGATAGACAAACCTTCCTTTTTTCTCTGCTACTGATAAAGTTCTAGATGCATAAGCAATTGGCCTTTCCATTCAATATGGTCATAATTGGGAAATAACAGCTCCAATGCCATAATCTGAAGCATCAGTAGTTAATCGTAATTTTAAATGTATAAGAACCTTGGATGAAATTAAAAGTTTTTTAATTTTCTTAAATGCCTGATTACATTCTATTGACTAGTTCCACTTCACATTTAATTTAAGTAAATTATATAAAAGATACAAAATTGTTGCAAAATTCTTTACAAATTTACCATAATAATTAATTAAACCTAATATTGATTTTAATTGAGTAACATTGAAGGAATTGGTGCATTTTGTATTGCTAATATTTCACTTTCACTTGTATGCAATCCTTCTTTATCTATAACATACCTAAGATATTCAATTCTCGATCCCTAGGGTGGGGTCTTTTCTAAAAGCCCTTAATTTTTCCAGGCCAACGGTACCTTTCCCGTTGTTCTACGATAAGTATTAAGGCTGCTACGGGCATTCATTTGCCAAAGTTTTTTAAAGAGATAAGAAATAAATTCCATTGCACTCTGCGAGTCCGAGAAAAGGTGGTTCTTTCCTTTGATTAAACACAAATTCTACCGGATTTTATTATATTTATTTATTTTTACGAAAATAATTATTCATTCTCGGAAATAAATATTCATTTACGAAAATAAATATTTTTTCACGGAAATGTTGCAAGGACACCGCCTGACAATAAGAATGTACAGGAATTGAAAAGAAAGCCGGAAGAATCGTCGGTCCGAACGCCCGACTCAACTAGCGATGAAATGTGGTGTAAATTCCAGGCCCTGAGCTCCACCCTAACAACAATTAAAACGTTTATTGCAGCAAACAATAACATGCATCGCAAATTAAAAACCAACATGAACAATGTCTATAGAATATGCTCGCAAACAAAAAAAACTGGTAAAAAGCTAGAAGAAGAAAATAACAAAAAGATTGAGTGGGACAAGGTGCAGATGAGGGCTCACTCAAATAGAGTAAATAATTGCACAGCCAAAGTGGAGGAGGTAAACGCTCTCAAAGAAGATATGAATAACCTATGCTTAGATACTAAAAGGAAGTCCGAAGCAACGGACAAAGAAGCTGAAAAGCTATTAAGTAAAATTAAATCCCTGAACGAGCAAATTAAAAATAAGGCGGCAACAGCGGAGGAATTTGAGGCTCTAAAGGACCAAATCAGCTCTCTGAAGGCGCAGATAAATAATACACCAGAAGCAAGCGGAGCATCTCCCCAGCTAGACGGTAATGCATTATGCAAAAAATGCCACAAACAGGTTAATCTGGAAAAAAACCAAAAGCCGCTTTGCTCGAAAAAAAAAAATCAAAAAAGCCGACCCATGTAAAATGAATGAGGCAGATTGGAAGGCACTTATAGAAGAGCGGTGGCCGGAGGTTGCTTTTGCAGTTCCAATGATAAGGGGAAACCTTTTCAACGGAACGGAAGAGGTAGCCATTATTTTCAACGCAGAAAATAAAGATAGCACGGGTCTTAATAGATTAACCGTAAATCGATACCCGGAGATAGGCAAAAGGCTCGATGATGGGTCCGTGAAAGGGCGGATTGATTCGGTGTCGATCGTCACTAAAACAAATAAGGCAAGCAGAGAACAGAAAGTTCATGCTTGCCAAGCCGAAGAAGCTGACAATCTGGTAGCTCTGATTAAACTAATACTAGAAATATAAACGCTTGTGGAAAGCAGCAAAACCCAGCACAAATTGGCTAAAGCGGCCACGGAACACACAATTACGACGCCTTAAGAAAGGTGCTTAGCATCGTTTTCAAGACATCGGCGATCAGTCCAGAGATGTACGTCCCCCTTAGCCACACAAAGACGATGCCCCAGAAACTAACAGAAAATGAAAAGCAAAAGCTACTAATGCAATAATCATTAAAGCAAATGACAAAGGAAACTTATATGCCAATCTCCTAAAGGGCTTCAAGGCCATAGCCAACCCGCAGCAAGAAGGAGCGTTCATTAAGGCAATCAGGCAAACAAGGGAAGGTGGTTTGCTAATAATTACAGAAAAAGGAAAGTCAGAAAATTTAAAAGCTTTGTTCACTCAAGAAATGGAAAATGTCCGCGTCATAAGTGGTAGTGCAGCAGAGAAAAATACGCTGCACATGACGAATATCGGTGACGCAAGTCAAGCTGAAATTGAGGAGGTTGTTACTAATAAACTAAAGGAAATCGGACACAAAACAATAAGTTTTTCATTAAAAAATCTGAGGCGTACCAGAAACGGCAATAAAAATGCAACGGTTGTAATAGAAAACAAGGCAACTCAGGCACTAATAAAAGCCGATAAAATTAAAATAGGCTTTCTCAAATGTTCGTTGAGAGAAAGGGTCTCTATTGCAAGATGCACAAACTGCCTATAACTTGGACATGCTAGAGCTAACTGCCCAGACCAGCAAGCAGACAATCCCGGATGCCTAAAATGCTGCAAGCCGGGTCACCAAGTAAAAAAAAATTTATAAATTGGAAAGTTGAACATTCAAATCATTCAATTCAAATTCAATTCAGTCATAATCTACCTTCTTTTTTATCAAAAATTGAAAAAAAAGCAAGTCAAAAGCTAGATGCAAAAAAATCAAAAAAATTATATTGGTGAAATG
Organism: Tachinus rufipes; assembly: GCA_963932245.1. NCBI lineage: Eukaryota > Metazoa > Arthropoda > Insecta > Coleoptera > Staphylinidae > Tachinus > Tachinus rufipes. The sequence goes on along the minus strand of OZ010741.1, from coordinate 80,730,122 downwards.
ATAGCACAGAGAAGATATGACAAATTTGCAATTCAATTAGAAGAAAATTATCAAAATCATCTGTTTTAGGTAATATCGAAATTAGAAATTTTTATAGCTAAAGATAGATGTTGGAACAAACTTTTGGATAGTCTTGACAATGATCAATTTGGACAAGGTTATCAAATCCTTTGTAAAGGATTAAACTTGCGCCATAATAAAACAGAAATTAAAGATGATGACGTTAAAAAAATAGTGGATGAACTTTTTCCTGATGTTAATGACTTAGCAGTTAACTAACTAACTCCTAAATTTAGTCTGGATGAATTAAAATCTGCAATAAATTCTTTAAAACGTGGTCCTGATAAAATTGCAGGTGAATCTGTTAAATTAGTTTTTTAGAGATACCAAATAAACTGTTAGATTATTTTAATAAAGTATTAGTAAATCTTTGTTTCCCTTCATATTGGAAAAAAGCAACGGTAGTACTTATCCCAAAAAAAAAAATGGAAATATAGACCAATTAGTCTTTAGGTAAAAACTTTAGGTAAAGTTTACGAAAATTTAATTAAAGCACGTATGGTAATTGAATTGGAAGAAAAGAATGGAATTTTTCCCAGTTTGGTTTTCTGGGGGTCTTTCTACAATAGATGCAGCTTAGGAAGTTAAAAGTTTAATAGAGAATAGACGTAGTAAATTTATAGCTTTAATTTTGATTGATATTAAAAATGCTTTTAACACGGCAAAGTGGAGCATAATTCAACAAAATTTAACTCGTATTGGTATGAACATATTTGTTTAATAATTAATGAATTTTTCAAAAATAGGAGCATTAAATTCAAAAACACTGAGAAAAAAATTACACAAGTGGTTCCACAAGGCTCTGTATTAGGACCAACCCTTTTTACTATACTATACTTAGTCTAGATTTACCTTCTGGATATTCTACTATTGCCTATGCTGATGATCTTGCGCTAATTAGCGCTGCCAAAAATATTAAAGATCTTAATAAAATAACAAACAAAGCATTAAAGAAAATTAGCAATTGGACTATTGAAAATGGTTTAGAAATTGCTCCAGAAAAGTCAGAAGTTTTAATCTGCGAAGGGGCAAAGAAAAAAAATATTTTAAAATCGGCAACACAACTTTACAACCAAGTAAAGCTGTAAAATACTTGGGAATAGATTTTGATGAACAAGGTATGTTTGGAAATCACACTAAAAATATAACAAAAAAGGCCGAAGAAAGAATTGTAAATATGACTAAAAATTCTTCCAAACATTTCTAAATTTGCAAGTAAAAAACGGTTTGTTTATTACTCAGTAATTAAATCAATACTCAGTTATGGTGCGCCAATTTAGCATGGAGCTTTAGATTGTGCAAATCACAGAGCAAGACTAATATCAACTCAACGAAAAATTCTACTAAGGGTAGTTAGCGCGTATAGAACAGTAAGTGGTAATGCTGTGTATGTAATTGCTGTTATATTACTAGTCAATCTATATATTAAAGAAAGAGCTCAAATTTTTAATAACAAAAAAGAGAAAGGGATGATGCTATTGGATCTTTTGAAAAGTAGGACAATGCATGGAAAAGTAGTAAAAACGAAAATTGGACAAGGAAAATTATTAATAATCTGGAAAACTGGGTTAACTGTAAACTTAAAAAAATTGACTACTACTTGACACAATTTCTTTCTGGACATGGAAGCTTTGGTACGTACACTTTGAGAATTGGCAAAACTATAAATGACAAGTGTGCGTACTGTAACAAAGTAGATTCTCCAGAACACACTCTCTTCGATTGTGATAGATGGTCCAATGAGAGAAGAATGGTTGAAGCGGATTTGGACCGGAAAATTTACGTAGAAAATACCATTAATTTAATGTTGTTGAGTAGTTCAAGCTGGAATTGTATACATGTATTTATAAACAAAATTATGAGAAAAAAAGAAGATGAAAGAGCAAGAAAAAAGACTCTGTTGCCTGTTGCGCAGCGTGACTGATTGCTGTCCAGGTCCAAGCTGCTAAATGATGTTAAATTCTTTCATTAGAGTATTCCGTATAGCAGTGAGAAGATTGAGGTATTTTAGTGGGTGTGAGTCCCACACTCCCAAACACGTAGAACCAAGTGTACGGGGAGCATTATGCGTTTTCCTCATAAAAAAAAAGTTTAGGTTAAGTAAGGTTAGGTCAAGTTAGGTTAGGTTCCTGGACTCCAAATTTTGGAGGCAAGGGAAGGTGAAACCCATTCCAGGCGCGTCTCCGGGTGGCGGATAGGAGATTGCACACGCGGACCAACACCATTGCACGGTGGCCTCGCTACGGCGATAAAACTACCTTTTCTCTTCTTCTCTTTCCTCTTTGAACTATCGTTTGTCCTAGAACAACTCTTCGGTCTTCCTTGACCTACTTTCTGGTTACCAACGCTATTAGGTTTCGAGGGCTAACCAAAACAGTTTTCTAATCTTTTCTTACAGTGGAACCCAACAATTTAAACAACTATAAGGGTGCGCGACTTTCCAGGAGTCAAAAAATGGAACAACTGCTGCCATTAGCTTAAAAATGGAAAATAGTATAGATGAGAAAAATACCCAGGAAGGTAATCCCTCCCCGGCTGTACAGTCGGGCTGCTCCATGGATTCTGGGTGGGGCACACCAAACTTTAACGATGACGGCAATGAAAATGGACAAAGCACACGGACTACGAATATTGATGGCACTCTGCTGAGCAAGCCTAGACTTGGATCAGCTAGAGAAGATGATCTAACGCAGGAAGAACGCGAGCTGCTACAAGCCCACAGCAGACAAAAAAGTATTGGAGGGTCACCCAATAAAAAATCTTTGGACGCAAGAAAGCACGAAGAAGAAACAAAAACAAACAGTGCAGGTCCGGCAAATTCGCAGGAAACACAAAAAAAGAGGAGGATGCGGAAGAAAAGAAAAGACAAAGAGAAGACGACACCGTGCACAAACCCGAAAAAAGACACAATAGCTTAGGAGCAATGCCATGGAATTCAAAGGTAATTATGACAACCTTAGCCATAAGTGTGAATAACCTTCAAAAACAAGTAGCGACAAACACCAGGGTAGAGCTGAAGAGGGCAGTCGAAGAAGTTGCCCGGTTCTTACCACTAGATGCCGCGTCACAAACAAAAAAATTTGCAGTACAGCAGACGGAACAAGTAGAAGAAAACACTCAGAAAAGAAGCGAGGGAATAAAAAAAATTAGAGAAGAAGAAGAAGCTCGATACAAAGAAAAAATCGAGAAAAATAAATCAGCTCAAGAAATAGAAATAAGCCTTATAAAGAAAGAATTGGAAAAGCTGAAAGCAGCAAACACAGAGCTTTTAATAGCAATGAACAAAATAAAAACTCAAACCAAAAAGAAAACAGAACAATAACCCGCCAAAAAGAAAACAAGTTATCCAACGGACATTTGAAGAATACCTAAAAATAAAAAAAAGAATAGTGGATTACCGACGACTATAAAAAAACCGGCATTAAAACAGGAAATCCTTTAAATTATGCAAACTCGGACGTAGCGGTATGGACCGAAAAGCTGGAAGCGGAAGAAGAAGAAAAGTGTATTGGAAAGATGCTTAAAAAAAATACCCAGAATTATCACAAACGGAAGGGGACATCAGTATCATTGAGATACTGACCTCCATCCGGAAAGGTCAAGATAAAATAAGAAATTAAAAATGGATAATAAAGCTCGCCGCCAAACAAACTGAAGAGGAATTGTTTAGCAACCTCAAAAACCTAGCACAAGAACCCTTGAAAGGAAATCGTAAAACGCTGGCTATAAATCTCCCAGATGGAGTAGAACACGGCAATTATAGGAAGATGACTGAGTGTGTTTTTCTTCAAAATGAAACAATTAGTTACAATCTACGTGAATAAAAAAAATGACAACCTAGACGTAAACAACCAAGAAGAGGAAAAAGAGGAACACTGGATAGAAAAAAGAAAAAAAAAAAGAAATGAAAATGAGGTGCTTCTAATAGAAAGTATTGCTACAGACGGTCAAAAGAAATCGTACGCAGAAATGGCGACTGAACTGAAAAAAAAGGTAAACACAAAAGAATTAGGCATTACGGTTAAAAAACTCATTAAAACAAAAAAAAGAGATGTGAAAATTGTAATAAGGACCCAGGAAGAAACCAAAAATGTAAAAAAAAATTGAAGAAATAATGACACAGAAAGTAAAAGGAAGCGAAGACTGGAAAAAAAGCAAAAGACGGATTATCTTGACCAACCTGGATAAAACAAACACCTGGGAAGAAGTAGTGGAAGCTTTAAAAAAGATGGGAACAATCATAAAAATAGAAGATGTTGAAAAAATATGGTGCAACAAAAACGAAAAATACAACACGACTTTTAAAGCCCCAGCAGCAGATGTGGAATCCTTACTCAAAAGAACGAAATTAGAAGTAGGATAGAATACGGGCAGAATAATTGAAAAAATTACCCCAAAACGATGTAACAACTGCCTTCAATTCGGACATATCAAAGCAGAATGCAAAGAGAGTGTAACCGAAGAGAAAAAAAGCATGAAATATCTTGAAGTAGGTCACATTGCGAAAGATTGCGAAAAAGGAAAGTTTTGTCCCGTATGCAAAAGGACGACCATGCCGTGCACTCAATGAGATTCAATGCGTACAGAGAGGCCGTAAAAATAAAAGAATAAAAACAAGAGGAAAAACTGAAACAGAAAAAAAAAACGGAAAGAGGAAAAACCATAAGAGCATGGCAAAAAAATGGGATAAAGACGGGAAAAGTGTCTGGCTGCACCGACTGCTACCAGATCTGAGTAGCTGGTACTTCAGATAGCACGGTGACATTTATGTTCATCTGTCCCAAGCGCTAACTGGACATGGTTGCTACAACCAGTATCTAAAGAGGTTCCACATTAGGAATGACGCCAAGTGCAACTGCTGTGACAACCCAGTAGACTCGGCAGAACACACGCTGTTCGAATGCCAAGAATGGGAACAGAGAAAAGTAACCGAAGATAAACTTAACAGCAAGGTCACACCAGAAAGTATGATAAATAAAATGCTAGAAAGTAAAGAACAATGGGTAGCCATAAACTCCCTTATTAAAAACATGATTAAAAAAAGAAAAAGATCGCTGAAGCAAAACAGATTCTTGATACTAAGCTTGCCCAGGTTGGAGGTCTGCTTTGACCACCAAGATCTCTACGGTATCTGAGTGGGGGATACACATCTATTTCGCTAAACTTGATTTGAAGGGACCTGTTACTCAATCGAGACAGGTATCATTGGCATGCGAGATCGTGACCTCCTTTATTGCGGCAGACTCCCTGAGGTTTACTAAGGCGGCCAAGCATTCCATTGATAAGCCATCCGTGACTCTTGGGATTGCAGTACATGACTTAATGAGCAAACATACCAGTTGTGTAGCTGATAAACAAACACCTCAAGATGAGTTGCTCAAGCGCTGGCAAGAAGGATTGAATTCCACATTTTCCCATCTAACCCTAAGTGAGAACGTGGCAACTGCAATAGTTGATCTGGACTATTTTCCGGGAAAGACTGCCGAGGATCTCATGACAACCTATACCGCTCTGCATAGGAAGAATCCAACTTAACCTGCAAAAATGTAGTGAATAGTGATAAGCAGCGCCATGACTGAAGAAATGTCCTTTAGGCGATTCCGGTTATGTTGCAGAGATCTGAGGAGGTTTTTTAGCCAGTAGAAACCCGGCACTACCGTGCAGCATTGGCTGCCGGTGTCTTAGCTGAAGATTTTCCCACCTCTCAAAAAGAAAAGGTCAAGTTAGGTTAGGTTAGGTTAGGTTCCTGGACTCCAGATTTTTGGGGGCAGGAGAAGGTGAAACCTCTGCCAGGCGCGTCCTAGGTGGCGGATAGGGGATTGCACACGCGGACCAACACCATTGCACGGTAGACTTGCCACGGCAATGAGACTACATTTTCTATTCTTTTTTTTCCTCTTTGAACTATCGTTTACCCTAGAACAACTCTTCGGTCTTCCTTGACCCTCTTTCTGATTACCAACGTTATAAGGTTTCAGTGGAACTCAATACTCTAAACAACTATAAGGGTACGCGTCTGTCCAGAAGTCATAAAATGAATCCACGGCTGCCATTAGCCTAAAATGGAAAATGAACCAAAGTTTAGAGAAAAATAATACTCAGGGGGTAATCCCTCCCCGTCTTTAAAGACGGGCTGCTCTATGAAATCTGGGTGGGGCAAACTAAACGACGACCAACGCAATGAAAACGGAATTGACATAGAAATTATAAAGGACCAAGAGATGAAAGAAGCATTTGGACAAAAGAGCAGAATACTCAGATCGCCTGTAAGAAGACACTCGATCCCGGAGTTCACTAAGCCAAATAGGGTGGCCGGAAGTATAGTAAAGGCTACAAATGTTGCTATTCAGATGGGAATAGACAAGGAAGCTATTGAACAAAAAATTGATGCCCTTGAAAATATATGCGTAGAACAGAAAAAAATAGCCAGAGAAGAAAGCTAAACTCTAGAAAAAACAAACAGTAAAAAGAAAAATGTTTTTAAGATGCCGATGAAAAAAAACCTTATGGACCAACGAGATGAGGATATAGTAAAATGCACGGAAGACATAGCCAGAGAAGTTGCACAAAACACTAAAGTTGAAATCAAAAAAGAATGGAAGGGTTAAAGACAGCTACAAAAAATCTGGAAAAAGCAAGACTGACTCAAAAGACCAAAAAAAGAAAAACTGATAGATCACAAAGCTAGTAGTGACCCAATAGGGTTCTGCCCTTGGGAATGTACTCACCCTGTAGGCTATCCAGAAGCCGGTAAAGAATGGAAAAAAAGACTATGTTAGCAACAAACGACACAGCCTCGGATATAAAATCACCAAAAGGGGGGTTACCTTCGGTGATATTTTTAAGCCCCAAACAAATGACGACAGGTGGTCAAAAAGTAGAGAATACGGCAGATCAAATTTGCAGAGCAACAATATCATCGAAACTATGCTGGAAAATTGGCAGGTGATAAAAGAAATGATTTTGTCTTTTATGAAAAAAAAAAAAATGAAGAAAGAGCAAGGCAAGTAAAGTAAACCACATATGTTTTAAGTAATAATTGTGAAAGAAATGCCGAAAGGTGATACCCTACTACTTAAATAAATAAACAATTATGATTATTATTATTATTAATATTATTATAATTAATATTAGATAGGATAAGATAGGTTTTTAAGGTTAGGTTAAGTTAGGTTACTCAATTTTTTGGTGTGCGTTAATAATACAAATAGTGTTTCTTAGAAAATGTTTTAATTTGAAATAATTACATAGTAGAGTGAGAAGGTTCTAAGAAGTCGTCTTGTGCTACTTGTAAGAGCCTGGAGAGTATAATAACGTTTCTAGTTATAAATTTGGAATTGTGTTGACATTTCTCAATTAATTTGTCAACATTAAATTGAATTTAATTAATTAATATTTATGGATTTGGTTTAAATTAAATTAAAAAATTGGAAAGAAAGAAATTTGGCTTTTTATTAAAAAGTATGATCAAAAAATTGTTTTTTTTTTTTAATTCTTTTATCTGAAAGTACAATGTCTTAGAAATGTTGTCCTAAAATCCCAGGTCAATTCGAGTTAAACTGAGCGAGATAGCGATCTATAGTCCATTCGCACCCAAGAGAGTATTCGCAGGTAGTCGGAGAAATTCGAGCGTCGTCGGCTTGTTTTGTTTTGTTTTGTTTTAATCAATTGTGTTTTCGGCATTGTTTCAAACAGACGTATTTGACACTTTCGTAGATTTTCTGTGTGTTTTGAAATTACTTACATTCGTTTGAACGGCTGTATTTCGTTATTTCGTCGTTTGTATTTCAATTTTAAAGTTACATTCGAAGCAAAAAATGGAAAAAAAGATTTCCAGAGAAGATCGAAAGCTGACAAATGTTAGGAAGAACAGACCAAGAAAACGGCCAAACCCTAGGAAGAATGTGCATGTTGTAACGACTGCGAGTGCATCGGTCAAAAAAATTAAAATGACAACCGAGATAAATGTTCCTGAAGATAACGAAAAACATTGCCGGATTATCGATTTTTTACTTGTATTCACGACACTTTCAACTCTTGTGAAATGTTCAAAATGTGACGGCAAAATTGAATTTCAATCGTGCAGAATGGTAGGACTTGGCTTTGAAATTCAAGTGAAAATTGACAATTGTAAAATGGCAGTGTTCATTCCGTCAAGTGAGAATGTAGGCCGTGTGTATGAAGTAAATTATAGATTTACTTTCGTCATGCGTTTGTTAGGCTTAGGCTTGTCAGGATACGAGAAATTTTGCGGCCTAATGGATTTATCGACTAATTTCGTTTCTAAATCAGTATATAATTTATACATCAAAAATATGTGTGAGAAAATACAATCCGTTGCAAAAAGGCTTTACTCCATGGCTGCTGCTCAAGAAAAAAACGAAACATGCAATGAAAATGAACTTCAAGATACTACAAATCTGACTGTTTCCGGCGATGGCACGTGGCAAAAACGAGGTTTCTCTTCATTGTACGGTGTTTCTTCTCTCATAGGATACTACACAGGAAAAGTGCTAGACATTTGCGTAAAAAGTGGGATCTGTCAAAAGTGTAACATGTGGGAGTCAAAATTAAATACTGCGGAATTTGAAGAATGGCACAAAAATCACGTGGAATCGAGTGAATGTGAAGCAAATCACGTGGGACCTGCAGGAAACATGGAAGTTTCGGCAATCATAGAAATGTTTCAGCGTTCAGAAGAAAATTATGGCGTAAAGTACAAATATTACATAGGAGACGGAGACAGCAAGACGTACACTGGCGTGATTCAATCTGAACCATATGGAGAAGATTTTGAAATACACAAAAAAGAATGTGTCGGTCATGTGCAAAAAGGATGGGCAAACGCCTACGTGATGTTGTAAAAAATACAACAATAGAAACGGAGATAAAAACTGGGAAAAAAGCTGGCCAAACAAGACGAAGCAAAACTCTGTCCGGAAAAGGTAAACTTACCGCAAAATCAATTGACAAATTGACGGTATATTATGGATTAGCGATACGAAGAAATTGTGAATCCGTAACAAAAATGAATTATGCGATTTGGGCGACCTTTTTCCATTATAAGTCTACAGACGAAGATCCGCAGCACGATAAGTGTCCTGCCGGCGCTGACTCATGGTGCGATTACCAAAAGGCTTTGGCCACCACAGGTGATAAAAGCGATAGAGCCCATATATAAAGATTTGAGCAAAGACCAGCTTTTGCAACGTTGCATCGGCGGCTTTAATCAAAATAATAATGAAAGCCTCAACCAGCTTATTTGGAGGATTAGCCCTAAAATTTTATCAAGTAGCCCTACTATCATCGACATTGCAGCCTGCACTTTTAATGAAGGCTATATTGCCTTATTGGCTTTCCTGCAAGAAATGCAAATTACAACTGGCCCGAGTGCCCACCAGTACATCCGCAATTTCGACCGCTCCAGAATGACCAAAGCAGAGGAAAAGGCTGCTTTGGTCACAAAAGAAACAAGAATTTTAAAAAGACTGGAACAAAAGAATGCCTTAGACATTGCCAAGGCCGCAGGAACTTTGTTGTATGGGGCTGGCATCGACGATTCTATGTACGTACTAAGAAGAAAAAAAACGTAAAATTTAAACGCGTTTTTCTCAAAAAAAGTTTTTCAAATGCGGTGACCACGATAACTCAAAAAGTTCTGCACCGATCGGGTTGAAATTTTACACACTTCTTTAATATATATTTGTCCCCAGGACAACGATCCCCTTTTCTTTATTTTTTGCTTTTAATCGATTGTACAGCGACAAAATGTTTCCAATTCCAAGAACCAAACAAGAACAACGTGAAGAAACAGGGTTGGTGGACCGACATGAGAATGGACGTTGCAATTCAGATTTTTAACAAAAAAATTGACATAATAACTGGACACAGTGCAGGAATTGGATTTCAAATTGTGGAATGTAAGTATTTTAAATTAATAAATGCTTATATCTCGCCAAACATTTTGCTGGCCGAATACAAATTGAAAGTAGATGAAATCATGAATGTTTTTACATTAGACAAAAAAAGGGAATGTATTTTGGTTGGGGATTTTAATGCAAAATGTGCAGCTTGGGGGTCTACTATAGATGATCACAGAGGTACATATCTACATGAATGGGTATGCAGCACTGATGGAGTTATCCATAATGATGGAAAAATAGCAACTTTTGTTAGAAACAACAGCAGGTCCCATTTTGATCTAACAATATTTTCAAAATATTTGAAAAAATTAACTGATTGGGAAGTACACGAATAAGAAGAATCTCTTAGTCTTCACAAACACATCACTTTTATAATAAACAAAGAAGAAAAAGTAAAATATAACAAACCTGCTATTTGGGTGCTGGACAAAAAAAAAAGCAATAGAACTATTCAAGGGTTTTAATGAGGAGCGACATAAACTTCCCGATTTTCTAAGAAAAGTACAGAGAAAAGCAAATAGATTATTAGATACAAAAAAGGCAAAAAATGTGTACTGGTGGAACGTTTGTACGGAAGAAAAAAGAAACAAGTGCAACTCTATTAGGAGATTATTAACAAGGGCTAACTCTAAAGACAATATAACATTAATAAATGAATTAAGGGAAGAACTCAAATCAGCAAGAAAATTATATTAAAAGAAAATTCTACTATCAAAGGATAAATGTTGGAATAAAATTATTAACGACCTTGAAATAAATCCTTTTGGTCAAGGATATCAAATTCTTTGTAAAGGTTTAAATTTAAGACATCAAAAAACTGTGGTAGAAGACTCTGCAGCCAAAGAAATTATAGATGAACTATTTCCAGAATGTATGACACAATAACCAAGAATAATATTGAGATTATAGAAATTCCAATTTTCAAAATGGACGAGCTAAAAATAGCTGTTAATTCATTGAAACAAAAAAAAGCGCCAGGTCCAGATAAGATTACAGCGGAAATGATAAAGTTAGCCGTTACGGAGTTACCAGAAAAAATGTTACAATATTATAATAATTTATTATTAAAGCTCACTTTCCCAAAGGAATTAAAAAGAGCTTCGCTGGTTTTAATTCCAAAAAAAAACGGAAAATATAGAGCAATTAGTTTGTTAAGCTCTTTAGGTAAATTATATGAAAAACTCATTAAAGGCAGATTAGAAAAAGAACTAGATCAAAAAAAACGGAATTGCAAACACTCAGTACGGTTTCCGAAGAGGGCGTTCTACAATAGATGCCGCGTGGGAAGTAAAAACATTGATAGAAAATAGACAGAGTAATGTGACGGCTTTGGTACTAATCGACCTTAAAAACGCTTTTATTACTGCAAAGTGGAGCATTAAGTGCAATAATTTAAGAAACACTGGCATTTCACCTTATTTATGCGCAATAGTAGAAGATTTTCTAAGAAACAAAAGTATTTGTTTTAAGAGTATAGAAAAAAATTTAACACAAGAAGTTCCACAAGGCTCCGTTTTAAGACCGACTTTGTGGAATGTGCTGTATAACCCGTTATTAAACATTGTATTGCCAAGTGGGTGCTCTACTATAGCCTATGCAGACGATTTGGCGCTAGTACGTACAGCGGAGAACATTGAAATTTTGACAAGAAAAACCAACAAAGCACTAAATCAAATTTATGAATGGACGATTAAAAATGGGCTTGAAATAGCAACCGAAAAAACAGAAGCAATTATCTGCAAGGGGCCAAGGGCAAAAAAATATATAACTTTTAAGATTGGTAACTCCAATATCGAACCAAGAAAAGTAGTAAAATATTTAGGCATTGATTTTGATAATCAAGGCATTTTTTGTGCACATACAAAAGCGGTGACAAAAAAAAAGAGGAAAGAATTGTTAACATGACAAAAATTCTTTCAAATATTTCAGACTTTACAAGTAAAGTTGTAAGATCAATATTGAGTTATGGTGCCCCAATATGGCAAGGAGCTCTTAGTTGTGCTAATCATAGGGCAAGAGTGATAAGCACACAACGAAAAATACTGCTGAGGGTAGCAAGTGCTTATCGCACTGTCAGTGCTCATTCGGTGTGCGAAATAACTGCCACATTACCAATAGATATTTATGTAAAGAAAAAAGCACAAATTTTTTATAACAGTAAAAGTGGAGAAACAGAAAACTTTGAAGCTATTCACAAATGGGAAAAAACGTGGAAAGATAGTGGAAACGGGGAATGGACTAGAAAAATTATTACGGATCTTGAAAAGTGGGTAACATGAAAATTCAGGAAAACGGATTAATATCTCACACAGTTTCTTTCTGGCCATGGTAGTTTTGGTTCATATACCAAACGAATTGGCAAAACTGATACCGATAAGTGCGCGTACTGTGACAATACAGATTCGCCAGAACACACAATTTTTATATGCGATCGTTGGATAGAATATAGAAGAATTGTAGAGACAAATTTGGATCAAAAAATTGAGGTAAATAATATAATTAATATCATGTTAGAAAACATAAAAAATTGGAATTGCATGCATAAGTTCATTGGCAGTGTAATGAAAAGGAAAAAAGAAGAAGAGAGAGCAAGACAGAAGAGCATGCAGTCTGTTAAACAGTGTGATTGATTGCTGTCCAGGCCCCAGCTGCTAGCCGATGTTAAACCTTACAACAAGGTATTCCGTCTAGTAGCGAGAAGATTTTGAGGTATTTTAGTGGGTGTGAGTCCCACACTCCTATACACATAGAAACAAGTGTATGGGGAGCATTATGCGTTTTCCTCAATAAAAAAAAAAAAAAAAAGGTTAAGTTAGGTTAGATAAAGTTGAGGTCAGACTTGATCTTCGCTCAAGACACACGTGTTTTGTGCGGAACTCCAGTAAGAAGTCTTAATCAGTTTTTGTAAATTGAATTTTGTGTAAAGAAGCCAGGCACCTTCGGAAAGTGTCCTGTTTGACTTTTTGTGTTGTGCTGTGGCGTTAAATCTCTAAGCGCCCCGGTAATTAGAGATTTACGTGTTCGGACGTGTAGAAATTTTCCACTCGTGACGTAGTGTTTGTGACGTGTATCGAACTGTTGCGCGATCAAGATTTTCTGGAGAAGGGGAAAATAACAGATTTTAGTGTTTTCTCGGCCATCTGTCAAAGTATTATTGAAATTTTTGGAGCTAATAGCCAAACTCACAAGGCGGAGTGCGACGGTATCAACAGATATTTCAATTTCAAAACAAATTTTTAAAATTTTTGTGAGCCCGGCGCTTTTTTACCATTAATAGATTCTGAAAGCGAGGACAATATAAGCATAGGTACCAATGAATTTGAAATGGGACTACAAAATGAGAATTTGAAGGTTGCAACAAAATGAAAAGGACCCCCCCTGGCAAGGAGATACCAAAAAACGATTAGCCGGTTGTAAACGACCAGATAACATTCATAGACATGATCACCGGAACAAAAATTAAAACAAAAAAGGGAAGATACTAATCAACCTGTAGACAACTACAACGAAAAGAGAAGACAGATTATGCTAAAGTTGATGCTTTCGATAGACATCTTAGCAAAAGATATGCAATGCTACATAGTTAGCAGCACAAGTAGAGACGTCAAGCAAGCTGCGAAACAAAACGGCGCAACTAAACTCCCTGGCAATGAGAGAGCTACTTGTCCTAGAGAAAAGTAGCGACTCTGGGGACACAACCCAGGCTGTCCAGAAAACCCAGAAAACCCAGACCATCCAGGAATCCAAGGGTACAGAGGAAGCTAAGGAGGAATTGGAAGAAAAAATAACAGAGAGAAAGAGAGGTTTTGCTACGAAGACGTTTCAACGATTTTGACTATCTATCTATAGAAGAAAAATGGCCTGAAAACATGTTTGTGGTACCAGTAACAAGGGGTAACCCTTTCAATGCCAAGGAAGAAGATTTATGTCTAATACTAGACAAAGAAAGACAATTGGGCCTGAACAGAATAGCAGGTGAAAAGATCCCGGAACTAAAAGAGATGCTCGACGATGAGATGTTGGCCAACCGCATTGAGACCATATACAGAACGACAAAACAAATACAAAAACAAATTAAAAACCTTTGAAAACCGATGAAGCACATGAAGTTACCAGGCTAATTAAAAATGTAGTAGATAAGCTAGTACGAAAGGTAGAAAGAAAGCTGATTTCAGTGGCGGCTTCCGAAAGGCACAATTGGCAGCGGATTAGGAAGATACTGACTATATCTACCAGCAATACAGCAGGGAGCGCGGAGCACTTTATCCCAACGCTCACCAAACAACAAAATGTAGAGGAAAAATTAAGCAAGCCAAGAAATACCGACGCAGTAATCATCTCTTCTTGGAAGGTTAGCGTCAGCGTCATTTTTGGGAGACCTCCTGGCGCCTCTCTAACACTTGTTCTCATGTTATTTGGGATTAAGCTTTTTATTTGGCTTGCTTTACCTTTTTCGGTGACAATGATAAGATTTCCTTTTCTTGTATTCCTCATTGTCCTGACCACATCACAATTTTTTTTACTATCTACGTTTTCTTTAAAACCTTTTAACAGATCCGCGTAAGATTGGTTTCCATTTCCCATTGGAAACCAATCTTACGCGAAAGTTGGGGATTAAATCTCGAATTGATCCTGGATTCATAAATCCGAGAATCATTTTGCTAATTGTCGATTGGCTCTAAGCCAATTCACGGATATCATTAGTCGCGATTGACCAATGCATTGCTCGCTTATTTCTCGTATCGAGTTGAAAACTATGCAACCGTCAATATGATCCTAGATTCAAATAATCTTGGGTCCACCCAAGATCGTTTATTAGTGTGTCATATATTAATTCTGACGTTTGGAAATAAAATACATTGGCCGAGCGTAACTATATTCACCATCACAATATCCGTGAATTGGCTTAGAGCCAATCAACGATTAGCAAAATTATTCTCGGATTCATGAATCCAAGAATTAATCTCTGATTATTAGTACGGGCATAAAAGACTGACAAAACGAGGCGTGCTGTGTGCAGTGTGAAACTGGGCACAGAACTGACTCTATGCCCAGTGTTCAGAAAGATGCTCAACAAAAGCAACGACATGAAAAGATCGGAAAAAGAACAAAATGCCTAAATTTTTACAAATAAACGTGGGAACGGCGTACGCCGCACATGATGCCACTAGGGCAATAGCAGGCATAAAAAGCACAGAAGTTGTGGTAATACAAGAAACAAACAAAAAAGTAGCAACCAAAGACAGATGGCGAATGGATAAGACCGGGGTAGTGGCGACGTACCTAATAAACCGCTCGATGAGGATAAAGAAGCTGCATGAAGGAGAGGGCTACTTGTTTACAGAAATTGAAGACTTGGTAATAGGCAATGTGTATTTTTCTCCTAACAAAAGTTTGGCATGGTTCAAACAAAAAATTAACAAAATTATGGGCAACATTAGAGGCATTCAGAAACACGTCATCGTCGCCGGAGACTTTAACGCAAAGTCGCCAGCATGGGGTGCAAAAAAATACGACAAACGAGGGGAATACCTAATGGAGTCAATATCGGCCACAAACATGGTAATAATAAACGAAGGCAAGACACCTACTTTTGTGAAGGGCACCAGCACTTCCCACATAGACTTAACCATGGCATCCAACAACCAAAAAGTGGAAAATGCTGGAAGCGGAAGAGTCAATAAGCCTGCACAGGTTTATCACTTTTGAAGTAGGCACTCAAATGGTGGACACAACAAGACCAATAAAAACGGTACTGAATGATAAATTGGCAAGAGAGGCTTGTATAAGGCTGAAAGAGAAAAAAGACCTTACCACGCTACTAATAAAGGTTCAACGGTCGGCGTCCTCTCAAACCGACCGGAGGACAAACAACATGCCATACTGGTGGAACGAAAAAACGGTAAGGAGCAGGCTGCGCAACAACGTCAGAAGAAAGCTGACAAAGAAAAGAGCGAAAGCAAGCAGCCCGGAAAACCTGAGCGAGTTGGAAAAAACTTATAATTTAGCCCGATATAAAAAAAAAAATAGGCAAAGCCAAAAAGGAATGCTGAAAGGATCTGGTAAACGAACTAGAAACAGACCCATTCGGAGAAACTTTCAAAATCGTGACGCAAAAATTTCGCTCCAAGTACGGGGCGGTTACAATGGTCATCAAAGAAAAGAAGAAAGTACTAGACAACCTTTTTCCGGAAGTAAGGGACACGATGCCGGAGGAGGTGCAAGGAGAAGAAGCGCCAAATTTTAGTAATCTAGAAGTAAAGATAGCATGTAACAGGCTAAAGAGAAGCAGAGCCCCTGGCCCGGACGGTGTGCACGCAGAAGTGCTAAATTCAGCAGCCGACGAAATACCAGAAAAAATCTCCAACCTGTACAGCAATTATATCAGGAAAAACAATTTCCCAAGGTGCTGGAGGAAAGCAAACGTGGTGTTACTCCCAAAGGGAAATAACAACTTCAGGGCAACAAGCCTGCTCAGTGTTGTGGAAAAACGTACAAGCACCTGATAAAGGCCCGGCTCGAAGAGGAACTAGACAATTATGGAGCCATTTCCGAGAGGCAGTACGGAACTATATAGCGAGAGAGGCTGGACGTGGACAACTTTAATATTATTAGAGCATCATTATAAAAAACCTACAACAGATTGGAATAAGCCCATACTTTACAGCAACAATTAGCAGCTATTTACAAGGGAGAAGCCTCAAGATAGGACCGGGTGAGGAAAAGCTTCTAACGCAAGGGGTTCCTCAAGGGTCAGTACTAGGGCCGACGTTAAGGAACGTCTTGTATAACAAAGTACTGAAACTTGAGTTACAACCAAAATGCGAAACAGTAGCGTATGCGGACGACCTGGCGCTGGTAGTGAAAGCAAGAAACAAACAAGACCTTACAAACAACGCAAACATCAGCCTTAGAAAAATTGACAGCTGGATGACCAAAAATGGCTTAGAACTCGCACCTGAAAAGACGGAGGCTATTGTGACCAGAAGCCCACGAGCAAGAAAATATGTGTTTTTTTACAATCAGAGAGAACAAGACTTGTCAATTGAAGGTGGTAAAATACCTAGGCATCATGATTGATGATCAAGGCATCTTTGGCCCACACGTAAGAAGAGCGGCAGAACGTGCTGAAGCTTTTGTGTCAGCTTTGCAGCGCATACTCCCAAACGTAGATAGCTGCGGAAGTCGCAGAAGGGAAATTTACCAAACTGTAGCCATGTCAATTTTTAAGTACGGAGCGCCGATATGGCTTCAAATTCTAGGGTGCGCTAACCACAAAAACACGGTGGGAAAGGTGCAGCGAAAAATACTGATAAGGGTGCGCCTTGTGCGTAATCACTGGCATGATGCCCATAGACCTACAAGTAAAGAAGCTGGCCCACGATTGGGAAAAGAGGACAGACTGGTGTCTAAATCAACAATGGCAGGACAGATGGAGCCAAACAACGAACAAGGCTCAATGGCCAAAAAGTTTGATACCGGTGCTAGCAGACTGCCTGGAATGCCCACACAGAAAAACTACTACTTTCTAAGTCAGTTCCTCACTGGACACGGGTGTTTCAATTTCTACCTACACCGCATGGGGAAAACAAACAATAACAAGTACGTGTACTGCGGCCAAGAAGATACACCGGAACATACAATTTTTAAGTGTGATCTTTGGAGCGTCTATAGAACAGTGTTAAATCTTGAGATCAGGGAGTCCTGTGCATCAACATTGTACAAAAAATATTAGAAAGTAAAAGTGCGTGTCCGTGCAGTAGAATAACCACAGTGTTAAAAACAAAAGAAGAAAGAAACAGGCAGAGGCAATAAAGCAACATAAAGGGTGAGGCGATAGTAAGTTAACGACATAACGATTTCCGTTTCTGACCTATTCTGCCAACCTAATCTCCAATATAGAGCCAAGTCCTTTTAGGGAGTGGTAAACGTAGTCTGGCCAATACCAGACCGTGCGCCTTTTGGTGGGGGAAACTCCTGAGGTTAGGTTAAGTTAGGTTAGGTTAAGTTAGGCTACTATGGATGGCAGAACTTAATTTAACAATCCACAATGTAGGTAATACACCTACCTTTAGAAGGGGAGAAAGTACATCAATAATTGACATTACTATCTCAACAACAAACATATCGCATAAAATAATAAATTGGAGAGTTAGCGATGAAATCAATATTAGCTTACATCAAAATATCTATTATGAAATAATATTAGAAGAAAACAAAAAACACATAACAAAAAAAGGAGGCTGGAAAATTGAAAGCAAACAATTGACAGAATTTGGTAAAAAAATAAAAGAATTAACAAACAAACTAAATGAAATAGACGAAATTAATCTAATCAGTTGTATAGAGATAACCGCAAACAACACTTTTCAAAAAAAAGTTACATCCGGCAGAAAACAGTCTTATTGGTGGAACAAAGATATTGCTGATCTAAGAAAAGAATGCTTAAAGGCAAAAAAAAAATGATAAGAACAAATGGAAAACCAATTTATACTAAAGAAAAAAAGGGTGAAGCACACGAAATCTACAAAATAATAAAAAAGAAGCTAACAAAACAGATAGAAACAGCAAAAAGAAACTGTTGGATAACACTATGCCAGGAAGTAGACAACAATGTATGGGGAGACGGATACAATATTGTAACAAAAAAAAAATCAAAGGTCAACAAAACAGTATAGAACCGGCAGAACAAAAAAAAATTGCAGAAAAACTCTTTCCAAAAGACCAAATCCAAGAAAACCTGCAATGAACATTGATGTAAATAAAATACCGTTATTCACTATCGATGAATTAAAAGAAAGCGTGTATAAAATAAAGGACAAAAAAGCTGCAGGACCAGATGGGATTCCTCCAGAACTCATTAAAAAACAGTTGAAATATGTGCAGATAAAACCCTATGCATAATGAACAAACATCTCAGAAGTGGAAGGAACATTTCCAAAAAAATGGAAACGTGCAAAATTGCTACTTATTGAAAAAGAAGCAAAAACCATGAACGTGGAAAAACAGTACAGACCAATATGTCTAATAGATGTAGTGGGAAAACTTTACGAACACTTAATTAAATCGAAACTGGAAGAAGAAATCTCAAATAAACTTTCAAAACATCAGTATGGTTTTAGGAAAAAAATGTCTACAATTGATGTATGTAATTAAAGACAAACTAACAAAAATCTATAAGAAAGCTTTTAAAAATAGAGAATTTTGCATACTAGTCACACTAGACATAAAAAATGCATTCAACACGGCAAATTGGGAAGAAATCATCAAATAAAAAAATGAACGTGAGTGATTACCTAGAATGCGTCATACGAGACTACCTAAAAGACAGACAAATCATAATAAACAAAACTGAAGAAATTGAAGTAACATGCGGGGTCCCACATGGATCAGTTTTAGGACCTACATTATGAAATATTCTTTATAACCAAATTCTAAACATAGACAAATTAGAGGGAACGGAAATAATTGGTTTTGCGGATGATACGGCTATTATAGTGACCGTAAAACACTACAAGAAATAGAAGAAAAAGTATACACAACACTCATAAACGTAATAAAAGCAATTAATGGTATAGGATTAACTATAGCCAAAGAAAAAACAGAGGCAGTCATTTTATATGGAGGCAGGAGAATCAAACAAATCGAAATTCAAGTAGAAGATACTAAAATTAAATCAAAGGAAAGTGTAAGATATCTGGGGGTTTATTTTGGTAGAAATAAAAACTTTACTCAACACTTAATCAATACCGCGGCAAAAGCGGAAAAAAGCATAATAGCTCTAACAAAATTAATGCCAAACATTAAAGGTCCTAAAGAAAGTAAAAGGAGGATACTCTGTTCGGTAGCAAATTCCATAATGTTGTATGCTGCCCCGATTTGGATTAAAAAAAAACTAAAAGAAAGAAATAAAGTAGACCACCTAAATAGAGTACAACGAAGATGCGGACTTCGAATATGTAGTGCGTATCGAACAACGGCATTAGAAACGGTGCAAGTAATTGCGGGTTTAATCCCAATAGATCTCTTAGCGGAAGAAAGGGAAAACGAGTACTTGAATAAAGAAACAAAAAAAAATCTAAGAAAAATATACCTAGAGAAATGGACACAGAGATGGAATGACCAAACGGGGAAGGCAACATGGACCAAAGCATTAATTAAAGATATTAAAAAATAGACAGAAAGGAAACATGGGGAAACAAACTATTATCTAACACAAATCCTAAGTGGACATGGCAGTTTTGGAAGCTATTTATATAGGTTTAAAATAAGAGACAAAGATGACTGTCAACATTGCGGTATGACGGATACAGTAAATCACGTAATAACAGAATGCGCATCGTTCCAGCAAATAAGAGAAGAAACAGAAACGGCTATAGGAGAAAAAATAACTATAGATAACCTGGTCAATCATATGTTAAAAAGCGAACAAAACTGGAACAGCATTGACCGAATGACCAAAACAATGCTAATTGAAAAAGAAACAAAAGAAAAAGAACTAGAACAAACAAAAAAAATAAGAAATAGGAAAAAACAACACAATACTAGACGTAGTGAAGTAATGCTTCAGCGATTCCGGTACGCCTAGGTGCAGACAAAAGGGGTTTTTAGTGCGGTCTGGTGAACCCTAATTCTGGGCAAGCCAAACCCCACACAAAAGCCTTTGGCGAAGTATGAATACTTCCCGTTGAAGGTTTTTCCCCTTAAGAGAAAAAAAAAAGTTAGGTTAGGTTAAGTTAGGTTAAGTTAGGTTTCATTCAGACCAGTTCTTCGTACAAGACACATGTGTTTTGGCGGAGCTCTTGTAAGAAAGTGTGTCATTTCAGTTCAAATAGTCCAAATTTTGTGTAAAGTAGGCAGGCAACTTCGGAAAGTGTTCTGTCTTACTTTGGCGTTAGTGTGGTGTGTGTAGTTTGTCGATTGCTCCGGCAATTAGCAATTTACTGTACTGGACGTGTGGAAATTTTCCACTGTGTGACGTAGTGTTCTGTGACGTACTGTTATTCGGGTGCGTAAAGTGGGAGAAGGCTCGCGTGCGCGCGATATTCCTCGCGAGTGGGAGCACCTCTGGGTGCGCGCGAAATTTTTGGGAGTGGGGAAATCCACTTTCCATTGTTTTCATTTATTACCGGTCTTCGGACGAAAAATTCCGAAATTTTATTTGTGAGAATCTGCAAAGCCGGGTAGACAAAGCAGATAGTAAAAATTTTTTTGCCGTTAAAAACTTTTTTTGACATAAAAAATATTTTTGGACCCGGCGCCTCCACCACCATTTTTTTTTTTTTTAAATTTTGTTTTGAAAGATGGGAACTGACAGCGAAGGTGAAATTGATGTGGAAAACACTGACTATGAACAGATTTTCGAGCAAGAGAGATTGAAGGCTAGAAGAAATCTGATGAGAACCCCCCCGGAAAGTAAGGAGCTAGACAAAAAAATTCAGTCGGAACAAGGTACCTCAAATGCTGAGGAGGACAACGAGGTGTTTATAACCGAAGAGCACAGAACCATAAACTTGGACAATACTCCGGAACATCAATCAAAACGCAAAAGAGAAGATGATAACAAAAAAAGGGACCACAAGGTCGCAAAACAAAGACAAAGCATGCTGGATCTCATGCAGTCCATAGACAAAATGGTTTATGACTTAAATGGCTTCTTACTAAAAGGCACCTGCAAAAAAATTAAAAACGTGTCAAAACAAATGCTAAGTGTCACGGCCCAATTAAACACAAAGGCAATGCGGGCTTTAGTAGCAGACTCTTCGGGCACAACCCACGTCACAGACATCGCGGAGGTAATACAAGTACCTGTTCATCAAAAAGAAGATACAATCTGTCAAAAATGCAATAGACACAGTAAGGCTGAGGAGAAAAAAGTTGCCTTAATTCGTAAGAAAATAGAGGAAGCAGATCCCACCAAAATGGACGTAAATCTGCTGAAAGAAATCCTAGGTGTAGAGTGGCCTGAGGACATGACATTGGTGCCAACTAAAAAAGGAAACCCATTCAAAGCCACCGAAGACGTGCTAATTCTCCTTGAGGGGAGTAAAAAAGAACTCTCTGGTTTAGCCAGAATTGCCGGAGACAGATACCCGGAATTAACAGTAATGTGGCTGGATGGGTCTCTTAAGGGGCGTATTGAAACGGGTACAAGTGTAACTAAAACCAGTAAGGGAACAAGGGAACAAAACGTACATGCCACCCAAGTGGAAGCGAACGACCTGACAGCCTTAACAAAGACACTGACGGAAATCCGGGAACAGATGGAGAAAAGACGGACAATACAGCCAGTGCTAGCCGTGGCAGCCACAGAAGGCCACAACTGGCTGGAAATAAAGAAACTACTAAGCCTAAGAGGCACAAGTATTAACGTAGAAACTACTAACTACTAAGCCTAAGAGGCACAAGTATTAACGTAGAATTCTACGTCCCATCTAGTTTTCGGGAAGTGGCGAAGCCAAAAAAAGCAGTCCAGGTAAGGGCACAACAAAAAAGAATGCCAAACACGGAAGCTATTATTGTAAAGCCTAACGCTCATGCCAGCACATACGCAGACCTATTAAAACAATTTAAAACTAAAGCGGACCCAAATCACAAAGGAGCAGGAGTAAAATCCATTAGGGCGACTAGAGACGGAAACTTGCTCATAGTCACCGAAAAGGGCAAAGCAGAGAGTCTGAAAGATATATTACATACAAAAATGGGAAACACCTATCTCATTAGACAGAGCAATAGACAAGAAAAAACACTGCACATGTCAAACATTGACGGTGACGCGGAACAAAAGACCATTGAAGATGCCATTAAGGAAAAACTGAAGGAACTGGGTTTAAATAATCAGGAGTTCAGCATAAAAAATTTGAAACCAACGAGAGGTGGCAATCAAATCGCCACTTTTGTTATCGAGGAAAAGGCAGCCGCCAAACTGATGAAAGCCGAAAAAATTAAAATTGGCTGGCTAAAGTGCACGATAAGGGAAAGAGTGCACATTGCAAGGTGCACAAACTGCCTCAGACTAGGACACGCCAGAGGAGCTTGCACCGAACCTGTCAAGGAAAGCCCTGGTTGCTTAAAATGCTGCAAGCCGGGTCACCAGGCCAAAGACTGCAAGGACGCTGCTTTTTGCATCCACTGCAATTCCGAGCATCTGTCTGACTCAACAAATTGTCGGGTCTTCAGAAGACACATAGCGCAGAGCAGGGAGGAGCTCGACAAAGCACAAAATGCTTAATATAATCTAAATAAATATTGGCACCGCTAGGGCCGCCTACGATGCCGCAGAGGCACAGGCAAAGCGGGCGAATGCAGATCTGGTTTTGCTGCAGGAGCCAAACAAAATTCTGGCAAAAAGAAAGGGTTTGCTGACCGACCGGAGAAGTGATGTGGCAATCCTACAGGTCACAAATAAGGCCTAAATTACTAGGCATCAGGCCAAAGAAGGCTTCCAGATAATTGAGATGCAAGAAATGGCGTTAATAAACGTGTATATCTCCCCAAACATTCCCCTGGAGGAGTACAAAGTAAAAGTAGATAAAGTAATGACCCATACTATGGAACTAAGGCCAAAAGGGGTCGTGATAGCGGGAGACTTTAACGCCAAATCTCCAGCATGGGGATCAGACAGAGAGGACAAAAAAGGAGAGCATCTCGTTCAGTGGATGGCGACACTAAACCTGGTGATTGGAAACGACGGGAAAGCACCTACGTTCGTTAGAAAATCAAGTAGTTCGTTTATCGATCTAACGATGACTACAGAAAATGTGGTTTTAACGGGCTGGACGGGGTGGACGAAGCCGAAGAATCCTTGAGCCTCCACAGATACCTCTCATACAAGGTGGCGTGCGGAGGCAAAAAACAATCAGGAAGCCCGGAGTGGCAGTGGGTCTTAGATGTCGGCAAGGCAAGGAGAGCACTTAGAGAGGCAAGCATAAAAAAAAGCGTGTTTAAAACCTTAAAAAAAGCTCAAAACTGGGCCAGCTACAGGCTAGGAAGAAAGGGAGGCAAAAACATGCCGTACTGGTTGACCGACGCCATCGAAGGAGACCGGAAGTTTTGCATCGAGATAAGAAGGCGTCTTACGAGGAGCAGATCTAGAGGCGAAGCGACTGAGGACCTGGAAGAACAGAGTAAGGCCGCCAGAAACACCTACAAAGGGGCCATTAAAAAAAGTAAAAAGGAGAAATGGCACGACATGTTAAACGACCTTGAGAAAGATCCATTTGGACAAGGGTATCAAATTATGGTTAAAAAGCTGGGCGTAAAGCCGAAACAAATAGCTCTGGATGACACCACAAGAAGTAGGGTGATTGTGGAGCTCTTTCCTGACTTTGACGATCTAGCGACACCCTTGCCAAATTTGGATAACTCGGACACACCTCCCCCTTTCACTGAGGAAGAGATAAAGGTGGCCATTGCAAGGATCGGACCAAAAAAGGCTGTAGGACCCGACGGCGTCAAAGGCCAAATAGTAAAGTTGGCTCAGGAGGAGACACCTTAGGCTCTACGAAACGCCTACAACACCGTCCTGAATAGCGGAGTCTTTCCGAAAAAATGGAAAAAACCAAAAGTGGTGCTGATTCCAAAAGGAGAGTCTAACAAATTCAGAGCCATAAGCCTTCTGGACGTGCCCGAGAAGACCTTTGAACATCTGCTAAAGGGAAGGCTAGAGAAGGAGCTAGAAGAGAAGGGGGCTATCTCGAACGCCCAATACGGCTTTAGGAAGGGCCGATCGACGGTAGACGCAGTCATAAAAGCGAAGGAACTGTGTGAAGACCAAAACAGCGCATGGACGGCAATCATCCTCTTGGATGTTAGAAATGCTTTTAATACTGCCAGATGGAGTAACATCATAAGGCAACTGCAAGAAATAGGGGTGTCTAGATACCTGCTGGAGTTTATGGCCATCTACTTAAGCGAAAGAACGCTCCTCATTAAACCGGGAGAAGAAAAAAATTTGACGCAGGTCGTGCCACAGGGCTCGGTTCTCGGACCGACTCTGTGGAACGTACTGTACGACCCCGTTCTGAGGCTGGAGATCCCGGACGAATGTAGGATGGTGGCCTACGCCGACGACCTGGCAATAGTGGTTAGGGCAAAAGAGGCTGAGAGGCTCCAAGAAGCTGCTAACGTGGCCTTGGCCAACGTGGACAAATGGATGGTCAAAAACGGATTAGAAGTAGCCCCAGAAAAGACAGAAGCCATGATAGTGAAGGGATCAAGAAGAAAAAACGAGCTGGTTTTCGCTCTCAGAGGACAGGATGTAAAGCCTAAGAAGACCGTAAAATATCTAGGGGTCTGGCTGGACGCAAACTGGACTTTTGGAAATCACGTGGTGAACACGATTAGAAAAGCCGAGAAGACGGTAACGGCACTCACCAAGATGCTGCCAAACATAAGCGGCCAAAGAACGAGGAGAAGGACGGTTTACCACGCAGTGGTCCAATTCATTCTAACGTACGCAGCGCCTGTATGGAAAAGAGCACTCGGCGTACAGAGGCACATGACAACGTTGAACTCAACACAAAGGAAGGTCCTGCTGAGGGTCATAAGTGGATACAGGACAGTTAGCGCAAACGCAGTCTGCGTCATAGCAGCGATCCCACCGATCGAGCTGAAAGTCTTGGAATTGGACGACAGATATAGCGCCAGGAAAACAGGTCGAGAACAAACTTACACTATAGAAGAGCAGTGGCAGCAAAAATGGGAGAACACGCAAGATAACGCACAATGGACAAAGAGGCTGATTCCAAATATCGGAATCTGGAGTAGGTGTCCTCACAGAAACTCTGATTATTTTTTAACACAATTTTTGTCGGGCCACGGCAGTTTTGGGACCTATACCAAGAGTATTGGAAAAACTATTGACGACGCCTGCTACTATTGCGGCGCCCAAGACTCAGCCGAACACACTATTTTTATCTGCGATCGATGGCAGATCGGTAGGCAAGAAGCGGAAGTAGCCATAGGACAAAGCCTCAAAGTGGACAATCTGATAATTTTAATGACTGGTTCAAAGAACAAGTGGAGCCACATCTATTCCTTCATTAGGGAGACCATGAAGTGCAAAGAAGAAGAGGAAAGGGCAAGGCAGAAAGCCGCAAGTAATTAATTGACAATAGAGAGTCCAGCCGTCTTGGACGATGAAAAACTTTCCCAGGGTATGCCGTCCAACCGGTGTGAAGAACAGAGGTTTTTTAGTGGGTGAAAGTCCTACACTCCCGGACTTATCATTAAACCTAGAGCCCGGGGAGCATTAGCGTTTACCTCACAAAAAAAAAAAAGGTTAAGTTAGGTTAGATTAGGTTAAGTTAGGTCAGGTTAAGTTGGTGGGCAAGGAGCTGGCAGGATGATAAGTCCAACTCCAGTCAACCTCGTCTGCACGCGGTGCATGGAAACTAAAGAGGCTTTGGCGAAACACTTTCTCTTCAATCTCCGCTATGATCTGTCGAACTCTCTTGGTCAAACTCTTCGATCTACCCTGGATCACACTCAGGCATCCGATGCAACTAGGTCTCTAGGGCTAGGATGCCAAACAGCTTTCTCTTTCCCTTCTTCTCTCCTTTTTTTTCTAGGGCAAAACTCGACGCCGACAAAAGAAACAAGAAGAGTGCGCGGCCGCCGGTAGCCAAAGCCGGAAGAACTTAACCCTCCAGCGGTAGGTCACGAAGCAAGTAGTGACCCGATAGGGCTCTGCCGCTGGAGGAGTAACCACCCTATAGGCTTCCAGCAGCCTTAAAAAAATGGAAAAGAATAATAGAAGACAAGTATAAAAACCTGAAAGCCCAATTTGCAACTAGAAAGAAAGATCTTGAACATAGACAGAAGGAGGAGACAGAGAAGCTAAAACAAGAAGTAGAAGCCTTCAGAAAACTTCTCGAGACGGAGAGGAAGGCCAAGAAGCAAAGACCTCTACCAAAAATTCCAATAAGGGAAAGAGTCTCGGAGAAGAAATCTCTAGCAAGCGCGTTGGAGCTACTTCCTTTGGATTGGGAAGAAAAAGACTTTCCAAACACAAGGCAAGTAGAAGGAACAATGGGGGAACTCCAGAAGGACAAGGAAAGCAAGCTTATCTACTGGAACCCGGAACGAAACGGCAGCAGGCAAATTGAAGAAGTAAAGACCCAAAAGGTAATACCAGGAGAGATGGCTTATATTAAGTATACAGCGCAAACCCCAGCAAGCGAGGGCAAATGGATAACTAAGGAAAGATGCAGCTACTACCTGATGGTCGACCTTGAGGAGAGCGACAACACGCAACTACAGCAGGCGTTCAAAGGGCTGACGGCAATAAAATAGAAGATGATAGCAGACCTGAAAATACTGCTACCGCTAGAAAACTAATGGAATACGTAATGGGCGGAGAGGGCATTACGGTCCAGTTAGTCTCCCCAAAACTAAAGGAAGACAAAAGCAAAAAGAAGTCGGAATCAAAAGGAGAGGGAAAAACAGCAAAGGACGACCCTAACCAGGAGTGGAAAACCCAGAAAGGAAAGAAAAAAAAAAAACAGAAAAACAATGAAAATAGGCCAAGGACGACAGAGGCAATCATCGTCAAAACGGTGGGCTGCACCTACGCCGACTTGGTGAAGAAAGTGAAAGGAAACGCAAACCCACTCCAAGAAGGAGAAGGAGTCAAGTCTATGAGGCAGACGAAGAAAGGGGACCCGCTTATCGTAACAGAAAAGGGAAGATCGGAGGGACTGAGACACGTCCATCAAAAAGAACTGGGGAATCAGCAAGTCCGGAGCGGCAGCGGGAACTCTGGAGAGAGAAAGACGCTGCACGTCTCGAACATCGACGGAGATGCCACCCAAAAACAAATAGAGAATGCGATAAAGAGCAAGCTGTCAGATCTGGAGATGGAAGAAGCCCCTCTTGAGCTGAAGAACCTAAGACCGACCAAAAACGGAAACCAGAACGCGACACTGGTCATTGGCAAAAAACCTGCCAGCCTGCTGACAAAGAAAGAAAAAATCAAATAAGGATGGCTCAAATGCACCATTAGGGAGAGGTTCCGCATCCCTCGATGCACCAACTGCCTAGGAGTCGGCCACACGCGGGCGTACTGCACCGACAAGAAAGCAGAAGCACAGGGGTGCTTGAATTGCTGCAAGACTGGGCATCAGGCAAAGGACTGCAAAAGCGCAGCTTACTGCAAGCTTTGCGACAAGGAGCACAGGCCAGACTCCACAGCGTGTCCAAACTTCAGAAGACTACTAGACCGATGTAGGCGGGAGCAGTCGGGCCAGAATGAATAAGTACCTACAAATAAACGTCGGTACCGGAAGGGCTGCCCACGACGTAGCAGTAGCCCAGGCGAGACGAATGGAAGCAGACGTCATCTTGTTCCAGGAACCCAATAAATCCATAGTAAAAAAGCAGGGTCTGCTGACGGACAACCGAGCGGATGTGGCGGTTCAGATAATGAACAAGAAAAGAGCCAAAATCATTAGCCACCAACCAGAAGATGGCTTCCAAATAATCAGCCTGACAGACTATGAGGTCATAAACGCATACATCTCGCCTAGCATAACACTGCCCGCCTATAAGTCTAGAGTAGACAGCATCATGGAGGCCCTCAGGCACAGAAAGAAGAGAGTAATCTTGGCAAGCGATTTCAACTCAAAATCACCAGCGTGGGGCTCAGCAAAGGAGGACAAAAGGGGCAAATACCTCACACGCTGGATAGCGGCACTAAATCTAGTCCTAATAAACGACGGACAAACACCAACATTTGCAAGAAAGGAAAGCTTATTGTTCATTGACCTAACGATTGCCACAAACAACATCTCGGTGAAGGGATGGAAGGTGGAAGAGGACGAGGAATCCCTAAGCCTGCACCGATACCTCTCTTTTGAGATTGGCAATCGTTACAACAACCAGGATCAAAGAGCAGAATGGGAATGGGCAATGAACGCCGAAAAAGCGAGGATAAAAGAAGTTTAGGACTGGGTCAGCTACAAGATCCGTGGCCAAACGAACAACTTGCCTTACTGGTGGAGCGATACCATCGACGCACTAAAAAAGGAATGCACCGCAACACGAAGGCTTCTGACAAGATCCAGGTCAAAAGGAAAACCCGAAAAGGTTAAAGACCTTGAAGCCCAGCTCAAAACCGCCAGAAAAGATTACCAATCAGCCATCCGCAGGAGCAAGTTAGATAAATGGAGAAATCTGGTTGACGACCTGGAGAGCGATGCTTTTGGACAGGGCTACCAGATACTGGTGAAAAGGCTAGCAATAAAGCCAAACCACATAGCGCTAGAGGAGAGCAGGAGGAAGGAGATCATCGAGGAGCTTTTCCCGGACGTAATTGAGCAAGCAGCTCCGCTGACGACCGGAGACGCAGAAAACCCAAGTCCTTTTACCGCCGACGAGTTGAATGAGGCATTAGAAAACTGAAGCCTAAAAAAGCCTCGAGACCCGACGGAATCCACTGCCAAATCATAAAGCTCGTGCACGAAGTAATCCCTGAGGCGCTGCTGGAAGCGTACAGCAAGCACCTGGACGAGAGAATCTTTCCAAAACCTTGGAAGAAAGCGAAGATAGCGCTGATCCCCAAAGGAGAGGACAAATTTAAATAAGTCTGCTAAGCGCACCCAGCAAGCTGTACGAACACCTGATAAAGAAGAGGCTTGAGGAGGAACTGGAAGAAAAAGAAGCCATATCCAGCGCTCAATACGAATTCAGAAAGGGCCGCTCAACAATCGACGCTATAATGAAGGCAAGAGAACTTTGCGAGGATAGGTCAAGCGCGTGGACAACTATCATCCTGCTGGACGTTAGAAACGCGTTCAACACCACCAGCTGGGAACAAATCAGAAAAAGACTGAAAGAGATAGGAACGAGCCGATATCTCTTAGACCTCATAGCAAGCTACCTGGGGTAACGAACCATCCTAACGCCCCCGGGAAGGAAAAGAACCTAACGCAGGGGGTTCCGCAGGGTTCCGTCCTAGGACCTACTCTGTGGAACGTCGTCTACGACCCCGTGCTGAGACTACAAGTTCCAAAGGAATGCAGAACGGTCGCCTACGCCGATGACCTAGCGGTGGTAGTCAGAGTAAACAGCATGCAGGAGATGCAGAAGGCTGCAAACAACGCCCTTAAGGCAGTAGACGAATGGATGACGGGAAGCGGCCTGGAACTGGCTCCCGAGAAAACGAAGGCACTGGTCGTGAAAGGAACGAGGAAAAAGACCAAAGCCGCCTTCGTCCTAAGAGGTGAAACCATCACCCCAAAAAAATCCGTCAAGTACCTGGGAGTATGGTTGGACTCGAACTGGACCTTTGGTCCGCACGTTCAAAACACCATCGTCAAAGCAGAGAAGACCATGACGGCCCTAATGAAGATAATGCCAAACGTAAGCGGACAAAGCGCTAAAAGAAGGGCGATTTACCACTCCGTGATCCAATCTATATTGACCTAAGCTGCGCCGGTCTGGAAGCGGGCTCTCGGCGTAAACAGGCACCTGACAGCGCTTTTATCCACACAAAGAGAAGCATCAAGCCAGAAAGGAAGGGCGCGTGGCCCCGTATAACATCGTAGTGCAGTGGCAGCGTAGTTGGGTCGACACCCTTGACACGGCACAATGGACGAAGAAGCTTATCCCTTCAATAGAAAGATGGGTGAGATGCCAGCACAGAAACACCGACTACTTCCTGACAGACCACGGGAGCTTTGGCACCTTCACCAAAAGAATTGGTAAGACCCAGAGCGACGATTGCCACTACTGCGGCAAAACCGACTCCCCGGAGCATACCATCTTCCATTGCACGCGATGGCACGTCGGAAGATACAAGGCAGAAGTAGCTGTAGGAAAGGCCTTGACGATCGACAGCCTAATGAATCTCCTTCTTCAAAGCAAGCATAACTGGAAGCAGGTACACTCATTTGTGAGGGACACAATGAGTACAAAAGAACGAGAAGAACTGGCCAGGCAGAAAACCGTACAACAGGCAAATTAATTGAGACCAGATGGGTAGGTGATGCAAACCCTTATCGGGGTATTCCGCCTACTCGTTGAGAAGAATTGAGGTTTTTTAGTGGGTGGAAGTCCCACACTTCTGGGCGCGTTGAACCAAGCGCCCAGGGAGCAGTAGCGTTTTCCTCACAAAAAAAAGGTTAGGTTAAGTTAGGTTAGGTTAAGTTAGGTTACGCACTTATGAGTGCTGACAAGATTAAAATTGGTTGGCTGAAATGCTCGATGAGGGAAAGAATACATATTCCAAGGTGCACCAGCTGCCTCAAACTAGGGCATACTAGAGAGGCATGTACAGAACAAAGCACCGACAACCCGGGGTGCTTGTAGTGTTGCAAGCCTGGACACCAGGCTAAAGATTGCACAGACGTCGCCTTTTGTATACATTGCAAAGCCGAGCATAGGTCGGATTCGACTTCATGCCCGGTTTTTAGGAGATTAATGGCACAGAGCAGGGGGGAGCTCGACAAAGCGACTCAAGATGCTTAAGCTCCTACAAATCAACTTAAATCGTTGCAAGGTTCCTCATGATATTTTAGATGACACAACTAGGAAGGAGGAAGTCGATATAGTTTTAGCTTTAGAACAAAATGCGGGCAAAATAAACCAGTCATGGTTACAAGACAAAAGTGGGTCTGCGGCTATCCTAGTTATAGACAAATTAGTAAAAAAAAATCAAAGCGTGGGGTTCACCAGGAAAGGGCATAATATGGATAAAAATCTGTGGCCTATACATATACAGCTGCTACGTGTCACCGAATATTCCATTCACCGAATTCCTAAGCTGGGTCGAAAATCTCGAAAGAAGCATTTGCATGCTAGGTGAACGCAAAGCTATTATAGGCGGAGATATAAATGCTAAGGCCGTCGAATGGGGATCTTGTCTTACTGATAGCAGAGGTGAGTCCATTATTGAAATGGTAGCTAGTCTAGGTTTAAGTATTTGTAATCGTGGTAACACCCCGACATTTACAAGAGGCGACAGTAACAGTGTTATCGATGTCACTTTTGCATAAAGTGTGCAACTGGAAAGTGCTAGATATCGAAAGCCTGAGCGACCATAGATATATTGTATTTAACATCTGCTACAATCTAACCGTACAACCAAAATTACCAATCAAACAGGAGTGGGCTGTTAACAGACTATGCCAGAAAAAATTGCTCGATAGTATGAATAAAATGCACTTAATATTAACCAAAGATGATCCCGAAAAAAACTGCAAAATGATAATGGGCAAAATTCAAGAGGCATGCAAGGCTGCAATGTCAAAAAAAAAATATATATATGGCAGAAAACAAGTGTATTGGTGGTGCGACGAGATTGAAAAGGCTAGAAGTGAATGTAATAAGGCACGCAGGGAACTAACAAGAGCTAGAAAAAAAGGGATAGCTATAAATATAGTCGAAGCGGAAGAAATCACTAAAATTAAAAAGAAAAAACTAAAAACCGAGATAAACGACAGCAAAAGAAGATCTTGAAAAAAACTCTGCGAGGAGGTGGACCAAGATCCTTGGGGCCTACCATATCGCATTGTCACTAAAAAGATAGGAGCAAGATTGCCAGGGCCAGAAGCATACGTACCAGGTGGAACTACAGCCGTAGTTACGGCATTATTTATGACAATTCCCAACAATAACAGACTCCAAAAATAAATCAAACTAGCCAAACTGACCAGTCGCCTAGGTGCATCGAAATTGATGAGCTTTCTGAAGCTGCAAAAAAGCTTTCAAATAAGAAAGCCGCCGGTCCAGACGATTTACGAAATGAAATTATTAAAGCTGTAGTAGAATGCTCTCCAAATGACCTTCTATTTCTTTACAATAACTGTTTGGAGAAGGGAGTCTTTCCTTCCAGATGGAAAGTAGCCAGATTGGTGCTACTAAGGAAGGCTGATAAAGTGCCAGAAGAACTTTCTTCATATAGGCCAATCTGTCTAATTGACGGGGCTAGAAAGCTCTTTGAAGAAATAATAGCGGACAGAATAAATGCATAACTAGAAACAATTGACGGACTATCAGATAAACAGTTTGGATTCAGGAAAAAAAGGTCCACAGTAGATGCAATAAATGCTGTCCAGGACGTGGCTAAAGTGGCCAACAGCGGCCCTTTTAGGAAAAGAGAGCACTGCATTATTGTAGCCTTAGACATTAAAAATGCATTTAATTCTATTAAATGGCAAGTAATCATAAATGCACTAGACAAACTAAATATCTCGGTAGCGATAAGACGTCTGATAAGCAGCTACCTTAACGATAGAAAGCTAGACTATAATGACAGCAAGAATGAGACCGTAAAAATCGAAGTGACAGGTGGGGTGCCACAAGGGTCGGTACTTGGACCACTTCTATGGAACTTAGCCTACGATGGCGTGCTAAGACTTAAATTCCAAAGAGGCATTCAGCTAATCGCATTTGCCGATGACCTAGCAATAATATCCAGCCATAGCTGCATTGCTAAAGTAACGGAAAGTGCAGAGAAGGCTATTATGCAGGTGTCAAAATGTGTTATTTTAACATTTTCATTTAATTATGGACCACAGACGTGGAAATTACCCTGAACAAGGAAGACGTGAAGATGCATTTATTCCCGGTGGCTATCCCCGGACGCGTGATGTAATTAGAGCGTATAACCATCAGCAGAAAGATATCAAATGGGCAGACGCCCGAGAATTTGAAGACCAACCGCCGCAGCGAGCTGCACCAAGGCAGACCGACAGGTCAAAGGGTTGGAAAGGAAAGAAGAAGCCGGCACCAAAAGATAAGACCGAAGAGAAGAAGGAGGATATCCCCAAACAAAAGAATCCCTTTGCGGCAAAGAAAGAATCAACACCCTCTGATGAACCCATGTATGATTTGGGACCTCACGGAGCAGGAATGCCCGTGCAAGAAATATTCCAGCAAAATTTTGAACATTCAGGGTTTATTGATCTTGTCAAAAGAAGTTACAATGACCTTAAAGGCATTGATCCCCGCCTTGAGCGGGGCAAACAGTCTAAGCTTGGCTGCGCACAAATCGAAGCAGCATGGCTATCAACAAAGAGAAGCGGAAAACAGGGCGATGAACGAATAATGGTACAAGGCAATTCTGTGCCAGCCGGCCGTCGATAAAGCATCCAAAACAGCGCTAGCTATATCCCGAATAATGCCTACTACAGGCGGACCAAGCCAGGGGAATAGAATACTCTTGGCCAGTGTAGCAAGATCAAGACTACTCTACGCCGCACCAACGTGGGCGGCAGGGACGGGTGTTCAAAGAAACAGAGACAGACTGAGGAAGGCGATGCGTGTTCCTGCAATCAAGATAACTAGAGCATACCGGACAGTTGGCACGGTTGCTCTAGAAGTGTTGGCGGCGGTAATTCCAGGAGACCTCTGCGTTGAAAAAAGACGAAAAGTATTCTATTCCATTAAGCAAGGACTATCAAGATTAGAGGCATCTAAAATCAAAAGGACTGAAACACTAAAAAAATGGCAAGAGAGATGGTCGCAAACGGACTCCCGTGCAGCTTGGACTCGCTGCTTGATTCCATCAATAAGCACACGGATTGAAAGAAAGCATGGCGAATGCACTTACCACCTAACTCAGCTACTTACAAGCCATGGCTGCTTTAGCAAATACTTATTCAGAATAAAGAAAAGGAATAGCGAAAACTGTACTTAGAACTACAGAACACACAATTATTTATTGTCCTAAGTGGGAAGACTCAAGAACAATACTAACTGACACCTTTGGCAAAAAAACAACGGCATCAAATATTGTAAGCCATATGCTAAAGTCAATCACAAACTGGAATGCGGTAAACAAATTTGCAGTGTCGGTTCCTGGACGATAGGGAAAGGACCAAAACGTTGAACCTAAATCTGGTTTAAACCATTGTGTAATGTGAAGTGATACCGAAAGGTGATCCCGCATTACACTGGTAAAGAGAAGGGGGTTTTCTTTCTTTTCTTCCTTCTTACCCTTCTTCACAGGCGGAACTCAACGCTAACAAAACAAAACTATAAGAGTGCGCGGCCGCCGGAACTTAATATTATCAAACCCCAAACTTACAACGAAAAGGCAACAAGAAAGGACATGCAAAAGTAAGAGCGGCAAACCCAAAACACACCTGACGAAGAAAATGAATATGCCAGAAAAACCAAGTTAGAACAAAAGTTGACTGGCCTAAACAAGACGGGGCCGACAACTTGTTCTTTGGTACACTCACAAAGACGCTGCCTGCTATGGAGTTTTCCGACGGGGAAAAGATTATAAATATCATGGAATCGGACGAGGAAGGAGTTTCTGAGTCGGAGGACGGGAGTGAAGTTTCCCGATTGGACGTCGCCAACCAAAACAGCAAAGCCGGAAAAGACCCTACAGAAACTGACAGCCACAACAGCTGATGCCTTAGCTTTTATAAACAGTACAGAAGGAAAAATGTAAACAGCTACATAAAAATCAAGATCCGGTCAATATCGTCACAGTTAGAAAGACTGGTGGCCATACCGTCGTAGACATATAGACAAGAGGTAAATGCGGTGTGCCAAAATCAAGGAGACCAGAACGAGACCTTGAAACTGAAGGACGAAATAACAACGCTCAAGAAACTACAGAAAAAGAGCACAGAAGCAATACAGAAAAAAATTGAGGTTCTCAAAGACCAACTGGAGTCAGGAAAAAAAGAAAACGTAAACAGACAGCAAGAGACTGAGGAGTTAAAAAATGAAGTAGATACCTTCAAAAAGCTTCTCGAGCTGGAAAGAAACGAGAGAATGGGAAAACAAACAACCACAAACAGCGGTAGCAACGACCCAGAAACAAACAATCCAATGTGTCCGGGTTGCCAAAAACCAAACATCAAAGCAAATAAAAAAGTAGAAATACTTCTTAAAAAACTGGAGTCCGTAGACGTTGATAGCACGGACCCGAGCGAGCTTAAAGATCTGCTCGATGAGAGTTAGCCGGAGGAAGCGTACTTAACTAAGCTGGCCAAGGGACACCCTCTTAAAGGAACAGAGGAAGTCTGCCTTATTTTTGAACCGGGGAGCTCAGAGAGGTCAGGCCTGGTTAGGATATCCTGGGATAGGTACCCAGAGCTGGCCGAACTGCTGGCAGAAGGAATACCGGAGGGGCAGCTGGAAAGGATGAGCAACGTAACCAAAACTAGTAAGGGCACCAGGGAGCAGGCCGTCCACATCGGCCAGGTAGCCGCCGGCAGCGTGGAAGGTATAGTTGCAACCCTGAAGGAGCTGCGGAACACAGTGGAGGACACCATCCCCAAGAAACATCTAACGGTAGCGGCTTCGGAAGGGCACGACTAGGTAGCTCTACGAAAACTCATTAGCCTCACGTTCAAAAAGTTTAAAGTGGAGGTCGTAATGAATGTACCTTCCAGCCACAGCGAGCCAGAGAAAAAAAAAGAGTGGGCACCAGAGGAAGAGTAAGGAAAACTTAGCTAAACCCAGGACATCAAAGGCGGTTATCGGGAAGACAAACGGCACCTTATTCGCAAAGATCCTCGGGATTATAAAGGAGAAGGTCGACCCTCTCCAAGAGGGGATGATGATTAGGTCAATCAGAAAGACGGAAGGCGGGGACCTCATCATTGTGACCGACCGGCTGGGCGTAAAGCCGAAACAACTAGCGCTGGATGACACCACGAGAAGGGTAATTGTGGAGCTCATTCCAGACATTGACGACCCAGCGGCACCCTTGCCAATCTCGGATAACTTGGACACACCTCCCTCTTTCACTGAGGAAGTGATGAAGGTGGCCATTGCAAGGATCGGACCAAAGAAGGCTGCAGGACCCGACGGCGTCAAAGGCCAAATAGTAAAGCTGGCTCAGGAGGAGATACCTGAGGATCTACAAAAAGCCTACAACACCGTCCTGAATAGCGGAGTCTTTCCGAAAAAATGGAAAAGAGCAAAGGTTGTGCTGATCTCAAAAGGGGAGTCCAACAAATTCAGAGGTATAAGCCTTCTGGACGTGCCCGGAAAAACTTTCGAACATCTTCTAAAGGGAAGGCTCGAGGAGGAGCTAGAAGAGAAGGGAGCAATCTCGAACGCCCAATACGGCTTTAGGAAGGGCCGATCGACGGTAGACGCAATCATGAGGGCGAAGGAACTGTGTGAAGACCAAAACAGCGCGTGGACGGCAATCATTCTCTTGGATGTCAAAAACGCCTTTAATACTGCCAGATGGAGTAACATCATAAATCAACTGCAGGAAATAGGGGTGTCTAGATACCTCCTAGAGATAATGGCCTGCTACCTAAGCGAAAGAACGCTCCTCAATGCACCGGGAGAGGAGAGAAAATTGACGCAAGGCGTGCCGCATAAGCGGATACAGGACAGTTAGCGCAAACGCAGCATGCGTCATAGCAGCGGTCCCACCAATAGAGCTGAAGGTGTTGGAATTGGACAACAGATACAGCGCCAGGAAGAAAGGCCGAGAAACTGCTTACACCATAGAAGAGCAGTGGCAGCAAAAATGGGAAAATAAGCAAGACAACGCACAATGGACTAAAAGGCTGATTCCAAACATCGGAATCTGGAGTAGATGTCCTCATAGAAATTTTGACTATTTTTTAAACAAAGAGGATTGATAAAACTGATGACAACGCCTGCGACTACTGCGGCGCCCAAGACTCACCCGAACACACTATCTTTACCTGTGATCGATGGCAGTTTGGAAGGAGAAAAGCGGAAGCAGTCATAGGACAAAGCCTCGAAGTGGACAACCTGATAGACTTAATAAGTGGTTCAAAAAACAACTGGAGCCACATATATTCTTTCATTAGGGGGTCCATAAAATGCAAAGAAGAAGAAAAAAGGGTAGAAAGCCGCAAGTAGAAACAATTGACAATAGAGAGTCCAGCCGTCTTGGACGATGAAAAACCCTCCCAGGGTATGCCGTCCAACCGGTGTTAGGTTAAGTTAGGTTAGGTTAAGTTAGGTTCCTGAGTTGGTGCTCAGGGGTGTGTTGTTCGCGTTTGTGCTCCCGCTCATCAAGTGGTTTTGGAGAATCTCAGCAATTTAAAAACGATGCAGATTTCAAGCATCAGCGGGAGTGTGGTGGGCTTCCATCAGGTGCGTCCCTAGGAGGCAGATAAGGAAACGCTTTCTAGATATAGAAGGTACTGAGTTATCGGCGCAGACCAAACCCAGGGGGAGAAGCTGTCATGCGCCCATAGAGAAGCGCATCTTGCACATGGGTGTAGCGAACCCTGGGTTTTTCTCTAGCTGGCGGTGAGCCCTTTCAACTAGTCTGGCAAACCGTCTCTTGTCTTTCACTCTTTGAACTGTCGTCCTCTTTTGGACAACTCTTTGATCTACTCTGGATCAAACTTTCGGGTACCAATGGCTATTAGGTAACGAGAGCTTGGTAACCAATAAATCTTTCTCTTCATACTACTCTTACTGGATTGGTACTTAATAACTCAAACAACTATAAGGTTCCGCTCGGCTGACAGATAGCCATAAAATGGACGAGTTAATTTTCAACAAAATGAGTACAACTGAGAAAAACAACACCCAGGGAGGTCCCGGAAACGGGGAATCCTCCCTTACTGATTCGTCAGTGGGCTGCTCCCAGGATTCTGGGCGGAGCAACTCAAACACATTCGAAGCCAGAACTGGACGAAGATAGCATCTTCGGAAAAAAAGCCTTGATACCGCGAACTCCGCTCGACACGGAAAGAACACCCTGGCAAAGATCGGATTTGATATGTATGGAGCAGGAGGAACGCGTGGAAAGCCCGGAACAGGGTTTAAGCAGACTAAAAAGGAAAAAATGGGAAGTTACGAGTCGCGAAGAAGCATACGGATGTGAGGATGAAGATGGGGTATGGGGTAATATTGAAAAGACCGTCAACAAACTCGAGAACTTCACTAGTAACACTAGAAACGCGCACAACACGCTGAAGCAAGGTACGAGCAAACTGAAAAACCTGGTAAACGCGATGAGAAACGGAAAAAGGGACGAAACAACCACGACGACGGCAAGGTAGCAGCAGTAGCACGCGAGCCCAGGATCGAGGCAAACACCGTAACAATCGGGGCGTCAAGATGTAATATCCAAAAATGTGGATGAGGCTTATGAGGTGCCACCGGTGCTGGGAGTACGGCCACGCCCACGAAAAGTGCACGGGGCAAGATCTAAGAAAGGCATGCGTAAACTGCGGACAAGAAGATCACATGGTGGCGGAATGTAAAAATTATGCCTTCTGTCCGCTTTGCAAGGAAGCAGGGCATAGGGTGTCTCATGGGACCTGCAAGGTAAACCAGGACTCAAAACGGAGAGTACTCCAGGCAGTCCAAGCCTCCCAATAAACAAAAATGTCATCAACAACGAGGGTACTGCAGATAAACGTCGGGCGAAGTACGCGATCCCACGACGTCATAGACGTCACTGCATTGGAAGAAAAGGCCGACATAATATTGTTAAGCAAACCTAACAAAAACCTGATAGGGAAAACCGGACCGTGGATAGCCGATAACGATTTCGATGCCGCCATTAAAATAGTTAACCCACAAGTAAGAACCGACGAAAAGAGGAGACGGCTACGTATGGGTGGTAACGGATCAAAATCGCCTAATATCCTGCTACGCATCTTCTAACCGAAAATTCGGAGAACACGAGGATTTCCTCCAAAAGTTAAGTGACAAAGTCAGAAGCACCAGGAAACTAGTCATCGTAGCCGGAGACTTTAATGCAAAGTCGCCAGAGTGGGAAAGAAGATGCGCGAGGCAGGAAACTGGCAGAGTGGTTCGCGGAACATAGACTGATGGTGCAAAACAGCGGAAACGCCCCGACGTTCATCAGGAATAACCAGCATTCCATTATAGACGTAACGTTCTCTTCGGAACAAGCCGACGGCCAAATAACCAATTGGAAGGTGCTGGACACCAAAACCCTAAGCTTGCATCATGCATTTTCTTCGAAATACACCAAAGGAGACAGGGGAAACAAAACGCGTACAAGCCACAAAGCACATATGGAACACACGGAAACTAAAACACGACACTCTCATAGACACCCTAAAAGGAGCCCTGCACGACAAAGAAGAGCCAACGGCGGAAAATTTTATGGCAGCACTAAGAAAAGCCTGCGACGCAGCCATGCCCAAGAGCAGAGGAGGTGGTAGAGCAAAATTCTGGCGGAACGAGGAAATAGCGGAAGAAAGGAAATGCTGCATTAAGATGAAAAGGACAAATTCAAGATCCAGAAAATCTGGAAGAAATTACGACGATCTGGAGGCACAATACAAAGCGACCAGGAAAAACCTTAAATTACTGATCAGCCGAAGTAAAGAAGTTTCCTGAAGCCAGAAAAAAGCTGGACGCCTAAAGCCGGTGAAGCGGAGGTCAGCATGGAGGAACTGACAACCGCCAACAACCAGATGAAGAAAGGGTCCCGACGGAGTACTGGCAGAAGTGCTGCAGACCATCACGCAGAGAGCTCCAGAAACGCTGCTCCAAGCTCTAAACAAAGTAGTAAAAGACGAAGTCTTTCCAAAGACCTGGAAAACTGCCCGTCTGGTTCTCCTGAAGAAACCAGGCAAACCGGAAGAAGACCCGAGAGGGTACCAGCCGCTATGCCTCCTCGACACCATGGGAAAGCTGACAGAACAGGTAATAGTATGGATAACCACGAGCTGGAGATAGCACCGGAGAAAACCGAGGCGATAATACTGAGCGGGAGGAAAAAAGCCAAAGATGTGACTTTCGATATAAAAGGGCAGGAGGTAACACCTTAGAAAACAATGAAGTACCTCGGAATAACTCTGGATAAACACCTGAAGTTCATAGAGCACGTGAAAAAAACAACAAATCGCCTCATGCCGAAGGTCGGAGGTGCGGGAGAAAGTAAAAGGCGAGTATTGGTCTCCGTAGTAGAGAGCATAGTGTTGTACGCCGCGCCCGTGTGGGAGCAGGCCCTGGAAATTAAAAACACAATAAAGTATTTCGACTCACTACACCGTCGAGTCACGCTGCGAGTGTGCAGAGGATACAGGACGCTACACACGGACAAAGCCGCAGTTCTAGCCAGAGCAACACCCCTGGAACTGAGGGCAAAGGAACGGGCCAAATGGGCAGGCAAGAACATAGAGGAGAAGGAAAACCTTAAAAAGGAGACACTAGAAAAATGGCAGAACAGCACAGCATCGGCCTAGCTACACGAATTAATGCCCGACATCAAGGGTTGGGTGGAGAGAAAGCACAGAGAAGTGGACTACTGGACGACGCAGGTGCTGACGGGACACGGATGTTTCCAAAGTTTTAGGAAGCGGATTGGGAAAAACACAGACAGTCATTGCCGTGACTGCGGAAGTCAAGCGGAGGACACCCCGAGACACGCACTGTTCGAAAGCCCCAGGTGGCAGACCGTCAGATTAAACTACGAAATGCTTGCGGGAGTGACCCTACGGCTGCGAAACGTGATCAAAATCATGCTCTCCTCCAAAGAGCTTTGGATGGCGGCAACGAACATGTTTCGCAAAATCATAAGAACGAAAAAAGCGGACAAACGAAAGGACGAGCTAGTAGAAAACGAGAACAACAACTAGGGCGTGCGAAGGCACGTCCGGGCAAAACCCTCTGACGAAATGCTAACGCAATACCGGAGGGTTGTGCATGGACGCCAAGCGGAACCTAGGGTTTTAGCGGGTACAAGCCCCGCACTATGGCTGGCAGAGCTTTCCCTAAACCGCACAAACAAAAAAAAAGGTTAGATTAAGTTGACATCAGACCTGATCTTCGCTCAAGACACACGTGTTTTGTGCGGAGCTCCAGTAAGAAGCCTTATAACATCAGTTTTTGTAAATTGAATTTTGTGTAAAGAAGCCAGGCACCTTCGAAAAGTGTCCTGTGTGACTTTGTGTATTGTGCTGTGTCGTCAAATCTCTAAGCGTCTCGGTAATTAGAGATTTACGTGTTCGGACGGGTGGAAATTTTCTACTCGTGACGTTGTGTTTGTGACGTGTATCGAACTGTTGCGCGATCACGATTTTCTGGAGAAGGGAAAAATAGCAGATTTTAGTGTTTTCTCGGCCATCTGTCAAGTATTATTGAAATTTTTGTAGCTAATCGACAAACTCACAAGGCGGAGTGCGACGGTATCCACAGATATTTCAATTTCAATATTTTGAGCAAAACACATTTTTAAAAATTTTGTGTGCCCAACGCCTTTACCTTTAAAAAAATAAATTCCGAAAGCGAAGACAATATAAGCGTAGGTACCAATGAATTTGAAGTGGGACTACAAAATGAGAAGTTGAAGGTTGCAACAAAATGAAGAGAACCCCCCCTGGCAAGGAGATACCCAAAAACGATCAGCCGGAACAGGCTACATCATCTGAGGAGAGTGACAAGGAAGCGGTTGTAAACGACCAGATAACATTCATAGACATGAGCGAATCACCGGAACAAAAATTGAAACGGAAAAGGGAAGATACTAATCAACCTGTAGACAACTAGGACAAAAAGAGAAGACAGAGTATGCTAAAGTTGATGCTTTCGATAGACATCTTAACAAAAGATCTGCAAGGCTACATAGTTAGCACCACAAGTAGAGACATTCAAAGCGTGTCAAACAAGCTGCGAAACAAAATTTCGCAACTAAACTTCCTGGCAATGAGAGAGCTACTTGTCCTAGAGAAAAGTAGCGACTCTGGGGACACAACCCAGGCTGCCCAAAAAACCCAGGCAACCCAGACTATCCAGGAATCCAATGGTACAGAGGAAGCTACCGAGGAATTAGAAGCGGCCACAATTTGCACTGTCTGCCAACAAAAAAAAATAACAGCGAGGGAAGAGAGAAACAATTAGGAAGATACTTACTATATGTTCCAGCAAGACAGCAGTGAGCGCGGAGCACACTATACTAACGCTCACCAAACAACAAAATGTAGAGGAAAAATTAAGCAAGCTAAGAAATACCGACACAGTAATCATAAAGGGAGATGGAAACCAATATTACGCGGATCTGCTAAAAGGTTTTAAAGAAAACGTAGATAGTAAAAAGTTTTGTGATGTGGTCAGGACAATGAGGAATACAAGAAAAGGAAACCTTCTCATTGTCACCAAAAAAGGTAAAGCAAGCCAAATAAAAAGCTTAATCCCAAATAACATGGGAACAAGCGTTAGATAGGCGGCAGGAGGTCTCCCAAAAATGACGCTGCACATTTCAAATATTGATGGGGACTCAAAAGAGGCCTGTATCTTAAAAGCCTTCCAAGAAAAAAATGAGAGAAC
This sequence comes from Tachinus rufipes, assembly GCA_963932245.1. Taxonomy (NCBI): domain Eukaryota; kingdom Metazoa; phylum Arthropoda; class Insecta; order Coleoptera; family Staphylinidae; genus Tachinus; species Tachinus rufipes. The sequence continues at coordinate 80,686,920 of OZ010741.1, read as the reverse complement.
TGGGTGAAGAAGATCCTCAAATAGTAGTAAAAAGCATTAGACTTACAAAAAACGGTAACCAAAATGTTACCATCGTGACGGCCAAAGAAATAGCAGAAAAGCTATTAAACTTGTCCCGAATTAAAATAGGATAATTATCGTGCTGGATCAGAGAAAGAGTGCATATACCTAGGTGTACAAACTGCTTAAGACTAGGGCACACTAGACCCGAACGTACCGAAAGGCAAAAGGATTGCCTAAAATGCACTCAAAGCGGACACCAAGTAAAAGACTGCTAAAACGAGGCGTGGTGTGTGCAGTGTGAAAATGGGCAAAGAACTGACTCTATGGAATGCCCAGTGTTCATTAAGATGCTCAACAAAAGCAACGACATGAAAAGATCGAAAAAAGAACAAAATGCCTAAGTTTTCACAAATAAAGGTGGGAACGGCTTACAACGCACATGATGCCACTAGGGCAATAGCAGGCAGAAAAAGCACAAACGTTGTGATAATACAGGAAACGAACAAAAAAGTAGCAACCAAAGACAGATGGCAAATGGATAAGACCGGGGTAGTGGCGACGTACCTAATAAACCGCTCGATGAGGATAAAGAAGCTGCATGAAGGAGAGGGCTACTGGTTTACAGAATTTGAAGACTTGGTAGTAGGCAATGTGTATCTGTCTCCTAACAAAAGTTTGGCATAGTTCAAAAAAAAAATTGACGAAATGATGGACTACGTTAGAGGCATTCAAAAACACGTCATCGTCGCCGGAGACCTTAACGCAAAGTCGCCAGCATGGGGTGCAAAAAAATACGACAAACAAAGGGAATACCTAATGAAGTCAATATCGGCCACGAACATGGTAATAATAAACGAAGGCAAGACACCTACTTTTGTGAAGGGCACCAGCACTTCCCACATAGACTTAACCATGGCGTCCAGCAACCTAAAAGGCATAGTCAAAAAGTGGAAAGTGCTGGAAGCGGAAGAGTCAATGAGCCTGCACAGGTTTATCACTTTTGAAGTAAGCACTCAAATGGTGGACACAACAAGACCAATAAAAACGGTACTGGATGATAAATTGGCGAGAGAGGCTTGTATAAGGTTGAAAGAGGAAAAAGACCTTACCACGCTACTAATAAAGGTTTAACGGTCGGCGTCCTCGCAAACCGACCGGAGGTCAACAACATGACATGCTGGTAGAACGAAACAACGCCAGAAGAGAGCTGACAAAGAAAAGAGCGAAAGCAAGCAGACCGGAAAAACTGAGCAAGTTGGAAAAAACCTATAATTTGGCTCGATATAAAAAAAGAAATAAGCAAAGCGAAAAAGGAATGCTGAAAAGATCTGGTAAACGAACTAGAAACAGACCCATTCGGAGAAGCTTTAAAAATCATCACGCGAAAACTTCGCTCTAAGTCCGGGGCGGTTACTATGATCATCAAAGAAAAGAAGAGTGTACTAGACAACCTTTTTCCGGAAGTAATGCACACGATGCCGGAAGAGGTGCAAGGAAAAGAAGCGCCACTTTTTAGTAATCTAGAAGTAAAGATAGCATGTACCAGGCTGAAGAGAGGCAGAGCACCTGGCCCTGACGGTGTGCACGCAGAAGTGCTAAAGTTAGCAGCCGACAAAATACCAGACAAAATCTCCAACCTGTACAGCAATTATATCAGGAAAAACAATTTCCCAAGGTGCTGGAAGAAAGCAAACGTGGTATTACTCCCAAAGGGAAATAACAACTTCAGAGCAATAAGCCTGCTCAGTGTTGTAGGCAAAACGTACGAGCACCTGATAAAGGCCCGGCTCGAAGAAGAACTAGACAATTATGGAGCCATTTCCGAGAGGCAGTACGGAACTATATAGCGAAAGAAGCTGGACGTGGACAACTTTAATATTACTAGATGTAAAAAATGCGTTCAACACGGCCAAGTGGAGCATCATTATAAAAAACCTACAACAGATTGGAATAAGCCTACACCTTACAGCAACAATTATCAGCTATTTACAAGGGAGAAGCCTCAAGATAGGACCGGGTGAGAAAAAGCTTCAAACGCAAAGGGTCCCTCAACGGTCAGCACTAGGGCCGACGTTATGGAACGTCTTGTATAACAAAGTACTGGAACTTGAGTTACCACCAGAATGCGAAACTGTAGCGTATGCAGACGACCTGGCGCTGGTCGTGAGAGCAAGAAACAAACAAGACCTCAAAAACAACGCAAATATCAGCCTTAGAAAAATTGACAGCTGGATGACCAAAAATGGCTTAGAACTCACACCTAAAAAGACGGATGCTATCGTGACGAGAGACCCACGAGCAAGAAAATATGTGTTTTTTACAATCAGAGAGAACAAGACTTGTCAATCGAAGGTGGTAAAATACCTAGGCATCATGAATGATGATCAAAGCATCTTTTGCTCACACGTAAGTAGAGCGGCAGAACGTGCGGAAGCCTTTGTGACAGCTTTGCAGCGCATACTCCCAAACGTAGATAGCTGCGGAAGTCGCAGAAGGGAAATTTACCATACTGTAGCCATGTCAATTATTAAGTACGGAGCGCCGATAATGCTCGAAGTTCTGGGGTGCGCAACCCACAGAAACACGGTGGGAAAGGTGAAGCAAATAATACTGATAAGGGTGCGCCTTGTGCGTAATCACTGGCATGATGCTCATAGACCTACAAGTAAAGAAGCTGGCCCACGATTGGGAAAAGATGACAGACTGGTGTCTAAATCAACAGTGGCAGGACAGATGGAGCCAAACAAAGGACAAGGTTCAATGGCCAAAAAGTTTGATACTGGTGCTAGCAGACTGGCTGGAATGCCCACTCAGAAAAACTACTACTTTCTAAGTCAGTTCCTCACTGAAACGGGTGTTTCAATTTCTACCTACACCGCATGGGGAAAACAAACAATAACAAGTGCGTGTACTGCGGCCAAGAAGACACACCGGAACATACAATTGTTACAAGTGTTAAATCTTGAGATCGGGGAGTCCTGTGCATCAACATTGTACAAAAAAATAATAGAAAGTAAAAGTGCGTGGCGTGCATTAGAATCTTACATAACCACAGTGTTAAAAACAAAAGAAGAAAGAAACAGGCATAGGCAATAAAGTAACATAAGAGGTAAGGCGATGGTAAGTTAACAACATAACGATTTCCGTTTTTGACCTTTTCTGCCAACCTAATCTCCACTATAAAGCCAAGTCCTTTTGGGGACTGGTAAACGTAGTCTGGCCAATACCAGACCGTGCGCCCTTTGGTGGGGGAAACTCCGGAAGAAAAAGTCTCAAAAACATTGACAGAAACAACAGGACTAGAAAAGGATGACATAAAAATCACAATGTCTAAACCAAATGCGAGGGGGACATGCTATGCAATAGCAACAATGCCGCGTCATATTGCACACACAATAATAAATAAGAAAAAGATAGGAAATATATGGGGAACATGGAAAGTGGAGGAAATGCTAAATCTGCTAAAATGCTTCCGATGTCAAAGGTACGGACACAAAGCGTACCAATGCCAGGCTGATACGCAGTCTGAGAAAAATTGTCACAAATGCGGAGAAGAGCACGATACAAAGGAATGCCCAAACCCTAACCAAGTCAAATGCTATGTGTGCCAAACTGAGGGTCACCGAGCAGATAGCATGGCTTGCCTGGTCTATAACCAAACGGTTAAGGACTTTAAAGAGAAAAAAAAAACAAGAAGAAAAAAATCTGAATCGGAACCAGAAAAGGTGATGTCTGGAACCAAAAATGGAAATAACAATCACGCAAATTAATGTGGGAAGAACAGTGGCTGCCCACGACATGATGGAAGCCACCGCAAAAATGAGCAAAACAGATGTGCTTATAATCAGCGAACCAAACAAAAAAATAGCAAAAAAAGAGGGACCAAGAATTTTCGACTCAAAACTCGAAGCGGGAATCAAGATTCTAAACAAGAAACTCAAAATTGGAGACACAAAAAAGAGAGCAAGGGTACGTGTGGTTGGACGTAGAGGACATCCGGTTGATGTCCTGCTACATATCACCCAATTGCTTTATGCTGGAGTACGAACATTTTATTACTACTCTAGAACAGGAGACTAGACAGACCAATAAGAAGATGCTGATTGCAGGGGACTTCAACGCAAATTCGCCGGAGTGGGGCTCTAGAGTGGAGGATAAAAGAGGAGAGTTTCTCACAGAGTGGATGGCCGGGAACAGCATTGTCATCGTAAATGATGGAAAGAAGCCCATTTTCAAAAGGAATGAACAGACTTCCTTCATCGACCTCGCGATGGGTTCTGAGAATTAATAAGTAGAATGCATGGATGGCGAGTAATGGATCTTGAAACCTTAAGCCTACACAAGTACATACGATATGAGATTGTGAGCGAGACACCAATTGCCGACAGAAACTGGGCCAAACAAGGCTGGAACATCCGAAAGCTGGATGAGACAAAATACAAAAAGGCAATAAAACAACAAACAAAGGGAACAATAGACACATCCCCTAACACCCTAATAAGGGTGATTACCGGGCATGTGACGCGGTAATGCCCAAGAGGAACTGCGGTAAAGGCAAAAAAACAGGTTTTCTGGTAGAATGAGGAAATTGCTAACAGCAGGAAAGCATGCATATTAAAGAGGCGTGAGGCGACAAGGATGCGGAAACGAAAAGGTAATGATGAGGAAACATTGCAAAAAGAAAATTTATACAAAGAAGCCAAAAAAACCCTGAAGATACTTATTACAAAAGCCAAAGAAAAGGAATGGAAAAGGCTAACAGACAAGCTAGAAGAAAATATCTGGGGAGACGGCTACAAAATTATTCCAAAAAAATGGAAGCCTAGAGGGCTCAACAATGCGCAAGACCTGCAAATGCAAATCGGAGAAACGCTGTTCCCGGAGCAACCCAGTATTGTGTGGGATAGGAAGCTACCGGAAAAGATTCTAACAACAAGAATAACAGTAGAGGAACTCAAACGAGCAGCGGGGAGGATGAAAAATGAGAAAGCTCCAGAGCCGGATGGGATCCCGACAGAGATCATTAAACTGTCTGTCGAGGAAATACCAACAACAATCCTTACAGTACTAAACTCGTGGAAAAAAGGAGAGTTTCCAATTCCGTGGAAAAAAGCGGTTTTGATATTAATAAAAAAAACAAATAAAGAAGACGAGGACCCGAGGGCATTCCGCCCAATCTGCCTTATAGATACTATGTGCAAACTATACGAAAAGATTATAGTCAAAAGATTAAAGGCGGAGCTCAAAGAAGGAGAGAAAGAGAGAAACCCTTGGACCTATTGAAGTAGTTAAGAACATCGCAAAAACGGAGATGAAAAAAAAAAACGCTAAAGACAAGAGGACTATGCGTCCTTATTACAATCGACGTAAAGTACGCCGTCAACACAGCAGCATGGAATAAGACGATCAAGGCTCTTCAAGGAAAAAAATATCCGATCATCTGGTGGAGGTAATCAAAAGTTACTTCACCGATCGGAAAATAATTGACGAAAAAGGGGAGGATCACAAGGTTACGGGAGGGGTGCCACAAGGGTCGGTGCTGGGCCCCCATATGTGGAGGGTGCTATACGACGACCTGCACAGAATAGACACACCTAAACAGGTGACTCTACTGGCATACGCCGATGACCTGGCAATGGTAGTAGTAGAAAAAACAGCCGATAAAATTGAAGAAACTGCAAACAATACTCTCCAAAAAATTAACTGTTGGATGACAGAGCACAAATTAGAACTGGCGTCGGAAAAAACCGAAGCAGTGATGATGATTGGTAGAAAGAAATGCCGGGGACTCAGCTTTAAGCTGGAAAATGACACAATAATGCCACAAAAAATTAAATATCTGGGAGTTACAATAGATAAAAATTCCGGCCAACCGGATACGGCAAAGCACACGCTGCTAGAGTGCAATAGGTGGGATACGGAGAGAGAGAGAATACCAAGAACGCCCTCAAAACTAAATTGAATATACAGAACCTTAATGAACTAATGCTGGAAAGCGAAGACAATTGGTGCCTGATAAACAGTATGGTAGACAAAATTATGCTTCGGTGTACAATTGGGACATTGTGGCCACCATGATAGGGTCCATGCTACGTATGAAAGAGAAAGAAGAGAAGGAGTTAGCTCCATGGTGTGGTGTTGTAACAAACTCGCCTTGTAAGTTCGTTGCGCGGATCACCCAGTATATAAATATAGGTATCACCCGGTGCCATAAATATATAACTACATATATAATTACACCTACCATCACCAAGTCGGCACGTGGAGATAACCTCCACGTCCAACTGCGGCCGGTTATATATGACCACACCCGGAAGTAATAATAAAAACACTTACCTTTAATGCATAAATTAATCCTGACACACTCACTTATCACCCCGTTAACACCGGCCGTTTCACAAACACTACCCGCGATTTCCGACATGTCCATATGTTTGCGGCCATGCAGTTTTCAGATATAAATTAAACAGCTGCTGTTACATACGAGGCAGTGGCGTAACCCGCATAATTTTACAATAATTGCACGCTTATTTTATTTATTATTTAGGCCCTTTTAAAACGGTAATTAGCGTTTGCTAATTTTAATTATATTTTTCATCCGCACTATAAGCAACCCAATACACACAAATTAGTAATTGGCTAATAACTTGGGCATATGTATCCTGATTGGGATGGGGTTTTTACCCAGTCTAATGACTAATCGTAGGGCATATAATTTAGCGGATAAGAATCTTTATTTTAATTTTATATTGTACATTTATTTTTCTTTCTTATGTTATTAGTCCTGTGAGTTATTTCTGTTTTTCTATGTTTGCCATTCTTCCTCCTGGTCACGTTGGCCAATCCCGTGCCTGCTAGTTCCCCCTCCTTATTCTCTCCCCTATATAACCCGCCGTCCGTTCCTGAATAGTCAGTTGGAAACCAGCCGGAATCCAAAGCCCGCTCTAGTCCAGATCGTAAACCGAGCCTGAAGTAATATCCCAGAGTAAATGTCGAAATTCCCGTCTTTCCTTTAAAAAACCTTTTTTCCCGAGGAGCAGTCAAAGTGTAGGACTCCTAGTTTACACATCTTCTGGTTCTTCCTTTTCGGCCAGGCAGAAAATCAAGATGCAGGACTCTAGTTCGCATCTTCTGTTTTCCTTCCCGCCGCCAAAAAAAACCCGTCTCCGTCCTTTCCGCCTCCTGAATGCGTTTCCTAGGCCCTTTGTGTGTAGCCCTGAAAATATTGTATATAGTTATGTCAAAGTTTAGTAAATTTAATTTTGTCCCGTTACAAATAAAATTTTGGTTACCTGTACACTAATGTTTTATTGCTCCTTTGTGGGAACCCTGCCCACATGATAAATGTAGTGGGATATAGGAATGTAAATTTATATTTTTGGTATTGCTTTGAAATTTAATAAAAATTATTGCCTGCTGCATAAACAATGATTTTATGTTTAGTAAATTCGTTTCTGAATATAAACTTTTTGTTGGATAGAGGCGTTCTTTTTTAAATAAACATTTGATTAAATAATTTTGGGTAATCTGTAATGGTGTTATATTGTTGTATATGATTGCAAGCTTAGGCATAACCAAGGAAACTCACCGACCTTCAGAAGGGGTGGAAGCAGTAGCGTTATTGACGTGACGTTGGAGTCAGATAACTTTGTAAAAAATGTGAATGACTGGAAAGTGTCAGAAATCGAAAGTCTAAGCGACCATCGATACATTATGTTCGACATTTGTTACAATGTAGCTACTCAACTAAAAGTAACTGTGAAAGTAGGGTGGGCAGTTGGCAGACTCTGCAAAAAAAGCTGCATGAAAGCTTGAATATAACGGAAATAGTATTAAATGAAGAGGATACAGAATAAAACTGCAAAACCATAATGGGAGCAATACAAGAAGCTTGCAAGGCGGCAGTGCCAAGAAGAAATATAAAAGGTCGCCGACAGGTGTACTGGTGGTGCGATAAAATAGTAAACGCTACAAGTAAATGCCACAAGGCACGTAGAGAACTAACCAGGGCAAGAAGCAAGGGGTCAGCCACAATAATAGCAGAAGCGGAGAAAAAAGCGAAAGCAAAAAAGAAAAAAGCCAAAGGATGATATCATTGCCAGTTAAAGAAAATGCTGAAGAAATTATGTGATAAAGTGGACAAAGACCCATGGGGCCTACCTTATAGAATTATAATCAAAAAAATAGGCACAAAGTCACCAGGGCCAGAAGCTTACGTCTCAAGTGAAACGGCCGCAGTTGTAGAGGCACCGTTCACAACCAGTTCATGCAATAAGACAATGACTATAAATCAAGAAAGTCAGTTCAAAATAGAAGAGGTATTAGAAGCAGCAAAAAGACTTCTAAACAAGAAGGCTGCCGGACTGGAAGAGCTACCAAATAAATTAATTAAAACAGTAGTAGAATGCTACCCAAAGGATTTACAGTTTCTGTACAACCAATGCCTGGATAAAGGCGTATTTCCAGCCAGGTGGAAAGTAGCCGGATTGGTTCTATTAAGAAAAACAGACAAACCGCCAGAAGAGATTTTGTCATATAGGTCAATCTGCCTACTTGACGGGGCAGGCAAAATCCCAGAAATAATTGTGGTTGATAGTTTAAACGAAAAACTAGAAAAAACAGATGGCTTATCAGATAGGCAGTTTGGCTTTAGGAAAGGAAGATCAACCGTGCACGTAATTTACGCCGTCCAAGAAATGGCAAAAGCGGCAAACAGCGGTCCGTTACGGAAAAGAGAACATTGCATCATTGTGACATTGGATGTTAAAAACGCATTCAATTCCATACAGTAACCTGTAATAGTTAACGCACTAAATAAAATAAAAATATCAGTGGGCATCACGCGACTAATAGGAAGCTACCTAAGTAGTAGAAATCTGGAGTACAAAGACAGCAAAAACGACACTGTAAGAATAGAGGTGACAGGCGGTGTACCACAGGGATCGGTGCTTGGCTACTACTATGGAACTTAGCATGTGATGGGGTGCTAAAGCTGAAACTACAGGAGGAAGTTCAGATAATAGGATTTGCTGATGATCTAACGGTAATATCTAGCCACTATTGACAAAGCAATCGAAAATGTATAGGAGGCAATTGTGCTGGTGTCAGAATGGCTGGCAGCAAACGGACTAAATTTGGCCGCTCAAAAGACGGAGGCTGCGTGGTTTATTAGGTAAAAGCCTCAAATACTTGGGAGTCATACTAGAGGCAAATAAATGGCGTAGCTGACAGGTGGCAGCGGCAGTAGATAAAGCCTCAAAAACAGCAATGTCTAGATTAATGCCAAACATAGGAGGACAGGCGAGCAGAATACTGCTAGCAAGCGTAACCAGATCCAGTCTATTCTACGCCGCGCCAACGTGGGCGGTAGGGGCGAGAGTACAGAGGAACAAGGATAGGTTGCAAAAAATACTACGAGGGTCAGCCATCAAGGTGATAAGAGCATATCGGACAGTAAGCACGGACGCTGTTGAAGTGTTGGCAGCGGCACTACCAGGTGACCTTTGTGTAGAGAAATGGAAAAAAATACAGTGAGCTGTTAAACAAGGAATTCCAAGATTAGAAGCAGCCAAAACAGGAATATCAGAAACAATAAAAAGATGGCAGGAAAGGTGATCAACGACGGACGTGCACGCTGCATGGACACTCTTCATCCCATCAGCAATTGGATAGACAGAAAGCATGGAGATTGCACATACTTTCTTACGCAGCTACTCACCAGTCACGGATGCGTCGGTAAATATCTATACCAAATAAAAAAAATAAAACAGTAAACAATGCATGTACTGCGACTCGCCTTGTGACGATGCAAAACATACTCTCTTCTAATGTCCGAGGTGGGCAAATTATAGATCACGGATAACAGAGGCCTTTGGCGAACTGCCAACGGGATTAAATGTAGTGAGTCATAAGCTGCAGACAACAGCTAAATGGAATGTAGTAAACAAGTTTGCATCATCGGTGCTAACGATAAAGGATTGGGACGATCGAGAACGGTTAGTAATACCAAGACTAAACCAAAATTGATTGAAAGTGACCCAGACTAGTGTGAAGTAATACCAAGAGTTAGTCCCGCATTACTAGTAAAGAGAAGGGGGTTGTTAGTTAGTAGAAACCCAACACTACTGTCAGCCAGAGCTAGCAGTGTCTTAGCTGAAGATTTTCCTCCTTCGCCCAACAAAAAACAAAGGTTAGGTTAAGTTCTTGCGGGGGAAGGTGAAACTTTTACCAGGCGAGTCCAAGGTGGCGGATAGGGAATTGCACACGCGGACCAACACCATCGCACGGTAGCCATGCGTATGGTATGGGAATACCATTTTCCTTTTTGAACTGTCGTCCGCTCTTGAACAACTCTTCGGTCTTTCTTAAATCACTTTCTGATTATCAAGTTATTAAGGGCTTGGTAACCAAAACCGCTTTAAAATCTTTCTCTTACAGTGGAACCCAACACTATAAACTACTAAAAGGGTGCGCAACTGCCCGGAAGTCAGAAAACTGGAAAAAATAAAATGTAATAATGCAAAAAAGTTTAGATAAATCTACCTAGGACAAAAAACTCTCACCGTCTGCTTAGACGGTCTTCCACGTGGAATATGGGTGTGGCAACCTAAACAAAACTGACAACGACAATGGCAACGAAAACGAACAACAAAACTGGACTACGAACACGGAAGATAAGTTGCTGAGCAGGCGTGGCTCAGCCAGACACGAAGACTTGTCAGAGGTGGAACTTGAAATCCTGCAAAACTAGAACAGGCGAAGGAGTATAGGGAGGTCTCCTAACAGAGAACCTGCGGAAGATTCCAAGTCGGAAGAATCAATGAAAAAACCGACAAAACCGCAGGATTTAAAAGAAAAGGAAAGGAAAAAGGTGTTTGATGAGAAAAAAAGACTAAGGAAGGACTACGCTTAAGGAAAACCTGCCAAAAAAAAAGCGTAACAGCGTTGGAACATTGCCTTACAACTTAGAGGTAAATATGACAACGCTGGCAAAATGCAGTAAAAGGTGCAAAAAAAAGTGGCTCAAAACACCAGGGTGGACCTAAAAAAGGCCATCAACGAGGTGGCCCGAATCTTTCCAATGGTGTTTACCTCTCAACAAAAAAAGCTAGTCGGACAGAATACGGAAAAAGAATTAAGGGTCATAAAAGCTAAAACGGAAAAGCTGAGAACCGCTAATGCAGAATTTATACAAAAAATAGACAACATGACGGCAAATGCAATCAAGGAAGCCAAAGTTAATAAAAAAAACGGAAGCAAAAAAACAGAATTGCGGTTCTTGAGCAAGGGGGGAGGTGTGCATGAGAGGAGAGAAGGCGGCCCCCGGTCGTCGGCTTCCCTAATGCCAAATCTAGGAGAGCAAGGACTTCCTACAGGCGCCTGCTGTGTTCGGTTGTTTCCTCCATAGTGCTGTACGGTGCAGAAATATGAGGGGACACCTTGCGCAGCAACGAGAGGCAAATGGAGTGGGAACTCAGAGGAAGTGCTGCCAGAGGATTTACAGCGCCTACAGGACGGCGTCGACTGTAGCTCTTTTGGTGGTTGCGGGGACGAGACCACTAGACTAAGGATAAAGTAAAGTAAATTTTATTCACGTAAGATATCATTACATAATACATAAATGCATACATTAATAGATATGAAAGTCAGGTTTTTAGTTTTTAGTTTTTATTATAAAATATAATACAGATACAGATATAAATAAACAAAAATAAAAACGTTAAAATACAATACAAACATATTAAAACTAAATGGCGTACATCTATAGCTCAAAACAAACAAACAAAATGTTAGGTTAAGTCAATATAGGCGTCTCTCGAGAAGCAAAGGGGATGAATGGGTGTAGAGAGAATGGCAGAGAAGGTGGGAAGAGTGTGAGTCGAGTGGAGGTGGTAGTGAACTGGGGTGGTCAAGGCGGCTCATCGTAAACGTGAAGCGGTGGGTTGGCAGCGGTCACGGCGAGTTAAACTACTGCAGTGGGAGAAAGAGTGCAAAAGCGACAAATGTTTGTACCGCGGGCAGCTAGACACGGTTGAGCACACTTTGTTTTGTTACGTTGGACGGAAGTGAGGGAACAAATGATGGTAAAAATGGGCGGAGCAAGCGTGAACCCTGACAACATGGTAGAAACAATAATGGCGTCTCAGGATGAAGAGCTCGTTCCGATAGAAGAATGGGGGATAAGGGTTTTGCGGGGGGTGGGCCCGTAGCAGTTTTTTTTTTTATTATTGCGTAAAAGTATGAATGGAAATTTTTTGTTAAAAATGTGTCTGTAAATTTTTGATTTGTATGTTTTGTAAAGAAATTGTTTATTAAAAAAATAGATGGCTGCAGAAAAGATCAACTGCCTTCCGGGATTCTCCACCCCGAAGTAATGCGCAATCCCGGGGTGGACTAAAAACAGATATATCCCAATGGGAGGAAGCTTTTAGCCGGTAGAAACCCGGCACTACCGTGCAGCGGTGTCTTAGCTTAAGATTTTACATTTACATTTTACATTGAAGACGAACGGTAGTGTTTCTCAAACCCTCCTGAAATCTTTGCGTTTTACGAGCATTTAATTGTGACAATTAGGGTGTGTGGACAATTTTGTTTTTTTAGTGTGTGTGTGGTGCAGTGGCAGTGCATTACTCCGCGCTTAAACGTGTTTTAGACTTTGTGTAGACATTTAAATTTGCACGGAAAAAATCGTACGTAAAGGCGGTTTTTGTGTGTCGGTGTTTGTTACCCCCCTCCCCCCTTAGGAGGAGCTCAAAAAGTCACCCCCCAATGTTTAAGTTCCTCCAAATAAATGTCGGTACCGCAAGGGCTGCACACAACGCGGCTGCTGCCTACGCCGGACAAATTGGAACAGATATTATTCTGTTCCAAAAACCAAACAAGGCCATCGTGAAGAAACAGGGTTGGTGGACCGACACAAGGACGGACGTTGCTGTCCAGATTATTAACGAAAGAGATGGCATAATAACTGGACACAGAGCGGGAAATGGCTTCCAAACTGTGGAATGCAATCATTTTAATCTTTATCTCGCCAAACATATCGCTGGCCGAGTACAAAGTGAAAGTGGACAAAATCATGAATGCTTTTCACGACAAACAAGAAAATGGAGTGTGTTTTGGTAGGGGATTTTAATTCAAAATCTGCAGCTTGGGGGTTCACTCTAGAGGACCACAGAGAAGCGTACCTGCACAAATGGGTCTGCAGCACAGATGGAGTTATCCATAATGATGGAAAAGTGGCAACTTTTGGTAGAGACCTGATAATAGCTTCAAAACATATGAACTGAACTAACTGAATGGGAAGTACACGAGGAGGAAGAGACTCTTAGCCTGCACAAATACATCACTTTTATAATTAACAAAGCTGCAAACGACAAAACTGACAAACCCGCATGCTGGGTGCTAGACAAAAAAAGCAATCAAACTACTTAAGGAGTATAATGAAGTGCGGCTAAAAATTCCAGATTTTTTAAGAAGGGTCCAGAAAAAAGGCAGCAGAAAACTAGACACAAAAAAGCAAAAAATGTGTATTGGTTGAACGCCTGTACAGAAGAAAGAAGAAATAAGTGCAACTCTAACAGGAGAATACTGACCAGGGCTACCCCAAAGGCAATATAACACTGATAAACAAACTAAGGGAAGAACTCAAAACAGCAAGAAAGTTATTCAAAAAGAAAACTCTGGTGGCAAAGAATAAATGCAGAAAAAACATTATTGACGACCTTGAAAAAGATCCTTTTGGTCAAGGATATCAAATTCTCTGCAAAGGTTTAAATATACGACACCAAAAAACCGTGGTAGAAGACACTGCAGCAAAAGAAATCATTGATGAACTCTTTCCAGAGTGTAACAACACTACAGCCACGAGTAATAACGAGATCACCAAAATTCCAATCTTCAAACTGGACGAGTTGAAAACCGCAGCCAATTCATTGAATAAAAAAAGGCCATGTCCAGATAGGATTACAGCGAAAATGGTAAAACTAGCCTTTACGGAGTTACCCGACAAAATGCTACAACAATTTACTGTCAGAGCTCAGGTTCCCGACGGAGTTGAAAAGAGCCTCGCTTGTTTTAATACCAAAAAAAAAAAAAACGGAAAATATAGAGCCATCAGTTTGATAAGCTCGCTAGGAATACTATACAAAAAGCTCATTAAAGGCAGACTCGAAAAAAAGCTAGACCAAAACAACGGAATAGCAAATACGCAGTACGGTTTCCGAAGAGGGCGTTCCACAATAGATGCCGCGTGGGAAGTGAAAACCCTGACAGAAAATAGGCAGAGTAAAGTGACGGCTCTGGTCCTAATCGACGAAAAAACGCCATTAATACTGCCAAGAGGAGCATCAAGTGCAATAATTTAAGAAGCACTGGCATTTCGCCATATATATGCTCAATAGTTGAAGACTTCCTAAGAAACAGGAGCATTTGTCTGAAGAGCGTAGAAAAACATTTAACACAACCATGTGGAATGTGCTTTATAACCCGCTACTGAATATTGTCTTGCCAAGTGGGTGCTCCACAATAGCCTACGCAGACGATTTGGCGCTAGTGGTTACGGAGGAGGGCATTGCAACTTTGACCAGAAAAACCAAAAAAGCCCTAAGTCAAATTTACGAATGGACCATAAAAAATGGACTTGAAATATCAACGGAAAAAACCAAAGCAATTATCTGCAAGGGGCCCAGGGCAAAAAATGATATCACTTTCAAGATTGGCAACGCCACTATCAAGCCAAGAAAAGTAGTAAAATACCTAGGTTGATTTTGATGACCAGGGCATTTATGGTGCACATACTAAAGCGGTGTCAATAAAGGCAGAAGAAAGAATTGTCAACATGACAAAAATTGAAGGGCTGTCTATAACTCAGTAGTCAGATCATTCCTAAGCTATGGTGCCCCCATACGGCAAGGAGTTCTTGGCTGTGTCTATCATAGGACAAAACTGATAGGCGCACAGCGGAAGGTACTGCTGAAGGTAGCCGGTGCCTATCGCACTGTCAGTTCACAAGGGGTGTGCGTAATAACTGGCACATTGCCAATTGATATCTATGTGAAGGAAAAAGCACACATGTTTTATAACCGCAAGAGAGGAGGCACAGAAAACTTTGGAGCTATTCAAAAATGGGACAAAACGTGGAAAGATAGTGGAAACGGAGAATGGACCAGGAAAATCATTAAGGACCTGGAAAAGTGGGTAACCTGCAAACACAGGAAAACGGACTATTTACTCACGCAGTTTCTTTCTGGCCATGGTAGTTTTGGATCATACACCAAACAAATTGGCAAAACTAAAACCGACAAGTGCGCGTACTGCGACAATGCAGATTCTCTTGAACACACTATTTTTGTATGCGACCGATGGATAGACCAAAGAAGAGTTGCAGAGACAAAGCTGGGCCAGAAAATTAAGGCATATACTGTAATAAACAATAAAAACTGGAACTGCCAGCATACGTTCATTGGCAGTGTAATGAAGAGGAAAGAAGAAGAAGCGAGAGCTAGACAGAAGAGCTTGCAGTGTTGTGCAGCGTGATTGATTGCTGTCCAGGCCCCAGCTGCTGGGCGATGTTAAACCTTGCAACAAGGTATCCCGTCTAGTAGTAGGTTAGGTTAAGTTCATTCAGACCAGATCTTCGTACATGACACATGTGTTTTGTGCGTAGCTCCTGTAAGAATTCGTGTCATATTAGTTCTTGTAAATTGAATTTTGTGTAAAGTAGGCAGGCACCTTCGGAAAGTGTCCTGCTTTACTTTGGCTTTTGTGTGGTGGCTGTAAATTGTTGATTGCTCGGGTAATTAGCAATTTTACGTCTCTGGACGGGTAGAAATTTTCCACAGTGTGACGTGTTTGTGACGTACTGTTATTTTGTGTGTGTAAAAGGGGAGTACCTCTTGTGCGCGCGAACAGTTTTGTGAGTGGAAGCACCCATCGGGTGCGCGCAAAATATTCTTGAGTGGGAGGACCTATTTCCTTTATTTTGCTAATTATTGGGTCTTCGGACGTAAAAGTTTGCACTTTCACTGTTGATTTACTGCAAAGTCGACAAGGGGAAGCAGACAGTGAAATTTTTTTTTTTCGTAATTAACATTTTAGTACATAACAAATTTTGTGGAACCAGGCGCTTCCACCAAATGTCATCAGACACAGAAGAACCTGCCATAGAAGAGGCTGGTAATATAGTCTTCCAGCGAAGAGGTAATGTCGCTAGGTCACCTCCACAAGTAACGGTGACAAGCAAAAAATAAAAGTAGGAAACACCTCGTTTAAGGACGAGAAAGAGATGAATAAAGCAGCCAAAAAGTTCATTAATGCTTTAGATAACATACACGATATAGCGTAAAGACTAAATGGTGCCGTAGCGCAAAACACAAAAGTAGATATAGAGGAGCTGATCGGTAAGCTCGTCAAGTGCACGGACGTGAGTTCGAACATCACCTCCCAGGCTTGGCTCGAGAACGTTAAAAGGGATCGTACTAACTCGCTTGAGACCATGGAGTAAACGGAAAAGTTAAGAAAAGAAGTTAAAAACCTGGCAAAGCAGCTAAAGACGATGTCCGGAGCTGTAAATGAAGCGGAAGGTCTGAAGGAAGAAGTTAAAGCACTGACTTCCCAATTCAAAAACAAATTACCAAAGAAAGCAGTTGAAATAAAGAATACTGCCTCTCAACAAAAAAGTGATCCTATCTGCCAAAAATGCCGCAGGCTGATTAAGATGGCGGAAACTAAAACCGAACAATTCGCGCAAAAAAACGGGAAAACTGATACCGAGAACATAGACGCAGAAGCTTGGAAAAGCATTATAAATGAACGATGGCCTAAGGCAACCTACATAGTACCGTTAGTAAAAGGAAACCCTTACAAAGAAACGAAAAACGTTCTTATTAATTTCGACAATAAGAAGAAAGAAAAAAGCTCAGGTCTAGAAAACATCACAGCAGATAGGTACCCAGAAATAAGCGAAATGCTCGAGGATGGGTTGCTAAAGGAAAAAATTTAAACAGGTTTTAGTATAACTAAGACCAGCAAAGGTACAAGGAAGCAGAAAGTGCTGGCCACGGACGCTATTATTGTCAAGGCAACTGACAAAAGCAATTCCTAAGCCGACCTACTTAGGGGTTTTAAGGAAAAAGCTATACAACACCGAGAAGGAGCTAGCGTAAAGGCGATTAAGCAAACGAGGGACGATGACTTACTAATCATCACCGAAAAAGGCAAATCAAAAAACCTTAAGAAACTGCTGACACAAAATATGGAAAACGTCCGCGTCTCAAGTGGCGGTATAGGTCAGAACAAAACGCTACACATGTCCAGGACGAAATCGAGAAGGCAATAAAAAACAAGTTACAAGAAACTGGAAACGAAAGAGCAAGCTTATCGGTTAAAAACCTAAGGCCAACGAGGAGCGGTAATCAAAACGCTACGGTAGAGATTAAAAAAAATGCCGCAATGGCGCTAATAAGCTCAGAAAAGATAAAAATTGAATGGCTTAAATGCACGCTGCGGGAAAGGGTGCATATACCCAGATGCACTAATTGCCTAAAACTTGGTTACGCGAGAGCTGATTGCCTTGATGAGAAAGTAGAAAGCCCTGGATGTCTAAAGTGCTGCAAGCAGGGACACCAAGCAAAGGAATGCCCAAACGCAGCCTGGTGCATCCACTGCAAAACGGAGCACAAGGCAGACTCGACTTCGTGTGCGGTGTTTTGAAAATTAACAGACCAGAGTAGGGAGGAGCTCAAAAAGTTTCCTAGAATTCCTAAATTCTTGCAAATAAATGTCGGTACTGCAAGGGTTGCCCACGACGCTGCTGCAGCTCAGGCCATGCGCGGCAGCATAGACGTGACCCTGTTTCAGGAGCCCAATAAGGCCATGGCAAAGAAATAAGGCTTATTAATAGATAAACGCACGGACGTCGCCATTCAAGTGCTAAACAAAAAAAGTTTTGAAATAATTGGGCAGCAAGAAAAAGTCGGTTTCCAGATTATTAGCACTAAACGCTATAATATCGCATAGCACTGTCCAAATACAAAAACAAGGTGGACAAGATTTTTGACGCCTTAACAGTTTCGGCATCTAATGCAAAAGACTTTGTCTTGCTAGGCGATTTCAACGCTAAATCCACGGCGCCAGGGTCTTGCATTGAAGACAGCAGAGGTGCATACCTTCTCTAATGAATTGCCAGCATCGACGGGGTAATCCAAAACGATGGTATATCACCTACGTTTGTACGTAAAGCTAGTGCGTCATTTATAGACCTAACAATAACATAAAAAAAATTGAAAAAACGTTTCTGAATGGAAAGTACTTGACAACGAAGAGTCGTTTAGCTTCCATAAATACATACCATTTAAAATAGAAATTGTTTCGGCAATAAAAACTTTAGAAAACTCTATCTGGGTGTTAGGCAAAAACAAGGCAAAAGAAATTTTAGAAAAAGACAGAGAAAAATGCGAAAACCTAACAAAACTTCTGCTAGAAACCCAAAAAAAGGCCAACCGGAAACTGGATAAAAAAAGCAAAAAACATCTACTGTTGGAACGATAGCACGGAAGAAAAAGGAAAATGTGCAACCTGGTCAGAAGAAGAATAACTAGAGCACGAAATAAAGATAACGCAGAAGGCTTAGCCCGTTATCTTAAAGATTTAAAAGAGACAAGAAAGAGCTACAAAAAGGAAATTTTTATGGCTAAAGATAAGTGCTGGAAGGCGTTACTGTGCGATCTGAACCACGATCCTTTTGGCCAAGGATACCAAATTTTGTGCCGCGGGCTGAACCTACGTCATAAAAATACGACACCAGAAGTCAGTAATATTAAAGAAACGGTGGACGAACTGTTCCCAGACTGTGTCGACTGTTATGAACAAGTAGAGAACATCACAGAAGAAATCCCAGTGTTTAATATGGAAAAACTAAAATCTGCTATAGACAAATTAAAGCTAAAAAAAGCGCCCTGTCCCAAAAAATTACCAGCTGAAACGGCAAACTTGTTTTTGCAGTGTTACCAGAAAAAATGCTGGACTTTAACAAGATATAGGCTGGTCTCAGTTTCCCTTTGCACTGGAAAAAAGCATCGCTAGTCCTTATCCCAAAAAAAAAAAAACGGCAAGATCAGAGCTATAAGCCTTGTCAGCACTATGGGCAAAATTTACAAAAAACTGCTTAAGAAAAGACTAGAAGATGAACTAAATGAAAAAACGGGCTCTCTAACAATCAATTCGGTTTCCGCAAAGGCCTCTCAACGGTGGACGCCGCTTTTAAGGTAAAAATGCTTATTGAGGACCAAAGAAGCGTAATAACGGCTTTAACTCTTATTTATGTTCAAAATGCACAGGTGTCCTAAATTAAAAAAAAGTTTGATGAAAATGACGACGCTGGAACTCATCGTTTCTGGTTAGGGTAGCTTCCGTAGATTACAAAATGCAAAATATTAAAATCGCATCTGCTCCTTCTTGGAAACTTTAACGCCGAAAAGTTTAGAAATATTAAAATTTATCGAAAAACTGGTCCTGAATCAAAATAATGCAAAAATTAAAATGACGACACTAAATCTCTTCGTTAATGATTGAGTAGCATGCAAAGATAAAAAAACACCAAATACAAAAATTGTATTTGCCCCTTCTTGGAAACAGTGGTGCCTAAAAGTTTGTAAACACTGAAAATCAAAAAAATTTAAAAGTTTTTAAATAATTACAGTTTATGTATTATTTTCCAAAAATGTCAAGTGTATTACTCAAAATAAATAAAATGGGTATTTAATTAATTAACATATACTTGAATTACAATAGAAATATTATTTAGTTTGCAAAATTAAATGGGGCATGTATTAAAGTCGACAACCGCGTTTTAAAAATAAATTCAATTAAACTGCAATCAAAACTTACTAACTTACTTGCAGAAGCGGTTTGTTGACCATTTACAATAAGATTTATTTTTAAATTGCCGATGAACTTGAATGAGAAATCATTCAAACCAATTTTGTTGAACATTAAATTTAGATATAACAAAATAATCTTTTTTACATTGCAGCTTTACTAAATTTTTCAAGTCTGCCACCATTCTTATACGTAGATCTTGACAATCTCTCATTTGTGTTATCTTCTAGCTCAGGTAATATGCTAAGAAATATTTTTAAAAAACCTTGTCCGTCATCTGCCATAATTTTAATGTCAACATTCTCTTTTTATCCACGTTTATTAATTGCCATATCATATATAGTAAAAACGTTACCCCACACTATTGGTCTTTTAATTGTCTTGGTTGAATTTCCATTACCAAACTCAAAATTTAGAAAATCAATTTTTAAAATGGAACCGAAGTCTGATTTCCTATTTTTCATTTTTTTCAGAGAAATGTGCAGGAATACATTTGCGTTGACCAATTGATGACCGAAGAAAGTTAGTCATTTTTCTCATATGTAACGCAGACACATTCATGCTAGATTTATACTTCAATAGTTTCTCCGAACTGATCTGAATCTTTTCAATATGTTTGGGATTGATAGCAATTCTCTTCATACTTCCTTTAGAGCGTAAAGTAAGTTCTGGCGTATTATTATTTCTTTGCTGTTGTATTATTGATGACGCAATTCTTTGCTGATCAAGATCAGACAGTTCCGCAACTATATTGTTTGTTATGTTACTGCTTGCTTTTCTTGGAAAACATTTATGAGATTTTTCCTTTCCTATGGTCGAGAAACATTTTTTACAGACAATTGTCGCAGTGTTGAATTTAGGAATCTTTTTTGTCATTTTCTGAACTGATTTTTCATAAATTACTGATGCTATCATACCAAATGTAATTTTTTTAGATACTTTTATGTGTCCTCTACCATTCATTACTGCAGATTTAGAGTTTTTTCTTGCAGTTACATATATAGCAATTACAATCAATTTTATTTCGCGTTCCTTTAAGAAGAACAATTTTTTCAAAATCTGGCATTGTAGGTAAGTTTCTTTTAGAATTATCCCTCTTTCTATCTTTTAATGCTAAACTTAAATATTAAATTTAGAATTTGAATGACGTCTTATTAATTCAGCTGTGTTTTCATTAACGTGGAAAAAAGATTCCCTTTTCTGTGTAAGAAAAACTAAATTATTTTTTCTACAATACATATAATTAAAACTGACTATTATTAGTAATTTAAACCATTCTTACCTTTCCATAATAAATTTTTCTTCTACATACAGTGCAAACTTTTTCTCGATTTTCATTGTGGTCACACTTTAATTTTGTATGACCAACTATTTTCACAAATTCTTTTTCACAAAAATCAACACTTTGAAAATATACTCACTAAAGTAGTATTTTGATTATAAATAGTTAATTTAAAAAAATCAAATTGTTAATATTTAAAACTATTCACATCAGCCAAATCTTTCAGATCAATAAGTACAACTTACTGTCTATGATGACAAGTAAAACTAAAATAAACAACAAAATTGTCATATAAACAAATTTATATTTTTAATTTAAATTGCTTTTGTCTACTTAGAGCAATAATTGTATTGTTGTTGAATTTTTTATTTATGCTAACTCAAGTCAGATATTTTGTAAAATTTCAAGGTTTATAAACTTTTGGGTACCACTGTTTCCTAGAAGGAGCAAATACAATATTTGTTTTCAGTATTTTTTAATCTTTGCATGCTACTCTAATCAATAACGAAGAGATTTAGTGTCGTCATTTTAATTTTTATATTATTTTGATACAGGACTATAAATTTTAATAATTCTAAACTTTTAGGCGGTACTGTTTTCAAAAAGGAGCAGATACGATTTTAATATTTTGCATTTTGTAATCTACGGATGCTACCCTAATCAGAAACGATGAGTTTCAGCATCGTCATTTTCATCAAACATTTTTTTAATTCAGGACACCTGTGAATGCATTCAACACGGCAAAGTGGAGCCTCATCCAAAAAGGCCTGGCGCGGATCCGGGGTATCCCAATATATCAAAATTATCGTTAAAAGTTTCCTAACGGACAGAGTTGTAGTTCAAAAAGACTTTGAAAAAAAATAATCACACAAGGGGTCCCACAAGGCTCGGTTCTAGGCCCAACGCTTTGGAATATACTGTACAATAATGTGCTCAACCTAGAGCTTCCACAGGGATGCTCAATAGTTGCGTACGCTGACGACCTGGCGCTAATAAGCAAATCAAAAGACAAAGAATGACTTACCGCAAAAACCAACAAAACTTTACACCAAATCAACGAATGGGCAGCAGAAAACGGGCTAAAACGCGCCGGAAAAAACCGAAACGCTTATCTGCAAAAGTCCCAGATAAAAAAAAAATTTCTTCCAGCTGGGTAATACAAGCGTAAAACCAAGCAAGACTGTTTGGTATAATCTTCGACTACTAGGGTATTTTTGGCGCGCATGTTAAGTACGCCTCAAAAAAGGCCGAAACGAGTATACTTAATATGACAAAAATTCTGCCAAATATCAGCGGGTTCAGCAGCAGCAGAAGGACAGTCTATAACTCCGTCGTTAGGTCCATCATTGGTTACGGAGCCCCCATATGGCACAGCGCCCTAGGCTACGCAAACCATCGAAAAAAATTGGTCGCAACTCAAAGAAAAATCTTGCTTAGAGTAATTAGCGTCTACCGCACCGTTAGCGCCCACGCAGCGTGCGTAATTGCAGGGACTTTGCCAATAGATTTGTACTTAGCTGAAAAAACACACCGGTTTAAAAACAAAGGAAGCGACAGCGCAGAAGATTTTGGTGCCATTCATAAATGGAAAAATGCATGGCAAGAAAGCGAACACGGAGAATGAACCAAAAAGCTTATCCAAAATCTAGGCATGTGGGTTGAGTGTTCACACAGAAAAACAGACTACTTTCTAACGAAGTTTCTGACCGGACATGGCCCTTTCGGCACCTACACGCACCGAATAGGCAAAACATCTAGCTGCTGTTATTGTGATCTGGTAGACACGCTTGAGCACACTATGTATAAATGCGAACGGTGGGCAAAAGAAAGGAAGATTGCCGAAACTGAGATAGGAACGAAACTCAGTCCAGGAAACATTAGAGGCATAATAATTCAAAACAAACGTAAATGGAATTGTCTACATAAATTGGTCGTTAACATCTTGACACAAAAATGCAACGAAGAAAGGAATAGACAGAAAAAGCTGTCTAAAGTGCCTGCTGCGCAGCTAGAATAATGTGCTGCCCGGGTCCCAGCTACTAGGCGATGTGAAACCCTGCCAATAGGGTATGCCGTCTAGTATGCGTGAAGATTGAGGTCTTTTAGTAGGTGTAAGTCCCACACTCTCAGCCACGTTGAACAAAGTGGTCGGAAAACATATGCGTTTTCCTCACAAAAAAAAGGTTAGGTTAGGTTAGGTTAGGCAAAGCAATTTCCTGGACCCCAGATTTTGGGGGCAAGTGAAGGTGAAAACCATTTCAGGCGCGTCCCCGGGTGGCGTATAGGAGATTGCACACGCGGACCAACACCATTGCACAGTAGCCATGCTTATAGGACTACCATTTCTTCTTCCTTTTCTACTTTGAACTGTCGGCCTCTCTTGGTCAAACTCTTGGATCTACTCTGGATCACTTTTCGGCAACCTATGCTATTAGGTTACGAGGGCTAGGAAACCAAACATCTCTCTTGCATCTTTTTTCCTTCCTTTCTTCTTCCTCTAACCTAACCTTACATAACCCGGGCGGAACTCAACGCCGACAAAACAATATACTATGAGAGTGCGCGGCTGCCAGTAGCCAAATACTGGAAAAGAATTAAGCTTCCCAACGGTAGGTCACAAAGCTAGTAGTGACCCAATAGGGCTCTGCCGTTGGGAATGTATGCACCCTATAGGCTGTCCATAAGCCGTAAAAGAATGAAGAAAAAAATATGAATACACAACACGATTCAGCTTCGGACAAAATAGCACCAGAAAGAGGGGTTAAATTCGGTGTTGATTCCCAGCCCCAAAATGACGACATTGCAAACAAAAAGGACTTGACTATGAATTTGATTACGGGTCCGTTTAACACGAACCCCTTTGGGGGAAGGAACTGCTTAACGCAGAGATCGCCGCCAGAACAGGCCGCAAAAGACAGCAACGGCCAAGAAACAAAAAGGAAAAAGGTTAAAACTCCTCCAGACGCAAAACGGCCACGAGAAAAAACGGCCATCTTAATAAAGAAGGCCGCAGTAGAATTATCTGCGAGGAAGGGCCTTGTCAAAAGCATGCTCAAGAGCATATGCACTCTGGTAAAGCTAGTCTCGGAAAACTCAAATACCAAAAAAGAGATTAAGGAGGAGTCTTCAAAACTGCAGCGAAAAGCGAATAAACTAAAGAGTGGCGGGTCTTTCGATTTTGTAGCGGAAATGTTACAAAGCCTCACATGCTTGGAGGAAGAAGAGAGGAAGAGGGCCACTACAAAAAAAAAACTAGAGTGGCTTGAAGCAGACAAAGAGAAGCAGCTCCGAGGGCGGATCTCGGAACTCACTGGCGAGATTGCAGCGCTCAAGAAAAAGGCAGTAGAAAAAAAGAAGGGTAAGAATGTGATGGATGAAAGGCAGGAATAATGTATGGTCCAGCTACCGGAGATAAGGGTAAGTTGTAAAGGGTGCGGGTGCATGGGTATATGTGTTAAAAGTGTGAATGAGGATGAGAGAAAGATGCAGAAGGATGCAGAGGATGCTTTGTTGACTGAAATATGGGAGGGAATGGGTAGGGAAAGAGAGAAGTCAGGGGAGGGCTTTTTTTGCATTTTTCTATATTGATTTCTTGCCACTTTTAGACAATCCTGGATTTTACTAATTAGTATTCAGTTATATAAATCCTAGTTAGATTCCTTAGAGTTATTGTTTTCTAAATGAAGCGTTTCTGCAGATCTCATACTAATCGGATGTATGAGTGATCAGACAACAAAGGTTTGTCTGACACATATTTTATTACTTTACTGTTTTTTTTAATTTGCTAGTAAGGTCGATAACATTAGTACGCGTTGCATTTTGGAACGTGGGTGAGTTGCCTTTAGTCATTGTGTGGAAGTTTTTATTATAAATTTTAAGAATTTTTTATCATTAATGTTTGTATCCTTGCTACCTCAGGAGTAGTGGGCTTTCAAAACCGCTACCTTGATTTGTAGTATTTTAACAAAAACGGCAACTTTGGCTTCATCGCTACTTGTACAAATAATTTGATAATCGATTTATTTTTTTACCTTTACATTTAAAAAGAATTAAACTATGATGTCGAAGCCAATTTTTTTTTGTATTTTTGAATGCATTTTGTTGCTATTTGCAAATATAATTTCACCAAAAACATTTCGACATATCATAGTTTAATTCTTTCTAAATGTAATGGTAAAAAAATTAATCGATTATCAAATTATTTGTACAAGTAGCGATGAAGCCAAAGTTGCCGTTTTTGTCAAAATACTACAAATCAAGGTAGCGGTCGGTATGGTCTTAAATACAGAGATATATATGTACGTCTATTTAATATGTGTTTAAGAAACCTGGAAATGTGTTTACCATCCACGTTTAATATCACCGTGTGAACATTTTCCACCCCTATCGTTAAGAGTTTAGGTTATATATAAATGAGCTTTTATGTTTAAGGGTTAGTTAGTATTTAGAAGTTATGTAGTGTAACACATTTTAATTCCGGTGTAAATAAATTCAATAAGATATTAGTTATTAAAGTTAAAGTGAGTGATTAATTTATAAACCAATAAAACCAACACCCCCAGCCTTAGAAGGAAGACTACACAACAAACAACAAATTCGACGTTACAGTGGCCATTAAACTAATTTAGAATTAATTTTAAAATATATGTATTAATTATGTATTTAATAAAAACTTATAATTGCAAATGTAGTGAAACATGTAGCAAATTTTCAAATAAATTTATGAATTTATGTGTTTTAATTATTAATATTTCAAATTCCGATGAACTAATAGTAATATTTTGCCATAATTTATTTTAAAATTCTCTATTTATACATAATAACACGTGTGGAATTATTATTTTTCACATTTAACTTATTTATTATCAAATATAATCATAAATTTGAGAAAATCATTGATCAGTTCTGCTGTGGTTATCATAAATTTAACTTTTAAATTTTTGTTCGTGATTACACAATATTAAATTAGTTAGTTTTGGTTCTCGCCAGTTTTAACACGATGTTTGGTGACAAAAAAAATCTATTAAAACATGAGATAATACCAAAACAAATACTATCCACTCAAGAAAAACGAAAATAATATTAGAGGTGAACTATAAATGAAAATAAATAAGAACAATTCAATAGAAAATCAATTTGAATAAAATACGAATGCAGATACCGAAACAACCTTCGATAGTAATATCAAAGAAAAACCACTATTCACAAAAAAGCGGTAGAAAAGATACAATGGATTGAAATAATAATCAATCACAGAAACTTTGCGTGTAAAAATGAATACCATATTTAGAATTAATTGCTTTAAAATTCGAATTAATTCAACTGATTTAAATTCGGTATCTGTTCTTGCCACATATCAACAGTATTATTTTTATTCTAAAAAGAATAACAATACTTATTATTTAAATGAAAAGTCAATCTTAATACGTGGTTGTAGCGTCAGAGCATGCGGTACATACAAACTCTGGACTAGTACTGGCAAAACGTAGAAGCGTGGAAGGAATGCGATGCGTATCGAGCATCTCTTACTAATATTACGGATGGAAAAAATTTATTGGCACAAAAACTTCAACAAATTCTCATTGTATATTTTAATCATTTATTTTATTTTACTTATGTTTATTTATTACCCAACAGTTTAAAACTAAATTAACTTGGTAAATGATCACTACTAAAAATTAATAGTATTGCAAAAAATGTACACATTTTACAATAATTATAATATGAAAAATATTAAATCTAAAGAAATACAATTCAAAACAGAAAAGTAGGTATGTATATCAGTACAAATAGATAATATTCAAAACTAAATATTCAATAAAAAAACATTTATATGATTAAGCTATTACAGTTTCCAAATCTTTTAATAAAACTGCGATAGAAATGTTAAATATATCGATGTCATTGCAGTATTTATTAACATTTGTAAACATTTTGTGTTATTATTTTATTGAATATTTCAAAAACCGTAAATCGTAGACCCATAATACTTTATATCATTGTAATTGTTGAAAACATCTCTTTTTAAAAATTAAAAATAAAAATACTGGGTGTTCCATTAAAAAAAATGATGATGACGTTATATCACGCAAAACGAGGCATGCATTGAAAATCAAAATAAGTCACTATATAGATTAAAAAATATACAAAAACTTTTATTAAGGTCATTTTTAAAACAAATTAAAAATACAGTCAGAAATTGGGTGTTTCCATACATTTACCCACCCCTGCAGAGTTGTGATTTGACTCCAAGATATTAAACAAAATATGTACGTCCACTTAGATAACTTGCAAGTAGTCTGTTTCTTTCGCATTGCTGTTTTTAAAGACTGGTATTACTTTTTTCATTTTCTAACAATCTGGAAATATATTGTACTTGATAATTAGGTTATAAATATTAAATAATGGCGATGCGATAACAGTGCGTAACGACCGTTTTCAAAGATAAAAACAGGAAAATGATCTGGTCCCACTGTAAAGTTGAATCTAATTGAATTAATGGCATTAAATTATTCATCTTCTAAAAATGCTTCAATATTAAGAGGTAAATTACTCAGTTTTAGTTCAAATACGCTAAAATTGCTACAAGTTGAAACAAACGCGGATGAAAAAAAATCTGCAAATGCATTTATAATAGAATCCGCCGTATTTAAACTGTTATTTTGATTACCAGGAATTCTTGTTTTATTATTACTATAATTAATATAAGAACATATTTTCTTAGGATCGACCAATATGATTCCTTCAATATCTGCAATATATTATTTAAATCACTATCAATATTTGGTTTAACAATGTTTTTTAAATTAGTAAATTGTCTGCTATTAAATATTGATTTATTTTATATTTGCTGTATTTATTTTATAAAACCTCTTTACTGTAGACATTTTAAAAATGGTAAAGAATTTCTGTTAATATGTTATGTATTTTTAAACATATCAATCTTATTTGAATTTATTATATTACATTGAAAATGATGATCAATCATCGAAACATATTTGTTTAACAATACATAACATATTAAAATAAAATCTTCATCATTTTTAAAATGTCTACAAATATTGATTTATTACGCAAAAACAATTTGCTATAGTGGCGTTTTTCTAATAATATTTAAAGAAAGGGTTACAATCTTCTGTTACAAGTTAACATCTACGTTACCTTCAATGTTGCTTGACTTAATAATTAATGAAATTTAAAACACCATTAGATTTTCTGAAAATGCTCGAACATTAAATTCGCCACAAATAATAAATTGCTTGTTTAAAATAGAATAACGTTCAAGTTTTTGAAAGATAAGTTCATAAGTATCAATAGAGTATGAAGCAGATTCAACTTCTTTTACATTTTTTTAGTGCAAAAAGTCTTAAAACTGTGAAAAAGTTTGACGGCATTAGAGGTGGTTTTTCAACACTCACCAGTTTTAATGAAAATTAGTTTACTGACTAATTTTTATGCCAGGAAAACGAATCTGTCATTAAAAATTAAAAAAAAATTCTATTATTTGTTTTTCCTTTAGTAAAAAATACGATAAATCGTGTTTTGAGCAGTAAAATCATTGCTAACTGATGAAAATATTATATTCAGGGCACCTAACCTAAATCCTAATTTTGGAATTTTAAAAGTTAAAAATGCTTTGCACAAAAGCAAGAAAACAGTAAAAATAGCAAAAAAGTGGAAAATTTGATTTTTAATAGTGACGTACCACTCGCAAAAATTCTAAAAAGAATTAATAATATTAATGCATCTATCTCTAATAGTATCAGTAGATTTAGATTATAACAAAAAGTAGCACTTACTGATATAAATAAACTAGAGATACAATTTAAAAAACTGATCAAAACAACACGGATTTGTTGTTTAATTTAATATTTGGTAGTGATGATCCCTCTAATTTTAATTTTAAAACAGTAAGAAGTGTTTTTTTAGAATTAAAATTTACCAAGTTAGAAGTACCTCAATCAGATATTGTTTTGAAATCTTTGTTTATAGTTGCTACATATTCTAACCTAAACATCTCTGCCATATTTGTCAATATGGTTTTTGAAAAAAATGAAGTATGAAGGGTTCTATTATCTACAAAACTATGAATAAAACTTTTATTTATTTGAAGAAGTTTATTAATTTAAATCAAAAATAAAATCACAAAAGAGCAAAACCTATCTAGGAACATCAGCATAAAAAATTATCAATTCTAACTATAATTTTTGTCAAGAAAACTATTGATAAGTCTTACAGGTTTATGATCAAGTTCTACACAATGGAGCTTGTTGATAAGATTAAGATGCCATAACCTATTACATGTTTTGGAAATGACTAGAACTACTACAAGATTATCTCCTTGTTTGTCTTAAGTAGAATTTATTTTGTAGCTGATATAAGTCAGAAATTCTATTGGTAAACGTTTCGAACAAAATTTATATTGAGTACTTGAGATAAATATAACTTGACTAATTAAAAATTAAGATATTTTTTGACAACTCGATTGGACCCATTACTTTACCACCAGCCGACATTGTAGGTACAGCAATAGGAAGATTTAAAACAAAGTAAAATTTAAATTAGTTGCAAAAAGCATCTGATTTTTCTTTTAGATCAACAACTAGAGAGTTTTGATAATTTTGTAGAGGAACAATTGAACATTTTAAATTATCTTGCAATGAATTTATTGTTTTTAGTGTTTATGGGAAGTAGAGAAATTCGATTAGCTTTGTTTTTATCAATTCTATCTTTTTCAAATTGTATAAGGTTGTCACAATGTTTACAATTTTTTTATCTTGATAAATCTACTCTGCCTGATTTGTTTGAATTAAGCATTAGGTGCTTCTGTTTTGGTTTAATAACAGAGAATAGAACATTTTTTTAATTTTTTTTACAACATTCTGAATAGTTTTTGATAGTTTTTCTACTGAAATATGTAGATCCTCAAAATATAAGCAGTGAATATCAAAATTGAAATGGTTAATAAAGTGTTTTATGTTCATATTAGAATAATAATATTAGTTTAGGTTTGGTAGTAATGGGAAAAAAAGTTTTAACAACAAATGCATTAAGAGAATGATCAGAACTACTTAAAGCAGGCTCAACAGTAGTTGTTGTAATCTCTAGAATAGTTTTTGAATAAATTGAGTAAGATTGTGAGAAACAGCAAAAATCTTAATCATTCTCTCAACACAATTATTTCAGCTTTGATTACTTTGAAAAAACTTGTTAAAACTTTCAAAAAGGTCAGCAAATATATTTTTAAGATGATAATTCATGTTAGTGTCTAATAGATTAAAACGATCTGGATCTTTATTATTTACTTTGGTATCAGTCAAAAATAGGATATGGTATTTTTTATATTCAAGATGGCTGATGAACAGATTTTTTTTAGACCACAAACATTAGAGTAATTATCTTTCAAGACACATATTAAGTCAGTTTTTAGTTAATTAAATTGGTAAGTGGAAGTGGCGATTCCCTATTCCGCCAATATAATTTTAGCATTTATGTCCAAAAATAATGCTGTGTTATTGTATATTTGGGGTTCGGTACCTTCACCGGAAGTAGTTCCCTTTAAGTATAGTCCATGTTTTTGCCAAGTCGTCATTATATTTGCCTTGTCCTTTTGACTGCAGCTACAGTCCTAACTTTAGCCCATGTGATTATTTTTTTTTTTTTTTTTAATATTATACTTCTGAGAAAGCGTTGTTTTTAATCAAATGACTTGAAAAACGTTTTGGAGTTGAATTTTGCAGAATTACCCAAAAGGCATTGCGTTACTAGAAAAACGATCTGAAACAAGTGTTATGGTTCGTACGTTGAAAAATTAAATACTGTTTGTTTTTATAGCTAAGTAAATAACATAAATAAATCTCATAAAATTATTGTTATACTAATTTTATTAAAAAAACTAAGATTATGTCATAAATGTGTCGCCGTCAACATAAATTCTGGTATTCTGATAACAGCCAATAAAATAAAATATGATATCTCAAAAAAATTGCAATCAATTTATAAATGTATTTCAGTCACAATTTAAACATACGCGCGCTGCAAATGTAGAGCGCGTGCCCGAGCGTTTTTAGATAATATGTGGTAAAGCATTTTAAACAGCCCGTATAGCTAGAATTTGTTGCGCTGTTGTCAAATCGATCGGACGTGCAAAAGTCGATAACATGAAAACAAAGTATACGAATACAAACCGTATACATGA
The DNA here is from genome assembly GCA_963932245.1 of Tachinus rufipes. Taxonomy (NCBI): domain Eukaryota; kingdom Metazoa; phylum Arthropoda; class Insecta; order Coleoptera; family Staphylinidae; genus Tachinus; species Tachinus rufipes. The sequence goes on along the minus strand of OZ010741.1, from coordinate 80,655,562 downwards.
TGAACTAAAAATATTCAAATTTTTCATTTTACTATCATTTTGACGTACTCTCAAAACTTCGTCCAGAGACTGTTTCATGTTCAACAAAGCGTTCAAACATGCAAAACAATTGGACGTCCGTTTACGGACCTTCTCTTGTAGGTGGACTTCCGAATGATGGTAAATTGTCAACGTGCAGACGTTAGAATGATAGTAGGACAAATATATATTTATTTATTTTTAAAATCAAAACTCATTTTTAATGCTGCGTCCAAACCGTACGTTACTTAATTATTGTAAAGTTGCTTGTTTCGTGGTGTAGTGGATATCATACCGGCCACAAGTAACTTAACTTTTTTAAATTTAAATATTGGTTTGTAATTTTTTTATAATTTAATTTTAAGTGGTTATCAATCATTTATCAAAAAAAAAAAAAAATTTTAATATATATTTTCAAATAAGTTGCATATATGTTTTTTAACTGTTAATTAACATTTTTTTTCTTGATTTAATTTATTTTGTGTTTGTTAGGTTACACCATTTATTATATTCAATAATATTTTTTGCTGGGTTGCACCGTTAAAAAACGGTCCGTCGCGACCGAGTGTTTCCACCGACGCGATCCCGATGTTCTACGATGTATGCGGAGTGTTAGCCGAAGCGATTGACACATTCGTTTCAAATTTAATTGTCAACATAAATAATATAATATATAATAACAGTTTATCATATATAATTATGAAGCCGATCAGAATTGACCAAAAAAGGAAACATTTCAATGAAGAAGAAAAGGATTGTTTGTTAGATATTTGTTTTAAATATAAAAATATAATTGAAAATAAAACCAGAGATGATGTAACAAATAAACAGAGGCAAGACGCTTGGAAAAAGGTTACATTAGAATATAATTTAATAAATGTTGAGAGTCCAAGGCTTCCTCAACAGCTCAAAAATGTATACAAAAATATGAAACGATAAATTAAAAGAAAAAACGCAAACGAAAATAGTTATTTATGTTACAAGTTGTAAAATGATAGTGTTTTTTTAACGAGTCGCAAATTATAGATCGAGTTCGAAGAACGAAATCTATAATGCGACGAGTAAAAAAACACGCATTTTACACGTGTAACATACACTATTTTTTGCAATTTTGGAGTATAATCCGCAAGTTTCTGATAATTATTGTTTTTTTATGGATGTTATTACAATCTAGTTAACATATTGCGTCAAGTTTTGAGCGTACTTTATTTTGCGTTGCCATACACACATAAACAAACCGATAAAAAAGTATAGTGGATGCTGTCAACCCCATTGTGAATTAACAATTATTAAATATGAGTGAATCCGACGACGATATACCTGCAGATATAGAAGCAGCTGCACAAGCTGCTATATCAACCTTGCTGCCAACAAAATCAAAACATTTATATGAAGCCGCATACAAGAAATTTGAGAAATGGTGCATACTGAAAAATATTAAAATAATCACGGAGAAGGTTTTACTTGCTTATTTTGCACAAAAAATGACGAATCAAAAAGCTTCAACAACTTGGACCCAGTATTCAATGTTAAGAGCTACGTTGAATATGAAAAAGAACATAGATATCAGCAAATTTACTAATGTAATAGCTTTTTTGAAACGAAAGTCAGAAGAATATAAACCTAAAAAATCCAAAATATTTACGAAAAATCAAATTGATGCATTTTTGAAGCAAGCGAATGACAAAACATATCTACTAGTGAAGGTAAAAATATATTAACATGTTTTCAATTAAATTTAATTTTTCGATTATATTTCTTAGGTGGCTTTAATTATGGGTATATTTGGTGCATGTCGCCGAGATGAACTAACTAAGATGACTGTATCAGATACTGAAGATATTGGAGGATGCATAAAAGTTTCTGTGCCAGATAGTAAAACAAAAGTTTCAAGACAGTTTGTTGTAACAGAGGGAAAAATCCAAGGCGTCAACTTGCTTGAAATAGTTAGGAAATATATAAACCTACGACCACAATCTATCAACCGCTTTTTTGTTGGGTTACGAAACGGGAAATGCATCACTCAACCAGTAGGAATAAACACAATGGGAAGCTTTCCAAAAATAATTGCTAATTTTCTTGCTTTGCCCAATAGTGATCAGTATACTGGTCACGCTTTCAGAAGATCTTCAGCTTCTTTGTTAGCTGATTCCGGGGTAGATACGTCAATTCTCAAACGCCATGGAGGATGGAAATCTAGCAGCGTTGCTGAAGGTTATGTGGAGAACTCGCTTGAGAATAAAAAACAAATTGCGGCAAAAATTTTAGGAGAACCTACGATTTTAAAAGACTGCGGAGAAAATAATTTATCAGTTGTTAATTGTACTGCAACCTCAAAAGAAGTTAATAATAGTAGTACAACCGGTTCATTAGGTTCTGTTCAGTTGAATGATTTAACAAATTGTACCGTTCATATTTATATTAAATAAATAATTGTTCATTTTTATATATTTAATATTCGCTTAATTTGTTGATAAAAAATAATAAAAAAACATATCATTTGCTATTTTAAAAATAATTAAATTTTATTAGTAGTGAAAAAAAGTGCTTACTTTTTTTCACTAGTGAAAAAAAGTAAGTAGTTATAACATCGAAAATGGCAACTGAAAAGTCAATATTATAGTTCAGAATTGCAAAAAGTAATTTATAGTGAGTGTAGAAATCAAATTATTTTTAAATAAAACTGTTATGTAGATTGAATTATATAAGACTGGTTAGTGGCTGAAAAAAAATTCTTCCTGCACTGAATGATTGATGTGATGATGATTCAAGTGCATCATATTATCATGGTAAGCAGCTTATATATGACTATTTTGAAATGTTTGCAATCTTTTATGTTTTATATTATAAAGTGAAACAGTGTAACACTCCAATTACTCAACTCAATAAATTTTCAGAAGTTCCAGTTGTTTCAAATGTTAATGCATTTATTGCAGAAAACCAAGAAGAAATTGACATTATATATACTCAACCTGAACATAAACTTGAAATATGTGAGGAAATAACAAACAAGTTTGTATAATTGTAAACAATATTTTTTAAAATTTATTACTTTATCGGATATGCAGTTGTTTATTTAAAATAAAAATCAAAAATAAAGTTTAAACCATAAATATCAAAAAACTTTGTCTTTTTTTGAGGTGGTTTATATAAATAAAAACATAATGTTAAATAAAATAATAATTAAATTATGTCTTTTTCAACATACGATTTAAACAGTTGGCAAATCGTTCAAACTAAATACATAAACAAATTACTGTGCATAAAATATTGAATGAAAAATGTTTTATTTTGTAAACTGTCCAAATCGTAGATTGGAAGAGACTTATTGTATTGTATTGTATTGTATTGTATTAAACTTTATTTATTTCTTAGACATATTTATTACATATCAAAAAAGGCGATGTTCAGCAAATTGCTGCTCTTATAATTTGACAACAAAATTTTCAAACTTATTAATAAACTTATATAAATTATGAAATGAATTTATAATTTATTCAAATTCAATTTAACAATCACAGCTACCAAGGGTCAACCTTGTCAGTATGCCTTGTATGACCACGACAACGCACGATAGCGAAAGACAAATTTGAATAAATATCGAATAATGCGGACGTTTAGTATTAAATTACACTATCTGGAGCTACTAATCGTTCGTTTCATTATTTATAAACAAATTAATTACATTTCAAATTATAAAATAAAAATTATACTAAAATACTTTTACTTATAATAACCTGTTTTCAATTTACACTTTTGACATATAATAAACTGGTCTCCAATAAAGTAATAAATTAAAAAATATCAGTTTATAAGATATACAATTAAACAAATATGTTTAAAATAGATAATTTCTATATAGAAAACCAAAAATCAAAAAGCAACAAAACAAAGAACCGTCAAAGATCTATATGAAGAAATTATTGCTGTAACACAAGCTAAAAAAAGCAAAATGATTAGGAAAGAAGATTATGTTGCAGAAAATAAAACGCAAAAAACACAGCTTTTTGAAATTGAAATGAGAATTAAAAAAACAAAACTTAAGCAGAGATTGAACTAATCAATTTTTTCAAAAAAACTAAACTTCTCAAAGAATTGGAAATCCTAAAAGTAGACATAATTACAAAACAAATTGGCTCTATAGGGATGCAAGCACATCTATAATGTGGATAAAGGTGATGCAAATTCAAATTTAAATGTAATGTTTAAATTTCTTTGCTGCTGGTGATATTACTCCGCCTATAATTATTTACGCTTAGAAAAGAAAAAAAAAACAAAATTAATGTGAACATATTATCAAATATAGTAGTAAATTCAGAAGAACTTAGCAATAACGTTATAAAAGAAAAAGACCTTATATATTTTTGGCAAAGAAGATGCATGTGCCTAAATAAAAGTGGCAGATTCAGATATATTTGAGGTTGCTTCTTTAAATAATACACCAACAGTAATTTTATTGTTGTAAAAGTAAAACCTGTAAGAAATATTATTGGCAAAGAAGATGTATGTACCCAAATACAAGTGGAAGATTCAGAAGTATCGGAGATTGCTTCTTAAATAATGCATCTACCGACTGCAACGATGTTATGACACCCGGATTATGTTTTAAGTGCACTCGTAATATAAATCGTGTAAATAGAGGCATCAAGTGTATGTACTGTAAACGACAATATCATAAAATTTGTTTACAAAGAGAGAAACTATTAGTAACACCATTTATAATGTTGCTTTTGTGTTGAGAAAATATACTAAAGATTTTTGAATTCAGTAAAATTTTTCATGAATTATGTTTATAACTTAAAAACAATGTCTGAGCAGTGACGGTGATGATACCTACCTTACCTATCTAAGTAGAAACCTATTTTGACTATATAAATAATGTAGGTATGCCAATAATTTGCTCAAAACCCTGCCAATAACAGGTTTATGTATGCCAATTACTGATTTTTATAGTAAGTATATTTAAAATGTAATAAAAATTAAATGTGGCAAAAAATAAATAAATTTGTTGGTACACCCTCAACACCTGTTAATTCATTACAATAAAATAAAATCCGCTATCCCATAGTGGTACAAACTTATGACATGATTTTGCTAAGTAAGTAATTTGCTTAAGGGTACCAATTACTGAACAGTTTATTTTAGTTTGTTTTATTACTTATATAGGTTATGTAGTATTATTTAATTGATATGTTTTAACATTCATTTGAATCGACCAGTTTTAAGGCAGAAGTTCTATTATTAAAAATGTTAAATGACGTATTTTATATTATTAAGTTTAAATAAATAATATAAGTCGTCTAGTTCCAAACTCGGCCATCTCCAAAAATGTTGTTGGAATTTATAGTAAAATGTGTTCCGAGTATATGTAACCAACAACCAGTTTCATAAGCGGCCATTTACAATTAGTTATTAAGGTGGGAATATATGACTTATTTCCAAATACGGCCTTATCTAAACTAAGGTATTTTATTACATGAATTTATTAAGGTTAGCTATTGATGTGTAAAATAATTTAGGTATGCAATCTGCTAGGCCACCACATTTGCCAAACTTCACCCATAATACAAAGGCCTTTAGATGTTCAAGATTAAATAGACAAGATATTATCAAATTTTAAGTTAGCTTTTATATCGATGTAGATAAACAAAAACAAGATGCATTCATTCTAAAATATACAACCGCTACCATACCTGCCAGACATCAAACTGAAGAGATAAGAGAGCCAAAACAAATTATTAAAGTATTTTATACCTAAAAAAGAATGTAGGAAAAATATTCCGGTGTGCCGAACAACATTTTTGCGTGCATTGGGTATTACGAAACGAGTTCAAAGAGTAGTAAAAAGGCATAAAATCACAGGAATGATGCCATTTGAACAAAGGGGAGTGACACCAGAACAAAGGCGTATGCTCAGACATTTGAAGAAGTCAAAAAAATTTATAAACAAAGTGATAATTAAGATTTTAAATAGCGAATTAAATATTAAGAAAATGTGGCGCATGTATGACACTCAGTCTGAATCTCTGAACTTATAAGTAAAGGAAAGTTACTTTAGGCATGTTTTCAATACTAATTACAGTATTGGTTTTGGTACTCCACAGACAAATGTATGTTCAACATGTATTGAATTGGGCGAACGAATAAAAAGGGAAACTGATTTACCGAAAAAGAATGAGCTTTTTGCCCAAAAAAGAGTTTAAAGCAAAAGCTTTTTACTCATTATTAAAAGAAAATCACAATAATTTAATGATTATATCCGTTGATTGTCAAAAAAACCAAACACTGCCAAAAGTTCCTGATCAAAGTGCTTATTGTGGTAGACAACTAAATAAATATAATTTTACAATTGTGCAATGACACTCAAAGTCAGCTTTGACAACTGGAAATGTGTTTATTTATCATTAGAATGAAAGTAGCTTTAATAAAGGTTCCAATGAAATAGCTTACGCAGTCTACCATAGACTTAATGACACAAATTTTGAAAAAAAGTTCTGAGGTTAGTGGTCGATGGGTGCGGAAGTCAGAACAAAAATTCGATTATGATGACTATGCTTTCAACATGGATGCTTTCAAAAGCTCCTATTAGTTTTTAAAATATAGAAATGGTATTTCCTAATGTAGGCCTTTTTATTCGCCCTTTCTTGAGGTGACATTATTTGATGTAAATTTAAGAAATCGGTTGCAAATCTGTTGTTTTTTTTACAATAAACTACCATAGGACATATGTAAAAAATAAATTGACATACTCAATTGGTTTTGAGTCTGAAGGTGATGCATGTTTTGGTCCAGATTTTTTACGAAAAACATGAGAAGGCCGTGTTACAGTATCTTTATTTACCTCTAATTCCAAATAATTAGAAATGTTGCCGTTGCCAATTTCACTGTTACACGATTTATTTTTTTCCGAGCTGTCTCTAATTATACACGGTCTTTTTCGCCGTGGATTTATAACATCGCTGTTGTCGCTTTCAGCTTCTGAAACTTTCTTTTTTATGATCCGATTCAATGTAGTTATAGTCATCCGCAATGTTTACATATTCAAGTAATCCATCAACGTTGTAAAATTCTCTACTAGTCCGAGCGAAAAAAAAGTCACCACGAACAGAGATGATCTGCAGTTTATCTACGAAATCAACTCTATAAAGTTAGAGATGTAAATGTTGCTGAATGGACCGTTAAGAGAAGGCTTCGGGCTGCTAGATTGTCTTTTAGAAATATGGCTACAGGTCCACCTTTACAACGCCGACATCGTGTTGCAAGATTGGCTTCTGCCCAAAATTATCGGGCATGGAATGGAATGGAAGAACTGGAGCAGCCTACTGTTTTCAGATGAATCGCGCGGGGAGTGGGGGACTTCGCACCCTCTAATTCTAATTCCAAAAACAATAATGAAAGTTGACAAAAGTATAAAAAAATAGAAATCAAATTAATTTGTATTTCAAAAGCCGCAAAAGCCATAAAACCAATTTTTTGTTCATAGTGGCAGTTTTAGCCGCAAGTTGACGTATTTTGATGTAAATTAGTTAGAAAATATAAATGTAATGTCTTCAAGACGATCAAAGGAAAATTTAAAAAGCAAGTGAGATTCCCTTAAGAAAAGTACCAGACAAAACTACTCCGATGAGAAAAAAGAAATAAAACAAACTAGTGGAGGGACGTCTAAACCATACTTGGGTATTGGGCAAACAGATTTTAGAGATGATTGGGGTTGGTGGCACAGGCACTGTAAGTGCTTACAATTGCGATGCTGATCATTTAATTGATAGTGTGACCGGCGTAAATGACGAATACGCCGCTTTATATTTACATTTGCCATTTCGTATTTAAAGTTATAGCATGAAGTCCATTGACTTTTATCACTATAGATTGATTATCATATATTGTGAATATTGTCGCATGCCATTGTGTTTATCATAGGGGGTTGTGATTTTTTTCAGCCTCAGCCTCGTTTATTATCATTATTACATTTTATGTTAATTAAACATAGTGAGTACAGTTTGAGTTTGATAAACAATTGTTTTATTTAAGTTATATTTTAATTAAACTATCATCAGAAGTGGGATTACTGCTGTATAATATAAAACAAAATGGAAGAATTTATGCAACAAATGAATGAACTATTTTCTCGAATGAGTGAAAGTATTTACGCATTAAAGAAACAATTTATGTGGTCTGATGGAGAAGCTGTGATCAGATCGGCTCCATTTTTATTAGGCGATGCTAAAAAGTGGTATAAACGGTGGCAGCCGAGTGCTACACCCACACTAACCCTTGTAAAATTGAAGGGTTAACCAAGTTTGCTCAGTGAAGTAGGGGGGGTCAACATACAAAAATAATACGACAAATGAAAATATACTGGGCAGCAAAAATAAACAGAAAGTATAAGGACTTACCCCTATGATATTCTGTACTTGTACCTTGGGCTCCAATTACTTTATTGGCACGTTTATGGTCCACGGTTAATCGGTGGACGTATGGAACTTTTCCTTCCCTTTTCCTTCACTTTCCCTCGGGCATAAAAGCAATAAACTGCTGAAAAAAGGTGGAAGGAAAAGAAGGAAAAAATACACAAACTTTTACCGCAAATTATAATGGTTGGTTGATAATTAATTAAAAATAAAAAGAATTACAATAGATACGTAGAAATTCCCACGTGTGAATAAATTCTCAGTTGAAATTTACTAAGAAAAATTTATATATATATACATACACACTCACACACATTCACTTCCAACTAATAAACATAATAACCGTAACAATATAATAATTAAAAAAAATAAACAGATACAAATTGGTGAAACCTCGTGGCTCCCGTCTCTTGCAATTCGCAAGATCCTGCAACACGTGCTGGCCGAGCCGGGATTTTGATGCGTCCGCGACTCTCTTCCTGCAACTAGGGCCACTCGGGCTCACGTTCAGTCCCCTGACAAGGGTAGACAGAACACACAGTGCAGTTAAAATAACTAACACTCGGGACAGAAATAAAAGTAACCAGCAAACTGATATGGCACTTAACGATTATTTCCGGTAAAAATAAGGGGAGTGTGAGGGTCAGAATAATCTGGAAGAGATTAAGAAAAGACATGAGGGGATAATTAAAATAATAAAATGAAAATAAAAACTCACCTGACAAAACAAACACACGCAAGGAGATGATAATTATTAATTTATTTAAAATAAATTAAAAACTTCTATATATATATATATATATACTCGACTAATAACTGAATTTTTGCTCGATCCGTTAACACGAGGAGCATTAAATTCAATAGTTAAAAATCCGCGAAGCGATCTGTTCAATCCAACAGGTAGTCGAGAAAAAAAAATCCTACAGATTAATATCACCTTGCGCATGTGTGATGCCAAACAAGAAAATTAAAAAGGAAAAGAAATCATAAACTGATAGACAAAACTAAAAGGAAACAAGAAGGAAATAACACATAATCAATTAGTTAATAACTATAAATACAAATGACTAAAAGAAAGAATTTAAATGTATATTTGAAATTGGAGGGAATGAAATTTAAATCTTTAGGTTGGTACCAACTCGATTCTCTGAAAGAAAGAGTGAGAAACCGAGCGAGTCCGTTGAACCTAGTGGGGAAAAAATGAACTTGAACAGCTGGCCGATTAATGTTAGCTACCGCGGTTGCCACCGCGCATTAATGACAGGTGAACAAGTTAACAGTGACAATTAATTAAATATGGATAAAAAAAAATAATTAAGGTAAGCTAATATAACTTCAAAATAACAAACTGAATAAGAAATGAACAAATGAATTAACTAACTGATGTATGGTATAGGTTATGACAACAACACAGAATGGAACTAAAATAAAACAGGAATAAAATAATAATAATGGAAACAAATAAGGAATAAAGAAGGAATTGAGGAACAAATTAAGGAACGAAATAAGAGGGACCCAATAATTATACAAGGAGTATTACAGAAACAATTATCGCAGAAAAGTGAAGGAACGACCACAACCGTAAGTAATCAAATAAATGTCAGGTAATTTAGCAATTATAGCTCTCTGATGAGCACTTGTCCCTTCTTCTACATTATTCTTACTGCCCATATACAAAACAAATAATTTAAAAATTAAAAATAATAATAACATATTAGGTTTCGTAGGTAAGACCCCCCTAACGAGCTACATATCATCGGCAACCAAAGCAACAGCTTGGCATCAACGATGGTATATAGACAACACGCAACAGATAAGTATAAAGTAAATAACATAAATATAAAAAGTAAATTTAATTTTGTTTCTAAGTACTGCCACCGTTTTAGACCGTAACACGAGTAAACGTACATGGGTCAATTTTAAAGTTGATAATATACAGCGTGTTTTCCCGTGTAAACAGAAACCAGGGTAAGTTCTTGTATGAAGCTAAGCAATACAATATCAATCGCATTTACTATAAAAAAAATGCGATTGATGTAAACTTTTGTTCGCCTTGGTGATTCGGTTTATTCGAATCGCACACTGAAGTGATTTGTTCGATTTGAACGGTTTGTTACTCCATATATTATATTGTTTGCGATTTGATAAACTGTTGCGCCTGCTAGGTGGAATATTTGGAGGTAACATTTGATAGTAATAATTGCTAACGTATAATTAATAAGTTGGTATTGCTTTTGTGTAAAATAGACTGTCGATGTCTTGCAATCCACTCTGTTTTGGATCGAGACGGGATCGTAGGACTAGGCCAATAAGAATCAGAGTCGGTGCGAGCCGAAGGATCCGTCTGCGAACGATATCCTGTTGCGACACTTCGTTGTGCTAATCGTATGCAATCGAATCGCAATGACGTCAATGTGACGTATCATTCTATTCAATTCTCAATTATTTGATTTTAATTTCTTGATCTCTTATTATGTTTGAACATGCAAAATTAACTAAAACAATTTTTAATAAGATGTCATGTTCTTATCTGCCAATCGAGTATTCGCCCGAATAGAGATAGTTATTCGATCCATTGAAGTTATTTATAGTCCAGAAAGGTAAGAAGAAATATTTTCAAATCATGGAACTATGTTTTGCCTTGGTATAGATGTGTAGCGTGTTTTAGTATTTATATTTTTTTTATATGTTAATATTATTTTATATTAATGTTAATTAACTAAGCAAGCCATAAAATTTGTAGTTATGGTAACATTATTAATAATAAAAAAAATAATATAATTATTTTTATGTAAATCCACACCATTTTGGATATTCTCTTTAACATCATTTTTTATGATATAATTTATAAAATGTAACCTTTTACTAAAGAATTAAATGGAAATTTAATTATGGCTACCATTTGGTAAACAACTAAAAGCCTACAGATGTAACCTTATTAGACTGGAAATCAATTTTGCAAGAGGTACTGAAGCCAATGGCATTTTTAATTTCCTCTGCTAAGAGAAAGAAAACCAAGGAAAAACTTCTATACTATTTGAGGGGGAACCTAATTATAAAGTTAGTTTTGGAAGGTACAAAAGTGTTACAAAAAGAGGCAAATCATTAAAAAATCATCCAGAAGCCATTGAAGGAAGAGTTAACATAAATCCTTTTAAGTTAAAATATGTTGATAAACTTCTAGCCAAACATTATGGCACAGACTGGAAAATAATAGAGGATCTGAAGTACTTTAAAAATGTCTTAGAACGACCAGCTGATGTTGCGAATGTAGAAGAGCAGCAAATTGATGATGCTTGCCAAGAAACTGATAGAATGGAAAAAGTCACAACTCTCCAAATATAATTATAATCAAATATATATTATTAAAAAAATGAATTAATATAGCTATTTTGTCCATAAAAAAGTTAATTTATTACCTTGCCTAAAATGTCCGTGCCTAAAATTTCCATAACCGGCCATAATTAATGATTAGTTTCAAAACCAGCCATCTATCAAATTCTAATTTTTAAAAATCATAAAATAATGATTTTTGATTTATAGCAGTATTGTCACTATTTTTCAATGTTATAATCTGCTGGATGCATTAAAAGTATATTTCAATATTTTCATGCAAGATGTGTAAAAACTTTTTTACATTTTCTGAAAAATCATTTTGTCGATTAGGCAAAGTACAAATTAAATGTTAAATGCTAATGCAGCTGTATCTGGCAGCAAAAGTTCTTGCAGATACATAACTCGGCAACATTTCACTTTATTAAAAAATGTATTGACTATATGTGTCCGTAGTGCATTTCCTACTTGTGGAACTTCAGCAGCTACAGCATCTAATGGCATGTCAATCAAATTACCATCTCAAACATCTCCTTCAATCCCACCAATATTATGAAGAACAGCAGTTGCAACAATACTCGAAGTACGTTTTAGTTTTATTTGCATTCCCACAGATAACACTAGAAATCTCTTCTTTAATATTTCATTAACTCTTTCAATACAGTTACGAGTTTTGATATGAGCGTTTTGGTACCGTATAAATTTTTGGTAAATGATTAATAATCACTTAAAATTAAAGCAAATAAAAATTAAAAACCATAATTTAAATAAGTTATTTGTGCCCGGTATCGAACCGTTCAGTTTCTGGCCAACTACAAGAAGGAATACTGCCTGGCAAAAAAATTTATGATACCAACAGAATTGCTTGGTGCGGTTAGAGAAAGAACGGACTAGCTGAAACCTGTAACAAGTCCAATCTTCTTTTCAAATCTTAAACTTTTTTTGAAGGAGGTGTTATGAATTGCTGTTGGAACATTAACAGGCTTTTCCTGAAAATCAAAAATATTATCAACTATGTACGGCAGACATTCTAATGATGTGTATTATGATGTTGCTAAAGCTGTCTGATGTATAAACTGTTTTAGATATAAACTGTTAACTTAAATCTTGACCATAAGAAACCAAACTAGTCTTTACGATTGTATAGTTGTTTTGTATTCAGGCCTCTTTACACACAAGTCGATAGAGTATAAAAACAAGAATTTTAGTTTAATTGCAAACTAATTTATTTTATTAAACAAATACAAACATATTTCTAACAAGAATATGAGAAGTTAATACTAAATATTTTATGTAGATATAAAAAATAAACGTAATAATTTGTAAAAAAATATTATAATGTTATAAATATTTTAATTGCTGACATAATTCATAACAATTTCTAATAATATATTAAATTCATATGTAAATTAAAATTATTCTGGAAGCAATTCACTGGCAGGTATGTTGGCCAATTTGGAATCAATTTCTTTATGAAGCATTTCATTAAAGAATTCGTTGTATAATGGGTTTATGGCATCCATTACAATACGTGGGTTTGAATTAAAGTAGTCGGTAATAATATCAGCTAAAAGTAAAAATTGAAAAGATTAATTGATAAATAAATCATCACATATATTATGTGTATTTGAGGATAATGTTACAACTATATTGAACTATATCGATTAGCAATTACATAACTTACCAGCGAATTGAAATTGTGGATCCTTGCTAGTAAATTTAATAACACCGTCTCCAACTTGAAATTTGGTGTCCAATTTCTTTATAGCGAAATATTCAATGTCGTCTTTCAAGTATCTTCTTAATTGAACCCTTGTGTAGATTTTAATATCAGCTGAACAAATAAAATTTTATTTTGTTTAACAGACTTTCTTATTGCCCAAGTAAATATTAATATAAGGTATATTGTCCATAGATGGGTTAAAGAGGATTAAAAAAGACGTTCTTTATAAAAGTTTTTGTTTATGTTTTAGTATTTTTTAGCACAACTATTCCTAACTGTAACGTGTCATTTATGAAATTGATATTACTAAGGAAACGTATGCTTGCTCTAAACCCATTTTGGACTAAGAAATTCAATTACACAAAAAGAATATTTAACAATGTTTATATGGCTAACATCAAATGCCTTTTATCTAGAATTGGTAACTAAACACACTAAATTTAAAATTGTGGAAAAATCCTGAGAATTTTTTTGTGTAATATCTCCCCGACATTAAGTAAGACCCTGTATAAATAAATATCAGTTATAAAAAACAAAGCAAATTTTGATTGCTTGTAAAATTTAAAACAAAACTTTTCTTATTTAATATTTTAGGTTAAAATGACTTTCTTAACACAATTTTATATTTTTCTAATAATTGAGAATTTTGTACAAAAAAATATATATCTGTTTTAATGTAAATTATGTTTTTTGACTTTTTTTGTACTATTGAAAAAATAGTGTTTCCAACCGCGTACGTAGACATACTGTATAAATTTAAATAACTAAAAAATACTTACTAAAGTTTGCTTCAAATATACTGTCACTTGCAAGTGAAATGCTAAATAATTTACCAGAAAGGTAATGCGACATCCACACTTTAAGATGGGGAATGGTAAATCTTACTTCTTTCACCAAATTAAAGGGATCAGCTCTAAAATAACAACAAAATATTTTATTCAAACAAACTAATATGTTTAATTAGAAATAAAATAAACTATTGGATCAATAAGTCAAGACCTGACTTGTTATATAATTTATATCAAACTTACTTAATATCTTCGACTATAGTATCTTTCAATCCAGTAATAACAACATCTCTGAAGACAGCTTTGATGCTGACCATATCGTTGAATTTTCGGTTTAGAGATGTTTCGTTAATCACTAATGGATCAATTTTAGGAAAGCCCAATTCGGGAACTCCTTCAAGGAAATATGGCTTTACTTTTTCTAATGCTTTGCGTAGACATCCTTGATAATCAATGTCTGACTTTTTGCAAACTTCTACTTGCAAACGTTCAGCTAGAAAAAAAAACTGTTATTAACATCTTTTAGTCATTATTTTAAAGTATCAACACTACTATAAACACACAAAAACACCCAAAACCTGAACCCTTTTCATCTACTGTAATAACACAACCATTAATTCAAGTTCAGTGGGTGAACTTGAATGGATTTGGCTCATTTTATTTATTTTTTTTATTTTAAAGAACGTAGTTTACTGCTACTAAAATTTCGTTCGATATACTCTATTTACAGCACAGTGTCTAATCATTTGAACCGTTTAATAAATAGAAAACATCTAATTAATATTAAATAGTTTAAATTTGCATTCGACTGCTGTAAGGCAAAAGAATGATCAGTAAGTGTAGTTAATTGGGTAGAAGAATGACTGTGTCTTATTTTACAAACTTCAAGGTGCTGACTTAATGATTTTTTGTTAATTATTTATGAGAGAAAGTTAACAAGAAATACTGAAAAACTTTTCTGAAAAATGCATTTGTATTGATAGCATGCATGGTCTGCAAAGCATTTCAAAATACATACATCTGTACGTCTTGGAAGAACTTTAATAAGACTTTTCTTGTGTCTTTTACATAACAAGCAGAAACGACAAAACTGCAATGAAATTTATGTCTAATATGGCGGATGTATGTTATATTATATTGCAGATGGCTTGTGATCAAAGCATGGAAAAGTCATCTAAAATGTATTTCTGTAGGTAAAAAGAGGTTTGTATTATTAAGAATATTTTATAACTAATATTTCAATTATTTATTTGTTCATAAAATGTTGAGAACATTGTTTCAAAAGGTTGATTCCTCAGCTTTTGAGGATCTTGCAACTAATAAAAACTATAACTGTTTTAATACTTATTTTAAAACTAATATGCTAACAAAAACACCGTACTATAGAGATGAAAACCGATTGAAGTTTTGATGAAATTTATTAGGGAAAAATTATTTAGTCGTTTAATTCAATTTTCACAAAGAGTTACAAAACTGCTGAATTGCGAAAAATGCACAAACAAGCCTTTTCCTGGATGCAACATTCGGTAGATCAGATAGAATAGCCTTCGAGTCATCCAAGTCCAAGAAAGTTGAAATAGAATAATTTTACAAAAAACTATCTTAGCTTGAAAATCTAAAAAACAACTTTGGATCAGGCAAAAAGAATGAACAGAGAAATTTTTTTCTAAATTATTTACAGATTGAAGATATATACTGCATGAACACATTCCCTACAAAAATTATTAAAGAAAAACTTAACTTTGATGAGCCAAACTAAAACATCAGCAACGAGATTCTCTCAAACAACCAATATATTGTAAAAGACGGCATCACACAATTAAATTGAACACCTGAGCGACTATAGTATACAAATAAGTATTTTTAAGGAGTATTTACAACAATAAATATGAATAATTAGAAAAAATAACAACTATGAAATTATGAGAAAAGCTCAAAACCATTTATCAAGTTATTCAGGTTAAGTTAATCATAAGTTAACTTTGTTTTAATTTCATTAACTTCAAATAAACAAAAATAAGAATTTGATATACAGTAACTTACAAAAGTCCGCAGATGAGGTGGAATACCTCACATTTATTGAAGGTATTATCGATCATCGTAAACACATCGATATTTTACGCAATATTTTGTTACCCTGTGTTTATCGTTTAGGGCTAGGCAGTAATTGGATTTTCAACATGACAATGACCCGAGACATACTGCTATTAATGTAAAACATAGGTTACTTTACAACGTACCACAATAGCTTGACCATCCGCCTCAATTGCCGGACTTGAACCCCGTTGAACACTTATGAGAAGAACTCGACGACGAATACGAACAAATATTACAAATAAAACTTCCCTGAAAGAGGCATTACAGCAAGCTTAGAACGTGATTCTTCCTGAGACTACTAAAAATTTGGTTTCATTAATGCCCAGGTGTCTCAATGCCTTTATAGAAGCAAAAGGAAGGCCAACCAACCAAGTATTAGTTTATTTTTATATTTAAAATATTTATTAACCGCCCGGGCGGTGTAGTAGTTAGCGTACTCCACTTCTGTGCCAGTGGTTTCGGGTTCGAGTCTCAAGGGTCAGTTTTTCTGGTTAAGAAAAAATGTGGTGTGATGAGTACGCATTCTTTCGGATAAGAAGAGAAACTTTAGTAGAAGTCCCGTGTACTGCCTTTTGGAGTTCCTGAATTTGCGGCAAAATTCCCAGATGTGGTAATCTTAACCTCTGGCGTCGGTAATTAGCCTTAGCAGTAGAAATAGACCGACGCTAAATAATTGAATTAAAAAAAAAATACAACTATATGAAGACATTTAAGAGCTAAATATTCTGTTAAATATTATTTTTATTATGTTAATTATTGCAATAGTTTATGTATTTTGATAATAACAATATTGCATCTGGAAATGTTTTTGATGAATGAATTGTTTTACCTATCCTGTACATTGAGTATAGCCAAAACACTTATTTTATAGGGTGTATGAAGACTTTTATAGAGCGACTGTAATTTAATGCCAATATGTTAAATCTAATTTAATTTATCATTGATGACATTTAAATTATTAAATATGTGAAGCCTGTCAGAATGATTAATTAATTATATAATAAATGTAAAACTGATTTATTTGAGTTTTTTTATAGTTAAAAAGGCAATAACATTAATTTTAAAACCTACGGCATGCTCCAACTACATTAAGAAATCTAGTGTTATAGGCATAGAATACATACAAGAATTATGATAGTTCCATACATTTAACATGTAAAAACATCTGATGGGTTCTGGTATGTATGTTCTAACTTGCAGGTTGTATATAGCACTTTTCTTTGAAAGTTGTACTTTTGGGGTATTAAACGTTTGGAATTTCTATTGAAATTCAGTAACGTTTTAGGTTAATGCGGGGCATATAAATAACTTCTTAATTGCACAAACTTTGTCGTATTTCTTCATTGAAAGAATTTGGATTTTTTTACAATGTAAATTTTATGTGGCGAAACTTTAACATATTAAAATCTCCAAATCAAATTGCTTTCTGAGGGCGTTTAGTTGTATATATGAGGTGGGTTCTAATAAAAGATCATAAATTGATTTTGCCTAATAATTTTTTACGGAAGATACTCACTTTTTTAACAATAATCCTGTGTTAATTGTGACAAAACTCCACTAGTAACTCCACTGTTATCAAGTATCGTACTGAGTACATAACTAAATTTAATGCATAACTCTAAGAGCCGTCTTACACGAGACTGATTTTAATACAAGTGTCAGTACAATAATTTTGCGCGCCAATTATTTAAAAATTTAATTTTATAATCCAGTGTTTTTGGCAACATATATATACATTGACGGATGTATGTGTCAATTATTTAGTAAGATTTCATCCAAAAAATTAGAACCTGTTCTAAATTCTTGCTTAAAAGCTTGCTAAATATTTGAAAAATTGGAGCGCAAAATTATTGTACTGACACTTGTATTAAAATCAGTCTCGTGTAAGACGGCTCTAAGATAGTTGCACTTATGAAATTCAAAAAAAAGGTCCATTTTTTTTATTAGAACAAAAACTGAACTCTGTAATTGAAAACTAATTAAAAATACATAGATAAATTAATTGGGATACAATTAAAGTGTTATAAAGCCTGCTCCCAATATTATGATCTTTCAAAGACCCACCCAGACCTATTTTTCTCATGGATCAATTATTATTTGATAATATCATATCATATTTGTTTAATTCAACTGTTTTTTACTTTTAACAATAATTTTTACCAACAAGTCAGTGGTTGCCCAATGGAAGGTCCTCTCAGCCCATCAATAACATAATTAGTAATGAAGTCATTATTACACTATTGCTCTTCTTATGTTCTTTTCAAATTTCCATTTATTTATCAATAAGTATCTGTGCTGTTCTTTTTAACTAAATCCAGAATACTTTAAACATTTCTAACTCTTTTTTAATAAACTACAGTTTACTGTAGAAAAGGAGCATTCTTGTAATATAACCGAACTTTGTTGCGCTGGTTGTAATTCCTGCAGTAGTGAAAGTTTCTTTCATAATAGAAAACCATAGCTCATAGCTCAGGATCGGCCGGGATAAATGGTAAGACACGTAATACAGTTAACAGAAAACGCGGTCTGTAAAGCTTCAAGCTCGTTCTTCTCTATCTTACTGGTTGTGTTAATGATTAACCTGCATATGTAGTAACGAACGTTCCAATCAATAACGACAAAGATGCTGGATCGGGAGCAAGAAGCAGTACCACAACACTGGCATCGACGGAAACCACCACAGGTAGACATGTGTTACCTGATGAGATGCTGATGTAAGCAATTGCATGGTCTTCTTCCCAGAAACCGCTACCGCACCACCTGCAGTCACTGAACTCTTATCACTCATATGTTACCCGAGGAGATGCTGATGCAAATAATTGCATGGTCTTCTTCCCAGAAGCCGCTACCGCACCACTTGCAGTTAGAGCTGACGCGGAGGATTGCAGCACGGATCTTCTAAGAAGCGGTAGTTCAACAAGCTGCCCCATCAGCATATTAATTTGATATAATTAAATATAACATGTAGGACATTCAGTCAGTAAACATCATTTGTAATAGATGTTACAATCAAATATATATTAATACTTTAATTGTAAAATTAATTATAATAAAATAGATTTTAATCGATAAAATTAATATTTAATTCGTGTACACTTTTCGGCCCGTTAGCAGATAGGTTTCTCGTGACCTAATGCGCTGAGAGGGGAGTACTGTAACAAAATATCTTCATCGGGTATGTGTAGGTTTGTTGGTGGGTTAATGTGAAGACGCCGTGGTAATTGAGATATCCGTTGGACAAAATGTTTTATTCTTAATTTACACAATCTGAATTAAAAACATCCATATTATAATAACGTTTACTAAAACTAGGTTATTTGGTGACACATAAAATTGTTTTCGGACGGGACCCGAAATATATAAAAACACTTACCCAAGTCTGAACAACTTGAGTTGGGGGTTATTAAGGGCACACGATCTTAGATTGTGCACATGCCGCAAAAGACTCCGAGCGAGTAGACAAAAAACATGGAGCAAAAACTCAAGGATTTGTGATTAGTGACAAAAAAGTTGATAAAAATTAAGATTTAAAAGCAACATCCAACAAAGTATAATTCCCTTTTATTGATGGATTGTCACAAACATTAGATAATTTGATTTCTGGATTTAATAAAAAATAAATTATTTCCTATAGTATGAGTAGCACAGTTCTTCACTAAACTTAAAGACCACTTACCATTAAAGTATCAACATTCGTTGGTTTATACCATTGACTGTCAACATTATGATTTAATTTAATTTTGTGAAGTTGACAAGAGATTGACACAATATAAAGCTGATGTTTTTTATAAACCACGTTCAACAGCTCTTAGTTCACATTATGACGAAACTGAACATATACCTAACAATGCTTCAATTATTTGCACTAAACGTCACCTTTTTAAACGTAACTTTTTAGAATTGTGCTTCATTCAAGAACAAAAAAAAAACAGAATGGATTTTAAAAAGATATTTCAGGTCGTAGAAACAGCTCTATGTAATTTTTTTGTTAGCTTCTTTCATTACCTTTTAATTTCAATTATTTAATTATTTTTAATATGTATGATATTTAAAGTCATACTACTATAATATATTGATATTCAAAAAAGGAAGCATTAGTCCCTTCAAATTAGACATTTTTCAGAGAAATTTTACCCACAGCTTAGCGACCTATATACTTAGGTGTACTTGGACTGTTTGAAGACTATTTTCACCTAGCGCACGCATGAGAAAGGGTGGTTTTGGAATAATAGGCATAAATATATCAATTTATGCGTTTTTTATGGTTTTTTTTCATTTCAATTGAAAAAATTTAAAGAGTTAAATGGCTATCAAAATCAAAAGAAAAACAATTTAAGAAAAAAATAATTATAAATTAAAATTTCATTTAAACATTGTTTATTCAACTATTAAAATTTATTTCTCTAAATCTGCATTTTTATGTTTATTAGGTAGGTTATGCAGTAAAAAAAAAAAGTTATATTCTTCAAGTGTTTCAACGATAACAAATTTGTTTACAGTTTAGGATTAAATTAAAAAGGTACGATAAACATATACGTATGAGAAAATTAAAGAAACAATAATCTTTGAAAATACCTTTGTGATAGTAGCATTTTTGATCTAAAACTAAACAATTATGTTTCACAGTTCATATGAGGTCTGTTCCAACACACAATTTGAAAATTATTTAAACTATGCACACAATCAAATATTTGTCGTACTTAAATAATTTTTTGTGCACAATAATTTGTTTGTGTGCTTAGTTTGAATTGTTTGCAAACTGTCAAAATCGTGTTTGGATAGTCCTTAAAACTCAATAAATATTACTTGATAAAGAAACAATGGCGAAGCTACCTGTAAGCAATGCGAAAGGGCCCACAAAGTTTAATCGAAAACAACTGTATATCCTATAAATTAGAATATAAATTTAATCAAATAAAAAGAAAATTCAATCAAATATTAAGTAAAAACGTTAAAGAAAAGGCTTCTATACCCGCGACCAGTATAGGGAATTACATGTATACAGGAGGCAAGATAACTAACGCATCAGTTAACATACTTACAATCCGAGACCGGATTAAGAAAACTTTAACATTTATCTACGATTGGATCGAGGGGTTTTAAGAATAATGTTGTCATTAATTTGTTATAATGGATAAAGCTTGCATACGTTTTTAATTTAGACAACCTTAATTATCTATCAACTATTTAAAGATCTTACACAATTTCTCTAAAATAAACAACAGTTACTAATTATACAATAAACATTGTAATTAACTGTAACAATGTAAAATCGTCCAATGATTTAAACTATTTGATAATTGTGAAATCCAGTTTGGTAATTACAGACTATATAAATTTGTTATTTATTCATTATACTATATAAAGGGTTATTATAAAAGTTTGGGGTTATGTAACCATCTAAGGTACGTTTGTGCCGCTCTAGTAAATGCGTAAATAAAGTTGCCTATCTTAGGATTCAATAATAAAAATATTTTTTTCATATGTTTACATTGTTTACTGCTGTCGAAACTCTCGAACACAATTCGGAATGGAATAGAGCCATTCCCTATTACCAAACAGCCCACTTCTAAAGTAGGATTTAATAATAAAAATATTCTCTTCATTTGTATACATCCTTATAACCTTGCTTGACATTTGAAATGTCAAAACAAAGTAAAGTTTGGTGCACAATTAAAAAGGAGGCATTTTTAAAGTGATTAATAATCCCAAACATTTATAGAAACCCTGTACAAAGTGGACAAAAATGATTGAAAATTATTTAAATATCGCGCTATTTTATGGAATTTTTATAATTATAAGATTTAAAAGGAAAATTGGAATAAATATTAGTTTTCAAAAAAAATGAGTTTTTGACGTTCAATACCTTTGTGAATTTGGTTGTACGTTGAAAAAAATCACTACAATTAGGCCTCGATAGGCCCTTTGTACCACATTCAGTGGTAACCTCATTATGATGCACAAACAACCTATATGGTTGATGTAGGCCTGGACACTGCTTGGAAGAGATTTATTTATGCTTTTTAGCTCTCCCAAACATGTTATTCCTTGCGTAGGAGGTGACCGACAATGTGCATAATACATGCTTGATCGTCTGATCATCAATTTGGCATCCTCTACATGTTCGGCTATTTTCAATTCCGAACTTATGCATGTGTTGTAAACTAAGTTGACAATGCTCTATCAAGACTCCTTTTAATATTAGCAAATTTCTTTCTAAAGATTCTTGGTAATAGTCGGCTATCCGGTTTGTGTTATTTATTGTCCCATTTGCCTGGCTACAGTCTGAGGTATTGTACCACCGTACTTTCAGTGGGTCATAAGTATTTGCTTTTAGTAGAGTGGTAAGGCTTTTGAGGGGTAGAGCGGTTCATAGTATTAGCATTTCTTACTGTATTGAAGTGTCCTTTCACTCAGCACAGCTCGATGTTATTTATAATCAAGTGCTGCCGTAAATTTTACGGCAATTATAACCATTGCCATTATATTTAACTTATTTCACAATCTTTCTTTCTGTGTGTATGTATGTATGGTACTTTTCAACACAAAATACAGATTATACTACACTGGATCAACATAAAACCCTTGAAATTATTTTTAAATAAATTAGCTTATATAGCAGAGGTTCAGAGGTTGACAACATTTAACTGCCTCAATAAATTGAAGCAAAATAAAAATCATGTTCTAATCTGATATTTTAATCTGACTAGAAATTGGTCAATAAATTGACAGATGAAAAGTGACAGATGAAAAGTGACAACTTCATCTCATTACTATTGTTCATAAACAATTAACTATTTATTCTAATTACAACAGCATTGTTATCTTTGTTAGCATTATCTCCTTAAGAAATAATAAAACGCTAACTAAAAGAATTATAAGTATAAATAGACATTAATTCGTAATAATAGTTGAGTTATAGATTAAGCTTGTGACGCACTAATTAAAAGCGGAGTTATGTTATGTTGTTTATTAAATGTAAAAAAGATACATATATAATTACATAAGTAAATAGCATGTTTGTAAATAAATTTACACACAAAAATAAATTACAAGTATAAAATATTTCAGGTACATTTTGTATAATATAATATATTATATAATAATTAAAAAACATTACTTATACATATACTTTTTAACATATTATTATAGTTCTAGTGAGTCATAATTTAATATCATATATGTTTTTAGCAGTCCCTTGAATTGTAGAATACTCGTAGCAGCTTTAATGTGCGGTTTTAATTCATTAAATCTTATCATTCCTTCGTAAAATAAAGATCTATATGTTGCTTGCTTGTGTACCGTATTAACATATAAACTCGATTAAAAAATGTATAAAATTAAATAGTAATTATTCACTCAATTAATAAATTTTAATAAAGATATTATATTATCAAAATGTTTCGTTGTGAAAATAAATTTTATTTTTAATGTCATAGTAACAAACATCTCCGATACATTTAATTCATCGCCCCAGCCGTGGCCTCAGCACAGCACTTACAATTTTACTATGTTGTATTGTTTTTATTTTATTATTGATGATGTTACCATGACAAAGAGTGAACATTTGATAATTATAAATAATATTACAATTCAATATTGATTTATGCTTGCTTATGATTATGTTTTGGTAATCAGTTTTATTCGTATCTCATATGCATTTAAAATACTAATAATTAATTAAAATACAATATAATGACCACATACATGTAATAATCTATCAAGCATCTTTCATTAAAATCAAAATGTAAACGTTATACTGATGAATTGGGATTTTTTCTTTCTACTGATTATTATATCATTCGAGTTGTGTACCTACTTATTATTTACCGCAATTTGTTAAATTGTTTGAAACTCAAGTTTCTTGTTTTCTTTAGAGAGTGGAATTGACAAAGCTCTATGAATCATAAAATTATATGCGGCTACTTTATGAGATATAGGGTGATTGGAGTCCCGAGGGATTGATGCATTTGTAAAAGTCGGTTTCCTAAATATGTTGAATGGTATTTTGCTATTTTTTCTTGTTGAAATATACCAATAGCGACAATGATTATCGGATATATCGCAATTTTTAACGAACATGCGTTTTGTCTAGATTTTTTTAGCTTTGGCTCGAAGGCATTTATCTTTTATAAATAATATGATCAAATTTGAAGGAGCAGAAAATTTCTTATGATAAAAAAGCATATGTGAAAACTTGCGATATATGTGAGAAGCATTGTTGCTAGAGGTGTATTTCGAAGAATTATTTTAAGAACAAATTTACATATCGCCAGTTAAACTGTAATACCAGCTATCTGACATTTTTTCATAAAATGAGTTATGTAGATACACCATTTTGTTCGTATTTTCAAGACGCCTCTAATTGTAATTTCATTTACTTTATTAAAAAAAATACTTGAATGCGTCAGAAGGTTCAAATCAATAAACGCTATTGTCTTACTTCAGTTTTTGCCATAAAAGCTATTGTCAGTGCTATCTGCACTAATTATTATACTAAATGAAAATAAATTAAAGTAATGTTATAAAATGGTGTAAATTATGTTAATTGGGAACCACTACCAAAACATAAATAAGATGCATGAGTTGTGAAGTTTTTTGTTACTCCTGTAAAATTCATCTAAACGCAGATAACCGGCGATATTGTGCTTATAATTTACCTTTATATTACATTATAAATGACATTGAATCATAAATTTATCTGACAGTTAAATTGTATCAACAAACTAAGGTAGGCTGATTAAAAGTTAGAAGTGTATTTTGCAAAGCTGACGCCCGGTTTCTCCAGCATGTCTCAAGCCCTAACTAAACCTCAAGCTAGGCCTTAAGCTGAAATCCGAACTTATTCCGTTGCACCAATGCAGAATATCACCTTATTCTCGTCAAGCTCAAGCTCTGCAACGTAACCTTAATATTGCAAAGACTGTCATCAATATTATTTACTACTACTTGCCTTTTATACTGTAAATCATATTAATTTTGATTTTAATATTTAATAAGTTACAGTATTGGCTTCAAAATATTCTAATAATTGTGTTCTTTAAAAATTATAATTATTTGACACATATGTAGATAATCATAATATGAAAATTTCTGACATTTATGTACATACAATACACATACACATTAGACAGAGAGCTAGGAGCAAAAAAAAACTATGAAAGTATAAACGCTAATTTTTTAATATATTATTCTAGCACTGGTCCAGATTAACATACTACGGTCAGTCAAGCTATTGTTGGGACAAGTGCGATTGGTGCGTCCTCACAGATATTGTGAATACCGTGGTAGTAAAGTAAGTTTATAACGCTGATTAAATTTACGTATAATAAAAAAATATAGTAGTCAGTAAGGTGTATATAAGGACGGGAATTGGTTAGTCGGGCCCTAAGTATGTAAAGAAAATTAACAAATGTGACACTAAATTGTAAGTGTCAGTTTTGACATTTACATAAATATTTTTTATACATAGTTGGGGCTAGACTGACCATCCATAAGCCTGACTGACTACTATAATTCTTCATTATAAGTAATATTTAATCATTGCCCAAAGTTCTTTGAGGACGCACCAATGGCACCAGTCCCAACAAAAGCTGACCATAGTATGTTAATCTAGACCACTACTAGAATGATATATTAAAAAACTAGCGTCTCGGTTTAAATCAAGTTGATGGTTTTAGTATGGCATTGATTCAATCTCGAAATCTTTGTCAATGTATAATATAATAATATGCAGTTATTTTTATTTTATTTCTTTATATACGTATTTTATGTTATGGAATTGTTTGTAATATTTTTTATTTGTATATGTGGAGGTTAAATAGAGGGCAACTAATATTGTATCGCCAGTCTGTTCCTGACTTTGAAAGAGTAAAGTTATTAAATATAAACGAAATAGTTTCATTTATTACAGTGGCGACGAGAAAAATTTATTTATTAAAAATTTATACATCACACGCGTGCAATAGAATTGTCAATTAATTGTTTCTTTTTCGGCAGCAGCAAAAGTGCGAAGTTTGGCGGCAAGCTGCAATTTTGGTACTATGTTAGAAACCGCGTTAAGGGATATAATTGGATTATCTTCGGGCAAATACGTGATAAACTCTTTCTCGAAAAGGAAGATATTAAATTGTGCCTGAGAAATAGCAGTGGCCTCGGAGGCATCAAAATCATTATATGCAGTGGACAAAAACCTGATAAAAAGGGAACCTCTAGATATTCATCGATTGGGAAATGGCCGCCAGTGCGGGAAATCCTATAACAAAAATAGCCGCAACGGTAGAAAGTATAAAGAATAGACATGTAATCGTAATAAAAGGACATCTCGATAACGTTTGTAAAAAAACTTCTAATATCAAATATATGACCGATAATAATACTGGTTATGATAGAGATCTATTTAGTTTAAGGTGTGAATGGGGAAAACCAATTATAATTAATTTTAATGTTAATAATATTGATATCGCTATTGAATTAGATTCTGGTGCAGCGGTTTCTGTAAATTCTTACAAGTACGGGCTGCAACATCTTAAGCATATACCCTTAAATAAGACATTTTTAAATTTAATTAATTATACTGGAGGAAAGATTTCTACAATGGGCAAGAAAACAGTAGACATTAAATATTAATCAAAAAGTAATAAAATGGATTTATATGTTTTTAAAAAAGATGTACTACCACTACTCGGACGTGATTTTTTAGAAAAATTTAATCTGGGTTTTCAGGAGTTACATTCTTTAAGGGATGACATTGCTTATAACATTATAGAAGAATTTCCTATGTTTTTTTCTGATAAACTAGACACGTATAATAAATCTAAAATACATTTGACATCAAAAGACAATGCAAAACCTAAATATTATAGACCGCGACCTTTACCATTTGCAATGAAAAATAAGATTGATGCGGAATTAAATAAATTAATTAAATGTGGAGTTTTATCTCCAATTGATAACAGTTCTTGGGGTACGCCAATCGTACCAATTATGAAAAATGACTCAACTGTACGATTTGCGGAGATTATAAAATTACGATAAATCCTTACTTAAATGTGGATAGATATCCATTACCAAGAATAGATAATTTATTTGCAAAATTACAAGGAGGGCAACAATTCTCAAAAATTGACTTAACGCATGCTTATCAGCAAGTGTTGCTGGATGATGAACCACGGTTATGAACAGCAATATCTACTCATAAACGTACATTTGTATACAATCGCTTACCGTACAAAATATCGTCAGGTCAGGCTATCTTCCAACGCTTAATGGAAAGTTTATTTAGAAAATTAGAAGGGGTTGGTACATTTCTGGATGATATATTATTAACTGGGTGCGATTAAGAACAACATTTAAAGCGGCTTTGCAAATTTTATCGGAGTCTGGGTTAACTGTTAAAGAAGACAAATGTTCTTTTTCCAAAGATTCAATTACCTGTCTAGGTTATGTAATTGATAAAGAAGGATTACATAAGTCAACAGGAATTACAAATTCAAATTAAGGATATGGCGGTTCCAAAGGATGTAACACAGCCGCGTTCTTTCTTGGGACTAGTAAATTACTATCACAGATTTGTACGAAACATGCCAGATCATGTTCATAATTTATATAAATTGATCCGTAAAAATATTAAATGTAAATGGACTGATAAGTGCCAAAAAAAGTTTGAAAACATTAAACAAAATTTAACATCGGACGACTTTTTAATTCATTATGACCCTGAACAGGAAGTATATCGGACAGTGATGTAGCGTGTTTTTATTTATACATTATTTTTGTATTTATTTGATAAGCAAGCGTGTTTATTTGAATTTGTAACTAAGATGTGAATATTTAATTTTTAATGTTGTTTCTCAGAAAAGATAATAATTTTTTTAAAATATTAAATAATTTATTATTTAATTAAAGTATTTTATTAAAGTAATATTGTTACTTAATATTACTTGACATTGGTGATCCCGACGAAGGAAAAGAAGAAGATTTTCACGTGATTAAGAGAAAAGGATTTTCAATCCGAAATCCCGCATATATGTGGATCATCAAGCCCTGGATGAGCAGATCGCAGAGAAACTCAAGCAACAAGAGGAGGAACGTGAACGCAACAATCAGCAGCAGCAGCTAATTGCCGAAGCGCTCGAAGAGAAGGAAAAGAAGGATTTGCGGAGCCCGACGGATATAGGACGGAATAACGACTAAAAATTGCAGAAATTTTGCCAGATAAGGATTATTAGGACTCAATAAAACTATCATAAATATTTATCGTAACTGGTGAAGTGTCATTATTGTATTATTTTATTAAAAATCAATGACATACATATGTATGTCATTTGATTAATTTTTATATATACATTATTTTTGTTTCCACGCCTCACTATTTTTCCCTTGCTCAATTTTATTAATCATTAACCAATTTTTCAATTTATCACAATGGTTAATGATGCTCCGGACACATATGACGCACCGACAAAAAATTTTGACATTAAAATGATTAATTTTAAAATTCCACAATTTGGGTTGCAGACCCAGAATTGTGGTTTGCGCAACTTAAAACTACTTTTTTCGGCATCAACTTTTGTCCGAAAAGACAAAATTCGAAATAGTAGTTTCATCTTTGGCTCCGGAAGTTGTTACTGAAATCGCGATATAATTATTAAACTTAAAACCGAGTTAATTTTGCAAACTTCCGAACAGAAAACCTTAAAACAACATTTGACTGACAAAAAAATTGGTGATAAAACACCATCACAGTTTCATCGTAAATTAATGCAACTTCTCGGCACCAAAAGACTAGACGATAACATTTTAAAAGAACTTTCTTTACAAAGGTTACCAACTGATGTAAGAAAAGTTTTCATGACATCTGAAATCTTTATCTTGCTGATTTTGCAAAATTAGCCGATAAAATTTTGGAAATTTCAACAATTAATTCTATAAATACAATTTCAAAAGAGACCGAACAAAATTCATTGCAGATACAAATTTCGAGATTGGAACAACAAGTTAGTAAATTAACAAAAATTGTTTAAACGACTCTTAGGTCTCGTTTTCCTTCAAGAACAAGATCATTTTTTAAATCAAATTTAAACAAAAGCAACAATCAAAATTCGGACATGTGTTGGTATCATTACAATTTCGCTAACAAAGCGAAAAAATGTGTAGAACCATGTCGTAGAACCTTTAAATTAAAAAAACCCGTAATTCCTATTGAAGTTGCGACTGCTTCATTGAAGATTTTACCTAGTCGCTTATTTTGTCTTTTTGATATAGATACAAGACACAATTTTGTAATCGACACAGGTGCAGCAGTTAGTATTATAACTATCAAAAACAATTCGTCAAAATTCAAATTAAATCTATTGACTCTTTTAACAGTCACATATCCAAACTTATGAATATCAAACTATTAAAATTAAACTTAGGTCTAAATAAAATTTTGTCTTGGCGTTTTATCTTAGCAAAAATAGGAATTTCAATTACCGATGCGGATTTCCTGAGACACCACCACCTGATAGTTGATCGAAATAATAACAAGTTAATAGATTCTAGATTTTTCAGCTCTTGCAGTGGTGTAACATCAAATATTTCTAAATTTTTTCCAATTTTACTTAATAGGAATTTAGATCCTAATAACAAACTATTAAAACTTTTTCCAAATTTATCTTTACCATTGCAATTAAATATTAAAGTTAATCACAATATAACTCACTGCATCACAACTGAAGGATCACCTATATTTTTTAGACCCAGACGCCTTTCACAAAAAAAAATTGAAATAGCAAAATTGGAATTTCAAAAATTATTAGACCTTGGTTTTGTCAGACCATCTAACAGTAATTGGTCTTCACCTTTACATATGGTGCCAAAATCAGATAGTTCTTGAAGTCCTAGTGGAGATTATAAAGTTTTAAATAAAATTACTAAACCCGGTCGCTATCCAATCCCACATATTCAAGATTTTACAAACAATTGATACAATTGCAATTTTTTTTCTAAAATTGATCTTATTAAAGCTTATCATCAAATCTCAATAGATCCTAAAGATATTTAAAAAAAAAAACAACAATTACGACACCTTTTGGCTTATTTGAATATCTAAGAATGGGTTTTGGTTTGAGAAATGCTGCTCAAACATTCCAAAAGTTTATTGATAACACTGTTAGAGGTCTAAATTTCTGTTTTGCGTACATAGATGATTTTAATCTTTAGCAAAAATCAGGAAGAACACCTCACACATTTAAAACAAATTTTTGAACGATTAGATAACAGTGTTATTAAAATTAATCCTGATAAATGCAAATTTGGTGTTGAAGAGATTACTTTTTTAGGGCATACAATTTCATCATCAGGTATTATTCCTGTACAAGATAAAATTAAGGCAATTTTAAATTATCCTTAACCAACAACACATCGTTCCTTGTTACGTTTCCTTGGAATGGTCAATTATTACCATCGTTTTTAAAAATCAGATGCTAATATTCTTACACCACTTAATGATTTTGCAACAAACAACCGAGACTCCAAATTTACCTTGGACTCAATCAACCACTGACGCGTTTGTTAAGATTAAACAAGTTTTAAGCAAGCGTTCAATTTTAGTTTTTCCTGACGATAAATCTGAGATAAGTATCATGATCGATACTTCAGATTTTGCAGCAGGAGCAGTTCTATAACAAACATATACTGATGGTACTCAACAACCAATATAGTATTTTTCAAAAACTTTCTCTAAAACTTTGGTAGAGAATTATTAGCAATTTTTTTAGCCCTTAAGAAATTTCGTTATACAGATCATAAACCATTGATCTCAGCTTTCAAACAAAATTCCACTCATTATTCATTACGAGAAATGAGAAATCTAGCTTTAATTTCTCATATCACTACAGACATCCGATATATTAAAGGATCCTAGAATAAAGTTACAGATGCTTTATCAAAAGTTGAGATAAATAAAATAGTTGATTTTCTGAATCAATTAAACGACTTACAGCTCATTGATGAAGAGTTAGAAAACCTACTTAATTCAAACAATGCAGACTTGCAATCAATTATTTTCGATATTTCTCATAACATAGTACGTTCTTTTAATCCAAAATCATTACGCAACACAATAATTAACAAATTTCATTCTCTATCACATCCAGGAATTAAAACAACACAAAAACTTGTTTCTATGAACAATGTTTGGCCAAATATGAAAATTTACATCGCAAATGTCGTGAAATCTTGTATTGATTGCCAAAAAGTCTAGACTCATAGACATACTAAAAGTCCAACCAAAAATTTTGATTTACCTAAGTTTAGATTCAAAATTGTTCATATCGATTTCATAGGACCTTTACCTAATTGTAACGGATATCGTTATCTCATGGTTTGTATTGATCGCTTTACCAGATGGCCTGAAGCCATTCCATTACCTGATATTACTGTTGTCAGTGCTGCTAAATAATATTTGAATATTTCGGTTTCCCATACCAAAAACTGTAATAACAGATCGTGGAAAACAATTTCATTCAAACTTTTGGAACGAATTTAGAAAACTAATAGGTTTTGATCACAAATCTACTATTTCATATCATCCACAATGTAACGGATTGACTGAAAGGTTGAATAAGCAAATTAAATTATCTATTAAAATGTCAAAATTATCACCTAATTAAGTTGATTCTTTACCTCTAATTTTCTTAAGTCAATCAATTATTAAAGATTCTTTAAACGCTACACCATCAGAATTTGTCTATGGAACTTTTTTAAACTTTGCCTTGTCATTATTTGAAGTTTAATGATCATGTTACACCAACAGATCCAAATTTACCGTTATTTTTGACGAAACTAAAACAAACTATGAAGGTACTGCTATCTTGTCAGACAAGATTTACTAAACAAAATTCTTTTGTAAATCCTGATTTAACAAATTGTTCACATGTTTTTATTAGAAATGACCATGTTAAAAAGTCTTTTGAACCAACTTTTTCCGGACCTTTTTTAGTTATTTCTAGATCATCAAAGTTTTTTATAGTTCAACTTGATGACAGACAAGACTCGGTTTCAATTGATCGATTGAAACCAGCTTATTTAGAGTTGTCATCAATTTTAACTTTTAAATCTATATTTAAGTCTACTACTGCAGTACCCATTAGAAATGTTGACAAAACTTAAAAGACTGTTTCATTTAACCATTGTGTTTATTTTAGTGGTTAATGGTTTTTTTGTTTTCTTCTTAGTTTTTTGTCTTCGGGGAGAGTAGTGTAGCGTGTTTTTATTTATACATTGTTTTTGTATTTGTTTGATAAGCAAGCGTGGTTATTTGAATTGGTAACTTAGATAACAAAAATGTGAATATTTAATTTTTAATTTTTTGTCAGAAAAGATAATAATTTTTTTTTTAATATTAAATAATTTATAGTTTTATTAAAGTATTTTATTAAAGTAATATTGTTACCGTGGTGTGAGTATATAGGTGTGGCAATGCGCATGATTCTATCTATCTCTCTTTAAACCGTGACGTCAAGAGGAAATCGAAAATATTTAATGTCAGTTCCTTTAGTTTTTTGTGTATAGTTTGTGCACTCATACACAGAACAAGATAGCTTAATGCAGTTTTTGATAATTATAATTTGTTTGGTCTTTTATTTTTAAAGCAAAACGGGCGTAAGTTCAACTTAAATACGGATCACAAACCGTTAATATCAATTTTTGGACCAAAGACGGCAGTCCCAATTTTAGCAGCTAATCGGTTTCAGCGCTATGCACTTTTCTTATCATCATTTGATTTTAATATCAAATATGTTAAATCAAAAGAAAACAGTGCCGATTATTTATCTAGGCTACTGCTTCAATAAAATATTGCAGAAATATACGAAGTAGGTGGTATAAACTGTTTAAATTATTTTAGATAAATTGTTTTTCCTGTAGAAGAAATTAAAAAGAAAAACAAGGTAGAGAATATATTTTAAAAAGTTCGAAGGTACGTAAATAAAAGGTGGCCTATAAAAAAATATTCTTTAGAAATGAAACCATTTTATAAAAGAACGAGTTAAACATTGAAAAGGGTATACTAGTCTGGGGTTATCGGGTAGTACTATCTAACAAACTTAGAAGGCATGTATTAAATGAAATACTTAATACACATTTAGTGGCTGTTAAGATGAAATCACTGGCAACATCTTATGTTTGGTGGCCCACATTCAATAACGATATTGAACAAAATTGTCAAATGTGTAATATGTTTTAAAGCAATCCTGAAAAATCACGTTTGACTAGTTGGCCTATTCCAGAAAAAATTTGGGAACGTATCTATATTGATTTTCATATCATCCAGCTTCAAATAGCGCCGCTGAAAACAGTGTCAAAACTCTAAAAAACTTTTTAAATAAAGAATGCCAAAACTCGAAAATAGATTTTGATCGTTTTTTTATTACATATAGATATACAGAGCATTGACAAAGGAGTCGCCAGCTAGGCTTATGTTGGGACCACTAAGAACACGACTTGATATGCTAAAACCAGACTGTAAAACAAGGGACACTGTAAATTTATATACAGTTAGCAAGAATATTAAGCAGTCTCAACAAAGAAACAGTCAATATTTTAAGAGGAAACGAGAATTGCATTTTGCCGTATGTGATAAGGTGCTAGTAAGAGATTACCGATTCACAAAAACACATTGGACACCAGCGATAATAACTAAGAAATTAAGTATTAAATTGTATAAGGTAGTTTGGTATGTTTGTAAATGACATAATAACTGTGCAGGAATCAGATAGTGAACCTAAGCAAAGATCAAGTGAGCAAGTTATTACGTTAGATGCACCAGTACCACACCACCTGTTAGACCAATTCGCAAACGTGCCCAACCTGATAGATAGATTAAAATATTAATTATCTTAAATTTAAGGGAAGAGGAGTGTAATGTATAAAGTTACTTTTATTTGATTAATCCTTTTATTTCTAATAATACGTATTTTATTTTATGGAATTGTTTGTAATATTTTTTATATGTAGAGGTTAAATAGAGGGCAACTAATATTGTATTTCCAGTCTGTTCCTGAGTTTAAAAGAGTAAAGTTATTAAATATAAACGAAATAGTTTCTTTTATCACAGTTTTCAAATAACGCATCATCAGATTTCTTTGTCTGCTTTAAGGCCATTTCTAATAACAATGGGCTTCTTTTATACATCTATGGTAAGAACAGATTTGTTATAATTTTTGTATTGATTATTTCAATTTTATTTGCATTTTTTAAATTTATTATTTTCGTAATTATCATAAATAATAAATAAATATTTTATGATAAATAAGTACGAAATGTTATTATATAAATTGTTAGTTTTAAACATAATATTTTGGTTTTCTCAATTTTAAAATTTCCTTTAACTATTTCTTGTTACAACACAATTACTAGAAAAACAAGTAATTAGGATGCAATATTATTGCAAACAAGTAGTAAATATAAGTGACATTAATTAAATTGTTCAAAACAAAGCTATTAAATGGCAATTACGCAAATAAAATTGCGCATTTTATTGAAGGATATGTTCACATATTCATTATAGATTTTAAAAAATGGCACTTTATAAACTTTATAGTTAACAAATTCAAAAACTGTCAAAAGAAATTTAAAAAATTTAAAAATGTTACTAAAATGTTTTTCAAAGTGGGCAAATAAATATCTTGTTTGGATTATTCAGATTTTTTTAAGAACCAATTCCTTAAGTTATTCGCCGATCTCACTGATACTTTTTAAATCATTAATTGCAAGGTCTTTTTAATAGTTAACTGATCCTTAACTTTTACAAGCTTCAACGACCATTTGAAACCGATACTTACGCTAAGTATAATCGAGTTTCTAGCAAGCGAACGGCACATCAGTTTTCAGCCAAAGTGTTTTAAACTTTTTCGTGCGATTTCATCGCATTGTGTGCATAAATGATTATGTGAAGCGTATAGATGCAAAAACAGACATTTGATATTTTGTAATAAAATGAGTTAGATAGAATTTTTGATCTTCGGCAAACAAAAAAAATATTCAAAATGCATTTCAAATTTAGCCTTAGATGCAATAGCAGACATTTGCGTTCAACACGCAACTGCAAAAACAGACCAATCATCTGCAAAACTATGAATAGGACTTTTGGTTATTTAATTAAGTTCATTAATGTAAATCAAAAATATTTATGATTTTAAAGTCAAAGCTATTCAGCTTCTTTTAAAAACGGTTTTTGGAAAAATTTAATAGAATGAACATTCTAGTCATGAATTGTATTGTCAGTGTAATTTGTAAAGTGCGTAACTCCATTTTTGGACAAAATGGGTTTATTACACCATCTGATGTAAAATAATTCAACTCGTGTGATGGATAAATTAGTATTTCCTTAAAAATTCACATTTGTGAACTAAAATTAAAAAAAGGAAACTGCTTATCTCCAATCTATAATTTTTGGCAAGGTAAAGTGCTTAACTACCATTAGTAGCGCGTCATGAAAGGGAGATTGTTTATACACGTTTTTATTTTTTTATTTTTACGATCTTATAACAAAAGTTTAGTGTGAATTATCTCAGATTTAAGGTAGGTACTGTTATTATATAATTTAGTATTAATAATATAACATAGTATTATAGAAACTTGAAATAAATGACAATTTATCTCAACTTGGAGATACAAATTTTACGCCAAACAGATTATGGTTATAAACGCTGGAGATACGAAAGTTTTCAATAAATTTATTTTGTTATAAATTATGTATTTTATATTTAATAGTATTAAATAAAATAAATATCACCTAAAATCTGATAAATATAACAGAACAAATATTAAATTGTTATTTTTTTGTTTTTTTAGATGGCTACAAGAACCGATAACTTATTGATGATGGTGTTAAAGTCAACCTCCAAAAAAGCAGATGACGTTAAAGGAATTTCTCCTACCGACTTAATTCTAAATAAAGCTGGCGACAATAATACATTATGCATACATATGAAGATGACATTAAAGGAATTTTTCCCAAAGACAAAATTCAAAATGAAGCCAATGACAATAATACAATAATTAGTGATAGTGATTTTTTACCGACGGAGTTTGATTTGAACGTAGGTGAAGTAATAGAAAATATTCTTGAGGATGCTAAAGGAGTTGAAGAGGTGCAAACATTCGTGAATCAAGTTTCTGGTGAAATAATGTCAATGAATCTGAAAATAAAAAGTCTGATGAAGAAATATCAGAAACAAGTGAATCTATTGAAAGTGATGGAAACAATGAATATATAGCCAATGAATTACTAAATTGAGACAAAACAGAAACACGGAGGCGGAGTGAAACAGACTAAAACTAAATGGACAAAAAACACCAACTACACAAGAAGGGAAAAAAGATGGCGACGGTTGGAAATATAACATTGAAAAACCTGCTAAAAATTTGAAGCCGCCATGTAATTGCAAGCTAAGCAGAAACCCTAAAACCAAAATTAGATACCAATCAATCACCAAAGAAACTAGAAGTGCAATTTTTGAAGACTTCTGGAAACGCACATGGCAGGAAAACGAAACGTTTATAAACACACTACTTGTAATAAAATCAACTGCTAGAAAAAAAGGGACGCAGAAGTTTCTAGAAGATTGAACTCAACAGAATTTGTTTTAAAGCACGGTCACAAAAGAATACGCTTTTGTAAGGCAATGTTCTTAAATACATTAAGTATTGGGGAAGTAGTTATAAAGAAATGGGCCAAGGGTACACTTTTCAAAAATATTCGGGAAAATAAGGAACTGAAGTATCAGGATATTGAAAAGTTTTTGCCAACCTATCTAAACTGGAATCACATTTTTGTTGCGCAAGCACATTACAGTTTTACTTAGAAACTATGTGATTCTCAAAAGCGCAACTATGTAATGCCTACTGCAAAGACTTTTGTGCAGAAAACAATATCAAACCACTATCATCTATCATTTTTGATTAAAAAAATGGCCACTATATCAACCAAAATAGGGCAAATGTGACATATGTGTGGCTTATGAAACAAAAAATATTACACAAAATTAGTATAATTTCCACATTCTTTTAAAGAATGAAGCACGCCAGGAAAAAAAGAAATGACATCAAATAATACGATGGACTTACAACCGGTACTGCTAAGCCCAAAATCGAATGTTAGTTCCTTCTATTATAAAACAAAACTTATTGTCCATAATTTTACCATTTATGACATAAAATGTCATAAAGGTTACTGTTATGTATGGAACAAAACAGAGGGTAAAACGACAGCAAACAAATTTGCAACT
Organism: Tachinus rufipes; assembly: GCA_963932245.1. Lineage (NCBI taxonomy): Eukaryota > Metazoa > Arthropoda > Insecta > Coleoptera > Staphylinidae > Tachinus > Tachinus rufipes. The sequence goes on along the minus strand of OZ010741.1, from coordinate 80,617,917 downwards.
ATAATAATATACTTTCTTAAAATGAGAATTGATACCCACCCATTTAAACATAATGTTAATTTCATATTATTTAGCGCCAAACCGAAATGCAATGCTTTCAAATACTCATTTCAATTTAGCAATTGAAGAAAACGTAACAATTATACAAAAATATTTGCAGAAAAGGCACACCCAAATGGAAGCAGACAGCATACATTCTACGATTGAAAAGAAAATCAGAAAAAAGAACATTAATGTTCCTGCGGATTACATTTTCGTTTGCAAAACGGCCTGTGAAAAACTCCGTATGATGTAGAGTACTTACCACATGCATTTTTTTTAAATTTCAAGACAATATAACAAACTTTACGTCAATAAGACCTGGAAAAATGATCGGTGATCCACAAGTAAATGATCTGAAAGCCATTAAATACACAAACAAAACTATAATTTTAAATTACTCCATTCTGAAGCTGACTGGCAAAATTTTACAATACGATTACCTTCAAAACTTACAAGTATGACATTTGAAAACTTGCCACTTCTTTACCAGAATAGAATTCCTACAAAAAAGCAAAGTTTCAACATCTTCAGCAACTGAAAAGAAGTTAAAAAAAAAACTACCATGATTTTTATAACAATTTGCATCATCACTGATAGTTTTGATTATTTGTTTTATTTTTATGCAGTGTACTTTGCAAATTTTTGGATCCCAGGTCATGATTTTTTTTAATATGTTTAACTTAATAATTTATTTGTACACTTATTGCGACACTTCATAGTTTTTCGAGCTGGAATATTTCTGTCACTGCATGAAATGTATGTCTTACCACTATTTCGGTTTGATTTTTGTGCTTGTGGTTTCAAAATATTTTTATTAAAACTATTTGCAGGTTTTTAGTATCTAGTTTATGTTTACGTTTAACATCTCCCAAGACGTTCTTTTTAAATTTTGAATGTTTTAAAAATGTGTATCTTTTAATCATAACATCGCCGACTCTCTATAATTAGGATCAGCGTCACTGTCATCGATTTCTGCAGTACTTACAGTACTGTCAATATCACAACTTGGCTCCATATTTCAGCTTAACAAAGTAGATGAGAATGAAAAGTAGATATATCCAAGATATACCGAGTTTTCATTCTCACTCTTAATTGTGGATAGACATTAACAACATCTAGTATCAAATATCTAGGATGCTCCCTGAATCAGCAATGGGACCAATCGAAAGAAATTAGATCCAGAATAGAACAAGCTCGCACGGCCTTCAATAAAATGAAGCAAGTTATGTGCCACATCGCAGAGACCTGGACGCTCACAGGTGCTATGTGCAAAAAGTTAGAAGCATTCGAGATGTGGTCATACAGAAGGATGCTACGTATAGTGTGGACAGATAGAATATCTAATGCCCAAGTTCTTGCACGCCTCAATAAGGACACAGAAATTATATATCTTCTGCAAAAACGTAAGCTTGAGTATCTTGGCCATATCATGCGAGGCTCGAAGTATAAATTACTGCAAAATATAATGCAGGGAAAGATAGCTGGTAGGCGAGGGCCAGGTCGCAGAAAGACGTCCTGGTTGAAAAACCTACGACAATGGTTTGGGGTCAACACTACAACTCTTTTAAAGCTGTCAACAAGACCCAAATAATGTTGATGATCGCCAACGTTCGTGGAGAACAAGGCACGTAAAGAAGAAGAAGTATTAAAACTAAACACTTGATACTTGTGTAAGGTACACGAGAATAAGGTATTCTCATACTAAACGATAAGTTAAACCTTACAAAATTGAAACACGATAAAAACTAGTTTTTATTTTCTCAGATCCTCATATGTATTTTATTTAATCATTTAATATTTCTAACATTATGTGACTTACATAATGTACTAATTTGTCCCTTCTTTACTCCACAATTGTTCAGAAGGTTTACATTTAAATAATATTTTTCGACTGCCCACCGAAATAATTTTTTTTTTTAAATAAATTAAACATAATTTTTTTTTTTACATTTTTGAAATCAAATCAAACAAAATAAAAAATTGAACAACAATTTTTTTGGTAAATTATATATTTTTTAAGTAGCAAAAAACTTTTCCGACTTATGGCCGCAAAGCATCATTTTCCGATCTAAGATAGAAACAATAGTATATTGTGCAACAAGCACAGTTTGATGTTCATTTTCCAAGAGTATGAACGTTGCACGATGGACGTCTGCAAGTGGTGTAATTCATAAGTGAAAAGTTACACACTATGCATTTTCTATAACTGCTATACTTATATCGTATAAAAAAAAAATGCCATAATCTGTCACTTTCTGATGACTCCCTGCGTAATAAGAATTTAATATTTGTTTTATTTTTACATTAACCGTTCATTAGTATCAAATTATGTGGCTTGATAAGGGCATTTGCGGAAATAATTTTCTGGGTCGTTCGGTACCTTCCTACATTGTCTTCATAAGTCTCAGTTGCAAAGCGTTTATGTGTGCGTGCAGATTAGCCAATGTTATTAACAATTTCGGTGTGTGACATTAAAGCTACTATTATTAACAAGTTAAAAATGTTAATCTTTTTATAAATTATTTGAAATAAATTTCTATTTAAATTTTTAACTAATATATATGTCTTACAAAGTTGCAACTTCAAAAATTGATGGATAAGGTTATAATCAACGACAAAATACATTTTCAAGACTAAGAAAACGACGACTACAACTATGATTTAGTAGAAAAAAAAATTGGTGCAAAATTGTAGTTGTTAAAACTAAATAAATCGCAAATACTTCTGCAAAATTTAGATAGAAAAGGCCTAGTAAAATCTAATTTGTTTGGTTTTCAAGAAAACTGCACTATAGTATCATATGTACAAAAAAAAAGTTTTACATCATCATGATATGATATGAAGCACAAAACGTTGGTTGATGATGATAATATTCTACTCACTGAATGTAGGTGCAAAAACTCCAATGATTGTTATTGCAGCAAATAACACAACCATAAATACTTATAAGCAAGAATTTTGTTAAAAACTTTCATACTAGTTGATAAAACCTCATTTAGTTGAAAGAATGTTTCTAAAATTGCTCCCAGTTGCTACAAAATGCGAACTAGAGAAATATGTAGCATTCAAGAAACTACTGCAAGGAATATGAAAAGATTCCGGCAATCAAATATATGTTTAATTAATCTTAATTAGTGTTCAATTTAAGATTAAAAAATGTATGTTGTTAAAGTTTTTTTTTTAAATAATAGTAGTTTTTGTTCTTGAAAATGACAATAAACATTTACATTGAAAAAAAATTGAAATTATATACATATATGAAAAATCTATAAATATGTTTTTTTTCTTTTATTACCATGTTTTAAAATATTTAACATACAATATATTTCTTATAAACATTGGTTGTACATAATTATTAATTATCGGTGTGAGAAACTGAAGCTACTATATACGTTTAAAAAAATTATGATACTAATGAAGAGTTAAACAAGCAATTCTTGTTAATGGCTAAATTGATTGGCCGAATCTATTATCTCTTATTAACTATTAATAGCCCGCGCTGCAGTAGAATCATTCAATCGTATTACCTGCTCTACTCCAGGAGCAATATCTCAAATGTTAACTTATTACTTATTGTCAATTATTCATCGCAACATACAACTTATATGAATAAGAATGACTCAAGTTATACGGGCGTAACATTAATGACAATAATTTTCCCGGAAAGTTTTGTAGATTTTTAGTTGCGTTGTCTACTATTAAGTATTAACATGGACATGATCCATTATATAGTTATTACTTTATAGGTTTTTTCATGTCATAATAATTTAAAAAAATTTTGATAGTCCTTTTTAAACCATTTTATGATTAAAATAGCATGTCAGACTTTGGCCCTTCCAAGTTTAACAATAATTAATGCTGGTGGTTCATACAGTAAATACTATACAACGTACAGAAATTATACTTTTTAATGTATTAAAAAAAATCACAAATTGTTTTTTATTTCATTGTCTTTATTATTTATTTGTTAACATATTCGACATATTATATGATGCGCATTAAGAATTTTTATTTTTTTGTTAGAATAATAACAAAAGAAATATAATATTAATGCAAAAATAGCCAGTAAAAACGGGAAATCATACTATTATTAATTACTAATATTACTTACGTAAAATTGCTGCCTGAGCTGCAACAACTACAAAAACTACTAAAGCACAAATGGAAGACTTCATCTTCTGAAAAAAGGATGAGTACGAATGATTGTGCACGTGAATAGTAAACAGTTTTATGTAGCACCTTGTCCTTTTTAATATTATTACATTAACAATTTTAATATTGACAACAACCGTATATCGATAAATAGTAAAGTGTTTATTGCTGTCTGTTTTAATGAAGATATAGTGAAAAACATAGACAAATACAAATAATTTTAATTGGTGTTTATTAGTGACTTATTTAATTTATTATTCAATTGCAACATGTGGAATTAATATCGAAATAATTACATAGTACATGAACTAATTATACAGCCATATGGCACCAAGAACAATTTGTTCGCATTAGGGCCGGTATTATAAACCATTAAAATCTGTAGATTTTATTTACTAACCAAGTAAATTATTTAACTTGGCTAATTTCGGTATTATAAACGTTAAATAATAAAAGAAGGTAACTAAATCTGTGGAATAAACTAATCATCCAAATTCAAGGGATTAAAATTTATTCAATGAATAATTCGACACATGTCATGTTTCTTAGGTTATTTTCAATGTGGACCAGTTTCTGTTAAAAATCAACTTTTGATTGTTCCACGATTTTATGCCTTTCAAAATATTGTAGGGGATTATTATAATATAACAAAGGCTACAATACAACACATCAATAACTACAATATTAAAATAACATAAATGCGGCGATGCAATTCCTAATTCTACGAATAGTTAATTTAGTTGGCAATGCGCTTTATAATACCGGAATACGTTTATTCGTCGAATATATTTAAATTGAGAATTTGTTATTGATTTATTTTGTATTTATAATACCGGCCCTTAATCAAGTAATATTATAACAATATATACAATTAATGTTCTCTTTGTAAAATTTATTATGAGACTGGTTACTGGTACTTCTTATAATACAAACTCAAAATGTTTGTTTTTGTATACGTTTATTTACTAAACATATTTAAAATCTAATTTCCGTTTGACACTGTCTTAAAATTATATAATAATAATAGATTTATTTGCAGCATGTTGCCTTTACATAATAATAATAATAATATAAATAAATATATACAATAAACATTTACATTGAATAACCAACAGTTGAAATTACAATACAATAAATAAAGGAATAAATAAGCGCAGTAATTGAAAAACATTAAGTAAAAATACAGTTTCAAATCTATATTTACAATTTTGTTTAAAAAAGTTATGAAATATAACAAATAAACCAAAATAGCAAATGTTACATTGACGCATCATCTGAGCAAAGGATTTTTTGTATGATACACTACGAAAATATTTGAATGTCTATTATATCGGGTTTTGCAAAAAATGATAAAATGTTGCTCAACTGTTTTGGGCAATTACTTAACGTATGCATAAAGTTCAGATCTCTTATAATTTTCCTTTCTTTTAAACTTGTACGATCTCTCTGGACAAATTTTCTTTTTCACACTATATAAAAAATTATCTTTTAAATTTGTATTCTGAATCTCACATCCCAGAGACTTGACAATAGCGCCTAAAATAAAAGCCGCAATCCTAACAAATGTTTCACTCCTATTAAGAGATTGAGCCACTTTATTGGACAAAACATCAACATTATTTTGCTTTAGACTTAAGAGAGTTGAATCAACACCAGGACTCCTGAGCAATCAAATAGATAATGCGAAAAATCTTGTGGCATTCCACAAGCCGGCAGCTAGTAGGGATGGGGTGAGTGATTTACTTGAATCAGGCGGCGCAAATTACTTTTTGAATTATTTATTATTTTTCTAAATTATATGAATGTTACATTTTAAAATACCTTAAAACAAGCAAGCCATATTATCTTTTCAATTTGATTTAAAATAGTTACTAGTTTTTCCTACAAGAATAAAAAAATTAACTCAAATATCATCCGTTTTATACTAAATCTAAACATATACCTAATAATAATATTGTCTTTATTTCTTGTATTACATACAGAAAAAGGTGAAGTTCAGTAACATAACTGATATTCCACTTAACCCAAAATTTTACAATAATTTAATTATAAAAATTCTCTTTGCTACATCTTTAATACTTTTTTCCATTTTAACGTTTCCGGAATATTGTGTGGTATTGATATATCTAATTCAGATGTTGTATGCTTTGCAAACATTTAAATTTAGAATAGCCAATATATTGTTAGTGTTGACATTATGACATTTAAAAACAATAAAAATTAAAATTTATGGCAATGCGTTCCAATTTTATTATGACTGAAAACACATAAATTTAATTAAATGTGACTCAGGAACTGATCAGGAAAATAAATATTGTGGTAAAGTATAAACAATATAATAAATTTGTTTATTTAGATTTGCTAATATTATACAAATAGCATTTTCATGTAATGTTTGTAATAATTGTTTTATTGAATTATTTTTTTCATAGTTTGTCAATAATAAATTACTCTTTGGTATCTATTGAAGTTACTTAATAACCAGAGGAAAAAATATATAATATAATTTTAAAATATTTAAAGAGAGTTTAACAAGACTCTTGATTTTATGATTACTACATATTTGATAATTATACTTTGAATAATTTATAGAATAATATCTAATTAGTTATTAACGCAAAAAACCTAACTTTTACAAATTTTATTTTTTCTTCGCGATTGACAGTTGTACCACGGCAAGTACTTATCTAAACAAATCTAAAAAAATATTCTTTTACAAATTTAACGGCAAGTACTTAACTAAAACAATCAAAAATTTAATTTAAATTGTAGTTTTGCATTTAATAGATGTCACGAAAAACACCAATCTAAAAAAAAGTTGTGATAATTTTTTTTGTACAAAGGAAAACTAAGCACCATACCAACAAATTAAACAATGCAGCAAAATGACTACAAATTAATGGCCTACCAATTGAAACTTAAAAAAAAACAGCTTCTCTACCAGCTGAGAGTTTTACTCAGCACCAATACTGCCGAAGGCGCAGGAAACTGGAATAAACAAACGCAGAAATGATATAAACTAAAACCTGTTTTTGTAGAAAAAATAAAATAGAAAATAGTTCTAAATTGACATTCAAGTATCAATAATTGAAAGCATACCTAAATATAATTTCTAAGAGTAATAAATGGTAATAAAGTTTTGTTGTTATAACTACTACTTCATCTGTTATTTTATATGCAACTACTTTATCTGCAACTTCATGTGCTACTGTATCTGCTGCTTTATCTGTTACTTTCGATCGATTAACACTTTCAAAACCGTACTGTGCTTTAACTTTTAGATAATTTCTAAAAACATTTCTAAACGTAATAGATAATAAGAGTGACTTAATACCATAATAGCCAAAATAATTGTTAGATTTGTTATTCCGTGTGCCATACAAATGTATTTTAACGTCGGTGTTATAACTACCAATATTAATTTCAACATAAATCAGACATCCAAAGATAAACATTGACGGAAGTGTAAGAATAGGTCGTCTTTGCAACGAGATTAATCAATACATGATTGCAGGATGACCCCAACTACTCAAACATACTGAAAATGTGTATGATTCAACGCAACGTATTCATTTATTTCTAAGTTGGCTGAAACAGAACGGGTCTCCGGTATACGTCGTTTTCATGTTTGTTCCATATTAGTTGGAGTCTAAAGATAAACCAAAAAATTTGGTACTTGTTACATCTGTTGTATTATGACGTAAACTTAAAGTCCTGCACTGATAATTTCTTGATTTAAACTCATGTTTCTGATAATCTCAAACCTTTGTTGTTAGTCAGATTTACGTCATCAATATTATTTTCTCTGTTATATATTGTGGGATAAATAAATGAAATGATGGTGCTTATCAGCTTTAATTAAATAACGTTATTCAAACTATAAAAATATTACTCGATCAAATGACAACACATTATTTAACATCACACTGCTATTCGGCGGCTACTGTCAATAGATTGTACTATGTGAAAAGCAGCCAGTTTTCCCACAATATTGTGATTATAGGTTTGTTCCAACCGACACCAAACGCGGTTTAGGACCGTCCTAATTGTGTGCAGTTGAACTTTTGCGTTCCAACCGTACACAAACCATGACTCTGACTAGAAGTCGGGCGTTCCAACCTGACCCCAAATCGTTCGTAACCAAGTTACGGACCGTCAGAAACAGTCAGCAATCAGAAGCATGTATTAAAAATCCAGAACCGCACCGTATATGAATCAATTCAAATGGAAAAATTCACATGAGAACAAATAAACGTATTTTTGAACGGTACACGGAATTAAAATTATGTTGTTCGTATGAAATATGTGGCATCACTGTAAAACGCAGCGAAAGTAAATAAGGAATTGTGATAGGACGTATAGGTTAAAGTTTATAGTAATAAATATAGTTAGCAAAACGGGCTGCAAATATCTCTCCAGAGCAAAAGGTCACGTTAGTGCTTTTATATGTGCAAAAGATACCCTGAAAATTTTAGGAAGTGCAGTGTGCTACGTTCCAAGGTATTTTAAAATGTATCTGCAGAAAATTTGAAATTTAAGCGTTTTTCGATATTTTTAAGTATTTCTGTGGATACATTGTAAGATATCTCTGAGAGTAGCACACTTCCTAAAATTTTTAGAGTATCTTTTGCACATATAAAAGCATGTTTTCAAAAATTCACATAATTAGGATTCATGTAGAGGAAGGAATCTTCAGTGGTCTGAGGAAAAATAAATTTTCATACCGTACACTTGACTCATACATGGTGTTATTTATAATAATATAAAACACAAATAAATATGTATAAAAGTTGTGACGTTTGACAAACATAAATGTCAAATTTATTTGTCTATTCCAGACGAAACAGCTATTTACATGGTATTACCCACTTGATGCATTCCATGTGAACAAATTCACATACAATCCAACTTACACAGTTCGAAAATACCAAATACTGAATCACATGTGAAAATACGTCACTTTTACATACGGTTCTATTCACATAGATTCGAGAATAGCACCCCAGTCATGCGCAAAGAGTAAAAATGTTGCCGCAATTGAAATTAGTGAAATTGAAATACCTCCAGCCGCATCTACCGCAATTTATTTAATTAGTAGAATTTAAATTTAATGACAATAACTATAATTTATTTGTCTGAAACTTAATTATAGTTTTAGTGAAAAATAAAGTACAAACGCTTATTGTAAAATAGTTTTTTAAAGATGATACAAATTTAGTTTTTACGATTTGTTTACATCACATAACCTCACATTTAAAACTGTTTGGATTTAGTCAAAAACTTGGTTGTGGCGAGTTCCTACCGACAAGCAATTTGTATTCAGTCGGGGGCCAGTACAAAGTCGGCGCTTGCGCAAAAGTAATCCATGTATTAGTCGCAACCAGTTTGCAAACTGCCGAGTGATGTCGGTTGGAACAAACCTATTGTCAGCAAACGATATCATGTTTAATTATGGTTGAATAAAACTTGGAAAATCGTTAACGTAAATTAAAAACAATAGCGGACAAAGAACTCATCCCTATGAAACGCCGTGGGATATGGATAAATACAGAGTTTTTACTAGTTACATTTACACACTGCTTTAGATTAGACAAATAGCATATTAAAAGATGACAGCTGGTAGGATGAAAACTATATCCATAACATTTTCTAAAAAATAATTTTGTGTAATACGCAGTCCAATGCTTTGCTGAGATACAGAAAGGAAACAGCAGTATATTAACCTGGTTAAATAAATTATTACTTTCAAAATGCTCTATGCTTTTATTTTTTAATATTTTTGAATGAATTGCAAGGACAGATATTGGGCGGCAATTGTTCATATCACATTTATCAACTTATTTAAAAACAAATAACGGTTGTCAGGAAAAATGGATATTTGAATGCATTTATTGAAAAGTTTTGTAAGCGGAGAGATAATAGTATCTGCTACAGATTTTATTAACAAGGGGGTGTTACCATCTATGTGGTCGATTACAGGCTGCTTTTCATTTTTTTGCAGCTACAAGGCGATATACAACTTTCAGTTTTTTTGCATATTGTTCTTTATATATTTGGGGTATAAAAACTAATTTTTCCGTGGGAAAAAATTTATTGTCTTAATACTAATTTTTAGCGGTCAATATGACCTTGTCACATTGCCACTCACCGCTGGCCGATAATAATTCTCGGAAACCGCTAATCTGAAACAGAAATCAATATGCAATTAATGATTTGCATAAGATTCTTTAGCAGATGGACCACTTTCATGTCAAAATGTTGATAATTAACAAAATGGCGGTCATATAAAAAAGTGGTCAATATTAGCCGAAGAAAACAATGTAGAACATATTTCCAAAAGTTCAAGTCGATACTTTTTATAGTTGCTGAGAAAAGTTATTGGCCAGCACAAAAAATGTGATTTTGAGAAAAACGTTACGCGTTAAAGTTTCGACATGAGTTTTAATCATTTTGGGGGTTCTTGCCTTTAGTCAGCTATGCTAGCACCGTACAGTAGGCCCTTCTCTTCCTCAAAATACTGTTGTCGGGCCATTTGGTCCTGGCAGCAATGCTGTATGGTCTCTCGAGCTTTCTACAGGTTGCATCTTTAACAAAAAAACGATTTGACGACGACAATAGAACTTTTTTGGAATAAGTCCCAATTAGCAAGGTTATCCCGTACAGCGATGAAAAACCGCGCTTCTTCCAGGAGCCGTGTCCTGACACGGACAGATGAGTTGGTGTTTCCGTGCTCTTCGTTCTTTGAAATTTCTTTTTTTACAGTTTTGCTGCCAACACACTCGAAAACAGATTTCGAAACGACGTACAAGTTCTCCAGAAAGGCGTAGTAAGTTGAATTGCCAAATCCCGTTGACAGGTCCATCAGCCCGCATAACAGGTTAACTCCTCACTGTCCAACTCCGTGAAGACGCATGACAAACATGAGGCGACGATTGACTTCGTACGCCTTGTCAATTAGAGCACAAGAATGCATGAATATCGAAGAGCACTTACATCTGATCTCAAGTTTAAATCCAAGGCCTCGATCGGCAGTCCGCCAGAAAGTGACGTCCCCATCACAAGTTTTACACTTTAACGCTGTCAAGAAAATGTTGAAAACTATCAAGAAGTTCATCAACACGTAGCAACTGTTGGGGTCCGTCGAAATGTCTTCAAAGCTGTCGCGCAACTTTTTAGCCGACGAGCTGATTGGCCGAGAACCGAGAGATTATACCCATGCGGCACAAAACTCAAGTGAGAAAATAAATTCAAATAATGTTTATACACCAGTATTGTAAATTTTGCTCATCGGCACTAGTTATTAAAATTAAATTTATCACTAAAATAGTAGAATTATTTTCTATGATTTGCATTAGGAATACGTTTTGCTATCGGCATATTATGATTGTTATTAAGAGCATACCGACCGCTACCTTAATTTGTAGTATTTTAACAAAAACGGCAACTTGGGCTTCATCGCTGCTTCTACAAATAATTTGAAAATCGATTTATTTTTTTACCAGTACATTTAGAAAGGATTAAACTATGAAATGTCGAAGTCTTTTTTGTGAAATGGCAAAAAAATGCATTCAAAATTACAGAAAAACGCATTTATTTCTATATTTGATGGGTTTTTTCGGTCATTTCCTAACTATTATTTGACTAAAAGACTTCGACATATCATAGTTTAATCCTTTCTAAATGTACCGGTAAAAAAATAAATCGATTATCAAATTATTTGTAGAAGCAGCGATGAAGGGGAAGTTGCCGTTTTTGTTAAAATACTACAAATCAAGGTAGCGGTCGGTATGCTCTTAAGGTACAGTTAAAAGATAACTTATAACGTAAGAATTTGTCTTATAATATTTGTTTTAATTTAGCGGTATAAGTTTACACTTTAATCTTTCTTTTACAAAATATTTCTAATATAATTTTACGTAATAGCAGTAATTAGAATTTTGATAAATAAACATTCGATAAGTTTTGTAAATTTGGCAGTTTTTTGTGACCATTATTATCACTAATAATATTAAATGCACATTTAATTAAGTAAAATTGTTGTTTTGCAATATATTTTATAACATTATAAGTCTTTTTTTTACCGCCTCTTCATCTGTGGACATTCTAATCGAATATTATTATATATGGTAATCAATATTATCAATATGCTACTAATTAACATTTTTTACATGTTACTCACCCATTTCTGCATTATATTAAATTATAAAATTGTGCAGCACAATCATTTTATTACCTAATTTAAAGTCCAATGACTTTAATAACGTCGACATTTTTCTTTGAAAAATGGAAATGTCCTCTCACTTATATAAAGGATTGTCGGGTATTATTTGACTTGAACAGGACTACCAATTGTGGTATCGAACGATAAGCTAACCACCTCTTAAGTAAAATTGTAGTTTAAACACTTGTAATTCAGTTTCAACATATGTAACAATTTTGATACATTCCGCTATTTTAAAAACTCTGGTGTCATGCATTCTACCCGGCATGCTAACAGAAATGTTAATAAATTTCCTTTGGTGGTCAAAAATTTCTGTAACAATGTATACTACAATACTTACCCTGCAAAACAATAGAGTGAAACCCTTTCCAATTATAATAATCATTGGAATTTCCTGCAGAATGCTTAAAAGGAATGTGGTAGCCATCTATTGCTTCAAACTCACCTAGGAAGTCATTCGATCTTGTTTCAAATACTTAATTTTGTTACAAATAATATTTTAATATTTATTGTTTAGTATTATCTTTCATTTGCTGTGTGTAGTGTTATATTTAGATGCTGTACGCTTCCTTACCTGAAGAGATGCCCATGTCCATGCCCATGCCAGTGGAACCCACTATTTATTTACTAACTAATCGTTATTTCTATACATTGCAAAAATATTCAGTAACCATAAAAAATCTCGAGATATCAACGTTTTTTTTATTTTTTTATTTTTTTGAGCTTGGAGTAGATACACTAAAGATACACATATTTCTAAATTTTTAATTAGTATTATAAACAAAAATATAATCTTCAATTAACTAACTGACGAATAAATTTAATCATCAGTTAAATTAGGTTCAGTATTATAAAACCAAATCGTATCTCAATTAAGTAACTAGAGATTTTTTTAACGTGATTTTAAATTTGAATGCGAAGTTAAAAAAAGATACCTGGTTAATAATCGCTAACAAATATAATGCTATTTAGCAAACAGGGATTAGAAGTAGTGCACACCTGAAATTGTTATATGAAAATACATTTGGAAATTCATGTTAAATTTGACACCGAGAAGTCTCTTTTACATCCGGTCCTCGAGATATGTGGGTGCATGTGCGGCTGAACGTTTATACCGAAAGAGGTATATCCTCACGGCATATAGCCAGTTAGCAGTATCGTTCTAGCCAAAGTGTTAGTGTCGGGTTTACGATTTATATACTTCTTTTCTAGTTCAATTGTCGGATTTGTTACGTGTTATATAACCCGAGTGCGGTTTTTAGGTTTTTTGAATATGGTGTTAAGTAAGGCTGTATGGTATAATCTAGTTGGACAGGAGTGTCTAGGATTTACCGTCTAGGTTTATGGAACTAAAAGCTGGAATTTTGGAGGTTGTAAGGACCACCCGACAGACCACGTCATAAGGAAGCTATATCGCAGGGAGGAACTACGCAGGAGACAAAGGATGCTAAATCATCTATTTTTATATATATATATATATATGAATTCTTATTAAATTAAATAGTAGTGGTGCCTCACATTTAATTAATAAAAAATTAACTACACTTAAACAAATTAAACGTCTTGAAAACTAGTGGTGCCTCACACCTAACTAATCAAATTTTCTATTTTCACATCAATTTAAATGTTACTAAAGTAGTGGTGCCTCACACTTTACTGACTTACGTTTTACGACGTTGTGTATCAATTTTATAAAGATTATTGATGTAATAATCGAAGGGTACAATTACGTACATTTAATTAATCTGAATTAGCATCTGTGCAACATAGTGCAAGGTCCTCACTCGCGTTGTAACTTTACATTAATTTTAGAAGAACTTGGTGATGAACGGAGGGGATACGTAGCGCTATGCGTCACCGCGGACAACTCCAGTATACAACTTCTGTTGGCTTGAACTCAATTTGAATGTTTGATTTAGAACCTATTAGTCGCTAAAGTTTAATAAAAGTGTTGAATTTGTTTGATTTAGGACTTAGTAGCCGCTAATGTTATATATTATAGAAAGTGTTGAATTTGTTTAAATATTTTTGAATAAAGTGTTTATGCCACCAACCGACCACCGACTTAGCCTGTTATACTTGTTGGGGAAAGAGAATAAATTTTTAGGTACGACTGTGGGTTTGACCTTCTCCCACGGAGCACGGTGGTACCGAGTGGATACTTGAAATTAGGCTCGTGGAGCTCACACCGACACCACCAATTAGGCGAATGAAATGAAAATCTACGCTATATTCTACTATTAAAAAAAATTGTCTAGCCGTGTTGCCGTCATTTGAGTTTTCAAAACCGGGTTGAGGAACGTCTACAATTAATCCCATTTTTTCTTTGAATTGCTTTTGGATACTTTTTTGGTTTCTGCAACTACTTTTTTATTGTTGCAACCTCGCTCTTGCCATTTTTTAATGAGAAGTTTGTAAGATATGTGTAGTAAGCATTCGAAAAATCGTATCCAGCCATGTAATACCGATATTCCAAATTGCAAGTTTACAGACTTAATTTTTCTATTAATCATTTTGTTAATTGAATTAAAATCTTTTGAACTTGCTCCACATACATAGCATTTCTGTGTAGATGTGTCCGTGAGAGCGTTGCACACCTTACCATCAACCATTGCAGATACAATCACTATTATGTATATCTTTTATTTTAGTAATTACCCGTTTTTTTTTGCCACAGAAACTTGAGCTGATTTTTTTAAAAATTCAATTGTTAGAGGCCTACAATACCTTGTAGAAGAAGGACGTGGATTTGGCCAAATTATATTTGATTTTTTTTCTGGGTTACTTACTAGACGAACAGGCACTAAAGATGTTATAAATATAGCTGAATCACTGGCTTCGCATCCATAAAACGCCTGTTTATACAAACTATGATCTGAGCTTCCATCAAAACCCCACTTTGTTATTAAAACATAGTTTTTTTTATTTCTTTGTTGCTTAATGATGCTATAACAGTATCTTGTACAGCAACCAAACGTTGCACGGTGTGGTTTAGAAGAGCTTGTAATTGGACTTCTGCCGAAGTTGGACTTATTTTAATAAAATCTTTATTTGGGTAACATTTTATCTTTTTAGATTGTATTGTTTTATATGATGGATATCTGTCGGGATTGTTTAATCTAACTAATCAATATTGATGCCTAGACAACCTAGCATCTACTAATAAGGCTAGGAAGGCATCTTCACCTGATATTCTGCGAGATTGAATTTGAAAAGATGAACTATAAGCTTTTCTTATCCTAGTTTCCTCGTTGAAGTGATCTCTTCAACTAATTTGGAAGCATCTGTTTGCCCAGATGCTCTTAGGCTCATCTTTGTAGCATAACTTAATTTCGCGATAGGCGTAGATTTTTGTTTTTTTGCGCTTGGTGAGCTCGTTACTTTCTATAAAGGAAACTGTTGGGCGTCCTCGCTGTTTTAAATTCAAAAACTCGCAGCGCCTAAATGAAATTTCAGTTTCTAGCCAATTGTTGTATTTGATCTCAAATCTTCAGACTTAAAGTGGCGTATTTTGTTATTAAGGTCATCCAAATATTCTTCAGAACACTTTGTAATTTCTTGAATTTTAATTGTTAAATGAATAAATTGGTCTTTGATTTTATTTCGTCCAGAACTTATCAAAATATTTAAAAGTTTTTTTTGTGTAATGAACATATAGTAATTTTTGAAATTGTGTCTTTTTCCTTTATTGATAAGAGAAACGTCAACTATGGCGTATGTTTCGGAAGCTAAAGCAGGTTTCTTTCCTTAAGTGCTACAATGATAAATTAACATTAAATATGAATTCAGAAAATGTAAGTTAAATTAGATTAAAAAATTAAAAACGTTAGCTTACCATTAATTAATTTTAGATTTTGAATTGAATCTTGACAATTACTAAATAACTGTCATAGAGTCATGGATATATAAAATATATAATATAACATTGTTTTTGTAATAACTATATGAGGCGTTTAAAAGCAAAACTTGTCTTGTCCACTTTTGGTGTAAAATGAGTTACATACGTCATTGTGTAGATCCTTTAGTTCTGTATGTGCTAAATACATTTTTGTACTGCAAAACTCGATTTATCTCATTCAAAATAAACGGTAAAATATTGATATAGTTGCAAAACTTGTCTTATCCACCTGAGGTTGCAAATCAAAACTGGTTTTATCAACGCAGCCAATAAAAGGTTCCTACGCGCTATTGAGTTTCGAGTGACATTGACAGTCAAAATTTTTAAAAAGCATGTCACTGTAACGTAACAGAATTTGGTAAGGATTGCCCTGTGAGAGATTGAAAAATCCAAGATAAAGAACTTTTTAAACACATCTCGTCATGGCATTTTAGGTTTTCTAATGCTAAAAGAATTAGGATTTAATAAAATTATAATATTTTTTGAATTGTATTTCATTTTGTAAAAAAATAAAAAAATTGATTTCGATATTTCAATTTTATTGTTGCAAAACTTGTCTTATTCATATTTAATTATAATGATTATAAAAAACCTTATAAACATTGTTTAAATAAATTTCTGTTGACAGTTCTTATCATTGTCTTACACAAGAATATTATATTACTTATAATACTTACTAAGTAATATACCGTGCAAACTTTTTTCTCATTTATCTCGGAATTTTTTCATATATTTGCTTCTCAAATTATTACCATGACAACCAAATACTCGTATAAAAATAAGTTTATCTTAGGGCCGCTTTTACAATTGTCCGTTAAACAAGGAATCGCACTATCTAAAGAATATATAAAAATGCGCTTTTACAATCTCTTACCGCTGGGCCACAAAACAAACGCGCCGCTTGTAGCGTCAAGACGCTGGAAGCGTTTTTTAGCAGCGTCAAAATCACGAGGCCACGAGCCTGTCAATTTTTGTAGCAGCGTTTATTTTGACATTTCTATTTAGGGTTATGATACATTTATTTTTGTTTATATAAATTTCTCAACACTTTTTTTTAAATTTAAATATTTATTCTGCCAATATGTTCATTAAAGATAAATTATATTAATGTTAATTTTCAAAATA
The DNA here is from genome assembly GCA_963932245.1 of Tachinus rufipes. Classification (NCBI taxonomy): domain Eukaryota; kingdom Metazoa; phylum Arthropoda; class Insecta; order Coleoptera; family Staphylinidae; genus Tachinus; species Tachinus rufipes. The sequence continues at coordinate 80,600,479 of OZ010741.1, read as the reverse complement.
TACAACATTTTAAAAATGTAAATTATTTACATAAACAAAAAATCATAGAATGCGGAAAAAAACAAAAATAATTTTGCCGCTTATAGCGTCTAAACACAAGTAGCGTCAATTCCGTATTATATTTGACATTTCTATTTAAGGTTATCATACCTTTATATTTGTTTATACAAAAATTTTAATATTTTTTTTAATTCAAAATTTATTCATTCTACCAATAAATCTTTTAAAGGTTAATTATATTAATCTTACTTTTCAATATAAGATGTATGTACAAAGTTTTAAATATATAAAAAGTATATTTACAAACAGAAAACTACGAAACGCGGGAAAACTAAATTTATTTTAAAAACTAAATTAATTAACTTTAAAATAATTTTATTTACTTATTTTTCATTTAGAATATGACATGTAAAACCTTGTGATTTTTGTCATTCAAAGCTTTCTAGCTTTGTTCTCCTAGCTTTTCACGTTAATGATACAAAATAATAGTTTAAATTAAATTGTATTTTTTCAAATTTAATAATTAAAAACCCAAAATCTTGGCAGAATTGGCTTTGGCAAACTAAACTTGATAATAAAATATAATCTATCAAACAATGTAGGTTTCATCCATTCTAAAATTATGCCAGTTTAAATTCTTCATTATTAACTATTAATATAAAATTTTGAAAACTGACAAAATGTGTTTTATATGTATAGTGCAAAAGCTATACAAACATATTATAAAATTATACATTATTTTTCTTACTTAACTAATAATTTTACAAAAAAATTTAATAATAATTTATTGAATTCAATATAGTTAAATAAGTTAAAATATAATAATGATAAAATACAATTTTTTTTAATAATTACAATCTAGACAAAATTATTAATTAAAAAGAAAACGTTCTGGCGTCTATATTTAGGAGCGTATGAAACAAACCGATTTGTTTCAGACGCTGAATCTCAAATAATACGTTCCAACGGTATAAACAGTCAAATTTGATTGTGTACGTACTTGATTTTTTGTATTAATTTGTTTTTAAGAGGCTTATAAGATGAGCGTCAAACGCAACGGACGCTCGTGTTTGTTTCGCTAGAAGCAAACGATGCTGCGTCGTGGCCTGGTACGTATAAACCCATGTATTTGAATTGGACGCTTGACGCTCCTTTTTGAAGCGCCGAGCGTTTACGCTCATAGCGTCATGACTCGTGGCCCAGCGATTATAACTTATATCTGGTATAGTAACTAAGTATCGCGCACAACAAATTAGTTTATAAACAACGTATACGTCAATTTATAAGTCAGTTCCAGAAACGGCCATCTTTGTGATAAATGATTTTTTAGAAAATGCATAAACGTGTTACAGTTAAAATAGGATTTGTTGCAAAAATTTTTGGACAGAAGAAAATTGATAATCGTCGAGCATTATTTCCTTGATTGGCCTAATCATTGGGACCTTCAAATGGTTCGTCTTTATTTCTAGTTCTAATATGGGATTCAGTGAATAGAGATTCTACTCGAGTGTGAGGGTGTGAGGGTGAAATTTTACAATGGCCCCGAGTCCTAGCAATTTCATAAAACTTTATTTGTATGTTTCGAAGAAATAAACCAGGGATAACTTATCCAGTGCTTGAAGCAGCAGTTTTCTCTAGTATAGTAACCAAGTAACGCGCACAACAAATTTGCATATAAATAATTTATACGTCAGTTTATAAGTCATTATTGACGTTTCAATAGGTTATGTAGACTGTAACAAAGGCAAAACTAATGCTATACCAGGTTTATACATTTAGATAAATTTATTCCTGGTTTAAGTTATCTGACAATTGTAAAAGCGGCCCTTAGTTCCATTTTAATTTTACCCTTAGCGACCTATATGCCTATGTATATTTGGACTGTCTGAACACTATTTTTACTTAGCGCACGCATGAAAAAGGGTGGTTTTGGAGTAATAGACATACATATATATATATATATATAAATATATATATATATATATATATATATATATGTTAACCCGGCAAGTCGGGCTCGTAAAATATATATTTATATTATGTCATATTCTAATGTATTTTGTCAAACTAACCTCCTAGGGACAAACAAACCCTTGTCTATTACTTCAAATAAAAAAGTTATAGCCACAATGGTATAAATCCGGCAAGTCGGGCTCTTTGCTACTTATTGTAACTCAAAGCGGGTATAATATTTTTAAAATATATTTATAATTTATTGTTATTTTCATAGCTTGTAAACGTTGCTAATACTTTTATAAAAAAAAAATTATAAATAACCTATGTTTATTTGAATATTCGTGTATAAACTCGACAACTTGGGCTCTTATCGTAAAAGTTATAAGAAATTGTTTTACAAAAATGTTTATAATCTATAATAATTTAAATTGTTTCTAAAAGTTTACTTACACAGTTACGATGACAAAAATATAAATTTAGTAAGTTTTGTTGAATGTTTATGCATAACATCGACAATTTATATTTTGATTTTTTTTAATATTACTTATTATATTCTTTTATAGAGTTCTTTGCATATTTATTTGTCAAATAATTTAATGATGTAGACTACAACAAAATAGTTGCATGTATTTGAAACTACTATATTATTGATTAACAAGTATAAACAATATTCAAAGTATTACATCTTTAATTTTTATTATTATCAATGAATTTATGATGAATTATTTTAAAAGCAGTAAAACTACTTTAAGGTCAGTCTATTCATGCATGTTTTTTTTATTTACGACTTCATTATTGTCCTGATATTTATTCAGAATTTTCTTACATCTGGATAGTTGCAAAAAATAACAAGCGGCAATAGTAACAAGTTATTTACATAAATTTTAATATTTATTAAAAGTTAAATAAATTTTAATATTTATTAAAAGTTATATAAATTAGTAATAGTGCAAAAGAAAAATATTTATTTTACACTTGCATTTGCGAAAAACAAATAGGTTGAAAATTTTAAAAATAATTTTTATACATATTGTTAATTGTAGAATTACCATCATTGTAATTTTGAAAACTGAGACTTGGCTATCATCTTATGATTTTATGTTTGTTTGTTGTGAAATTAAGAGCATTCAAAGTAATGTCAAAGTTTTAATCAAATTATCAATATTTAAGTGAATAATTTGAATCACATTTTTGTTCAAATACAATAAATTCTACTAACTTGACAAATAGTTGTTAAATTATGAGCAGACAAAACTTTGATATTAATTTAAGGATTAATAAATTTTATAAAAATTTAGAAAATTTGTAAAATTAGGAGTATTAAAAGTAGGACAAAATAACAACATTTATTGGTTTAGCTAACTAAAAGTTGCGGTTTAAAGTATGCAAATTACAATAATGTGGTGAAGTTATAAGCATTCAAAATAACAGGGTCAAAATTTTGATATGCAGTATCTTGGAATTACTTAAAATTTGGTTAACAACGATTTTATTACTATAGACTTAGCTGACATTTTCAACAAAAATGTTTGATACAGAAGTTTCAACGCAAGCGGTCAAAATTAAAATTGAATTATAAGCTTTCAAAGTAGCAGGTCCTATATGTGTGGTCATATGCAATATCTTAAATTTAACTGAAATTTAGAAATCATAAGTTTCATGGTTTGCGGATTACAATAAAAATGACAAAATGAAAGAAGTCTGACTAAATTAAATCAGTAAAAGCAATTGACTGTGTTTTGTAAAAAAAATTGTTTGAAATTTTGAAAGTACTAAGTGGATTATAGTTAAAAAAAGAGTGAGACAGGGTTGCTGTTTATCATCAACGTTGTTCTATATGCATGCCAAAAAGATGGTAACAAAGTGCTGAAAAGGGAAAGATCACTTCTTTGTTACATAGGAGAAAGAAGAATATAATCTATTTAATTTGCCGATGATATGATCGTGTTTGCAGAGAGCACAAAAGCACTAAAGTACTGAGTATAAACAAAAACAAAACAAAGGTTATGAGAAAGAAAAAACGTACGTTAAAAGAGATAAATTGGAGCAAGTGAGAAAGTACTGCTACTAAAATAACAAAGAATTAGAAAAACAAAGATAAATAATAGTTAGCATAGGAATAATAAAAAAGCTTTTAGAAAGAAAAGAAAGATTTGAGTAGCAAGTTAGGTATAAATTTGCAAATAACAATTGTGAAATGTTAAGCATAAAGTGTAAAGCTTGGAATTTACGTGGTCTGACAAGATCCGGAATAAAAGAGTATTAAGAATGTCAGTGGAGGAAAGAGCGCTAGTAAGAGAGAAAAGACGGATAGTACATGCAATGAAAAGAGATTTTTATTAAATAACGTGATCAAAAGAATGGTAAGTGCAAATCCGTAAAGAAATAGATAAAGAAAAAGATGCAAGATAACTGATGTTTTAAGGAATAGGGAAAGGTACAGTGAACAAAGCAAAAGATAAAGAACCAAGAAAACTAAAGAAGATACACTTAGGACCTGCAAAAAGCAGAACACTAATAATGATAAAGTCAAAATGTTAAAAAGTATGTTAAAAAGTATGGATTTAACTAAAGTTTAGCAAACAGCGTAATATCAAATAAATGAAAAATAAAAATTCCAATTTCAAAATATTTAGAGAATACTGGTTTTAAATTATGCAGTATTTAAAAGTAATAATAAGCATTCAAAGAATCAGTTTGATGTTTTGATACACATAGCCGTGCTTTTACTGTATGCGGATTATAATAATAATACCAAACTAATATTATTCAAAATAATGTTATCAAAATTTATTTTTAAAATTAATAAAACTAGCTTAAATTTAGCAGTGATGGTGGATTAGCGCATTAAGTACACACAATTATTTGCAATTGTTATAAATATGATTTATGTTCAAAAACATTCAAAACAATGATGTTTAAACAAACTCTTAGTACATAGCAAAGCATTTTATCACTAACATACTATATTTAGATATGTAAGACTAAAACTTTTACAAAGAATTTTTTAACTGGACTATCAAGACAACTATTTGGTTTTTAGTTTCATAATTTTTATTATATAATTGCTACTGTTCTAGATTAATAATCAGTTTTTCTTTAAGAGATGTTAATTAAACTAATTAAAATAATTTCTCGTTTTTGAAATATATATTGTGGGTCAACAACATTTTGTTATGAAAGTTTGAAGAATACTAAAATTAAAAACATAGATGCAATCGGTAGAAAAATAAAGATATTTAGTCGTATGTTTTATTATCCGCATAAGACACAATTAAGCATACATTAGATGTTAACATCATGCAATAAAATAATGAACTCTCTGTAGATATTTTTATATAAGTATGCAATATCATTATTTCAACAAAATCAAAAACTAAAACTGATAGCTGACTTTTGAGCATTTGTAATAAATAGTACAATAACCTGTTTTGATAGAAATTTAAATTAATCTATCCCATCAGAAGAAAATGCAATCAATGTGTGTAGCTATTGCAAAAACAACACGACATTATATTATGTAATAAAATTCTATTATATTTATTTTTAAAATATTTCTATAGGCCGCAATTAGGTCTATAGCAGCAGGTAGTGTCATAAATTAAAGTGATAACTTCTCATGTCCGACACATAATCGTATTATAATGCAATGTTAATATTCTTACATTTATAATATATATCTAATTGAATAATAATAAATATTTAAAACAGTTTTTTGTTTTTGTTTTACTTATTGCTATTTAATTGCAAAGAGGCAATTAATGACGTGTATTATAATGAAGCCGCGTTGGAAGAATGAAAACAAACGTTGGTGAAAATAGTTAGTTTTGTTATATTTATGTTTAGGTATATTAAGATTTTAATTAATTTTGTTATACTATTATTATTATATTTTATTATTACATAAACAACATATGAAAAGTTATACTTAAATATATAAATTAATACAAATTGTTTTTAAAAGCTAAGGATAAATGATTGCAATAGATAATTAGCCAATGGTAAAACTTGTGGCTCAGTAATGACATGAAAAATATAGAATATGAAAGATTTTTACAAATGAAACTGCACATCTGGGCTATAAAATGTTCTAGTACAATGCATATAAAACAATTAGAATAAACATTTAAAATAAGAATATACAAAATTTCTTGCCGTCGGAACACGACTCAATATACACATTTGCTGGTAGATTTTAAATCTCGAAGTCGGTTGGTGGTGAAGGCTGATTACAAAAAAGATCATAAATAAATGTAAAGAATTTAGGGTCAAATACTTGGAAACATTTGCTCGTAAAGCGGCAATGTTTTCATTCAAATATGTAATAATCATAATATATAATTTGATTTTACCTTAAATTATTTTATTTGATACAGAAGTAAACAATGATTTAGAAAAACCATATAAATTTAAATTAATTACGTTTTTTGATTCAATTAAAATTGGCATGCTTTTATATATATACATTTATTCAACTATACAAAATAGTTATTTATGGATCAAGTGCAGTTTACTATGATTGTTTATTATTATTACTGCATGGTTGCTAAATTTCAATAGAATCCAAAAACTCTAATTATAATTGATAGAATTTTGAAAACTTTTGGTTTTTGAGGTGGTCTAGCGACTACAATTTCTTGTGTACCTTGTTACTTTTTTAGTAAATCCAGTTTTCTTCAGAAACTTTTGCTAAGAGATAGACTGTTTTAAGCTTTTCTTTGGTTAGCTTCTGTTTGCCAAAGAAGGCTCTACGTTGCGTATTGTAAGCCTTTTTAGATTATAATCTTTTGGTATGCAGATGAGGCGGACTCTGTTGTTTGTGGCAGATTGTTTATGAAGTTTATCACTACTTTGCATTTAATTTAGTATTAAATGAAAAGATTTTTTCATGCAATAACTTTTTATAAAGTGTGATATTATTTTTAGTGTTTCTTTCTCATGTAACACGTTTGTTGGTCTAGGAACCTCAAGATTTACGGTGAGTTTGTTTATCTATATTTGATACGTTGCTTACTTCCCCTCCATCATCACAAATAAGTGAAGTAGTGGTAGCAAAAGCAGTGTTTTCATAGCTGCTGTGAGAGTTGTTCTTGTTGTTTTCTTTATTTAATTGCGTTGACTTGTAGCTGGGGGGGGGGGGAAACATCCGCCAGCAATTTTAGCTCTTTTCCTATAATGTAATTGTTTTAGTTTGATTTTTGAGCATGAAGTTTACCCAATATCTAACAAGAAGTAAAGAGCTTTTGTTATTTATTCCCGTAGCAGTTTACTGAAAATGAAGTATTGTCAAATGCTCCTTAAATGTCTTAGAAAGGTCCCAAAAAAATTTCTTTGCAGTGGATAGTCTTTTTGCACCTCATGGAATGCTGATTTATAGCTATATTGAGGATTTAACTTAAATGCCAAAAGTTTGACACAACTATTTAAAATACTTATAACTTAACACTATCGTTGTAATCCTCCAACTGTAAAACCTTTGTATGCAAAATTTTAGTAAAATCTAAAAATATTGAACATACATAAATGTCAACATTTCTACACAAAATAGTGAATTTGGTATAGAATGTATTATTTTAATAATTAATGTCAGGATGTTGGCATTACTACTGTGATAACTCATAATCTAATTCAATCATCATTAAAATTTTCAAAAACTTGAAAAAGCATGTTTGTTGAATTTTGCAAAATTCTAAAGTATTTAACTTAATTTGTAACTTTTTGACATTGTTATTTCTAATACATATAATCTAACACTACCATTGTAATCCGCTTACTTCAAAAGCCGTTTGTCAACCAAATTTAAATAAAAATAATGAATTTTATAATTAGGGGTTGTTAAGGGTAAACTGCGCAAAATAATAAAATAAATTTAATTGTGCTTATTAATTGCTATTCTAAGAAGCAATTACTCTAAAAATTTTGTTATTTAATTTATTTATCAAAATACTAATTTAGGGTTGTTAACAATTAAATAAAAAATGTATTGGATGTATGTATACGATCTTGTAAAGTCAAATTATTTTTATTACATATCAAAATATTTTTGGTGAAGGTGCCGTGGAGCCCGACTTGCCGGATTAGTTCCCGAAAGTGAACGGCAAGGTGACACACGAGCCCGACTTGCCAAAAAGAGCCCGACTTGCCGGATTCATACCCAGAAAGAGCCCGACTTGACGGATTAATATACATATATATATATATATATATATATATATATATATATATGAGTAATTCCATTACTTTTCGACCAATTTGAAAAAGTCGACCTCTTTGATTTTGCTCAAATTTTCAGGGATCAAAATATAGATGAAAAAAATGAGATTACCAAAATTTTGGACCTTAGAATAATGCCTGTTCAAAATGACACACATTTGAAGGGCAGAAATTTTACAATAAAACGTCTTTTTTAGCTTATTTTGTATTTCAATTTTTGGGCTTCTAGAAAAAGATAAAAAGGTCCACGATGTCTCAAATTATTTCTTATTACATGTACTTCAAAACCCATATTTTTATGTTTAATATTGTGGCAGTCATTTTGATATATTAAGCTTCAAACGTTATTCCAAAAAAACCCGTAAATTTGGCAGAATCGCAAAACTTTGCTATTTTTAAACCGTTCTAACTTTGTCAAATCTTTACAAAATTTAATCCACAAGGTCTAGATTTCTTCGTGTTTAATCTCTTTTTAAAGTGATCACACAAGACTTATAGAATCAATACGTATACACCACTATTTGGATGCAGGAAGTTGCACATATTTTCGCGATCTTCAAAACTTGTAATTTTCAGGTCCCAAAAAAGCGCTGTCACCCTATGTCAATTTTAGTCAAAATTTCAGTAAATACTCTTTGGAGCAAAAGACAAAAGGGTATCTATATGAGAAATGGTATATTGGGCATTATCAAGAATTTTTTATTATTCAAAAATTGGCAAAATTGGCAAACCGCACATTTTTGTATCTCAGTTTTTGGGCCTTTAAAAAAAGATAAGAAGGTCCACGATGGCTCAAAATATTCCTTATTACATGTACTTTAAAACCCATATTTGTCTATTTAATGTTAGGGCAGTCATTTTGAAACATCAAGCTTCAAACATTATTCCAAAAAAAAAACGTAAATTCAGCAAAACTGCAAAATTATGCTTTGTTTAAACCATTCTAACTTTGTTAAATTTTAAAGAAATTTGATCCACCAGGTCTATATTTCTTTGTATTCAATCTATCTTTAAAATGATTACACAAGACTTATAAAATCTATACATATTCACCACTAATTTGATGCAGGAAGTTGCACATGTTTTTGCGATCTTCAAAACTTGTAATTTTTAGGTATCGAAAAACCGCTGTCACCTTATGTCGATTTCAGTCAAAATTTCAGTAAATACTCATAAGACCACAAATAAAAGGTTATTTATATGAAAAATGGTATATTGGGCATTATCAAGAGTTTTTTTATATTCAAAAATCGTCAAAATTCAGAAAATCTAAATCACTTTTTGTCTATCTTGCTTTGTTTTTGAGATAGTCAACAAATACAAAATATTTAAAAAAAAATTTATTTAGCAAAAAACACAAACAAAACAACATTACTTTAACAAGTGTGCATTGATGCAAGCTTTTGATACTTGTTAAAACAGTTTTTTTGGTTCGGTTAGTGAAATTTGATAAAAATGCTGTTCAACATAGAGAATACGCAAATATCATTTTTGTTTACGGACTCTGTAATGGTAATGCCCTAGCAATTGAGATTTCCTGACAGAAAACAACTTTTTTGACGCGTATTTTAGTGAAAATGTTCACCCATATTATTATCAAAAGTAAAACACCTACAACCAGGCAACGTAGCACAACGACTTGCATTTTCTCAATGGCTTTTTGATAATTCCCAATATACCATTTTTCATATAAATAACCTTTTTCTTGTAGTCTGAAGAGTATTTACTGAAATTTTGACTAAAATCGACTTAGGGTGACAGCGTTTTTTTGGGACCTGAAAAATACAAGTTTTGAAAATAGCGATAACATGTGCAACTTTCTGCATCAAAATAGTGGTGAATATAAATTGATTCTATAAGTCTAGTGTAATTACTTTAAAGAAAGATTGAACACAAAAAAATCTAGACCTCGTGGATCAATTTTCTTCAAGATTTTACAAAGTTTAAACAAAGCATAATTTAGCAATTTTTCAAAATTTACGTTTTTTTTTTTAATAAATAGTTAAAGCTTGATATATCAAAATGACTGCCCCAACATTAAATATACGAATATAGGTTTTAAAGTACATGCAATAAGGAATATTTTAAGCCAACGTAGACCTTCTTATCTTTTTCCAGAGGCCCAAAAATTGAGATACAAAAATGTGCGGTTTGCCGATTTTGACAATTTTTGAATATTAAAAGTTTCTTGTTAATGCCCGATATACCATTTCTCATATGAATAACCTTTTTTCTTGTGTTCTAAAGAGTATTTACTGAAATTTTGACTAAAATCGACATAGGGTGACAGCGCTTTTTCGGGACCTGAAAATTACAAGTTTTGAAGATCGCGAAAACATGTGCAACTTTTTGCATCAAAATAATGGTGTATACGTATTGATTCTATAAGTATTGTGTGATCACTTCAAAATGAGATTAAACACGAGGAAATCTAGACCTTGCAAATCAAATTTTGTTAAGATTTGACAAAGTTAGAACGGTTTAAAGAAAGCAAAGTTTTGCGATTTAGCTAAATTTACGGGTTTTTTTGGAATAATGTTTAAAGCTTAATATATCAAAATGACTGCCACGATATTAAACATAATAATATGGGTTTTAAAGTACATGTAATAAGGAATAATTTGAGCTATCGTAGACCTTTTTATCATTTTCCAGAAGCCCAAAAGTTGAGATACAAATTAAGCTAAAAGTTACGTTTTATTGTAAAATTTCTGACCTTCAAATGTGTGTCATTTTGAACAGGCAATATTCTAAGGTCCAAAATTTTAGAAATCTCATTTTTTTCATCTATATTTTGATCCCTGAAAATTTGAGCAAAATCAAAGAGGTCGACTTTTTCAAATTGGTTGAAAAGTAATGGAATTACCCATATATATATATATATATATATATATATCAATAAATAAATAAATAATATATAATATATATAATAATATATATATCAATTATATATGCGTTTTTTTAATTGTTTTTTGCATTTTTAGCAGCAACTATGCATTTTCACCAAAAAATATTTATATTAAAAGTTGTAGAGCGGAAAATTTCCAATTGATTTAGATTATTTAAATTTTCCTATAATTTCTGCGTTGATATTTAGCTTTTTTTTATTTTTTAAATAGAATTATTGTATATTTTTACAATTTTTAATTCTAAAATTTGTTCTAAGATTTTTTTTTTTTTTTTTATTTTATTATATTTTTTTTATAAAATAGAATTAAAATAAATGTTTATACTGCGTTTATCACTAGGCAAACCTCTTAATAACTTTATGAAACAGTTGACAAATTGTCATTAAAATGATTGTTTTGTTATTTAATTTTGATGTTGTTTTTTTATCCATTTGGTTAAAATATATGGGTAGTTTCTGGGAAAAAGTTTTTAATTTGAAGTTCAGTTTGAATTAATTCTTTTTAATTCAAAAATGGTGCATTTTATCAAAAATATTTACAAAGTTGTTTCATTTGACAAAAATAAATTTATCAAATTTTTATAATATAATGAACCCTCCTGTTTATTAAATAATAAATATAAACAAAACTGCTAGTTGGCGTTTCTTTTTATCAATAAAGATAAAAATCATCAATTTTAATAAATATATTGTAACTCCAAAAACTAAAAAAAAATTATTATTATTAATAAAATTACCCACTTCGAAAAAGACTGCCATATTGTTCACTATTAAAACGAAAATAGCAAAAATTGCAAAATTTTAAAATGAACCCTAATTCTACTATAACTACACATTTTAACCATGCAAACAAAAGTGCTCGATATAGCTTGATACACATCTAAAAGTTTGCTTATTTCTGCAAACACACTATTTTGCATTAAAAATTACAATGATGATTTCTAAACGTTTTTATTTAGTGCTACTACTTTTCTACAAAATAAAAATTACTAAAAATCTAATAAATATCTGTGGTTGACAGCTCCATAACAAATAGTAAAATTTAGAACTATTTAAATAATAAAACACGGTCTTCAAAGTTCACTCAAAAAATTGCCTGAAATAAAACTCCAAACGCAATTTTCAAAACTAGTCTTTTGCAACTTTGGCAAGGGACAGGAAAAGCGTTATCGATCTCAAAACACGTGCCGTTTAATAGGCCCATGTGTCCATGTGTTGTTTACACTAAACCAAAAACTCGAATGTATTCGATGCAATTTAATTTTTGAACTAATCGGCCTCATTCTGCGGCGTTACGTTGTATGTGATAGAGAAACGTCATGGTGAGACAAAGACGGAGATACCGAAAAATGTACGCTGCTTATACATTGTTTAAACGTCAGCTTGTAATCTCTAGTTATAGAACTCTTTGTTGTGAACACTTTATTATTTGAATTTTTGTCTTCTGCTTTTTCATTACGTGCTTCCTGTTTTATTGCGATATGTTCTGTTCTGTATACACTTTCTTCTCAATTTTTTGTTTTATACCCTACACAAATGTCACACATCTTTTTTTGAAGAGAACAGCGCTAAGTTTAAATCTAAAACGTAGCTATCGAGAGTACGTCAGTTTTATGTTGAATGCACCAGTCCACTTTCTAAAAATCATACAGTTTTGATTTGTTTTAAATCGTTCTAAATATAATTTTTGAGTCGATTTCCGGCAATAGTAAAATTCTAATTAATGCATGCTACTGAAGAAATGGTGTAGATCTTGTTTTTTTTCTGCAAATCTAGAACTTTTTATCTCTTTGCATTCTTCTCTGCTATTTTGCCCACAAACGTCTTGAACGGTTTTAGATTTATCTGATTTTATTTATTCTGATATAGTTCTCATAGACACTCTTAAGGTATTGCAAAACATTGTCTTGCAAACCCTATATTTTTTAGGAAAGTTTTGTTGACTGGTTTCTATATTTCTTATCACATCTTTTGCTCTTTTGTTTAATTTCTTATGAACCTCAGCTGATACATAAATCTTCCTTTCTGACCATGCGAGTGTCCAACATTTGGTAAAAATATCCATCTTTTCTCTTTCCGTTAATTTGTAACAGGTAATTTTTGCTCCATCTTTTTGTTGTCGTCTCTCTGCACAAACATCTCATTTTTAGAGCCTTTTATTATTTTAAATTTCAAATTCATTGTTTTTTTCCTTGTACTCCATGCCCTTTTCTCTATTATTTTTGTTGGCATTTTATTTCCACGTTTTGGATTACTTAATCCGTGTTTTGCTTTTTTTTCGTGAGGCTTGAACTTCTTCATCTGAACTCTCTTCACTAGTTTCGGTGTTTTGCGATTGTTATTAGTTGTTGTTACCTCTTCTGCATACGTCATTTCTTCTACTTCGGTATTTACGTTTTCTCTTGCAATGTTGTACGATACTTGGTCTTTATTTAAATTATCTAAAATTTTATTTTCTTCTTCAAATTGTTTAATATCATGGCCGTCTTGTTCAATCTGCTCTCGGAAAACAGATCGCTATAAAATTTCATTTTAATTTCATCTTCATTGTAGATAAAATTGAAATCTATGCTATTTTGTGTAAAAAAGCTTTTCTGTTTTTTCACATTTATTAGAAGAAGTTTCTAATAAATCTTTGATTTTGTTTCACATAACATTTAATTTTCTAGCCGGTGTTTAGTGTGAGATTGATTATTTGTTACATCTTTTAATAAAACAACATTCTCTTCTTTAGCCAAAGACTTGAAACTTATGAATTTAGGATCTATATTTGCTGGAAAAAATAATCCGCAAATTTCAAGTCAATATTAGTTAATAATATTACCAGAATTAGTAGTTTCCAAAAAACAAAGAAACAGTTACATTAGCTGCCCATAATTATCTTATCTGAAATAATTTTAGAAAACAAATTTGTCCGTTACTTAAAAATAAGAAATAAATATGATAAGCTTAGTCAATATTTTATCACAATCACTGTATAAAAGTGCATTGAGTTGATTTACACAAATTAACACAACAGCCACTGGGGCACAAATCACCATGTTGTTTACAGGGAGTTAGGCTCGTTTCACACTTATACGGTTCCCATTCGGTTCGGTTCGTTTCGATCGTTTTTGGTTTGTTTTTGGTTCATTTTCGGTTTCTATTCGGTACCTAATAGAAACAGTATAGCACCAAATACTCCCTCGTAAAGTGATGAGAGGGTGCTCCCAATGAATTCCTTCTTCTTCGTTTTTTTAATTTTTCTATAGAGAAACAACATGACTTCTCTCCATTATGATTACTACTGAGAAGTTTCATTAGTTTTCCGATGCAACTGAAAACAAACCGAACCGAATGGAAACCGTATAAGGGCCGCTTTTACAATTGTCAGATAACTTAAACCAGGAATAAATTTATCTAAATGTATAAACCTGGTATAGCATTAGTTTTGCCCTTGTTACAGTCTACATAACCTATTGAAACGTCAATAATGACTTATAAACTGACGTATAAATTATTTATACGCAAATTTGTTGTGCGCGTTACTTGGTTACTATAATAGAGAAAACTACTGCTTCAAGCACCGGATAAGTTATCCTTGGTTTATTTCTTCAAAACATACAAATAAAGTTTTATGAAATTGCTAGGACTCGGGGCCATTGTAAAATTTCAATCACCCGCACACTCGAGTAGAATCTCTATTCAATGAATCCCAAATTAGAAATAGAAATAAAGACGAACCACTGAAGATCCCAATGATTAGGCCAATCAAGGAAATAATGCTCGACAATTATCAATTTTCTTCTGTGCAAAAATTTTTGCAACAAATCCTACTTTAACTGTAACACGTTTATGCATTTTCTAAAAAATCATTTATCACGAAGATGGCCGTTTCTGGAACTGACTTAGAAATTGACGTATACATTGTTTATAAACTAATTTGTTGTGCGCGTTACTTAGTTACTATACCAGATATAAGTTATGAGAGATTGTAAAAGCGCATTTTTATATATTCCTTAGATAGCGCTATTCTTTATTTAACCGACAATTGTAAAAGTGTGAAACGAGCCTTATGCATTTATCAGGAGTTGTGCAAATTTCATATATTTTATTTTTGAGTTATATTTAGTATTATATTTAAGAAAGTGCCAAGTTGTAGTCTGTAGATTCGACAATTGTCTACAAAATGGCGGATAAAAACCAAATCCAGCAAAATTGGAGTTATGCACTTTTCACATTAGGCCGACGAAAAATATAATATAAAATTGTTGAGTTATTTTTACAGTTGCATCGATCCAAATACAAAAAAAATCTATTTAAGTCTGGATGTTGTATTTATTTACGATATTGGTTTTGAAAAATGTGTTTCAAGAGAAGATCCAAATAAATTCGAGAAAGTTAAAAAACAAAATGAATTGGTCTTTTCAGAAGAATTGAGGGATAATATAGATAATAGTAATCAATTATCTCAAGAATCCAGTTTTAATAATTCCAATGATGGAACATTGATTGAAAACAAAAGTGTTGATCTGTGTACAAAAAAGGTAAAAAACATATTGTTTTGATTAATCATTTCTTGCATACTTGTGAAAATATAGTTGGTTTTAATAATAAATAAATAATACTCTAGTATGCTTTGTGGTGTTATAATTTTAATAAGATACAGTTGAAGTGGTACATATAAGTTAAAAGTTAAAATTGTAAAGAAATATAAAATTATAAAGAAAGAAGAGAACAGAATGACTTATCTTATGTTTATGTATATTTATATGTTCTGTGTATTACCTTGCAGAGCCTGAAGATGACAATTGCTCATTGTCGAAACATGTAGCACTAATAAAATCATAACACCACAAAGTATACTAGAGTATTATTTATTTATTATTAAAACCAACTATAATAAAACATATGTGCCAAATAACATTTTTGAACAAGTTAATCAGTTACGTCGATCTGAAAGACCACCAAAGGCACGTGATTATGAAAAAAACGGGTTTGTTACATACAATGCATACGGATTTTTTGCTGTTGATAAACATCATACAACGAATCATTAAATCATAAAGATAGTGCAAAATGAAAACTGGCTATGAATGAAGAAATTAATTTACTGCGTGCAAATAATACCTGGCAATTAGTTGACTTACCAAAAATGAGTTTACAAGATCAAACGCGATGAATCAGGAAATCCTCTAAGTCATAAAGCCAGATTGGTTTCACAAGTGTACGGAATTGATTATCAAGAAGTGTATTCAACAGTGGTTCGATATTTGTCCATTCGATTTATTATTGCATTATCTGTTAAAAATGGACTAAACATTGATCAAATGGATGCAGTAACTGCATTTCTTCAAGGCGATTTAAATGTAAAGATATATATAGTTCAGCCATATGGTTTCAATGACGATTCAAAGAAAGTTTGTCAATTAAGGAAGGCAATATATAGTTTGAAATAAAGTGGTCGTGTGTGGAATGAAAAGTTAACAAAAATGCTGAAATCATATGAATTAAAGAAATCCTCAAATGATCCATGCGTTTTTTTATAATTATAATTTTTCAATAACTCTTGCAATTTATGTAGATTATTTTTTGATATTTTGAAAAAATCAAAAAACATTAAAAGGTTTGAAGCCAGCATTGTGTAATGCATTTAAAATAAAAGATTTGGGTGTGGCAACATTTTGTATTGGTCTTCATTCATATTACTACGAAAATAGTATTGTACTCGATCAAAAATCATACATTTCTGAAGTGATTGAACGTTTTGATATGAAAAATTTAAAACAAAGTGCAACACCAAGTAATCCGAATCAAAAGCTGACGTCAGCGTCAATGTGTAAAACAGCTGAATATAAAAAACGTGAAACAGCCAAAGTACCATACCAGTCCCTGGTTGGATGTTTATTATTCATTGCTCCAAGTATCAGGCCTGATATTGCATTTCTATTAATTCAAATTACGGTCCACATTGGATTGCAGTAAAACAAATTTTTCGATATTTGAGGGGTTCATTGCAATAGTGAACCAAGTCACTTTGGAGAGAAGTTGAAATATAGACTTTTAAAGTAGTAGTTTATTTGACTTTGTGGGATTTTACAAGGTACTTATGGCTTAAAGATTAGTATTAGTTTTAAATGCTCAATTAAATTGAAATAAAAATAATTACACATTTAACGATTTGGTGTTGGAATGAATTAGATAACTTTAGCAGAAAAAAATTTATCAAATGTTTCATGATGCATTTAAGATAATATTATTTTTTTGTTATTTTTCTAAAAGAGACTAAATATGCTAATAATATAACAATAACAGAAATAAAATATGAGTACTAGTAAATAAATAAATATCTAATAAATATAATGCATTAAATTATAATTAAAAAAAACTTTATTAATTGTAAATAATCAAGTACACATTTTTCATATTCTATCTTAATTCTCACTCCATTTAATAAATTGGTTCATCATCATTAACCTTGTTTCGATTTTGGGTAGTGCGTATAGAGGTTAGTATGGGCAAGTTAAAAAAAAAGCATAGTGAACTAAAAGAATATATGGTAACAAATCTTTCATGTAAATCTTCTTGGCCACAGGTACATGGCGCCTTGTAGTGTACATGTGTTTTGTTTAATATTTTTTAAAGTTTCTTTGAACTTTAATACGAATTCCTGACTTCCTGACCTTCTTTCAAACCGTAAGCAGCGTATTTTTATCCAGTTAACAGGCGCGTTCTCTGTGTTTTTCTTTCTATTAGATATTGCTTTTTCTAATGCTCAAAAATGCATCGCTTTGCATTTCAATTATTTCAAAATAAGGTTTCTATTTCTTAGCCTTCTTTATGATACTATAAACTTAAGGTCAATCATCGTATCAATTTTTGGGAACAAACTTGTTCTGTTGTTTTTTGCTACATGATTCCACAACTCCAAAATTTTCGTTAGGCAGATAGGAATGACCAGATACTATAAACTTAAAGTCAATGGTTTCTACAGCCACATCAGGATCCTGAACAAGTTTAAGTAGTGTTATTTTATGTGTTTATTTAAAAAATATTTATTTTAGCTTTTTCATTAAAATGTTTCACAATACAGGAAGCTATATCTTGAGATCCTCTTCCACCTTCGGTCTCGTCCCAAACATGCATAATAATAATAATAATAATAATAATAGACTTTATTTCCAACAGGACTATGCCTTATACAGGAAAAATCATACAATTTTAAATACAAGTGGTAAAAATTACAGCGTGGTTAATAAATAAATAAAAATAAAAAATAAAAATAAAAATAAAAATAAAAATAAAAATAAAAATAAAAATAAAAATAAAAATAAAAATAAAAATAAAAATAAAAATAAAAATAAAAATAAAAATAAAAATAAAAATAAAAATAAAAATAAAAATAAAAATAAAAATAAAAATAAAAATAAAAATAAAAATAAAAATAAAAATAAAAATAAAAATAAAAATAAAAATAAAAATAAAAATAAAAATAAAAATAAAAATAAAAATAAAAATAAAAATAAAAATAAAAATAAAAATAAAAATAAAAATAAAAATAAAAATAAAAATAAAAATAAAAATAAAAATAAAAATAAACATAAAAATAAAAATAAAAATAATAGCATATGCAAATATAAGTAATGTAATGCAAATTACAAATTACTAAGACATCTAATTGAATCTTTCTTGACTTGCTTAAAGGATGTAAAAATATCTACGTCATATTGAATATTGTGATAAGTTCGCAACATTTTTATGAGTGGTGAATTATGATGATGAAGAGTCCTAGGTGTTGCGTAGGTAAATGTAAGCGAATTACGTGTAGCTGTATGCGGAATATGAAAACGTAGTTTATTTAAAATACTTGAGTTATCATATGTTCCGTGTATAATTTTGTGCAGATTTGTTATTAAAAGATGTTGATGATGCACATCTATAGATGAAATATTGAATTCTTCTAATAAATTGTTGTATGGATAACCTCTCTCAGGATATATTCTTGTTTTTTTTATAATGCAAAGCTTTTAAAAACTTTCGTTGAACATTCTCGATTTGTTTAAGATATTTCTGTGCAAACGGAATCCAGATTGGTGCACAGTAATCAAATTTACACATAATTAATGATTTGTACAGACACATATATACATCAATAGAGCTAAAATCTTTAGTTGTTCTCATAATAAATCCTATTAATTTAGAACAATCATTTACAACAGAACTAATATGAGAATTAAAAGTATGTTTGTCATCAAAAATAACTCCAAGATCTTTAATTTCTTTCGTGCGTGTAACAGCTTGCTCGTCTATATTATAATCATATATAATCGGATTACAATTACGAGTATAAGACATTACAAAACATTTACCAACATTAATTTCTAATAAGTTATTACTACACCACACGCTAAAATCTCTTAAATTACGTTGTAAAATATCACAGTCATTTTTTGTTCTTATCACTTTATACAGTTTTAAGTCATCCGCATAAATTAAAATATCACAGTCAAGTTTATCACCAACAGAGTTCATAAATAGAAGAAAAAGCAGTGGACCTAGGTTTGAACCTTGAGGAACCCCGCTCGAGCTGATATAGCTTCTAGAATTGTAGTTTTCGTAGCTTACAATTTGTGTTCTGTTTTGCAAATAAGATTTCAACACTTCAACAACATTTCCATAAATATCAAATGTTTGAATTGCATTTATTAGAATGTCATGTGGTAGACGATCAAACGCTTTTGTGAGATCCGTATATATTACATCTGTCTGCAGCAGCTGATCCATGTTAGAAGAAATTTCTTCAGTAATACACAACAAGTTAGTAAATGTAGGCCTCTTTTTGACAAATCCATGTTGTTTGTTGCTCAATTGACTAGAAACGGATGTATATATATGATCAGAAAGGATACTTTCAAATACTTTGCTGTAACTACAAAGTAACGAGATTGGTCTGTAGTTACCGATTTCAGCTTTGTTGCCTTTTTTATGAATTGAAGTGACTTTTGCTTTTTTCCAAGATATTGGATAAACTCCGGTTTTTAATATAAGATTAAATATATGAGTAAGAGGGTCTAGAACAATTGATGCGGAGTCTCTTGCTAAAAATTCTGGAATTCCATCTGGGCCTGTTGTGTAACGCGTTTTTAAACGTTTGAAATATTTTGCAACTAGTTCTTTTGATATTGTAAAGTCTCCCATGCATGTTTTATGACTTGATACTTGAGTATAAATTAGATTATTACGTGATAAATATGCTTTTTCAAAATGTTCGGCAAAGGCGTTAACAATTGTTTCTCCGGTGTTGAAGTATTTCTCATCTGTTTTCATCACTCCAGGTATTCGCGAATTATTTTTACGATTGTTAATAAAAGACCAAACTTTTGTTGGGTCTGTTTTTATCATAGATTCACTGTCACTGATGTATTTCTGATAAGCTAAGTTTATGTTTTGCTTAAGTCGATTTTCTAAAACTCTCAAGTTTCGTTTGTTTAGCTCAGTTTTGTGCTTGTGTAGATTTCTACGATATCGTTTCTTAAGTTTAATGTCATTTATGATAGCAGTATTAAACCATTTAGGATATGAATTTGTTTGCACACATACATATTTTGGAACATAAACATCAATGACTTTATAAAGCTTTGTATAAAACACCTTACAAGCAAAATCGACAGTATTACATATAAAAACGTCAGACCAATTTATATTGCAAAGTTCACTATACAGCTCGTTTAGATTGGCTTTCTTAAAATTATATTTAGGACTAGATGTATTTCTAGTAAATTTTGGAACTGTGGTGCTGTGTAATTTAAAAACAACTTGCAAAGCTGGATGATATTTGTCTTCGCGTACTAGTGGATATTCGCAATTGTTGATGTCATACCAAAGATTATTGGTTACAAAGACTAAATCTAGGAGCCTGTTCATGTAGTTTGGAAAACAGTTGATTTGTTTAAGATGGTTAGAAGTTGAAAAGTTTATAACTGGTTCTAAATGAAGTGTCTTTTGAGCAGGATTGTTTATGTATTCATTATAGTGAGGTAGATTAAAGTCACCACAAATTATGCAATTATCCATATTTATCACCGTACTTATATAATCAAAAAGAAGTTGATAGTTTTCACTTGGCGCAGATGGCGGTATATACACAGATAAGATATCATAAAAAGACCCTTTAATATAAATTCTACTACCAGCTATATTGATGTTTGATACTGGTGAATTGAGTATGAGGGTTTCACTTTTTATTGTAGTTTTAACTGCAACCAGTGATCCACTACCAGATTTATTTCTGTCATTTCTGTAAACAAAATAGTTGTTGGAGAATATTTCGCTACTATTAATTTCCGGAGACAAACAAGTTTCAGATAGAGCTACAATATCATACTGTTGTGATTCAAGTGAGTTGTAAAATGTATTTGTTTTAGATTTTATGCCATTAACATTCTGGTAATATAAGTTCATATCCTGCTGGAAATAATTTAGTTTTCCGGGTCGATGTCATTAGTTTGTTGAGAGAAGTTATTTTTAGGAATTATGGTTGGAATTTTATTTACATATTTGATTGTTATATTGGTTTCACCAGCATCTAATCGCAGTTTCAAATTATTCCGAATTTTATTTAAATAACTGCGCTGAAAGGGGATATCATCTGATTTGATTTTGATATCACTAACCTTGTTTTTATTTTTTAATATTGAACTTGCATTGGATTGCGAGTTTAAATAAAGCTGGTACCTGCATTAAAAGAATGTATCCCAAATTGTTTACAAACAATTTTGTTTGTAATACGCCACTGATGTAGTTAGTTTCGGTAAAAGTAGTGCCTTTTGTAAACGTTCTGACAAACAATTCCGACAAAAATAATTCTTTGTCAGATCTTAAACGTGCTCTTGCTTGTTTAGCACGAGATAATGGATGTAGATGAAGTAATTTATACAGTTCCGTTTCCTTTCTTATTTTGTTTATCAATTTCAGCACGCATTTTTAAATCCAAATCATCACACAAACGACATGTTAGTTCAAGAGCTCGCGTCAAAAAAGTGCAAGAGTCAGCATGTCTGCCGTCGAGACGGTCGCAAAGATGTTAAATTAATTAGCACCTCCAAATTGTTTTCGGAAAACTCAAAATTTGTAAAGAAAAAGTTTTTTGCTCAGTTTTTAAGTTATAAATGTTTTTTGTGTGCCAATTTTAAAAATTTTTATGTGTATTTTTGTGTGTGTAATTTTATGGTTTTTATAAGCTAATTTTATAAGCTGATTTTATTAAATTTTCTGTTCTAGTAATACTTAAAGTTCGGTGCGTGTATTTAACAATTTTTACGTAAGTTTAAGGATTTCAATGAAAATTTTGTTCTACTAATAGGTTTTTTTGCGTAAAATTTTATGCTAAAAATATTTTTTTGTGTTAGTTTTGATATATTTCAACGAATTTTATGCTTAAATAATTTTTTTGTGTCAATTCTGATTTACATAAGATGTAGTAATTGTGATTTCTAAAAATAAGTATGAAGTAAACTTGTTTTTAGTTTATGTTTAAAATAAGTTTACTGTATTAATTTTGATATAAGTTATGTTAAAACGTGCAACTCTGTAGCAACATTTTAGCTTCAAAATCACGAATTGGCAATATTTCCTTAAGACCACCTTGTGATTTCCAGTCGCAATGTAACTTAGCAGATGAAGTTGAGGAACTTGATAGCATTAATTGTACACAATAACAATGAACAATATTGCTTTTCAAACTAATTTTTAAGCTGAACAAGACACCAACTTACTAATAAACGCTACTCACAGACAACTCTTGCCAAAATAAATACCTTTATTGAGCTAAAAAAAAAGTCATCTAGCTAATAATCGATAATTAAAAATTTGCACGATTTACACATTTCACAATTCATGGTCTTTTAAGATATGTCAACTTGTATGATAACTCAACAATGCTAGTAGAAATTATGCAAATTCCGACCAAGTATACAAAATAAGATCATTTATATCTGAAACAAAGCTATACAGTTTGAGCTTTAATTGACAGTGAGGGCTATATATGCAATTTTGATATTTACACAGGAAAAAAGACTAGTAAAATATGGATTAGGAGAAAATATAGTATTACGTCTAATTGAAGGTTCAGAGCAAAAAAATCATTGTTTATATATTGACATTTTTCTTAGTAGTTTTTTATTTATTGAAGGAATTAAAAGAAAAATGTATATATGCCTGTGGCACTATGATAGCAAATCGAAAAACCTACCCAAACTAAAAGAAGATAAGTATTTAAAACAAGGAGAATACGACTATAACGTAAGCAATTATGGTATTAGTATTGTGAAATAGAAAGACAAACGAGTAATTTTTATTCTTTTAAACTTTCAAAACCCACAAGCCATAAATTTAGTTAAAAGGTGAGAAAATGACAAAGCAAAATAAGTTCTTGCCCAAACGCTGTAGTAGAATACAAAAAAAATTGACCAATTTAATTAAATCCACTCATGAAATTGATAGAAAGAGCAAAAAATGGTAAATAAGGTTTTTTTGGCATTTTATAGATTGCTCTGTTGTGAATAGTTATATATTATATAAACTTAAGAAACCTATAATCTTAATGGAATTAGAGGAAGAGTAATAAATGGTTTACTTGCGATAAAACTAGAAGAGCTTAAAAGAAACAAATATGAAAAAGCTAATCAGATGAAAAGTCGCAAGGTGTCCCCAGAAGTTAGATTCACTTCATCATCCCATCAACCCATTAATTTAATTAAATAGAAAGGCAAATCCTGTGAGATCTGATCAGGCTTGTGCGATATGTAAAGTTGGGTTATTCACAGTTCGTTATGGACAAGTCAAATTTATTTCTGAGTTTATTTTTGACTTAATTCATTGAACATCTTGTGAAACTCACCTGCGTGTTTGCCGTGCGCGTGACCCGAAAGCCAGGAAAAGAAGATCATGGTTAGAAGAGTGTAAGTTCCAACACACTACTTTAACGTTCTGGTAAAATGAGCGGTTAAACATAATCCAGTTTTAATCAATCGGTTTGTTATATTATTAATGGAGCATAAAATGTTTGCAAGTTAAGTCCTTGCTTATTAAAGTTTAAGATATAATGCAAAGCAGTAAAATGCAGGAATGCACGTCATTAGGAAATATTGCGGTGACAGTTGAGCCAAAGTGGTTGAGCCCATAAATCTTTAAATATTTTCAAGTGAGTTTTTTCATGGAATCAGTTGTTATACACAAGTGTTGAAGAGTGCATACAAGAACTGGCGTTGTTGATGTCAAAAAGTTCAGCCGCAATTAGGATGGTGAGGTCAGAGATGCAACATTTATGATCTTAACATTCAATTGCAAACAGCTCCCAGATGAAGATAAAGTGGCATATGTTACTTGCCCGGTTTGCCCGTATATTTCTAATCCAATAAGGTGTTTCCAATGCCAACGTTTTGTACACACTGCAATTAGATGTCCAGGTGTTGCAACATGTGCAAAATGCAGCAAAGAGTGTAATGATAAGCATCCCGTATATTCTCGGGATTGTTCAAAAATTAAAGAGAAAACGATTATCAGAGTAACAGATAAACTCTTTTACTTAATTCCTTTAAATAAAGGCTCTAATGTAAAGGGTCTAACATCGGTTGAGGCCCATCAGGCCCAAAACCAATCCTGACTACGGTCCAATCTGGACCAAGTTTACAACAAGTGGGACTTAAACCAAAACCACTCAAGATGGGGGCAAATTTTAAGCTTAAACCATCTAAGGTGTTGACTCGTAACGGGCTAAAGCAACTAAAGTAGCGACTCATTCCAAATCAAAGCTTGAACAAGCTAAGACTCAATCTAACGGCAGTCCAATCACCTGATGTTTAGGTTTCTAGTAATCCTGCACCCACATACCCTAATATTGAAATGTCGTCAATATGGTTTCCTTTTTTAGTTCATTGCAACCAATAAGCAAAGAAAACGTCTTCTCTTAAAACCAATTTCTCTTTCAACGTTTTTTTTTTTTTCGAATGAAAATTCGTTGTACCGTTTTTCCACATCAGTTATTGAGCGAGTTAAGCCTTCCAGAAATCTCAAGTCGTGGCGGGTTGAGTATGGAAGACCGTTTAACGATTAATTCGAAAGAATTAATTGCAGGACTAAGTTGAGATGCCAATGGTTCACTTAGATAACTACGATAACGAATTACATCACTGGGTTAACTTAGTGGATTAAATTAATAACATCGAATAAATAATATTAACTTTATTTAAACGCATTAATTAATTATGGTACAAAATCAAACAATAGAATGCTCTTATATGTAAACAACATTTACATTATATAGTATTAAAAGTGTCAATTCAGCATTTGATAAAAGCATCCAGACGTAAATATTTACAATTAAAATGAATCAGGTAGACAATAATATTTACTATAATTTATGCTACGCAAGGGTTTTAAGTACCCGTAACTAGCGCAGCATAGGCGTTAGTAAATAATTTTTTAACGAGTATCCTGAATCACCGATTAAATAACTGTTAGGATATTTGTTATTTTCAAAATCTATTTTTAGCAAATAATCATTAAAATTTGTAGCATCATGCACTTCCGAGTCATCTTGCAATAATGTCTAAAAATTTTAATGAGTCATCACTGAACATGGTATGAAAATCACCGTTTACGGCTTCTATATAATTCTGCAGTTACACCTCCGAGAGATTGAATACGAATGTGAGTTCCATCAATTGCTCTAACTACACAAAGAAATATATGAATATTGTTAAATTTCTCATAAATTTCTCTACGTTTATTTGGAGTATTAGGCATTTTAATAAATAGTTTCCTTAACAAAGCTATATCTCTGGTAACAAAAGGAATGACTCTTGATACATTCGGTTGGATCATATGTATATGGTCTGTTAAAACTAGTTGAAAAGAGCCAGTAGCATAAAACGTCATTTTTTTATCCATTTCTTATTGTTTCTGCTTTAATATTGAATCCAATAATCTCGTGAGTTTGAATTACATGATTGTTGTTTTCCTTAGTAGTCGGAATGTTATTTTGGTTGCTGACTTGGAAAATAAAACTACAAATAACTTAAATATTAATTTAGGATGTTGCAATGATAATTTTATTTGTAAAAAAATTGCGCATGTATTGCAGGGTTATCTGGTCTTTATGGTTATGGCTAAGATATTAGTAATAATATGTTTTTCATAATTTAAATTAATTCAACTTACGGTTTATGTTTTTTCTGTGGCCGGTTGGTTCTTCCTTATCATTTTGATTTCCCTGTCATTTTTAATATCCTTCATTTGGCCTAGTTTTATTTCCTTCTCTTATATCTTATTATAATTCAACATCCTTTAATTATTCCATTTCTTGTTCTCCTTTTAACTATTCCATTTCTTGTTCTCCTTAACCTGAATTTTTATTTAATTAATTAAGTAGCTATAGTTTGTCCGCGTTAAGACTGCAGTTGCAGTTATTATAACAACTGGGAAACAATGCTTTGATTGACTCAGAGACCATCCCAATTTACAATAAACTATTTTTTAATTCAAATCCATCTTAAAATATTTGATTGCAATTTATTTTGTACCTATTTGTAAAATATTGTTTTTTACGCTAATGTAAGTAAAACTAATTTTATTTTATCAATTTTTTTTTTGTAATTCTCTAAAACTTTTAAATCTTAAATATTGTTTTTTTTTATTATGTTTTAGTTTTGTTAAAATTTAAATAAGAAACTCACAAAAGTTTATGATAAATGAAATCTAAATTAATTCTATTTTAAAAGTAGGTTTTGATTTGATTTTGTAACAACTTCAGTTATCATGGCTGATTAAGAAACGGCGGAAATGGCGTCGGAAAAAGATGACAACAACATAAATACTCAGAAAATTACAAAAAAAAATCAAGGAAAAATGATACATAGTGGACAAAAGCTTTATAGTTTATAATGTTTATTTAAAACATAGAAATGAGGGAAAAAATAAATCAAACAGTATTAAAATTACTTCATCAGAAACTGGCATTTCACAAAGAATATGGTATATTGTTGCGGAGATGAAAAATACTGGACGGCCGCAAAAAAATGCTGCAAAAATTTAAAAAAAATAAAAAATGTACAACTCGTCGACTGGTACATTCTTTTTTTTTTTAAATAAACCTCCTACTATTCGAAAAATATTACAATTAGTTCACGATAACGAAACATTACCAGCAATGGGAAAAACCAGCCTGTGGAATATATTTAAAAAAATTGGATTTAAATTTGAAACCAGATGCAGATATCCATTACTTATTGAACGGACAGAAATAACACTTTGGCGTCGTCGTTATTTAAACAAAATAAATAAATTTCGAAAAGAGAGACGTACGATCTATTATTTAGACGAAACATGGGTCAATGCCGGTCATACCCATTCTAAAGTTTGGAAAGACAACTTAGTTTTATCAGCCAGGCAAGCATTTAATAAGGGTTTTTCAGTTGGTTTAAACAATACATCAGGCAAAAGCGAAAGATTTTTAATAACACATATAGGCAATGAGGCTGGATTTGTCGAAGGCGGTTTATTAATAATAATACGATTATTTCTTGTCTTTCGGCTTTGAAAATTACATTTACAAATACATTTACTACTTCCCAAAATAATAAAACTTAATCCTTATAAAATTAACACAATTTAAAATATTTTCTACTTTTTTTTTCGTTTTTTAACTGCTCTCATTCATTCTACCCCTCTTCCGTCCCCTTTCAATATCTCACTTTTTTCCATCTGTTCTCATTTCGTTACTCTCTTTCAACATATGTTCCATAGTTTCCTTAGTCTGAAACGTTTACCCTCCGCTTCTTGGCAGACGGCAGCTCGTTAATTCGGTAGGCGGTCGTGATTGCTAATTTCACTAAAAAAAACGGGTAAAAATGGGCTCCAGTTACTTTACCAAAAGCAACAAAGTTAACACGGTTTGTCCCGAAACAAATCAAATATTTATTCAATAAAAAAAACAAATAATTAACAAAATCACTGCTTAACAAAATCAATGAAACTATAATAACACAACCTTAATTAAAATTATTTGTGACCAATTTTAAACCAATTATATAATTTGTGAATGACGGCCATAAACAAAGTGCTGTCATAAATAAACGCAAAGTATATAAATTCTTAGATGAATTAGTAATATGCCTTCATATTACTAAATCAAATCATAAAATCAATTAGAAATTACTAACACAAAATTAATATTAATAATTTGTTCACGGAGGGTAAGCTTACCATTCGCTGGACAAATACACTAACAACTCAATTACTAACATATCTTATAACTATAATTTTACTACTAATATTACTATAAGGTTTAATTAATCAAAAATAATTAATAATTATACTTAGCTATGATAATCGTAACACATGTAGTGTCACACATTATGTACATTTTACACAAATATATAATATACTTGTAATGACTTATCTTATTCAAAACCGTAGTCCCAGCATGGCTTACGTTGGTAAAATTCTGCCTGCCGTACTTCTTATAACTTGGTCGAACTAAACCATCCTTATTTTAGATGAATCGGGGAGATTGGATTAAATATTGGCTATTGATGCGGCATGTTCATCCTTAACTCATTAATAGTAATCCTTGCCAAGTACTTCAATTTAAAATTTCATGTTTAAGATATAAATACATGTGCAGGAATGTGCCCAAACTAAAAAGCCTAAACATACATGTGTTAATTAAAGAAGCTATTAATTGATTCATTGGATTACCTTAGATGTAGGTAGGCTTTTTATTGCATTTTAGATAATTCAAAAATTATGCTACAAAACAAAATTGCCACAATGAATCGATCTATTCAATTAATTTACAAACTTAATCAATTACCTTGTATGTTTAGCTGGACTGCACATTTAAATGCACCATGTAGATTAGTTTCACAACTTCTCGGTACCACATGTAAATCGGAAAGGATCATCCTCGTAAAGGATTTTTTTTATCAGATTAATAAAAAAGAAGATCATAGAAATTCAAATACTTAAGCGAGATTACAGGAATCTTTATGTTTGCGATACAATGCTATTATTTCTTACATATCATAAAACAAAGATTTATGTTAATTTAATTTTATAACATTTGTAAGTACCTGCTGTTAAGTGGGTGCACGTGTTTGGTTTTTACTAAATCCTCTTCAAAGAGGCTTAAATTCCTGGAATTATGAATTAGCCCTTGTAATTAGCCATCTGTTGTGTCCCACCACTATCAGACATGAAATTACCTTTTTTGTATTTGTACAATTTACGAGCAGTTCCGTTTCTACACTTGTACTAGCTACACTTGTAACAAACTTGTAATCAGACTTGCAATACAATAAATGCTTTTTATGTGAAAGTTATTTTTATTTTAACGTTATATTAATGTTTGTGACATCAATAATTAGATGTAAAAGTTGTTAAGACAACAGTTAATTTACTTCGCAAACGCAATCCACGGCCGTCTTCTGAACCAGGAAGAATATCAACTGCGGTACACAAAACACTTTACGCGCATTGGTTCGCGAGATCGCCGCAAGATGGGCGTGACCTATGACCAAGTACTGCCAACAGACTATTTTTAAAAGATCAAAACATAAACGTCACGTGTCTAAACAATGTCAAACATTAAATTCACAACAAAGAAATACACAACCCGGACCGATTGCGAGTAAAGTTGCATAGGGTCGTGGTCGTGTTACTCATTATTAAAATAATAACTGCGAATGTTAGTGGACATCAAGTGTGCAATTAATCTGGCATTGGGGTAAGTAAAATAATAATAATAAAAAATTCAATTCATTCTCTGGTATCTTAATTAATTTACCTAAATATGATAACTACTTGTATTTACTAATTACTTGTCACTTTTTACAGAAGGGAGGAATTCTGTTCCTGTTCAGTCAGCGCTCAACCAAACAGAATGCAGCTTGCAAGAAATAATATCAGCTGACCGATGAGTTTGGTCAAACACCACAGGTAAGCTAAGAATTTAAATGATTAATAAGCATGATTAAGGCTAACGAATTTCTGCTATAAACTGGGGGCATGTTCATTAGGAAAACTACTGAACGCAGAAATGTGAAATTTTCAGAAATTGTTAATGATATAATTGTTTATAACTTGACATATTTTGTTTATATTTTTACGCAATATTTTACAAAATAAATGTAAATTATTTTTTTTCCGATTTTAAATTTATGTCATTATATAGAGAAAAAAATCAGGAAAACGAATATATTTTTTGTATTTTTTAATTTTCATTAATAATAAAGATGAACATGCCTCAAGATTGATAAAAATATATTTTTTAAGTCCCCACTCCGCCTTCCTATTTCATCCGCACGTTCACTATCGTACTCCCCACCAAGCATATTTTTATAATATCTATACCTTTCGACTATAACACAATGCACGTGCTACCCCGCTCATCTAAGATTGGCTGTTTCGTCTAAATGAGGGGAGTAGGAGAATACATTGAAACGCATGGAAGTGGAGCGTGGAACTACCGCCACCTACGGCAAAATAAAACTTTACTAAAAAGTCACCCCACCCTTAATGCCATATTAGATATAAATTCAACTTCTTTTCTGTTCTAGTGACTGTAAAATCGAAAGATTAGAAGAGGATGTATTCCATAACGTGTGCTGGTTCAGTGCAACGTTACAAGACTTTCCGCACATTCTGCTTATTTTCAAATTCTTTTCCATCCAAAATCTTTTCATCTTTTCATCTTCTCATTTTTTTTTTTTTATTTATTATATTACATTTACATATTTACAGTTTAAATTTCATTTTGTTTTGTCCCTACTTGCTGCAATACACCGTCTCCATATAGATGGCTGTAGAGCTTCGTATTCGGTGCACCATTTTATGTTTCTTATTCATCTTATTTTTTATTCATTTGTTTGTTTTGATCTTTTCAATATATAGTGTTTTTTTATTTTTATTTTGAATTCTTTATGTCTTTGTTTTCTTAATACTGTCAGGCAGTTGTTTGTAACAGGTGCGCCATCTGTTGCGATAGCATTTGAAACTTGAATAACTTTTGATGTGGACAACTTTTTTTTTTTTTTTTTTTTTTTATACAAACTTTATTTGTTCCTTTCTATTTTATTTCCATCATGTTTTGAATATATTATCCAACAAATAACGATTTTATTTTTTATACAAAACAATGCCCTTTTTCGTGCATTTTGCATCACATTTTCCAGCGTCTCGGTGGTAATAAGCGATATTTCCCGGCGAATATTGGCTTTGAGCTGAGGTATGGTCTGCGGCTTGTCGATGTAAACTTTGCTCTTCAAATACCCCCACAAAAAGAAGTCCGGCGGCGCACAGTGGGGCAGAACAACCATTTTTTTGGCAAAAAATCTGAAACTTATAAAACTAGTCCAAATTTAGCTTGTAATTACAAAAAAAATTATTTAAAAATTCTATTAATAAATTGGGGTAGTTTTTAAGGGATGGAAGTAAGAATGGCTTAATAAAATTCTGAAACTTTGGATTCGTATAGACTTTAACCTACAATTTAACAAAAAAATAGTGAAACAAATTTCTTAGATAAAATAGGGTAGTTTTTAGGATGGCAAAAACCAAAAAACATGATAAAAATCCTACAATATTCCGTTTTTATGAGCTTTGTGCGTTTATTACCTTTTTGATAAGCACCGTTCTTTCTTCATGTTTTTAGCCAATTACTATATTTCATAACAAATCTAGCTTTTGATCTTCTTACATTCATCCATCCTGACTTGAATTTAGACTTAAAGAGGTATATTTTGGTATTTAGATTGTTCTTCAGAACATATTGACATTTCTTAAATTTGGTTTTTTAAGAAATGAACTGATATTCAATTTAATTTTGTCCAGAACTTCTCAAAAACATTCATAAATTCTTTTTAAGTTATGAACTTATTATTAGAAGTCGTTGAAACCAAGAAAAATAATAATTTGTCAAATTTGTTAAAATAAAAAAAAAACAGCCATATAGTTATCGTCTTAACCGACCGCTACCTTGATTTATAGTATTTTAACAAAAACGGAAACTTCGGCGTCATTGCTGTTTTAGCATATTATTAGATAATCAATTTACTTTTTCACTAGTACATTCAGAAAAGATCAAACAGTGATATGACGAAGTATTTTAGTCAAATAATTGTTAGGAAATAGCCGAAAAAGTCATCAAATATAGAAATAAATACGTTTTTATGTACTTTTGAATGCATTTTATTGCTATTTACAAATGTAATTTGACAAAAAATACTCCGGCATATCATAGCTTGATCTTTTCTAAATGTACTGGTAAAAAAATTAATCGATTATCTAATAATATGTAGAAACAATCAAGGCAGCGTTTAAAGTTAAAATCGCAAAATTTTAAAATGTACTCTAATTCTACTATGACTACACATTTTAACCATGTAAACAAAAGTGCTCAATCTTGCTCGATACACAACTAAAAGTTTACCTATTTTTGCAAACACACTATTTTGCAAAACGATATATAATGATAACTTTTAAACGTTTTTATTTAAGTGTTACTACTTTTTCACAAAACAAAAATTACTGAAAATATAACACATATCTGAGGTTGACAGCTCCAGGACAAAAAAGTTAAATTTAGAGCGATTTAAGAATAAAAAACAAAGTTTTCAAAATTCACTAAACAAATTGTTTTGAATACAACGCTAAACGCGATCTTTAAAAATTATTTTTCTCAATTGCAGCAAAGGCCAAGAAAAGCGTTATCGGTTCTGAAACACGCACATTTTTACAAGCCCAAGTGTTGGCTACACTTGGGTTAATTGCACTTTAATTTTTGAATTAATACCAGCTTTTAGAGTAACTGGCCCCACTGCGCGGCGTCAAATCGGGTGAGCGCGGCGGCGGCCAGTCAAAATCGCCGTTTTTTATTATAACGGCGTTGCCAGCCTCTTTTTGGCCAATACGCCGCACCAAACGGTCACTTTTTGATCATGGAGAGGGTCCTCGAATATCTCACAAGGATTTTCGTCGGCCCAAAAGCGGCAGTTTTGCTTATTAACTGCGCCATTCAATGTGAAATGAGCTTCATCGCTCATGATGATTTTGAACCAAAACTCACCATCACCATGGAGCATGTTTTCGACGAAATGAGCGTACGCAATACGTCGCGGCTTGTTTTGCGGCAACAAACGTTGTGTAATTTGCACTTTGTAAGGGAAAAGATGCAAGTCGTCCTTCAAAATGCGCCGCAATGTCGTTGCAACCAAGCCCAACTGCTATGCACGGCGTCGATACGATGTGTTTGGGTTTTCACAAACATCGGCTTCTACGGCAGCGATATTTTCGTTTGAGCGCCTTGGTCTCGGTCTTCTGGGTTGCGAATTGATCGCACAACTGCCGGTGGCCATAAATTTTTGCACCGAATTGCGAATTGTGGTGTGTGAAAGCCGTGTTTCACGCGGATGTAAACGTTTGTAGGCACGTTGCGTTTTGACAATGGAGGACACATTTTCAAAATGCAATTTGCCAATTTCTGCTTGTTGTATCGGTGTTAGTTGATTCATGGCACAAAATAGACTGAAATGACGCGTCGAACAAGCCACTATATATGTCAACACGTCAAAAACTGGCGGAACTATTCAAGTTTCAAATGATATCGCAAGTAAGTGACTAGTCCATTGCCTAATATTGTTTGTTTTGAATTTTCTGTCCTTGTTGTGTGTACATGTATATTGCATCTTCTTCTAATGTTATGTCCGTGAATTTCTTTGTTGGTTTTTATTTGGAGGTTGGTTTTAATTACTTTATTTTTAATTTTGTATATTTGTTTGCATTTTTCTATTTTTATTTTTTCGTTTATTTTTGTTTCGTTAATTATTTTGTATACTTCTTCTGTTGGTGTTAGTTTTGGTAGTTTGTGCATTGTTTTTTGAATTTTGTTCTGTTGTCTTTGTATTTTTTGTATGTTTGTTTTTGTTGTTTTTGTTGTTTCTCCCATAGTTAATTTTAGCTAAGTATAGTGAATGATATATACTTATCGCCGTTTCTTTTGTTATGCATTCTCTTACTCTATACACAGCTCCTATTGTTGCTGCGCTTTCTTTTAATATTTTGTTAATATGTGTATCCCAGGTGAGTTTCTCAGTTAATATTATTCCTAAAAACTTTGTCTGTTTTGTTCTAGTAATTGGTATGATATTTATTTCAATTTTTATGTCAATATCTTTTGTGTTTTTTTTTTCTTATTACCATATAAGTTGTTTTTTCTTCATTTATTGTTTGTATGTTTTTGTCGTACCATTTTTTAACGTCTTCATTTATGTTTCTCTCTATGACTTTTTTATTTTTTCCGTGATATATTATACATGTGTCATCAGCATATGTATGTATTTCACTAGTCAAATTTATATTATATATACAGTATTGGTGCCAGGAATTTACCTTGTGGTACCCCATATTCTGCTTCCGTTGTTTTACTAATTATGTTGTTTATTCGTGTTCGTTGTGTTGTGCTTTTAATATATGTTTTAAGCAGTTTTAAATTTGTGTTTCTTATTCCGAATAACTCCATTTTTTAATTAATTTGTTTTTGTCGATGGTATTAAAAGCTTTCCTCATATCTATAAATATTGGTATAACATACTGTTTCTCGTCCAACTTTCTTGCTATATGTTGTATTATATCAGTTGTTATGTCCATTGTGTTTGATTTTTTTTTAATGCGTATAGCCTTTAATTTATAATATTATGTTTGTTTATGTGTGTCATTAGTCTGTTATATATTGCCTTTTCTATAATTTTGCTAAGAACTGATATATGTGATATTGGTCTATAGTTTTCAGATTTTTTGTATAATGGTTTTATAATTTGTTTTTTTGAGTATTAGTCGGTATTCACCTGTTTGTATCATTTGAATTTTTTCAAGATTAGTGCTACTTCTTTTTTGATAACTTTTATCACTTCATGGGTTATTTGATCTTCTCCTGGCGCGCCTCTTATTTTTAGTTGTTGAATTATATCTTCTATCTCTTCTTCTGATGTTTTGTTAAATGTATCTTCTTCTTCAATTCTTGCGGTTGTTATTGTTTCATTGTCATCATTTTTTTAATTTTTTTCCGCCAATTTCTTTCCCACTGTTGTAAAGTAGTTGTTTAGTTTGTCCGCTATTTCAATTTCATTTGTCTTTTTTTTGTCCGTGTTCTGTTATGATTTCAGTTATTTCTTGTTTTGTTTTGCCAAGCACTTCAGATAGAAATTGTGTAGTTATGCTGTGTTTATTACTGATTTCATTTTTATTGGTTTGCTTATTATCTGACGTTACAATTATTATATTAGATCTGACATTGTGATGAGCACATTATTAAGATTTTTGCAAAGTAGAACTTAGCGTAAACCAAGTTCGGTTTTCGCATATATACTGTAATAGAACTTATTAAGCAATAACATTTCAACTCTTTTCAACTCTTATAAATGTGTGCTCAGTGGAATATAGTAGAAAGTATTGCATTACAAAAATAAATTATGACTTGTATTTTCTTGTTTTAAATTAAAAATAAAAATAACGTTTTTCGGCCTTATTATACATAATAATAATAAAAAAATCTTATAAATTATTACATATATCTTGTTTTTAGGTCAATTTCTTGTTCCCACTAGTCCTACAAAACCGATTACTAAATATGACAACCCGAAAGTGTATGCTGAAAATAAAAGCACAATTAGTACTACCAGAACGTTAACGGATTCAGATTTGAAAAGTACATCTGTTACTTTACCAGGCATAATTTTCAATCGTTTCAAAGTGGCTCTAGCAACAGTGAAGTTAGTGAATGTATGCTGAATATGCAATCTTTGTCACAAACACCAACAAAATGCAAAATTTTAAGTTTCAAAATATGAAGTTTGCAAAGAAAATTAAAAACTAAGTATTCTCAAACATATAGACTATATTGCAGTAATAAATAATTTATTAAGATTTAAAAGTAATTCGATAAAAACTTTGATAAATATGCAGCTTTTTCATAAATCTCAAACACAGTGGTCAAAATCAGAGCAACAACTAGCCCTTTCACTTTACTGTAAACTGCCAGGGAAATTTATGATTAATAAATTAAAACTATGTCTTCCTTCAGTTAGGATTATTCAGTCATGGTTGAAATTATTCAGTTTAAAAGCGGGAATAACAACAACTTTAACCGATAAACTTGCTCTAAAAGTCAAAACAATGACAGATTGTAAAAAAAAGTGTGTGAAATTGCTCTAAAAAAAGACTTAAATTTAATCAAACTGAAGACATAGTTGAAGAGTATTAGGATCTTGGAACTTTAGGAAGAGCAAATAAATTGCGCACTCATGCGTTAGTTTTTCTAATTTGTGGCCAACTTCACAAATGAAAGATACTATTATGCTATTTTATTTTTTAAGCACTATTAAAAAAGCCATTACAACACATAATTGTAAACATTGTTAACAACAATTTGAGGAAAATGTTTTTTAACCTTACGATTATTAGGAGCTACAAAAGAACACCCTATTATTGTTATTATTAATGATCAGAGTAGTATTAATTCATTATTAAAAAATGAAGGGATTAAGTATTTACTAACCAACTTTTCTCTTGAAATTTTAAACATAAGAATATACAACCCTTTTCTTTCAGTTTGTCAGCATAATATGAATATTATTCAAATGGCGGTAGACACCGGAAACTGTGAAATTTACGACAGTGAAGTTTAATGTTTCTTTTCAAAACAAAACAAAACAAAAAAAGTATAGAATTATCAAATTATATTGAAAATAAAAGGAACACCTTAGAAACCTGTTTAAATGTTTATGTAGCTGGCTATCTTGCAAATAATATTATTACCAAAACAGGTTGTGAACATTGTTCTTTAATTTGTTTTTAAATTATACCGATTTGTTACAAGAAAATTAACTTTTTTTTTTAAATAAAGACTACTCGTGCTCTTCAAATATTAAATTTTTAAAACGACCTTCAGTTGAACTTCTAATATAGTTGTGTTTTTGTTAGAAAAGTTTAACGTTTTCTTTGATAAAACACAAATGTGGTGTTTCAAAAAATATTGAAAAAATTTGACTAGTTTATTAGAAATACATAGTAACTGGGAGAATTGTAATGAAAATGTTCAATGTAAAAACCACAAATCTAGCCTTGTTAAGTTATTAATCAAAATAAAATTGTATCGTAATTTAAAATGGGAATCAGATCAGTATGTTTCAAAAAAGATTTTGAAAACAAAGTGCGCAAACCCCACCGAAAGATACGGATTTTATCAGAAAAGTAAGGAACAACATAGAAATTGGTTCAGAACCGCCAACATCACACCCGGTTTGATAAAAGATAATTAAATTAATATGCAGCTTAGGGAAAGGGGGTGGTTTAGTAGGTAGGACCTCTTTTGAAAAAAAGGAAGAGTCCCACACGGCGTCCGTAAACTGATTCTACCTCCGACAAAATAAAACATCATTTGTAAACAATAAAATATAAATAAAATTAATAAATTTTTTACAAAAATTAATAAAATTAGAAAGGAATTTTTTGAAGCTGTTAAGATTTGATGCAGTTTTATTTGAGTGTGTAGATTATTATAAAATGAATTAATAATTTATTCAAATTCAGTGTAACAAATCACAGCGGCCAATGATGGCGATAGATAGATGGCAATACAAGTCTTTCGTTTCATTATATTTTAGATTATTATAAATATAACTAGCAGCAAAAATTGTCAATTTTTTAAATTTTAATAGTCAATATTTTGGAATGTATGTTTGTTTGTTTCATAATTATAAACTGGTTCCTGTACAAAATTATCTTTATTTTTAAAAGCATAAAAACATACTTTAAATATGTATATAAAATATACTGGTTCTTAAAAAAATTGTGTGCAATTTTTTGGGGCTTAGATCTGCAGTTTTTTTTTTAATTTAGAAAATCTTTAATTGTGCGTATTTTTTTTATTTTGTCAAATTTGTAACATTCTATTGTTTTTTTTTTAATAAAGCTGTGGGTTTACTTTTAAACTTCAAAGGCACTTGTTCTTTTGATTTTTAAGTGCTGGGTTACCTTTTTTGCATAAAGATCACTTTTTGAGGGTGCACCCAAAAAAAAATCCACAAAAAAAAATTAAGAACCAGTCTAATATACAGTTAATATTTTATTATTCCGAAATTTATTACAGGTTTGTTATTTTGTCAATATTTGTTTGTTTTATGTAATTATTTTAAACTACATATTCACCTGCAATGATATAAAAATGTTAAGTTTTGGTATATGTATATATTAATTTTTTGGTTAGAATCTTAATAGATTTATGCTATGAAAATATAATTAAAAATACTTTCTGTTCTTGCAAAAGAAGGTATTTTGTGTCATAATTGATTTTTTTTGTGATAACATTTTGAATAGAAAATGTAAGCATATAATTTAAAAGCTCTGCTGAAGACAGAAAATCTGTTGAAACGTTAGCAAATAAATATGTTATGCTATAAACTAATAATAGTTTCATTTGTCCTATATTCAAAATAATTAATTTTATAATAAAATTAATATTTCTGATATATTTAATATATAGCACTACTGTGACCAAGTTGATTAAATAAATAAATATTTAACCCCTTCAGACCCTGTGCACATTGTTTACACCAAATTAAAAACTTAATGTTTTGATTTTTACACAAATTAAAAACCTTTTGAACATTTATATGTTTGTTTTGAATAGGTTTAAACTGTATATACACCGGAGTATCGAATTTATTGATATATCGTTAAAATAGTGTGTAATGTGACATTGTGTTATTTTCTAAAAAATATTTTTTACAAAGTCAAATAAAATGTGAGTCTGTGAAGGGATTAAAAAAACAACACGTTATACAAGTTATCAAGTAAACAAATTGGCCTGGATATCGCGCATTTACTGTATTAAAACTTACCTGCTGCGAGCAGAAATTGATTCACGAAGATGAGTGTCTTCTCTCTCAATTGAACTTTCCACCAAGTTCAAGATATGTTCAAATTCTGCATACGACATTCTTAAAAAATTTCTATATGCCTGTGGATCTTCAGCTTTCAATTCAGTGTTTAACATTTCTAACACGGTTTGACCCTTTAGCTTAATTTTTGCGTTTAATTCAGGGTCTACACCATAATTTAGTTCTGGAACTTTATTTCTTTTGTTGGTATATTTTCTTCATTAAATATAATGCAGTTACACTTGCACTTACACTTGCGGCTACTAAGCGATCATCCATTATTATTATTTTAATCACAATAAAACGACACAACACAACGCAATTTTATAAGGGTAATTTTGTAAGGTTATGTGAGCAAACTCGATTAAAAGCGACGGTGACGTAAATATAAACAACAGCTGACTGAGATGACGCGCGCAGGAAAAAGCAGCCAATAGAATGCCGTCTTTCATACATTTTTGCTACAATAAACTGCATAGTATCATACAGGGAAATATTAACTGTATACAAAATTATATAGAAACTACTCAAGGTCAATTTGTACAATCGACTATATAGAAAAGTTAAACAGAAAAATGAACAGTGTCACACGAGCTTTAGATAGAAAAGTATTATTTTATTTTATGAAAATCATTGCATTTTACATATCTGAAAACTCGTCTTCATCATTATTGCAATCGCATAGCATATTTGTACCTTCTTCGACGTCATTATTTTGTTCAGTTTTATCTTGGACATCATTTTGGTCGTTTTGGTCTAGTAGTATGGGCTGCAACTATGTCAGCTCAAAATTATTAGACCAATTGGGGCTGAGAGTTCGACTAATTATTTTGAGAAACTATGAAGTTTGTTTGGTTTAGTTTGATTTTGGAGTGGAACAGTAGGTAGTTTTATTTTTTAAGTTTCTTTCCGCGTTTTAATAAAGTTTGAAAATGTTTGGATGAGTCGTTATTCCTATAAAACAACTCGGTTTTTAGAAATATATTACTGTTTGATCTTTTAATGATAATTTTTTTATGAATTAAATATTACTGTTTGATCTCTTCAATTTTCTTTGAAGAATCCAACGTGGCTTTTATATCGAAAACAATTCACTACTGTAAGTTTTCCAACCTTTCCCATTTTTTAGTATATATCATAATATTTCGTGTAACTTTCTCAATCTGCCCAAAAACGCGGTCCTCTAGCAAACAGGAATGTCCTTGTACCGAAAATATTACTTATACATATTAAATATTTTTTGCAGAGCCATTGTACAGCTCATAGCATAAGCATGTGCATCAAGTGCGCATTTTTATTTTTTCCGGCACAACTATCCGCAAATAGTCTCACTTAATTAATATCTGATCCAAATTCTACTTTATTAAGAAAATCATGTAAAGCAGAACTTGTTTTTGCAGATCCCCTTTTTGCCAGATTTTCCATCCAGGTGTAGAATACTGGTTTTTTTAATAGCTAAGTCAGTAACACAAAAACAATAGAAATATAGTTGCTTAACGTAAAATGCATCCTAAATCAGTATCTTTGGTAAAACCTAAACTTGTTCAGTTTAAAAAATTGTTTTGCTAGTCCTTTATGTACATGTAAATCTGTTTCTAGTGTCATTAATTCATTATTATTTTTGCAATTATCAATAGATGTTTGGGTTCTAACACAAAATTCACATATATCAGTGACAGGGCTTCCAAACACAATATTAAAATGATTATTAAAAATTCTATTGAAATACTTATTTAATTTCATATTTTTAATTGCGTTCTCATTGTAGATGTTCCATAAAAGAATAATATTATTTTCTGATGATAGATAAATTTGGCGAGATGTAGCACGCCCGTAATGGCTTTTGTGTCCTTTTCAAGTGGCTATAATTTTTTTACGTTTTGAAGTTTATCTACATTTTTACACTGACGAGCTTTGTAGAACCGAAACGATTGTCTGTGCTTGATTTTTAGCAGTTGTAATCGTTAGATTGAGTATGAATAAATCATTAATTCAATTAATACTTTAAGAAAGATTTAACTTCTTATTATAACTTTAAACCACATGACTAAGAAAGGAAATCTAATCATAACTGCAAGCACAGCATTGAAATAAAACTTTGCTAGGCACACTGATGATGGGTGCATTACCTGAAACCCAAATGTATGTGTCTCTTACTGGATGAAAAGGCAGTATAAAATACATTATTTATTAATTGTAAATTAAAATTTTGTGTTAAAAAGTTAAATGATCTACACAAATTGCTTATTTGATTTCGCATTACATTTTAAGGGGTTGTGTTTTGGCCGTTTTTTAAATCTCCGTGGTAATTGATATAAAAGTACTAAACAAAATAGGTTTTGTTTATTAAATACACTATTGTTAGCAGTATTCAAACAAAATGTATATTTTTTATGTAAATTACATTTGCAAATCACACATAATAATTAACACTTGTATAATTTGCTAAACACAATTGTGCAAATATTGCAATATTGCCAGAACCAGTTAATAATTTAGTCATTGGCAATGATTTATTTCAAAATGTTAAATTTTTTAGTACATTCATACCATTTTTTTTCAATTATAAACGCAACAGTAGAAATTGTCAAACCAATTAGAAGGAATCCATAAGCAAATTGAAAATGTTTGAATGCTAATGGCAAAACAACAACATTATCTTTTTTTTTAGTAATACTCAAACAGTTCATAAACGATTCTTGATATAGTCCCATTTCTAACATGCTCTGATAGTTTTTTAACACTATTTTTGCAAATGGGACGTTTCTTAGGATGTATTTATATTTATACTCTGAGCGAATTTGAATCATATGTACTTGTGTGCAATCGTTATCATTGAAAAGAAAGTTGTGCCCTATACCAAACACATGCAATTTGGTTAAATTTTTGTTTTTGATAATCATAGTTATTGTATTTTTGAAAGAATTGTCATAATCCATCCAAGTATTTCGCACATATTTTTCTGCAGTAGTATTTCCAGAAAACAATTCCTGAATATCTAACAAGTTCATGGCGTCAATAGATAAACCTGCATTCATTATATCTTGAAGACTATTAATTTGTTTTTCTTGAATGTTTTTAAATAAAAATGAATAATATAATCCAGAAAATGCTGTAGTTACTACCAATGTTGTTAGCACCCAGAATATAAATATTATTTTCATCGGTGTACTTTTTGGCGTTTTTGTTGCTTGAAATAATAATATTGCATAAATATTAAATATTGCATCAGTTGCCCTGAATCGATCAAATTCTGATAATTTGTTCAAGCTAAAATATGTAACAATAGTCATTAATGTCGTTATTGCTAATCCGGTCCACACACTTTTATCAAAAACAAACTTCCCATATTTCCAAATTGGAATATTTTTTGGTGTTGGGACAATTATTACATACGATATTTTTTCTAAACTATATGTCAAGTCTACTGACTTTGCCATAGGAAATTCTACTTGCCTTTCACCAAATAATGGCTGCATAAAATAAAATTCTGTAAAGTTAACCAAAAAATTGTTAAATTTTCCAATGTCCTTGACAGGTATGTCGCCTATTTTATCGTAATAAAGTTTGCAACCTTTAAAGTCACGAATTAAATGTGTGTTGAATAATTTGACATTCTTTATATTTACATTATTACATTTGGTTGCAAATACTTTG
Source organism: Tachinus rufipes (assembly GCA_963932245.1). Classification (NCBI taxonomy): domain Eukaryota; kingdom Metazoa; phylum Arthropoda; class Insecta; order Coleoptera; family Staphylinidae; genus Tachinus; species Tachinus rufipes. The sequence continues at coordinate 80,557,774 of OZ010741.1, read as the reverse complement.
CTATAATTTAGTCCACAATGATCAGTAAAATTTTCCATTTTATATATGTTTCCAATTTTATCCAAAACAATTGTTTTTAATACATAATGTTTTCCAAAATAATTAAAAATAACATCAATATCTTCTTCTCCTGTATAAATAATAAAATGATAAGCTGATCGATTCATTGCCGGTGCATAAACGCACCAGACCAATTCACATGTTGGTAGATACTCTTCAATTTTAGATATTTGATCTAAAACTATAAACACAAATTCTGGAAGCACTTCATATTCTGCATGATATATTTCAAGCTTTTGTTTAGCTATTACTTTTTGTTTTACATACATTGCTTTTGACAACTCATCAGTTAACCAACTATTATTAGCAGCAAAAACCAAAGATGTTCTGAGCTCATTGAAATCTTTATGAATATTCATGACGCATTCAAGAATCCCGTAAACATCATCATTCTAATTGAAAAAATAAAGGTTTTTTAAATTTATATAAAAATAATAATTTAATATTATAATTTTGGTTTTTTACTTTCCTTTTGATTATTTTACAATACTTTTTATTATTAAACAACACTTTTACTTACATATACAAAAAAATATAAAAATAATATAATAAAAATCCAACAAAAATATAGAATTAAATAACACAACAAATAATGCATAAAGTAAAAAAAATACTTCAAACTCTGTATTTAAGTACAATTTTGAATATAAATAACTAAATTAAATTAGTGCAAAAGTAATACTTATACAATGTATGCATAATTAAAAACTGCAATATTTTAATAAAAAACTCAACATTTAATTATGACGCTCTTAAGTAGTAAAAAATAAATAGTTTGTTAGATTTGTATAAGGATAACCCGTAGGAATTTCATTATATCCACACATTCTGTAGTCGCAGGTAATTTGTGTATCATTAGAATTTACCAAATGGAATAACTGGATATAAAATAAGTCTTAAACTTACGTTTGGTTAAGTTCGAGCATTGTTAAGTAGGTAACTTATCCGGATTGGTTAAAGCTATTGATTAAACTGCAAATTACGGATTTTGAATTATGGTTATGAAGACTATTAATTAGAAGCAATGTTCCATGCATTTGGTAAACAAATCACCGATTTTTATGCTAAATTTTAATAATTTTCATGCAATGCTAAACTGTGTTCCATATTTAAATTTTAAAACTAATTGATTATGATATTTGAAGAAACGTTAAGTAGAGTTTCTGTAAATGGTAAAATAAACAAACAAAAATTGACAATAATAAATATAATACAAGAGTGGCTGTTTGTTATCCCAGTTTGTTTAACACATATGCGGCAGATATAAAAAAAATTAAGTTTAGCACAGATAGGTAAACAGACAAAAAGTGGTCGTAATTATAATAAAAAATTAAAATTACTTGCTAGAATTTGTTAAAAATCAACTACAACTAGTGAAAACACTTTTAATTCTAAACAAAACTAATATAAACATAACATAATTTAATAATTAATATAATGTTTACCTCTGTTGTTGAAATCAAATGTTTGTAACTTGAAACTGCAGGTATTACAATCATAATTAATATGAATTTAATTATCAACATTGTATCATTTGCAATTAAAATCTAATATTACATATTACATACAAGAAGCAGAAAAATAAAAGTCCACGTATATGTTGATATGGACTTGGACAATTGAACAATACTAATGGGTTTATATTTCCATATTGATTACAATATTTTATAGCAGCATTAACATAACAATACTATATTTATATTATAAAAAAACCTATTACTTCTACACAAAGCACAAGGACGCACAGAAGAAAAAAATATTATAATCAAAATTAAAATAAAAACATATTTTTTAACTAATACCCAAAAAAATGAAAATTGCAATAATTACCGCTTTAGTCAAATATAGTTTTAACAAAGACTTTAACCATAGTAACAAATTTTAATTTAAGTTTTAAACTGTTCTTTAAAAATCAGAAAGGAGGAAACTACATCATATACTTTAAAAAAATGTACCTTACAAGTAATTAATATTTATAATTTACTAGGTGACTATTTCTAAATAAAATGTTTTTTTTAAACATCATTAAAAATCAGTTTGTGTAGTTTATTGGTTTTTTTGTAGAAAATGATAAAAGCAATAATCAATCTAAAAACAAAAGTATCAATTGAGTTTATTCTCTTTTTGTAAGCCAAAAGATCTTTAGCACTATTAAGTAATCAAAAGATTTTAATCGTGTAAGACAAATCTACTAGTATTTCAGAGTAAGTTAATTAGTTTAGATTTTTAACACATTTAAATTGAAGGACTAATCCATCTACCATAAAAAAATGTATTAAGCCAGACAATCACATTCTTTCTAATGTGTGAGAAAGCAACATCACGATGGTAATACATTCGATTTAATAAGCTAATAGGAACGTCATTCAATAAATTTTCAACATTATTTGTTAAAAATGCAAATATCTATTAGTATTGATACAATTTGGAATTACCTGAACTAAAAGTAGTTACCTGATAAATATGACACTCCACACATTAACGTTAAATATTCGTTGACATCTTCTTTGTCTAATACAATGCGGATTTTCCAATGACCAGAAATGATTATTGTGAATATTATTTACGCCATCTCTGGAAAACGTTCCTTTACTTGCAATGGCGAGATTTTGTCTGTGTTGCTCTAAAACCCATTTCCAAAAAGCAAGTCGTTTCACTTGGTTATCCGCTTGCTGGACTGATTGATAATGAAAATGTTGCAATTCTTTGCATCGTAATGTTTTCCAAACCAAGTTTTGCTAAATTTATAAGCGTGTGGAAATTAGTTTAGTACTTATACCCGCTTCATCCATGATACAATTCACTATTTCCGGTTCTACATCAAGATGATTGTGCACACCGTTCTGATTTCTACCAATACCATACAGTCGAAGTTTCTGATAGGATTGAGAAAACACTTCGATGGATGTTTCGTATTGAGAATACCCAGTATCTACTCTCTACAAGCCACCAATGCATTGCCATTGCAAAAACCACATAGAAAAATTGTATCCGCATAACTGTTACTTAAAACGATAAGAATTATAATTTTCACAGATCACAGATAACAAGTACAATTGACAAAAGACAAAATTTATTAGGAGACTGACAGATAGATAGCAATAGACAAATAATTGAAAGAGCACTCTTCAATACTTTAATGCTAAAGTTGCATTCATCAAGGCAGACACGTTAAATAATTTTTATAATGTTTGATAGTTTATTTGTAACATATTATTATTTTTTGTTTACATTTTTACTTTATTTCTTTAATAAATAATTAAATGTATGATCTAATAAAACGATAAATAAGTTTTTACCACAAGAACTTTATAGACATCAATATATATTACTAAAGAATATATATAAATGCAATGAAAAGACCAAAATTCGAGTTTTGAAGGATTTTGTCAATGGCCAACTAGCTACTTGCTTCTTAGATAACGATACTTGTGGTATTTAATACTTGGTATTTAGTATTTAGTACTTTTTTTTAATACCTTATCCGGGACTCTGAGTAAAATAATAAAAATAATTTTATTTTTTTTAATTAATTATTAATACACAATTTATAATTTATAACATAAATTTTAATAAATTAAAGTAATTGTTACATAAATAATTAATTTAAATTTTATTGTTTAATATAAATAATAAAACTTATCTTCATAAATAATCAAATTCAATTAATAAACAGAAATACTTATTATTAAAAATTCCCGTAACATGTATTAAGATACATAACACTATTCATTGTAGCATTTCCAAGCATAACCAATTCAGTACGACAAGTCGCAGAAATACATCCCTAAACGGTAATTACTGCCTCCATAAGTTTGATGGTAAGTCACGTGGTTCTCAATATAGCGTTTTCCTCTGCTTCTCCAAACTTTCACTCTTCCATCGGAGCTATGGAGACGTACTCTGGTCTCGTCACTGAATAAACAACGACCCCAATCTTTAACACTTCAATTTGCATGTTAGTGTGCCTTCTCTAGCCTTCTTCTTTTGTGGGCTCTGGTAAACAATGGAAATTTTTTAGAAGATCTGCATTTTAAGTTTGCCGCATGGAGCCTTATTCTTACTGCTTGAGTGGATACTTTAGTATCTGTAGCATTTAATAAATGAACTTGAAGTGTTCTTGCAGTAGAAAATCTATTTCTTCGACACTGAATCGTAATAAACCGGTCCAAACTGACTGTACTGCGATTTCGCCCTCCGCCGTGCCTATGTTGGACAGTTCCAGTGTCATTAAAACGCATTCGAACTCTTCTGATCACATTGTGGCTTACATTGAAATGAGCAGCAACAGTTCTTAGCGATGCACCAGTAATAAGCATTTCCTGCGCTTGGTTCATCTCTTCATCTCTTCAACAAAACGCCTTAATGGCATCTTTAAAATGCAGTCAACCTCTCTGAAATAAAACTTACTCGAGATATTTGCAAAAATTCTCTTAAACTTGATAAGTATAAGCGTCCTCAAGCTCAGTAACTGCACTGATGACAGATAAACAACATTTGTTTCGAAAATGTTATTCGATAGGCATTTGTTTGCAATCCGAAACATAGCCTTTATTATTATTGTTATTATTATTTTATTATTATTACTTTTACTGCATGTTATATAAGTGTACAATTTCAAAAGGTTGAACAGTGTAGTATATATAATGTCGGCGGTAGAACTTCTTCTTGTTGTATTCCGTATTCAGCTTGCATCGGTTCGCTTTCTATAGAGTTTATTTCTGTTTTTTGTTGTCTGTCTGAGGTATGTGTTTATTAGGTTCAGGGGGTCGATTCTGATCTTTGTGAGTTTTATCACCGATGACAAAACTCACATATTTCCACATAGTTACATATTTCTGACATTTGAGGTGACAAAACTCACCGATGATTTTTACATGGCAACCAAGTAATTTTGTCAAATCTGTTAGAGTTGCTATATTCATGTGAATTATTTTAAATATATTTTCAAACAATCAATTGCACATTTAAATAATAAATCGTCGCTGATACTTCAATATGTCGTATGTCAAAAGTACTCAATTTTCAGGACAGCAAAAAAACTGTTTTATTAATTTCCCGGTTATTTCACATAATTGATCAAGTGAAACAAACCTTCACTTTAGCAATTGTTTTTGATTATTGAATAGTTTCTTTAGGTTAATTTTAGGGATTTGTCAAAACCTTGACATAAGACATATTGTATCTAAAAACTTTCTACATATAGTGACATACGACCTGTTTCATTAATAACGGGGGAAAAAAAGCAGTATATTATTATTATTATTTTAATTTTACAATTTATAGAAAAAAGTAACCATTACATATTATTACAACTTATTTGTGTTTCAAATTATCATAAAATAAGTGATAATCTGTTGGAATATATGGTTTGAATTCTTGTAAATGATTAAATTTAGAACCCTCAATTTCACACGGTGCAGTATAAAGTGGGGGATGATCCACTGGAATTGTGGCATGTCTGGGACGAGTTGGCAGCTCGGTCCACGTATTATTAAACTGAACTTTGTAATTTATGACTCCATCTTTGTACTGAAAAGCACAAACATCGTTAACACAAGGATCTCCCTTCTTCATCCCTGGTCTGATACTCGTGTAAAAAATGGTTTCAAATTTATTAAAATCTGTATAAGAAAGAAACACAGCTTTATAAGGACATGGATATTCTCTAGCCGACCTAATTATTTCCAAATAGTTGGCCGGCACATACACTTCGCGCCTTCGGCGAAGCTTTCGCTCGATGGAACTGTGTACAGAATCCACCTCCATTTGTGTATGCCCGACCTCCAAGTATTTTTGCTCAATAATTATATTTTGTTGTAGGTTTAATTCAAGTAGTGCATTAGACAATTTTGCGTTCCGATTCTGGTAGCCACATAATAATTTTCGATGGACGACCGTTTTCTAACTCATTCTTTATAAATTTTGTGGCAATGGAGGCGAAAACATCGCTATCTAGGCCTCCATTGCCTTCGTGCCATACGTAACACGTAACGTCTTTGAAATGAAGATTATAATAAGTCAGGTTATGAACTTTTAGTTTAGTTTTGTAGTAGTTCGCTGAAGCATTTAGGCAAGGCGATAAAAGAACGGCCTGTAGGTTGACTGTATAGGTCCATACTTCCCCGTTTTCAGCCTCTGTTTTATCCGTTTTTTCTGCACGCGCATCATCTTTTCTTTGGCGATGTCGTTGGTATTCTTCTTCCAACAAATGCCCATTTTTATACATGACACACTCATTACATTGGTCTTGTTTTGGTTGAAAAATTTCTAAATTCATTCTTCTAAAAACTTTCATAAAGGTTCGCCACGATGCACATCTTTTATCTTCATTTTGGCAGTATTCAGTGAATTCTTTGTAAAGGTGCCTATAACTCTCCCAGACATTTTCTAGATAGAGCTTTTTACTTGACGCTCTACAGTAATGAGATTCAATCTGTGGCAATGTTTCCAAATAGTTTGGACATTCGTGCTAGCTTCTTGCCTCGCGGTAACAGCTATTTGCCTCGCGGCATCAGCTTCTTCAATTTCTGCCCCCACACCAACAGCTTCTTCCCCCATGGCAACAGGATGCTGTCGAGTACCCATGATCTTACAGACCTTTCTCCAACACCAAGTGTGTTGATAAACATATTTTTGCAGACATGTTTCCGCACTGCATTGTTTTCGTTTTCATTCACTTTTAGGAAATATTTAAAGCCGGTTTGTTTACGTGAATCCACCGGGTCACTTATATTTCGCCTTTGGCTTGGCTGAGATTGTAAAACTAGTCCTCTCACAAATACTTGTTTGGCTTCCCATGTTAGCAAGTTCCAAAATGAACGAAATACTTCTTGCCGCTGCTCTTCACTTATATCAGAGCATTCAAATTGTTTTAGACCTTTTTTTGATAATGGATGGTCAACACGTCTTGCTTTCATTTCGCGTTTTTGCCGCACCGCGGTTTGTTCATATTTTCCAGATGCATTTTTTTGAAATCCAACAAAGGCTTCGCCTTTTACTCGCAAATTTACGTTCTCCGCTCTCTTCCAGTCTTTAGGTTCACTATGTGCCTTGCTTTTCCTCCTTTTCTGCCTACCGTCGGTAGTTGGATGATTTTCTTCTCTTGAAGAGTCGCTTGAAGAGTTTTCTGGAATCCTCAAAACATCTCCCAATGTTTCATTTTTGGTGAGGTTTTCTTTATCAGATTGTTCATCAGGTTTGTAGTCAGAACCTGAGTCTTCAAACATTTCAATTAAATTTTCGTCACTATCTTCAATCGATTCTTCGTCTTCGTTTTTTTCACTCTCTGCTTTTTTGCCATTGTTCTTGTTGTTTTCAGGTAAAGTGCAGTCCATGGCTTGGACACTCGTCCCTTCCTCTTTGCCTTTTTCTCGTCTTACATCCTTTCTATCATCAATTGAAGTGCTATTATCGCCTTGCTCAAGTTTCTCCTCGTCTTTTTCGCCTTCTTCGTTTAAAGTGTCCTTGCTGTTTTTATCGCCTTGAGCAATCCTTTCTTCTCCAACATCGTTTTTTCCTTCTTCTTTTTTTCCTATGCCATCTGATAGCGGAAGGGCCGATTGGGGAATCGATTCTTTCTCTTCCTTTTCACCATTCTTCATGTTGTTTTCAGATAAAGTGCAGTTCTTGGCATGGCCACTCATCCTTTCCTCTTTGCCTTTTTTTCCTTTTTCATTTTCTCTGATCAATTTGAAATACGACCTGTTCTTCCACTCCAATCCATATCTTTACTTGAGGAAAATTAAAATATTAGTTTATTGCGCAGAATAAAGTAGCAGCAAAACGTCGTATGTAAAAATAAGGTAGATGCAATATGTCGTATGTAAATATTTATTAATTAATATAGTGTGATATGAAGAGGGGTGAAGGAAATATTGCAATATTAATTAGGAAAATTAAATTATTCATCTATATAGGTAAATTTATATGAAGATTTAATAGTTTCAATGTGTAAAAAACACTTAATTTTTTAGGTTATGTTAGATTTCGCCTTTAAGTTCATATCTTTTATAGATACTATTAGGTAATTTGCATTTTTTTTGTTAAAATAACAAGTAATAATAAGTTATTCATTCGTACTTACCGAGTTATCTGCAATCGCACAGAGAATAGAATATTTACACAAAATTAACTGTAACTGGCTGTAACATACGACATATTGAAGTAAACAAGACTTGAGAAATGACATCGGACATATTGCAGCTGCGCACGTTCAGTGCTTTCTATTGGTCCAATGCATACGACGTTTTGTGAGAACGTAGAAATAATTATTTTGATTACAACCATCCAATAAACCGAAAATCGATTTTTTTGACATACGACATATTGAAGTATCATTGACGAAATATTTTTATTTAGACGGAATTTAAGGATTATAAAATAGTTCTATTATTTGCAATTTAGAAATTGTTTTAAAACTTAATAATAATTGTAGTATTTTATATTTTATATATATTATTTATTTATATAATCTAAATTAATCTTAAATTAAATAAACGTTATTGGTTTAATTTTAACCAAATTAATACAACAGTTAATTCTTGTATTTGTTAATTTAATTAATATGATTAAAAAATTCATTCAAATCTATAATATTCGAGAGAAAAATTTTCAATGTATTATAAATACATTATATGTAGCAAAGATCATACAATAGAGTTATAGTGTGAGTTATATACATATATTACTCTTTCACTTCAGAAACATTAAATGCTACTATTTTAATAAAAAATATCAACAATATAATATTATTCATTTTATATTATATTTATACCACTTATATTTTTTAATTTAATTTATTTATTTTTTACAAACTAAATTTAATTAAAAATTTTGTATAATATAATACAAAATAAATATAACATATAATATTAAAAAGTTTCACAGAATAACCAAAGAAAATATAAAATAACTTAATAATTATTATATCAAACATGTGGTGGAACAAATGTTACAAATTTAAAAACCACACATTTATTGCCGCATTGTGGGATACCAAAAATCACCGATGGTATTTGTCACAGGATCGTTATTATGTTCATGCGAATTATTCAAAGTTTGTTATCAAACGCTTTCGCATATAAGGTAAATAAATAATTGTATTTAAAATGAAAATTACGGAGTTACAAAAAAGAACCCTTACTGAATTTATGAGGGAACACCCCGAGTTGTAGCAACACAAATTTTCAAATAAATTTACTAAGCAAACAGCTTTAATGTTGTGGGAAGAAATCACCACAACTTTAATTGGAAAGTGTGGGAAAAAGGTATGATAAATTTTAGAGTTAAGTATTAAGTATGAGATGTTAACAATCAATAAATTAAAAAAGATTTTCAATTTATGCTATGTTACTTTTACTGTGCTTTATATTTTTTTTTATCATAAACGTAAATCTTTTTTTAATTTCAATAAGGTAAACCGGACGAACGCAGCAACATAATGTATTCTGCAAATGCATCGCAAAGCGGGCCACATCGGAGCCGAAAGGTTTTGGTCCGATTATGCAAAACAAATTGTTTTAATTTTGCAAGTCGACGCTGACAATTTTATTTGAGAGTGTTAAATCATTACTCGACATCTTGAATTGTTAAACACGGCGTCTTGTTCGTTGCTGAATGTTTGTTTCTGTTAATTATATATAATTATATAATAATAATAATAATAAAACAAAAAAAGTTGTTAAGTATAAACAAAAAAAAATTGAAAAACAATAATTATATTTTATGAATGTACAAAATATACCAACATTCTACAATTTTTTGTTTGTTTTGTTTTATGATGATGGTCCGATTAAGCGGATTCAACTATGTATATAATAATGCAGTATGTGTTCTGTTGAAAGAAGAATAATATCACAATATTTAAATGGAGAAATATTAATGGCACGATAAAAAAGGTTGTTTGCACGACAGCATATCAACACAGTAATAGGCTAAACTAACGACAGATTTTTACACGGCTGACTTCGCACGACAATATAGTATTAAGTAACGACAACTCAAAAGTGTTGCAACGACAAAAAAATGCAATGCTCAGTCAAATAAACTTTACGACGCCAAAGTAATGCAATACACGACAAAATAATATATTACACAGCAAATAATATACGTTGCACTTTAGAATAATACATGGCACGACAAAATATATCCCACGACAGAATTATATATTTCACGACAAATAAGCCTTGCACGAATGGATAAACTGAATATGCATCTTGCATCAATAATTTTCTTTACCATCACATCTAATATTAAATAAATTATATCAAAATAATTAAATATTTAACATAGAAAAAAGTATATTATGAGACACTGCTTTTAGATGCATTTACAACCTTGTTAATAGATACCAGCTTGGCCATAAACGCTTTGCCAGTGACTTAAATCTCTATAAAAAAAGTAAACATATTATAAACTTAAGAAAACATTTAAATTAGCAACAAATCAATGTAATATTACTATGCAAACACAAAAGCAAAAATATAAAAAATAACTGATTTTGCAAATTAATAACTAGAATAATTTTCTAATTTGGATACTATAATAAATTTATATTATGCTTTTGTAAGAACCAAACTTGAATACGTTTCTGTTATATGGTCTCCTTTGTATTCTAAGTATACAGAATCGATTGAAAACGTTCAACGAAAGTTTCTAAAATTTTTATATTTTAAAGATACTGGCGTTTTTTTAGATCACGGATGGGATTACGGTGTACTGTTGACCCTATATAAGTTCCAATCACTAGAATTAAGGCGCAATGCTAGGCAAATAACATTCTTATATAAAATCATTCATAATTTAATCAATGACTTTGATATATTGTCTATGTTACAATTTCGGGTTCCGTCAGTGTGCAGACAATATCTTTGTTTTTATGTTCCAGTATGCAACACTAACATACTTTCTAAACCTCCACTTCACTCTATGTGCAATTTGTATAATTTAATGTCATGAAGTAGATATTTTTGATTTGTATAGTAGTCCAAAACAATTTAAAAAAAAAAATTATTTCTCATCTATAATTTATTTTTTATGTATTCTTAGTTGTAATTAAGATTAATGTTAGTTAAATTAATTCACTTTTTATTGTTCATTTTTAAAATTATTGTTATTGTAAAACCGATATGTTCTATGTGTAAATTGTAATAATTGTTATTGGGGCAACCCGTTATTATTACTATGAATAAATAAATAAGTTAAACAGTTATTTTTACCTCCTGAACAATTTAGGTGTTTACAGTTAGGAGGTATTGATAGTAAACTGTCGATATATAATATGTTATTTTTTTAATTTTTGCGAAAATAATTATTTTTATTTAAATTTGTTTTCAGATTATAACGCGAGATAATCCAAATATCAAATTTAAATAAAAATATATATTATTTATATCGATTTTTCAAATTTTTATAAAAATTTGACTTTCATTTTAGACATGGCTGGATTTATGTGTTTGAACAAAAGTTAAGTTATCAAAGAACAAACATCAAGAGGTTTAATTTAACAGCCGCCTTCTGTTACACAGCTTCAGTGCAGCTCTTGACAGAAATAGAGGAAGCGATTGCTGATACTATCTGCCCAGTGGGTGTAAGTGGACTACAAGTTCCTGTGCCTAAAGTTGCTTTTGAAATGGTCGAAATTGAAAGCGACATTACTATACCAACCCAAGAAATTGGAACAGAAGGTAATTTATTTACAGAAGAAGAACCAACACTTATCAACAACAGTGGAGCAAACAGAGTCAATACCTAGAGCAGCATCTAGCAGAACCAGAACTTCAGTTAGTGCAGCATACCGTGAACATGGGGAATATTTACAAAAAAAATTAAGGCTAAAAGAAAAATACTACAACAAAAAATTAACATTGATGCAGTTGCAAGTCGATGCATCGGACAACATTGCATCGGCAATAAGCAACATAAACAATATATAGTTATTAAAATAAATGTTTAATTATTTAATATATATTTATTTATTTCAAAATTAATTACAAAAAAATTATATATTATTCTTTAAATAAATAACCAATTATAATACAAAATTTAACATTATATAAATATTTATGACACCGTGCTTTTTTTTTATCTGCCTCATCCTCTTATTCAAAAGATGGCTACACCTTTAAAAGATTTAGAAACGAGCATTGATCAAACGAGCTCTAACGTTTCGTCCAGCTACCACACCAGGGTTTACCTGTTCAACAACTTCTCCAGCATTTGCTTCACCAAATATACTTAAAACACATTTGTTATATGTACATATATACTCTATTTTAAACTTACCATTTTCTGTATCTTCTTTTACGTTTTGTTCAGGCTATGGGATGTTGTGCTCAATGCACATGTTATGTAAAATAACACATGCATTTATTATTTTACATGTTATGTTAGGAGCAACAACGAAAGCGTGCTATAAGCAAACCATTGCAACTTTCAATTGAAGCGGTTATTGTATAAAGGGAACAAGTCCACAACAGTTCGATTTGCAGAAATCGAAAAAAACTGAGTAACTCGGAAACGGTACGTCCTTTTTAATTTCAATCCACAGACAAAATAAAGCAGTAGGTTTGCTGAATGACTTAGTGCATGATACGAGTCTGGGCTTACTACCATTTTGTCACAATATATTTTTTTTCAACGTGGACTTGTTTCCTTCATACAATAAGCCTCTATTATGAAATAAATAATACAACGACTTAACGAAAAAACAACTTTCATTTTATTTACAAGCAAACAAATAAATAAAAATAATGTTAAATGGTAATGTTAAATGTAATAAAGTAGAAAATCTATTATCCCGTGTCATAATCTCCGTCGGTTGTGGGCCAATCTTGAAACTGTCTATAAAATTCTTGAAACTCTTCTGGAATATAATGTACTATTTTGGCAATATCTTCAAGCTTTTTTGCTTTGATGGGCACTTTCATATACATTTTCATAGTACTACCTTTTAATAACTTAAATTTTGACGTAGTCAGACCATCTATGAATTTTCTTGTCAGAACATATCCTGAATGTTTACTTTTGTACGTAGTGTCTGTATTTAGATATGCTGAAATTTTCTTTATTGGCGTTTTGCCACACTTCTTTGGCTGTTTTTTTGAAATATGTAGGTCACCATGATTTGAAGTCCAGCACATCATCTGTACTCACTAGTTTTACTTTAAAAGATTGACCAGTTTTCTTTGCTCCATCTATTAATGAGATATATTCCATTGGTGTATAAATGCAATCATAACGCCTAAAATACTCTTTTTATCAAGCCGAAATCTCGGTCGCATGGAAGAAACGAATGACCACGTACAGGAAAGTACTGATGTATTGTTTTGAATCTTCCATGCATTGTTAGGTTTAACAAAAACCTAATAATAGTGTGGTTACGATTTTGACCACCGCAAGCATCACTAATACATGTAGTTCTGTGACATTTTCTGGTAATTCTTTGATATAATCGTCTAAGAAAGTAGCTACTTCATTTGCACCCCTTTGTGCAGTATCCTCAAAATATGTATAAAATGTTACCGCGTTTGTTTTTAAATCATGAATTCCAAAAACATACTGCCAGAGTTTTCGGAGGTAGAACATATCATTTACTGGCATAAAAGGTAGCGGCAAATTTTGCATATAATCAAACACAATGGCACCTACATTTTCATTTGTACGACACAAGTCTCTTACATTTTCAATTTTTTTGTAGAACTTTGAAGCTCGTCTTTTATGCACAATCAACTCAGCAGTTGCCACACATTTTGCATTGTCGTTTAGAGAGAAAGATTTTAATTTTACGCCCAATTCTTCACATGTTGGAAAAACATCTACCTGTGGTCTACCGAATCTATACCCAAAATTTTCATTGAAATGTTTCAAGTAGTATTCATACTTAACGACACTTTTTAAATCAGCATTCTCTAAACAAAATGGTTCATACATTTTTTTTACGGTCAAAAATGATTTAAGATATGATAGCGGTTTGTTGCCATAATGAGTTTCTTTTTTCGGAAAGGAACTTATATGCGCATTAATTTTTAAAATAGTAGAATCACTTACAGCATTGCCACGATTTATGTGATGACCACGTTTATCTGTAGGCGTACTGCCGTTTAACAGCAGTGAAGTGAGACGAAATACTGCCTTTGCTGATAAGGCGTTCATGCTAAGAAATGCTTTTTTGCAAACACGTAGTCGATCTTTCCCGTTCAAAATGTGAAATATAAAGTTACTTCTACCTGTTGTTTAGGTTCCTGATTTCTTGATCTGCGACGCTCAATTTTTTTAGCTTCGAAAAGCCCCATCAAAAATGTATCCTGCTGATTTTTCGGTTTGCCTGTATAGAGTGACATCAAAATAGATTGTTTTTCATTTTCGGATAATATAATTTGTTTTGAAGGTTTCTCAGCTCCTTTTTGACTTATATAGCTTTCTCCTTTTAACCGTAAATTTATGCGAAGATTGTTTTTATATTTTTCATTATTTCGAACACCCTTTCTTCTTTCTGGTGGTAACTCACAGAAATTGTGACAAAACTAATTATATTACGCACAAAGAAAGTAAACATACATGCAGCAACAGATTTGTATTGCATACTAAATGAATGAAACACGTGCTCAAAACAATACGACTGCAGCGCCACTAAATTGACTGTATAAAAGTAACATGTCCTGGACTTGCTACCATTATACAATAAACAAAATTTTCAAATGTTTGCCATTTGACTGATATAACCATGATAAGTTTCTTTTATACACCAATCAATGCGTTTACTCGCAAAAATAAAAACGTATATCTTGGTTTGATTTGAGTGAAATGTGGACTTGTTCCCTTTATACAATAACCGCTTCAATTATGCTCCTGACATTTTTATGCGCTGTATTATATCGATGAGCTGGTGTATAAAGCGCTGGTCCTTGTTCCATTGGAGTTAACAGCCATGGTCGTAGAGGATATCCTGAACCCCCTGTAAAACACTCAATTAATATATTAAATTGTAAATAATTTAATATTAATTACCTAAAAGAAAATACTCCGTATGCCCTGATTGATGTATATTTTGCATAAGTGCATTTACTGCCGAATTTCTCTAAATAAATGCATCATGAGTACTTGCTGGGTACTTAGCAACAACATCTATTATTTTTAATTTTTCATCACAAATCTAAAAGTAATGTATTTTGAGTTTGATCATTATTTCTATATTTTCAACACTAACTTACCAATTGTACATTTATTGAATGGTAATTCTTCCGATTTACAAATAAATGTTCTGGCATATCTGCATTTTCACTTGGGGGGAAAATGGCTACGTGGGTGCAGTCAATGCATCCCACCACCCCAGGAAATCCAAATTTTTCATAAAATATAAATTATAAGTCATTTTCTATTTATAATAATATTATAACTACTATTGCTTACCTTCGTCTGATATTATTTAATTCTTGTAAATTCCGAGGAAAAACAAATCGGTTTAATATCTCAGCGTTGTTGAACGCTTCCGTTATTTCATTTATAGAGCGACTTACACTGCTTTGAGAAATTCCAATAAACCAATTGCAGCCTACATCGTGCTGATAGCTGCCACCAGAATAAAAACGAAGAGCTGCGAGTACCTAAAATGTAAGCAATTAGTTTCACGACATGAATAAGTTATGTAATTGTATTTCAAGTTTTCAACAATTTGTGTATAGAATTATGTAATTTTAGGAATAATTTATACTTACACGTGTTGGAACATCGCTGTGGTGATATTGGGTTTTCAAAAACGGTGTAAGTAACTCCACAATAAAATAAAATAACGCCTTCGTAACACGAAACAACCAAACAAACTGTTTTTCGTTTAACTCAACAATAGGATTGCTTTTTTGTCGTATAACATCTACAGCATTTTCATTTTCCAATTTGTTTAGAATTGGCATCATTAAAAATTCATCGATAATGAACTAAACCTTCAAAATTTATTTTTTAATGTAATTAAATAAAAGCAAAAACTACTTACCATTCTGAATAAAATTAATTAAACAGTATTATTTCTATTTATAAATATTAAATTCATAAATAAGATGATAAAACTCACGCGAACTGTCACAAAACTCACCGTATTAATTGTGCCTGTTTAAAGTCACCGGTTTTCGTACACTTTTAATTATCTGTGACAAAACTCGAACACATTAAAATAACATTTAGTGGGGATGACGTCATTTCGATGAGAAAAGTCACCGGCGGCCAAAGTCGATCCCAATAATAATGTAATTAACATCATAAACGTTAATTAAACTATTGTATAAGTTTGTTACTGCAAATATTACTTGTTATTCTTAATAAAAGTAATATAATAATCTATAAAATGAACTAAAATCATCATTTTAATAAGTCACGCAAACTGTCACTTTTTCACAAATATGTTTTAAGTCACCGATTTTAGTCACCTGTGGCAAAACTCACCAGAATTTTGGCACATTTTATTGAAATACGTCATTTTTGTGAATCGACCCCCAGTTCGTTACCTTTTATTCCTATCGCGTCTAGTTTTTCTATAAGTTTTGGTATCAAAAGCTTTTTTCATGTTAATGAAAATTGCTACTACGGTTTCTTTCTGATCTAATTTGTTTTGTTATGTAATCAGCAAGATCATCAAACTGCTGTTGATGTTTCTAAATATTGTTGAAAAGCATATTGTTGTTAGTCTAATATGGACTTTGACAGAAATTGGTCGATAGTTTTCTGATTTTGTTTATCTTATTTTATGTAGACGCCTATTATTGTTTCCTTTATGTAATTTGGATATATACCTGTGTGTTAAGGTTGTTTTATTTTGTTTTATTAGGTTGTTTGTAATTTTGTCAAGGCCCAGGTGTTTTGTTTTCTTTCAGTTTTATTATTCTTTTGAGGATTTTTTCTTGTGATGTTTTCTTGTGATTTTTTTTATTGTGGTTGTATGTGTTTCGTTGCTCTTTCCTGTAATTTGTTTTTCTGCTAGAGTATTTCCAATATTAGTAAAGTATTATTTCCTTTGCTATTTCTATCGGAAAAATATTGAGTTGTAATTTATCAATTTATTTCATATTCCCATATAATTCATGTTCAGTGTGTTTTTGAGTAGAATATTTTATCTCATTTATTATTTTCTGTATTTTTATTATTTATTTATATACTACTACTTAACTTATTATTATACAGGTACACTTGCAAAAAAAAATTAATTATAATAGTTTATTTAATGAGAATAATCAATCAGTATGTATGTATATTGCATATAATATATTTATAATTTAAAATTTTAATTTAACTAAAATATTATACTTAATGCTTATTGAGATTAAATAAGTAATTAAAATTAAATAATTATTATTATTGCATGCGTAAACAATAATAATAAATTAAACAGTAGTAAACAGATATAGTGGTCTATTCTGTAACTATTCCGTTAAAATTTAGAGGTCTTTAAAATTTTAACGGCATTTAAAACAATATTCGTATTCACTAACTTTGAAATCTGTTAAAATTTTAGCAGACCCTCTAAAATTACCCGTTAAAATAATAATTTTTAAAGGGGTGTTAAAACGAACCTTTAATTTTTAACGACATTTTAAACGTCAAATTAGAAATTAATTAATTTTTTAATTTATGTTCTTTGAAAAGTATTTTTAATAAAATAAATATTTAAAAAATTAAAAATAGCGTTTCATAATATTATTGGTGAATTGTTAATCCAGGAATTTATAGAAAGTGAAGAAAGGTATTTATTATTTATTAAATTAGTGAAGCATTTTTAGTTTTATTTCATTTTCTTTTTATAGAGCTGAATTCAGACTGCACCAAAGGGTTATTAGAGATATGAGCAATCCATTTGACCTGCCAAAAAAAATAAATTAAAATGCTATTTCGTTTTAGCAAAGGTGTTGCTCATATAATTATTGACATGGTTGGCTCTCATATGCAAATAGGACAACGTGTTACAGCTGTACCATTGGAATTAATGGTTCATGCAAGTTTGCATTTTTATGGTACAGGAGGTTACCAACTATCATACAACTTCTCTATAAGTCAACCAGTTATGAGCCGTTGCCTCAATTAATGATTAAATGGTGTTTTAAAATCACGGTTTCGGTGTCTATTAAAACATCGGGTACTAAATTATGATCCACTTAAAACAGGACAAATTATTTATAGTTGCGGTGTTTTACATAACATTGCTCGAATTAAAAAGATGAATTTGAAGAAGAAGAAATTGTGAAACTAGATAATGAAAATAACTACGTGGAACAAAATATTCTTCCAGAAGACAATTGGTATCAAAGAGGGGTGGAAGTGCGTAATCAAAAAATACAATATTTAAATCATTAGAATATAAAACATTTTTATTTATAATATAAACAAACATTAAACAAATTTATATTAATAAAACCTGATTTTATTAAATATTATATTTTTATATATTATATTTCACTTATCTTTTTGAATTGATGAATCTTGCCAAGTTATTAATCGCTCTTGCCACAGCATAATTTGAATCGGCAAGGTATTTTAGCTGCTCATCATGTGCATTTATTGTCGACAACATTCTATTACCCTGATTAGCAAGTTTCTTTCTAGGGCGGTCACATTTTGTCTTCTTTTTTTTTTTTCCTTCCGGTTCATGCACAATTTTTATTATTGGCCCAGTTGACACCGGGGACATCTTCTTTTTCAACTTGTATTGTGGAGATATCATTATTATTATCGGGTACAATAGTCAATGTTGTTGCGACTGCAGGGTCGTCCAGAGTAACAATTCCACTTTCTATTAAACTGGCCCCATCGATGGTTAATGCAGAAAGTAAAGATAATAACCGCTCTTCTAAATCGGATAATGGCTTGGCCTCCACCTCCCGTACCTTTATAGCCATATTTTATGGCTCTTGCCTGACTTTTTGTGTTTGTTTTTAAATTACTGATTGTCTAAAAATTGTATAGGTTGTAAGTAATTAAATGATATTTAATTAATTTATTTATATTTTTAACGGACCCTTTAAATTTGTAGTTATTGAATACCAATGTCACCACAAAAATTTAAAGGTCCTCTAAAACATTATTTTTTAGAGGGCCGCTAAATTTTAAAGGAAAGTTACTGAATAGACCCCATAAACAAAATACAAATAACGTAATAAAAAATAGATTCATAAAATTTAAATTATAATATACAGAATTTCTAAAAAATACATTTTAAAGATGTTTCTCTAGAACTAACGCAGCAATATGTTCAAAAATAAATCTAGATATTTACATAATATGCATAAAAAGATTTATTTTATTAACACCAGTAGTTAAAAATAGCTAAAAAAAGACTCTACTAATAGTTTAGTAGTAGTTAGATATTGCGGCCATAGTTTTTACTGCATGAATATTAAAGCAAAATAAGCAAATAAACAAATGAAGGGCTTAATGTGAGACAATGACTACCCACGTAACTTAAAAGTTGCAAAATTGGAGTTTAAAATTTAAATAACTAGATAATATTTTCGGGTGTGCAAAATTTATTTGTGGAATTAAACAAAACAAAAAATAAATTATTTACGAAAATAAAAAATATTTTTTATTAAAATAGTGGAATGGCGGAATTATTATTACTATTAAATAAAATTTAATAAAATATTATTTTAATTGAAAACATAAATTGTGTAACAATAAACATATCCAAGGAGGGTTTTATCAACCAACCAATTCAGCATCCGATTCAAGATTTTCGTCAACTTCATGTTGCAAAGCAATGTAGAAAGAATGATCTAGAGGAGGTATGTAGGGCAGCAGCGAGTTGACATTATCAAGTTCTTTTTAGCTATTTCTATTGGTTTAAAATATGTTCTATGTAATTCAGAAAGGTTAGTCTGGGTAGGACGCCCTTTCTTAGTGATATTGATGACTTTGTATTCATCACTCATAGCGTGCTTTACGTAAATTACTTTAATATCATTGGCCTTGAAATTAAAAGAAAATAGATTAGAAAAATCGAGATTTGTATCATCTTTCATACGCAGATTTTTTTATGTTGTTCAAGATGAGCTAGAAATCTAGAAAATCGGTTTGATTCATTATAGTCAAAACAAAAAGTTGTTTGTTATTTGATTATCTTATGACTTTGTGCCAATCACTAGGAGAGAAGATAATTAGCGCATGTTTTTTTTTACGCTTTTCGATGAGATCAAAATCTCTATCAGCTTCTGTCTGATAGATGGGTATGTCCACTGACAAGAAAATGGTGCGTTAAGGTTTTAAACTTTTTTTTCTTAACAAGTTGTAACCACAAACATTAGAAGCCAGTTTTTTTTCTAGAGTAATTGTCAGTAAATAGAACCAAATCATCAACGTCAGTCTTTTCAGACAAAATTTTCAGAAAAACGGATGCCACTTCCTCACTACCTTTTTTTGCCACGGTTTCAGTCCATACAAACATGTAACCTTTGCCTTGCCTTTAGTACAATCATGTACTTTCAGATTGTACATCCATATTTTGCGGCTATAGAATGCTAGTCTAATTGTCAGTTTTGTAGTCGTCAAAGCCTGTTGCAAATCAAAAGATAATACACAATTTCTGTTGTCATTTTTAGATTGCTCAGTTTCTTTTTTGAGAAACTCCTGCATTCCTTTTGCATTAAGTTGCTGCAATTTTAGCTTAATTGCAAAAGTTGTTGCTTCATCTTCTTTATTCTCCAAATTTGCGGTTTCAATTTTAATAATAAGGTCATCACAGGTTTTGCAAATATTGGATTTTGGTAAGTTGAAACCAATATTATATTGCTTAAAAAATATACTTTTGTAAGTATGTTCTAAAACGGGTTGGATTCCTTTTTCCTGGCACCAAGATAAATATTTTCTGTATAAAGCATGCGGATTGTTAAGTCACTGTTGAGATACACTTTATTGATGTTTTCGTTTCTGCTGTAATGACTCTGGTATTTTGGAATTGAATCTATGTGGTCAAAAACACTGCTCGCTTTTGCTGATTGTTTATTTTATTTGGTCTATTTGTATGCTTATACGGTTGTTTTTTTCAGGAACCAACATTCCTAGTACTGTTTATATTAAGCGAATAAGCTGCATTGAATTATCTTGTCGACTGCTGACGCTTTTGTTTCTTAGGATAGGATCTCTTTTTTTAATGATTTCGATACAGATAAGAATTCTGCAGTACCCAGGAGCTCAAGTCCCAAAACTTTCTAAAAATATTAATTTGTGCAGCAACTGTTTCCTTTGTTCTGTTGCTATTATACTCTTGTCCAAACTTCCGTCTGAATTTTCTTTTAGATAGTGAATAGCACTCTTCATCTGTTTTTTTGTTTTGCTTTAGAAGAAGCTTTGGCCTTTTTGTCACTGATGGCCCATCGTTCTCACTTTAGGTTTCTCTACTGCAATAATCCTGAAATGGAAAAATTATAACTTACTACAATTTCTTAACTGCAACAACGTTACAAGCCACATTAACTTACTATAAACAATACCTGCAAATTGTCGGAATTAGCTTCATCATTGTTAGAAGTATATTCACTATCGTTGTCACTGTCATGACACGGCCATTTGGGTGGTTTGTCATTATTTAACATCAAGTAGCCGCCTGCAAAAACATGATTGCTGCATTGTGGCTTATTACATTATTGTATGTTCAAAAATTCAAAAAAAAAAGGATTTTTGAAAAAGTGTGGCTTATTGTTTTACATTCAGCACTTCAAATATCCGTATACAGACAAAAAAAAAACACTGGAATATTAAGCAATATTTAAAATATTCGATTGATTGCACCCTGAACATGTGAACGGCGGCAACCAATCATAGGAAGAATTTACGGGAACATACACAATCACGTGCCGTGTGCCTGTTTTGGCAAAAGGGAACTAGTTAAAAATAAAACTATTTTCTATTCGTCACAAATTATTTGGGTGTAATTGTGCTTTCTTTAATTTTTTTGTTTTTTTTTTTTTGTAAATATGCATCTAGTCCTTGAAGTGTTTAAAAAATGCAGCAGCAGATTGTTTTTGGAATTAAATTAGTGACTCCGAATAGTATTAGGCTGTTGCCCATTTTGTAGGATTAAATTAATAAGAATTAAAAAAAAATAAGAAATATTCTGTAATCAACTCAAAAAACATTTATTTTAATAATTGTGCAAAGTGCCCGCCATTTTGATTTATGCATTTTCTTATTTGTTTTGTTTTTGCATTGAAGATCGCGCCTTTGGAAACACTTCAGCTGAATTTTTAATTTCATTAGAATACCGTATTATTCTTTCCTCGATTGTGTTTATAGGGGTAGTATAAACTTTTTGTTTTAAATGTCCCCAAAAATAAAAGTCAATTGGATTTAGGTCTGGAGAACAATCCACCTTCGGGGATAATTCATTGTCTAACAACGCGCGCATAATGTGTAAATACCACATGTTTCTTCTTGTAGCAGTACCATCTTGCCTAAAAGTCGCATCGTCAGTAACCAACACTCTTTTCCAAAAACTTACATCGATTTTAGCAGAAAGCCAAGCACAAAAAATGTTTCTGGCTGTAAAATCCCTTGGTTCTAAAATACATTTAAAATTTGTTGTTCTACTTCAGGATCCAAATTTACATGACGCACACAGTCTATTTTATGAGGTGCAAAAATACTACGTTCTCGGAGTCGATTCTCCAATGCCAAAAACAATCTGCGTTTCGGTTTTTGTTGCTCAGGGTACATTTCGGTGTAACGTATGGCTAAACACTCTCCAAGGACTAGATGCATATCACTCATCTTCGTGTTACTGTACCGATACATTTCACGAACACCGTGTATATACATTTAATTTTAACTGAAAAAAAACTTGTAATATTTCAGCAGTACCGCCATCTATCCGTAAGGATTCTCGGGCCGGGTATTGAAAATTTATCTAATTATCCTCTGATGTGATATGTATTTGTTCTGCTAGTTGTAATAATAAAACAAACTAATATTATATTTACACTGTTTATTACAACTTCATAAATTCAAAAGATTTAAATGGTTTTGAGATAAAATAAATTGATTTTTTATTAATTTCTTGTTTAATTAATATTTTGGTCGTTTTTTCTACAAAGGTTTTTGTATATATCATCTTACTCTTCATTGCTCTGTCGCTATAATTTGCTCGATTTACATATGGTAGTTTTTTTATTGTTCTGAAAACTGTCTATGAATCGTGACGCCTATCTATTCAAATAATTAAAAACATGAATATTATGACTAATGCAGTTAATTTGATTGTCTTTTGTTTGATAATTGGGAAAAAGTTTTCCACTAGGGATGGATTATATAGACAATTTATATTTTTTTAAAATGATTTATTTTATCATTTGGTCAACAAAAATCACGTAGCAGACGTTTCGAAAGCTATTCTGCTTCCTTCTTCAGTGCTAAAAATGTTAATAGTGAAGAATATAAAAGAATTGCGAAAAAAGAACAAAAAGAAACAGATTTAAAACTTAATTAAAAATTTTGACAATTACAATTACTGTTGACCAAATGATAAAATAAAACATTTTTAAAAAATATAAATTGTCTATATAATCCATCCCTAGTGGAAAACTTTTTCCCAATTATCAAACAAAAGACAATCAAATTAACTGCATTAATAAATTTACTGGATAACACACGTTGCTTTGGTTATTTAGGGATTTCTATGGAAGTATTAAGGAACACTATAGACAAAAAGGGATATATTTACTCAGAAGGTATGAAAAATCAACGATTAAGAAGATGAAATTGGACAACAACAAAATTTTCCTATTACACTGTCGGAAAAATAAAATAACGTCATCCCTAACCACTTTCAAAAAAATTTTAGCTGCACATATCTAAACCTTAATGTTAATAATATCATTACACGTAAGCTAGATAATATTATTCGTAATTTTAAAAGTTAACTACTCAATCTAGAAATAGAAACAGTACATATTAAAGTCAAATATAACCATATAGAACTCAATGATACGTTGTTTGAACTGAAGAAAGTAATCCCGGATGTAATTATGTATAATTTTAATAGATTTCAAAAATCAAAATTGAGGTCTATTAATAACCAACAAAAAACCATACACATTAACAAATTAAATAGATTAACAAACAAAATAGTATATGGTCCCCCATCAATATCAAAAGCTTTTATAGAAAATACAACAGACATCAATATACCAGATAATGTAATTACTATTCTCGAAAAAGGCCCCAAATTCTCAATCAATACTAATCTAAATGAATTTCCAATGTTTTCTTTTTTAAAAACAATTGAGCATTGTGTAAATCATAAACCATCCTCAACAGACAAAAACGCATTAAGACTGAAATGTGTAAATATAATTACTAATTATATTACCAAACAAAAAAAATATCCAAAAATTAAAAACAATAATTTTTCACAACAAATAAGGAAAGACTTCAATTATACTCGACAATTTCTAAATAATAATCCGGATATAATAATAACACAATCAGATAAAGGAAAAAAAACTGTCATTCTACATAGAACAGAGTATATAGACAAAATGACCATACTAATATCAGATGAAAACACCTATCAGCTACTAAATAAAGACCCTACTAAAAGCATAGAAAAATAATTTAACACATTAATCACAAAATTATTGGTCGATAATTATATTAACATATCCGAATCTCGTTCATTAAAATCATCTAATTCCTAACCTCCCAAACTGTACGGGTTACCAAAAATCCACAAACCCAACAGACCTCTGCGACCAATAGTCTCATGTATTGACTCACCAGGATATAAATTATCACAATTTGTATCAAATATCCTTCATCAACTTTTACCACAATTTAAATATAATGTGAAAAACTCACTAGCAGCTAAAGAACAATTAAAAAAACTAAAAGTTCCGGATAACTACACTATAATATCTTTAGATGTAGAATCACTATTTACAAATATCCCAAAGGAGTTAGTATTAGAAATTATAAATAAACGTTGGACAACAATATCACCAAATACAACTATACCACAACCTCTTTTTTTAGAAATAATTTCCAATTTTTTTGAGAATAGCTACCTTCAATTTAATGGCAGCTACTACAAACAAATGTACGGTACCCCAATGGGATCACCAATAAGCCCAATATTAGCTATGTTGGTAATGGACGATCTAATTGCATCGTGTTTAGAATTATTAGATTTCGATGTTGTATCTTTATTAGTGTATATGGATGATACTCTAATTGTACTTCCAAAAAATAAAATAAATCAAATTCATAACATTTTTAACAATTACCATCCTTCTTTGAATTTTACAATCGAAAATCCAAATAATAATAGCATATCATTTTTAGATCGCTTACTTAAAATAGAAAACAATCAAATTTCAATTGATATTTTTAAAAAAACATGTGATAGTAGAAGAACATTCAATTCCAATCATCAACTCAATCAAAAAATTAATATAATAAATATGAATAAAAACAAAATATTATCTCTCAGCGATCCTCAATTTACAAAAAAAAACTTCAATCAATTAAGAGACATGCTATTATTAAACAATTATCCTATACATCTAATAAACACAATTCTTAACAACAAACACAAAGACAAATCACTAATTAATAACAACCAACAAAGCAATAACAATAGTTCACAGACATGATATGCAATTCCGCTTATAGATGAGCTATCTTATAACATACGGAAAACATTAATAGATGAAAACACCAAAATAAATTTTAAACCTGTTAAGACAGTGGGTAGACTATTTACTAAATTAAAAGATAAAATTACTAAACCGTAACATACAATCTATTCAATTCCATGCAACAACTGCTCAATTAATTACATAGGTCAGTCAAGTCAGAAATTAGGTGAATGATTAAAACAACACAAACAAGACTGCATCAACCAATCACAAAAAACTGGTCTTTCAAATCATAATTATGAAACCGGCCACAAATTCAACTTTGATCATACAAAAATATTGGAAGTTGAACCTATATACAGAAAGAGACTTGTAGGGGAAATGTTACATATTAATAGTAATCATACGTGTAACTTTCACACACATATAGAAAAATTGAGTATTGTGTATAATAATTTAATTAAAACAAAACTTCAATAGATAAAATAGTAGATTGCTTTGTAGAGTTGACACAACGTAGACATAGTCACTTAATTTTAAAATCCAATTAGGCCGTAGTTTAATATAAATTTTAATATGTAATTAATATTTTAACTGTCCTGTTCTTAAATTGTAAATACATATACATACATTGCACTAACTGATATATATATTATAAATCAAAAGATTTACATATACATTATTAATTTAAAGGAATATATTTTATTTTATTTTATTTATTTGACCTAAGAAAAACATTCGCTACACACATTTTTTTCCAACACAGATTAGAATTTCATATTAAAAAATAATACAGGTACACATTAAATTCTATTCTCTTAGACGAATGGTTATACAAACACATTATATAATTATTCCAATCCATTTTAATATTAACTAAATGAACGGACGCATCATAGATGATGTTAAATATACGAAACAAAAAAATTTTTTAACGAAGAACATTTTTAACGTTGGTAAGTTGCAATGTATGTGCATGTATGCATTATCTATGCTTAATTTATTTAATTTTTATTTAGATATGTATATATATGGGTAATTCCATTACATTTCGACCAATTTGAAAAAGTCGACCTCTTTGATTTTGCTCAAATTTTCAAGGATCAAAATATAGATGAAAAAAATGAGATTTTCAAAATTTTGAACCTTAGAATATTTCCTGTTCAAAATGACACACATTTGAAAGCCAGAAATTTTACAATAAAACGTCATTTTTAGCTTAATTTGTATCTCAATTTTTGGGCTTCTGAAAAATGATAAAAAGGTCTACGATAGCTCAAATTAATCCTTATTACATGTACTTTAAAACCCATATTATTATGTTTAATATCGTGGCAGTCATTTTGATATATTAAGCTTTAAACATTATTCCAAAAAAACCCGTAAATTTAGCAAAATTGCAAAACTTTGCTTTCTTTAAACCGTTCTAACTTTGTCAAATCTTAACAAAATTTGATTGGCAAGGTCTAGATATCCTCGTGTTTAATCTCTTTTTAAAGGGATTACACAATACGTATAGAATCAATACGTATACACCATTATTTTGATGCAGGAAGTTGCACATGTTTTCGCGATCTTCAAAACTTGTAATTTTCAGGTCCCGAAAAAGCGCTGTCACCTTATGTCGGTTTTAGTCAAAATTTCAGTAAATACTCTTTAGAACACAAGAAAAAAGGTTATTTATATGAGAAATGGTATATCGGGCATTATCAAGAAATTTTTAATATTCAAAAATTGTCAAAATCGGCAAACCGCACATTTTTGTATCTCAATGTTTGGGCCTCTGAAACAAGATAAGAAAGTCTACGTTGGCTTAAAGTAATCCTTATTGCATGTACTATAAAACCCATATTCGTATATTTAATGTTGGGGCAGTCATTTTGATATATCAAGCTTTAACCATTAATTAAAAATAAAAACGTAAATTTTGAAAAATTGCTAAATTATGCTTTGTTTAAACCGTTCTAACTTTGTCAAATTTTAAAGAAAATTGAGCCACGAGGTCTAGATTTCTTTGTGTTCAAACTTTCTTTAAAGTAATTACACTAGACTTATAGAATCAATTTATATTCACCACTATTTTGATGCAGGAAGTTGCACACGTTTTCGCTATTTTCAAAACATGTAATTTTCAGGTCCCGAAAAAACGCTGTCACCCTATGTCGATTTTAGTCAAAATTTCAGTAAATACTCTTCAGACTACAAGAAAAAAGGTTATTTATATGAAAAATGGTATATTGGGTATTATCAAGAAGCCATTGAGAAAATGCAAGTCGTTGTGCTGCGTCGCTTGGTTGTAGGTGTTTTACTTTTGATAATAATATGGGTGAACATTTTTACTAAAAAACGCGTCAAAAAAGTTGTTTTCTGTCAAGAAATCTCAATTGCTAGGGCATTACCATTACAGAGTCCGTAAACAAAAATGATATTTGCGTATTCTCTATGTTGACCAGCATTTCTATCAAATTTCGCTAACCAAACCAAAGAAAACTGTTTTAACAAGTATCAAAAGCTTGCATCAATGCACACTTGTTAAAGTTATGTTGTTTTGTGTTTTTTTGCAAAATAAAAAGTTTTTTAATTATTTTGTATTTGTTGACTATCTCAAAAACAAAGCAAGATAGACAAAAAGTGATTTAGATTTTCTGAATTTTGACAATTTTTGAATATAAAAAATTTCTTGATAATGCCCAATATACCATTTTTTATATAAATAACCTTTTATTTGTAGTCTGAAGAATATTTACTGAAATTTTGACTAAAATCGACATAAGGTGACAGCGGTTTTTCGAGACCTAAAAATTACAAGTTTTGAAGATCGCAAAAACATGTGCAACTTCCTGCATCAAATTAGTAGTGAATATGTATAGATTTTATGTCTTATGTAATCATTTTAAAGAAAGATTGAACACAAAGAAATATAGACCTCGTGGATCAAATTTCTTTAAAATTTAACAAAGTTAGAACGGTTTAAACAAAGCTTAATTTTGCAGTTTTGCTTAATTTACAATTTTTTTTGGAATAATGTTTGAAGCTTGATGTATCAAAATGACTGCCCTAACATTAAATAGACAAATATGGGTTTTGAAGTACATGTAATAAGGAATATTTTGAGCCATCGTGGACCTTTTTATCTTTTTCTAAAGGCTCAAAAACAGAGATACAAAAATGTGCGGTTTGCCAATGTTGCCAATTTTTGAATATTAAAAAATTCTTGATAATGCCCGATATACCATTTCTCATATAGATGCCCTTCTTTCTAGTGCTTCAAAGAGTATTTTCTAAAATTTTGACTAAAATTGACATAGAGTGACAGCGCTTTTTTGGGACCTGAAAATTACATGTTTTGAAGATCGCAGAAATATGTGCAACTTCCTGCATCAAAATAGTGGTGTATACGTATTGATTCTATAAGTCTTGTGTGATCACTTTAAAAAGAGATTAAACACGAAGAAATCTAGACCTTGTGGATTGAATTTTGTAAAGATTTGACAAAGTTAGAACGGTTTAAAGAAAGCAAAGTTTTGCGATTCTGCTAAATTTACGGGTTTTTTTTGGAACAATGTTTGAAGCTTAATATATCAAAATGACTGCCACGATATTAAACAAAAAAATATGGGTTTTAAAATACATGTAATAAGAAATAATATGAGACATCGTGAACCTTTTTATCTTTTTCCAGAAGCCCAAAAATTGAGATTCAAAATAATCTAAAAAAGACGGTTTATTGTAAAATTTCTGACCTTTAAATGTGTGTAATTTTGAACAGGCATTATTCTAAGGTCCAAAATTTTGGAAACCTCATTTTTTTCATCTATATTTTGATCCCTGAAAATTTGAGCAAAATCAAAGAGGTCAACTTTTTCAAATTGGTCGAAAAGTAATGGAATCACCCATATATATATATATAGGTAGTAATTGTAATTGTCAAAATTTTTAATTAAGTTTTAAATCTGTTTCTTTTTGTTTTTTTTTCGCAATTCTTTTATATTCTTCACTATTAACATTTTTAGCACTGAAGAAGGAAGCAGAATGATATGATAAAATAAATCATTTTTAAAAAATATAAATTGTCTATATAATCCATCCCTAGTGGAAAACTTTTTCCTAATTATTATGACAAATGTTTTAAATTTTTCATCTTCTGAACTGTCAAAGAATGAATTTTAATTTAATTAATAAAAAGTTGAAATTATTTGTTAATCATTTACACTTTAACGGCGCGTCGGCTATTATTTTAGCTGGTTTGAGATAAGGTAGACCTGACATTGGTGGAACCAAATGAATCCGTAATTTGTTGTATTTTGATAATTTTTATGACAAAACTGTCAAAACAACAAAATATTAAAGTTAATAAATTTTGCAATTTTATAATTTTTATCCATTGATAAATAAAGACCAAAATTTGCTGTAATTTGATACCCTGGTTGAAAAAACATTAATGTCAGTTTGACAAGTAATAAACATATAATGCTCAATGATTTTCTGCAATTCTACTGAACAAATTTTAACCGTATATGTGACTGATAGTTATTTTACTTTTTACTAACATTATTGATATTGATGAATGTAGAGTAATCTACTCCAATTTGTCAACTCATTTGAGAAAACTGTCAAATGTCATAATGACTCATAACTGTCAACATGAATCATCACAATTATGATACAAAAATTAACCAATAATTTCAATGCTTTTTTTCTATTGTTTGGGAAAGATTATGTTTATTTTTATATTGGATTGGTGCTCACTTTTATCTGTTTTTAAAGTATAAAAACAGCAAATTTACTAAAAAATGACTTTAAAACTATAAAATGTATGACAGTAGTGTACTGAGTAGTTACAGTTTTTATGCTGAAATTTGTTGAAAATTTAAGCAATATTGTTAGAATAAACGGTTAAAGGCTAATAATAGCAACAAATCAAAAATATTTCTCATAAAATATTCTAAAAACAAGAGATAATAGATCTATTACCGCAAAAGAATAATTCTATTCAACGATGTTCGACAAACGCAAACATGGATAGATTTTTGCGATTCTCTCAAAACAACGTTAACGATAGTTATGGTTCTATTTTCTTAAGGACAGCAGATAGGCCGAAACAGTAATAATAATAATAATAATAATAATAAATTTATTTTTCTAAGATATACAGTTTGTCTAATATAGTAACAGTAAGTATTACATATAAATAGATATTGCATATAGTAGAAAAAAAATGTCAAGTTAAAATACTCAGAAGTAATCGAAAAACTCATTTGAATTGTCCGGCTCTATTTCTATTAATAATTTCTTTATTTCGCTTTTGAAGTTTATTGATCTATCCGTTTTTAAATTCTGTGGCAGTGCATTATAAAATTTAATGCTAGCATAGAGTGGTGTTCTTTCTACCATAGTAAGATTATGTTTTGGGTATATGTACATGGTATTTACATTTCTTGTATTAATTTGATGCTGTTGAAGATATGGTGCAAATAAGTTTTTGTTAGTAAATATAAAAATTAATAATTCCATTATGTATAGAGCCGGTATGGTTAACAAGCGTCGAGTTTTGAAAATGTTCCGATATCTGATGAATACATTGTTTTATCACAGTTATAGATATTTCATCAATGCCGACAGAATTTTTGTTTTTTATCATTTGTACAATATTTATGAGTTCGGTTGTTGTTATTGGTTCCATAAATATTGTATTTGCATTTGATTTTAATTTATTTTCATTAAGAGGAACATGCGGAAGATGTTTTAGGTATTCGTTTGCGTTTGAAATAAAGAAATTATTAAAATCGTCTGGAGTGTGGTCTTTACATTCGGCTGGTATATAATTCTGAGGCTTTGAATTAACTGATGTTATAGTGTTTATTACTTGCCACGTTGCTTTACCGATATTGTTACTGCTTCGAATTTGTTTATCATAATGAGTTAAGTATTTGGTTATATTCTCTTTTTTTCAATCTGTATGCGTCAGTATAATTTATATTGTATTGTATTTTGACATTACTTCTAGTATATTTAGATCATTTTTACAATTGATTAACTCTTGATTATTATAACTATTAAAGTGTTTATTTTGTATTTTACATTTAATTTTTAAGAAAGATTCATTATATAATAATAAAAATTTGTTTAAAAATACATTCCATTTTGTGTCAACGTCATATTGAATGTATACATCATCCCAATCTTGTTCAATTAAGTTATGAATAAATTTTGAAATTTTGAGTTCATTTATAATTCGCTTATAAAAATAGTGATCGTTTTTTTCATGTTTTAGACCAAGCTCCACTTTTACAGCGTAGTGGTCTGACATATGGGTGACAGTAACTTTGTGATCACTGACTACTTTACAGCAGTCTCGAACTATTCACACAGATCAATCAGGGGTATGCATAGAGACCGAAAGTTTTTGAGAGTGTTTATTGCTATTGAGATAATTTACAACTGTTAAAGACTGACTTACTGATTTTTTTTTAAGATTTTAAATCATGTTGATTATTAGTTTTAAAGGTGTGGCATTAAAATTTCAACCAAAATTGTTTTTGAGCAATATGCTATTATTGACTTTTTAAATGATGTTGATGATATAATTTTTGTTAAATTTTTATTGTCGGTGTTAAGGAGTGCTATAGGCAGTCTATAATTTTGTAGTCTTTTTTATTGCCGCATTTATAAATCATATGGCAGCTGTTTTAACATCTTTCGTTACTGTGTATGCACTGTTAAGGGTTTTATGGATGGTTTATATATGGTATATAAATGCAGGTATTTGGTCGAATTCAAGATCATTTCATAGTGGCGTTGTCTTTACACACTCCAATACTGCATAGCTGATGAATGAATATATTTCTGTTTGAATGTTCTGTTGGGATGATTTTATTTGTTTTGCAAATTTGTTGAACTATGGTGATAGCTGTTGTTCGGTGTCTTGTGTTACGTGGCTTATACATTTTATTGACGGTTGTTGTGTCAATCAATATCAATCTAGTCTTGAGTCGATTTAATCTATTGTGAAGGCAGCATCTTTAGTTTCTTCATCATGTCTACTTCATTTGTTTTAATTGCTCTTGTTTATAAGGCCATGTGTGTGCTGTTGTAGTATTTTTGCATTATTAACACGTTCTGGAAGTTTGCCAATTCTTGTTTCTGTTGTTTTGTGCCTTGGCATTCGCATGTTTTTTTTATTTTGTTTGTATAATGAAACTAAATATATCTCAACAGGGTAAATTTTAATAGTCAAATCTATAAGACAAGAAAAATTAATACATTTTTTTTTACAACAAACACTTAGGGCCGGTCTTTCAAAATCGGTTTAAACTTGGATCGGAGTTTAAATTCAGTTTGCACAAGTTACTATGTTTTTCAATTATGAGATCTAAGCTTAAACTAGGAACAAGCTGAACGGCCTAGATTGACCGCTTAAACTCAGTTTATAAATTTTTATCTATAAAATTTTGTTAATGTCAACGTACGTAACCCGTAAAATTTATAATGTGCAATAATATTATTCAAGATGTTAGTGACCTTGACGCGGACACAATAGGATACCTGCAAAGAATAAATATAAAAAGGAAAACACGGGTTGTAAGAAACAGATCAAATCATTTTGAAATGTGGAGTGATCTTGATTTTTTTAAACGTTTTCGTCTCTAATGCCCGTCTGACACTGTGCATTTTTCTGTATAACTTTCTATAAAGTTGTCTGTACAATCCAAAAAGGTATAGTGTCATACACGAATACAATTTTCTATATAGTTTGTTATACAGAAATATATCGTCATCATTTTATTGTATAGTTTCTGCGCAAAACACAAATTCACATATGTAAACAATAATGGCGGCGCATGTAATCAGCTGATTTTAATTTTAATTATTAATTCTACTTAATATAAAAATAAGCATGCTAAGAATGAGGCATTAGAACAAATATTAGAGGAAACTTACAAATCATCCACAACAATAACCAAAATTAAAGCATATTGTAAGGGTTATTTTGAAAGGTTATGTCAACTCGATTAAAAGCGACGTTGACGTAAATTGGTAATAAACATAACAATCTCGAACAGCTGACGCGATCCGCAGAAAGCAGCCAATAGAATGCCGCCTTTCATGCATTTTTGCTACAATAAACTGCATAGTATCATACAGGAAAATATTAACTGTATAGAAAATTATATAGAAACTACTCAAGGTCAATTTGTACAATCGACTATATAGAAAGTTATACAGAAAAATGCATAGTGTCATACGGGCATTAAAGACAACTGTTTTATATATAACAGCAAAAATTGAAGATGAAATATCTTTACCAACAAATAGGTAATAATATCTAATTTTTGTATAATAGACATATTATCTAAATAAAATATATTTTAGGAACGAAGCTATTTTGCCATCGGTAATGGTTTTGTTAGCATTAAGATTTTATGCGACAGGTTCTTTCCTTATCACAATTGGGGACTTTTTTGGTGTACACAAAAGTACTGCAAGCAAAATAATCCACAAAGTTTATCATGCTTTAGCAAAACTTCAATCACATTATATTAAATTTACCGCCGGAGAACATGAAATTCAAGCTGTACGCCAACAGTTTTTTAACATTGCACGATTTCCTCGGTGTGTAGGTGCCATTGACTGCACACATGTAAAAATTGAACCACCTGGTGGAAATACAGCTGAAATTTATAGAAGCAGGAAACAATTTTTTTCTATGAACGTGCAAACAATATGTAGTCCCGATTTAAAAATAAATTACATAGTGGCCCGCTGGCCAGGATCATCACAAGACTAAAATTTTTTTAATAGCAGTGCTATTCGAGCTCGATTTGAAAGAGGTGAATTAAAAGATAGTGTTATAGTTAAAGACAGTTGATACCCTATAAGGAAGTTTTTAATTACTCCTTTGGCTAATCCTCGAACAGCTGCTGAACATTTATTTAACGAATCACAGATTCGTACTCGAAACCCAGTAGAAAGATGCTATGGAGTATGGAAAAAGAGGTTTCCTATGCTTGCTTTAGGTATTGGCTTAAATTTAAAGATTATTGAAGCAATTATTATTGCAACCGCAGTACTGCACAATATTGCTTGTGATATGCACGATGAAGTTCCACCAATCGATAATGATGTTGAAAATGAAATTAATTTTATTACCGATATGCCAGCCAATAATGAGAATATACAAATCATAAATAATATAACAAAGCTAAAGTTTATAAATGAATATTTTGCTCATCTTTAATATTGTATTAAACAAAAAATGCATTGTATGTACAATAAAAATGTTAATAAAAATTAAACAAAACAGCATATTTATTTTATTTTAAATAAAACTCGGAATAAAATATATTTTATATTATAATCACTTTTTTTTAATTTCTATGTCAAGTTCTAATAATTTAATTTTTAAATCATGTTCTTCTTGTATACATTTTTTGTTCAGCTCATGTATTTTTAATTTCATGTCTTGATCTTCTTTTAAATATTTCCTCTGCTCTTCAATTAAATTAAGTTTAGCCTCACCAACTTGCCACAATACATCATCTGAAGTTTTCCGTTTGTTTGTTTTTGGTCTTCTAAAATCTGAAATAGGAAGTATAATGAATATTTTTATTTAACTTGATTGAAATTATTAATGTTATCTTAAATTAATTTGTTATGTTAATTAAATTTACATATTTGTGCATACAATGAAATAAAATACTTACGTCAAGTTTATTCTACAACGTATTGAACCTTATCTATATGCATGCTACAATTTTTTAACAAGGATTTGAATTAATAAATTAATATGAAATTATAATAAAGATTATGACGCATGTTCATATATAGTTAGGCTACAATGTTAAGATGCATGTCAATTTAATTTGAGACTATTAAATTTACATACACTTATAACCGCACAATGAAATGAAGTAATTTAGTAGTTTATATGAAAACGTAGAATATGTTTTGCACGCTAAAAATCTTTTATAAAAAAACAAATTGATTAATATTGATTGAAACCAGAGCGCTGTTTTAAATTATAAGTTGCGATATAGATTGCTTATGAGGAGATAATTTAAAAACATTCATTTAGAAAAAAATACTGTTACTACATGGTGTATTTTTTTGAGATGTACTTTGCATCAACTGCGGTGCTTTGTTTGTTTTCAGCATTGCTACTACTCCAATCTGAAGACGGTTCAACTTCTTCAGTGCTTTCAGCTTTTTCCATTGCAATAGTTTGAATGTTACTGTCTTGGCAACTTTCAGCAATATCCAGTTGATCTATTAAACATTTATAATTAACAAAACAAAATTAAAAAAAATTAACAAAACTATACCTTCTATGAGAATTGCATCACAGTCATACTGCGATTCTTGACCAGTCATCTGTTCTCCGATTAATGATCTTATTCCTTCGTCAACACTGTTTATGACTACAACTGGGGGTCCACCCCCACCAGTACCATTAATGTAACACTTTTCATCTGCAAATCTTTTCTTCGATCTTTTCTTTAAATTTTCAAATTTTTTTCTTAATGTTAAGGCATCTCTATAAGAAAATCCACTAATATTAAATTCTTCGGCTAATTTAATCAAAGTAGCTTCTTTTGCTTTAGCTGGAATGTACATAAATAAACTTATTATTTATAAATATTCTACATAATATATAATAAAATTATATTTGCAATTTGCAAATATTAATATTAATAAAACTATAATTACCAAATATTTTTCTTCTGACTTTGTAAAATTAGCAGCACGTTTGGATTTATCCATTTTGTTGTTGTTAATTACAATCAATTTTACAGCAAATAAGAATAAAATTGTGTATACAAACAAGCTAAATAAGCGTAACTCAATTTTTTCGCCGCCGCCTTTGATTTAAACTTAAAATATAACAATAACCTGATATTAGCCGCGAAGTTTATTTCAGTAATTTTTATAGCCAACCTAACAAAAATCTCGGTATACGTGCACTCGTATTATCACTGAATCAAAATACACTAGCAACGTAAAACGGAGTTTTTAAATTAATCTTGGATCAGAAAAACTTAAGTTTAAACAAATATTGAAAAACCGGCCCTTAGTGGGTGGGCGGTCACAAGTACAAAGTTTGTTGGCATCAATTTTATATTAGCGCAGCCCACCTACCCGCCTATGTATTAGCGTTGATTGACAAATATACTAAGATACGCAGCCTGGGATAATATTATGTTCATGACATGTAGATGGCGTATACACGTCAAAATATTAATTAAAATATTAATGAAACTGTATTTGCATTTATTTTGCAATTATTATAAATATTTTACTTATACATATCACCATTATTCACTAGAATATCATAACGATTGTAAACAGAATTTACGTAATAGAAACGTTTATAAATTTTTGTGTCAGTGCCATCTATATCTCGAGAACGGTATTTTATTTCAAGTTGCGTATCTTAGTAAATTTATCAATCAACGGTATTAGTGATTAGGATTCTGAATATAACACAGCAGTGTGAATGTCAATTGTCAAATCTATGAAACAAACAAAAAATTAATAAAAAAATCTTTAATGATCTACTTGGGAAAATAAGGCGGTAAAAAAAATTAAAAAATGCTCCTTTTTGCCCAGCCCACTGAGAACAAAAACATGGTTTTATGGCTTTTGCGGCTTATTGACAGGGTATAGACTTGAAATGACACCAGATTTGGATCCTACGGAAAATTTATTTTTTTTGAGTTAAAATTGCGGTTTTTAAACAAAAAGTGCGAGTTAAAAAACGACAAAAAAACTTTAAAACATCGTAGATTTTTTTTTATGTGCTACATACTCTCATATACCGATCAAAAGACTACTAATAAGTTATAGAAACTAAAAAAAATACATAAGCAAGTTTCTCAATGCTCCCCCCCCCCCCCCCCCAGCTCTGGTCCGTTTGAAATGAAATTGCCCATATATAAAGTTCTTTTTATAAATGCATATGTACATACATAAAAACACAAACACAAAAAAATAATTAAAAAAACGGGCGCATATTATTTCCCAAATTTTACATATGTTCTTTAATCTTTGGATCAAAGTGTTATTCACAGTTTAAAAGTTCATTATCGACAACATCTTTTGATCAGTAATATTAAGTGCATTGAAAATAGCACACCAATAGCTATAAACATATTGGATGCTATTGAAATGGTTTCAAGAGCACGGCAACAAGTTTATAATAAAATAATTAAGAATTGTTTTAAATACCTTTGTGATTCAATGAAGATGTTGATTTGCTTTTTAATCAGTGGCGTATTAAACAAAGTGAGGATAATGACGAAAACCTACATTTAAGTGTAAAGATAATTTAAACTTTAAAAACTTAAATCTCACTGTAATAGACACTTTTGTTGAAGTGAATAGTGACCTTGCGATAAATAATATGCCTACGAATCATGATAATAATTGAGCAAAATGGCGAACCAGAACAGCTTGAACGTGATGAAGATAATGGAGAACATGAAGAAAAAATGACTCCAACTTTTAATGATGCTTTAATAAGAATAAAAAATGTAAAACAATTTTTAAAAAGTAGAAACATTACAGATGATTGTATTTTGGGCTTGTCGCTAGAAATAAAAATGTATTTACAACAAAATATTCTTAAAAATTGCCAAAAGCAAAGTCGTATAACAGACTTTTTTGAAAAGTTGTTTTCTTAATTTTAATTATGTGTTCTTTGTTAACAAAATATGTATTTTATTATTTTGTTGTTTTCTGTAAAATAAAATAATAGATATAATAAAAATATATGTATGTATTTTTATAACAAACTTCTGATATAACGTACTATTTTTCAAGGTCCCCTCAGGTACTTTATAACCAAGCTTTACTGCATTGTTGCCAAGCAGAGTATCTGGTTTAGATATTTCAAGAAAAGTAAGTGCAAACATTTTTATCAATATTGTGCAAAAATATTTATTATATTGTGTAATACACAAAAAGAAAGTCATAACTTACGGCCTTTAATATATATATATATATATATATATATATATATATATATATATATATATATATATATATATATATATATATATATATCAAGGATCAATAGTAGGTCCTTTACTTTTTATTTTATTTATTAATGATCTTCCCAATTATTTAAATTGTTCAGACGTCATAATGTATGCAGATGACACATCTGTTATTGTGGATGCGCTTTCATTAGAAGAATTGAAAAAGAAATCCGATGAAGTTATAAAAAAAATTAATTTGTGGTGTTCAACAAATAATTTAATAGTTAACCTTGAAAAGACAGCGTGTGTATTATTTAAAACCAAAATTCATTCTAACGTGACAATGAAAAATATTACCGTCAGTAATACAGCTAAAGTTTTGGGTGTATCAATTGATTCTGAATTAAATTGGTGTAGTCAGATTGAATTGCTCAAAACTAACAAAGTCAACTTTTGCAATACTAAACCTAAAATCCAATTACCACTGCAAAATATAATGTCTGCGTACTATGCACTCGTATATTCCCATTTGAGCTATAACATTATTCTTTGGGGTCAAAGCAAAGAAATTGAAAGAGTGTTTGTTATGCAAAAAAGAATTCTGAGAATTATGTATAATTTAGGACCAAGAGAAACTTGTAAAGACACCTTTATTAAATATAATATTCTCACAATTTATGGAATTTATATTTATAAGTTATGTTTGTTTGTATATAAAAACAACCATTTATTTGATACTACTGAGAGTATGGCTAATCATCAATATCCACTTCGTTCTTCTCAAAACATTTTTATTGGTACTTACAAAACTAGTAGATACATCAAATCTCCCAAATGTGCAGCAAGCTATATATACAACCAATTGCTCGTACGGATTAAATCAATAAAATCAATACCATCGTTTAAAAAACATTTAAAACAGTTTTTAATAACTGGTTGTTTTTATAAGCTTGAAGACTTTTATAAAGTTTGTATTTGAATTAGTAATGTTATGTACTGTACTATTGTTTTTATATTATTATTATTATTATTATTGTAATTTTTTGTTTTGACGTAGTCGGCTTGTAAAGCTTTTTATGACAATAAAGTATTATTATTATTATTATTATAGGTATGCGTAAACCGTT
Source organism: Tachinus rufipes (assembly GCA_963932245.1). Lineage (NCBI taxonomy): Eukaryota > Metazoa > Arthropoda > Insecta > Coleoptera > Staphylinidae > Tachinus > Tachinus rufipes. The sequence goes on along the minus strand of OZ010741.1, from coordinate 80,518,000 downwards.
ATACTGTGTCTTCTGCGCTCGATAACACCGCTATACTTCGTCATTTGATATATTGCGACTGACGCAGTATAGAAGATGAAAAATCAACACGTATACCGCTATACAGCTACACGGACGCAAACATATTATTTCTTTGTCCCGTGCCTCATGACTGGTTTAATTTATTACAAACAGTTACGAAAGTGAATAGCACATCACACATTTTTTTGTTTTTTTTTTTTCATATAACATCCATTCCTGAAAACAGTTATGAAAATTAACTAACTTGATTATTTTATATAAAATGTCAGATTTATAAATAATTTTAGAAATTTACTCTACACCTTTTTATTATTATTTATTTCTACAACAAGAATACAAGCAATGCATATTTAGTGTCATAAAAATTATTATACATGAAGTAAATGTAGCTTAAACTGCTCGTGCCGATTGCCGTAGGAAAAAATGCATTCGTGAGATTCCAATCAATTATTGACAATATTCCATGCTAGTGGGTTAGAACTTATTAGATACGCAACGCAACATGCCAAATCGCAAAGAACCGCTTGCTATTTTCTCTCGTTATTGCAACGTTTTATATTAATTCAACTTGCATTATTTAAAGTTGCTATCTTGTGCTGCAATAGATATGCTGGTTAATTTTTAATAATTAACATAAACTTTTTTATGTTAGTCTTTCTCAAATATAATTGAACTTAATTAACAAACTAAGTTTTGCATTTTCAAATATTATATATTAAATATGAGAAAACAATCTTTGTAATTATAATATGCAACATTGTTTTATTTTATTTATTTATTTATTTTTTTTTTTTGTTGTGTTTTAGCGTCGACTACTAAGGTCATTAGCTATTTATTTTAATAATAATAACCTCAGGTTATAGACCTGAGGAGACAAAACAACACATTAAAATGGTTAAATAAATAAATAAATAAATAAAAACTAAATCTAATATCACAGTTGCTTAAATTAAAAAACTAATATCACAAAACTTACTATTTAACCTAACCTAATATCACAGATGACACCGAAGCTGTAAAATGCTTCGATGCCAGACCCTAAAAACTAAAGTAACTAAACCTAATATCACAACTTAACCTAATATCACAACCTAACTTAATATCACAGATGACATCAAAGCTGTAAAATGCTTCGATGCCAGACCCTAAAAACTAACTAAACCTAATATCACAGATTGCACCGAAGTTGTAAAAGACTACGATGCTTTAAACAACTTAACAAAACAAACTGATCAATAAAAATAAATAAATAAGTTAACACCAAAATCATTATAAGACAACACAAAAACTTGGTTACACCTGTTTGAGGAGTCCTGCGTCTTTCAAGAACTGGACGCACCTTCCCATGGACTCTTCTCTATTTGATAAAATAGACGCCACGTTGTTAGGGAGCTCGAGCCGATTACGGTGGGGAAGGTAGGCTCGGCATTCCTCCAAAATGTGCTTCACCGTTAGAGGGTCGTGACATGTTTGGCATTCTGGTTGTTCGTCGCCGGTCAGGAGATACGAAGAGGTCAAGTTGGTATGACCTATGCTCAAGCGACATAGGGCGACCTCCTCTCTCCTGTTGAGATCTACCGGCGACTTCCATGCCGTCACGGAGAGCTTGATTTCCTTTAATTTGCTCTCGAAGCCGTTCCATACTCTTTGCCAATCCTCGATGACCTTCGATATGACGTAACCTTTGAGATCATCGGGTCTTACGGGTATGTTGTCCGTAGGATCCGCGTCAGCCGCCTGACGGGCGGCTTTGTCGGCCAGCTCGTTGCCCTCGATACCCACATGACCCGGTGTCCAGACAAAGATAGCTCTCTGTCCAAACCCGGCCAGGCGGAATATCGAAGTTTGTACGAGCTGGACCAGCGGATCGACCGAGTACATAGACTGTATACTCAGGATGGCACTCAGCGAGTCGGAACAAAGGAGGAACGAACTGTGAGATGACGTCTCACAGTTTAGCAGGGCTTTATGCAAAGCATGTAATTCTGCGGTGTACACGGAAGCCTCTTTAGGGAGAGACCATGAATGGGCCGTACCGTCTAAAACGAAGGCACTTCCCACTCCCCGATCCGTTTTCGAACCGTCAGTATACAACCGCGGAGAGTCTGGGTATTCGGCAACGATTTCAAGAAACTTGCTCCTCAAGACGTCGGGGCAAGTTTCTTGTTTGCTCTTGGAGGTCAGATCAAGACGAGTTATAACCCTCGGCAACAGCCAGGGTGAAAACTCGCCAGAACCGACCTCGAATACCATTGGATAATTAACGTTGAGACTCTCCTCTAGCTCCTGCGCTCGGACGCACACCGGCCTACTGACGGTAGGCCTGAGTCTGTATTTACGTTGCTGCGTTTCGTTGGCGGTAAATATGAGTCGGTTGTTGTGACCCCTCTTTGCTCGCATCGCCGCGGCGTACGTGAGTACAAAGCGACTGCGACGAGCAGCTAGAGGGAGTACACCCGACTCGCAGCAAAGACTCGGTGCGGGACTCGTCCGGAATGCTCCTGTGGCGTATCTAATGCCTGCGTTGTGGACTGCGTCTAGGGCTTTCAACCGGGATTTTCTGGCGGATGAGTATACCGCGCAGCCGTAGTCGACCCTGGATAAAACCAGAGCTTTGTACAGCCGCAACAGTACCTCTCTCCGCGCACCCCAGTTGATGTTGGTCAAGCACTTGATCACGTTCAAGGCTTTTTTGCACTTTGTGACCAATTCATCAATATGTGCCCGAAAGGATAAGGTCCTATCGAGCACGAGCCCTAAGAAACGGACTGTTTCGACGCACGTGATTCTGGAACCCCGCAAGACAAGTGTGGGGTCCCGGTGAGGTCTTCTGAGGCGGCAAAAATGCACGCACGAGGTTTTCGTCGTAGAAAAGCGAAAACCTCTCGCCTCTGCCTCTCTGTCCACTTCGTCAATGGTGATCTGGAGTTGACGTGTTATGGCAGGGATGGTATCTCCCGCCATGTAGATCACCAAATCGTCGACGTACAGGCATTGTTTTACAGGTGTAACCACAGAAGCTGCAATATCGTTTACCGCGATCGCAAAAAGGGTAACGCTAATTGTTGACCCTTGGGGAACACCGTTCTCTAGACATACTGTCTTCGAGTTAGTGTTTCCCACCCTTACTTTAAATGTGCGATCGCGCATGAAAGATTCAAGAAAAAGAGGCATACGGCCTCTGAATCCCCATGCGTGCAGCTTCTGGAAAATTCCATAACGCCAAGTCATGTCATACGCCTTCTCCAGGTCGAAAAACACCGCTACGAGGTGTTTTCTTGCTAGGAAGGCGTCTTGGATGGAATTTTCTAAACAAATTAAATGATCAACGGTACTGTGATTTCGTCTGAAACCCGCCTGGTATTTAGCTAAAAGATTGTTACTTTCCAGCATCCACACCAGACGGTTGTTGACCATTTTTTCTAAAAGTTTACTGAGACAGCAGGTAAGTGAAATCGGTCTGTAGCTGTTGACGTTGTTTGGATCTTTGCCCGGCTTTAACAACGGCAGGATAATGGCCTCTCTCCAACATTCCGGGTAGACGCCGCTTTCCCATATCAGGTTGTAGATTTCCAGCAACCGCTCCGTCATGCGGGAGGGAAGCTGCCGGATAACCTGATAAGGCACGTCGTCTGGTCCCGGTGCGGAGGAGGTACCCATACCGTTAATTGCCGTTTCCAACTCTTTTAAGGAAAATAAAGAGTTGTAGGGCAAAGAATCCGGGGAAGAGAAATTTAGCTGAGTTTCTAATTGATCTTTTTGACGCAGGAATTGCTCACTATAATTTTGAGAGCTACTGGCAGACGCAAATTGAGTTGCCAATGCGTCTGCAATGTTAGCCGCTTCGGTGACTTCGCGTCCCTCGACGATTAGGATGGGAGCCACAGAGGGAAATTTCTTTCCCGACACGGCTCCCACCTTTTTCCACACTTCGCCGACCGAAGTGGTCGGCGTGATCGTCGATACGTAGCTCTCCCATGATCGTTGCTTGCTTTCAAGAATTTTACGGCGCGCAACGGCTCGTTTCTTCTTGAAAGCGATCATGTTTTCCTGCGTCGGAGATCTTTTGAAACAATTGAAAGCTTTCTTTTTCTCTTCCACAGCTACTCGTATATCGTCGTTCCACCAAGGAACCGACGGACCGGCCAGCTGACCGCTGGACTTTGGGACAAACACATCTGCTGCTCGGACAATACAATTAGTGAAAACCTTCACGGCGGTCTCGACATCCTCACCATTTGACTCTGGTGGGACCAGACTGGCTTGGAAACCTTGCCAGTCTGCGCGGTCGAGACACCATCTACGGGGGACGGACTGTCTGACCCGTTTGACGATGGTTTTAATAACGATGGGAAAGTGATCGCTACCGTGAAGGTCTTCTAATACATTCCACGATAGACGTGTGGCTAAACGTGGGGACGATAGAGACAAATCAATTGCCGAAAAGTTTGTACCCCTACCTCCAAAGTGTGTGGCGGAACCCGTGTTGAGGAGGACAGCGTCGCTTTGATCGAGAAAATCCTCAATCAAACGACCTCGCGTGTCTTTCCTCAGGGAACCCCACAGCGGATTGTGGGCGTTAAAATCGCCCACCAGGAGGTAGGGCTGTGGAAGCTGCGAAGTAAGTTCTTGTATATCTTCCAGAGTCCAGTCGAACTCCGGAAGATGTTTTATTTTATTAAAATTTAGTTTATAGATGTTTTTAATTATGCAAATTACAATATTCATCTCAAATTTTAAGTACTAAAATTAACGGTACCAACATTTAAAAATTAAAAATATTCAAAAAAGTACCTGCATCATCAACAACCAACAGATTCAAGTAAACCATAATCTTATGTTATCTATGATTGATGGTAAAGTTTGTAATGCAATCACCGAAACAACTTCGACACAAAAATATTATATTTGTAAAGAAACATCAGCTAGCTTTAAAAATATTAAAGAAATGATTTTATTGCAAGTCGCAAATATTCATTTTTTTGGATTTGGCTTATCGGTGTTACATGGTTGGATAAAAATGTTTGAATGTTTTTTGCATTAGTTGCTGACAATAAAGCCAGAATAAAAAAAAAACGAGAAAAATGTGGCTTAATAGTAACTTAAGCCAGGATTTGATAACTCAAATGATGGTAACACAGCTTGGCGTTTTTTTTCAAAATCCTGAAATTTCTGCGGAAATTACAAAATTGGACATGATAAAAAAATACATATTATTATGATAACAGTGTCAAGTGGATATGAAATTGATGTAAATAAATTCAAGGCCCATAACAGCCAGATACTTTGTTGAAAATTACCCCTGGTTTAATATGCCACCTACACTTAATAAATATTTTATACATGGTGCTAATTGCCAGGTAAGTTTCTTTTATTATTCTCTTTATTTTCACTTTTCTTACCCGTGTTTTTCTCTTTATATTTCAGGTCTTAGACCCCAATTATAGTCACCCTAATATAGCTTATATTACTCTCACACAATCTGCATCATATTCAAGCATTAATTGGATGCTGTATATACACAATAAGTGTTATATGTTTAATTGCATACCTCGTGGTTGGATGCAAGAGATTAGAGCAGAAGTGTTTAATTGTTATACTGGACAAAGTCCTATGCTCAACCAGCAAGCTGCCCATAAATTAGTTGATAATCTAGCAGAAGTGGCCACGTGTAATACCATCTTCATCAGAGAAGATATTTTTGTAAATATTTTTTATGAATTGTATTTTTCACAGATAATTTTTGTTAATTGCAATTATTGCTGTAAATTTGAAAGTGTGCAAGTTGAATGCGTGATCAGTGATTATTTTTATTTTTATAATTATTATTGCTTTTGCATTGTGTGTGTAGCAATACGAATTAGATTGCTCACCAATCCTTTATATTACTTTGTAGAATTGAAATCTATATTTTGGTTGGCTATTACTTTATTACATTTTGTTTGGGAACTTAAGTTTTGTGTAACGGTTTCTTATTTTATTTGTTCCCTCACCTCCCCTCCTTGTAGCCGTTTATTGCTTTCCGCTGACTCGTCAAGGAGGAAGGAATACCAACCACGTGACAAAGCAATTGGAGCCCAAAGTATTGGTAATATTTCAAGGATCACGGGTGAGTCAATTCATATCAATTTTACTACTCTTTCACATCACACTATTGCCTATTTATTAAACCAAACTTATATATGCATAAGACCCCCCTATCTCCACTGAGTAATGCCGGATGGGTTAATACCCCATTACATTAAAAGTTTGTAGCAAACGTTGTAAATAATAATTAGCATCGCTGTTAAAAACATACAGAATACGGCCAAATGTATATGTATGTTGCTCTTAAATTGTCAAGTAGTAATGTAACAAAATATTTTTTTTTACATTTGACATGTGTGAAACGAGAGGACGAGAAAAGGATGCTAAAACGGGCAAAGGCATGAATGCAAGAGAGCAAACATTATTATTGTGTATAGTTGCCTGTTATACCGGCCAACATGTACTGAAATTACTGTACAAGTAGGTAGATAAATACTCACAGTCATCTAGAATTAAGCACTGAAATTAAAAAAATATAACTAATGCTAATGACAAAAATTAAATCATGAATTATAATAAATCAATTCATGAAGTTTGAAGTTTGTCGTTTTTATAACCGCTGCCGTTCCATAAATCAACCAAGATTTTCAGCAACCGATCAAAGCCGTAACCTAACCGCCGGTTACTTTAGTTGATATACGGAACGCACTATAAGTCTGGTGTCACACTATGCGTTAGAAACAGTCCGGTAAAAACGCATGCGTTTAGAAGGATGCCAACCGAGCAGAGTTTTAAATGAGTGGCGACACATATGTGCGTTTTCAACGGATCAACCGGACGCCACCTAAAACCATGTTCGGTCGACAACCTTCAAATCGGATGCGTTTTCACCGGACTGTTTCTAACGCATAGTGTGACACCGGCCTTAGGTACGATTTTATAACATTTGTCTCTCTGACGTAACTGGATAGGTCGATGGAAAATGTCTTTCAATCATCTTAGTGGTGACTGACCATAATTTGGCAAATCCTGGTGGTACCTCTGGGTTTAGTTTTTTGATATTTCTGAATCAACGATCTCACCAATTTTGACCAATTTTCTTATAAATTCTGTACTGCTCAAAAGCATGTCAGTTTTATCAATGCCTATTTGCGTGAATAGTCTATTACATAGCAGGGTTTCTTTACTTCTTCATTTTGTTATGTCTTTACTGTCTCTGTGGAATTCTTGTTAATTGAAGCTATGCGGACATTTCTTTTAACTATCCACTTTGTGATAAATGTATTATTTATTCAACCTGTATTAAGAAATTTATATGTATATTTAGTTTAGAATAAAGCTTTCTAGACAACACACAATTCCCAGCCTGTCAGTGGATTTTTTTTTTCTATTTTCTTTAGTTTTTTCAAATTTGGCATAAATTGTCTGTTAGCTTTTACAGTACCACAAGAGTTTATATTTTTATCAAACAGAATAAAATTCACACAGCAAAGAATTTGTATACCAATTGTCGGTAAACAACCGATGTTTTCGATTCCAGAAGGGTGCTGTCAAAGTCATTACTATGTTACCAGATCTGCTTAGATTTTAGTCGATTTCTGTCGGCAAAGTGAATAAACTTGGTTATAAACATGTACCTATCGCAAGGCATTACTTGACTAAACATAAAGAGTTAAAAATATGCAGAGAAATGGCTAAAAAAACATATAATTCATTGATATCTACAGGTTTGAAATTCTTTATGGCTTCATTAGGATTTTGTTGTGTGACCAATGATGAATTGCGACACCCTTGGCTTGGATGTGCCGCAATGTAAGGTTTTATTACTCAATGTAATAATATCAGTAATATAATGCAAACTTACTTTTTTATTTAACAAATTTTTATATATATATATTATTTATATTTCTATGACAACTTATTAATTCCAAAGCATAATGATTAATAGTATGACCGGAACATATACCGGCCGCCTTAAAAGAATGTTTTCAACAAAGACTTTATATTCTGGGTTCATCTGGTGGGATTGGTTTTACAAACACTAGATAGCCAATCTCAATATTTGGAATCGAGTTCTGCCACTTGTTCTTGGTTCCTGCAGTGTTCCTAAATATTCTTTGTTCCACCAATGCAAGTACTCTATTGTCAGTAAATATAAGTAAATGAGGGGTGGCAAATTGTTGCTGGCGTCCGATTCGACCGCCAAATGACGCCTGATTTTACACTATCACAGATTTAATATTCATTGCACTGTACGTGTTGGCTGGCATCGTTAGATTATCGTGAGCTCTTGCACCTCGTTGCAGGTAAGAGGGACATATTTTACATACACACACCAACCGATCATTATTATGGTAATACCTTATTGAAAATAAAATGGGTTTTACTTGTCGAGTGAGATTGGATATACAAAAATACAAATTCAATAATAATAAATATTTACTTAGAATTTACTATTTATAGCATGTTTCTTACAAATATTATAAATTATTCAATACAGAATATAGAATGTAAAACTGTTCTTACTTATAAAAAAATAATTTATGGTTTTATGCTCTCTTAACCATGATAGTAAAAATTGTACTGAAAATGAAAATTTTAAATGTATAAATTGTATAAAGAAAAATAAGTCATTGGAGTTGAAATTAGATATAAATCATAATAGCTATGATTCAAAATGTCCATGTCTTATTAGAATATCAGAATTAATTAAAAACAAAACCGATTATGGAGACAAAAAATAGCAATTAAATAAAACTTTTGCACTAATAAATATTCAGGGTTTTTTAAGTCACAAAGATGAGCTTTATGAATACATAAAGCAATACAATTTACCACTAGTTATCTTAACCGAATCTCATATTACTAAAGATATTAATTATTCCGAGACAACGCTGGAAGAATACATTTCAATTGTTTGTGATTCACACAGTAAACACACAGGTGGCGTGGTGATGCTAATTCATGACGTCATTGATCATAAAATTTTAGCAAACTTTAACATTTTAAATACTGTATGGATTTTGGGAATAAGTATATCAGAGTATGAAGTATGGGCAATTTATAGATCACCATCAGGAAGCATTCCCTGGTTTATTGCAGAAATGGAAACGTTTATCAATACTTATATTAAACGCTCAAGAAAAGTAATTATACTGGGAGACTTTAATATTGATGTAAGTAAAACTGACTATACATATTCTCAAATATTTCTCAATTGTATGAAAAACCATGGATTTGATCAAATAGTTAATCAGTACACAAGAGTAACACAAAGTTCAAAAACAATAATAGATTTAGTTTTCTGCAATTTTTGTAAAATTAAAACACAGGTTGAACGAGACCCTAAAATATCAGATCACTTTAATATTAGAATAAAACACGCTCAATTAAATAATTTCATAAACCTGGAAGATACGTTTAAAAATCGAAGTTTAAATAAAATTAATCACAGTAAATTCCAAAGTGACTTGAGATCCTTAAACTGGGATTTAAATACCAATGATTTTTTAAACGTTTTTTATAGTAATGTCATAAATACATTAGATGTTCATGCCCCTCTAAAAACATATACAAGTATGCCGTTTAAAAAGCAATGGTATGATTATGAAATCAAAGAACTTTGTCAACTTCGGGATAAATTGTTTGAGAAAGCATATTTATCTAATATTAATGATGACTGGATTGAATATAGAAAAAGTCGAAATATTGTTACTTCAACAATTAAATTTAAAAAGAAAGCTTACTATGCACAGTTGATTCAACGAATAGATAGATATAACCCTTCTCAAATGTGGATATCTATAAAGGAAGTGATCTGTAAGAATAAGAATAAAAACCAATCAAAAATTAAGAAAATGTCATTCAATGGCGCTGTTGAATCAGATGTTAAAATAATTGCCAACAAATTTAATATGTATACAATAAATAGTATAAATGAACTTGTTGATTTAAATAATAACAGTACAACTTTGGCAAAAAATAACAAAAGTCAACAAATTTGTTTTAGTATAAAACCTATCAATGTAAATGACATAAAAACAGCAATTACAAAAATTAAAAGTGAATCGTCAACTGATGATATTAACAAAAAGGTTATTTTAACTGGTGGAGACTTTTTGATTACAAAAATTTGCAATATAATAAACCACTGTTTAATAAATAAAATATTCCCATCTCAATGGAAAACATCACGTGTAGTACCTGTTCCAAAAAAGAAAAACACAATAAAAGCTGAAGAACATCGACCTATTAATATGGTACCATTAACAGAAAAAAATTTGGAAAGAGTGGTTTACGACTAATGCAATTTGTCGAAGAAAACAAAATATTAATAAAAAACCAATCGGGATTTCGCCATCATCATTCATGTGAAACAGCTTTGCAACTTGTCATAAATAGATGAAAAAATGCACTAGATAATCCCATAAAGAAAACTAAAATAATTGCTGTTTTTGTAGATTTTAAAAGAGCATTTGAAGTAATCAACAGAAAGGTATTACTTGACAAACTAAATCACTTAGGAATTGACGAACCGATGTTAAAATGGTTTAAAGAATATTTGACAGACCGAAAACAAGTAACATCTATAAATGGTGTGGACTCAAATGAATTATTTACAACACATGGTGTACCTCAAGGTACAATTTTAGGTCCACTACTATTTACGTTGTACATAAATGACATAAACGAAATAAGCCAGAATGACTTTGAGTACGTTAATTTGTTTGCGGATGATACTCTGTTGGTTGTGGAAGATGACAATATAAATGAAGGAGTTATAAAAATGAATGCTTTGTTACGAAAATTTGAAAGTTGGACAAAAAAGAATCATTTAATTGTCAATACAGACAAAACAAAAGTAATGGTGATGGGCCATGATATGGTCAATCTCGATGTCCGAGTGTGTTTACTGGGTGAAATATTAGAATATGTAAATGAAATTAAATATCTTGGTTTGATAATTGACAACAAATTAAATTTTAAAAGCCATTGTAAACAAGTGACATCCGAAATATCGGATAAATGTAAATACTTTCATCGTATGTGTCAGTCTCTTGATTGTAAAAATAGATTTATAGTGTATCAAGCAATTTTTAGTCCGCTTTTTGTTTACTGCCCAACCGTTTTATTTTATTTATCTAAAACTGAACTAGATAGGTTACAGGTTCTCCAAAATAAGTGTCTTCGATCTATACTTCAATGTGACAGGCGCACACCTATCAAAAACATGTTAGAAAAGTTGAAATTATTTTCAGTTCGACAGTCACTCTATTTTGGAAACATGTGTTTTATTTACAAATTATTAAATAATTGTTTACCTGATTATCTTTGTAGTACAATCATTAAAAACAGTGATATTCATAATTACGCCACCAGATCTAGACACAACATTCATGTTAATACGGTACACAAGCAAGCAACATATAGATCTTTATTTTACGAAGGAATTATAAGATTTAATGAATTAAAACCGCACATTAAAGCTGCTACGAGTATTCTACAATTCAAGGGACTGCTAAAAACATATATGATATTAAATTATGACTCACTAGAACTATAATAATATGTTAAAAAGTATAAGTAATGTTTTTAATTATTATATAATATATTATATTATACAAAATGTACCTGTAATATTTTATACTTGTAATATATTTTTGTGTGTAAATTTATTTACAAACATGCTATTTACTTATGTAATTATATATGTATCTTTTTTACATTTAATAAACAACATATCATAACATGAGTAAAACAGGAAGTTTTCTGGTAGTCTCAAATTACTTCCATATAAGAAGAGAAACTGCAGGTTCTGTGTAAACAATTAAAGTTGCAGTTTGGCTGTGCAAGCAGACATTTCATGATTGTAAATTAGTTATTAAATATAAAATTATATAATAAACAAAATTTAAAAAAAAATTATCATTTGTGATACAAAAGTACGTACCCAGTGATGAATGAAAGTTTAGAAATTTACTTCTCACATTTAAGTCTTTAAAATTTCAGATTTGAAATATAATAACAAACAAAATATTTTTATTAAACAATTATTTGTAAGGTATGTTTTACACAATTAAAAAACATTACCAAATAAGAATAATAGGAAAGAAATATATTTCTAAAGCAGCAAACTAATTCCCAAACTCAATAATGATTATTATTTTAGGTAGCAACATCAATCACAAGGTTACCTACATAATCTTTAGTTTAACCACTAAAAGCTAGACTGCTAAAAATAACACCTAACAAAGGACAACTTGAAACAATGACGGCCAAACCACATACCAAAAAGAAAAAAGGAGGTTATTGAATTCAAAACGTTTGCAGCACACAGTAATCAAGCCAAGATTTTTCTATTTTCTAATAAAGCATTTAATTTATTATTCAAAATTACTAAGCTTTCGAAAAAAAAATGAAGCAATTCATAGAAAATTGTTGTTTTAGTAGCAATTCTTTTAAAATAAAAATCATGCAAATGCTGTCGCAATTGCTCTACTCGTTGCGATCTGGACAATCGGTTGATGGAAATGTTCATAATAATTGGATTGACAGGTGCTCTTAATGTATTTCCTATTTGGAAATGACCTGGAGATAGCAATGATTTATCGTTGGATCATTTGATAGTGGTGTTAGTGGCCTGGAGTTTAAAATTGCTTCAATTTGCGTCAATAATGTTGTGACTTCTTCAAATGTATGTGACGCATCTCCCATGAAGCGTTTTAGGTTGGAAGGTTTTGCTGGTATAAAATGCCATTTTATTTTGTTCAGCTGTAGCGTGTCTGTTATGGGGTTCTCAATCTCTTCTTGTAAAAAGGTGTTTAACATTTTGTTCAGTTCGTAATCTGCTCCAATAAAATTTGTTCCATTTGCCACGTTTCCTATTCTTGATACAAATATTCTCAGCTGATAAAAATGCATGCGTTGTTAAATCAGACACGGCGTCAATGTGCACTGCCTTTATGGCCATACAAATAAATATGCATATGTATGCCTTAATTGTCCTTTTATTTTTGAAAACCTTCCTTTATGTAAATAGGTCCGCAGAGATCAACGCCAGTATTTATAAACGAACTCGGTTCAGTAAATAGGCAAATTTTTCATTTTCGGAGTGTTGCTTTTAGGAGATACTTTATAGCATGTCAATCATTTCTTAATTACATCATGGAAAGTCCTTCTGCCGCCGCCTAAAATCCAGTATTCACATCGAAGGGCCGCTTGAGTGGCCTGTGTACCACAATGTACATTCTTCGTATGAGCATCTTTTATCACTAATTGCGTAAATGGGTGTTTTTTAGGTAGCAATATAGGAAACCTGTAACAATATGGCATGGATGCTTGCCGCAATCTTTCTCCTAATTGTAACATACCATCACTACCCAGAAACGGATCAAGCGATAAAAGTTTGCTGTTCCAACTGACTTCTTATATCTTTGCTAGTGTGACTAGTTCTTCTTAAAAACTGACTGATTGTATTTTCCTTATTAGAACGACCTTGGATTTGTTGAGATCATTATGTTCAAGGAAGGATATTTTTTGCTTGGCATACTGATTTTGGCAGTTGTTAGCATACGTAAAGCAATATGCAGTAACGTTTATTAGCTTGGAAATATTGGAATATATTTAAAAAGTTGTTGTCAATTCCACTTGTTTTTAATTCTGGCAACGCACAGTGGCCCATTTCCCAAAAAACGCGGACAAAAGTCAAAAATCATTCCGATTGAAACAAAAGCTGGTATATAAAAGTTTTCAAGGTTGCTGATTATGAATCGGATTTTATTTTTTCAAAATTCAAAATGGCGGATCCAAAATGGCGGTCAAAAATTTAAAAATAGTCTGATTAAAACAATAATTGGTATATAATGGTTTTTATAGTCTCTGATTATGAATTTGATATTATTTTTTTCGAAATTCAAAATGTCAGATCCAAAATTAACAATCTTCTTATTTTTCAAAATACAAAATGGCAGTTTTTTATTTGAGCAATGAATACAAAACTTAAATATAAATGGTTTTAATTGGTTTATTGTGGAAATATTCCTTTTGTCCTTTAATTCATTAAATATAGTATTGTGTATTATTTTGTTGATTAAAACAAAAACGCCATTCTATAGTACAATTAATTAATTTTAATATTTAAATGTGTGTTGAAGAAGACAGTAGTTTCTATCAAAACGTATACAATTAAATAATAATATTATTTAATTGTCCTATTGGCGTTTTTGTTTTAATCAACAAAATAATACACAATACTATACTTAATGGTGTGATAGCTCAATGGTAGAGCATTTGCATATCATGCGAGCAGTCCGGTTCGATCCCCGAAATATGACTGAAATGATAACTTGCTCTATATCCACCAGCGTGGTTCGGAAGTCACGTATTAAGCTGTTGGTCCCATCAAACCACTTTAAACAAGTCGTAGACTTACTGTGGCGATCTAAAATAGCCGTAAAAGCATAATAATAATAATAATAATAATAATAATAAAATATAAAACACAAACAATGATTCAGTCATTCATATACAAATTGTCAGTCATGTCAGAACTGGCGTCGGATTGTGATTGGTCCAAATTTTCTGTCACCTTTGCATACGCCGGGAGCAAAAGGCGAATTGCTTCGCGTGACAGTGAGTTGCTTTTCTTTGGAGGTGTTAGTCGTAAGCTCGAAATCAACGGATCTGATGAGACAAGCAACCACTGCATTACATCTGTCATGGTGTTTTCCCTAGATGATTTTCGGGAGTATTTTTCTTGGTAGTTTTTGATATCTTTATTCCGCGATTCTTGAGCTTCCTCAGAAAGTTTTCCGATGGGTAATGGTGCATATTCAACAAGACGAGGACCATGTATTAGCACCTCGTGAATCGACGTAGGCATGCAGTACCACGGAAACTTGCCGACAATTATTTTTGCAGTTTATTTGCAATAATGTTGAAAAAGAGACACATTTACACCAAAACCGCATGACAAGACTTGCATTATAATGTGAGCGCAATTAAGAAATTCTAAATCTAAACCCAGAATTTCGGCGGACACAGAAGAATTTGCAAAAAATCGCCTAGCTGTGTTGCCATTGTTACTATTTCCAAATCCGCCTACTTTCGGAGTGTCAATAATAAGACCAAGTCGCAACTTGAAACCTTTCTGAATAGCCAATTTTCGCATTTGCACACTTTTTTTGTCCTCCTCGGATCGCGCCTGCCATTTTTTAATGTCTAGCTTATATCCTAAGTGTACAAAATACTCCATAAAATGTATCCACGCATGTAATATGGCTAAGCCATACTGAAATTTTGTTTCATCTATTGGCAATGACATGACCTTCTCAAGATTGTTAAATTGTTTTAACGTGGCTCCACACAAGTAGCATCGCATGTTTGATTTTGTAATTGTAATTGTGTTTCTAATTTTTCCATCAATCATTGTAAACAGTAATTTGTATGTCACTCTAATATCTTTTCCGTCTATAATTGTTTCATATGGAACAAGGTTATCTATTTCATCACCAATAAATTTATTTTCCTGCAAGGTTGAGGTAACGTTTTCGCAAATATACTCTATTTTTATCGTAGTGCAAAATTGTGTAGAGGAAGGTCTTGGATTTTGCCAAAGCAGTAGGTCTGGGTCTACATTGTTTGTTAATCGTAACGGTACAAGCGATGTAAATAGCATACTCGAATCTGAAACATTCTCGTCATTAAACTTTTGTTTGTATTCACTTTGACCGAAAGAACCGTCAAATCCATATTTTACAATCAAAAGCAAATTTGCTACTTTTTCTGGAGATAAAGTTTTGATTACGGTGTTTTGTGTTAAAAGAATTCTGCTTATTCTGTGATCTAACAAAGATTGTAATGGAACTTTTGCTGTAGTCTCAGTAACCTTAATACCTAGCGGATAACAACGAGTTTTGGCCTCCGCAACTCTATGATATGATGGATACACACAAACGCCATTCTCCAGTTATCTTTTTCTTATCAACCGATACGTCTTTCTCGTCATTTTACCTTCAACAAGATCGGAAAGTGCAAGATCAGCAGAAATTTCTGTATAAAGAAAACTTTCAGCAGATTTAACTGCTCCCTTATATTTCGCAGCTTCAGACGAAGACCTAGTTGCGACGTCCTTAATAACCGCAGCAGTTTTGGCAGCTCCGGATGCACGAAGACCCATGCAGGTTGCAAACGTCAACGAAGCTGAGCTATGTGTTTTCAATAGATTTTCCGACCTCCGCCTCTTTGTTCTGTCTGACAACTCCGCTTGCAGATGCCTCAACCATCGTAGCAGATTCCATAGGGCCACACTAAATGCATTATAATCTTTATTACGTAAATGAAAAATTAATTTTTAACTTATAATTTTTAATAAGTACTAAGCAATAATATTTATTATTAAATATACTTATTTTTTTATTTTTACCTTTAGTTTAATTGTTCCTTTCAGCCAATTCGCATTTTTGTTAGAAAACCGTTCAGCTGTTCGGTTACTTTTGCTCCATTTGGATTTCATTAGCGTAAGAAGATTTTTTATCGCCTATTTGTCATCTGCATGAAATATGAATTTCTTTTTGATTTTTGCAGACACGCATTTCTCTAAAATTGCAAGCTTCTCGCTATGTTCCAAGTGGAATTTTGTGTGTATAGCGTCGAAAAATTCATTCATTCATTCATTCATTCATGCTTATTGCATTCTACATCAGCGGTATTTGCTGAAACAATGAAAATTAATTTTAGTAGTTATAGCGCGCCTTTTGGTTACACACGGACGTACATTTTCAAAACTGACTTAGAAACTGCAGGGGCACCTCGTGGCACGAGATCTTGAATAAAATTGATAGATAACATTCTAACCTTTCTTTAAAAAAAAAGGAGAGCGTTAATCACAATCAATCTCACTACTATTTTTATAATTGAACAACATTTATCAAATATACAACATCAATATTTGCCGTGAATGTTTAAGCGCGTAATAAATGTTAATTACACTTATTATATTACAAAATATATACTTCTTACCTTTGTCAATATTGTCCATTTTGCCGAATTGGAAAGCAGCACTTAGAAAAAAAGATATTGTTGTTTTTAACCACCACTTGATTTTCGTGATTTTCTCGAGGCGAGAGCGCGGCAGCGTTGCCAAGGTGTTACACGTGTTGCATGCGTGCGCAACTCATTGTTTTTCGTGGATTGGGCCACTGTGCAACGGTCCTATATTGCTTATCCATATTTCTTAGAGCCATCCTTTGCTTGATTGATTCAATCACATAGGCCGTGAAACCACAAAGTATTATTAAACAGGTCCTTTCAAGTTTTTGCTTTAGATATAATGTCTGGAGGGTTATCTTATGTTTGGACGTAATGCCATTCTTCTGCCTTAGTACATATTTGAATTTAGTGTATTCTATTTGCTACAAACAACCTTAAGTGGTTTGTTATTTATCTTGATTCATTATAAGGCAATAGTAGAATCGCTCCGGTAGAATATTTTGTGAAAGTGAATATGTAGAGCCTGAATATTTGATCTCATCAACTTGGTTAATAACAAGGCAGCACATAATTCCAATCGTGGTATGGTGGACACTCCATACGCATCGTTACTAGCATGTTATTTGTCGCGGTATTGTCAGCTGATTCATAATTTTAACATCTGTTGCGTAATGTATCCATGCGTTGCCTATATGATTTGGAACGGGTTCATCCCAGCTTAACTGAAGTTGCCACTATTTTTGGAACATTATTTTTCCTCTCACAATGATTGGGTCAATAATTCCTAGCGGATCAAATATTTGTGCGGTATGAGACAAAATCGTGCGTTTTGAGATCTTTTCATGTATGTCGATGTTAGGTGATTAATATAAATAAACATTAGTACTTGGGTTCCACTGAATGCTAGTGTTTTGATGTTATCTTCTTTGTTTAATATTAAATTGTTTAAGTCCGATTCTGATGATTGTAAATCAGCTATTATTTCTAAACAATTTTAAGACCATTTTCTAAGTTGAAATCCGTCCTATGCAAGTAAGTTTGTCAACTCGTGTTTTATTTTTATGAGCATTCCAATGTTGTTGGCTCCTGTTAATACGTCATCAACATAAAAGTCTCGCCTTAGTATGTGTGACCGATAGGATACGTATCTTCTGCAAGCATTTTGTTGCTAGATATGGCGCGGTTGATGTCTCATATATTACTGTTTGCAACTCGTAAATCTGTAGTTGTAGGTGTTCATCAGTCCGCCTTATAATTCTCTGATATTTGGTATCAGCATGGAGTATAAAACAAAGTAAGATGTCGGATAGATCATCTTCCAACATACAATCTTTAACTGAAATTCCTGACAAAGTTTTTAAAGAGCCGTCAAAAACCACTCTTAGGTTAGTTATTACGCTTGTTTGCTTAAGTACTGCATGGTGTAAAAATTAGAAATTGGTTGCGTCCGTTTTATCAGTAAAATTGAAAATTAGTTTCATGTGTCCAAGTTATATGTAGTCTTCTATGAATAACTTGTAGTCATTTTTTTAAGCTTGGGTCTCGTGCCAATCTACTTTCTAATAAGTAAAAATGTTTTACTGCCGTTGTTTTTAATTCTTTGAACAAAGCCACCTTTTCTGTAAGTGGCAACTGCTCTATAAATCTTCTATCGTTATTATGTGAGTATGTTAATTTGAAGTGTCGTTCCCACTGTAATTCAGTTTGCGAAAGTGGCTAGTTTTCCATTATTTTTTTTATTCCAAAACCTTGTTTCTGCCTTGTAAAGTTTTATTTTAGAAGCGAGATTACAGTTTGATACAAATTGTATGTTGTTGGGTTTCAAGCATTTTCCATCAGACGTTATCCAACCAAAATGAGTTTTTTAAGATGCGGATGTGCAGAGGTTGCCTTGAGTTGTCCAATGCATAATTACGAGTAAAACAGTTCCGCTCCAATTAGCATGTCTATTTTGATTTGTAAAACTCACAGCTAAACTCAAATGTTGCGGTAATAGGAATTGGTGCTTATCGAGAGACACGGACGGTAGTTGAGATATTGTTTTTATGACACTCTAAGTTACTATAAAATGAACTTACTCTTGATTTTGTGCTAGTCCTCACCTTGTATGTATCTATGTGGTTCCATTGTTTACACCAGTAACTAATATAGATGTATATATCTTTGTAGTTGTAAACGTTTCACACAATTTTAAGAGATGAATTTTGATTGAAGCCGTTGATAGAAATACATTATTTACATCGGCTCGTGTCAGTACATTGGTATGTTTGGAAGGAAGCACTACTGGATGGCACTGGATTATTTGTAATCAGTTGATGGCTTCGAATTTGTATCAAAATGAAGTAGAGAATTGTGTAACTTTAAACATTTTTTACTTCTATATCTAGATTTGCATTGTTTTGAGGTGTGATCAGCATATAGGCAGTTTACACACAGCTTCATTTTTTTTTTACTTCAACTAGTCTATCATTTGAAGTCATGTCAAGAAATCTTGGACATACGTATAAGTTGTTCTTTACACATGTTGTACATGTGATTTTGTAGATACAATATGCATTGTCGTTTTTTGTTGATTGTATTGTCGTATAGGTTTAGAAATTTTAATAGCTTCTAACGTATGACATCTTTGTGTTGAGAATTTTGAATGTTGCTAATGTTGTCAATTGTAACTGAGTTTCCCAATCTCGTCGCATGTTATAAGGAAGCTTTTTTATTATAATGTAGAACAATATACGATCCCTATAATCGGATTGTTTGCCTAGAACATTTAAGGCTCGTTTATGTTTTGTTTTGTTGTCTAGTATTGCTATATGATTTTCTTTGTGTATATCTGACTGCTCGCACAACGATTTTAAATTATTGTGAACTAATAATAGTTTATTTTCATACCTTGAAATTAAAATGTCCCATGCTGTAGTGTAGTTTGCTGCTGATATTTTTTTCCAATAAATTCAGAACATGTATAACTTCTCCTGTCAAGCTGGTTCGTAGATAATAAAATCGTTGAATATCATTTAATGGGCCATTTGTGTGTATTAATGAAATGTATCATGAAAATGTAACCATTCTTCATAATTTCAAAAAAATGAAGGTGTTATTTATGTAATCGTACGGTAGATTCACTAGATTTTACTTATGGTCTTCATAGAATGATATTATCTTTTCTTCTTGATCCTGATGAAATGCACGTATTTGCTTGTGCAATAATTTTGTAAAAGCGAGTTTTAAAGGCACATTTTTCTTTATCACCAATTTCAGAATTCAATTTCATATTAACAGTTTTCAAAATCAGGTAGATTTTGTTTAGCTCTTACTAACATTTCTTCTAACTCAACAACGTTAACATTGTCTGAGTTAAGGTAACTTTTAAAACGAGTTAAGCTTCCTTTAATTATTGATCGCAGCATGCGAAGCTTCTTGAGTTCTTGATCAACCATCTTGCAATATTTGATAAATATTATACAATTCAATCAATGTTTATCCGATTTTCACGCAGTGTTAGAATTCCGGTGGTTCGAAGGACCAATGATGAATTGCGACACCTTTGGCTTGGATGTGCCGCAGTGTAAGGATTTATTACTTAATGTAATAACATCAGTAATATAATGCAAACTAATTTTTTTATTTGACAATTTTTTGTATATATATATAATTTATATTTTTATTAAAACTTATTAATTCTAAAGCATAATCATTATTAGTATGACCGTAACAGTCAATTATTTATTAGTTTGAATTGCTATTTTTTCAATTATATTATCAGTTATAAGATATTCAAATGTTTGTAAAGCTTTCGAATTCTCGGTTATATTCTCAATTAGACTTGAATTCATAATTATGTATTAAGGGAGTCGATTTTTCATTCATCAAAATGTCGTACGTTTTTTCATTGCTTAGTAAACGGTATGTCATTGTAAAGACAAAACACGTACCTTCGAATTTACAGTAGTTACTGTGTTGAAAATGCGCATGCACTAAAGTCTATTCAAAACTACGCTACTGTGACAGCATGTAAAGAAAACCGCGTGAACATTTTCATCACTGCATGGAATTGGTTGTTTGCTGTAAGTTTGCCTGCTCGATCCAAATCTCTATAGCTGTATTGGAACTATACACGTCAAGAACACGTGTATTTGTTTACTCCAGCGCTATTCATAGATTATAGCTTAAGTGCTCCCTCACCTAAACTGATACAAAATTATAAAACATTTCTATCCGAACCTCTAAATGTGATTCCACAGGGTAGTGTTATTACCCCAATATTATTTGTATATATATGAATGATATGCCAACTACAGACAAAAACCTGACTATTGTTAATTACGCCGATGACACAAACATGTTGATACAAGGTCAAGATTTAACAGAAATATCACTACATGGGGCTTTATTTTACAACAAAGTTAAAGAATGGTTACAATCAAACAAACTTATGCTTAACAGTAATAAAACAAAATGCGTTATATTTAAAACACACAATCCAATATTGATAAGATATCTAAACTTACACTGTGACTGAATGAACTTGTGCCGAAATAAAGACGTTTAGTCCGCACGTCTATTGAATTCGCGCGCATTGCGGGATAAGCTTGATAGGCTCGGGACGCGGCTCTGGAAAATCATTCCGGTACATGTGAGAAGAATTGTCGTTTATACAGGTATGAAGGACAATTAAAAAGCAGTAGGCCCGTGTACTTACGTCTTACAAGGTCTGGAAAGCGATGTGGAGCAAGGCACTTTATAGAGGCAAAGCCTATGTCAACAACTTCGGGGGCAGTTGTGCCGAAATAAAGATGTTTAGTCCGGCCCTGGCTAGCGCACATCTATTGAACTCGCGCGCATTGCGCCATAAGCTCAATAGGCCAAGGGTTGCTCGAGACGCGGGTCTGCAAAATCTTTCCGGTACATGTGAGAAGAATTGTCCTTTATACCCGCGCACATGTTAATATTAAGAACGAGCCTTTGGTGCCTTAATCTATGCGACTTAAAATTAGATTGTGTTTAGTTTTACGATTATTGTTTATTTTAGGGATTTAATATTAATGGTAATAAATATATTTGGTTTATTAATTAGAATTACATTTTCTTTACCCTTAAAACTAACCACCCACGGTAACATTACGCTACAAACTAGAATGCATCACAAATGCTAAACTGTTAAAAATTTATATTGACGAATCTTCACAGTACAAACCATATTCAGAACATGGGCAAAAAACTAAACTGGACATGTTATTTAATACGTTTTTTAAGTTAGTAATATCTTAATATTTCAACACTTTGTTTGATATATCATTCACGTTTATATCAGCAGTACGATATGCAATACTATTTTGGGGAAGCAGTCCTGAAATAAAGAACTATTTTATAATCCAAAAACGGACACTGTGTATCATGATAGGACTAAATCCATATGAAAGCTGCAGAGGACATTTTAAAACCAATGGACTTATTTTTATTATTAAGTTATTTATTTTATTTAGATATGTGATTACAACATAAAAATTCTGAACATCAATGCTAATTACTTACCTACTATTTCAGCAATATACGTTTTCCAATGTTTATTATTCATACGTAAAACAAAATAGATTAAAAAATAAATAAGTCATAAACACCATTGCTAACAACATAGGATACAATCTACCAAAACACCGCCTAACTATGACCTCATGCGGACCAAAATATGCTGCTATAAAAATGTTCAACCAACTGCCAAAGGCTATCAAATAGACTGAAAATCTTAAAACATATAAACAGAAGTAAAAACTTTATTTACAATGATGTCCATTCGCAACTTAAGTTGTTCTGAAGCATTATTATTATAAGCTGGCATACCAAAACATGACCATATAAGATAATCTTAAAAAGGCTAAATTGCGCTGGTTTCCCGTTCCTAACTGTGTCTCTGTGTGCCACTGGAGTGGCTTCCTGTCAGGTTTGTACAAAAATTTGTTCCCACTCCGGTGGCTTCCCGTCACGAAAGAGGTAACTAAGGTTTTCAATTTTAAAGCATGAATAACAACACTTCTACTATACTGCGTCCAGGGTGTTCCGAAAGTGATATGCCGATATTCTTAAATATTTATTTTGCACCTGTTCTAATTGGTTGACCATATTTAGGTAAAATGGTGACCAAACTGAAAATGGGTATTCCAATTGTAATCGTACCAGTGTGACATATAACGTTTGTTTTGTCAATATTATAGGGAGGGTCCGATGTTACTCGGTGAACAAACCAGAATACATGTATTAAACATTGTAAGAAACTCATACTAAAAATCAATCTTTAGTAAAACGGTTGATAAAGCCTAATGTTCTCATTGCCTTTAAACAGAATATATTAATATTACTGGAAAACATTAAATTGTTATCAAAAATTTATCGTTAATTTAAGATTAAAGTTTTAATTTTTTTGAATTGAGATAGTAGTTTCTCTCGGCAATTGCACACCTACTAAATAAGATTGACACACATTTTTTTTTTTTTTTTAAATTTAACATATGTTGGTTAAGCTCACACCATTTCATTAAGCTTATTAAGGTCAGATTGATAATATAATTAACATAATGTGACTAATTATTGACAACATTATACAGTTTTAAATCATCAGCAATTAACAAAAATTTGCTAAATTTAAAGTTTCTGCCAATATCATTTATGAAAAGCAAAAATAATACTGGTCCGCAATTAGAATCTTAAAACACCCCTGATAATACATTTATAGGAAATAGTGAAAAAATAAATTGATAATCATGTATAAATTACTGAATTGAAATTTTAAATTCAGTTCTAAAACTAGTTAATTCAGAATACATAGATTTGATTATAGAAGTTAGTGAAAAAAGTTCAGTTTTTTTTTAAATTTCAAAATGTGATACTTAGGAATTATTTAATGTCACAACAACATAAAAATATCTTTGAATTTCAACGAGTGAAACCACACTCACTGAAACTATCATATTCAAGACTAGATTTTAGCAGTTTGTGAACGTTGACTTTAAATATTTGTGACTTATAAGTCTTGGAAAATACTGAATTTGAAAATTTATTCCATGTATCAATAGTACGGTTAAAAAAATCTTATTAAGAATTAGTTTCAGTCCTACATCTCTCAATTTTGGATCAGCAATGATACGAATAACTCGTTTTTGAATACAGTTTAGAAGAGATAGAGTAGTTTCCGATCCTTTTTTACATCTGTTCAGTAATCCTAGTTTTTTAGACACTTTAGAAGCTATGTCAACAACATGGTTGTTCCACGGAAGATTATGCGAGATTTTAACCTCTATAAAACAATAAATAAGACTTTTAGTTATTTTAATAAGTTGATTAATATAAATCAAAAACAAAGTTGGCGAACGAGCAAAACTTTAAGGAACACTAGCAGCATTTATGATTTTGGGATAGATTTGGGAGTTAAAACTAATTCTCACTATAATTTTTCTATTGTCAAGAAAAAAATTATTGGTAAGATTTACAGACTTATGATCAAAACCTATACAATGGAGCTTGTTGATAAGATTAGGATGCCATAACCTATCAAATGCTTTGAAATAGTTCAAGGCTATTGCAAGATTTTCTCCATGTTTGTCTATAGTGGAATTCTATTTGTGACTAACATACGTCAGAAGATCTCTCGTTTTGATTGAAATCTATATTAAATATCTAAGATAAATTTAAAGAACATGCCAATGTGTAAATTAATATATTTTTCAAATTTTTTTGACAGATTGAGCGATAATGCAATTGGTCTATAATTTGAAAAATCAGACTTGTCTCCTTTTTAGGTATAGGTTGAACATTTGCAACTTTTCAACAATTTGGAAATGTTTCTTTTTTGAATGATAAGGCAAAAATTTTAGTCAAAATGGATTTTTTTTTTATTTTGCAAATGTTTTAAGTATAATAAGTGGAATTTCGTCTCTACCTGATAACTTTCTGGTATTTAATTTAAGAAAACATCTTTTGACCACCCGTTGTCTAAAATAAATTGGACCCATTATTTAACCACTAATAGGAGAATTTATAACAGAGGAGTTAGAAGCAAATTGGTTTGCAAAATAATCTGTTTTTTTTTTATTAGTAACGTTTTGATTATTTCATAGAGGGGGAGGGGAGATTTTGTAGCACCTTGCAAGGTATTTATTGTTTTACAGAACTATTTGTTGGTTATAATAAGCTGGAAAATTCGATTAGCATTTCTGTCAATCCTATTTTTTCAGATTGTATTTGATTGTCACAATGTTTTTTATAATCTTGTTTAGTCTATTTGGAACAATCACTGATGTTAAATATTTGTTTCTTCTTGTTAACTGCCTATTTTGTCTGAATTGAAAACAAATACTTTTGTTCTGATTTAAAAACAGAAAATAAAACAATTTTTTTGATTAAATTCTGAATAGTTTTTGTGAGATTTTCCGCTGCAATATGTGGATCCTTAAAATATAAACAATAAAACGATTAAAAAAATTCTTTTATTTTTACTTTGTTTATCTTAGAATAATGATAGATGGGGCGCTGTTTAGGTTTCGTAATAATAGGAAGAGTAGTTTTACCAACAGATGTTATAAGTGAATGATCAGAATTTCCTAAAGCAGCCTCAACAGTAGTTGTTGTAATCTCCGGAGTAAAGATACAAATCTAATAACCTTAGTTCACCAAGAAGTCCATCTTGATAAAAATATGTCAGTTGTTGAATAAATTGGGTAAGATTATGAGAAGCAGTAAAAATTATAGCCGGATAATGTTGTAGAAGATAAGTGACTTAATTATTCAGTTTTATGTATATTAAAATCTCTTAACCCAATTATTTCAGTTTTTCTATGACTACCTTGAAGAAGCTTATAAAATCTTTCAGAAAGGTCAAGTTTTCAGTTGTTTTATTTGGAGAACGGTGTATGCCTATTACAAAAATAGTTTTATTGGGAAGATTTAGTTTAAGAACAGAATTGTCAGGAATGGTTTCGTGATAAACCACCGGAAGCGCTTCACTCGCACTGTAGTAAAATACCGCCCATGGCGACGATCACCCAAGAAAATCAAACTACCAATTGTGTAATAAAAACAGTACCGAACGTAATGGGCGGAGCCATCGGTGTTTACACCCAAAAGTATCCTCATCTTCGGTGCTACTTTTAAAGCAAACAAATAATCATTTTGTGATAAGTTTTGCGGCATAATTTTTTTTATATAAATATCATTAATATAAACTAAGTTTGAAATAAATTGAACAATTTTTACCACTAAACTTTTTTATTTATTAATATATTTTTACCAAAATAGCTTATTCAAATGTTGTTATTATACTCATAATAGTCATAATAATGCCGAAAACGAAAATAAATTATCTTAATTAACTTCCGAGAAAAGCTGCACGATAGTTTTATGAGACATTTTTCCAACCTTAAGAAATATGCTATTACACTCGTATGCAAAAAAACGGGTTTTATAAAACTTTTAGTGTTTTACAATCAAAGAGATCATCAGGATGTAGAAAAAACTACATATGGTACTTATCAGTTTATTTAATGAACGTTAATAAGCGAAAATAAAATTTAAAAGTATGCGTTCTTTGCTACCTACTGCTCATTTGACATTATGCACAGAGAATCAAAGTGACTACTGGGTTGACTTGTTTGTTTTCGATTAACTGTCATTCGTTGAATATGGTTCTTAGCACTGAAGACTGTGCAAAACCTGCTGCTCTTGTGGCAGTCTTCCTACCGTCCAAAGAGCACTTAAACAGTTTAGGGAGACCGGCAGAAATACCCGGAGGCCGGGATCTGGAAAGAAACGAAAAACGACTTCTATCGTTGACTGATTTATTGTTCGTGCTACTCAACGGAATCGTCATGTCATGATGCCTGCACCGAATTGATTGTCATTGATGGAGGATCGCTGACTGCACAGTGGTATTTTAAAGAGGTTTTGGAAAATTACGTAATCCCATTTACTCTATTTATTGACAATGGCTTTATTCTGATGCAGGAGTGCGAGGTGCGTCACAGAATACTTGGTTGCAGTTGGAATAAGGAAATTCAACTAACCTGCATGTATCCCAGATGGAAATCTTATAGATCATGTTTGAGACATGCTGGGCAGGCGTGTTAGAGGATGTGCAGTTGCACCAACACAAAACAGCTTCCTGTGGCACTTCAGGAACAATGGCAGAATATTCCACAAAATTATATTCGTAAGCTCATTAGTGGCATAGCCCGCCATATGCAGGCAAAAGTTAGGGCTCGAGGAGGCAATACGAAGTATTCAAATCTTATTCAACCGAAATTTTCATTATTAATCTCTGTTAAGATTATCTTGCAGAAATGATTTTGTTTTTCGTGTATACGAACATTATCGGTTTCGCTTATTAATGTTCATTAAATAAACTAATAAGTACCATATGTTGTTTTTTCTACATCCTGTTGGCCTCTTTGATTGTAACACACTAAAAACACAAAAAAATTAACCGGGCTTTACTAAACTAATGACCCTGTTTTTGCATTTGAGTGTATAACCAATGCTTTATATTTTGTACGTCGTCAGATAATAATCGAAATCTACTACGTTAAAGCAATCTAGATCCTTATTATTTACTTTGGTTTTAGTTATAAAAAGGATATGGGGTTTTCTAAGTTCAGAATTTAAATTCTTTTTTAGTCCACAAATATTAGAAAGGTTGACTTTTAAGTCACAAACTGTGTTTTGTTGATTAAACTGGTTATTGGAACAGGTGCCTTGTTCCGCCAATTTAATCGTATCGTAAGCTTTTCAAAATATATGGACGCCTGCCCGCACATCCGAATGAGATGCTGTTTTTTGTGCGGAATAATTTGTTTAGAACAAGACATCATATTATAATATTACGGTTTATGTCTATCGCTACGTCGGTGTTAGTAGATAGGTTAGGGAGTAAGTTTGAAAAAGGATGAAATAGAATGGTCTCGTGGCAGGGAATTCGGGTACTTGAGGTCAAAATTCTGAAAAGAAAGATTTAGCTTCCTTGCGTTTGGACTAGGTAGGAATAAGCTATTTTGGACGCAGGTTACGGGAGTTCGGGTACGCGAGGACACTACTCCTCAAAAACTAAATCTGTCTACTCCAAGTTAGAATCTTGACTTTAAATGCCAGAATTTCGACCGTAATGACAGATCCATTTACCCTACGTAGTTGGTGTTATAGAACTGTTAACAAAAGATTCTGGTGGCATACATTCTTTGCAAATCCACACATTTACTTTCATTAAAATAATAAGTTTTTTAATCATTACTGATTGACAAATATATTAAAATACGTAGCCTGGGATAATATTATGTTCATGACATGTAGATGGATGGCGTACACCCGTCAAAACATTAATCAAATTTATTAATGAAACTGTAGTAGCATTTATTTTGCAATTATTATAAATATTAAAAAAAAAAGTTTGAATGCTAGACATGCACTCTGTACATTGCGCTAACAAAACGTGATTTTTTAGCAATACTTACAACATCTTTTAAATGACTTAAAATGATTAGCACTCCACATGTAAGTAAACAATAAGTAAACAAACTTTGAGGTTAAAAAATTTATTTACAATAAACTTACTAATTATAAGATTGCACAACTACAACATAACTATATAGATTAACTTTGACTTGAGTTAGAAACAAATTTAAATAATTAATGGGCAAATGAAATCCCATCTACAATATTTTAAAACTGATTTGCTAGAACATTGACGCATTATCGTATGTAAATTAATGTAAAATAAATTTTATTCACGTAAGCTATGATTATATAATACATAAATGCATACATTAATAGATGTGAAAGTCAGGTTTTTAGCGTATTGATCACTTAAAATAAAATAAAATATAAATATAATACAGATACAGATATAAATAAACAAAAATAAAACACGTTAAAATACAATACGAACGTGTTAAAACTAAATGGCGTACATCTATAGCTTAAAAAAAAACAAACAAAATGTTGGAATAAGTCAATACACAACTCACAATATCTACTGTACTCTGGTGGTTTAAATTCGTAATATTCAGTAAATGTGTAGAAACATTTATTCTCTAAGAATTGCTTAAAACATTTTTTAAAATGGTTTATATTACCACAGTTTTTAATGTTCGCTGGCAATTTATTGTATATATGTGTACATGATATAGCGCTGTTCTTTAAAAATATGATGTATTTTGAAAAGGTACTCTTATAATAAAGCGATTTTTAATTTCATATCCCTGATATGAACCATACATTAAAAATGTGTGCTGGTAGTGGTACACATACAAGGAACATTTAAATATATACATACATATATAGAAGCAAGAGATAAAATATTATTTTCTTTAAATAATACTCTGCATGTGTCTATTTGCTTAAGATTCAAAATTAGTCTAATAATACGTTTCTGAGCAATAAAAGCTCTAGATATATCTGATCTGCCCCATGCTAATATATTATATGCTAAATGATGATAAGCTGAGTCATAATAAACATTTATCAATGCATTTCTGGAAAATTTGTTTTTTAATTTAAGAATTGCATAAAATGCGCTGTTTAGTTTGGAGCACACATAATCAATCTGCTTTTCCCATGAAAGTTTATCATCAACATAGCTACCCAAAAATTTTGTACATGCGGAAACATTAACGATTGGGTTTTCTGGAGATTTCCTAATATGAAATTGTAAAATGACTGTTTTGTCGGCATTTAAAATAAGATTATTTTTGTTGCACTATTCGGTTAGTTGCATGTTAACGATGGGGATTTTAAATAAAAGGTCTGTTTGTGTTTTTGCAGTTACAATGATAGTAGTGTCGTCTGCAAAATTGATTATGTGACCTCCATTTACAAATTCCTGGAGACCATTAATAAATAAAAGGAACAAAAGTGGTCCTAATGTAGAACCTTGCACAACACCTTTTGTAATGTTATATGTATCGGAGGTAGTCCGATCCATTCCAACATACAATTGACGGTCTGGTAAAAATGACACAATTATGCCTTTGTTATGTTGCTAATTGTGCTTGATCTTGAAGAATGATTTGTGTTTTTTTAATTATTTGTGTCCAACTAAATATTCTCTGCATATTCTTTCATTCACTTTGAACATAATTCAATACGAGCATTTTTAAACCATAACAAAGTTTCCCTTGCGGTATTTTGTGTTAAAACAAACAACCGATTGATTTTTATACTTTTGGATTTTTTACTTTATTAACCCTTTGAGTTCCAACATGATTTTTAGAAATTTAGCTAAAAGTGCCATACTGCTAGAGGAAGAAATACATTTAAAAATATATTTTATTTTTCGAAGCGTTTTATTTACGAAAAGTATTTCAAAAACTAAAAAATAATGCTATAATTTTAATAAATATTATAATTTCAACATAAAATAAAATCCATGAAGCCTTTTTTTGCACTTAGAACAAATAAGGTTTGATCTCTTTTCTGGTCCCCATCTTCATTACTACAAACAATACATCTTTTCAAATTACGACCTGGTAATTTCTTTAAACTTAAACCGATACCATTGGAAACAACTTTGTTAGTTTCTATAGGATTACCCTTTTCTGCCAACCAATCTTGCTGTATAGTCTCTATTATTGACGACGTAAACTTGAGACACGTGACATTACTCTTCCATTAGTATTTTCTTTGTAGATAATAGAAACATTTAACACCATCATTCCCAAAATGAAAAATACAACTTTTTTCCAGTATTTGACTGTTTTCTTTTTATCAAGATATGTATACAGCATCATATATATATATATATATACCTAGTTAACTCCACCTATAAATTTGTTATAGTCTATGATTATTGAAGGCTTTGATTTTTGAATTCCTATTACTATTTTAGTCTCAGCAATAGCTTTAGTCGATATACGTAACACTGGATATTTGTTTGATTTCTTCTCTCAATATCCACACAAAAGAACTTCTTTATTTCTGAAATATTTGGCTTGTCCAACATTCATCGATTTTACATTAGTTGGAAGGCCCTTTCTATTTCTTCTTATTGTACTTGTTAAATAGGTAGCATTGTTATACAAATATTTTGTCAAACTTGTGCTGGTAAAGAAATTATCCATAAATATGTGAAATCTCTTATTCAGGTAGTTACCCATATTTAGCAGTTTTGTCACCACTACATGACCAAAACCATACTTTTTTATTTCTGCTTTGTCAGTATTTGATTTAGTTCCACGATAACAGGAAAAAACCTAAACAGTAATCTAATATTGAATCACACAACATCCAAAATTTTATTCTTCATTTATGGTGCTTTTTATTAGGTAAATATTGGGTTAATTTTGTATGACATTTAGTTCCGATCAAAGATTCATCAACACTAAAATCCTGTTGGGGTGTATAAAAGTACCGGAATTTCAGATTTGAGTGCTCAACCCAATGGCTGGAAGTTTGCACATAAATCATAATTTTTATGATCTGGCGGAAACAAATTCATTTTATTGACAAAACATGTGAATCAAATGAAAAAGCTTTAGAATAACGGTTTCTTAAAAACATCTTTCCAAACAAAATTCAAGACATATTGAATTTTTAGCCCAGTATGAAAATATATTTGGCACAATAAAGTATATAAAATTTACATTAAAATAACCTAATATATTTGGCCTTCGAGTTATACCCATTTCCAATAATAAAGCAACAAATCTCTTCATTTCCATAATTGTTTCTATTTTTTTGGCCCTTGCTTGAGGTGACATTATTTGATGTAAATTTAAGAAATTGGTCTCAAATCTGTTGTTTTTTTACATTAAAAAAACCATAGGACATATGTAAAAAATATATTGAAATACTCAATTGGTTTTGAGTCTGAAGGTGGTTCATGTTTTGGTCCAGATTTTTTACGAAAAATACTGTATTTTTATTTACCTCTAATTCCAAATAATTAGAAATGTTGGCGTTGCCAATTTCACTTTCACTCGATTTATTATTTTCCGAGCTGTCACTAATTATACACGATCTTTTTCGCTGTGGATTTATAACATCGTTGTTGTCGCTTTCAGCTTCTGAAACTTCCAATTTTTTTTTTATTAGTTATCAACATCCGCAATGCTTACATATTCGAGTAATTCAACAACGTTGTAAAATTTTCTACTAGTCCGAGCGAAAAAAAAAATCACCGCGAACAGAGATGATCTGCAGTTTATCTACGAAATCAACTCTATAAAGTTAGAGATGTAAATGTTGGTGAATGGACCGTTAGGAGAAGGCTTCGGGCTGCTAGATTGTCTTTTAGAAATATGGCTACTGGTTTACCTTTACAACGCCGACATCGTGTTGCAAGATTGGCTTTTCCCCGAAATCACCGGGCATGGAATGGAATGGAAGGATTGGAGCAGGCTACTGTTTTCAGATGAATCGTGCGGGGAGTGGAGGACTCTGCACTCTCTAATTCTAATTCCAAAAACAATAATGAAAAATTGACAAAAGTATAAAAAAATAGAAATCAATTTTTTGTTCTCAGTGGCAGTTTTAACCGCAAGTTGACGTATATCAAGACGATCAAAGGAAAATTTAAAAAGCAAGCGAAATTCGCTTAAGAAAAGTACCAGACAAAACTACTCCGATGAGAAAAAAGAAATAAAGCAAACTAGTAGAGGGGCGTCTAAACCATACTTGGGCCCAATAGGCAAACAGATTTTAGAGATGATTGGGGTTGGTGTCACCGGCACTGAAAATGCTTACAATTGCGATGCTGGTCATTTAATTGATAGTGTCACCGGCGTAAATGACGACTACGCCGCCTAGTTGTCCAGACTCAATTGAGAATTCATCTAAAAAACGTTTCTCGCTATTCCAGAAACCTGCCCCTTGTTTTTATTGTTATTTGTTGTTATTTTGTAATTACTGTCTGAACCGTGCTTTATATTTACATTTGCCATTTTGTATTTAAAGTTATAGCGTGAAGTCCATTGACTTTTATCACTTTAAATTGATTTTCATATATTGTGAATATTGTCGCATGCCATTGTGTTTATCATAGGGGGTTGTGATTTTTTCAGCCTCAGCCTCGTTTATTATCATTAGTACATTTTATGTTAATTAAACATAGTGAATACAGTTTGAGTTTGATAAACAATTGTTTTATTTAAGTTATATTTTAATTAAACTATCATCAGAAGTGGGATTACTGCTGAATAATATAAAACAAAATGGAAGAATTTATGCAACAAATGAATGAACTATTTTCTCGAATGAGTGAAAGTATTTACGCATTAAACAAACAATTTATGTGGTCTGATGGAGAAGCTGTGATCAGATCGGCCCCATTTTTATTAGGCAATGGTAAGAAGTAGTATGAACGGTGGCAGCCTAGTGAACGTACATAAGTCAATTTTAAAGTTGATGATATATAGTGTGTCTTCCCGTGTAAACAGAAACCTGGGTAAGTTTTTGCATGAAGCTAAGCAATACAATATCAATCGCGTGTGCTATAAAAAAAATGCGATTGATAGAAACTTTTATTCGCCTTGGTGATTCGGTTTATTCGAATCGACACACTGAAGTGATTTGTTCGATTTGAGCGGTTTGTTACGCCATATACAGGGTGTTAGACAAAAACGTACGGCTGAATAACTCCGTTATTTTTTAACTGATTTATATGATTCAAAAACCATTTTAAATGGTTTCTTGAGTATTATAAAGGCAGATATATTTGTTTTTATTTTTAGTATAGTTGCTATGGCAACCAATTTTATTTTTTTAATTGGCAACAGACTTTTTTTATTTTTTTTTTTTTTGTATCTTTATGATATTCTTAATACAACCATGTAAAATAAAAATATACTTTTATAACAATTTTTTTTGATAAATTTGAAAAACATAATTTTTTTTTAATTTAAAATGATCGTAATTGAATAGTTGGCATTGAAAA
Source organism: Tachinus rufipes (assembly GCA_963932245.1). Taxonomy (NCBI): domain Eukaryota; kingdom Metazoa; phylum Arthropoda; class Insecta; order Coleoptera; family Staphylinidae; genus Tachinus; species Tachinus rufipes. The sequence continues at coordinate 80,484,057 of OZ010741.1, read as the reverse complement.
TAATGAATATTAATTTTTTGAGTGTTTTTATGTTATTATGCATAATATAGTAACTAAAAAAAAATCCTTTTTTAATTTTTTTTGTTGCCTAACACCGTGTATATTTGTGATTTGAAAATCTGTTACGCCTGCTAGGTGGAATATTTGGCGGTAACATTTGATAGTAATAATTGTTAACGTATAATTAATAAAAAGTTGGTATTGCTTTTGTGTAAAATAGACTGTCGATGTTGGTTTGTATTTTTGGTAGCAGTATTGTTAACATATTTTTGATGCGTCTTGCAATCCACTCTGTTTTGGATCGAGACGGGATCGTGGAACTAGGCCAACAAGAATCAGAGTCGGTGCGAGCCGAAAGATCCGTCTTCGAACGATATCCTGTTGCGACACTCCGCCGTGCTAATCGTATCGCAATCGAATCGCAATGACGTCAATGTGACGTATTCATTTCTCAATTATTTGATTTCAATTTTTTGATCCCTTATTATGTTCAAACATGCAAAATTAACTAAAACAATGTTTAATAAGATGTCATTTAGCATGTGGTTATTCATTTTAGAATAATTAAAAAGAAATAGATTTGCTTTTCTAACAAATCGAATTGAGATTACATCGTTACATTCGATCGTGTTCAGCTTTGGCACTACGCCATGACCGTATAATTTTTTGCTTATGAATGAATACTTGAAAGAAGAAAGAATAGAGCTAATGAAAGAACGGAATATTGAAAGAATGTTAAGAAGAAATTATGCCGATCCATTTATGCTAGATGACTAGCAATTTATCGGTTTTTTTCGAATAACAAAAAACATGATGAATTACCTGTTTCAAAAACTAATTCCGCACACGGATATTTGGTGCAATAACTTTTCTCTCAACTGGATCATATCAACGGTTAATTGGAGACATTCACAACATATCCGTAAGCCAGCAGACAACGAGCAAAATTATTAAAGAAGTAATTGGCCTCATCACTCAGCATATGTCCGGATGGATACAATTTCCAACGACAGATGAAGAAAAACTGAAAATAAAAACAAATTTTCCTGGAGTAATAGGTGCAATTGATTGCACACATGTAGCAATTCTTGCACTGAAAACTGAAGAACTTAACTATGTAAATAGGAAAGGTGTCCACTCAAAAAATGTTCAAATTGTAAGAAAACTTTTTTATTTTTATTTAACTTGTAAGTTATTTATTTTATTTAGATATGTGATTACAACATGAAAATTTTAGAATACAGGAAATGTTACAAATATGGTATAAAACAGGTGATAATAACTCCGGCTATCCTCTACAACCATGGCTTTTGACCCCCATACTAAACGCTGTTCCAAACTCACCACAAGATTGCTTTACTCAACCTCATTGTTAGGCTCGTAACTGTATTGAACGATGTAATAGAGTTTTAAAAACAAGGTGGAGATGCATAATGGGTGAACGAAAACTTCAAACTTCGACACAATCCTTATTATGTTGGAGAAATAATCAACGCATGCGCTATTCTCCATAATATGTGTATAGAAGCACGTTTGCTGATAAACAATGATATTGTTATTATTATGATGTAATACACATCAATAATGCAAATGAAGCAGGTGGAGGAAGAGAAGTGAGAAAGAGAGTTATACAATTATATTTTAATAATTAGCTGTAGAGATGAATGAATCTGCCACTTTATCTTCTATAATGTATACAATATTATAGGTTATGATACTTGTTGAAATAAACTTGGTTATACTTAATTATTATTAACAAGATCCACTATTACACTTTGATAGTTTCTAACTTTACACAGCTTTCTCTTCACTTATATTAACTTATACAAATTCAAACTGATTTATGATGTAAAAATATTAAGTGATTTATTTTTAATAACACACATACACTATGTAATGTAATAGTTACTTTAATGGATTTAATTGGCTTCATCATTTATTAAAAATAAATCAATAATTTAAATGTATTAGGCTCGTTTTATTTTTAGTAATAATAAATAACATCAACATTTATTAATACATGTCTTTTGTTTTTTAAGTTGAATGAAATTATATTAATTTTTTTTATTGTAAAAGAATTTTTTTAATAATTATCTTTGTCCAAATAAAAATATAAAATATTTTATAAAATAATAACAAAAATATATGAAATATTTTATTAAATTTAAAACTGAAAATATATTAACAAAAAAACATAAAAAATATCAGTTCTTTTAAGCAATCACCTACAACATAACGTACTGCAGCTGTTAAATTTTTTAACTCTTCTTTAATATCATTAATTGCATTAATCGTAAAATTGTAAATTTGATACATTTAATAACTAAAGTTACCTTTATCAGAGTCGGCAACTGTATTTAAAATTTTTATTGGGCTGCTGCTTTTAATGTATTCTAAAATAAACAAGTTTAACTGTGTATTATTGAAATATTTGTGATTTAATGTAATTTACTCTTTTACAATCAATTGTATTTAATTTTTTTGTATAACAATTATTTTTTACCCGCTTGACTGATTGGTAGACCTAGTTCATTTTTATTATCACTATCTACAGCTGTAGTTCCTGCTATTGCCATTAACCTCTCTTCTAATGCTGAAAGATTTTCTATTGTTCTAGGCAAATTTCCTGTAGCTGTAATTTCTTTTTTCAATTTGCTCGCTTTGAGCTTTGTCTTTGATTTCCAATCAACTACGGTCTGCAATACATGACATTTATAAAATGGATAATAAATACAAAATAATTAAATAATTGACTAATTATTAAGTGTAACTGTCAACATCCAATAGCAAATTTTATCTTATCTTTAGGTTAACCAAAAGGAATTAAATAAATTAATAAATAATAATAATAATAATTCAAACGAATTAAAGGAAAGGAAGTAATGGATGGGAACCGATCAAATAAGGAAAACTTCCAACTGAAAACAACAATCGCAAACCGTAAGTACCTCTCAACCAATTCATTACCGATTTAAGCATTATTAATTATTATCCTACTGCTCTCTCTCTCTCTCCCCAACATGACCAAATTCAATATAATAAATGCATTAAAAATTTACATTTAGAAAACTAATCATAATAATATTTGTGTTTTAGGGAATTGTTATAAATAGCAAATGGGTCGGCAACCAAATATACCCGAACATGATGAAGCATACCGCAGTTGTAAAGATAAGTATAAAGTGGCAGTTTACGCTATACACTAATCTTTTTAGTTATTTTAGGTGTAACAAAAAATTGAATTGTAACAAATTCGGTTGTTGATGTCCATTGTGTATAAAATTTGTATAAGTTGTCATTGTGGTTTATTTATATTTTTTTGCTTGTGTTTTGTAATTATTGCAAGATGTAATAACACATGATTGGCTGATTTTTGGTAGATATTTATCTATATTCCATACTGCTGCTATTGTTGCAGAATTTCTTTTGACAAATTTGTTTTTGTGAGAAACCTATTTGAATTATCTTTGATAGTTAGTTCTAAATAGTTTACTAATTTAATTTGCTTAATATTTTTATTGTGATATGATATGAATTAGGATTAAAACTTAGTAAATAATTGTTTTGTTTAATCATTTTTGTATGTATGTAATATAGATTAGGTTTTATATAAAGCTAAACTTATGTGGCGTTCATACAGTTTTATTGTCAACCAGTTTTGAAGAACTCACCTCATCTTTCATCATGTAATATATTCTATAATACCATACCATGCCGTTCTTGATAATGAGGTAAACACGAGCCGACAATAAAATTTGTAGTAACAAGTTTTTACTTTTTTTATCGGCTTTGCAAACTGGTAAACTTCATGGTCAAGAGATTAGGATGGCGTTCAAACCAATCCAAAAGGACTTGTTGATGCTCTCTAGTCACCCTCATGTTACAATTTGAGGTTAACGATAATGGCAATCAGTAAAAAAACAGTCGCTTTGAGTCGATTCGATTTGAAACAATATGTTTAAAAAAATGAAGTATTCTATGATAGAAAGCAACGGCGGAGTACCGGAATTCTATTGATAAAATCGACAGTATAACGCAACGTTATTTCGATTCTATCCTTTTCTCGCACACACATTTGTTTATATATATTCATCTCACTCTTTATTTAAAAGTTGATACCGATCTTTTCCGAAATATTAATTCTGTTAATAGGCGGTGTAAAATCATTAAAGCAATCGATTAAATTCTCTGACGTCATTTCGATTCGATTGCGATGCGATTAGCACGGCAGAGTGTCAGCCCTGTGTCAATGTGACGTTTCATTCTATTCAGTTCTCAATTAATAAAAAAACATATATTCCGCCTTAATTTTTATTTCTTGATCTCTTATTATGATTGAACATCCAAAATTAAATAAAACGATGTTTAATAAGATGTCGTTTAACTCATTTTACAATATTTAAAAGAAATAACTTTGTTGATTTAGCGAATCGAATCGAGATGACGTCAGTGATTCGATCGTGCTCAGCTTTGGTACTCCGTCGTGACAAAATACTCGATAGAAATCTTACTCGGGTATAATCGTAATCGCTTTTTAAAGTGAGTGCGCTATATAATGAAGATATTGTGTGACAAGGATAGTATCAAAAACGAATGTATGTTAATTACAGTGCTGCTGATTGGCCGCAATAATAAGCAACTTAATATACACTAAAGTATTGTTTGTTGCGTTGCACTTGCTTATGCCAATCTAAAGTGCTGCGTACATATTATAATATTTAGTTTACATAAGCTTTTAAACTTGCCATTAATTTTTATTTTAAATACAAATTAATGCAAGCTATTTTATGGAATTCGGAATTTCAATTAAACGTTACTTTTAGTCAAATTTCTTAAACAGAAAGTTATTTTTTTTAGTATCAAAAAACGGAAATCTAGTAAATAAAATTGTGCTTTTATTTCAATATATTGTAAAAATTTTGAATGTTAACAATAATTTTAAATATGGTTAATAATAAAAAAATAAGTGATAAAAAACTGAAATCATATTCACTATTGTTAATTCAATCAAATTAACAGAAAATTTAAAGGCATTACCTAATATAATAAATATAAATTTTATTATTTGTAAAGTCCAGAAATTTCAATATACATTTTCATAATAAAACTTTAAACAAGTTTTTCAGTTTACTTAAAAATATGATATAAATAAGTTTATTATAATTAACATTTGCACTGTTTTTACAATGAGATGCTTTTATATTTTTTATAATTATATTATATATATATTTAGTTTCACAATTATTTAATATTTCATTCAATATGGATATGAAAAATAAAAATTTGTTGATGTTTTCTATTCACCCTCATGTTGCAATTTGAGGTTAGCGATTAATGACGATACATAAAAATCATTCGCTTTGAGTCGATTCGATTTGAAACAAAATGTTTAAAAACTGACGTATTCTATGACAGAAAGTATAACGGAGTACCGGACATTTTTATTCGATCCACAACAAATGCTTTTATATTATAAAACCTTAATTGTATTTAATAATATAGTAATTATTTTTGAACCATAAATTTTATTAATGTGTTATTTTGTATTATTAACACCTAATTAAAAAATATATAATAGATTTTTTATCATAATAAATGTATACATTGTTGCAATATTTTGAACGATCCTTTTCTTGCACATGCATTTATATATGTTCATTTCACTCTATTTAAAAAGCAATACCGATTTTTTCCGAATTATTAGTTCTGTAGTAGTAGGCGGTGTAAAATCATTAAAGCGATCGATTAAATTCTCTGACGTCATTTCGATTCGATTGCGATGCGATTAGCACGGCGGAGTGTCAGCCCTGGTTCGAATTGATTGGTTTACTAAAATTAGCAAACGACACACCAGTAGTGCAAACTACAGTATTGAGCAGCAATTGTATGTCAAATCGTATGTGAGTTGATTTTATTATTAATAGGTTTTAATAAAAATACATAATCAGTAATACATTAATGTGAGGTTCTTACTTTTGACAGTTTGTGATTTGTGTCAATGATATGCCCGTTTGGTTAATAAATTATATTTTTGACAGTTTGTCACATTAGACAGTTTGTAACTCGTGTACATGGACGAAGTTTTGATTCTATCTTTATCTTATCCTGAAAGTCTGGAGTCTTAAAGTTAGTTCTTATTGCATTATATAAAATTGGGGTTTTGCTGAATTTGGCTAAATGTAGGTTTATGATGAACAAGGTAAAGTCAAAATGGTCGAAATGCTTATGGAAAATTCAATTAACGTTAAATACAACTCAACATAAAACCACGAGAATTATTATTAGGAATTGAAGGCACAATTCCTGTAATTCAAGAAATTTTAAATGACATTTCAATAGAAAATCGTATTGTTCGCAATAGATCAAGAGAAAATTAAAAAGAATTTGAAGAAAAATTCAGCGTAAATATTTTGATGCTACAAGGTGTGACATTTTTTATTTAAAGCTGGGAGATTTTGTATTACTCTATCGAAGGCGGTTAAATTCTGGGAAGTAATGAACTTTGCGAAATTGTCGAGGTAACTCCGAATGATCGCTTTATTGTGTTCAAGGTCGGATCATCAAAACTAATCAATTGTTTGAAAAATCAACTTTGAGTGTGGCCAGGAGAATGGTCAGCAGATGATTTAACATTACTAATAGTTAAGAGTGAAATCGATGAGATAAGTGATACAGGTGAGTGTGGTTTGATATTGATTGCTGTTATAACTATGGTAATGTAGTGTTTGTGATTTGTTTTTATCAGGACTAAGACTTGTGGCTTGGACGTCCGGTGTTTTTATTAGGATTAAGGCTTGTGGCCTGGACGTCCGGTGTTTTTATCAGGACTCGGGCTTGTGACCTGGATGTCCGGTGTTTTTCTCAGCACTCAGGCATATGACCTGTATGTCCAGAGCTTCTATCAAAACTCAAATTTGTAATTTGGATGTCCGTTGCTTTTACAAAGACTCGAGCTTAAAAGCCGGATGCGTGATGTCTGTTGTTATGCTTATAACTTAAAATATTATTAAGGAAATTAATTCTGTTTAATAATTCTGGAAGAGCAAAGTTTGGAGTTTGTTTCCAATTTGGACTCTGCTTCCGGAGTTGCAGACCCCTATAAAATTAGTCCACCAACGCAGGAATGTTTCGAGAACAAAACATTTGTCAGATCGGTGTTGTTTACTATTGGACTATGCAGGGGAATACCCAAACGATGCGGGGAACTACCGCCAGCTTGTATAAGCTTTTTCACGGGTCTATGCGGCAGAGAAGATCCACACGCGTTATAGTAAAGATCGCTTCTTGGCTACCGCAGCCCCGTTTATTATCATTATTACATTTTTATGTTAATTAAACATAGTGAATACAGTTTGAGTTTGATAAACATTTTATTTTATTTAAGTTATATTTTAATTAAACTATCGTATGTATCATCGTTTACTACACGAAATAGAACATTTGTAAACTGTGATTCTGTGTATGACTTCATCGAAGTTGTAAGTAAGTGCTTGTGCGGCGCTCCCTTTTACCCCGTCGAAAAATCGTCCCATGACAAAAGGTATATTGCACAAAGTCAAGTTTTACTATACCTGACATGTGTTACGTACATTACACATAGTACGATAAATTATATTTTGTCAACAAATTATATTATAGATGCAGAAATGATTGATATTAATAATATTCCCGTGATAACGTCAAGTGGTTCAAGAGGAAACATCCAAGGTAATAATATTACTACATATATATTATAGTCAATAAATAAACAAAAATAACAATAATATATTTGTTTTCAGCAACTTAATACATGCAATTGGGGAGAATGAAATTCTGTGTCACTGCGGCAGGAAATACATCCTGCGTTACAATTGCAGGATGAAAAACTGATTGTTTCGCCAAAAAGTTAGTAGAACTTTTAAATTATACAGTCTTATTTTTGATTATTTTTCTGTTCTACTGCACATTACGGAGGTGGAAGTTGTTTAGAACTTAAAAGAATACATACAATTTTAAAAAATATGTTACATGTCTATTTTTTGTTATTATAATAGCTACTTTATTTTGCAGATGTGTATACTTCTAAACTCTTACCTGTATATAGGCCGAAGAAGAAGAAGACCTTAAACGAGAAAGAAGTATTTATTAAATTGGCAGAACAAAAAATGAATTTGAAATTTTTTTTAATAGAGCAGCAGCAGAAAGAGAAGCAGAAGTTGAAATGGCATTTTAAAAAGAAAAATTTGAATTGGAAATGCAAATTTCAAGGGTACAATTAAATAAAAATAAATAATTAAATATTTTTATAATTTTTGAAAATGTATCGTTGGCGTTTAAATAACTGTAATCAAATTTAAATATTGCTGTCACTGTTTAATATTGCTGAATGCTTTTTTATTGACATATTAGTAACACAGACGTGAAATAAGGGTCCCGCCAGCACAGACGTGAGACGTGTGGTCATAATGACCCTACTTAAAAAATGCAAAATAATGTAACAAATCAAAATAATTGCAACTCTTGCAACATAATAGTATTATTTGAGCATTAATTATTAAATGTCTACAGGTTTTATCAGATTTATATTAAAACAATGTGTACTTTTATGCAAATTTATTTTATATACATTTTTTTCATCGGTTTTGACATAGTCTCACTATAAAAAACAGAAAAGTGATAAAAATTATTCTTATTTTGTAATATAATAGATAAGTTTAAATATAAACCAAACATAAAAAACAAGAAATAATATAAAAACAGCTAATAATAAAAAAAATGCAACCGGTTTTGTGACAGGTTTTTCAAGGAGCGCAGTCTATACATAGTCTCTTTGTGCATTTCATGCAAATAGGTATTTTACACATAACGCATAAACTGGAAGTCTTTCTTCTTTTACTTGCAGGACATCTTCTACAAGTAGTTCTTACTTCAAGTTTTTCATCGTCACCAACATTTTTTTTTCTTTTATTTGTAACACTCTTCAAAGACAAATCCTAACATCACGTGTAATGCGTCGATTTAGTAACCTGCGTTCCATTTCAGGTTTGACTAATTGCATTGCTAATTCTTTAACAAAGTCAGTTTTGGATTATCTCTATATGATTTATAAAGTATATAAAAATTTACAGAAGAAATGTCTAGCATTCTGTAATATATAGCCATCGGCCATCGCCTTGTCCTTCGACCTGTTGAATAAACACTACATTTTTCAACCAGACTATCCACACCGCCTTTTGTATTTCTATAATAGGAGATTATTTCTGGTTTACCTTTGTCAGTGCCTTTTTGGTGATGAATCAAAGAAACTAGTATGACAACTTTATTTTTCTTTGTCGCGTAAGAAATCATCGTAATGTAACTAGTATATCTATATATAGATGAGCCTACATGTCTTGTTCGTTTAAGAAGAAACTGTGGAGGAATCTCTTTCTTATTTTTCTTTAGTGTTCCAACATAAGTAAAATTTAAATCTCTTAGTGCGTCTACCACTTCGATAGAAGATAACCAATTATCGGCAGTTATGATTCGATTTGTACCAGTAATTGGTTTTGCGAGCTTAAGTACAGATTGTAAATCATATTCATCCGAATCTTTACCACTATAAATATAAGCATTTAATAGATATCTATTTCTTGCATCCGTTAGAGCCATTATTTTTAATCCATACTTGCAGGGCTTTTGAGGAATGTATTACTTCTTTACTCATTGTTATAACCTAAAAAAAACACAAAAATCAATTTTGTGCAAAAACAAATATTATCACTTACAGACCTGACGTCTTTTTGACCCCTAAAAATTTTCAACAAGCTATAAACAGAAAAACTGTTCACAGGGGCAACTTACTGCTTTGGCAGACAACTTTATACTAAGAGTTAGGAAGGTACTGGAACATACAGTCGTATATCTAGCAGAGGTAAGGAAATACTAGGAATTCACAACATGGAAGAAGTCATTTTGACCCTAAGTCTGCGGTTACGGGTTAAGTGTAATTGCAGACCATTATGGAATATGATCATTAAAGTAACTGCAAAAAAAAACGCCTCTAAGGTTACGGAAGGACAATACAGGTTATACTTGGAAAAGTTGCCTCATTATAAATCATTTCAAACCAATAAATTTAAGCTTAAAAATCCTGAGACGGACAAAACCTGGAACACACTGGTTTTAAAACTTAATGCAAGTGGTGGACCAATAAAACCTGCTCGGCAGTGGAAAGAAGTATTTTTTATATCTAATGTTGTATTTAGTTATAATAATTGTAAACAACTACTGTAGAGATTTGCTGATTGGAAATGCAATGTGAGAAAAAAGGCAAGAAAATTAAAATTATTGCAAACAAAAACTGGTAGAGGACCACCAGATATTCCACTTACGGATCTGAAACAAAGATTACTAGAACTGGCCTGGAGGACTGCTGCTGCTGGATTAGAAATCGTTCCAGAATTAGGTCTAGACGGTGAGTAGAGAAATACATATAAAAAACTACAATAATTTCTATATACTTATCAATACTTCAACAGACAATGGTCCTGAAACAATAAAAGAACATTTGTTGCCAGAAATTACGCATTCCACTATAGCCTCTTCAAGTACTCCAACTGAAAAAAATACTAAGAAACCATCCACCCAACAACATCAAACACTGTCTGAAAAAATATCAACTTTGATAGAAAATTAAGCCGTAACTAGTAATGCACACTAATATGCACACTATTAACCTTACACTAAAGTTAAATAAAACAGGGAAGCAAATATAAATATACAAGAATTTGGTTGATCTACCCCAAATATTCTTGACTCCTGGGCTCCAATTACTTTTGTGTTGGTAAAGATTCTAAATCGGCACTTCGATAATTATTCCTCCTTCCTGGGCCGAAAAATGGAAGTAATAAACCACTGAAATAGGGATGGGGGGAAGAAAAGGAAAACACTAATGATTCGCCACCAAAAATATATTAAATTAAAGCACATGGGATGCTAAATTGCAAACCCAAAAAAAAATTGTGATTATTCGCACGCGCTCACAACATTCACACAAAATAAAACTAGAAAAATTATTATTCGCGTTACAAAATATAGGGTATAAAGCGATATAACTTAATACACAGTAAAAGTAATAATACAAAAACAGGGGGGCTATAACGGCTTCTTAACACCTTGCCACGTGTCGCGGATCTTCACCGGCTAAAATACAGCGATCGAGCCGGACTTTGATGGTGTTAATTGCAGGGGCTAACGCTGGGGTAGGTGGGCTCCACGCAGGGATACACACGTTCAAATTTACAAGTTAAACACGTTGAGTGCGTATAAACGGGACAAGTTGTATTATATTAATTATAATGACCGTAGGGTCCGCAACTCAACAATTACATAACAAATAGTCAAATGACCTGGAATAGAAGTTAAAAAAAAGACAATGAGGGATGAGAATAAAATAAAAACTAACAAAACTACTTACCAAACAAACCAATCGCACGAGAGAATTTACTAATGTTGAATTTTAATTAAAAACAAACTTTCAAATTAATTGACGTGAATACAAAGTAATCCTAAATCCGTATCAAAACGTGGATTTACTAAGCATTAAGTCCGCAAAAATTGCGACTGCTCAATGCAAAATCACGATCAAAAAGGACAGATAGTTTGGAAAAATCTCTCCGTGCAGGTTTGTCTTACCACGGCAAGGAAATTAAAATACAATTCCAAATAATAAAAAAAAATAAAAGAAAACAAAGGAAAAACACAAATATTCAAACAAAAACAATGAGGGATGTAACATTTACTGAATTAAAAATTATTGTCAAATTGTCATTAGTCAAAATTAATAATAACGAAAATAATAAGTAAATTTAATACGCTTGGCAACGCCACAACAAAGGAGAGGCCTTCGCCGTGCGTTGAATTATTTTTCTGAACATTAAATTATTAAAGAAATTTTATATTTTTATCTTTTTGTCCTTAATTAGGAAGTTTTTTTAGACATACTTTGCAAAACATAACGAAATAATAAACTACTTTTATGTATATCTACGCTCTTGGAAGCAAATAATATAAGTGTAAGTATATTTTAATATTTTATTTTTTAATACGTAGTAATGTAATCTTATAATAATGTTGTAAGTTTGTAGATATCTCTCACCGATTGCTATAGAAGGTGGCAAAACTTAGTGCGGACATATATAAAAATTAAAGAAAATCTAAATCAGACTGGAAGAGCTCCCATTAAACCCACACTCGTTAATGTGGGCACTCGAAAGT